>CM077351.1:35409867-36770867 GCA_039655645.1 Ammopiptanthus mongolicus | reverse complement strand
AAACTGTCCTGGATACACACACACACACAAATTATTTGTTACTCTTTGTTAATCTTGATTAATAGAACCATTAACTCAAGCTTGGTACTCGATTCACCATATAATTCTCGTGGGAACGATCTCTCTTATACTTCATTACTTGTTAAACGATTATGTATACTTGCACAAGCACATCAACCATTTTTACAGCAATAATGGTGCAGCAAACAACGGAACAAGTTAAGAAAATTCAGGAAAGGATGAAAGTCGCACGAGATCGACAGAAGAGCTACAATGACAAGAGGAGGAGACCTTGGGAGTTCCAGGAAGGCGATCATGTCTTTATGAGAGTCACTCCAAGAACTGGAATCGGCAGGGCAATCAAATCCAAAAAGCTTTACACCTAGATTCATTGGACCATTTCAAATTCTTCGCCGAATTGGTCCAGTTGCCAACCAAATTGCTTTACCTCCCAACCTATCCAATATTCATAATGTATTCCATGTATCCCAAGTTAGAAAATACCATCCCGATCCATCACACGTGATAGAGCCTGAATCAATTCAGATAAGGGAGAACTTGGAATATGAAGCGCTGCCTGTACGAATCGAGGACAAGAGGGTGAAGGAACTTCGCGGGAAGCAGATTCCCTTAGTCAAGGTCATATGGGATGCTACAATAGGAGATGCCACCTGGGAACGTGAAGAAGATATGCAACAGAGATATCCCCATTTATTCTAAGGTACGTCGAATTTCGAGCACGAAATTCTTTTTAAAGGGGTAGTAATGTAACATCCTGATTTTCGTGCTTTCTAATATCAGTAAATTATATAATTGAGTTTATATTTTTATCTGAGGTTTAGAAAATGAATTAAAATAATCTGAGACCATAGTCACGTTCTACGCTATCGTAGGGAGTCACGGTTAAATTTTGGGTTGAAAACTCAGACGGAGCCTGGTCTGCATTTTTAACTGACAGTAGTATTTAACTACTCAGAAGACTGAATTTTGACTCGTGAATGAGACAGTTAGGTTTAGAATTGAATTTCCAACCTTTTTGCTAAAATTTGTTTCGCGCCTTAAAAAGCGAAATAATATAAGTTATTCGGGCGTATTCTCAAGCCGGGTGACGAACGAAGCTGGATAGGGATTTAGAGAGACCCGCTAACGGATAAACATGAAGTCACATCAGGTCACATCACCTAGGAACGCATGCCTGTGTCATGATGACTTTAGAAAATATCTGGACACGAAAAGACCAAAATGCCCCTGACCTTTTTCATAATTACCATTTTACCCTTGTGTGAAAAGACCATTTTGCCCTTAAGTGAAATTTTTTGGACCTTCCTACCCTTACCCCATCATACCCCATGCCCCCCTCCTTCATGAACACTCATCCATTTCATTTTCTCCAAAAACTCATTTCTTACTTTACTTTCTCTTCACTTTTCCTTAAAGAATTTCAAGAACTTTTGGGAAGCAAAGTTGATCACTTCATTCATCTTCATCATCTAGGAGGTATGGACTTCATTCTTGAGCTCTCAATCTTCATCTTTCTCCATTGAAATCATGTATTTTCAAGCTTTTATTCAAGTTGAACCCTAACTTCATAAATTCATAGGAAATTATAGAAAAATCCTTTTAATTTCAAACCAATTTCTATGAGCTAGTTTCATTGACCTCTTTCATTATCCAAGACCATGTAACCAAAAGAGTTCTCTAACCCATATGGGTATAGATGGTCGAAACCCTATAGGGAAGAAAAGCTTTATTTTTTTATTCAAGTTTTTAGTAATGAGACTTGATCTAATGTTAGGTATGCTTAAGGATCATTGATCCAAGAGTTAGGAATTTTTAGACATCTCTAGCCTATTTTGCCATGAATTAGCCGAACGTAACTTGTTTGAGAACTATGAGTTTTCCTTCAAGTTTTTGTGTAATAAAACTTACTCTAGTATTGTGTATACTTGAGGATCATTCATCCAAGAGTTAGAAATTTTTAGACATCTCTAGCTATTTTGAACCTTGGTGGCCGAATCTAGGACCTAGGAGGCAAGGAATGATATTTTGTTTATAGTAGACTTTGATTTGTTGTGAAGGATTAGATTGTGCTCGATCACCCTAAAGCGTGCTAAAGTGCCGGTTGCGGAGCTGTGTTCAGGAGCTTTTGCGGGAAGGCGAGCGTGTGTAGCAGTTTCAGGTGGGGAGAAAGAACCAGTATCATCAGGAAGGCAAGCTTAGTATAGAATATATATATATATATATCTGTGTGTGTGTGTGTGTGTTTAGGGGAAACCTTAAACCCTACTAGAAGTTGAGCCCTGGATAAAGTACTTGGACCCTAGGTGTAGGTCCTTTTGGGCTATCACCACTAAGATGATAATCTAGAAGATGTGGTTGATTGAGGTTGATATGTTGAACTGCTTATGTGCTTATCTGTTGATTTGATATGTTGAACTGTCTATGTGATTAGCTGTTTATTTGTCAATGTGATGATATCTATATTGGCATATTTACTGTTGTGATATATTATTGTGATTGGCTGGTTGATTGCTGATGAAAGTATGGTGAGATTGCGCTGTTGTTCGGATTGATATTGTCATGGTCCTGACCATGGAGCGATGGCTCGTGGACGCAAGGCGTCGTGATGTTAATTTTGATGTTGATGTCGATGTCGATGTGGATGCCGTGCACCGTGGTTGTGGCCGAGTGCTTAGGTATGAGGTTTCGGTATCAATCTATGTTGGATGTTTGTTGCATATCATAGCATTTCATACCAAAGCATATTTGGTCCCATAATGGGAAGTCCAATTGAAGACGTGATATTTTAATCCAGAGGCGGGATGTCCACTTGGGGACGTGGTGTTTTTATCCTTACGAGGATGTCCAATTGGGGACGTGATGTTATTAATCCCGACGTGGATGTCCAACTAGGGACGTGATGATATCGGCCGTCATGCATATAGGAATGATGACATGCATATGGGGATTAGTATCCTTCGTAGAGGTTTGATCTGAGAGAGTGATTTTGAGATGGTTATGTTGCGTGACCCAAGAGATGGTTGTTGGCGTGTTATATGTTTTCTATGTGTTGTGTGCTGCATGTCTATATTCTGTACTATTGCTTCTCTCCCATATTTGATGATGCATGTTTCTTATCTCCCTGTATTTTCTCTGTATGTTTATTTTATTTTATGGGAAGACCCTGTGGAGGAACTAGTTGCGGAGGAGTTGGATGGCACTCCTTACGAGCCTGATACCGGTGGACGAGTCACAGACCCTGACCTCTAGAGGCAGAGGTGGCGACCGCTGTTAGCTGAGAGTCTTCTCTCTGTCTTTTGACGTATTTTATTTATAGTCTGTACTGATGTACTTTGTATATATACATTACTACTGTAGCTCTATTGCCGGGGCAACCGATGCATGTATGTATACTTTACATTTAAACTGTGTTACTCTGATATATGCGTGCTTTGGCATAGCCTTAATATAATTTCGTTTTCGCGTTTTAATCTTTCTGCTGCGTTTTGTCTTAATAAAGCGCGTTAATGTTTATAATACAGTTTATGGCTTAGTTAAATATCTTAGGTTCTTCAATGGGACGGCAAGTCGTCTCATCTGCAATCTGAGCTTGAACCTTATCAATATTGGCAATAGCTTTTTCCACATTTAGTTGAACATTTAAAAAAAGTTCCTTATTCCAAACCTTCAACTCTTTCTTTAAAATCTTTCAACTTCTGAGAAAGAACAGCCATATGACAGCCAAAGACAGGCTTCTTCCAAACATCCTCACTCAATCTACCACAATCAGGGTGTTCGATCCACATTTTCATGAATTTAAAAGAAGAAGGTTTAGAATGTTGTATTTTTTAATTTATTTCAAAAATTTAAATTAGAAATTTGAATTCAAATTAAAAGATATAACTCCTCTTTTTATCATCATTTAATTTTTGTAACATTTTCTTTTAATACTCTTTATTTTCTTTAATATATTTAATTGCTCCGTTACAAAGGCGCATAATTCTTTTTCATTCATGGTATTAAATATGATTCAATTATGGCATTCAAATTGCTATTATGCAATTAAATAGGAATTGCGATAACATTCAGAAACGTTTGCAATTTGACTTATTATGTTAAACTGGCTTATTTGATTTAAATCAATTCAATTCATGTTTTAAATGTTTTTCTCTCCAACGAGTAGCTTTAGTTTTTATAAATTTGTTTTGTGAAAAACTGATGGTGAGGTACTGTTGAATCAGAATTCCCAAAGTTATTAAAAATAAAATCTTCTTTTAGCTTTTTGGTGTGGTTCAACTTTTACTCTTGTGTTTGCTTCTCCTTCCTAGGTTATGCTTTTCTTATTCTCCTGCTGTTCTAATACCTCGGTTTTAACCGGGATGAGCCTATTAAATCCTGGGGGGTTCGTCCTAGACGAATAAATCCTTGAGGACAGTGTGATTCCACATGTCTCAGGCTTTTAAGTTGTTGCTATATTACACTGGTTTGTGACTTGCTATGTTCATCGCTTTCATTTTTACAACAATCTCAAGGATTTAATGGCAAACAACGCTGCGTCAAAGGTTCCTCTTCCAAACATTGGTGTAACTCCTGTCATCACAGTTGCTGCTCCTCCAACTGCACCTCCATCAGTCGTCTATGCAAAGCCCTTCTCTGACATCCTATTTCCAGTATGGTTTATTTTTGAAAGAGTGAGAGATGATCCGTTACCACATCATTGAAGAGTGGAACAAGCAGATTCACAGAAGATAAAAAAAGGTGCAAACTCAATAGCTATGAGGAGAGGTTAGTATTCTTCCATAATTGTTAACATGAAAATTTCCAAAGGTTTGTTATTATGCAAGATGAAATGATTGTAGATAAAACTAATATTTGGTATCAGAGCTTGTATTTATCTCTCTCTACCCTGTATGTTTGTTCTTAAATATTTTTGCTTGTTGTTGTGATTACTTGATCAAATCACATATATATATATATATATATATATATATATATATATATATATATATATATATATATATAAAACTATATGTGTAATTTTATATGATATTCGCTGCATATATATCATATTTGATATTGATATTTGTAATGATGTGGTATACAATACCAAATACTTTCTTGCATTTAATTTTATCAAAGGGATATTTTATGTGCCTATACTTCCTTCCATAACTAATTGTTAAGAATAAATAATTTGACAATTGAACATATATGATAGAGGTTGTTGATGAATTGTCCTTTTAGAGACTTACTCAGGATGCCAATGTGAACAGTGCTTGGTTGATTATCTTTTTTGGATTGCATGTTGAGAAACTTAGAAAAATGCTTCTAATTCTCTTGAAAGAGTTTAGAGACCTTTTAAAAAAAAAAAAAAAATTTGAGGTGCTTGATCAAATGTGATTAAGTTTGTGATTTATGCTTGAATGCCTTGTTTATAAGAAAAATGTTCTATTTTCTAAATTGTTGAATATTAATTTGAATGCTTATGATGTTATACATGGATAGGAATGTGAGTGGATGAAGACTAATTGATTATTTGGTTAAACATCATTATGTCAATTAGTGCCTTTATATGTGAACATGGCACTATTATTTGAATTTTTTGTTTTGGTCTTGGAGGAAATGGTACTTTACTTGAGATAGAATTGTCAATGTATTTGATTTGAAAGAATATGTGTACGCAACACCTTATTATGAAATTATTGGTGGTAAACACATGCTTGGCTAAATTGTGTAATATAATTGCATTGTTTTGCGCTGGAAATGTTGGTTGTGCATGTGGTCGTTTTACTGTGTTTCAATTTAAATTTATAAGAGGATGAATAGGCGTTCTTGTGAAACTCATTGGAGTGATTGGGAATGGAGGCTAATATGCTATTTCAAATTTAATTGATGAGTATTTTAGTGTTACACTTTTAAAATCTGCATATATATTGTGCTTAGAAATTTTTATGTGGATTGGGGAATTGATATTGGATGTGTGAAGATTTATCATTGAAATGAGATATGTTCTTTTGTAATTATAATTGAAGGTTTATGTGAAACTTGGAATCAAATTCCTGTTTGATTTGTTGTTAAGGGTTTTTCGACTAAGAGAGGAAAACTGCTAAGGCATGGGTGAAGCAAAGTGTTATTCTGACTGTTAAAATCATAAGGAAGGGTGAAAGTATAATGCTATCACCAGAACACTATGTTAAGAAACTTTTGAAAGAAGATTGGATATTTTGAAAGTAAACCTGTGAGCATCCCTCATGATGCTAACACTCAAATAAAGAAAAATAGGAATTTGATAGGTACCATGAATTATGGTACTCTAGATAGTGGTTTTTCGTTGTATTAAAAAAATAAAATGATGTTAACATTGGTGGATATTTTATTACAAAATAATTTATTTTGAGTTTAAATTTGAAGGTTTTAAATTTTTCTTTTATTACTTTTATTGCTCCTTAATGTTTCTCTTTTTGCTTTCTCCTTTGTTTTAGAAGAAAACTTTAACCATGAGTTTTCAAAAGGCTATAAATCCCAACATGTGTTGTTATGACATTGAAATGTTTTTAATAAGTTTTTAAAATCATTAAATCAAATATTTATTTGGTTTAAAACTTGAACGTTGCTATGTTTCTTTTGTTTGAATAACTTTTATTTCTCTTTGATTTCAAATTAAATGTGATGAGAAATATTTATGGTTTGGACTTTATTGAACAATGAGCTTAAAACTAAGACATGAAGTAAAAAGTGAAAGCAAAAATTTTGAGTTTTGGCCTGATCGGGTTCGACCAAGGCTTGACACAAAGTGCTTTGAGTTGATTAAGTTTTTTTTTTTTTTTTAAAAAAAGGGTTGTAAGTGGAAAGTTGTGATAATGCATTTCAATGCATATGTATGAATAGGAATGATAATCCTCTTAGGCCAAAGGCAAGTTTGGTCGAAGGAGATGATATAATCGTTGTTGTCATTTCTCGGGCTTATCTTGTAGCCAATGTAAAACAATGAATGGTAGACTTTGGGGCTACCAGGCATTTTTGTGCAATAAAAAATGTTTTTACCTTCTATACTTTTGTGGAAGATGAACTTTAATATCTATGTAGTGGGTTTTCCACTGTATCAGAAGGGTACAATGATGTTAATTGAATTTTAGACTCAATGGTTTTGTTTTCCACAATTGGTGGTGATGAAGTTACTTGGAGATCAGTCAAACAAATTTTTATTGTTGAATATACAATGGGTCAGAGTTTAATACTCTGAAATTGGCTGGTAACGAGGCTGAGAGGTTGACAAACTACTTAGTAAATATTTTATTATGAGTTGAACCAACTCCTTCTTTGATTATGTATTGTGATTGCCAAGCGGCAGTAGTCATTGCAAAGAATGATACTTTCAATGGCAAGTATAGTAACATTTGATTGAGATATTATGGGGTTAAGCAGCTCCTAAATGATGGAATTGTATCCACTGATTATGTGAAGTTATAAATGAATTTGGTCAATCCTTTGACAAAGCCTCTTGGGAGGAAATTAATATATGAAACATCGAGGGGAATGAGATTTAAACCAATTTGAAATTAACGGTGATGGTAACCCAACCTTTGTGATTGGAGATCCCATGAAGAACGTTCATATGGGTAAAAACAAGTCATTTGTTAGTTCTGCTAGCACTAATATTCTTTGTCCTTTCCTATGGTGTGAGAAGTGCTAGACTACATTATTGAGAAGATAAGTTTTAAAGCTTTTAATGATTTTCATATCCCTTATGGGTGGTGTATGAATTGCAGCATACACTTGATGAAATCACCTATATGAGTGTTGTAACGCCCCAATTTTTCGCTGTTTTATAAAAACCGTGACTAATTATAGATATAAATGAGTTTGTATTTTTAGCTGTATTTTAGAAAATAATTTTGGGAAAACCAAAATCATATTCATGCTCTATGTGATCGTAGGAAGTTACGGTTAAATTTTGGGTCGAAAACTCAGATAGAGCCCGATCTGCGTTTTCACTGACAGTAGTGTTTTACTACTATCAAGACCTAATTTTGACTCGTGAACGAGACAGTTAGTCTTAGAATTCGATTCTCTACAATTTCGCTAAAATCAGTTCTTGACGTTAAAAAGTGAAAATAATATAAACTATTCGAGCGAAAACTCGAATCGTGAGACAAACGGAGCTATAGATGGATTTAACGGAACCCGCTAACGGATAAACTCAGTGTCACATTAAGTCACATCATCTTGGGAAGCGTGTCAGTGTCATGATGATTTTCAAAAAATCTGGACGCGAAATGACCAAAATACCCTTGGTCTTTTAAGGAAATTACCAAATTGTCCTAGGTAAAATGACTAAACTACCCCTTAAGTGAAAAATATCTTGGACCCTTACCCTTCACCCTTGGCCACTCGGCCATCACTTTCTTTTCTCTCTTCTCACTTTATTCTTCATTTCTCTCCAAGACAACATTTCTTTCTCTCCAAAATTTCTTCTAAACCTTGAAGATTTGTGGTGAAACAAGTTGATTTCTTCCTAAGTTTCAGCATCAAGGAGGTATAAACTCCATCCGAGCTCTCTTAATCTCCCCATTCCTCTCTTTAATTTCTTAATTCATGGAGGTTGGGGTTTTGAATCATAAACTTCAAAAATCCATGAAAAATTGTAGAAAAATCCTTTTGATGTCAAACCAAATTCCTTGCATTAGATTCATGATCATCTATCATAATCCAAGAGGTGGAAACCAAAGGAACTCTCTAGCTCCAATGGGTCATTAAGGTCGAACCTAAACCCGTTTGGGTGAGTAGAGTTTTGGTTGGATTTTGATACTCTAAGCTTGTATCTAACCTTGTCACACCTAGTTAGTGTAGACTTGAAGAGATGAGAATTTTTGGAACTCCCTAGCCGTATTTTCTAGCATATGGCCGAACCTAGGAGGGAGAGAGTAGGAGAAAATTTTGTGATTCAATGTTGATGTATTGATGAATTGTAAGTGTGTAGTTGTCGTCGAGTAATCGGACGAGAAACCGGACGACTTTCGAACTGATCGGGCGACTTTTTGCTTAGTGGAAAATTACAAGAAGTAAGGGGAGAATTGCCTGACGGAATCTCTCGATAACTATGTGTTGTGTGCGTTGGTCTGTATATATTTATTTGAGCTGTGTGGTGCTTGATTGATTTACTTTCCGCAATTATTTTATCTGTTGATGACTGTTTGCTGATATGTTTTATGGTGATTTAATATGTGTTTTAACTGTATTATTCGCTATAACCATATTGTGATGTTGATTGTTGATTGGGAAGCCTGACAGTGGTCAGTGCTCAAATAATTAATGGGGATAAAAGCCTTGAAAAGCTTTGTAAGAAACGCCAAATATTTATTTGGGAAACGTTGGAAAATTTCAATGACGCTAGTTTTTCTAAAAAGAAGGATCCTAAAATAAATTATAAAGTTAGAAGGAAAAGTTAGATTTTCAAGAATAAATTAATCATTTTGTAGAATAAATTAAAATAAGAGGAAAAAGTCAGGATTTCGAACTTAGGACGTTTTTAATGCTAAAATGACGTTTTAACTCCGAAAAGATTTACGGAAAACGTTTTCGAAAAACAGTGATACTGTTCTGGGACGATGTTTCTAGTCTCAGCTGTTTCCTTTCAAAAACGGGTCTTTGGGAAAGGACTTTCAACAAAAGATAAGTTTTATCAGTAATTCGATAGTTTACAAATAAGTTTTCAAACAGAAAAGTTTTTCTGTAAACGAGTTTTTCCCAACAGTGTAAAATACGACAACTTGGATAAGTTGCGGAGATTTCGTTTTGGATTTGTGTTTCACAGAACGAAAAACGTTGAAAACGTGAACCTAGTATACGAGAAGTCAAGATACTAGTGTTCTGTGAAAATAGCATGTAGATTTGAGGATCTGTGTTACGGTGTTATGGACTGTGTGTCCTACTCTTGTTATGAGGAAACGAATAAAGGTGAATATTGTTTTCTATCACCACGAACCTTGGGCTAGTGCATCGGTTTAGGGCTCCGCGATTAAGCACTCGGACGTTTCTTCCTGCGTTAACGATGACAAGTCTTAAAATGGTGTAAAGTAAGAATGGTCGGGAGTTGTTGAGTTACGACAAGGAAAGAAAGAGCACAAAGAAAAGTGACAAGACATGAAATGTTTTACATGCATTAAATCGGCAGACATGCCAACGGTGTTTTAATCTGGATATCTTGGTGGTCAGGATATTCAAGACGGTGTATATCATTGTGCCTTGATGGACAATGAGAACCATAAACGGTGATCACCTGTGCCTTGTGTTGGACAGTGTGCAATGGTTTTAACAACGGTGTGCCTTTTTGGAAATCGAGTTTGATCAACTCATTTTATACGATGTTGGGATCTCCGGAAATTAAGTAAATAAATAGACGTTGAACATTGAATGGCATGCATTTTTATAAATGACGATGACTGTCGGGTATGAAGCCCTATGATAAACTACTTGTTTATTCAGTAGAATATTATACATCATGATTATATATATATATATATATATATATATATATATATATATATATATATATATATATATATATATATATATATCTGTGTGTGTGTGTGTGTTGTTGGTGTGTCGCACATGTAGTTATCGTGCTTGAATCCATATATTGGTTTCTCACTCTTACACCATCAGACGAGTTCCAAGATGCCACTGTAGGGGTGTTCAGATCCAAACCGAACCGCTAAAAAATCGCAAACCGATCCAAGTTAACCGAAAACCAACAAAAACCGACTCAGTTTGGATTTTTTTGGATGACATTTGATGAGAACCGATCGGTTCGGTTCGGTTTGTGGTTTGATTTCCTGAAATCAAACCGCAACGGAACCGATTCATGTAATATAACGTTGCATTTTGCATTTTACTACCCAGGCACATGGCACACCACTGGTCACTCACTGTAGTCTGAAACTTTCTTTTTGGACCATCTTTACTCTTTAGGCTTAACTTAGTAACTTTTCATTTTCAAAAGAATCAAATATATAGAAGTTAGTTTTTCCGGAATATTTATTGCTTGACATAGAATGTGTTTGTATGTACAAATATTTGTCTTAGTAGCAAGATTATTGTCTTCAACAAAAGATGCACTGTTTGCTTGATTTATGGCTTTGTGCCATAGTAGTATGAAATAAATTAGAAGAGTGGAAAGAGGGCAAACCACATTTAATTGACCATGTTTATTTTTACCAAACCGAACTAACCGAACCGATCCAAAGTGCATTTAATTGGATCGGATTGGTTCGATTTTTTTTAAAGAAGCAAACCGAACCGAACCTAACCGCATGATGTTTTACTCTTTGGATCGGATGGTTTTTAGGCCCAAAACCAAACCGAACCGAACCGATCCACGAACACCCCTAGCCACTAGAACATTTGAGGATCCGTTCCCTAATGTCTGAATGCATGGAGAATGATGGCAGATGAGAAGTCACAGACAAATTAGAGGTGGGACCAGTTGTAGGATAAGTTCTTTTGTTTTGGGTAGCGATCTCGTCAGTCTGCCCTGGCTATTGAAAGCCATGACTTTTGAGAATGGCCGTCTATATAAAGGCCCTATGTATGAACTTATAATGACTTAGTATGTATGCACTATTCGATATATATATTGAGGTGTGTGTGTGATTACGTTGGATGTATGACAAGTTAAGAAAAAAAATTATCACTGATTTTCGAATTAAGTCAAATACTTAGAAAATCTTATTTTCCGAAAGTAACCAGCAAGGTTTAATGAAGTTTTATTTTCCGCAACGGGTTACCTTGTGATGCCCCAGACGGGAGTGTCACATTAGTGGTATCAGAGCTGGTCGGGTCTTTCGGGAATCTTTGGGAAATAGGTCTGTTGTGTTGATGTTGTATATTCTTTGACTAAGACTTGTTTGAATTACTTCTTAGAAGTAATGTGTGTTAACAAGTGAGTACACGTTCCATTTTCTGGTTACCGTTTAACTGATTTTGTCTTGCAGGTTAGTTATGGAACCAGATAGTGGACATGGACGTGGTCGTGGTCGTGGACGCGGTCGTTATAGAGGTTGTCGAGGTGGTCTTGTCGATGACTATGATCATGCTGATGAGTACTATGAGGGTGCAGTGGATTATACTTGTGACACCCCCTTCTGGGGCATCACATGGTTACTTGTTACGGAAAATAAAACTTAATTAATTTATGCTGGTTACTTTCGGAAAATAAGATTTTCTAAGTATTTAAGTTATTGTGAAAACCCGTGATAAAATTTTTTCTTTTAGCTTAGTTTACCATACATCAGCGTAACTTAAACACGCATGTGTAGAACATCAAGCAGAGTATACATAATAAGATATCATAATATAATACATAGGCCTTATACATACGGCCATTCAAAGGGTCATGGCTTTTAGTAGCCAGAGCAAACTGATGAAACTGTTGTTCAAAAAGATAGGACATATCCAATAGCTGGTCCCACTGCTAAACCAACTATGACTCTTCGTACGTCACCCTTCTTCCGCTCCCTCTAGCGTCAGGGAATGAATCCCCGAATGTTCCAGTGGCATCTTGGAACTCATCTAAAGATGTAAGGGTGAGATACCAATATATGAATTCAAACACGATAACTACATGCATTACACATCAACAGCACATAAGCATATACAATCATTATGTATAAGGTTCTACTAATAAACAAGTAGTATATCATAGGGTCTCATACCCAACAATCATCATCATTTTCAAAATAAATGCATGACACTTCAAGATTCATCATCTAATTCTTTACTTAATCTCCGGAGATCCCAACACCGTTTTATAAAACTGAGCTGATCAGGCTCGATTGCAAAAAGGCATACCGTTGTTAAAACCATTGCACACTGTCCAACACATGGCACAGGCGATCATCGTTTATGGTTTTCATTGTCCATCAAGGCACAATGGTATACATTGTCTTGATTATCCTGCCATCAAGATATCCAGATTAACACCGTTTGGCACGTCTGCCGAATTTTAATGCATGGAAAATGTTTCAAGTCTTGCCACTTTTCCTTGTGTCCATTCTTTCGTTGTCTTAGCTCAAAGGCTCCCGACTATTCATAATTTACACCGTTTTAAAACTTCTAATCGTTAACACAGGACGAAATGTCCGAGTGCTCAATCGCGGAGTCCTAGACCGATGCACCATCCCAAGGTCCCTGGTAATAGAAAACATCATTCACCTTTAATTACGTTTCCTTATAACAAGAAGAGGACACACAGTCCATAGGACACGCAATCCATAACATCGTTGCACCGCTTATTGTGCTATTTTTACAGAACACTAGCATCCCGACGTCTCGTATACTAGGTTCATGTTTTCATCATTTTTCACCGTTTTTCATTCCGTGAAACACAAATCCAAAACGAAATTTCCGCAACTCATCCAAGTTGTTAGATTTTACACCATTGGGAAAACTCATTTGACAGAAAAACTTTTCTGTTTGAAAATGGTTTGAAACCACCGCATTTCTGAAAAAACATAACTTTGGTTGAAAGTCCCTTCCCAAAAATCAATTTTAGAAAGGAAAAAGCTAAGACCAAAAACGTTGTCCTAGAACAGCATTATTGTTTTTCGAAAACGTTTTCCATAAATCTTTTCAGAAATAAAACATCGTTTTAGCATTAAAAACGTCCTAAGTTGAAAAACTTGACCTCTTCCTCTTAATGTTATTTTTTTCACATAAAGATTAATTTATTCATAAAAACTAACTTTTCCTACTAACTTCATAAATTATTTTAGGATTCCTCTTTTCCTTTAGAAAACTAGCGTTGTTGAAAATTCCCAATGTTTCCCAAATAAATCTTTAGCCTTTAATACAAAGCTTTTTAAAGTTTTATCCCCGTTAATTACTTGAGCACTAACCACTGTCAGGCTTCCCAATCATCAATCAACATCACAATATGGTTATAGCAGATAATGCAGTTAAAACACATATTCAACTACCCTAACACATATTAGCAAGCAATTATCAACAAATCAAATAATTGCGGAAAGTAAATAAATAAATCACCACATAGATAAATTACACATTTACAGACCAAATATGATGACATGCAGTCATCGGGAGAATCCCTCAGGCATTTCCCCCTTACCTCTTGAAGTTCCCGGTAAGAGAAAAGTTGTCTGATCGATCCGAAAGTCGCCCGGTTCCTCGTCCGATTACTCGTCGACAACTTCACACAACCAATCAATCGATACAATAACTTTAAATCACAAAATTTTCTCCTAATTCCCCCTCCTAGCTTCGGCCAAGTGTAAGAAAATATAGCTAGGGAGTTCCAAAAATTCTCATCCCTTGGATTCCATCCTTACTAGGTGTGGTAAGGCTAGATCAAAGCCTATTACACCAAAATTTGAACCAAAATCCTACCCACTCACACATAGGGGTTTCGGCCCAAAAAACCCATACGAGCTAGGAAGCTCATTTGATTTCCAACTCTTGGATTATGGTAGACAATAATGAACTAGGTTCAAAGAAAGTGGTTTGACATTAAAAGGATTTTTCTACACTTTTTCATGGATTTTTGAAGTTCATGGTTCCAAAAATAAACTTCCATGTAACTTGAGATTAAGGAGAGGAATAGAGAGATTAAGAGGTGAGGAATGGAGTTATTACCTCCTTGATGATGAAGCTTAAAGAGAAACCAACAAGAATCACTCGAAGTCTTGAAGATTTAAGAGAAAAATGAAGAAAAACTTGAAGAAGAAATGAAGAACAAAGAAGAAAGTGAAGATAGAGTTGAGAAGGAGTTGGCCGAATGGCCAAATGGGTGGGGTGGTCTTAGATATTTTTTTTCACCTTATGGCAAACTTGTAATTAACCAAAGCACAATTTGGTAATTTTCTTAAAAGACCAGTGGCATTTTGGTCATTTCAAGTCCAGATATTTTGAAAATCATCATGACACTGGCACGCATCCCAAGACGATATTGACCTGATGTGACTTCAAGATTATCCCTTAGCGGGTCCCGTTGAATCCCTTCACAACTCCAATCGTCTCCCGGTTCGAGTATTGGCCCGAATATAATATATTATTTTCACTTTTGAACGTCACGACGGATTTTAGCAAATATGTAGAGGATCGAATTCTAAGACTAATGGTCTCATCTGTTAGTCAAAATTAGGTCTTGATAGTAGTAAAACACTACTATCCGTAAAAACGTAGACTGGGCTCCGTTTGAGTTTTTGGCCCAAAATTTAATCGTAGGTTCCTATGATTGCATAGAGCATGACTATGGTCTCGGATTATTTTATTTCCCTCTCTAGACCCTTCAATAAAATACAAACGAATAAATACTATTTAATTAAAACAGAAAGCTCGAAAGCTTGAAAAATCGGGGTGTTACATTACTACCCCACAAAAAATAATTTCGTCCTCGAAATTAAGTACTGTGAAAAAATAGGGGTATTGCACCCTGATTTTGTCCTCAGCTTCCCAAGTTGCTTCTCCAGTTGTATTGTCCCAAATAACCTTGACTAAGGAAATCTGTTTACCCCTGAGCTGCTTAGTCATCTTATCCGAGATTCACACGAGTGAAGTCTCATAAGACAAGTTCTCTTTCAACTGTACTACATCAGGCTCAAGAACATGAGATGGATCAGGAATATACTTCCTCAATTGTGAAACATGGAAAACGTCATGAATATTGGAAAGAAAAAGAGGTAAAGCAATTTGATAGGCAACTGGACCTATATGACGAAGAATTTGGTAAGCTCCAATGAATTTCGGAGTGGGTTTTCTGGATTTAATTACCCGACCAACCCTAGTTGTAGGTGTGACTCTCAAAAACACATGATCGCCTTCCTCGAACTCGAGAGGTCATCTTCTCTTGTCCGCATAACTCTTCTGTCGACTCTGAGTCGTCTGCATCTTTTCCTGAATCATCTTCACCTTCTCAGTTGTTTGTTGTAAGATATCTGGTCCCAACAACAGGCTTCCCCCATCCTGGTACCTACATAAAGGCGTTCTGCACCATCGACCATACAAGGCTTCATAAGGTGCCATCCCTATACTTGAGTGGAAACTGTTGTTGTAGGTGAATTCTGTTAACGGTAGAAATTCATCCCAACTACCAAGATGTTCCAGCACACAAGCTCCCAGCAAGTCTTCAAGAGATTGGATCGTCCTTTCAGACTGTCCATCCATTTGTGGATGATACGTTGAACTCAATCTGAGTTTCGTTCCTAGTGACTCGTGTAAACTTTGCTAGAATCTTGATGTAAACCTTGGATCACGATCTGAAATAATACTCGAAGGTACGCCTTGCAATCTGACAGTTTCTCCAATGTAAAACTGAGTCAATCTTTCCATTGAATACTTTATGTTGATGGGCAAAAAGTGAGCCGACTTGGTCAGTCAATCAATTATTACCCATATGGCATCATGTCCCTTTCGAGTCTTTGGTAAACTCGTCACGAAATCCATCGCGATACCATCTCATTTCCATTTCGGGATGTCCCAAGAATGTAACATTCCTACCGGTCTTTAATGTTCGATCTTAGCCTTTTGACACACTAAATAGGAAGTAACATATTCCATTACGTCTCTCTTCATCCCGTACCACCAATACAACTTCTTTAGATCTTGGTACATCTTAGTGGCTCCTGGGTGTAAACTCAATTTACTCTTATAAGCTTCCTCCAGAATTAATTTCTTAAGCTCTGAATCATCCGGTACACGTATCCTTCCTCCGAATCTTAAGATCCCATCCATTCCCTCTCTGAATTCTAAAATTGCTCCTCGTCGTACTAATTCCTTTTCTCCTTGTAGGTACTGATCACTTTCTTGTTTCTCCTTTATTTTTTCCATTAATCCATTGGAAACAGTAATCATACCTAAGCAAAGCTTTCCCGGCTACATCTTGATTGTCAACCGCATATCTCGGAATTGTTCTATCAATTCTTGCTCTTTGACCATCATTGCAGACGCATGTATTGATTTCCTACTCAAGGCATCCGCTACAACGTTCGCTTTTCCAGGGTGATACTGCAATTGGAAATCGTAATCCTTCAGACATTCCAACCAGCGTCTTTGTCGCATATTGATCTCTTTCTAGTCAAATAGGTATTTCAAGCTTTTGTGATAACTAAAGACATTGAACATTGCTCCATACAAATAATGTCTCTAGATCTTTAATGCGAAAACCACTTTTGCTAATTCCAGGTCATGCGTAGGGTAATTCCTTTCATGATTCTTCAATTGCATGGAAGTGTAAGCTACTATGTTCCGGTTTTGCATCAATACGCAACCCAACCCTTGATGTGAAGCATCACAATATACCTCAAAAGGTTCCTTGGGATCAGGTAATACTAACACAGGTGAAGTAGTCAGCCTTCTTTTTAATTCCTGGAAACTTTCCTCGCATGTTTCAGTCCAGATGAATGCTTGATCCATCCGCGTTAGTTGGGTAAGAGGTCCTACTATCTTGAGAATCCCTCAATGAATTTCCTATAGTATCCAGCTAAACCTACGCAACTACGGATCTCGGTTACTGTCTTAGGTCTCTCCCATTGCAAAACAGCTTCAACCTTCGACTCAAGATAACGTGTCCTAAAAATTGAACTTGGTCTAACCAAAATTCACATTTTTCAGGTTTCGCGTATAATTGTTTCTCCTTTAGGATTTGAAGAACCATACTGAGGTGTTCAGCATGTTTCTTTTCATTAGGAGAATAGATTAGAATGTCGTCTATAAAGACAACGACAAACTTATCTAGATAAGGACGAAAAATCCTATTCATGTAATCCATGAATATAGCACGGATCACAAGATATTCATAATGCCCATAGCGTGTTTGAAATGCTGTCTTCGGGATATCCTCCGCCTTCACACGAATCTGATGATAACCCGATCGTAGATCTATTTTCGAGAAGACAGTCGCTCCACGTAACTGGTCCATCAAATCGTCGATCCTTGGAAGCGGATACTTGTTCTTGATCGTTACTTTGTTCAACTGCCGGAAATCTACATATAAGCGAGAACTTCCGTCTTTCTTCTTTACCAGTAAAACTGGAGCTCCCCACGATGAAACACTCGGTCTAATAAATTCCTTTTCCATCAGTTCCACCAGTTACTTTTTCAAGACCTCCAGCTCTGATGGCGACATACGATATGGTGCCATGGATATTGATCCAGTGCCCGGTACCAGATCAATCGCAAACTCAATGTCCCGAGGCAGTAGCCCCGGTACATCTTCAGGAAACACCTCCAGAAACTCATTGACGACTGGTATAGACTGTAGATCTAACTTACTCTCTACGTCTAAGGAAATCAATAACATGTATCCTTGTGCTCCCTCCTTAAAAGAAGCCCTTACTTGGTTAGCAAATAAAAATCCAAAAATCTCATCCTTAGGAAGACTAAGGTTTTGTGAGCACAGACTATGAGAATATGGTTGGAAGATAACCAATCCATGCCTAAAATTACATCTAATTGTATTAAAGGCAAACATATCAGATCAACAAGAAAATGCCCATCCTGAATAATAACGGGACAGCTCAAGCATATAGAATTGGCAATAACTGGTTTAGCAGTTGGGGTTGAGACAATCAGATTATAACATAACGAAAAGACAGACAATTTCAACAGTTTCACACAATCCATCAAAATAAAGGAATGGGTCGCACCCGAATCGAAAAGTATAGTCAAGAGATTACCCACTATGTCGCAATTACCCTGTACAAGATCGTTGGAGTTTGAAGCTTCAGCATCGCTCATAGTGTAAACTCTTCCCGTCGTTGTCGGTTTATTGGTCTTTGTGTGGTTGATAGCAGATCCACGTTTTGGCGCATTACAGACCTTTGCTAAGTGTCCCAGTTGATTACAGTTGAAACACTTAACTGTTTTCAGTGGAAAAGTGTCAGCCATATGGTTCTGATCTCCACATTTGAAGCATTTCCTAACTTGGCCTTAGCTTTGGCCCTGTTGGCCTCCACTCCCTGATGCAGCAGCATTTGGACGGAATGGTTGTTGACTTGGGTTACTCCCCTGGAGTCGGAAATACGGTATCCTCTGTTGTTGCTTCTCTTTTTGACTCTGAGCTTGAAATTGGCTCTTAAACCGAGAGGGTCCTCCAGCATTCCCTCTGTTATCTCTTCTTTTCCTCATCTGTTCCACCTTACGGCACATCTCGAATAGAGCTTGAAAGTTTCTAATCTGCAAGGGCAGCACAGATTCTTTGATCTCGAACCTTAACCCCGCTTCAAATCTCTCACATTTCCAACTTTCATTAGGTTGAGTCTGACAGAAACAGAAGTACTTGCTGAGCGATTCAAACTTCGCCGCATACTCCCCGACAGAAAGATCCCTTTGTAGCAGACAGAGAAATTCTCGTTCCTTCTCGACTCTAGCACTTTCAGGAAAGTACTTGTCCAAAAATGTGCTTCGGAACATCTCCCAAATGATCTCCTGATTATCTACCTCTAACAGTTGTCTGGTGCCTTTCCACCAATACTCTGCATCTCCTATCAGCAGGAAAGCAGCATACTGAACTTTAACTCCTTCTGGACTCAAGATGAGCTCAAAAATCTTCTCCAGTTCTTGTATCCATAGGTCAGCCTTCTCAGGTTCAGCATCCCCGCGAAACTGTGGAGGATTCTGACGTCGAAATGCAGTCAGACCTCTACCTTCAGCAGCTTGCTGGTTCTGGGTAGCCATAGCAGCTGTCTACAGAGCAATAGCAGCCACAACATTCTCCATTGCTTGTGCAGTATAGTCCACTGCACCCTCATAGTACTCATCAGCATGATTATGGTCATCGACTGGACCACCTCGACGACCCCTACCACGACCGCATCCACGTCCACGTCCACGTCCACGTTCACCCTCTGGTTCCATAACTGACCTGCAAGACAAACTCAGTTAAATGGAAACCAAAGACATGTAACGTGTGATCACTAGTTAACACACAATACTTCTAGGAAGTAATTCAAACAATTCTCAGTCAAAGAAAACATAACAGCAACACAACAGATCTATTTCCCAAACATTCCCGAAAGACTCAACCAGCTCTGATACCACTAATGTGACACCCCTTTTTGGGGCATCACATGGTTACCCGTTGTGAAAAATAAAACTTAATTAATTTATGCTGGTTATTTTCGGAAAATAAGATTTTCTAAATATTTAACTTATTGTGAAAACCCATGATAAAATTTTTTATTTTAACCTAGTTTACCATACATCGGCGTAACTTAAACATGCATGTATAGAACATCAAGCAGAGTATACGTAATAATATATCATAATATAATACATAGGCCTTATACATACAGCCATTCAAAGGGTCATGGCTTTCAGTAGCCAGAGCAAACTGATGAAACTGTTGTTCAAAAAGATAGGACATATCCTATAGTTGGTCCCACTACTAAACTAAGTATGACTCTTCGTACGTCACCCTTCTTCCACGCCTGCAAGCGTCAGGGAATGGATCCCCGAATGTTCCAGTGGCATCTTGGAACTCATCTAAAGATATAAGGGTGACATACCAATATATGGATTCAAATACGATAACTACATGCATTACACATCAACAGCACATAAGCATATACAATCATTATGTATAAGGTTCTACTGATTAACAAGTAGTATATCATAGGGTCTTATACCCAAAAGTCATCGTCATTTTCAAAAGAAATGCATGACACTTCAAGATTCATCATCTAATTCTTTACTTAATCTCCGGAGATCCCAACACCATTTTATAAAACTGAGCTGATCAGGCTCGATTGCCAAAAGGCACACCGTTGATAAAACCATTGCACATTGTCCAACACATGGCACAGGCGATCATCTTTTATGGTTTTCATTGTCCATCAAGGCACAATGGTATACATAGTCTTGAATATCCTGCCATCAAGATATCCAGATTAATACCGTTTGGCACGTCTGCCGAATTTTAATGCATGGAAAACGTTTCAAGTCTTGCCACTTTTCTTTGTGTTCGTTCTTTCGTTGTTGTAGCTCAAAGGCTCCCGACTATTCATAATTTACACCGTTTTAAAACTTCTCATCATTAACACAGGACGAAACGTCCGAGTGCTCAATCGCGAAGTCCTAGACCGATGCACCAGCCCAAGGTCCGTGGTAAAAGAAAACATCATTCACCTTTAATTACGTTTCCTCATAACAAGAGGAGAACACACAGTCCATAGGACACGCAGTCCATAACATCGTTGCACGGCTTATCGTGCTATTTTTACAGAACACTAGCATCCCGACGTCTTGTATACTAGGTTCACGTTTTCATCGTTTTTCACCATTTTTCGTTCGTTGAAACACAAATCCAAAATGAAATTTCCACAACTCATCCAAGTTGTCGGATTTTACACCGTTGGGAAAACTCCTTGGACAGAAAAACTTTTCTGTTTGAAAATGATTTGAAACCACCGCATTTCTGATAAAACTTAACTTTGGTTGAAAGTCCCTTCCCAAAAACCAATTTTTGAAAGGAAACAGCTGAGACCAAAAACATCGTCCCAGAACAGCATTACTGTTTTTCGAAAACGTTTTCCATAAATCTTTTCGGAAATAAAACATCGTTTTAGCGTTAAAAACTTCCTAAGTTGAAAAACTTGACTTCTTCCTCTTAATGTTATTTTTTTCACATAAAGATTAATTTATTCATAAAAACTAACTTTTCCAACTAACTTCATAAATTACTTTAGGATTTCACTTTTCCTTTAGAAAACTAGCATTGTTGAAAATTCCCAACGTTTCCCAAATAAATCTTTAGCGTTTAATATAAAGCTTTTTAAAGCTTTTATCCCCGTTAATTACTTGAGCACTTACCACTATCAGGCTTCCCAATCATCAATCAACATCACAATATGGTTATAGCAGATAATGAAGTTAAAACATATATTCAACTACCATAACACATATTAGCAAGCAATTATCAACAAATCAAATAATTGAGGAAAGTAAATAAATAAATCACCACACAGATAAATTACACATTTAATGACCAAATATGATGACATGCAGTCATCGGGAGAATCCCTCAGGCATTTCCCCCTTACCTCTTGAAGTTCCCGTTAAGCGAAAAGTCGTCCGATCGATCCGGAAGTCGCCCGGTTCCTCGTCCGATTACTCGTCGACAACTACACACAACCAATCAATCAATACAACAACTTTAAATCAAAAAAATTTCTCCTAATTCCCCCCTCCTAGCTTTGGCCATGTGCAAGAAAATATGGCTAGGGAGTTCCAAAAATTCTCATCTCTTGGATTCCATCTTTACTAGGTGTGGTAAGGCTAGATCAAAGCCTATTACACCAAAACTTGAACCAAAATCCTACCCACTCACACATAGGGCTTTCGGCCCCAAAAACCCATATCAGCTAGGAAGCTCATTTGGTTTCCAACTCTTGGATTATGGTAGACAATCATGAACTAGGTTCAAAGAAAGTGGTTTGACATTAAAAGGATTTTTCTACACTTTTTCATGGATTTTTGAAGTTCAAAGTTCCAAAACTAAACTTCCATGAAACTTGAGATTAAGGAGAGGAATTGAGAGATTAAGAGGTGAGGAATGGAGTTATTACCTCCGTGATGATGAAGCTTAAAGAGAAACCAACAAGAATCACTCAAAGTCTTGAAGATTCAAGAGAAAAATGAAGAAAAGCTTGAAGAAAAAATGAAGAACAAAGAAGAAAGTGAAGATAGAGTTGAGAAGAGGGAGTTGGCCGAATGGCCAAACGCGTGGGGTGGTCTTAGATATTTTTTTCACCTTATGGCAAACTTGTAATTAATCAAAGGACAATTTGGTAATTTTCTTAGAAGACCAGGGGCATTTTGGTCATTTCACGTCTAGATATTTTGAAAATCATCATGGCACTGGCACGCATCCCAAGATGATGTTGACCTAATGTGACTTCAAGATTATCCGTTAGTGGGTCCCGTTGAATCCCTTCACAACTCCAATCGTCTCCCGGTTCGAGTATTGGCCCGAATATAATATATTATTTTTACTTTTGAACGTCAGGACGGATTTTAGCAAATATGTAGAGGAACGAATTCTAAGATTAATGGTCTTATTCGTTAGTCAAAATTAGGTCTTGATAGTAGTAAAACACTACTATCCGTAAAAACGTAGACCGGGTTCCGTTTGAGTTTTCGGCCCAAAATTTAACCGTAGGTTCCTACGATTGCATAGAGAATGACTATGGTCTCGGACTATTTTATTTTCCTCTCTAGACCCTCCAATAAAATACCGATGAATAAGTACTATTTAATTAAAACAAAAAGCTCGAAAGCTTGAAAAATCGAGGTGTTACAATACTAAACAAGCCATGGAGAATGTTGCGGCTGCTATTGCTCTACAGACAGCTGCTATGGCTGCCCAGAACCATCAAACTGCAAATAGTAGAGGCCTGACTGCATTTCGACGTCAGAATCCTCCACAATTTCACGGGGATGCTGAACCAGAAAAAGCTAATTTGTGGATACAAGAACTGGAGAAGATCTTTGAGCTTATTCTAAGTCCAGAAGGAGTGAAGGTTCAATATGCTGCTTTCCTACTGATAGGAGACGTAGAGTATTGGTGGAAAGGCACTAGGCAACTGTTAGAAGCTGACAATCAGGAGATTACTTGGGATATGTTCCGAAACACATTTTTGGACAAGTACTTTCCTGAAAGTGCTAAAGTCGAGAAGGAACGAGAATTTCTTTGTCTTCTACAAAGGGATCTTTCTGTCGGGGAGTATGCAGCGAAGTTTGAATCGCTAGCCAAGTACTTCCGTTTCTTTCAGACTCAACCTAATGAAAGCTAGAAATGTGTGAGATTTGAAGCGGGGTTAAGGTTCGAGATCAAAGAATCTGTGCTGCCTTTGCAGATTAAAAACATTCAAGCTCTAGTCGAGATGTGCCGCAAGGTGGAGCAGATGAGGCAAGGAAGAGATAATAAAGGGAATGCTAGAGGACCCTCTCGGTTCAAGAATCAATTCCAAGCTCAGAGTCAAAAGGGGAAGCAACATCAGAGGAAACCGTATTTCCGACCTCAAGGGAGTAATCCGAGTCAACAACCATACCGTCAAAATGTTGCTGCATCGGGGAGTGGAGGCCAAAAGCATCAAAGCCAAAGCCAAGGCCAAGTTAGGAAATGCTACAGATGTGGAGATCTAAACCTTATGGCTGATACTTGTCCAATGATAACAGTTAAGTGTTTCAACTGTAATCAACTGGGAAACTTAGCAAAGGACTGCAATGCGCCAAAACGTGGATCTGCTGTCAACCACGCGAAGACCAATAAACCGACAACAACGGGGAGAGTTTACATTTTGAGCGGTGCTGAAGCTTCGAACTCCGACGATCTCGTACAAGTTAGTTGCGACATAGCGGGTAATCTCTTGACTGTACTTTTCGATTCGGGTGCGACTCATTCCTTTATTTCGATGGATTGTGTGAAACTGTTGAAATTGTCTGTCTCTTCGTTATCTTATGATCTAATTGTTTCGACCCTAACTGCTAAACCTGTTATTGCCAATTATATATGCCTGAACTGTCCTATTGTTATTCAGGATAGACATTTTCATGTTGATCTGATCTGTTTGACTTTAATACAATTAGATGTAATTTTAGGCATGGATTGGTTGTCTTCCAACCATATTCTCATAGACTGTGCTCACCAAACCTTAGTCTTTCCTAAGGATGAGATTTTTGGATTTTTATCGCTAACCAAGTAAGGGCTTCTTTTAAAGAGGGAGTACAAGGATACATGTTATTGTTTTCCTTGGAAGTAGAGAGTAAGTTAGATCTACAGTTCATACCTGTCGTCAATGAGTTTCTCGAAGTGTTTCCTGAAGATTTACCGGGACTACCGCCTGTTCGGGACATTGAGTTCGCGATGGATCTGGTACCGAGCACTGGACCAATATCCATGGCGCCATATCGTATGTCGCCATCACAACTAGAGGACTTGAAAAAGCAACTAGTGGAGCTAATGGAAAAGGAATTTATTAGACCGAGTGTATCACCGTGGGGAGCTCCAATCTTACTGGCGAGGTAAAAGGATGGGACTTCTAGCTTATGTGTAGATTTCCTTCAGTTAAACAAAGTGACGATCAAGAACAAGTATCCTTTTCCAAGGATCGATGATTTGATGGACCAGTTACGTGGAGCAGCCGTTTTCTCGAAGATAGACCTACGATCAAGCTATCATTAGATTCATGTGAAGTCGGAGGATATCCCGAAAACAGCGTTTCGAACATGCTATAGGCATTATAAGTATCTTGTGATGACATTCGGAGTGACGAATGCTCCTGCTATATTAATGGATTACATGAATAGGATTTTTCGTCCTTATCTAGATAAGTTTGTCGTTGTCTTTATAGACGACATTCTAATCTATTCTCCTGATGAAGAGAAACATGCTGAACATCTCAGTATGGTTCTTCAAATCTTAAAGGAGGAATAGTCATACGCAAAACCCGAAAAGTGTGAATTTTGGTTAGACCAAGTTCAGTTTTTAGGACACGTTATCTCGAGCGAAGGAATCGTAGTGGATCCGTCGAAAGTTGAAGCTGTTTTGCTATGGGAGCGACCTAAGACGGTAACCGAGATCCATAGTTTCGTGGGTTTAGCTGGATACTATAGGAGATTCATTGAGGGATTCTCCAAAATAGTAGGACCTCTTACCCAACTAACTCGGAAGGATCAAGCGTTCATTTGGACCGAAGCATGCGAGGAAAGTTTTCAAGAATTAAAGAAGAGACTGACTACTTCGCCTGTGTTGGTATTGCTTGATCCCAAGGAACCTTTTGAGGTATACTGTGATGCTTCACATCAAGGATTGGGTTGTGTATTGATACAGAACCGGAACGTAGTAGCTTATGCTTCCATGCAGTTGAAGATCCATGAGAGGAATTACCCTACGCATGACTTGGAGTTAGCGACAGTAGTCTTTGCGTTGAAGATCTGGAGACATTATTTGTATGGAGCAACATTCAATGTCTTCAATGACCACAAAAGCTTGAAATACCTGTTTGATCAAAAGGAACTCAACATACGGCAGAGATGCTGGTTGGAATTTCTAAAAGACTACAATTTCCAATTACAGTATCACCCTGGAAAGGCGAATGTGGTAGCAGATGCCCTGAGTAGAAAATCAATGCATGCATCTGCAATGATGGTCAAGGAGCAAGAATTGATAGAACAATTTCGAGATATGCGGTTAACATTTAAGACGTCACTGGGAAAACTTTGTTTAAATATGATTACTCTGTTTCCAATGGATTAATGGAACAAGTGCGAGAAAAACAAGAAAGTCATCAGTACCTACAAGGAGAAAGGGAATTAGTGCGACAAGGAGTAGTATCAGAATTCAAAGAGGGAAGAAATGGAATCTTACGGTTCGGTGAAAGGATTTGTGTACCGGATGATTCCGAGCTTAGGAAGCTAATTCTAAAGGAAGCTCACAAGAGTAAACTGAGTTTACATCCCGGAGCCACAAAGATGTAGCAAGATGTTAAGAAGTTGTATTGGTGGTATGGGATGAAGAGAGACGTAATGGAATATGTAGCTTCATGTTTGATTTGTCAAAAGGCTAAGATCGAACATCAAAGACCGGCAGGAATGTTACAATCTTTGGACATCCTGGAATGGAAATGGGATGGTATCGCAATGGATTTCGTGACGAGTTTACCAAAGACGCGGAAGGGACATGATGCAATAGGGTAATAATTGATCGACTGACTAAGTCGGCTCACTTTTTGCCAATTAACATAAAGTATTCAATGGAAAGATTGACTCAATTATACATTGGAGAAATTGTCAGATTACACGGTGTACCTTCAAGTATTATTTCGGATCGTGATCCAAGGTTTACGTCGAGATTCTGGAAAAGTTTACTAGAGTCCCTAGGAACAAAACTCAGATTAAGTTCAGCGTATCACCCATAGATGGATGGACAGTCCGAGAGGACGATCCAGGCACTTGAAGACTTGCTAAGAGCTTGCATGTTAGAACATCTTGGTAGTTGGGATGAATTTCTACCATTAATAGAATTCACCTACAACAACAGTATCTTCTCAAGTATAGGGATGGCACCCTATGAGGCCTTATATGGGCGACGGTGTAGAATGCCTTTATGTTGGTATCAGGATGGTGGAAGCCTTTTGTTAGGACCCGATTTCATGCAACAGACAACCGAAAAGGTGAAGATGATTCAGGAAAAGATGCGGACGACTCAAAGTCGACAAAAGAGTTATGCGGACAAGAGAAGACGACCTCTCGAGTTCGAGGAAGGCGATCATGTGGTTTTGAGAGTCACACCTACGACTGGGGTTAGTCGGGTAATTAAATCCAGAAAACCCACTCCTAAATTCATTGGACCTTACCAAATTCTTCGTCGCGTAGGTCCAGTAGCTTTTCAAATTGCTTTACCACCTTTTCTTTCAAATATCCATGATGTTTTCCATATTTCACAACTGAGGAAGTATATTCCTAATCCATCACATGTGATTGAGTCCGATGTAGTGCAGTTAAAAGAGAACTTGTCTTATGAGACTTCACCCATACGAATCGCGGATAAGATGACTAAGCAGCTCAGGGGTAAACAAATTTCCTTAGTTAAGGTTATTTGAGACGATACAACGGGAGAGTCAACTTGGGAAGCATAAGAAAAAATGAGGGTGTAATACCCCTATCTTTTCTGAGGTACGTAATATCGAGGACTAAATTATTTTTAGTGGGTAGTAATGTAACGCCCCGATTTTTCGCTGTTTTATAAAAACCGTGACTAATTATAGATATAAATGAGTTTGTATTTTTATCTGTACTTTAGAAAATGATTTTGGGAAAACCAAAATCAATGCTCTATGCGATCGTAGGAAGCTACAGTTAAATTTTGGGTCAAAAACTCAGACGTAGCTCGGTCTGCGTTTTCACTGACAGTAGTGTTTTACTACTATCAAGACCTAATTTTAACTCGTGAACGAGACAGCTAGTCTTAGAATTCGATTCTCTACAATTTCGTTAAAATCAGTTCTTGATGTTAAAAAGTAAAAATAATATAAACAATTCAGGCGAAAACTCGAACCGGGAGACAAACGGAGCTATAGATGGATTTAACGGGACCCGCCAACGGATAAACTCAATTTTACATCAAGTCACATCATCTTGGGAAGCGTGCCAGTGTCATGATGATTTTCAAAATATCTAAACGCGAAATGACCAAAATGCCCTTGGTCTTTTAAGGAAATTACCAAATTGTCCTAGGTAAAAGGACTAAACTACCCCTTAAGGGAAAAATATCATGGACCCTTGCCCTTCACCCTTGGCCACTCGGGCATCACTTTCTTTTCTCTCTTCTCACTTTATTCTTCATTTCTCTCCAAGGCAACATTTCTTTCTCTCCAAAATTTCTTCTAAACCTTGAAGATTTGTGGTGAAACAAGTTGATTTCTTCCTAAGTTTTAGCATCAAGGAGGCATAAACTCCATCCTAGCTCTCTTAATCTCTCTATTTTTGTCTTTAATGTCTTAATTCATGGAGGTTGGGGTTTTGAATCATAAACTTCAAAAATCCATGAAATATTGTAGAAAAATCCTTTTAATGTCAAACCAAATTCCTTGCATTAGATTCATGATCGTCTATCATAATCCAAGAGGTGGAAACCAAAGGAGCTCTCTAGCTCCAATGGGTCATTAAGGCCGAACCTACCCCCTTTTGGGTGAGTAGAGTTTTGGTTGGATTTTGATACTCTAAGCTTGTATCTAACCTTGTCACACCTAGTTAGTGTAGAGTCCAAGAGATGAGAAGTTTTGGAACTCCTTAGCCATATTTTCTAGCATATGGCCGAACCTAGGAAGGAGAGAGTAGGAGAAAATTTTGTGATTCAATGTTGATGTATTGATGAATTGTATGTGTAGTTATTGTCGAGTAGTCGGACGAGAAACCGGACGATTTTTGGACTGATCAGGCGATTTTTCGCTTAGTGGAAAACTACAAGAAGTAAGGTGAGAATTGCCTAAGGGAATCTCTCGATAACTATGTGTTGTCTGCGTTGGTCTGTATATATTTATTTGAGCTGTGTGGTGCTTGATTGATTTACTTTCTGCAATTATTTTATCTGTTGATAATTACTTGCTGATATGTGTTATGGTGATTTAATATGTGTTTTAACTATATTATCTGCTTGATTGGGAAGCCTGACAGTGGTCAGTGCTCAAATAATTAACAGGGATAAAAGCCTTGAAAAGCTTTGTAAGAAATGCCAAATATTTTTTTGGGAAACATTGGAAAATTTCAATTACACTAGTTTTTCTAAAAAGAAGGATCCTAAAGATAATTATAAAGTTAGTAGAAAAAGTTAGATTTTCAAGAATAAATTAATCATTTTGTGGAATAAATTAAAATAAGAGGAAAAAGTCAAGAGTTTGAACTTAGGACGTTTTTAATGCTAAAACGATGTTTTAATTCCGAAAAGATTTACGGAAAACGTTTTCGAAAAACAGTAATACTGTTCTGGGATGACGTTTCTGGTCTCAGCTGTTTCCTTTCAAAAACGGGTCTTTGGGAAAGGACTTTCAACAAAAGATAAGTTGTATCAGTAATTCGATGGTTTACAAATAAGTTTTCAAACAGAAAAGTTTTTCTGTAAACGAGTTTTTCCCAACGGTGTAAAATCTGACAACTTGGATAAGTTGCGGAGATTTCGTTTTGGATTTGTGTTTCACAGACTGAAAAACGGTGAAAAACGTTGAAAACGTGAACCTAGTATACGAGACGTCGGGATACTAGTGTTCTGCGAAAATAGCACGTAGATCTGAGGATCCGTATTACGGTGTTATGGACTGTGTGTCCTATGGACTTTGTGTCCTCTTGTTATGAGGAAACGTGATTAAAGGTGAATATTGTTTTCTATCACCACGGACCTTGGGCTGGTGCATCGGTCTAGGACTCCGCGATTGAGCACTCGGACGTTTCGTCCTGTGTCAACTATGATAAGTTTTAAAACGGTGTAAAGTACGACTGGTCGGGAGCCGTTGAGCTACGACAAGGAAAGAAAGAACACAAAGAAAAGTGACAAGACATGAAATATTTTGCATGCATTAAATCGGCAGACGTGCCAACGGTGTTTTAATCTGGATATCTTGGTGGTCAGGATATTCAAGACGGTGTATATCATTGTGCCTTGATGGATAATGAAAACAATAAACGGTGATCACATGTGCCTTGTGTTGGACAGTGTGCAATGGTTTTAACAACGGTGTGCCTTTTTGACAATTGAGTTTGATCAACTCATTTTATACGGTGTTGGGATCTCTGGAGACTAAGTAAATAAATAGACGTTGAACATTGAAGTGTCATGCATTTTTATAAATGACGATGACTGTCGGGTATGAAACCCTATGATAAACTACTTGTTTATTCAGTAGAATTTTATACATCGTGATTATATATATATATATATATATATATATATATATATATATATATATATATATATATATATATATATATTGTTGGTGTGTCGCACATGTAGTTATCGTGCTTGAATCTATATATTGGTATCTCACCCTTACACCATCAGATGAGTTCCAAGATGACAGTGGAACAATCGGGGATCCGTTCCCTAATGTCTGAATGCATGAAGAATGATGGCAGATGAGAAGTCACAGACATATTAGAGGTGGGACCAGCTGTAGGATAAGTTCTTTTGTTTTAGGTAGCGATTTCATCAGTCTGCCCTGGCTACTGAAAGCCATGACTTTTGAGAAAGGCCGTCTATATAAAGGCCTTATGTATGAACTTATAATGACTTAGTATGTATGCACTATTCGATATATATATTGAGGTGTGTGTGTGATTACATTGGATGTATGACAAGTTAAGAAAAAAATTTATCACTGATTTTCGAATTAAGTCAAATACTTAGAAAATCTTATTTTCCGAAGTTAACCAGCAAGGTTTAATGAAGTTTTATTTTCCACAACGGGTTACCATGTGATGCCCCAAACGAGGGTGTCACAAGTGTCAAGTGGGGCCGCTTGTATGAGATTGTGGCATAATCTCTAAAGCACTCATGAATTACCAGGCTCGCGCATGGCCTATTAGCGCAAAACAGCGTCAACAGCGAGAATTGTGGGGGTGTAGTGTGATTGGTAGACCTCTATCATACACCAAAGTGTTTTGGTTCATGGAAGTTTACTTCACCAACTCACTTGTATGATAAGTCTTATCAGTCTAGGTTTGTTCATAGTCCAAAAGACACCAAATTCAATACACTTACACCCATAGTGTTAACCCAGGAAAAATTTTGTTTTTCAAAACTTTCTTAAATGTTTTCCTTTAAATTTTTGAAATATGTGGGGGATTGTTGTATTTTTTAATTTATTTCAAAAATTTAAATTAGAAATTTGAATTTAAATTAAATGTTATAACTCCTCTTTTTATCATCATTTAATTTTTGTAACATTTTCTTTCAATACTCTTTATTTTCTTTAATATATTTAATTGCTCCATTACAGAGGTGCATAATTCTTTTTCATTCATGGTATTAAATCTGATTCAATTATGGTATTCAAATTGCTATTATGCAATTGAATAGGAATTGCGAAAACATTCAATAACGTTTGCAATTTGGCTTATTATATTAAAATGGCTTATTTGATTTAAATCAATTCAATTCATCTTTTAAATGTTTTTCTCTCCAACAAGTAGCTTTAGTTTTTATAAATTTGTTTTGTGAAAAACTGATGGTGAGGTACTGTTGAATCAGAATTCCCAGAGTTATTAAAAATAAAATCTTCTTTTAGCTTTTTGGTGTGGTTCAGTTTTTACTCTTGCTTTGCTTCTCCTTCCTGGGTTATGCTTTTCTTATTCTCCTGCTATTCTGATACCTCGGTTTTAACCGGGATGAGTCTGTTAAATCCTGGGGGTTATCATCCTAGACGAATAAATCCTTGAGGACAATGTGATTCCACGTGTCTCGGGCTTTTAAGTTGTTGCTATATTACACTGGTTTGTGACTTGCTGTGCTGATCGCTTTCATTTTTACAACATAAAAATTGTACTTCTTTGAAGATTCATAAGAGGAAAATGATCAGAACCACTCCGAGTAAAGTACAACAGAAACTATATGACCAAAACGAAAACCAGTCTTCATTGCAAATTGCTCTATCTAACCTCATTTCAGTACGAGATCTAGCCATTCTATTATTTGTCCATGTAAACTCAGCTCCTCGGGTAAGCAAATGAGTCAATTTACATGAATCAGTCCAAGATTGAAAATCAGAACAGGAACTTCTAGAAGGTAAGCCACCACCCTTTTTCTCATGAGCACCTAACATTGCATTAAAATTTCCATTAAAAAGCACGTGACCAGGATAGTTAGCTTGCAGAGAGGCTAATTTGGACCAAAGAGACCTCCTAATCAGATAAGAAGTCGAAGCATAAACTGCTGAACGAAAAACCTGTTGATTATCAATAATGACTGAAAAGGCATATTGCTGCCTAGAAACTGAAATTATAGTAGGAGATAAAGAATCAACACATGGACACCAAATGTTTGGCAAATAGGGGTCACTATTATTAAAAACAAAAGGCTTTAAACCAATACTTCTCCAAAAGGAAGCATGCACTTTTTTAAAACTGATCCAAGGCTCAGAGATGAACAAGAAATCAAGATTATGCAAATTATAGAACTTCTTAGGAACAAGCCAAGTTTTATCATTACCAAGGCCTCTCACATTCCAATAAAGAATTTTCATTATGCAAAAAGATTAGGACCTGCCCTGTTTCAGGCATTAAAATTACCAAACTTTTGAGCAATCTTTTTTATTTCCTTAACTTCAGTGAAGCTTTCATTGTTACCTGAAGCATTTCCCTCATAACCTGCAATATTTGAACTGATATTACCAACAATAGGAGATATAGAATCTTCAACTTGTTCATCAACAGCATCAGCCCATAAAGGTGAAAGGATTTTCATATCATTTCTAACAGCATCAGGCATAGGAATAGATTGTCCCTCAATTAAATATTTTTCAGAATTCCCCAAAACCTCTTCTGAATCAAAGACATGAATACCATCTTCCGCTACATCATTTTTCCCATCACACTAAAACTTTCCTGCTAGCCCCAAATCTTTACCAACACTGGAAACTTAAGCAGATACATGATCTAGGCTATCCTGAACAACCTCATTTGGAGAAACAGTGACATCTTTTCTAGGAGCATAAGCACTGAGCATAAATAATTCTGTCTAAAGCAAAAATTTCTTCAATAACATATGGAACATCTTTAGGCAGGAATTTATTAACATTAACCTCCTCAGGCAGTTCTTCCACATAAACATCATCATCTAAACCAGTAGAGGGCACCTTACCAAACTCACCTTGATAAAACATTTTTCCAGTTGGAGGACTTTGATCAACCAAGATTACCTTGCCCTTATCATTCTTAGCCAAGTTCACATCTTCAAAATCTGTCCCTTTATCAAAAACAGGATCTTGATTTTCAACCTTTAGCTGTTTAGGAACATAATGGAGATTTGTTTTCTTAGCTCCTTTCGAAACAACTAACTCTTTGCTGACATTTTTCTGGGCACCATTACTATGCCTACAAAATTCCAAAGAATGACCAATGGATTGACAAAAAGAACAAAACAGGGGAAGCCTTTCATACTCCACATCCACAGAGAATGCAAAACCTCCCTTTCAACCAATAATTTTTCCCTGAGCAATGCAGAAAGATCAATATGAATCAAGATTCGAGCAAAGTGACCAAAAGATCTTTTTCTTATTGCCTCATCTAAAGCAATTGGGACACCAAGAGCACCACCAATATCAAAAAGAATTTTGGGACGCCAATACTCCCTAGATAAACCATAAATCCGAACCCAACACTGAAAATTTGTCTGCTTAATAGTCATAGGGTTGAAATCAGGAGTCCAAGCAAAAACTCTTAAAACACCAGGATTCATATTCCAAGAGCCAATTGATCTAAGACTCCGTAAATCCTCTATAGAATCAAAACTGAATTCATAGGTCCTTCCAAGAGACACCAACGTCCAAGAACCAACAAGTTTCCAAATCTTGGATGACTTGCTACACAAGTCAGCAACTTTAATGGGAGAATCTCCTTTAGAAAGAGTAAGCCTACCATGACGAATATTCTTACAGTCTTCAACTCCTGCATGGTACTCATCTTCCGAAATCTTAATATATAAGGCATCTCCTTTCAAACGTGGACGAGGAAACTAACTTATAGGAATATCACATGAGTTTTGCAGTGTTTGAGAAAAAAAAATTCGTTGAACCAAGGAAAGAGTAGGGGAAGACAACGTAGGAGGAGAAGAACAAGGATGCGATGGCTGAGGAGGAAGGTGAGGATCAGATGGAGGAGAAGAGTCCGGGAACAATAATTGCCATACTCTCTGATACCACCATTGGGTTTTTGTAACACCCGATTTTCTTATTCTTTTAATTAATTAGTATTTAAGTAATTATATTTTATTGGAGGGTCTAGAAAAATAAATAAAGTATTTCGAGGCCATAATCACGCTCTACGTTATCGTAGGAAGCTATGGTTAAGTTTTGGGCCGAAAACTCAAACGGAGCTCAATCTATGTTTTTCGAATGATAGTGTTTTTCTACTATTAAGACCTCATTTTGACTAACGGTCAGAACCATTAGTCTTAAAATTCAATCCTCTACGTTTTTGCTAAAATGTGTCCTGACGTCCAAAAATATAAATGATATTTTATATTCGGGCCGAAAATAGATCGGGTAGACGATTCGAGCTGTCTTAGGGCTTTTCGAGAACCTTGAGCCAATAATTTTCATACCAGGACTATGTTAAATTATTTGGGAACTCCTATCAGTGTCGTGAGGATTTTTTCAAAATGTTGGGATATGAATTGACCAAATTGCCCTTGATTAGTTTTTACTAATTACCTTTTACTTTTTTTTTTACCAAGACTTAACTCCTAAGTCTTCTTAATAAATATACCATTATTCACTCTTATCCTCCCTCACTCTCTCGGCCAAAACAGCGCTCCAGACCCCATTCTCCTTCCTCTTCTTTCACTTCTTTCTCTTCTTCTCCATCTCATTTCTTCATTTCTCACCATTAAAGCTCACTTTGAGCTTGAATTTGTTGAAGCAACCTTCACCAAATTTGAAGAAGATCATCATAGGAGGTACCTAGTTCTCTCTATCTCTCTCAATCTCTCTTTATTCTCCTTTAATTTCTATGGTTAGAAATGTTAGGGTTTTTAACCCCAAACCTTCAAAATTCAATGAAAAATTGTAGAAAAATCATTTCAATACCAAACCAATTTCTATGGCCTAGGTTCATGACATACTTGTATGGTTCAAGAGCTTAGAGCCAAGAAATCTCTCTAGGGTATTTAACCATAGAGGGACCGAAACTCCCTATTGTGTAGGGTAGGGTTTTTGGCTGGTTTTTGATATTTTGGGTTGATATTTAGGGTTATCATACTTAGTTAGGGTGTTATCCAAGAAATGAGAATTTTTGGAGCTCCCTAGATATTTTTCATATTTTTCATTCAATAGGGCCGAACCCTAGGGGTAGTGCAGTAGGAGAAATCTTTATTTTTTTAGCTAATGCCTTCATTGATTATGTTTAGGGATACCTAAGGATCATTGATCCAAGAGTTGGGAATTTTTAGACATCCCTAGCCTAATTAATTAAATACGAGTAGTAGCTAATCCTAAAGATTAGGTAGTTTTTGATTTAATTGTTTTAATTTCTAGTTGTGTTTTACTATATAGAACCTGACAGGACTCGAACGTTCGATCGCGCATTCGATTGATTGTTGCGAAGCCGCATTTGGAATCTCTCGGAAAAATCACTAAGGTGGGGGAAAGAACCACAATATCGTCGAGGAGGCATGCAACACCCTTTCCCGAGTGTCACATTCCCGAACGTTTATAAGGCTGAAAATATTTATTAATGCGGAAAATACGATTTTTCTTTTTCTTTTCTTTTCATAAAGATGTAATGGGATTAGTAAAGGTAATAAATAATACTAATAAGTGAACTTAGGTTCACCATGCATTTCTAGAACATATTGTATTATAAATACAGAAACAGAAAACGAAAAACAGAAACATCAACATTACTATATACAGACATAAGTCTAAGGTATGACTGACATAAGAAAATACAATAAGTACTAGGAGTCATAGCTCCCAAAAGGTACTACAAAAACTGACATAGTCTGGCCGACAACAAAACTAAAACAGCAAAAGAGTCCACCTCCGAACTCAATGGGACTGCGGAGCGGAACCATCGTCGCGTCCATCTGTTCAAACAGCAACAGCAAGTACCAGCAGAAAACATACAGATATGGGTGAGATTCCCGTTCATCAACACAACAAAACAGCAGTAGCAAAAACGGGACGACTCACCGGGTAACAACGTACCCAACATGCTTACAAAGGTTCTCAATATAAATCATATTAAGCAGTTAACAACATAATAGCATGCTAAACATTTAATAGCATAATATAAGGCATCCTTAAACAATACAGCGATGTATAACAGTAAATGTAAACATCAATAGCCATAAACATCAATAGCCATGCAATGCAATGCAATGTATATGACTCAATGTCAATGTCACTGGGTACTACTCTGACCCCTACTCCATGGAGCTAACAAAACATTCGGAGAGAGTGAATGGGAGGACATGTTCCGGTTTCTGCCAGCCATGAGCAAGATGCTACAACATTCGTAACGTGCACGTATCTGGCTTTATGGTAACACTCTCGACCAAACATGAAAAGTACGGCATCTAGTAGAGGATATCAGTGTATTGCACGGATTCGCCACGACACAGAAGAATCACCAACTGGTCACATGTCAGCCCTTCCAACCCTGATACCTCCAAAAAGACCATTGAAGATCGTCACCGTAAGATTCGCACCCGCATCAAGGTGTAAGCTCAACTCCTAGGCTCAAGGCCTTACAACTATGCACATGAAATGCCAATGCTTACACAAAGCAGATGCGATAAAGCAATGTCTATCCATTGGATAAACCTCAAGGTTCACTAAGGTTCTCTTCCTTAGAAACCACACACGTCTTTGTTTTATAAAACATTTATCCATCGGATAAAACATTTATCCATCGGATAAATATCTCGTGATTCCTTTGGAATGATCCAGACTGCTTTCAGAATCGCCGACTGTCCCCACAAACCAACACAAGTCTTTTCAGCGTGTTTTGTCCTCACTCACACGCTTTCTAGGAAACTTCCCAGAAGGTCACCCATCCCATAATTACTCTAAGTCAAGCACGCTTAACTATAAAGTACTTATGTTCTAAGCTCCCGAAAAGAAGATAAATCTTGTTGGTATGGGTAGTACCAATCAATTCTTATATGCCTTCCCTTAACTATACAGTCCCATACCTGCATAGCCTCAGGATTCCTCCCACTGTACAGTCCCATACCTGCACAGCCTCAGGATCTCTCTCATTCCAGTTATCACAAGACAGAAACAATTGAACGATTAACCTAGATCCGAATCACCGATCCGTCATCGAACTACTGTTTCGAAAACCAAAACGTTTCGTGTTTGTGTTTACGTTTTATGAATTAAGTCTCAAGTCCTAAGCATTATGAATAAGGATTGAGAATCCTCTTAGATAAGTCTTTAAGCCTTTCTAAGATATTAATCCCTTGTTTTTCAATTAAGGAAACAAGTGTTGATTTCACTTAAGTCTTATGAACTCATTGATGTACTAAGTCATCAATGGTATAGTACATGGTCTTGTTCCACCATATACCATACTTAATTAACCCTTGTCTTCAACTCTAAGTTAATTACTTAACTTAGGTTTTTCACGCGTAAAACTTTACGATTGAGTTAGAAAACTCTTTTTGTAAACCAAACAACTTTTACAGTTGAAAACTCATTTGATTTAAAACAACATTTGAACTACTTACTTCATTTCTAGCATTTTCTGAAACATGACATTCGCTAAGCGGAATTTCATTCGCTTAGCGAAAATGAGGCAGTAATGCCTCCTTTTGAACTCCTCTGGTTCGCTCGGCGAGACACAAATCGCGTAGCGAAATATATTGGATTCGCTTAGCGAATATGAATTCGCTTAGCGCAAGTTCAGATGGTTGCACCTCTTTAGAAACACCTCTGGATCGCTCGGCGAGACAGAATTCGCGTAGCGAAACTTCACTTTATTCGCTTAGCGAGAATGATTTCGCTTAGCGAAAGTTCAGACGGTTACACCTCTTTTGGAGACTTCTCTGGATTGCTCAGCGAGACAGAATTCGCTTAGCGAAACTCGCTGGGTTGGCTTAGCGAATATGAATTCGCTTAGCGAAAATGAGGCAGTGATGCCCAACTAAGACTTTCCCTGTTTTTCGCGTAGCGAAAGTAAATTCGCTTAGCGAAAAGTTGCCTTCAAACAAGACATCAACCTTATGGAACCATTTTGATTCTCTTCATGAAAACACTTCTTTTCTCATTTTGAGTCACTTGATTAGCTAGATGAACTAAGGATAAGGTATAAAACATATTTCACTTTGGTGAAAGCTCTTTGAGATTTAATTCCATTTAAAGTCACTTAGGGTTTTTCTTTGAAAAACACAAGTTATTGAAAACACTTTCTTTACATCAAAACTTGACTTGTCCAAGAACTATTCATATCCTTCCTTTCCTCAAGGTCATGGCTAATAGCCAACTAGGAATCAATGTGAGGTTTTACTTCATCAACCAATCAAAGTATGGCTCACAACACTTACACAATCATGATAACCATAATACACATTACTACATCATAATCAAACATCCAAGTCCATCACACATTATGGTCTCATAATCAACAATAAAAAGTCCATACTTGATCTAGTGATCAAAGTAGGTTTTTCAACATACATGGAAATGATTTTTATTTAATCATATCATCATCAACATATGCTAAAGCACACTACAACATACTAAAGCATACACTCATCAAGACAACCTTGTTCTTGAAAAGAACTTGACAAAACATAACAATTAAAAGTGAACCCAAACTAAAGGGTTTCACCCACACATAAAGTAAACAACCATCTTCACCACCACCATCTTGGTGTGATGAGGTTCTTCTCCCCATACCTGTTGAAGAGCAGATTCCCGGATCAAAGTCGGTTGATCGGTTTGTGAACCTTCTGATAATTAACACCAACTACAAACAACCAAACAATCAAACATTAAACAACAATCAAACCAAACTCAACAATTCTCACAAAGAGGGTTTCGGCCACCCTAAAGAGAATAAAGCTAGGAATTGATCTTGGTTTTCCATTTCAAAGATTCAAAGGCATTAGGAAAGCTAAGCATGAAATCAAGTGTTAAAAATCAAAAATTGATGAAAACACTATTCATCATCATCAAGAAGGGTTCGGCCCTAATGTGCTTTTTGAGCTATGATGAGAGTTGAATCATAAGCTCTTGGGTTTAGATAGAGAATGATGAGGTGAGTTCAAAGAAATTGGTCTCACATCAAAATGATTTTTCTACAATTTCCTATGGATTTTCAAAGTTTTGGATCTAAGAAATAATTTTCATGAAAATGGATCTTGATCTTGAAATAAAGAGATATTCAAGAAGCTAAGAGATCATAGAAGTGATCTTACCTTAAAATGATGGAAGATTGCTCAAGGAATCAGGTGATTCCAACAAGTGATTCAAGCTTTTCAAGAAGAAAAATGGAGTTTCTCTTCAAGAACAACAATGGTGTTCTTCTTTGGGCAGTAATTTCGTGAATGAGGGGCTGGATGGGCTGAGTTCAGCCTTTAAAACAAGTCACTTAAGGGCAAAATGGTCATTTGCCAAAAGGGTAAAATGGTAAAAGTGCAAAAGACTAAGGTTAGGGGCATTTTGGTCATTTCACGTCTAGATTTTCCCGATCGTCATGACGACTCTGGCATACTCTCCCAAGTGTCCTGGGATGTTGTGATATCAAGATTATCTGTTGGCGAGTCTCGGTAAGTCCATATGTGGCTCCGTTCGTCACCCGATTGAGAATTTCGCCCGAACGAAGGTCAGGAAGTGATTTTTCTGAAATTTTTACGAAATTTAACCAAAACGTAGAGAATCGAATTCTAAGACTTACTGTCTCGTTCACGGGTCCATCTGAGGTCTTATGAGCAGTAAAATCATACTGTCAGTGTAAATACGCAGACCGGACTCCGTTTGAGTTTTCGACTCAAAACTTAATCGTAGCTTCCTACGATATCGTCGAGCATGACTATGGTCTCGGAATATTTTATTTCCATTCCTAAGACCTCGAATAAAATAAAGACATTAAAATACTGAAGAATTAGAAAACGTGAAAATCGGGGCGTTACAAGGCAAGCTTTAAATAATATATATTGATATGCGTAGGGCGACCCAAACCCTACTAGAGGTCGTTTGACCGTTAGGTTGATTTTACTGCATATTGAGGTTGTCTGTGCAGTGATTGGATATTTGATATATTATATGTGATATGTGTATAATGTCTATTATATGCTATAATTGATTAAATGTTATTTATTTATAAGTAGATTTTGCTGTTGAATATATATTCTGGCTGTTGTTGATGTCTGTTGTGACTGCCGATGTCTGAGCAGAACTAGACAGTGATTTCTGATAAATCGGGTGATGAATGTGTGGTGAGAAAGTCGAGGTTTTATATATATATATATATATATATATATATATCATAGTGCTCAACCTAGTGATATAGTTGATCTGTTGTTGTTGTGATGTGACCCGGTTAAGTCGGATGAAAGTTGGTCGTGGTTTAATGTAAGTCATGGTTGAGGCACTAAGTGTTGATCCTAAGGTGAGTCAGTGAGATTCATGTTGCATAGTTGTTATTCATCATTGTGTTAGCATACGGTCGATTTCGATCTTACCTGCAGGGAGATGGTCGTACCGATTAGTTTGGCGTAGGGGCGATTTCGATCTTACCTGTGGGGAGATAGTCGTACCCGTTAGTCGAATTGTAGACAGACGGGCGAATATCTCCAACTAGCCTGCGGGCGAGGGGATATGTCGTTACCGAAAGTTGAGTTGTTAACGGATAGGTGAATGTTTCGACCTACCCTGTGGGCGGGGGAACATGTCGTTATAGTAAGTTGTGTTGTTGACGGGCGAATATTCTGAACTGTCCTGCGGGCGAGGGAATATGTCGTCGTACCCATGAGACGATTTGCGCCTGTGGGCTTTAGACCGAACCCTATTTTATGGGGGTGGCATAGTGATGACTGAGACACCTTGATCCGTTGGGGATGTCGCGTCGTGATCGTGTCCATATAGTTGTTAGTTGCATGAGTATGAGAGACAGTAGTTAAGGGAAAAATTATTCGGAAGTTGTTTGGTTGTAACTGTTGTACTTTTGAGTGTGCTATCTATATACATTATTTATAATGTTGTTTTTCCCATGTATGACATATTACAGTTTCTTATCCCCTGTATTTTCTATGTCATTCTCTTTACTCTCGACTGTACGAGAAGATCCCATTGAGGATTTACCAGAGGAGATTGATGGTATACCCGTAGAACCAGATGCCGGCGGGAGAGCCCTGGATCCCGGCGCTGGAGGACCTTAGACATCGGGGGTTGGTAGTTGTAGTTATTATGGTCAGTACGGGAGGCTAAGTCGTCTGTATTTTTATTTCCGCCACTATGCTTTCAGTTTTATTTACTGCGTACTCTGAAATTTGTTTATTTGGTATCAGTTATTGTAGGCTCTACTGATGGAGCCGATACTCTTATGTCTGTATATATTATTATGGTATCGGTATGCTTAATGTTTTAATATTTTCGCAAATTTTATACTATTACGCTACGCTATAACGCTAATAATGATAAGTGGGGTCACCAATGGGATCTCTTAGGAAGGGGTTGTCTCAATTTTCAAGAGACAATCCTCTTTTAAAATCATGTCTCAAGGTGGAAGAAAACCATGTACCCATGGATCGCACATTACAAACATGTATTACAAAGGGCTATTGTGTTCACCTCTTGAACCATGCTTTCAAAACAATCCTTAAAGCGTGCTCTGAATCACCAGTGCCACGTCCGAGGCTGTAACACCCCGATTTTTCAAGCTTTCTAATATCAATAAACTGTATTTATGTGTTTGTATTTTATTTGAGGGTCTAGAGAGTGAATTAAAATAATGAGACCATATTCACGCTCTACGCTATCGTAGGAAGTTACGGTTAAATTTTGAGTCGAAAACTCAGACGGAGCCCAGTCTACGGTTTTCACTGACAGTAGTGTTTTACTACTCAAAAGACCTAATTTTGACTCGTGAACGAGACAGTTAGTCTTAGAATCGTATTTCCTACATTTTTGCTAAAATTGGTTTCGCACCTTAAAAATCGGAATAATATAAGTTATTCGGGCACATTCTCAAACCGGGTGACGAACGGAGCTAGATATGGATTTACCGGGACTCGTAACGGATAATCTCGAAGTCACGTCAGGTCAAGTCACCTTGGAATGCGTGCCAGTGTCATGATGGTTTTCAGAAAATATCTGGATGCGAAATGACCAAAATGCCCTTGAACTTTCATGTAATTACCATTAAACCTATGGTGAAATGTCCAAATTACCCTTAATGAAAAAAATGTGCACCTCCTTATCTCTCCCTTCCTACCTCCCACGCCCCCTTCATCTTTTCTCTCTTCAATTTCTTTCTTCTTCTTCAACATTTCTCCTTCACTTTCTCTCAATTCCTCTTAAGATTCTTCACGACTTTTGGGAAATAAAGTTGATCATTTGGTTACCTTCATCACCAAGGAGGTATGAACTCCATTCTTGAGCTCTCAATCTCCCTATTTCTCCATTGATTTCTATGGTTCATGATAGTTAGGGATTTGAAGCTTAAACTTCAAAAATTCATGCAAAATTGTAGAAAAATCCTTTTAATGTCAAACCAATTTCTTTGAGCTAGATTCATTATCTTCTTTCATAATCCAAGAGATTGAAACCAAAAGAGCTCTCTAGCTCAAATGGGTATAAGTGGCCAAACCTAGCTTTGTTGGGTGAGTGGGATTTTGGTTGAAGTTTTAGTGTAATAAGCTTTGATTTAGTCTTATCACACTTAATGAGTAATGAATCCAAGAGATAGAAATTTTTGGAGCTCCCTAGCTAATTTTCATAGCTTATGGTCGAACCCTGGGTGGAGAAGATTAGGGAAAATTTTGTGATTTAGTGTTAATGCTTTGACTTATTGTATGTGTGTAGTTATTGTTGGGTAATCGGACGAGAAAACGAATGACTTTCGGATCAATCGGACGATTTATCACAACGTGAAAAACTTCAACGGGTAAGGGGATAAACTTGAGGAATTCCAATTCCGACAGCTATATGTTGTGTTCGTGTATTTGGATTGTAATTATTTATCTGTGTTTGATTGATGTGGAGTGGTTCAATTTTACCTGCTCATATTTGCTTATGCCTGAAAATACCTGCTTATGCCTGATTTTATTGTATGGCGTTTGATTATGGTGAATGGATGCATATTATGCCTGTCGCGGTGATTATTGTGTTAAAGGACCGAACATCGGTTAGGATCCAAAATCGTGAAATGTTAAAAGCTTCAAAAAGCTTGGAACGTTGGATAAGGAAATAAAAAGATTAAAGTTTCAAAGGTTTTGTTTTCAAACAAAAAGGGGAAACTAATGCCTTTTTGGGAAATAAAGAAGAATAAAATCTACCTTACTAAAAGATGAGTTGACATAAAGGGAAAAAGAAGAAAAGAATGATTTTAGTTGAGAAAAGTAAGGCCTGGGAATAAAAAGTGTGTTTGGAAATGTTTTTTCAAAAATAAATTGTTTTATCCAAGAAAAAGGTTTTCACAAAGTGTATTTCAAAGTTTTGTGGCCTACCAAAATATTTCAAACGAGAAAAAGTGGTTTTTGACCATGAATCATTTTTATGGAAAACTGATCCCGAAGGCTTTGTGCGTAAGCTTCGGAGATTTGGGTTTTGGTTTTTTTTTGTTTTCAAATGAAAAAGTGGTTTTTGAGGTGAACCTAGAAACCGAGACGTCGGGGTTCTAGGGTTCTGCAGAATACGTGGATCAAGGATCCGTGTTAGTGAGTTGGTCCTGTAAGCTTGTGGACATTCTTTGTGGTCTTGTAGGCTTGTGGACGTTTTATATGCTTTTGAATCCAAAATCCGAGACTGGCGCATCGGTTGATGGTTTTTAGGTTCAAGCTGTTTTGGACCGAGTGTCCTGTTTTTGAGAATTTGTGGTAAAGACCTAAAGGAGTCTAAAACATTATGTGGTTGATAGTGTTGATGCTTCAACGAGGAAATAACGATAGGACAAAGAAAAACTGACGAAACCAAAAGTTTTCTCATGCATATGTTTTTGGCAGACGTCATTGAAATGAGGGGACCTTGATGGCAAGGAAAGCTGGGGATGAATTATGTCATTGTGTAACATTGTGCCTTGATGGACAATGGAGTCATATGTGTTGTGAGAACATATTGTGCCTTGAGTTGGACAATATAGTATGACATGATTACATTGTAAGTACCTCTGATTTGCCCGCCTATGTGAGATCTCATGGGATTCATGTACTTATGTTTAGCAAGTTGGTGCTAGTCATTGTTGCCTGAGGGCCAATGAATGTTGAGCCTGATCAGCTCGTTGAAAGGTGATGAGATTTCCGGAAATTAAGAATCAAAAGTTAGATGATATATGTGGAAGTGTCATGGATACGTTTTGAAAATAACGATGACTGTTGGGCACGAGACCCTTGTGTTTTACCTTTAATAATTATGATATTCTGTGATATGTTTATCATGTTGATGATTATATGAGACATGCCTATATGAATCTGTTGTTTGTGTTTTGAGTATATAGTTGTCGCTTTTGGATTCATATATTGGTTTCTCACCACTGCATTTTCCGGACTATGTTGTTTTCTTGTTGGATATATATGTATTTATGTACAGATGGACTCAGGGAGCGAAGGGCTAGCTCACTCGGGAGTCCGCTCCCTCCCGTTTGAGCACCGCGAGGAACCGGGTGCGTGGGTCATCCACCCGGGCGCCAGTAGCGCGGCGTATATAGGACCAGTTTGTACCCTTCGAGGGAACACAGAGGTGGGGCCCCTGGAGAGGACTCACACCGTGGAGACCATACAGATCCCTCTACCGCCCATTTGGATGCTTCTATAGTTCCTGGTGGATCAGGGGCAGCTTCAGCATCACATCCCAGCTGCACAGCCCCTGCAGTAGCAGTCACCTTCGACTCCTCCCCCGTCATTCGTTTTGGTAGCGGAGGGGCAGGGAGAGGATCCAGAGGAGAACCCTGAGGAGGAGGAGGAGGAGGATCCTCAGGAGACCCCTGAGTACCATCCTTCGGAGGCCTCTGAACCTCAACCTCAGGAAAATGGGAATGCAGATTCCCTTGATCCTTCCTCGGACGTAGATGTTGGACCCTCCTTCTGGGGACTTTCCAACAGGTTTCACTAGGCGTTGACCAGCTTAGGGTGCTAGTTTTTGAGGCAGCAGTTTTTGGGTAATCTGTTAGCTGCTACTGATGGCCATGAGTTTTAGATGTGGTTTTCCAGACTGCCGCTGCCTAGTTTTTAGAGTTGATAGCATTTTCTCTCTGCTAGTTTCTTTTGAAATGGACATGTTGTCCACAGTTCATATGTATGTATATATATATATATATATATATATATATATAGAGAGAGAGAGAGAGAGAGAGACACACACACACACACATACGAGTTACACTGATACACTCTGGAGTTGTTGTTTATTACTACTGCAATAAGAAAAAAATTTATCACGTCTTTCATAGTAAGATATACTAAAGAAATTCTGTTTTTCGAAAGTAACCAACAATCTTTATTTCGTGTTTTATTACGTTTTTGGGTAACAAACGTGACTCCGAGTTTAGAGTGTCACATTAGTGGTATCAGAGCTGGTCAAGTCTTTCGGGAATCTTTGGAAATAGGTCTGTTATGTTGATGTTGTGTGATCTCTGATTAAGACTTGATGGGATTACTTCTTAAAAGTAATGTGTGTTATAAGCGATTTGCGTGTTGGTTTCTAGTTGCAGTTTGACTGATTTCGATCTTGTAGGTTAGACATGGAACTAGAGACTGAAGCCAGAGCTGGGAGATGACGTGGACGTGGCCGTGGATGTGGTCGCGAGAGAGGAGCTGGTGTCCAGGCTGAGAATGCTGCTAGTGCAAATGGGATGAATTTCGCTGCACAAGCTATGGCAAACATGACAGCAGCAATCGCGGTTCAGATGGCTACTATGAATGCTCACAATGCTCAAGAGCAAGTTCATGCTGAGCAGGTCGCTGAGGGTCGGAGTCTAACTACCTTTAGACGTCAGAACCCGTAACAATTTCATGGCGGCGTGGATCCTGAGAAGGCTGATTTGTGGATCCAAGAGATCGAAAAGATATTCGAGCTGATTCACAGCCTGGAAGAAGTGAAAGTACCTTATGCCACTTTCCTACTGATGGGAGATGCAGAATATTGGTGGAGAGGAACCTGACAGCTGCTAGAGGCAAATCACCAAGAAATCACTTGGGATCTATTCAAACACCGATTCTTGGGGAAGTACTTTCGGTAAAGTACTAGAGCTGAGAAGGAGCAAGAGTTCTTACAGCTGCAACAGAGGGAGATGACGGTTGGAGAATATGCAGCCAAGTTTGAATCATTGGCCAAGTATTTCCTATTCTTCCAGAACAACCCTGATGAAGATTGGAAGTGTGAAACTTTTGAGAGAGGACTGAGGTATGAGATTAAAGAGTCAGTACTACCAAAGGGAATCCGAAATTTCCAGGCTTTGGTTGAGAAAAACAGGCAAGTGGAACTGATGAAGCGTGGAAGAGACAACAGAGGGAACGTTGGAGGACCTTCCCGATTCAAGAACCAGTATTAAGATCAGAGGGGAAGACAGAGTCATAAGAAACCATATTCCCGACCCCCAGGGAATCACTAGAAACAACAACAATATCGTCCTGTTGCTCACGCATCAGGTAGTGGAGGCTAAGGAAACCAAAGTCAAGGCCAAGACAGGAGGTGTTTCAAGTGTGGAGATCCGTCACACCTCGCCAACAACTGCTCGGTGCGGAATGATGGGTGTTTCCGTTGTGGACAAACGGGGCATATTGCCAAGTACTGCAAAGCACAGAAACCAGTCCAAGCTGTTAAAAACAATGGTGGAGCCAAAAGGCCGACGGCAAAAGGGAGAGTTTACACAATGAGTGGTGCTGAGGCTTCAAACTCCGATGATCTCATACAGGGTGATTGCGACATAGACGGTAATCTCTTATCCATACTTTTTGATTCGGGTGCAACCCATTCCTTCATTTCCATGGATTGTGTGAAACGTTTGAAATTATGTGTTTCTTCCTTGCCTTTTGACTTAATTGTTTCCACCCTAACTGCTGAGCCGGTTACGGTGAATTCTATATGCTTGAACTGTCCTATTGTTATTCAGGATAGACATTTTCTTGTTAATATAATATGCTTGCCTTTAATACAGTTAGATGTAATTTGCATGGATTGGTTATCTTCCAACCATATCCTATTAGATTGCGCACATAAAAACTTAGTTTTTCCAAGTACCGAGATTTCTGGATTTTTAGCTGCCAACCACGTTAGAACTTCTTCGAAAGAAGGAGATCAGGAATATGCGCTTCTGTCCAACTTAGAAGTCGAGGGGAAAATCGAGCTGAGTAAGATACCGATTGCGAGGGACTTTCCTAAAGTGTTTCCAGACGATGTTCCGGGTTTGCTGCCTGTACGGGACATAGAATTCTCCATCGATTTGATTCCGGGAATGGGACCGATATCGATTGCTCCATATCGGATGTCACCAGCAGAGCTCGCTGAGTTGAAAGCTCAAGTCGAGGACCTTTTGTCAAAGCAATTCATCAGGCCAAGCGTTTCGCCGTGGGGAGCGCCAGTTCTCTTAGTCAGAAAGAAAGACGGAGGCTCGAGACTTTGCGTGGATTTTCAGCACCTTAATAAAGTGACGATCAAGAACAAGTATCCTTTACCGCATATCGACGATCCGATGGATCAACTGCAAGGAGCTACGGTTTTCTTGAAAATCGATTTGAGGACAGGATATCATCATATTAGAGTAAGAACTGAGGATATACCTAAGACTGCGTTTAGGACTCGTTACGGACATTGCGAATATTGCCTTTTGGAGTAACGAATGCACCTTCTATCTTTATGGACTACATGAATCGGATTTTTCGTCCGTTTCTTGATAAGTTCGTTGTGGTGTTCATCGATGACATTCTCATTTACTCTAAGTGTCGTGAGGAACACGAAGAACTTTTGCGACAAGTTCTGCAAGTTTTACGCGAGAAGACGCTATATGCGAAACTCTCCAAGCGTGAGTTTTGGCTTGAGGAAGTCGGATTTCTAGGACACGTTATAACAAAGGAAGGAATTGTTGTTGACCCTGCTAAAGTAGAAGCTATACTATCTTGGGAAAGGCCAAAGACAGTAACGGAAATAAGAAGTTTCGCTGGATTGGTTGGATACTATCAACGGTTTATCAAAGGATTTTCCAAAGTCGTAGGACCGTTAACTCAACTCACGAGGAAAGACCAACCTTTTACGTGGACTGCCAAGTGCGAAGAAAGTTTTCAAAAGATAAAAGAACTTTTGACAATTTCGCCAGTGTTAATACTTCCGGAACCAAGTGAACCTTACGAGATGTACTGTGATGCTTTGCATCAAGGTTTAGGTTGTGTGTTGATGCAACATCGGAAAGTGGCGGCATATGCGTCGAGGCAATTAGAGACTCACGAAAGGAACTATCCCACACACGATCTGGAGCTAGCTGCGGTGGTTTTCGCACTAAACATATGGAGACATCATCTATATGGTGCTAAGTTTGACGTCTTTAGCGATCACAAAAGTCTGAAGTATCTGTTTGACCAGAAGGAGCTCAACATAAGGCAGAGGCGATGGATGGAATTTTTAAAGGATTACGACTTCAAGTTACAGTACCATCCTGGAAAGGCTAACGTTGTAGCATATACCTTGAGCTGGAAAGCCATTCATATTTCAACTATGATGGTGAAGGAACTGAAGCTAATTGAAGAATTCCGTGATCTCAACTTAGCAATGGAAATAAGTCCGAAGAAACTAAGTTTGGGAATGATCAAGATTTCCAGTGGATTCATGGAAGAGATACGTGAACAGCAAGCTACAGATGAGCATCTTCAAGAGAAGAAGGAGTTGATGGAATAGGGAAAAGATAACGAGTTTAGCTTAGGACCATATGGGATTTTGAAATACAATGGACGGGTCTGTGTACCCAATAATCCCAAGATGAGAAAGATGATTCTAGAGGAATCCCACAAGAGTAATTTAAGGATTCACCCTGGTTCGACCAAGATGTACCAGGACTTGAAACAAACATTTTGGTGGCCAGGCATGAAGAAGCAAGTAGCGGAGTACGTTGCATCATGTCTAACTTGTCAGAAAGCCAAGGTAGAACATCAGAGACCTGGAGGAATGCTACAATCATTGGACATACCGAAATGGAAGTGGGAAAGTGTATCAATGGATTTCATGGTGAGTTTACCGCGAACTACAAGAGGTTTTGATTCGATTTGTGTAATCGTGGATAGGTTAACGAAATTGGCACATTTCTTACCTGTCAAGATCAACTATACAGTAGCGAAACTAACCGAGGTGTATATTCGAGAAGTGATTAGACTCCATGGAGTAACCTCGAGTATTGTTTCAGATAGAGATCCTAAGTTTACTTCACGTTTTTGGGAAAGCTTACATCAAGCGCTAGGAACCAAGTTACGCTTAAGTTCGGCATATCATCCGCAAACAGATGGACAAACCGAAAGAACGATTCAATCGTTAGAAGATTTGCTAAGGGCTTGTGTCTTAGACAGCCGTGGAAATTGGGATGAACTGTTGCCATGGATCGAATTCACCTACAACAACAGTTATCACTCGAGCATAGGGATGGCACCTTATGAGGCACTATACGGGAGAAGATGTCAGACGCCTCTTTGTTGGTATCAAGATGAAGAGAGTACAATTCTAGGCCCAGAAATCGTACAACAAACAACCGATAAAGTCAGGCAAATACGTGAAAAGATGAAGACGTCCCAAAATAGGCAGAAGAGTTACTCTGATCGATGGAGACGACCTCACGAATTTCAAGAAGGTGAACATGTGTTTCTGAGAGTCACTCCCACGACTGGGATAGGTAGAGTTATTAAGTCCAGAAAACTCACTCCCAAATTCATTGGACCTTACCAAATTCTTCGCCATATTGGTCCAGTAACTTATCAAATTGCCTTACCTCCTTTTCTTTCAAATCTTCATAATGTCTTTCACGTTTCACAATTAAGGAAATACATTCCTGATCCATCTCATGTAATCGAACCTGATCAAGTACCGTTGAAAGAGAACCTTTCATATGAGACTTCACCTCTACAAATCGAGGATAAGATGATCAGACAGCTCAGAGGAGAACAAATCTCCTTAGTCAAGGTTATTTGGAATGATACAACTGGAGAAGCAACTTGGGAAGCGGAAGGCAAGATGAGAGTGCAATACCCTTATCTTTTTGAAGGTACGTAATTTCGAGGATGAAATTTTTTTTTAGTGGGGTAGTAATGTAGCACCCCGATTTTTCAAGCTTTCTAATATCAATAAACTGTATTTATGTGTTTGTATTTTATTAGAGGTTCTAGAGAGTGAATTAAAATTATCTGGGACCATAGTCACGCTCTACGCTATCGTAGGAAGTTATGGTTAAATTTTGAGTCGAAAACTCAGACGCAGCCCGGTCTACGATTTTCACTGACAGTAGTGTTTTACTACTCAAAAGACCTAATTTTGACTCGTGAACAAGACAGTTAGTCTTAGAATCGTATTTCCTACCTTTTTGCTAAAATTGGTTTTGCGCCTTAAAAATCGGAATAATATAAGTTATTCGGGCATATTCTCAAACCGGGTGACGAACGGAGCTAGATATGGATTTACTGGGACCCGTCAACGGGTAATCTCGAAGTCATGTCAGGTCAAGTCACCTAGGAATGCGTGCCAATGTCATGATGGTTTTCAGAAAATATCTGAATGCGAAATAACCAAAATGCCCTTGAACTTTCATGAAATTACCATTAAACCTATGGTGAAATGTCCAAATTACCCTTGAAAAAAATGTGCACCTCCTTATCTCTCCCTTCCTACCTCCCACGTCCCCTTCATCTTTTTCTCTCTTCATTTTCTTTCTTCTTCTTCAACATTTCTCCTTCACTTTCTCTCAATTCCTCTTAAGATTCTTCAAGACTTTTGGGAAATAAAGTTGATCATTGCTTACCTTCATCACCAAGGAAGTATGAACTCCATTCTTGAGCTCTCAATCTCCCTATTTCTCCATTGATTTCTATGGTTCATGATAGTTAGGGATTTGAGGCTTAAACTTCAAAAATTCATGAAAAATTGTAGAAAATTCCTTTTAATGTCAAACCAATTTCTTTGAGCTAGATTCATTATCTTCTTTCATAATCCAAGAGATTGAAACCAAAAGAGCTCTCTAGCTCAAATGGGTATAAGTGGCCAAACCTAGCTTTGTTGGGTGAGTGGGATTTTGGTTGAAGTTTTAGTGTAATAAGCTTTGATTTAGTCTTATCACACTTAATGAGTAATGAATCCAAGAGATAGAAATTTTTGGAGCTCCCGAGCTAATTTTCATAGCTTATGGCCGAACCCTAGGTGGAGAAGATTAGGGAAAATTTTATGATTTAGTTTTAGTGCTTTGACTTATTGTATGTGTGTAGTTATTGTTGGGTAATCGGACGAGAAAACGAACGACTTTCGGATCAATCGGACGATTTATCACTACGTGGAAAACTTCAACGGGTAAGGGGATAATTCTGAAGAATTCTAATTCCAACAGTTGTATGCTGCGTTCGTGTATTTGGATTGTAATTATTTAACTGTGTTTGGTTGATGTGGAGTGGTTCAATTTTACCTGCTCATATTTGCTTATACCTGAAAATACCTGCTTATGCCTGATTTTATTGTATGGCGTTTGATTATGGTGAATGGATGCATATTATGCCTATCGCGATGATTATTGTGTTAAAGGACCTAACATCGGTTAGGATCCAAAATCGTGAATGTTAAATGCTTCAAAAAGCTTGGAACGTTGGATAAGGAAATAAAAAGATTAAAGTTTCAAAGGTTTTGTTTTGAAACAATAAGGGGAAACTAATGCCTTTGAATGATTTTAGTTGAGAAAAGTAAGGCCTGGGAATAAAAAGTGCGTTTGGAAATGTTTTTTCAAAAATAAATTGTTTTATCCAAGAAAAAGGTTTTCACAAGGTGTATTTCAAAGTTTTGTGGCTTACCAAAATATTTCAAACGAGAAAAAGTGATTTTTGACCATGAATCATTTTTATGGAAAACCGATCCCGAAGGCTTTGTGAGTAAGCTTCGGAGATTTGGGTTTTTTTTTTTTTTTTTAGTTTTCAAATGAAAAAGTGGTTTTTGGGGTGAACCTAGGAACCGAGAAGTCGGGGTTCTAGGGTTCTGCAGAACACTTGGATCAAGGATCCGTGTTAGTGAGTTGGTCCTGTAAGCTTGTGGACATTCTTTGTGGTCCTGTAGGCTTGTGGACGTGTTATATGCTTTTGAATCCAAAATCCGAGACTGGCGCATCGGTTGATGGTTTTTAAGTTCAAGCTCTTTTGGACCGAGTGTCCTGTTTTTGAGAATTTGTGGTAAAGACCTAAAGGAGTCTAAAACATAATGGTTGTTGATAGTATTGATGCTTCAACGAGGAAATAACGATAGGACAAAGAAAAACTGACGAAACCAAAGGTTTTCTCATGCATATGTTTTTGGCAGGCGTCATTGAAATGAGGGGACCTTGATGGCAAGGAAAGCTGGGGATGAATTATGTCATTGTGTAACATTGTGCCTTGATGGACAATGGAGTCATATGCGTTGTGAGAACATATTATGCCTTGAGTTGGACAATATAGTATGACATGATTACATTGTAAGTACATCTGATTTGCGCGCCTATGTGAGATCTCATGGGATTCATGTACTTATGCTTAGCAAGTTGGTGCTAGTCATTGTTGCCTGAGGGCCAATGAATGTTGAGCCTGATCAGCTCGTTGAAAGGTGATGAGATTTCCGGAAATTAAGAATCAAAAGTTAGATGATATACGTGGAAGTGTCATGCATACGTTTTGAAAATAACGATGACTGTTGGGCACGAGACCCTTGTGTTTTACCTTTAGTAATTATGATATTCTGTGATATGTTTATCATGTTGATGATTATATGAGACATGCATATATGAATCTGGCGTTTGTGTTTTGAGTATATAGTTGTTGTTTTTGGATTCCTATATTGGTTTCTCACCGTTGCTGCATTTTCCGGACTTGATGTTTTCTTGTTGGATATATATGTATCTATGTACAGATGGACTCAAGGAGCGAAGGGCTAGCTCACTCGGGAGTCCGTTCCCCCACGTTTGAGCACCGGGAGGAACCGGGTGCGTGGGTCATCCAGCCGGGCGCCAGTAGCGCGGCGTATACAAGACCAGTCTGCACCCTTCGAAGGAACATCGAGGTGGGGCCCCAGAAAAGGACTCACGCCGTGGAGACCATATGAGACGACCCTCCTCTCTTAGAAGGATAATCCCATTAGTCGCAAAACTCCTACTATTATTAACTATGCCTAGCCGTATATAAAACGATAGCGTGGTACTCAAACAACGTTGCGAAAGCAAACAAGTAATAACGGCAAGCATAGAAAGATTATCAGAGTGAAACGCAACATAAAAGTAATTGTACAAATACCATACATATCTTAGCCCATCAGTAGAGCACTATACAGACATATACATGTTGTAAAATAAAAATCGAAAATACATCCACATCCAAAAGAAAAACTCTCGGAGCTCACCAGCACTACCCGTCCCCTCTCAAAAGGTACACAAAAAGCTCTCAGCCCACAACCTAGGACGCACTAGCAGGTTCTCACCATCAGTGGTGAGGATGCCCTGAGCTACCCTGACCCTCGTCATGAGTACGCCTGTACCGCACCAGAGGCTCATACTCTGACGAATAGTTGGACACCACAATGCTACGCCTACCACAGGTACTCAGATACCTCTCCGTCCTCCTGTGCTGGCCTCGGTAGACGTAGCCTCTCCTGCTAGACACAACTGAGGAATGGGGTACCACCCACATGTAGTCTCGCTCCCTCTGCCTCGGCAGTCGCCACATCTTGGGAAAAGGAAGAAACTGGTACATACGGTAGGGGGCCAATGATGTCCACGTACGGCGGCGTGCCGCTCCGAAAGATCAGACTGACGGGTCCCATGTAAACCACCAAAAAGGTCGAGGGGTCCGCCCGCCATCCCCTCTCATCATGATATACAATCTCAAATTCGCCCAGTACCGGTATCCGCGGTGCCCCATGATAAACAGGTGAAGCATGGGGTCCATCCTGCGCCTCGGCTGGCTCGTCGTCTTCATGCGAACCCAAAATAGAACAACCAAAAACAACAGTAGGGAGATAAGTGCAACACCCTTTCATGAGTGTCACATTCCCGAACGTTTATAAGGGCGAAAATATTTATTAATGCGGAAAATACGGTTTTCTTTTTTTTTCTTTTCATAAAGATGTAATGGGAGGATTAGTAAAGGTAAATAATACTAATAAATGAACTTAGGTTCACCATGCATTTCTAGAACATACTGTATTAAAATACAGAAACAGTAAACAGAAGACAAAAACAGAAATAATACTATATATAGACATAGGTCTAAAGTATATCTGACATAAGAATAATAAGTACTAGGAGTCGTAGCTCCCAAAAGGTACTACAAAAACTGACATAGTCTGGCCGACAACAAAAACAAAACAGCAAAAGAGTCCGCATTCGGGCTCAAGGAAACTACTGGACTGAACCATCGTCACGTCCATCTGTTCAAGCAGCAATAGCAAGTACCAGTAGAAAACATACAGATATGAGTGAGATTCCCGTTCATCAACACAACAAAATAGCAGAAGTAAAAACGGGACGACTCACCAGGTAACAGCGTACCCAACATGCGTACTAAAATTCTCAATACAAATCATGTTAAACAGTTAACAGCATAATATAATGGCATTCTTAAAACAGAACAGCGATGTATAACAGTAAATGTAAACATCAATAGCCATGCAATGCAGTGCAATGTACATGACTCAATGCCAATGTCACTGGGTACTACTCTGACCCCTACTCCATGGAGCTAACAAAACGTCGGAGAGAGTGAATGGGAGGACATGTTCCGGTTTCTGCCAGCCATGAGCAAGATGCTACAACATTCGTAACGTGCACGTATCTGGCTTTACGGAAACACTCTTGACCAAACATGAAAAGTACGACATCTAGTAGAGGATATCAGCATATTGCACGGATTCGCCACGACACAGAAGAGCTACCAACTGGTCACATGTCAACCCTTCCAACCCTGATACCTCCAAAAAGACCATTGAAGATCGTCACCATAAGATTCGCACCCGTATCAAGGTGTAAGCTCAACTCCTAGGCTCAAGGCCTTACAACTATGCAAATGAAATGCCAATGCTTACACAAAGCAGATGCGAAAAAGCAATGTCTATCCCCCGGGTAAACCTCGAGGTCCACTAAGGTTCTCTTCCTTAGGAACTATACGCGTCTTCTGAAAAACAAAACTTTTATCCTCCGGATAAATCTCGTGATCCCTCCGGGATCGAGTCATCACAAGACTGAAACAATTGAACGACTGATCGGGGTCCGAATCACCGGTCCGTCATCGAACTACTGTTTCAAAACCCAAAACTTTTCATGTTTGTGTTTATGTCTTATGAAGTCATTAATGTACTAAGTCATCAATGGTATGGTATATGGTCTTGTTTCACCACATACTATACTTAATTAACCCTTGCCTTCAACTCTAAGTTAATTACTTAACTTAGGTTTTTATACGTAAAACTTTACAGTTTGAGTTGAAAAACACTTTTTAAAAACAAAACCATTTCTCGCGGGGCGAATACAGGTTTCGCGACGCGAGACTGAGAAGTTATTTTTACTTCTTAGACAGTCTTTCTTGTTCGTGAGGCGAGAGTATTATCGCGACGTGAATCAGAGAAACTATATCTTTTACTGTTTAGACAGTCCTTTTGGTTCGAGAGGCAAAAAGGGTATCGCGACACGAAGCAGAGAAACTATATCTTTGCTGCTCGGGCTAGCCCATTGTCTCGCTTGGCGAGACAATGTTAGCCAGGCGAATGCCTTGTTTTCCCTCTATCTCGCGCGGCGAGACAAGGTTCGCTGGGCGAGTGCCCTGTTTTCATTTTTCCCTAACTCCTTCATTAATTCTCTTTTTGAAACACTTAATTTGATTACAAGACCTATGGCTAAAGAAAAGACATTTTCCACTTTGGTGACACACTTTAAAGGTTAAAACTTCATTTGATCTTTGGACCAAAATCACTTTTGTTTCTCTTCGAAAACATAGGTTATGAAATCATGTTTTTCTTACTTCAAAACCTTGCTAGATCAACAACAACACATGTTCTCATATTTCCTCTTACTAAGGCCACGAGCCTACTCCAATGAAAAATGGAGACTTTGCTTCACCAACAAAGCAAATGTAGCTCAAAATGCTTACACAATTATGATAAACCACCATACACATTACTACATCATAATCAAACATAGAAGTCCATCACACATCATGGCATCATAATCAAGCACAAAAGTCCATACTTGATCTAGTGATCAAAGTAGGTTTTTCAACATACATGGAAATGATTTTCATTCAATCGTATCATCATCAACATATGCTAAAGCACACTACAACATACTAAAGCATAAACTCATCATGACAATCTTGTTCTCCAAGAGAACTTAACAAAACTTAACAAATAAAAGTGAACCCAAACTAAAGGGTTTCACCCACACATAAACTTAAACAACCATCTTCACTACCACCATCTTGGTGTGATGAGGTTCACCCCCCACACCTGTTGAAGAGCAGATATCTGGATCAAAGTCGGTTGATCGGTTTGTGAACCTCCTGACAATCGTCAACAACTACAACAACACAACAATCAAACATTAAACAACATTCAAAGCAAAACTCAAAAATTCTACCTAAGGGTTTCGGCCCCCCTAAATAAAATAAAGCTAGGAATTGATCTTGGTTTTCCATTTCATGGATTCAAAGGCAATAGGAAAGCTAAGGATGAAATCAAGTGTTAGAAAGCAAAAATTGATGAAAACACTATTCATCATCATCAAACAGGGTTCGGCCATATTGTGCTTTTTGAGCTATGATTAGAATTGAATCATAAGCTCTTGGGTTTAGGTAGAGAATAATGAGGTGAGTTCAAAGAAATTGGTCTTACCTCAAAAGGATTTTTTTACAATTTCCTATGGATTTTCAAACTTTTGGATCTAAGAAATAATTTTCATGAAAATGAAGTTTGATCTTGAAATAAAGAAAGATTCAAGAAGCTAAGAGATCATAGAAGTGATCTTACCGTAAAATGAAGGAAGATTGCTCAAGGAATCAAGTGATTCAAGCTTTTCAAGAAGAAAAATGGAGTTTCTTCAAGAACAACTATGGTGTTCTTCTCTTTTTGAGAGGGCTGTGCGAAAATGAGAGTGTGAGGGGCTGAGTTCAGCTCTTTAAAAGCTCACTTAAGGGTAAAAAGGTCATTTGCCAAAAGGGTAAAATGGTAAAAGTGTAAAAGACTAAGGTTAGGGGCATTTTGGTCATTTTGCGTCCAGATATTTCCGAACGTCATTACGACTCTGGCATACTCTCACAAGTGTCCTGGGATGATGTGGTATCAAGATTATCCGCTGGCGAGTCCTGGTAAATCCATATGTGGCTCCGTTCGTCACCCGATTGAGGATTCCGCTCGAACGGATGTCAGGATGTGATTTTTCTGAAGTTTTTGTGAAATTTAACCAAAACGTAGAGAATCGAATTCTAATACTTAATGTCTCGTTCACGGGTCCATCTGAGGTCTCCTGAGCAGTAAAATCATATTGTCAGTGCAAAAACGCAGACCGGACCCCGTTTGAGTTTTCGACTCAAAACTTAATCGTAGCTTCCTACGATATCGTCGAGCATGACTATGGTCTCGGAATATTTTATTTCCATTCCTAGGACCTCGAATAAAATAAAGACGTTAAAATACTGAAGAATTAGAAAACGTGAAAATCGGGGCGTTACATTCCTACCCCTCTTAAAAGAATTTCGTCCTCGAAATTATATGTACCTCTTAAAACAATCCCGGATACTGTTGTTGCATGTCCTCTTCTCTTTCCCAGGTAGCATCACCTGTAACCTCGTTCCAGATAACTTTGACCAAAGCTATCTCCTTCCCTTGCAGTTTCTTTACTCTCCTGTCCTCGATCTTAACCGGCAGTGTTTCATAGGTTAGGTTATCCTTTAGCTGTACTGAATCAGACCCTATGACATGACTGGGATCTGGAATATACTTTCGCAATTGCGAAACATGAAAAACATTATGGAGGTTGGATAGAAAAGGCGGTAAAGCTATTTGGTAAGCTACTGGACCTATCCGACAAAGAATTTGATAGGGTCCAATGAATTTTGGAGTGAGTTTTCTGGACTTCAGGACCCTGCCCACCCCAGTCATCGGAGTGACTCTCAAAAACACATGATCCCCTTCCTCGAATTCAAGTGGCCTATGTCTTTTATCAGCATAACTCTTCTGTCGGCTCTGAGTTGTCCTCATCTTTTCTTGAATCAGTTTCACCTTCTCGGTTGTTTGTTGCACTAGTTCAGGTCCTAATGAAGCACTTTCTCCATCTTGGTACCAACACAAAGGAGTTCTGCAACGTCGTCCGTATAAAGCTTCGTAGGGTGCCACCCGTATACTCGAATGATAACTGTTGTTGTAGGTGAATTCTATCAACGGTAGGAAGTTCTCCCAACTTCCGGCATGTTCCAACACACACACCCTTAACAAGTCCTCTAAAGACTGAATCGTCCTTTCTGATTGTCCATCAGTTTGAGGATGGTAAGCCGAACTTAATCGTAACTTCGTTCCCAAAGCTTAATGCAAGCTCTGCCAAAAACGCAAAGTAAAACACGGGTCTCTATCCGATATGATGCTTGAAGGTACTCCATACAGTCTCACAATCTCACTGATATAAATCTGAGTAAGCTTTTCCATGGAATACTTGAGATTGATAGGTAGAAAATGAGCTGATTCGTATGCCTATCAATTATAACCCAAATGGAATCGTGTCCTTTAGGTGTTCTTGGCAAACACGTCACGAAATCCATCGCTATGCCATCCCACTTCCACTCTGGGATATCCAACGGAAGTAACATTCCCGCTGGCCTTTGATGTTCAACCTTTGCTTTTTGACACACCAAGCAAGATGCCACATAATCGGCTACATCTCTTTTCATGCCTTGCCACCAAAACAATCGCTTCAGGTCTTGGTACATCTTGGTTGACCCTGGATGCATACTCAACTTGCTTCTATGAGCTTCGTCCAGAATTAACCTTCTTATCTCTGGGTTGTTTGGCACACAAACCCGCTCTCCTCGTCTTAGGATTCCATCTGCTCCTTCTTTATATTCAGACGTCATCCCTTTCTTTAGATTCCTTCGCTCTTTTTCCAGGTACTGGTCGTATACTTGCTTCTCTCGAATCTGATCCATCAGATCACAAGATACTGTAACCATACCCACACATAGTCTTCCTGGCATACTAACCACGGACAGATGCATATCCCTGAACTGTTCCAACAGCTCGTGTTCTTTAACCATCATGGCAGACACATGTAATACTTTCCTACTCAGGGCATCCGCTACCACATTAGCTTTTCCCGGATGATACTGCAACTGGAAGTCGTAGTCCTTCAAAAATTCCAGCCACCGTCTTTGCCTCATGTTGAGCTCTTTCTGATCGAACAGGTACTTCAAGCTCTTATGATCGCTGAAGACATTGAACGTCGAACCATACAAGTAGTGCCTCCAAATCTTCAACGCAAAGACTACCGCTGCTAACTCCAGATCATGAGTTGGGTAATTCTTCTCGTGCACTTTCAACTGTCTCGAGGCATACGCTACCACCTTCCGATTCTGCATCAGAACATAGCTTAATCCTTGGTATGAAGCGTCAGAGTACACTTCAAAAGGCTCGCTTGGATCTGGCAATATCAACACTGGTGATGTAGTTAGCCACTTTTTCAGCTCCTGAAAACTCTGCTCACGGGCTTCAGTCCGTTCAAATGTTTTATCCTTTCTCGTCAATTGGGTAAGAGGTCCTACAATCTTAGAAAATCCCTCGATAAACCTCCGATAATACCCAACCAAACCCACAAAACTGCGTATCTCAGTCACTGTGGTTGGTCTTTCCCACTCAAGAACTGCTTCAACTTTCGACGGGTCTACGGCAATTCCTTCCTTCGAAATTACATGACCCAAAAACTGCACTTCGTCGAGCCAAAACTCACACTTGGACAACTTTGCATACAACTGTAACTCTTTCAGAACTTGAAGAACAACACTAAGATGTTCAGCGTGCTCTTCCTGGTCTCGTGAATAGATGAGTATGTCGTCTATAAAGACAACGACAAACCGATCTAGGTATGGACGAAAGATCCTATTCATATAATCCATGAATATAGCTGGAGCATTCGTCACACCAAACGGCATTACAAGATATTCGTAGTGCCCATAGCGTGTTCGAAACGCTGTCTTTGGTACATCCTCTGCCTTCACACGAATCTGGTGATAACCCGATCACAAATCAATCTTGGAGAAAACTGTTGCTCCCCTCAATTGATCCTTCAAGTCATCTATCCTCGGAAGTGGAGACTTGTTCTTAATAGTAACCTTATTCAACTGGCGATAATCCACGCATAGGCGAGATGTTCCATCTTTCTTTTTCACCAACAGCAAAGGTGTTCCCCACGTCGACACACTGGGTCTAACAAACTGCTTCCCCAATAAGTCCAGCAATTGTTCCTTCAGGGTTTCCAACTCAGCAGGTGCCATACAATACGGTGCCATAGACACTGGTCCTGTTCCTGGCACAAGATCGATCGCAAACTCGATGTCCCGAACTGGCGGCAAACCTCGTACATCTTCAGGAAAAACTTCCGGAAACTCGTTCACGACAGGTACGCGCTCTAAGACTAGCTCGCTCTTGACCTCCAAAGAAGATAGTAACATGTATCCTTGAGCTCCTTCTCTCAAAGAAGCGTTTACTTGGTTGGCAGTCATAAATTCATAATTCTCACAACTAGGGAAAACTAAGGTTTTATTTGCACAGTCTAACAGGATATGATTAGAAGATAACCAATCCATTCCTAAGATTAAATCCATTTGCGAAAGAGGCAAACAGATCAAATCAATCAAAAATGTTCTATATTTAATAGAAATAGAACAGTTCAAACAAACTTTAGCAATTATAACAGGCTTTGCAGTAGGCGTAGAAATTACCAAATCAAAAGGTAAAGAAGACACGGGAAATCCCAACAGATTCACACAGTCATATGCAATAAAGGAATGCGTTGCGCCTGAATCAAGCAGTACAGTTAAGGTTTTACCTCCCATGACACACTGACCTTGGATTAAGTCTTCATTTTGAGAAGCTTCAGCACCACCCATAGTATAGACTCTGCCTTTTGCTTTAGGCCTCGCAGCTTGGACATTGTTGATAGAATGTTCCAATTTTGGTTGCATGCATTCACGTGAGATATGTCCCGGCTTCCCACACTTGAAGCAGATAATTCCTTTGATTGAACAGTCCTTAGTGTTGTGATTACTCTTCCCACACTTCATGCACTTGGTTGGGGCGTTTCCAGACTGACTGAAATTCCCACTGCTTCCTCCAACAGAACGTTGATCTTGTTGCTTTGCATACGGCTTCCATCGAGATTTGTTGTCTCGACCACCGCTTCCTCTCTGGAACTTGCTCGGTCCAGAACTCTGTACCCGCTTGTCCTTGGGCTCCAAGCTCTCGATCAGACGGCACTTTTCCATTAGCCTCGAAAAAACAGAAATTTTCAATGGAACTATAGCACTCTTCAAGTCGATCCTCAGACCTCCTGCAAATTTCCGGCACTACCACTCTTCAAGAAGAAAAATGGAGTTTCTTCAAGAACAACTATGGTGTTCTTCTCTTTTTGAGAGGGCTGTGCGAAAATGAGAGTGTGAGGGGCTGAGTTCAGCTCTTTAAAAGCTCACTTAAGGGTAAAAAGGTCATTTGCCAAAAGAGTAAAATGGTAAAAGTGTAAAAGACTAAGGTTAGGGGCATTTTGGTCATTTTGCGTCCAAATATTTCCGAACGTCATTACGACTCTGGCATACTCTCCCAAGTGTCCTGGGATGATGTGGTATCGAGATTATCCGCTGGAGAGTCCCGGTAAATCCATATGTGGCTCCGTTCGTCATCCGATTGAGGATTCCGCTCGAACGGATGTCAGGATGTGATTTTTCTGAAGTTTTTGTGAAATTTAACCAAAACGTAGAGAATCGAATTCTAAGACTTAATGTCTCGTTCACGGGTCCATCTGAGGTCTCCTGAGCAGTAAAATCATATTGTCAGTGCAAAAACGCAGACCGGACTCCGTTTGAGTTTTCGACTCGAAACTTAATCGTAGCTTCCTACGATATCGTCGAGCATGACTATGGTCTCGGAATATTTTATTTCCATTCCTAAGACCTCGAATAAAATAAAGACGTTAAAATACTGAAGAATTAGAAAACGTGAAAATCGGGGCGTTACAATAAGAAATACCTTGCATAACAATATCGGAAAACAACAGTAATGCAGTAAACACATATAACATGTAGCAGATATCGCAAATATAACAGTTACTGCATTCCGACAAACGTCTCTCAAGACAACACATGCAACAAGCATCCATCTCCATGAGTCTCACGCTCAGATCAATCCTTTTGACCGGGATACTAATCCCATGCAGCATGTCGGCTGAATAAATCACAAAACTGGTTCCCACTGGAACGGTTCCACACCTTAACAAGTCCACACCGGAACAGGTTCTGTGTTGGAACGGAGTTAGCTTGTCCAAGAAACCGAACCGCTCACCGTTACAAATAAGAGTGCATCCCCCTTCCACACCAGAACTGGGGTATCTCGGTCACCTCGGAACGTTAGCCTGGAACAAATGGAAAGCTCTAGGATTAGTCAGGCAAACCGGACTGAATCGGGCGTCAAGACAGGATAGGGGCTACCTCATCCGTCACTTTAAACTATTCCCGAGACCGGCAACATCCCCAAGGTCACTCACTTGAGCGCCCTATCTACTCTCCGTACCCGCACTCAGGTACAACTAACCTCGTATGATGCTGGCAGCCCATACTACCTGTCACACGGCCTCGCCACTTGGTAGCTGATGATGATATGCAGCAAACATCCTCAACGGACTTGATACCGGATCTCACGCCTAAGCTCTCAGTTAGAATCATCACGATGCCATTGCATCCACACGACCACAGCCTCAACGCCACGCGTCCACGTGCCACAGCTCCAACATTCACGGCCACAGCCTCGAAAAGTCAGCATAACAGCAACGGCACCATCCACGGTATCAATCCGACAACAACACGGCACACAGCCAAACTTAGCACTATGGCATTCCGCCACAACTGTCAACATCACAGCATACAACATAATAACAACAACAATAATATCAACAACAGCACATAGCAGCATATCACATACCAAGTAGCATATAGGCACTTAGACAGATAGCAACAACAACAATCAGCAGCATACAGTCATACGAAGTCAAACATCCTCAATCAACAGTTTACTAGCCTAGGGTCTCCAGACTTAATGGCGATAGCCCAAAGTAAACTACACCTAGGGTTTAGGTACTTTATCGGGGCTCAACCACTAGTAGGGTTAGGGCTTCCCTACACATAGCAGAAAAACATCCTACATTACTCTTGCCTTCCCGACAGCAACATTACTCTTTCTCCCCACCTGAACAGTTGACACGTGAATCCACGCTATCACCGGCTTGCCAAGCTCGCAGCTTCCCAACACGAAGAACAGCTCCGGAACAGCCTCGAAGCTTCTCCCTAGCCGCGGCTTCAAGCTCCAATTGCGGGGAAATCACGAGCGCGAACTTTGCCCTAATCACAAGCACAAGACATATACAATATTGTTAGCCCTAGGGCAAGCCCAAAAAATCAAAGAAAAAGGTAAAGACTCGAAGAACGCTAAGAACACGAAAAACGCGTGCTAGGGATTCGAGTTTACCTGGGACAAATTGAGAAACTAATCCGTCAAAGTCGGAGATAACCTCGTCACGATCACAACGGTGTAGTCGGAATCTTGATCCGAAGCTCCGGAGTCCCTTAAACCAAGCTTTCTCACTCTAAAATAATTGTTTCTCTCACTTAAAGGCTCTGGAATCCCACTGAGTTTCGTGCAACAGATGAGGAAGAAAGGAAACTCCACTAACTTGAGCTGCTGTGCTCGCTTTAGCGTGGACATTCAGCACACTTGAGCGTGGGGTTCCCTCCAAGCTTGAGCGTGGAACCTTGTCCACTCCGCCTTGACCCTGACCTGACAGGTGTAGCACACGCGTCGAAAAGCACACCAGCTGACAAATGCACTAAGAACTCTTGAGCGTGCAACGTTACCAACACTTGAGCGTTGGCACGCTAGGGCATGCTTCCTTTCCCACACTTGAGCATGTAGCTCAGCTAGGAAAATTCTTCCAAACTTCTGGCTCCCACAGTTACTCGTTTAACGCCTTAGGCACCTCCAACCTTGTTCAAGCTTATTCCTAAGCTTCAAACTAGGTCTTAAACTAGCACACAACAATTCACGCAATCATTCAAAACCTTAATCAAGGTTAACCAACTCGGCTAAAGTTACAGAAAATCGGGATGTTACAATACCACCCCCTTACAGAAAATTTCGTCCCCGAAATTTCCGTCGCATACCTGTGAACAAAAAGGGATGACTCTGACGCATCTCAGCTTCTCGTGCCCACGTTGAATCACCAGTCACTGGGTTCCATTCCACTCTGACTAAAGGAATGTGCTTACCGCGCAGTTCCTTGATCCTTCTATCCATGATCTGAACAGGTGAAGCTTCGTTCTCAAGGTTCTCCTTCAGTAGGATTGATTTGGGCTCTAGCACGTGTGATGGATCGGGATGATACTTTCTGAGTTGAGAGACGTGAAAGACGTCGTGAATACATGGTCGCCCTCTTGGAACTCCCAAGGTCTTCTCCTCTTGTCGGCGTAACTCTTCTGCCTATCCCTTGCAACCTTCATCTTTTCCCGTATCTTACGGACTTGTTCCGTTGTTTGCTGTACCAACACCGGACCTAACAGCTGACTCTCTCCAGTCTCAAACCAACACAATGGAGCCCCACACTTACGTCCATAAAGTGCCTCGTACGGCGCCATTCCAATACTTGAATGGAAACTATTGTTATAAGTAAACTCGATCAATGGAACAAACTCGTCCCAACTCCCCGTGTTCTCCAACACGTACGCTCTTAAGAGATCTTCCAATGATTGAATCATTCGTTCAGACTGACCATCCGTTTGTGGATGATAAGCAGAACTCATACTTAACTTAGTTCCGATTGCACTGTGTAAGCAACTCCAAAAGCTTGAGGTAAACCTTGGATCACGATCTGAAATGATACTCGAAGGTACCCCATGCAGCCTTACAACCTTCTTGATGTAGATCTGAGTCAATCGCTACAGAGAGTAACTCTGGTTGATTAGTAAGAAGTAAGCACACTTCGTCAACCTATCAATGATTACCCAGACTGCTTCACACCTTTTCTGACTCCTCCGCAACCCAGAAACAAAGTCCATGGCAATACTATCCCATTTCCATTCTGGGACATCCAGCAATTGCAACAACCCTGCTGGCTTCTGGTGTTCAATCTTCGCTTTCTGACACACTAAGCAGGTTAGGACATAAGTTGCCACATCTTTCTTCATCCCCGGCCACCAAAACAACTTCTTCAGATCCTGATACATCTTGGTAGCCACCGGATGGAAACTCATCTTGCTCTTGTGTGCTCCTTCCAAAATCATATCCTTAACTTCTCTATCCACTGGCACACAAACCCGGTCACCATACCTAAGCAGACCATCAGTACCTTTTTTGAATTCTGAAGTCTTACCTTCCTCTGTCAACTAATTCATGCTCCCGTGTTCAATCTTACTATCCTCAGCTTGCAACTTCCATAAAAGATTCAGGAAATCGCTGGTTACTTTAACCATCCCCAGATTTAACTTATCCTCGACGATTTCCGCTTCCAGATTCAGATCCCTAAACGCTTCTAAAAGCTCTAGCTCCTTTACCATCATCGCAGACACGTGTAGGAATTTCCTACTGAGTGCATCAGCTACAACATTCGCCTTACCTGGATGGTATTGCAGGTCGAATTCATAGTCCTTTATGAATTCCATCCACCTTCGCTGCCTCATTTTCAACTCTCTTTGGTCGAACAGATACTTCAGGCTCTTATGATCGCTAAACACGCTGAATTTAGCATCATAAATATAGTGTCTCCATATCTTCAATGCAAACACTATCGCAGCCAATTCCAAATCATGCGTTGGATAGTTCCGCTCATGTATTCTCAACTGCCCGGAGGCATACACCACCACTCTTCTGTCTTGCATGAGCACACATCCCAATCCTTGATAAGATGCATCATAGTATACATCAAATCTTCCTAATGGATCTGGTAGCATCAACACAGGTGATGTGGTCAGTCTCCTCTTCAGCTCGTGGAAACTTTGCTCACAAGCCTCTGACCACTCAAACGTCTTCCCTTTTCTCGTTAACTGCGTCATAGGTAATGCAATCTTAGAGAATCCCTCGATAAACCTCCAATAGTAGCCCGCTAAACCAAGAAAGCATCTCATCTCGCTTACAGACTTAGGGCTTTCACAACTCACTACTGCCTTGACTTTCGCAGGATTCACTGCGATTCCATCCTTACCAATCACATGGCCAAGAAACTGAACCTCTTCTAGCCAAAACTCACACTTTGACAGTTTAGCATACAACTGCCGGTCCTTTAGCACTTGCAACACCGCCCTTAGATGCTCTTGGGGTTCCTCTCTACTCAAAGCATATACAAGTATGTCATCAATGAATACGACAACAAACTTATCAAGGAACGGATGGAAGATCCCGTTCATATAGTCCATGAACATAGCCGGAGCATTAGTCACACCAAACGGCATAACCAAGTACTCCTAGTGACCATACCGACTCCAAAAAGAAGTCTTTGGCACATCCTCCTTCTTAACCCGGATCAGATGGTATCCAGATCGCAGATCGATCTTAGAAAACATAGCTGATCCATCAAATCATCTATCCGTGGTAGCGGATACTTGTTCTTTACCATCACTTTGTTCAGTTGACGATAGTCTACGCATAGCCTCAAGCTCTCGTCCTTCTTTTTGACAAACAGCACCGGCGCTCCCCACGGAGATGCACTAGTTCTGATGAACTCTTTGCCTAGCATCTCTTCCAATTGTTTCTTCAGCTCCATCAGCTCAACTGGAGACATCCGATATGGCGCTATCGATATAGGCCCAAATCCTGGAACCGGATCTATAGCAAACTCCACCTCTCTCTCCGGTGGTAGTCCAGAAACATCATCTGGAAACACTTCCGGAAACTCTCGCACGACAGGCAAAGCTTCAACACTAGGAGTTTCCTTGATTTCCAAAGAGAACAACACCACATACTCGTCCGATCGTCCACCCGTCGGAACACTCTCGTCGGCAGGCATCAATCCAGATTGCTCAGAAAAACCGAGAGTTTTGTTTGAACAGTCTAACATTACATGGTTGGCTGAAAGCCAGTCCATGCCTAGGATCACATCTATTTGTTGCATAGGCAAGCAGATAAGGTCGACAAGAAAATGATGGTTCTCTACCATAACAGGACCTTTACGGCATATAGATAGGGTAGTTAAAGAATCACCAATAGGTGTTGAAATAGTCAAATCATAGGGTAATATAGAAACAGGCAACCCTAAATGATCCATGCACTCTACTGATATGAAAGAATGAGTAGCCCCCGAATCAAATAAAACCGACAAAAGCTTACCAGAGACTAAGCATTTACCTTGAATTAGGTCAGGACTTTGAGAGGCTTCAGAACCCCTCACGGCAAACACCCTTTCGGTCGTCTGTGGCCTACTCTGCTGACTTGCCACTACCGATCTTGCTCCGCCACTCTGAGCTCTACCGTTTTGTTGTTGGAACTGAGCCCTTCTACTAACTCCGGGCTTGCAGTCTGATGCATAGTGACCCATCTGGTTACCGTTGAAACACCTGATGTGCTAGGTCCTTGGGCAATTCCAGACTAGATGCGGTCCCCCGCACCGAAAATAGGTCTTGGTCTCCTGCTATCCTTGACTAGAGTTGCTTCCTCCATGGTTGATGTTAAACTGATCCGGGCGATCATAAAGTCTCGCCCTCCGCTGGAACTTGCCACTTCATCCCCTCTGGTTGCCTCGAATAGGTCCACCACTTGTCATTTGTTGTGAGACAGTCCCTGCTCGGTCGTGTCCTTCCACTAATGTGCACTTTTCCACCATCTCAGGGAAAGAATTGATACTTAGAGGTAGCATCGCTCGCTTCAACTCGGGTCTCAACCCGTCTTCAAACCTTCTACAGACCAATTCTTCGTGTGGATGGATCTGGTAAAACTGAGAGAACTTGAGCAGCGCCTCAAACCTCATTGCGTACTCACCGGCAGACAGTTGTTCCTGTTTCAAACTCAGGAACTCCTTCTCTTTCTCTTGCCTGATGCTCCTCGGGAAGTACTTCTCTAGAAAGCACTCCCAGAACATTTGCCACGTTAACATCCTTCCCTCGACCTCTAACAGCCTATACTTGGTTCTCCACCAAGCTTCTGCTACTCCAACTAGCATGAAAGCAGCGTATGTAACTTTTTGGTCCTCTCTATAGTGTGTGGCCATGAACACCTTCTCTATCTCTTGCAACCACATTTCTGCAGCTTCAGGGTTGTATTCTCTGTGGAATTGAGGAGGATTTCCCTTCATGAAAGCATTGAGACCGGTGTCCACCATATCATTTCCTCTGACTGGGCGTAGCTGATCTTGTTTGGCTTCCCTCTCTTCCTGCCGCTGCATATATTGGGCAGTCTGTTGAGTTTGTTGCATCATTACAGTAGCCAAGTCCCTCATGGCCCGCATTGCTTCGGAAGTGTCGCCACCACTTCCCGTTCCTGAGTGAACACCATTGTTATTATCGCCTCCGGTTGTAGCCAGCCTTCCACCTCTTCCTCTCGCCATCTAGCTTCCTGTAAAAAGGAGCTATCAGTCTCAATTCATAAGACATATAATAGCACTTAACAGTTAAACATATCATATGCCTCATGAGTGAAAACAGTTATCACACTTTGATAACTAGCGCATCGGACATTCTACCTAATCCAGACTCAGTTGACACAACTTGGTCATCAACTGTTAAAGCCAGTACACTTATCTTCACAGTCCGCGGTCCTAACCGGACTCGATTGTTCTGACAACATGACCTCACAGTCCGATTTAGAAGCGAACTGCTCTGATACCACCAAAATGAGACGACCCTCCTCTCTTAGAAAGATAATCCCATTAGTCCCAAAACTTCTACTATTATTAACTAGGCTTAATTGCACTTTTGGTCCCCCAGGTATCACGATTGTGCAATTTTGGTCCCCCGGGTTTCAATTGCGCCAATTGGGTCCTCCAAGTATCACGATTGTGCAATTTTGGTCCCTCAAGTTTCAATTGTGCCAATTAGGTCCCCCACGTATCATAATTGTGCAATTTTGGTCCCCGGATTATCACGATTGTGCAATTTTTAACGTCAGTAGCCAACATAGGACACGTGGGATTGATTTGACACTTAATGAAGTCAACTTGACAGTTTACGGGACATTCTTATAAGACATCATTGACATCTCACATAATTTAATAATCAAATGCACATCATTAAGTGTCACATAAGAATGACACGTAAGCTGCCAAACTAGTCTCATTAAGTGTCAAATCAGTCACACATGTGCTTCTTAAGCTATTGATGTTAAAAGTTGCACAATCATGATCCTTGGAGGACCAAAATTGCACGATCGTGATACTTGAGGGACCAAAATTGCACAATCATGATATGTGGGGAACCCAATTGGCGCAATTAAAACTTGGGGGACCAAAATTGCACAATCGTGATACTTGGAGGACCCAATTGGCGCAATTAAAACCCGGGGGACCAAAATTGCACAATCGTGATACCTGAGGGACCAAAAGTGCAATTAAGCCTATTAACTATGCCTAGTCATGTATAAAACGATAGCGTGGTAGTCAAACAATGTCGCGGAAGCAAACAAGCAATAACGGCAAGCATAGAAAGATTATCAGAATGAAACGCAAAATAAAAGTAACTGAACAAATACCATACATATCTTAGCCCATCAGTAGGGCACTGATAATACATATACATGCTGTAAAATAAAAACTCTCGGAGCTCACCAGCACTACTCGTCCCCTCTCAAAAGGTACACAAAAAGATCTCAGCTCACAACCTAGGACGCACTGGCAGGCTCTCACCATCAGTGGTGAGGATGCCCTGAGCTACCCTGACCCTCACCATGAGTACGCCTGTACTGCACCAGAGGCTCATTCTCTCACTTAAAGGCTCTGGAATCCCCCTGAGTTTTGTGCAACAAATGAGGAAGAAAGGAAACTCTACTAACTTGAGCTGATGTGCACACTTTAGCGTGGACATTCAGCACGCTTGAGCGTGCTCACACTTGAACGTGGGGTTCCCTCCATGCTTGAGCGTGAAACCTTGTCCACTCCGCCTTGACCCTAGCTTGACACATGTAGCACATGCATCGAAAAGCACACCAGCTGGCAAATGCACTAAGAATGCTTAAGCGTGCAACGTTATCAATGCTTGAGCGTTGGCAAGCTAGGGCGTGCTTCCTTTCCCACGCTTGAGCGTGTAGCTCAGCCAGGAAAAGTCTTCCAAACTTCTGGCGCCCACAGTTACTCATTTAACGCCTTAGGCACCTCCAACCTTGTTCAAACCTATTCTTAAGCTTTAAACTAGGTCTTAAACTAGCACACACCAATTCACGCAATCATTCAAACCCTTAATCGAGGTTAACCGACTCGACTAAAGTTACAGAAAATCGGGATGTTACACCATATAAATCCCTCTACCACCCATTTGGATGATTTTACAGTTCCTGGTGGATCAGGGGCAGCTTCAGCATCACATCCCAGCTGCACAGCCCCTGCAGCAGCAGTCACCTTCGACTCCTCCCCCACCGTTCGTTTTGGTAGCGGAGGGGCAGGCAGAGGATCTAGAGGAGGACCTTGAGGAGGAGGAGGAGGAGGAGGAGGAGGAGGAGGAGAAGGAGGAGGAGGATCCTCAGGAGACCCCTGAGTACAATCCTTTGGAGGCCTCTAAGCCTCAACCTCAGGAAAATGGGAATGCAGATTCCCTTGGTCCTTCCTCGGACGTAGACGTTGGACCCTCCTTTGGGGGACTGTCCAACGGGTTTCACTAGGCGTTGACCAGCTTAGGGTGCTAGTTTTTGAGGCAGCTGTTTTTAGTTATTCTGTTAGCGGCTACTAATGGCCATGAGTTTTAGATGTGGTTTTCCAGACTGCCGCTGGCTAGTTTTTAGAGTTGATAGCCTTTTCTCTCTGCTAGTTTCTTTTGAAATGGACATGTTGTCCATAGTTCATATGTATATAACTAACTGATGATGCATATAATATATATATATATATATATATATATATATATATATATATATATATATTTATATATATATACATACATACATACGAGCTACACTGATACACTCAGGAGTTGTTTATTACTGCTGCAATAAGAAAAAAATTTATCACATTTTTCATAGCAAGTAAGATATAACTAAAGAAATTCTGTTTTCCGAAAGTAACCAGCAATCGTTATTTCGTGTTTTTTTATGTTTTTGGGTAACAAATGTGACGCCGGGTTTAGGGTGTCACGGAGGCAACACCTTTACTCAGTCCATGCGAGCAAACGTCCGTTGGAGGATTGCATTTTGTACTAGTTGACGACTTACAGGGTTTGGCGCGATGTGAAATATGACAAGCGTTAGCGGTGAAGGAGATGTGCCATCTATTTAAAGAGTGATGCTCCTTCACACTTCATGCCACAACCCTGATGGGCTTGTCCACTACAAGCCTAAACTGAAATTAATTAATTAAATCATATTTATTTAATTAATTCCTCTTCAACTATTTGCTCCTTGAACCTTTTCACATTTATGTTATGGATGGGTATATCAAGATTAAGGACACAAGGTCCATTATCCAAAATGTGCTAGCATAGAAAAGATCATATGACTGATGTTTCTACCAATAGCTGGAACAGAATAACAATTATTCAGTTCCACAACAAGCCCCCCGAAGGCAAAGTCAAAAACTCCATCAGTTAATATAACAACTCTTGCTCAATTTCCACTTGTGGTTTGACTTTGCCTTTAGTCAACGTCCTCCTCCCTTTCAGGTCCTTCACATTTGTACAAATGTGGGATCAACATCTGGTATCCAATACCCATGGTGTAGAGAAATAGACAGGTTGACTTCTCTAACAAATTGCTTGAAGAGGAAGTCTTACTTCAATCCTTCTGCACTCTTTCAAGTATTTCTAGCAATTATCAACATCCTAGCAAGTTTTGGTAGAGATATGTCAAAATCGTTCATAATGCGCTTAGGGTTTAAGATCAAGTTATCGGCCAACGCTTGGCCTGGAGTAAATCCCAGACTATCAGGTTCTCAATGTACTCAATAACGTGAAGCACATGATATCTCACTGGGTTTCCTTCTACTAGCTTGCAGTTGAAAAAGGGTACGGGATCAGTTATGTGAATAACTCTTATTCCAATTTCTCTGATAAATTGATGCCCAACTTCTTTGCCTCTAATCCATTTCAATCCTACTGAATCCGATTAGTTAAGTCAAACCCAGTGGTTGACAATTGGATATTACTATTATCCCATCGCGCCTCACCAAAATAAATTAAGGTGTTCTGCTTTGGCAGACTCACACTGATTCGATTTTGGCCTTGACGAGTACCACGCATAGGAAGACATTTAAGACTTAATATTAATTTGAGGGATTTTAATTAAGTGATCTCACCGGTGTTGTATCTCATACATAACATCTCTCAGCATATATGACATACACGTTATCATACATTTTACTAACATATATAGCATACAAGACATACATGCATACATATATACATTTCATGCATCTAATACATAAACATATATCTCATTCATTTCATGCATCTCATACATAAACATGCATCCCACACATAAACATACAAGATAAGTATAACGGTTATGGTCTCCTAACGTGCAAGAATTAAATACTAATTATTACAATTCTTTGACCATCGAACAAGCTTCTCAAGCTTCTCCTATGGCGTCATCATATTGTGTTGTCTCCTTTTCAACTCGAGCAATTACATCATTTATAAATAAATAAGTAAAAGACATAACACGCAGGCCGTATTTAAATAAATAAAAACCATATTCTAAGGCCATAACCATATATCGGACATTTAAAATTATTTAATTATAAATAAAAATAACCATTTATAATTATTAATATCTTTAAATAATTTTAAACTGATTAAATCAAAAGCACAATCAATTTCGAAATCTATAGGTTTACCAAACCAAAAAAAAATCAATCTCAAAACTATAGATTCACCAAATAAAAAAGGCAATCAATTTCAAATCAATAGATTTACCATATCAAAAGGCAATCAATTTCAAAATTGTAGATTCAACAAATCAAAAAGGCAATCAATTTCAAATCTACAGATTTACCAAATTAAAAATACAATCAATCTCGAAATCTATAGATTTACTCAATTAAAAACGGAATCAATTTCAAAATCTATAGATTTGCCCAATTAAAAAGGCAATCAATTTTAAAATCTATAGATTTACCAAATTAACAAGGCAATCAATACAAATCTATAGATTTACCAAATTAAAAAGGCAATCAATTTCAAAATCTATTGATTTACCCAAACAAAAAAACAATCAATTTCAAATCTATAGATTTATACCAAATCAAAAAGGTGATCAATTTCAAAATCTATAGATTTACTAAATCAAAAAGGCAATCCATTTCAAAAGAACATGTCTTTAAAATACATATATCATATATAAATTGAAAACAAGCTTTCTCAAATAATAATCATGTGATCATGAAGAAGATATCAAGAATGCCAAGAACATACGTATGTTCATAAAACGATAACATGCATAAAATTGAATCGCATTCAAAGCAATAAATCATGTTACCAACCAAGGTAAATAAGCACTTAGGATTCATGGTAATAACGACCATACGCTCTGATATCACTTTGGGTTTTCATGAGACAATCCTCTTTTAAAATCATGTCTCAATGCGGAAGAAAACCATATACCCATGGATCAGGCATTACAAACGTGAATCACAAAGGGCTATTGTGTTTACCTCTTGAAGCGTGCTTTCAAAACAATCCTTGAAGCGTGCTTTGAATCACCAATGCCACGTCAGGGGCAGCACCTCTACTCAGTCCACACGAGCAAACGTCCGGTGGAGGAATGCGTCTTCTACTAGTTGACGACTTAAAGGGTTTGGCGTGATGTAAAATATGACAAGCGTTAGTGGTGAGGGAGATGCGCTATCTCTTTAAAGAGTGACACTCCTTCACCCTTCATGCCACAACCCTGATGATCTTGTCCATTACAAGCCCAAACTCGAATTAATTAATTAAATCATTTTTATTTAATTAATTCATCTCCAACTATTTGCTCCTTGGCCTTTGTCACATTTATGTTATGGATGGATATATCAAGATTCAGGACAGAAGGTCCATTATCCAAAATGTGCTAGCATAGAAAAGATCATATGAATGATGTTTCTACCCATAGCTAGAACATAATAACAATTATTCAGTTCCACAACAAGCCCCGAAGGCAAAGTCAAAAACTACTTCAGTTAATGTAACAACTTTCGCTCAATTTCCAATTGTGGTTTGACTTCGTATTTATCCAACGTCCTACTCCCTTTTAGGTCCTTCACATTTGTAAAATGTGGGATCTAAATCTGGTATCCAATACCCATGGTGTAGAAAAGTAGACAACGAATTGACTGTAACAATCCAGCATCGTTTGTAGGATCATGTTTTTGGCCAACGCTTGGCCTGGAGTAATTCCCAGACTATTAGGCTCTCAATGTACTCAATAACGTGAAGCACATCAATTACTCACTAGGTTTCCTTCTACTAGCCTGCAGTTGAAAAAAGGTATAAGAAACCTCGTACCTTCTCATGCCTTGCTTGCTCTTGGTAGAGTATCTTGAGGTGTATGATCATATCATATGCCTCCATGATTTGCAGAGATATCCTACACCAAAGGCATCGACTTGATATTTCTTGTAAATATCCCTTTCGATCCTAATGGCAGTATGAGCAGGTTGCTTAGAAATCGGTTGCTCCAGAAGATACAACTTTCTCTCGTGCTTGAAGACAATCCTCAAATTCTTGTACCAATCCAGAAAATTAATTTCGGATACCTTGTCCTTGTCAAGGTCAATCACAGTAAAAATTATAGTGTTTTACATCATGGAAATTCTAACTACAGAAACATGCAGAACATAAATATCATGATTAAAACATTTTTAATAAGGTCTTTTATTAAATGCACTCTTACTATTTTACTCAAATCAATGACCCTCATCATTGACTAGGATAATCCCGTTATAAGATTTTCTAATGGGACCAAGATCCATATTTCACCTTGTTCTGAGTCAGCTTTGGATGATTACCCAAAACTTAGTTATTTAGATAGGAAACCCTTTTCCAATTACATCTCATGTAATTCTTAGATCAGTTGGGTGAATAACTGTAACGGCCCAGACTGCTTTCAGGATTGCCAACTGTCCCCACAAACCAACACAAGGTCTTTTCAGCGTGCTTTGTTCTCACTCACACACTTTCTGGGAAACTTCCCAGAAGGTTACCCATCCCACAATTACTCCAAGTCAAGCACGCTTAACTACGGAGTTCTTATGTTCTAGGCTCCCGAATAGAAGATGCATCTTGTTTTTACAAGTAGTACCAATCAATTCTTATAAGCCTTCCTTCAACTATACAGTCCCATACCTGTACAGCCTCAGGATCCCTTTTATTCCGATGTGAATCCAGTTCATTCATGTGTTCCTTTGCCTAGAAGCCTGCCAGGAGCCGACCGGCGATCACTCCCCGCCCTCGTCAGCCTCAGGCGTCACATGCCCACCAGCTTCTGCCTAGTTCGTCCCCGAACCACATTGTACTGGGAGCGGTCCGCTCTGATACCATTTGTAACGGCCCGGACTACTTTCAGGATTGCCAACTGTCCCCACAAACCAACACAGGTCTTTTCAGCGTGCTTTGTCCTCACTCACACGCTTTCTGGGAAACTTCCCAGAAGGTCACCCATCCCACAATTACTCCAAGTCAAGCATGCTTAACTATGGAGTTCTTATGTTCTGGGCTCCCGAATAGAATATGCATCTTGTTTTTACAGGTAGTACCAATCAATTCTTATAAGCCTTCCTTCAACTGTACAGTCTCATACCAGCACAGCCTCAGGATCCCTCTCATTCCGATGTGAATCCGGTTCATTCATGTGTTCCTTTGCCCAGAAGCCTTCCAGGAGCCGCTCCTTGTTCGTGCCTCAAGCACCGGCGATCACTCCCCGCCCTCGTTAGCCTCAGGCGTCACAATAACTCTTATTCCAATTTATCTAATAAATTGATTCCCAACTTCTTTGCCTCTAAGCCATTTCAATCCTATCGAATCCGCTAAGTTAAGTCAAACCCAATGGTTAGCAATTGGATATTACTATTATTTCATCACGCCTCACCAAAATGAATTAAGGTGCCCTGCTTTGGCAGAACAACACTGGTTCGATTCTGGCCTTAACGAGTATCACGCATTAGAAGACATTTAAGACTTAATATTAATTTGAGGGAATTTTAATTAAGTGATCTCCCTGGCGTTGTATCTCATACATAGTGTCTCTCAACATACATGGCATACATGCTATCATACATTTAACTAACACATATAGCATACAAGACTAACATGCATACATACATACATACATACATTCCATGCATCACATACATAAATGTAACACCTCGATTTTTCACTACTTTATAAATCAGTGAGTTGTATAATTAAGTTTATCTTTTATTCGAGGTTTTAGGGAATGAAATAAAATAAACCGAGACCATATTCATGCTCAACGCTATCGTACGAAGCTACGATTAAATTTTGAGCTGAAAACTCAAACGAAGCCCGGTCTGCGTTTTTTCACTGACAGTAAGATTTTACTGCTCAGGAGACCTAATTTTGACTCGTGAATGAGACAATTAGGCTTAGAATTGAATTTCCTACGTTTTCGTTAAATTTGAAAAAAATCAGTTCCTACGCTTTATTCGGGCGAAATCTCAAATCATGTGACGAACGGAGCTGGATATAGATTTACCAGGACCCGCTAACGGATAATATTGATGTCACATCAAGTCACATCACATGGGAAAGCGTGCCGGTGTCATGATGACGTTTGAAAATATTTGGACGTGAAAAGACCAAAATACCTCTAACCTTTTTCATTATTACCATTTAACCTTGAAGGAAAAGACTAAAATGCCCCTTAAGTGACCAACTTTTGGACACCCTTGTCCCCCCATTCCCACGCATAAGTCAGCCAAGAGAGAGCTCCACCCATTTCTTTCCTTCACTTCATCTTCTTCCTTAGAATTCTTCCATTTTTCCTTAAGAGAAAAGCTTGAGTTTTGTGAGGAAAAAGTGTGATTCTTGTTCAATCTTCATCATTCAAGAGGTAAGAACACTCCCTAGATCCTTAAACCTCATGAATCTCTTCCTATTTTAAGTTTGAAAACCTTGATTCCATGGGTTCCAACTTCATGAACCAAATTTCAAAAATTCCTAGAAAATTGTCGAAAAATCCTTTTAATGTGAAACCAATTTCTTTGAGCTAGTTTCATCACCTTCTACCTCTATCCAAGAGTATGTGATCAAACACTAATCCTAGCCTATTTTACTTAGAGTGGCCGAACCCTAGAAAAATTGGGGAGAAGTGGATTTCTTCAATTCTTGTTCTATAACACTTGATTCCATCCTTTCCTTTCCTATGGTCTTTGAATCCAAGTGATTGGAAAACCAAATCAATTTCTAACCCTTTTTCCCTTTGACAGCCGAAAATTAGAGCATGAAGAACCATGAGTTTTGTTTCAAATTTTTGAGCAATAGGACTTAATCTAGTGATAAGTATGCTTAAGAACCAATCATCCAAAAGATTGAAACCAAATGAAACCCCTAGCCTTTTTTCAAAATTTTGGCCGAACCTTAGACCAATTTTGGGGGGAGGAATTTATGTTTTGATGTTGTTATTTTGTATTAATTGTTGTTGAGAATTGAATTTTGGTTGATTGTGTTAGGCGACGCGGACAAAAACGGAACCGGAACCGAAAACAATTCAGGAGTCGACTTAGAACCCTAAAGAGGTAAAGGGAGGTATATCATAACAAGTTTGATAGTCTCATGGTGTTTTGATTGTTAGATGTGTTATTGTTGAATTGAGATTGATATATATATATATATATATATATATATATATATATATATATATTTATATCATGGATTGGTTGAGATCTATGTGTTGTATATGATTGGTTATTTGAATGTGAATTGTGATATAGATGCCTTGACCGAGATATATTGGTAATGTTGAATTGAGATTGGTGTATATATATATATATATATCCTGGACTGGTTAAAAGCATAGCACTGGTTATGGCTCGATAAAGAAGAATAAAAACAATCTCAAATCAAAATCGGAGTTTTGAAAATGGATTTTGAAATCGAAGGAAAGTTTTGAGAAATGTTTCGTTTTATCAAGGAAAGAAAACCTTTTTTTTGAAGGACAAAGTCTTTTAAGGAAAGTCGATTCAAAGTGAAATTTCTTTTAGAAAAATATTTTTAAAGAGACGGAACCTTTAGAAAAACGGATTTTGTAAAGAAAAGAGTTTTTCCCGGAAAATAATTTTCTTAGAAAGGAATGTCTTAGTTCAGGACATTGAAATTGAGTTTTGTTTTCCCAAAACTGTTTTGTGAAAATAAGATCGAAAGAAAAACGGTGATTTCCTTTTTAACCTTGAGATGTATGCAAACCTAGTGACCGAGACGTCGGACTAGTGTTTTGTGGATTGAGCATTCGGACTTCGTATCCTGTGTTTTGAATGAACGTGCTTTATGTCCTTTAAAACGAGTCGTAAGCTAGATGCCTCGATATGAAAGAATGAGCGAAAAAGAAAACAGAAATTTTCTGTGTACATGCATGAAACGGTAGACGTGCCATTTGAAAACGAGCTACAACTCAAGTAGTTGAGAATATGAGCCAGTTAAGACCACTAGGTCTATAGGGGCATTCTGTGTTCGAGACTCCACAAGCAGCCGGAGGCATTACGACCCCGTGCCGTGGTAATCGGTTGCCCAACACGGATGAACTCAATTAGAGACTGAACTATTCATGATATGGTTGTGACGTGGTACCCCTGAACTATTGGAGTTCAGACCTAAATTAAGAGGCCGACTCATGAGAACAATTGTGTTATGGGAGTATTTGCGGCCTATTGCTCGGTGAAAGGAAGTAGGAATCTCCGGAGATCATGAATTAGAAAGATGATATTGGAATCTCATGCATTATTACAACTCATGATAGTGTTTGAGATATTATGATATGAATATCCGTTATTATAACTCTATTTATATATGGATTTATCTATTGTTTGTCTCTTGTGCGGCTATCGTGATAAACTTGTAAAATGAGTATCTCACCTTTGCCTGTACATGTTGGACACCCTGTTGTGTTTTTAGAATACATGTACAGATGCTGATCAGAGTTCCCCGCGGACACGTGAGGACTCGGATGATGGAGTCTTTTGAAGATAAAGAAAGGAGGGTCTCTCCGAATTCCTCTGGGAATCAGAGCTGACTTTGGGGTTCGTATCCCAATGGCTACTTTTAGCTCGACCAGCATAGGAGTTTTATTTTTGAAGCAGTCATATGTTATCTGCTGCATGTATGTTGAACATATGTTTTTAAGTCAGTAATATGAGATACTAGACATGAACTTATTTTATGAGTTTAAACTATATTTCTAAGAAACTTATATGATTCGGCATAATTACGTCATGACTATGTTGTTATGGATATTGAACGTTGATGTGTATTATAAGTGTAACGCCTCGATTTTTTCACGTTTTCTAATTCTCCAGTATTTTAACGTTTGTATTTTATTGGAGGGTTTAGAGAGTGAAATAAAATATTCTGACAAGATAGGAATGTCCTACATAACCATAGGAAGCCATAGTTAAGTTTTGGGCAAAAGTTCAAAAGGAGCCCGGTCTGCGTTTTTCACGGATAGTAGCCTTTTTCTACTATTGAGACCTAATTTGGACCCGTGAACGAGACAGTAAGTCTCGGGATTTTATTCTCTACATCTTTGTTAAAATCCGTCCTGACGTCCGAAAAATAAAAATAATATATTATATTCGGTCGTATAATCGAACCAGGAGGCGTTTGGAGTCGTAAAGGGATTCAAAGAGACCCGACAACGAATAAGCTTGATACCACATCATCCCAGGACACTTGGGAGAGTATGCCAGAGTCACCATGACGGTCGGGAAAATATGGACGCAGAATTACCAAAATGTCCCTAACCTTAGTCTTTTACACTTTTACCATTTTACCCTTTTGGCAAATGACCAGTTTGCCCTTAAGTGAGCTTTTTAAAGGCTGAACTCAGCCCTTCCAGCCTTCATTTCCACGCACACAGCCCTCCCCTATAAAACTCCATAGTTGTTCTTGAAGAAAACTCCATTTTCTTCTTGAAGATTCAAGAAACCTTGTTAGAATCACTTGATTCCTTGATCAATCTTCCTCCATTCTTAGGTAAGATCACTTCTATGATCTCCTAGCTTCTTGAATCTCTCTCTATTTCAAGATCAAAATCTATTTTCATGAAAATCATTTCTTAGATCCAAAACTTTGAAAATCCATAGGAATTGGTAGAAAAATCCTTTTGATGTGAAACCAATTTCTTTGAACTCACTTCATCATTCTCTACCTAAAGCCAAGAGCTTATGATTCAGTTCTCATCATAGCCCTAAATCCCCATTTTGGCCGAACCCTATGTGATGATGATAAATAGTGTTTTTCATCAATTTTTGATTTCTAACACTTGATTTCATCCTTAGCTTTCCTATTGCCTTTGAATCCACGAAATGAAAAACCAAAATCAATTCCTAGCTTTATTTTCTTTAGGATGGCCGACACCCTTAGAGTAGAATTGTTGAGTTTTGTTTTGATTGTTGTTTAATGTTTGATTGTTGTGTTGTTGTAGTTGGTGACGAGTATCAGGAGGTTCACAAACCGATCAACCGACTTTAATCCGGGAATCTGCTCATCAACAGGTATGGGGGTGAACCTCATCACACCAAAATGGTGGTTGTGAAGATGGTTGTTTAAGTTTATGTGTGGGTGAAACCCTTTGGTTTGGGTTCACTTTGAATTGTTAAGTTCTCTTAGAGAACAAAGTTGTAATGATGAGTTTATGCCTTAATGTGCTTTAGTGTGCTCTAGCATATGTTTATGATGATGTGATTGGATGAAAATCATTTTCGTGTATGTTGAAAAACCTACCTTGATCACTAGATCAAGTATGGACTTTTATGCTTGATTATGATGCAAATGATGTGTGATGGACTTTATGCTTGATTATGATGCAATGATATGTAATTGTTGTTTGTCATAATTAGATGAACATTGAGAGTTATAATTTGTCTTGAGCGTGAAGCAATCTTCACATTTGTTCCTAATAGGCTTTTGGCCATCACCTTGAGAAAAAGAAAAGTATGAGTAGTTCTAGAACAAATTCAGGTTTTGGTGTAAAGAAAAATGTTTTAGTGACCTATGTTTCAAAGGAAAACCAAAGTGATTTTATCCAAAGATCAAATGAAGTTTTAATCTTTAAAGTGTGTCACCAAAGTGGAAAATATCTTTTATTTTAACCATAAGTCATTAATTCAATCAAGTGCTTCAAAAAGGAGAAATAATGAAGAAGTTAAGGAAAAGTGAAAACAGGGTATTCGCCCCCGCTAACCCTGTCTCGCCACTCGAGACAGAGGGAAAACAGGGCATTCGCCTGGCGTAACCATTATCGCCACGCGAGACAGAAGGCTAACCCGAGCAGTAAGAATTACAGCTCTCAGCCTCGCGACGCGAGACAATCTTCGCCTCGCGATACAGAGGATCTGTATAAGGAGCAAATACAGCTCTCAGTCTCGCGATGCGAAACTTCCGTTCGCCCCGCGAGAAAGGAATTTCAAAAGAGGTGTAACCGCCTCCAATTTCGCTAAGCGAATACAACAAATTTCGCTGAGCAAACTATGTTTCGCCCAGCGATACAGAGGAGTTTTAAAAGAGGTATCACTGTCTCAATTTTGCTAGCGAATTGAACCCCGCTAAGCGAATTTACCTTTCAGAAAATGCTAGAGATGAAGTAAGTAGTTCAAATGTTGTTTCAAATCAAGTGAGTTTTCAATTGTAAAAGTTGTTTGGTTTACAAAAGGAGTTTTCTAACTCAATCGTAAAGTTTTGCGCGTGAAAAACCTAAGTTAAGTAATTAACTTAGAGTTGAAGACAAGGGATAATTAAGTATAGTGTGTGGTGGAACAAGACCATGTGCTATACCATTGATGACCTAGTACATCAATGACTTCATAAGACTTAAGTGAATCAACACTTATTTCCCTAATTGAAAATCAAGGATTAATATCTTAGAAAGGATTGAAAACTTATTTAAGAGGATTCTCAATCCTTATTTATAATGCTTAGGACTTGAGACATAATTCATAAGACGTAAACACAAACATGAAACATTTTGGCTTTTGAAACAGTAGTTCGATGACGGACCGATGATTCGGATCCAGGTTAATCGTTCAATTTTTTCCGTCTTGTGATAACTGGAATGAGAAAGATCCTGAGGCTGTGCAGGTATGAGACTGTACAGTGGAAGGAATCCTGAGGCTATACAGGTATGGGACTCTATAGCTAAGGGAAAGCATATAAGGATTGATTGGTACTACCCATACCAACAAGATTTATCTTCTTTTCGGGAGCTTAGAACATAAAAACTTTATAGTTAAGCGTGCTTGACTTAGAGTAATTATGGGATGGGTGACCTTCTGGGAAGTTTCCTAGAAAGCGTGTGAGTGAGGACAAAACACGCTGAAAAGACTTGTGTTGGTTTGTGGGGACAGTCGACGATTCTGAAAGCAGTCTGGATCATTCCAAAGGAGTCATGAGATATTTATCCGATGGATAAATGTTTTATAGAACAAAGACGTGTCTAGTTCCTAAGAAATAGAACCTTAGTGAACCTTGAGGTTTATCCAATGGATAGACATTGCTTTATCGCATCTGCTTTGTGTAAGCATTGGCATTTCTAGTTCCTAAGAAATAGAACCTTAGTGAACCTTGAGGTTTATCCAATGGATAGACATTGCTTTATCGCATCTGCTTTGTGTAAGCATTGGCATTTCATGTGCATAGTTGTAAGGCCTTGAGCCTAGGAGTTGAGCTTACACCTTGATGCGGGTGCGAATCCTAAGGTGACGATCTTCAATGGTCTTTTTGGAGGTATCAGGGTTGGAATGGCCGACATGTGACCAGTTAGTGATTCTTCTGTGTCGTGGTGAATCCATGCAATACACTAATATCCTCTACTAGATGTTGTATTTTTCATGTTTGGTCGAGAGTGTTACCGTAAAGCCAGATACGTGCACGTTACGAATGTTGTAGCATCTTGCTCATGGCTGGCAGAAACCGGAACATGTCCTCCCATTCACTCTCTCCGACACTTTTGTTAGCTCCATGGAGTAGAGGTCAGAGTTTTACCCTTGTGGCATATGGCATTGAGTCATGTACATTGCACTGCATTGCATGGCTATTGATGATTTTGTTTATTTGTTGAACATCGTTGTTCTGTTTTAAGAAAGCCTTATGTGATGCTGTTAATTGTTTAACATGATATTATGATGTTAACTGTTTAACATGATTCATGTTGAGAAGTCTAGTAAGCATGTTGGGTAGGCTGTTACCTGGTAAGTCGTCCCGTTTTTACTACTGCTGTTTTGTTGTGTTGATGAATGGGAATCTCACCCATATCTGTATATTTTCTGCTGGTACTTGCTGTTGCTGCTTGAACAGATGGACGCAATGACGGTTCGGTTCAGCAGTTCCTTTGAGTTCGGAGGTGGACTCCTTTTGCTGTTTTATTTTGTCTTGGCCAGACTGTGTCAGTATCTATAGTACTTCTTAGGGAGCTGTGACTCCTAGTACTTATTATTTCAGATGTCAATTATGCATTAAACCTATGTCTGTATATAGTATTATTTCTGTTTCTGTTTTCGGTTTCTGTATTTATAATACAGTATGTTCTAGAAATGTATGGTGAACCTAAGTTCGTTTATTAGTAGTATTTATTACCTTTACTAATCTCATTACATCTTTATGAAAAGAAAAAAAATCATATTTTTCGTATAAATAAATATTTTCGGCCTTATAAACGCTCGGGAATGTGACACGCGGGAAATGGTGTTGCAATAAGGACCATTCCTTTGTCTTGATTTTCTATTACTTGACATATAAAGAAATTTTTTTTTAAAACCCATGTTTTCAAACGTAGTTAATTAATTAAAGTATTTTTCTGAAAGCAACCAGCGTTTTCATTTTGTTTACGTTTTCCACAATCGAGTTCGAGTAAGTAGCGCCCAAGGGGGGTGTTACAATAAACATATATGTAATAATACATTTCATGCATCGCATAGATAAACATGCATCTTACACATAAACATACAAGATATGTATAACGGTTATGACTTCCTAACGTGCAAGAATTAAATACTGATTATTACTATTCTTTGATCCTCAAGCAAGCTTCTCAATTTTCTTCTATGTCGTCATCTTATGGTGTTGCCTCCTCTTCAACTCGAGCAGTTACATCATTTATAAAATAAATAAATAAATAAATAAATAAATAAATAAAAGGCATGACACGCATGCCGTATTTAAATAAATAAATCACAATACGCAAGTCGTATTTAATCAAAATAAATAAACATCATAATCTAAGGTCATAATCATATGTCGCACATTTAAAATTATTTAATTATAAATAATAATAAACTTTTATTATTAGTAATATCTTTAAATAATTTTAAACTGATTAAATAAAAAAATAATCAATTTCGAAATCTATAGATTTACCAAATCAAAAGACAATCAATTTCAAAACTATAGATTCACCAAACAAAAAAGGCAATCAATTTCAAATCTATAGATATACCAAATAAAAAGGCAATCAATCTCAAAACTATAGATTCACCAAATCAAAATGTCAATCAACTTCAAATCTATGGATTTACCAAATTAAAAAGGCAATCAATCTCAAAATCTATAGATTTACCAAATAAAAAAGGGAATCAATTCCAAAATCTATAGATTAACCCAATTAAAAAGCAATCAATTTCAAAATCTATAGATTTACCAAATTAAAAAGGCAATCAATCTCAAAATCTATAGATTTACCAAATAAAAAAGGGGAATCAATTTCAAAATCTATAGATTTACCCAATTAGAAAGGCAATCAATTTCAAAATCTATAGATTTACCAAATTAAAAAGGCAACCATTTCAATTCTATAGATTTACCAAATTAAAAAGACAATCAATTTCAAAATCTATTGATTTACCAAATCAAAAAGGCAATAAATTTCAAATCTATAGATTTACCAAATAAAAATGGTGATCAATTTCAAAATCTATAGATTAACCAAATCAAAAAGGCAATCAATTTCAAAAGAACATGTCTTTAAAATAGATATCTCATATATAATATATAAACTAAAAACAAGCTTTCCAAAGAATAATCATGTGATCATGAAGAAGATATCAAGAATGCCAAGAACATACATATGTTCATAAAACGATCACATGCATAAAATTGAATCGCATTCAAAGCATAAATCATGTTATTAACCGCGGCAAATAAGCACTTTGGATTCAAGGTAATAACGACCGTACGCTCTAATACTACTATTGGTATTCAATGAGACAATCCTCTTTTAAAATCATATCTCAAGGCGGAAGAAAACCATATACCCATGGATAGAGCATTACAAACATGAATCACAAAGGGCTATTGTGCTTACCTCTTGAGGCGTACTTCCAAAACAATCCTTGAAGCGTTCTCTGAATCACCAGTGCCACGTCAGGGGTAGCACTTCTACTCAGTCCACGCAAGCAAACGTCCGTTGGAGGAATGTGCCTTGAACTAGTTGACGACTTACAGGGTTTGGCGCGATGTTAAATATGACAAGCGTTAGCAGTGAGGGAGACGCACCATCTATTTAAAGAGTGGCGCTCCCTCACCCTTCATGCCACAACCCTGATGGGCTTGTCCACTACAAGCCCAAACTGGAATTAATTAATTAAATCATATTTATTTAATTAATTCCTCTCCAACTATTTTTTATATGCGTGTTACCCTATAGGTTACCACTAAATTGGCAATAATATTAAATATTATAATAATATCACATATTCATTATAATATCAAATATTATAAACAATGAGCGGCATCTAGCAATGCATCATTGCTACCTAATTTATGAGAAAATCGATGATTCGATTTTAACCTTACTACAACCAATTTATCATGTAGTAAATGTCCTTCATCCATATGTCATAATTGAACACAAGGCATAAATGTGTCATCCTTGTTAAGTCCAATTATATCTTCCTCGATCTCTGAGTAGATGGGTAATCACAAACGGGCCCAATATCTCATATCAACCCATTTTCGCGTGGCCACGTATATTTCACTTCTCACTCCATCGAGAGGCCCATGATATTACTCCTATCATGTAGGAGGGACGAATCCTATCTACACTACTCACATTTCTCAACATGTTTCATTACAGGCCCAATAACTACCTTTATATATGATCATCCTGTTACGAATGACGTTTGATAGCATTATAGCCTACAACTCTACCTATAGGAATCGTAGTTACTTCAAGTCGAAAGACTACTTCACTATGGTCGTCATGAGAAGAGCTTATGACACTTACATAACTATTATGCAACGTTCTCATGTTGAGTCAATCTAGTATAATTTTTACTCTAACATTTATACCTATGTGAAGACTTGATATCTCATATTCATAACCCGTGAAATGTGGTTATCGGTCTAGTCACATAATAGTCTCGATATATTATTGTTGTCCTAAATAACAATAATACTTGACTATAGATGTTTTAAGAATAGAGTTCGATAGTTTAATGGGTCTCACGATCAAGTCACACTTGATGTTCTATTAAATGAACTGCCTATTCTAAGGACTTTATTATGCATAAAAGTATGAAATAATAATCTGAATGTCTTATTCATATATCAAATATATGATCAAAGTCATGATGCAAATGATGATCTATTCTAAATAGATTAGCCATTAGGACTTACACCAACAACAAACATTTTCGAAAATCACACATCAACAAAACGATGATTTTTCATAAAGTCTAAGAGTTAAAGATGAAGGAAATGAGTAGACCTATACTTATTCTTGAAGGATGAAGTTGAAAAGATGAAGTCTTAAAGTTGGTCAAAAAAAGAACTTGTTCCTTTGAAAGAACTTTCTTCATAAAAGTTGTAGAGGATGAAGAGGTGATCAAAATACTATCATGAAAAATGATAATTTTTCATTATCCTCAAGAAGAAAAGTTGAAAGAAATAAAGAGACCCATACTTACTCTTGAATGTAGAAAAAGAGTAGAAGTTGTGTAGAGATTTTCTTTAAGATGGAGTGGTAAAATCGAAAAACTTTCTTCATGAAAGTTGCTCATCATGAAGTGTAGATAAAGAAAAAAGTGTTTATTTGAAAGAAATGAGTAAGGGAGTGGGGAATTATGGTGCAAACCAAATGGGCATCAATAGAGTAACCGGTCAACTAGTTCTACTCAAAATTGGCATTTAGCCTTTGTTTGGCTGAAGTAAATAAGGGAGGATGAAAAATGGAAAATAAGAAAGTAGAGAGATTTTTCACTTTTCTCTCGTTTGGTTGAGGAGAGAAAGAGAGAATAAAGCATGGTGGGACTCACGTCATTTTCTTTCTCTCCTAGTATGAGAAGAAAGTGGGAATTAGAGAGTAAAATGTCAACTTTATCCCTCATCTACCAAGAATCTCTTCATATAACTGGGACATACTTGTCTATTCAAGAAAAACTCATATTTTTTCTTTCCACTTTGTCTTATACCAAGCAACCCTTAAAATCCATTCTTTTACTCACTACTTTCTTTATAGACACATTCTTTTTTTTCATTTTTTCTCTTTTCATTTTTCTTCTCGAACCAAATAAGGCATGCCCTTGGGCTTTTTTACCAAACTAATCTCGTTTTTAAAACTATATACCAAAATACTTTGGTTCTGAAATATATTATCAAAATACTCTTGCTTTGAATAAAAAATTATTTTTTAAGCGGCGCTGGTTGGACCAGCGCCACTCCTTTACACATGGCGCTCTCTGATTGGGTGCCATTTATTTTACCAGATTTTTTTAAAAAAAAAACCTATTTTTACGTAAAAAATAAATAAATAATTTGCATGGCCGTGGTGGCGTCGGTTGCGGTGGCGCCACTCCTCTGAGGGTGTCACGTGGCCAATTTTTCCAGCAACTCCCTCCCCCCTCTCCCTATATGTACCCCCCACTCGCCCGCCCACCCAACATCGCATCCCCCAGCCTCCCCCCAACATCCCATATCCCACTCCCCCTTAACCTAACACTCATATCTTTCTTCACACATCTCCCTTCTCCTTCAACTACACTCTTCAACATTATTTATTTTACTATTACTCTTTAATATTTAGTAAGCGGTTTATATTAATATTTACTTTACTATTACTATTTAGTATTGTGTAATTTATATTAATGTTATTATAACTCTTGTAAAGTTTATTAATATTATGTAATTTAGATTAATGTTATTATAATTTATTTTTGTCTTTATTTATTGTTGTAATCACTAATGTTTTTAATATTGTTTAATTATAATTATTGTCCAACATTATTTATTTTATTATTTTATTTATTTTACTTTATTTGTAAATTTTATTACTATTGTGTACTTTATATTAATGTTTTTATTATTTACTTTTAGTCTTTATTTATTTTGTCATGATTAATATTTTTAATATTGTTATTTAATTAATGTTATTATTATTGTCTTTTTTATTTGTTTAATTATAATTATTCGACAATTTTTTTTAATATTGCATTTTTTAATAGTATTATTATATTAATGTAATTTATTTTATTTTTGATTATTGCAGACCCAACATTATAAGTCAAGTTATGATTTTTGTCTACTACAATGGGAGGGTATTCTCGGGAGAAAACAGAATCACTTTCGAAGGGGATACACAAATCATGCCAATAAAATAAGAAATCGGATATGAGAAGTTGAAGGCAAAGATTCATTTTAGGCTGAAACTTCAAACAAATTAGTCTATTTCAAAGATAATGGGCAGATATTTGACACATGCAAATCCATTAAATTACACTGCCTATGAAATAACTGATGACGAGGACGTCTCGTGCATGATCGAGTCTTTTGTGCAAAATTCGTCGATGACAACACTTGAGATATATGTTGAGATTGATGTGGTTAGTAGTTCCACTGAACCTGTCCAATCACTATCAGGAGATGAAGATTGGAACAGTGAAATGGAGGCTGCATCAATTGATGACAAAGAGGACGATGAAATTTCAGATTGTGATTCGGTTGACACTGAAGATGAAGCTGACTGTACCTCCAATCCGTATTCATTGGCCTCACCATCATTGTTGCTTTCTCCAATATCATCCTCAAGACCTGTATTTGGTGTTCCACAACAAGCAGGTTTATTTTTTTAACAGTATTGTTATTGCATTTTTTATTAATACCTTTAACATAATTGTACAAATTTTGAAAAATGTGAATGAACTACAGGTCAATCAGAACATGGTGCATTCAACAATTCATCACCACATTACAGTTATATTAATTGGGACCATCCAGATGAAGAGATGAAATTTGAAACGATGGACGCTGTAGGATCTTGGCAACTCGGCCAGGAGTTGTGCACCGATTTACAGTTTGACAGCAAACAATCAGTTCAGAATGCGGTGAAGTAATATTCAATGAACATTCACCAATCATTTGATGTCGTTGATTCAACAAAGTCATTGTTTCTTGTGAAGTGCTCAAACCTTTCAGACGGATGCCCATGGAGGTTGAGGGCCATTTTATCTAAGAAATCAGACAAGTGGGTTGTCACGAAGTACGGAGGTCAACACAATTGTGTCAACGCAATGTTATCACAGGATCATGCAAAGTTGGACTCCAACTTTGTATGCTCATGCATTTTAGGTATTATCACTAACCCACTTCCTAAAGTTGATATTTTAATTTATTGAATGGTGATTTGAAACAAAGTCTGTTATTGTGTCAGGCATGGTCCGTGAACAACCATCAGTTACCATCGGGTTGATACGAGAAAGGATCCGAAGTACCTTCGGATACAAATTAAATATCCTATAGGAAAGCATGAAAGGCTAAACAAAAAGCCATAGTACATGTATTCGGAGATTGGGATGAATCATACGCGATGTTGCCTAAATAGCTGGAGTTTATGCAGTATCAAGCCCCAGGTGCTTATTTCAAGATTGAGACAAATGATGTCATTGTCTCTAACCGGGTGAACAATGCATGTCGTAAGTTTCATCGCGTTTTTTGGACATTCAAACAATTTTGTGATGCATTCAATCACTGTAAGCCAATAGTTCAAGTTGATGGTACACACTTATATGGCAAATATCGTGGCACCTTATTGATTGCAACTACACAAGACGGAAATAGCAATGTGTTGCCTCTTGCATTTGCTGTGGTTGAAGGAGAGACATTGGATGCTTGGTCCTTGTTTTTGGCACTCATCCGCCAGAATGTGACTAGCAAGACAGGTATTTGTTTGATCTCCGATCGCCACCAAAGTATTAAATCTGCTGTGGCAAATCCCGAACTAGGTTGGCAACCTCCGAATGCTTACCATGTATACTGCATCAGACACATCGCAAGTAATTTCAATCACAAATTTAAAAATGCAAATTTGAAGTCTGAGTTGATGAAATTAGGTAACACTTTTATCTCAACTTGGTTAATGTTATTTCGAAAATTATGTCAACATAAAATAAGTCGTGTTGACTTTTTTGGTCTTTTCTAGGGTATACGGCAGCCCGCGTTAAATTTGTTCCGAGGTTAAAAAAGTTCCGCGAAGCAAGCCCGGAGATACAAAGGTGGATTGACGCCATCTCGAAAGAGAAATGGAGTCTTGCTTACGATGATGAAGGTCGTAGATATGGTCATGTGACAAACAACTTGTCGGAAGCAGTAAATAAAATATTAAAGAACGCAAGGAATCTGCCAATCACGGCTTTGGTGAAGTGCATATACAGTAGGATGACTGAATATTTTGTTACAAGAGGTGCAACAGCTAGGGCTCAACTAAGTAGTGGGCAAATATATTCGGAGAAGCTGATGAAAGCGTTGTTGAAACAACAAGAGGAGGTTGCTTCGCATCAGGTCGACACGTATAACTATGAATATCAATGATTTCAAGTAGACGAAGCTTTCAATCCGGTGACTTAGAGAGGGGGTCAATCTTGGAGTGTCAATTTAAAATCGGGGTGGTGTCAGTGTGGTAGATTCCAAGCATTTCATTTTTCTTGCTCACATGTAATTGCAACATGTGCTCACATTAGCATTGCGTGTTCTCAGTTTCTTGATCCCATCTACAGTTTGCAAAGCACCATCAATGCTTACTCTCCTGAGTGGTTCCCCATTGGAAATGAGGAACACATACCGTCCATGTGGGTGCCGTGGACCTTGGTACCCGATGAATCAATGCTACATCCAAAGGGTCGTCCTAAATCAACCTGTATTCGAAATGAAATGGATTGGAGGGAGTCACAACCTACGCAACGATGTGGGTTATGTAGGTCTGAAGGTCACAACAGACGTCACTGCCCTCAACAAGCAAAAGGATCAGAGGTACATGTTGATGAATAAAATTATAATGATTAGGGACTTGTGTTCATTGTAGCTAGTAATTGTGTAATAGTTTATCTCCTTGTAGATTTTATTTAATGTTTTGTGTTCATTTTCGGTAGTAAATGTGTAACGGTGAACAACGTTAAAATATATTTTTATTGATGACCATTGTATCGTAAAAGTAGTCATTTCATTACAAAAATATCATAAACATTTCATTACAAAATACTAGCATGAAATCAATGGTCGTGATCCTCGTCGTTGTTGTCTTGCACGGGTGTAAAAATGCACCGACGAGGACGATCCCTAGCAACATGGTGTGGGTTTCGTCTGCTCTCCTGCTCAATAGGTTGGGTGGGTACATAATCGCCTGACTGTAAAACAGCCTCAAAATCAATATTAAGATCAATACCCATAATGCCACCATAATCCGGAGAGCGAATCGGAGTGTCTTGCATCTGATTAATCCACTCCTGAGGTGCAACAGGTGTGTAAGTAGATGGGTTATAGGGTGATGGTGTATAGTACATGTTGCCGCCATCTTGATGCATTGTCAGGTCCGATGTTGGGGCCGCAACAATGTGTGATGAAGAAGGTTCCCCATGTCCGTAAAAATGTTGATGCATTGTCGGCTTCGATGGTGGGTCCGCAACAGTGTGTGATGAAGAAGCTTCTCCATATCCGTAAAAATAGCTTTGTTGCGATGTTGTGGAACATGCGGATATTGTGGAGGAACGTAATGCATCCTCGGTTGCCGCTTCGGGAATGGTGGGGGATAAAACAGCTATCCCTGAATGTGTGTTCTGTGTCGGTCAAGTCCATATCCCTCCCTCCTAGACCCACTGATTGGGTTCTGAATCTCAGGCGGAGCAAGATGTTGCGTATTAAATGGAGCAGACTGAGAAGCTATAGTAATGCGGTCATTCTCCCCTAAAGCCATCAACATACGTTGAGTCTCACTTCTAATCTCATCAATCGTTAAAGCTTGGCTCCCTTCCGGCGTGACTAAATAGTTATTCAACACTGTCAGCCTATTCAAGAATAAATAAATTTCATTATAAACGATAATAATATGATAGTAATTTCTGAAAATAAACACACAATATTAATTTCATTACCACAATGCCTTCGTATGCGTTGTCTCTGCTGATCCATCTACGTGTAATGCGCGAGTACCACTCATGTACTCTGACTGTTTGCTGAGAAGCCCATGTTGTGGTGGATTAGTCTGCACCCACACCAACCTTTTGTTCCATAATGTAATAAATTCATTTAGAGTTTGCAGCCAATCATCATCCGTTTTCCCCCTAAGAGTTAACCCGTGGACCCATTTCGGTTGGGAGGGCGCTTGAGGAACATGTTGGCTCATGCCAAACTGTCTCATCACACGATCTGGTTGATGCCATTCCACAATGTGGTAGCATATCAATGGAACAACTGCTTGCCAAATATGGAGACCTTCAACGCATATCAATGGCAACGTTGCCATCATCTCTGGGGTGTACGACTTCCACACAATCTACAAACAATCAGTAAGTACATCAACAATGAAATAAAAATAATACTTTTTATAACTTAAAAAGCAGAAAAACCCTTACATCTGTACGTTTCAGCCTATCAAATATTGCTCGATAATGAGGCAAATCGTGATATTACCTTGAAAAATTTATACCGCGCTGCCACCTTTTATTAAAATATTTATTATAACATAGTATATACATCAATATTGTCATAAAATGCATAAGAAAATTGTTTCACCTTGTTCCATACGGTGTCTGAGGAGTTCTAGCATCATTTCGGAGCCTAGGTGCTACTTTTGGAAACCGTGCTCACGCCCACATCTAAATCAATGCAGTAAAGCCGACCATCTCTTTGAGTTCATAATTAGTGGCCTTACATAGTTCACAATATAAATAGCTTAACACAGTGGCGCCCCAACTATGTTGTGCAGTTATGCTAAAATCTTCTAACAATGTTAGAAACCTTAACGAGACGAATGAACCAGAGTGATCGACGAACATCACTCCATCAAGTAACCTCAAAATGTACGCTCTAGTATAATGTATAGCCACTACCGGGTCACCCAGTGCGTATTGGTCAACATTTCCGAATGCTTCATTGAGCCATCTCATCCTCAGTCGATGACCGTGAAAAGCATTTGGAGGTGGGATCAATCCTAATATATTATCCACATACTCAGCCTAATCTTTACGGTTTTTGCCTATTACTGCATCCCTGTCTACACGCAAACCTGTCAAAATTGCAACATCCTCCAATGTGATGGTGCACTCTCCAACTGGCATATGGAATGTGTGGGTCTCCGGTCTCCACCGTTCCACTAATGCACTTATTAGTGAATGATTAACTTGAAACAAAAATAACTGAGCAATTCCCAAAAATCCGGCTCGCTCAAGATACCTTGCAATGGCAGGGGGTATGTTCATACCTCCATCATGAAATTGTTGGGCACGTCTACAAATAAGAACTCGATCTTTGTCACCGTTTCATACGCATTGGGAAACATGAGTACTCTGCCCACCTAACACTGATGTATTTACCGGGCCAGGATTAATCGCATCTGCCATCTTACCTAATAAAAAAATAATAATCTTAACATTAATGCATAACACTAAAAAAACAATAATAATAGAAAATAAAAAACTAATAATAACCTTAATTTGATTAAATAAAAATATTAAAAATATTAGCAATGACAACAATAAATAAAAAAATAAATAAATAATCATAACATTGTAGTAGAATAAATAATATTGGACAGTGTAGTAGAACGGAGACTGAGATATATTGCATTCTTATAATTAATATTAGAGATGACAACAATAAAAAAGACAATAATAGTAACATTAATTTAATAATAAAATTAAAATTATTAATCATTACAACGATAATAATTTCATTTACAAAAAATAATAATAACATTAATAATAATAATAAATTAAATTAAAAACACATAATAACATTAGTATAATAATACTAATAACAATTATAATTAAATTGCATACCTAAATATTAAAAGGTTATAGTAAAATAAATAATGTTGAAAAGTGTAATAGAATGAGAAGTGAGATGAAAGTTATAGTAAAATAAATAATGTTGAAGAGTGTAATAGAAGGAGAAGTGAGATGTGTGAAGAAAGATATGAGTATTGGGTTAAGGGGGAGTGAGATATGGGATGTTGGGGGGGAGGCTGGGGGATGGGAGGTTGGGGGGTGGAGGCGGGGGGTATATATAGGGAGAGGGTGAGACGACCCCACTTACGTAGGATAATCCCATTAGACGCTTTCAAAACTTAACCTCATTCTCTCTGATACCTTAAAACACAGCCAAAAATTTTCACTTCAACAGTTAAGCAGATAAGAACTTATCACAGCTCAAGAATTTCACATCAGAGTTTCGCCTGGAAGCCACAGCGTAAAAATAACAACGACAAACATAAACACCCCACTGGCCGTGGTACAACTCACAAGAGACTCAAAGATACCTCTGAGATCTCTATCTATTTGAGAAGCACTGACGCCACACTTGTTACTGACGACAGAGTACACCTTGGGTCAGCTCCACCTGCTATAGCACTTTCAATGACCAATCGACACTTCCGTCTTCGGATCACGATCCAGACAACCACATATATGTAAACATGAAGAAATATGCATAGGAGGTAAGAAACGCTACACTATCATAGAAAAGGGAAATCACATAGCATATAACACATCAACATGTACAATAGCACACAATCAGCAAACACATCCATCTCTCGAGTTCAGCACAACAATCAACGTCAAAGTATCACCACTATGGATCATCGCTTATTCTACAACTGTCAACCTCAAAGTGTCACAACTATGGATCATTGCCTATTCTACACATCATAATAGTCGGCCTCAAAATATCACAACTAGAGATCACCATCAATTCTACAATAATCAACCTCAAAGTATCACATCTAGGGATCTTTGCCTATTCTATATGCACAACTAAGTTCCTGGCCCTTGGAAATACTGTCCTTCAACTCAACTGTGAAGTAGTCATTTTCCAAGATAGGAAGTCACCCTCCAACTATAAGGGCATAGAGTCGGTAGTCCAGGTTACTGGCTCCCAGGACATCTCCCAGAACGTCCACCTCGACCTCATGTGAGAGTCACTCAAACTGCTGTTGCAACTGTACACACGGCTCCCTGTACACAACCATTCAAACTGCTGTTGCAGCTGTACACAGGTACCAGCTCATATGATAGCCACTCAAACTGCTGTTGCAGCTATTCATACAGCTCCTTGTGACAACCACTCAAACTGATGTTGCAATTGTCAAAGGTCCCGACCTCGCGTGATCACTGCTGGCAAGCTGCTGTGGCAAGTACACACATGTAACCCTATACACAACCACTCAAACTGCTGTTGCAGTTGTGTACCAGCATATATGAAAGCCACTCAAACTGATGTTGCAGCTAGTCATATAGCCCCCTTGTGATAACCACTCAAACTGCTGTTGCAATTGTCACAAGTAATACACCTCGTGTGATAATTGTTTAGACAGCTGTTGCAGTAAATCCCGCGGCTTTCCACCACAACAATGCAAATGTTATGATTATGCATCCATCATTTCAACAACCACTTACTAATGTCTCAAGCCCACATCCTCCAACTGTGAGGATGCTGCTCTCCAAGTATGAGAGCCACTTACAACATAGATCCACATTCTTACTTCCATCAATATTCATTATCCTATAATCCTTATCAACATACCAATCATCATCCTATAATCCGATCAACATACCAATAATCATCCTCTAATCCCTAACAACATACCAATCATCTCCAAAGTCATTCAAGATCATGTCAATCACAACATATCACATGTCATAGTATAGTCATAGATCATCATTATAAGCATGTGAAGATAGTAAATAAACATGTTATCATCACAAACAAGTTATCATAACAAACATATCATCTAGCATATTATCATGTATGACATCATTTAATCATGTTATCAATTACCACAAGTAAGCACAAATAAACACATATCACCACTAGTAGGTTTGAGGAGCCCTACACATGTTAACAATTATATACTACGACTATGATTCCCAGATATATGTAGGTTCTTCCCCCTCACCTGGTAATCCGTTCCCGTACACTCTTGTGTTCACGGACAGCCTTGACTCTCGATCTCACAAACGCGACGAGCACAACCACAACCACTACGAGCTCACCACGTAGCTCCTCAACACAAAACAGGGTACTGTGCGAGCTCCATATATCGACCTACAGCCTTCTTCTTGGAAATCCGAACGGTGAAGATGAAGATCAACGTGTCCTAAACCTACTTCCCAAATTTCAGCCCGATCCAACGGTTAACGAATCTCTGGCGATGGTTTTATTGTGGCAAGTTAGGTGATATATGGGATGAGTTTCTCACACACTAGGACCACGATGTAAGCTGCATATCTCCCACTCTAGACCTTGAACCGAAAATCCGAATGGTCAAACGGAAGAACCACATGTTCTGAACCTCCTTACCAAGTTTGAGCTTGATCTAACGGTTGATGAACTTACTGTAACGATCTTACTGAAACTGCTTTAACCAAGCTTCAAGGCTTCCAACAATGGTTTCACTCTTTCTTTCACCTTGCCTTCTCTTTCTCCTAGCCACGAAAACATGGAAGTTTCTCATTCCATTATATTAATTCCTCCTAGATGATGAAGATGATCAAGCTTGTCAAGTTTACTTCCCAAAGTTCTTGAAGAATGGAGAGAAATTGAAGTAGGAACCTTGAAGACTTTGAACATGAAGAAGAAAGAGAAGTGAAAGAGGAATGGATGAGGGAAATGGCGTAGCTATATATATAGGAAAGGTAAGGATGTGATAAAACTTACTTAAGGGCAAAAAAGTCATTTCCTTTAGGGTCAAAATTGTCATTTTACACTAGGTCATCATGACTATGGTGATGTGACTCACCCCTTGTCATCATTACTATGGTGATGAGTCACCATGTAATGATTACATATGGATAAGGTGGTGAGGTGTCTAGGTGAGGTGACGTGAAAACGACGTGAGGCTTATTCGTTACTGGTTCCGGTGATCTCGTATGCAGACCGGGTTTCGTCAGAGTCTTCAACCCAAACCTTAACCATAATTCTCTACTAGGAATGTAGAGTAAAACAATATCTATGTGGTATCCAGAAAGTGGATATGTAAAGATAAAATCAAACACCGGACGAGAGACGTGGTTCCAGAATGTGATTAGTCAAAGGATGAGTCATTACCATGACTTATCACCATCATGATTACTCCACCATGACTCATCATCATGAGTCATCCATGTCATGATTACTTTTCTAAAGTAGTCATGATTACTTCTCTAAAATATCTTGATATTTATAACTTTACCACTATGACTCAGATAAGATTCGAATATTTTACTGATCTGAAAATTGGGATGTTACAGAGGGGGGAGGGGGTTGCCGGAAGAAGTGGCGCCACGTGGCTCGACCATGCCAATTATTTTTTATTTTTATGTAAAAATATGTTTTTTTTAAAAATCTGGTAAAATAAATGGCACCCTGATTGGGTGCCACGTGTAAAACTAGCGCTACTCAAAAAATAATTTTTTATTCAAAATAAGAGTATTTTGGTAATATGTTTCCGAACTAAATTATTTTGGTATATAGTTTTAAAAACAAGATTAGTTTGGTAAAAGAGCCTATGTCCTTGGTAGGGATGGCAATGGGGCGGGGCGGACACGGGTAGCACTTCTCCCGTCCCCGCACCCGCGGGGTGAAATCCGTACCCGTACCCGTCCCCATCCGTTACCCGCGCGGGTATCTTGCGGGCGGGTATCCAGCGGGTTTCGCGGATATTCGCGGGTTTGCGGATATCCACGGATTATTTTTTTAGAAAAAAAAATTGTTATTTTTGCTTGAAAAATTGTTGAAATATGCGTAATTTATATTAAAATAACTATGTTCATACAAATAGATGTTACGAAACTACGAAAGCATTATCCAATTACAAAAGTTACTAGCAAGAGTAATCAAATTACTTGTTTTCTCTAAAAATAAAAGTTACAAAAGCTAGGATCCACTTAAAACACCCTTGGATTATGTTTTCTCCTAATTTAATAATAGCTCAACTTAATATAATTAATATTAGTAGGTACTTATTTTTTCATTAGTATTAGCTTTAGTAAGGAAGGATGAGAAATTAGGTTTAACAATTAGTAGATATATATAATAAAGAGTATTATAAGTAATTTAAGTATGGGTGCAGATATCCGCGGGCACGGGTAGCGTTATATCCGCCCCCGTCCCTTTTATAAGCGGGTATTGAAATTATCCATTTATTTTACCTGCGGGCACCAGTTTAACTACCCGTCCCGTGCCCGTTATGGATTTTATCCACGGGTATCCGCGGGTACAGGTAAAATTGCCATCCCTAGTCCTTGGTCGTGGTTGGGTACAAAACGGCACCGTATAAGACAGGCACGTCCAACTTAAGGATGCATTCAAATCCAACACAGCCGTTTGGGAACTGAACTGGGAAGGCGTGTTGTTGGCAGAGTATTAATTGCCCGTAATTAACTTGACAAACTGTTTACTCTTCTCATGGATACGAAGAAGCCTCCCAAAGTTCATCTAGTTTCCTCCACCGACTCGCCCGAATTCACCCTCTTGAATCGGGCCTTGACTCGGACCTCACTCGTCGGCCTCGACGCCGAGTGGAAACCCCTCCGAACTCACCAAGCGTCGTTCCCCACTGTGTCATTGCTCCAAATCGCGTGCCAACTCGACGGCGACTCGGCAGTTTTTCTGCTCGACCTGTTTTCGGTTCCTCTCTCTTCGCTATGGGAATCGCTGCGAGAAATGCTCGTTTCACCTGATGTCTTGAAATTGGGTTTCATATTCAAGCAGGATTTGATGTACCTGTCATCCACTTTCTGCTCCCAGGGCTGCGAACCTGGTTTCGACAAGGTGAGAGAGAATTAGAAATGGTTTGTTTGGCTCAGGAGAATTTTCATTACTGCAATGCTAGCAACATTCACTCGGTTGGGGCAACATAGTGAGGCTTTATGTACTCCAATTTGTCTATCTATACTCCTTAGTAACCAATCATGATTTGATTTTTGTTTTTATAAAATTATGATTGGTCAAGCGTGTGGAAAGACAATTAGGAGTGGTAGCGCCATCCCATATTCACTTCAACAATCTGTTGAATGGAATTCAGTGTATAATAAATCCAACATGAATGGATTTGGATTCTCTCTTTTTCTTTTCTCATGTCATGTTTGCTTGTATTATGAGAAACAAAGAGACAAAAACAATTTTGCTTTTATAAGTAGGGTCCATTTAAATTTACTTTTGTTTATTTCTCTCTTGTAACATAAGAGGAAAGTGTGAAAGAAGAGAAGGACAGATTCGAATTCCAGATGAATTGCTGGGTAATAAGGAGATGGTTGAAGAGAGTGATTATTACACTTTTTATTATCACATGATATGTTTTCACTAATTATTAATTTATTATAAAAATACATGTTATTTTTATATTATTTCTTGTTTTCAAAATTGGTGAAGAAAACGGAAAAATAAAACCTTGCAAACTAGAAAAAACAGAATTGTATTTTTGTAAATTTTAATGAAAATAAAAAAAAAACATATTTTTTTTCTTGAGATAATTGTACTTATTAGAGTTGTTGATGAATTGTGAATAGGTTGAGCCGTATTTGGATATCATGACTGTGTACAATCATCTGCAGCAGAAGAAACATGGAAGGAATGTACCGAAGCAAATTAAGAGTTTATCAACTATATGTGGAGAAGTGTTGGGTTTTCCACTCTCAAAGGTTTGTTTAATAAGCTATTCGGCTTGTTTTTAGTATTCATGTGTTAATTCAGAAAACGAGCAGTGGTGTTGGAGCAATAATAAGCTCTTATTCACACGAGGATGTGTTTTGTTCCCTTGGAATTTCAAGTTCCAGACTTGGTCCAAATGGCATTTTTTAATTACTATAAGGTGTTAACGAAACTTATATCTGCTATAGGAACTCCAATGTAGTGATTGGTCACGTCGTCCTCTTACAGAAGAGCAGATAACATATGCAGCTATGGATGCTCATTGCTTGCTTGAAATATTTAAAGTCTTCCAGGAAAATGTTGCCAAAGAAGGTTTGTAATGCCTGGAAATTTAATACCACAAATGTGGACAAATCACCAGCCTGTCATTACGTTATATTTTTTTCATTGCAACATTCAAACTTTTGTTTGGTTGCTGATGCGAACCCAAGGCCCAAATTCACTAAAGCCTATGTGAAGAGGTCCAAAAGAGTAGGGAACATGAGGGATCAATGAATGTGCTGCACATGATCAGAATTAGGAGGGAATATTGTAACTAACTCTTTCTAGCTGTCAGAGAGAGAAAGAGTGAGAGAATGTGCATGTGCATGTGCTGATGTATTATGAGTGAGGTATAAGTTGAGAAAGGGGAGGGTAGAAACTTTTAGGCTGGAATTGGGACTAGACTCTTAGGAGAGCAGGGCACTCTTGAATTGCCCCTTATCTTTCTTTCTTTGCTTTCTATCTTCATTACTGTAATTCAAGCTCTGTTATCATCTTGGTAACAGACTTGTTCATCATTCTCAATACAAATATCTTCTGTTTTCCTATTCTATTTCTGGGTACCTAACAGTTGCTTAATGCGATATTTGGCCATTCTATTTTTCAAAAAGTTGCAAATACATAACTGAGTTTCACTTGTAGCAATGGCATCCTCGCACTTCTCAGATTGGAGCAATAAAATTTGAGTGGTGAGTGAGCTTAACCCCCTCTAAAGGAATGTGCTGGTGTTGCACTAGCAAAAGCTGATAGATAATGATGTAGTGCCACGGGGGAAGATAAATGGTCTTTATTTTATGACTGTAGCTTATGTGTATTGCTCTACATGTCAATCCACTTAGGCTCCTTGTCAAAGTATGGCCACTACCAATTTTTGTTTGCAACTGATAGCAAGTTTATGTAGGGACAAAGTTGCCCAAATTTGAACCTAGGGAGGCGACAGTGCTGCAATTGGAATTAGGGGGATGTTTTTGCAATATTGGGAAAACGAAAGGAATCTAAGCTTAAAAGTGTAATTGAGCATTTTTCTTCAATGGAATGGCATTAAAAAGAATATTTTTCCCTTGCATAACTATCATATTGTAGAGGGATTTTGCAATGATTTTTTTAAGGTTAGTTTAAAAAGATTGTGTAGCTGTTAGTTAATTGGACTTTAAAATACACATAATACATGGAGGAGTGTAGAGAGAGAACTTGAAAGACAATATTTGCATTAGATATGTTAGTCTATTCTTTCATCAAGATGTGGATTGTCTAAGATTCTATTTGGAATATTAGGATTTGAATTATGTTAGTGTTTTTTGTCAAAAAAAGTATCATGTTAGCGTTATTAGGTTGGGCTTGCACTAGTTGTACTACACTAGTACTTTACGTATATTAGTAGTTAGTAGTACAAAATAAATGTGTTAGTGGTTTGTATCTAGCGCATACATGTCATGTAATTAGATCTCATATTTCTCAGAGTCTCTCTCGTTTCCACCTTATGCATTTAATCACTCTAATTCAATATTACTTATGTTCTAAAAGCATTATAGCACGTCCCTAATGGTTTGTTCTATTATACATAATGTCATCAAAGCTTTCACAAGGGCACTTAGGAATGCTTGCCATGCCTTGGTCATACAACTAAGCATAAGCACCTTTGTACAAAATTATTAGAATTTGTCTAACATCCTTGCAATTATCCATTTATGGGTTCCTTGACTGAGTCAAAATTCAATATGTACACTAATTTTGATAGGCCTCGACACATGATCAGGAGGGACAAGAGAAGGAGGTTGGGAACGTGTGTCAGTTAGAAGGGAGAGATGGAATGAATAACAGAATGAGGACATGTGGCACTTGGGGATTGGGGAGTGTGATTCTGTAATCATTGGGGAATGAGGTGAGGTGGTTATAAAGGGAGTGAGGGAGGAGTGAAGGGTAGAAAAATAGTTATTCATTTGGAATTAGGCAGGGAAATGATTTCTCTGAGGAGCTGAGGCTCTGGGATTACAAAGGGGGTTTCTCTTTTGAAATAATTCTTCTCTTTTTCTATCTAAAATACAGTTTTTCTTTCACTGTTGAGTCGGGTTCTTATTAATTGGTCCGACCTGCCGAATTCTCGAGGGAGAGCCAGTGTTGTCAGATATGGAGGACATGTGGGCCAAGAAGGTGGAGTTGCCGGAGTTTACAGGGACAGACCCAGTTGGGTGGACCGCTAGAGCTGAAAGGTTCTTTGAGGGGCAAGAAATTCACCCATCTGATAAGTTGCAGTGGGCATTCATGAGCATGGAGGGTGTAGTCATGCTTTGGTTCAGTTCTTGGTGCCAAGAGTACCCAGATTCAAACTGGGGGCATTTTCCACGACTTTGGTAAGAATATTTGTTGTCAGCTATGATAGCAGGATTTTTGATAGTCTGACTACCTTGAAACAAGATCGAAGAGAGTTAGAATCACCTATTGAGATCCTTGAGCGTTCGGTGGAAAAGTTGAAGAAGAAACAAGGAATGATCATGGAAGAGAAAGGGGACATCGACCAAATTTTGCGCAAGAGTGACTAGAAGACGAAGTGAGGTGGTGACAGACCTGTTAAGAAACAAGAAAGATGAGCGACATGTTCTTCCCATTAGATTGTGCCCTAACAAATTCATCAATGTGCAGCAGATACAGGAGCAAGTGGGTTGCACGATGGAGAGGCCAAGGGGGAAAGAGATAAGAACCACCATCGAAGCATGGGGTTCATGCAAGCTATTCCCCATACAGAGTCTTGTTGCTCCTACACCACCGTCGGAACCACCGGACACGAGGCCACTAGCGGCAACCTTTCCGCAGCCGGAGCCATCTGATCCACCGCCACTGGAACCGCTTGTGCCGCCGCCTGATGTACGTTGCCTGTTGTCGTGGCGGTGGGTGGCTGGTCATAGTGGCACCGTCAGAGCTTCCGGCGCGACAGTAGCCACTAGGGACTGGCCCAATATGAGGTTGTAGCCATTGGTGAAGATTGAGGCTGCTGGGTTCAAAAATGAAGATAGAAGAGAGGAGAGGGGCAGAAAAGAAAATACAAAAAAAGGTCAGTTTTCTTTACCTAAAGGGGCCAAGCCCAAATTTCTATTATTAATTCTAATTATGAGAAAGAGGGGGCAAGGTCACACTTGAAACAACATGATTGGTCTATGCGAAAAAGAGAATTTTGGGACCATATTGATGCGTACCAAAAACCAGTAAATAGCAAGAACAGTAAAAGAGAATGAAAAGAGAGAGAGATTTGTATTATTTATGCAAATAAGGGAGAATTTACAGTAGAGTAGCACTCTAACTGCCACAGAGCTAGGCTCCTATAGAGAGCTATTGCTCTCCTTCCATAACAAACTCCATGATTTTCCAAAGATGCTTCTATCACTCAGCACCCTTCCTATTTGTAACCTCCTTTTCCTCTCTTCTCTCTCTATAACTAAATCTTCTCTCTAAATGGGCCCTGGACATTTGGGCCTGCAAGTACCCCATACTGGGTTGTCGTGACTCCATAGTTATCGGGTACCTATTAATACCACCTCCTTTAAGTTTTGCCTTGTCCTCAAGGCAGAGAAAAGTAAATTGCTCTATAATAATTGCTGCCACTGCCCAAACCTCAAGGAAGAGGGAAGGTGCTGCTGCTTGATAAGAGGCCCCCAAGTAACTTCTTCCACAGACTTCCCTTTGCACTGAATTAAAAGTTGACTAATAGACTCCCCAAAAACTCTCCTTGTGCAATAGTCGTTGATGACTGAGTCTTTTCCCCCAGGATCCCATTGTTGGGAGCTCGATGAGTCGGCGTCGAATGATCGAGCCCTCCGCACAATTTCACTTCCGCTGCATTTGGGTAGCACCCTGCAATTACTCTCTTCCAAATTCAGAGGGGTCAATACGTCATCAGTCACAACTCGAGCTAAGAAAAGAGCAAGCTCATTTGAAGCATCCAATATATCTAATGCTGTATCTCCTGAAATTTCCAGAAGCATGACAAAACCCTTTACTATATCCTCTGTTGAGAAGGCCTCTATATGAAAAGCGGGTAGGAGTATTGATGTCATTTCCTTTTCCCTGTTCTTTTTGCCCGTATCAAGAGTTATGAGCTTCTTCAAAAATATATGGGTAAACTCAGGTGCAGCAAGGTCTTCAAGACTTTGAATGAGTTCAAGTATGTCACTAGAGAGAAAATATTCATGCATTGTAGTTACAGCCTCTTTTTTGTCCTTCCCCACTAGTTCATCTTCAACTTGGATATCCCCATATTTGCATAAAACACTGAATAGAGAAAGACTTTCTTCTGAAACATGATAATTTTCTAAAACATGTATCTTATGTGCATGTGACCATGCAAGAAACTCATTAAGCATGGCACCTGAAGGTAGTATAGAGTGTACCCTTAAAAGATTTATTCCAGGAATTTGTGTAAGGAGTGACTCTGCTAGAGTTATCGAGTCAAGCATTTTAGGATACATACCCCTTGTTAGTATGGCAGTACTCTTAGTGCAGGTTATCATAACTTCATTTGTCAACTCAGGGAAGTAAGAGAAGATCTGCAAATCAATTCCCAGGCTTGCTGTTGCGTTCAGTAACAGTTCAGTGTTTGGGGGCATTTCAACTCCTTCCCCGAGTACTTCGAGAGCAGCATGGTCACCCACTTCAACCGTCAAGGTGTTCGATGAAAGTTCAGATATTCTGGATGATCCATATCGGCCACCCTTAACGTTGGTGGTCTCTACTACAAAATTATAGTTTCTCTCTGACCCCGACTTAAATAATAACGAAGTCCTCTTTGCATTTCTTTCAGAAAATTGTTCTCCTAATAGAAACCCCTTCCTCCCGTGTTGTGGAGCTGGAACATAACTCTTCTCAGCAATATGAATCACCTGAACCCCTTTTTCTTGGACCCAGATGCTATCCTCAATTTAGGCCTGGCCCAATAGTTCCAGAATTAGATACAATGGGCAGCTTTGCACTCCCTCCCCATCTGGGACTTGGACCCAAATACTAAGGTTAATTTGGGTCTGATCCAATAGGTCAACCATGAGGCCCGTTTTGAGGAATACCCATTCTACCCCTATTTCTTCAAGAACCTTTCCAACAGCACCCATGGTGATATGCGACTTTCTGGTGTGCTCGCAAGACGGCTTCGCTGAGATGGACCCATCCATCGTCGCATGAGGGCTAGCGTCCGGTGGCTCCGGTGGCGGTAGTAGCCATAGCTCCATGACCCATAGCTCCATCATTGTTGAAATTCCCTCACTCTCCGTGAACGTGATTGAGTCTGGTGGTTCGGGCGGTGGCGACGGTATTGCAAATCTCTCCCTACTCAGTCCACTCATCGGAGCAGTAACAACCATCGTGTGAGAACCACGGTCCGGCGGCTCCGGTTATGGCCGATGGGTCGGTCCGCATGTGAGGCCAAACATCTTATATTTCTCCTCCGCAGCATTACTCGAGTACCGCATCAGTGGTGACAACGGAGAATCTGCCGGCATGCGAGAGACCCACTTTTCTAAGCCTCCCTTCTCCATCATCGCACATTTTCCTTCTCCTATCGCCTGATCTACGACCACCATTTCCTCCCTTGCCTCAGCCTTCACCTGGGTCGTGTCTCCTTCATCGTCGTTATTCTTCATCTTTGTTCCTCCATCTTCACTTTTGATCTTTACATCATCTTGGTTCTCCTCCAAAATTTTTAGTTCACTCGGTACTTGCTCCATTTCTCTATCACATTCTGTTTGCATGCGTGGAATTTCATCTTTGCATTTGTTCTCTTGCTTCTTGTCTTCTGAAACTTGCAAACAAGCCCATAGATCTGGTTGGAATTTCTTGATCATTGCCGTGGAAAAGGACTCCCAATCTGAATCTAGGTTCTCTTGGCACCAAGAACTGAACCAAAGCATGGCTACACCCTCCATACTCATAAATGCCCATTGTAGCTTATCACCCGGGTAAATATTTCTCTTGCTCCTCAAAGAACCTTTCAGCTCTATCAATCCACACAACAGGGTCTATCCCCGTAAAGTCCGGCAGCTCCACTTTCTTGGCCCACATGTCCTCCATCTCCAGCAACACTGGCTCTCCTCGAGAATCCGGCAGGTCGGACCAGTTTGATGCGTACCAAAAACCAGTAAACAGCAAGAACAATAAAAGAGAATGAAAAGAGAGAGAGATTTGTATTATTTATGCAAATAAGGGAGAATTTACAGTAGAGTAGCACTCTAACTGCCACAGAGCTAGGCTCGTATAGAGAGCTATTGCTCTCCATCCATAACAAACTCCATGATGTTCCAAAGATGCCTCTCTCACTCAGCACCCCTCCTATTTGTAATCTCCTTTCCTCTCTTCTCTCTAAATGGGCCCTGGACATTTGGGCCTGCAGGTACCCCACACTGGGTTGTCGTGACTCCATAGTCATCGGGTACCTATCACATACTACTAATGAAAGAGAGATGTTTCAGGAAGAAGGGACAAAGCACCTGTTGGTACGGGGGCCAAATCCTAATTCTCAAGTTGAATTAGAAACAAAGGATGCTGAACTACATCCACTTAAAATTTCCACATGGTCTTTTTATGAGTCTATTGGACAAATGGTACATAGCCCACAAAATTCTCAATTCTTGGAGTGGAATTTTATATTTAGTGGAGTAGAGGCAGCTGCTGCCATTAAGATCTCAATTCAAGATTGTCTATAGCTGAATAATAATGGGTTCATTGGCTGTTTAAATATTGAGGAGATAGCATTGGAAGTATCAACACTTTACGAGCACCTTGTGGATGAACCTATTGTTCCAAATCGAGGTGGTAACTTATTTGACTCGGGTGGGAATTCTTCTACTTCATTCGCAGCTTGGTCATCAAGCCTCAAGCGATGGGACCCCAGAGGGAGTTACTTTCAGCTGTTACGTGACCTTTGTCCAATCCTTCACCTTGAGGACAAGGTGAAACTCGATAGGGGTGGTATTGATAGGCCTGGACACATGATCAAGAAGGACAAGAGAAGAAGGTTGGGAACGTGTGTCAGCTAGAAGGGAGAGAGGGAATGAATAACAAAATGAGGACAGGTGGCACTTGGGGATTGGGGAGTGTGATTTTGTAATCATTGGGGAATGAGGTGAGGTGGTTATAAAGGGAGTGAGGGAGGAATGAAGGGTAGAAAAGTAGTTGTTAATTTGGAATTAGGAAGTAGTGTTTAGGTTTGTAAGGAAGGCTTTATGGGTGGGTGAGTTTTTTTTAAAAGAAAGATAGTTTGAAAGGGGATGGATATAGGGGTTGTTTGGTGCATTTTCTGGTTCCTTTTCTGATGGCAATTGGAAGGTCTAGGTCATCATCTGTTGTTTGGGTTATCATTTCATCCTGTAATTCTGGAGAATTAAAATTAATTACCTCATTCGAAGGAATTGAGTCGGGCTCTTGAACCTGTGTTGATTCAGGAATGGCCTTTGACTTTCTTAAATATACCAGATTCTTTCCATATCTTACATCTACTTCAGGTCCAAGTTCAGCTGCAGGTGAATTGATCTGACTTAGCTTCAGGTTCTTCAGCTTCAGGTCTAGATGGATTTGGCACAGGTGTGTTTGACTCAAGACCAGAAAGATTTAGTGTTTCAAGATTATCTTCCCTAAAATTCTCCCCCTGAAGATACGGTTGAGTGAAATAGGCTTCCCCCTCATGAAAGGTTACATCCCGCGACAAAAAATTTTTTAGATGGAGGATGGAAACACTTATATCCTTTCTGAGTAGAGGAATACCCAACAAAAACACATCTTAGGGCTCTAGGATCGAGTTTTCCCCTATCTTGACTATGAACATGGACAAATGACACACACCCAAAGATTCGAGGTTTAAGATTACTAGTTGCTGACAAATTTGGATAGAAGGAAGAAAGAACATCCATAGAACTCTTGAACCCTAAGACTCTAGAAGGTAATCGATTAATAAGATATGTGGCAGTGAGAACGGCTTCCCCCTAGAAATTTTTGGGGGCATTTTGATGAAACAACAATGCTCGGGTTTGGTCTAAAAGATGCCCATTTTTCCTTTCTGCAATCCCATTTTGTTGTGGTGTTTTAACAGAGGAAGACTCACGGATAATTCCCTCCTTCTGACAGAATGAAGTAAGGACATGATTGAAGTACTCATTTCCATTATTAGACCTAAAGCTTTTTGATGTTCACACCAAATTGATTTTTAATCATGTAGAAATTTTTTTGGGAAAACAGTGCTTACGTCAGACTTGTTTTTGAGTAAGAAAATCCAAGTAACCCGGGTATAATCATCTATAAAAGTCGCAAACCACCTAGCACCAGTCACATTTGGAATAGTAGAGGGACCCCAAACATCTCTATGAATAAGATAGAAAGGGGAAGTGCTTGTTTTGTTGCTTACTAGGAAAGGTAGACGCTTGTGTAGCAAGCTCACATACATCACAATGAATACTCTCAACATCTACCTTAGTAAATAGAGACGGAAACAAAACTTTAATGACCCCAAAAGAAGGATGGCCTAATCGACAATGAAAAAGAACTATTTGTTCTTTATTAGAGAGTACCGACGCTGACATGAATGAGTGAGACAAGTGGTTTTTTGTAGATAGACTTGGTTCTTCAAGATAGTAAAGGCCATTCCCTTCTCTAGCACGTCCAATCGTCCTACTCGACTCCTTGGCTTGAAATACATAACAATCATGTGAAAAATCACACTACAAGATAAATCTTTTGTTAGTTTCTGTACAGAGACAAGGTTCATGGATAGCTTTGGAACATGAAGGACATTTTTTAAGGTTATAGAATGATTTATTTTGATATCTCCAATGCCAGCTATAGTTACAAGTGTATCATTTGCAGTGGTGATTTTCTTATTGCTAGGACAAGTAGAATATGTCGAGAAGTGTTTAGAAGTGGGTGTCATATGGTCTGTGGCTCTTGAATCTAATATCCAGAAGAGGCTAGAGGGTGTTTTTGAGACAATAAATCCAAATGAAAGTGAAAGCTTACCTGAATACGCCACACTACAATTACCTGATGGGTTCTCCAAACTACCAAAGAAAGCTCTCATCCTTTCTTCCTCCTCTTGGTTTAGACAAGCCAATTCATACTTACCAATGAACTCTCTGTTTTCTTCTTCATTTTGTCCAGCAACAATATGAGCCTTACCAATACTTTGCAATTCTTCATGTTGACTAATCTGAACTTGAGAGTTCTCTCCTTTCACAATCTCCTCTTTGATCAACATTACAGAACCAGAATTTGAAACAATAGACATACAAAGAAGGGTCCAAAAAAGGTGGGAATACTGTTTGGGTTTAGGAAAAGGGACAATTTGGCTCAGATGAGGTGTTCTGTTCGGGCAAGGTGAGGGTAGATTCGAATAGAGGGTGAGGAGCCGAGTCCGGCGATGCAAGCGGTGGCGGAAATGGCTGACGGACGCGCCGTCACGCGCGGCTGGGAGGGTGGCGCATGGGTCCACGCACAGAGAGAAAAGGTGATGCATGGAGGCGCGTGACAGGGTTTTTGGCGGCGGTTTTTTGGGTTCTGGCCGATCTCAGGACGGCGGTTCCAATGGTAGGGTCTCTGGTATGAAAGGCAGTGGTCAATGGTGCACTGCGGTGGTCAACGATGGCTCTGACGGGCTGAACGAAATGGGTGTTGGTGGGTCTGTCCATAAAATGATGGTGGTCTGTTTGGTGTTATGGTCACCGGAGAGTGTGGGTACACGATGAAGGTGTTTGTCGGAAAAAAATGTCCTGCATTGAAGGCTAGGACCACCAACCATGAAGGCTAGAACAAAGGAAAGACAGAGACTCCTGGGGTCGGGAGCTCTGATACCATATGGAAAATAAGAAGGCACAATTTTTCTGAATGTGCTTGAGTGAAGAAAGCACTCAGCAACTATGGTATTTATGTACACTTCATAATTTATTACGTGTCATGTTTACAAGGAGAAATAAATACAAGTTCAACTTCCTAAACTCTCTAAGTACATGAATCTAAACATACATGAACCTAAGTCTTCAAGTGCTCCTATTTCCAATGAGAAACATACATGAAACTTGCTATTTCCAACAAATACTTGTGCACCTAACCTTCATGACTTGCTAATAGCCTTGAGAAGAGCAAAAAGACCATGTGCCAAGTACCCTATATCCCAGTTTGTGTCGTCAAAAAACCTATCAGTACAGCATCAGAGCTTTATTTCTGCAATAGATTCTATCAGAGTCCCCACTATTGTACAAGAAGTGTTAATGAATAGGAACTGGTTTCAAGCTATGCATGAAGAGATGAGTGCTTTGAACAAGAATGAGACCTGGGAAATTATTGAGAAACCGAAGGACAAAAGGACAGTTGGATTTAGATGGATTTACACGGTGAAATATCGGTCTGATGGTACTTTGGACCGATATAAAGCAAGGCTGGTTGCGAAAGGGTACACGCGGACATATGAGATTGATTATGAGGAAACGTTTACCCCAGTCGCTAAGATGAACACAGTCAGAATTATTCTCTCCTTGGCAGGACACTTTGGTTGGGACTTGCACCAATTTGATGTTAAAAATGCCTTTCTCCATGGAAATTTGGAGGAGAAAGTATATATGGACCATGATATGACCTTACTGGTGGAGTGAATAAGGTGTGCAAGTTGAGGAAGGCTTTGTATGGGCTAAAGCAGTCTCCCCGTGCTTGGCTCAGGAGATTTACTAATGCTATGGTTTCCTTGGGTTATAAACAGAGCCAAGGAGATCATACCCTCTTTATCAAACATTCTCAGGAAGGCAAACTTACACTCCTTTTGGTCTATGTAGATGACATGATCATTGCAGGGAATGATGAGGTTGAAAAAAAAGTTCTAAGAGAAAAGTTAGCTGCACAATTTGAAATGAAGGATCTCGGAAAGCTTAAGTATTTCCTTGGGATAGAGGTTGTCTACTCCATATAAGGTATCTTTATTTCTCAAAGGAAATATTTCCTGGATCTGCTTAAAGAGATAGCCAAGCTGGGTTGCAAATCCACAGGGGCACCTATTGAACAGAATCACAGGATTGGAAGCAATGAAGAAAGCCCAAGTGTTGAAAAGGCCCAATATCAGAGACTTCGGGGAAAACTTATATATTTATCCCACACCAGACCAGACATAGCCTATTCTGTCAGTATGGTTAGTCAATTTATGCAAGACCCACGTGAGAGACATATGCAAGCAGTGAATAGAATCCTCCAGTATTTGAAGACAAGCCCAGGAAGGGGATTTACTATTCAAAAAGAAGGAAAATTTGTTCATAGAAACCTATACGGATGCAGATTATGTAGGGTCATCTGTAGATAGGCGATCCACCTTAGGGTACTGCATGTTTTTGGGAGGAAATTCGATGACTTGGAGAAGTAAGAAGCAAAATGTAGCTGCAAAATCTAATGCTGAAGCAGAATTTCGAGCCATGGCCCAAGGGATTTGTGAATCATCATGGATGAGAATCATACTGGATGATCTCAGAATAAAGTAAGAAGCTCCTATGAGATTAATTTGTGACAACAAGTTGGCCATTAATATTGCTTACAATCGAGTCCAGCATGATAAGATGAAGCACATTGAGATAGACAAACATTTTATCAAAGAAAAATTAGATACTGATCTTATAGCTGCTGAGTATGTTCCCTCAGAGTTCCAATTAGCTGATGTCTTCACCAAGGGACTTCTCACAGAGCGGTTTCCAGGTCTTACCTGCAAGCTATGAATGATAGATATCTATTCACCAGCTTGAGGGGGAGTGTTGTAATGTATCGGAAGAATATCTTCCGATATTCTCTTTTATTTGTACAGATACGTTTTCTGATTCTAGACTTTATTAGGATATATTTTCCTCCCTTATTTTTAGGTTAGCATTCGATGTCTTTAGCCGATATATTGTAACTTTTGTTGCACACAACTAATTAAGGAATCACATTCACACATTTCATATTCCTTCTTTCTATAGGTTGAAATCCTGGAAACAGTCTCTCCGCTTGCGGGGGTAATGTTGCGTACTTCTACTCTTCTCAGGCTCGCTAGGTGGGAGCCTTGTGCATTGCACCGACCTTTACTTGATTATTAAAATAAAATGGCAGAGGAATAAATAAATATATATGGAAGTGTGTTAGGGACTCAGAATTGAAAAAGGCAATCATGTGTATTATTTACTAAATTGGAAAATATTACAAGGAGTATCCCCCTGTAATCCTAGAGTCTATCTTCTTCAGAGAGTGCAAGCACCTGTATGCTATTACAAAGAAATAGGGAATATCCCCTTGATTACAGAATAATATTGCAGATCTTCGAGGGTCTGCACCTCCCAATGCCCAAAGGCCCCAATTCACCCAAATGACATGATATCCTCTCTCTCAATTTCTACTCTTATTTATAGGCAACATGTCTTATTTCTCTTAATTATCTCCATAACTCACCCACTAACTAACTAATTAGGGGTTATGTATCAGTACTCCCCCCCTAAAGTTTCACGTTGTCATCAAAGTGAAGGACTTGGCTTTAGAGGAAACAATTTCCCCACTAGGATCCCAGTTCCTGCGTAATATTGTAGATACAGTCTCCACCATAAATCAACTGCCCCTACCGTAACTAGCAACTGTAAAATAGACTGAAGCGACTTCTCTTGTGAATGGCCATTGCCATGTTAGTTTCATGTTGGATTTGGTTTTTACTGGCTCCTTGGAAGATTCCAACTGGCACTTTGCATTGGTCTGACTCGAGTCAAATAAGAAGAAATCGTTATGGATCCCAATATCTTGCTGATGCCGCAATACTCTAGAAGTTGTAGACTCAGCCTCTATCAACATTTTGGTTTGGGGGCCAATAGCAAGTTAAAAAAGTCGGGCCACTCTCGAGTGAGCCTCTCCTTGTCTTCTTTTTTAATAGTCCGCAGCTTCTTGGCAAAGAGATGGGCCTGACCCATTAAGTCAAAAGGTGAACTCACTTTTCAATTTTCCACTTCTGCACTGGCTTTTCTTTCCTCCTCCTTCACGACAATTACACACGGGAACAATTTGGTTTCTCTGAAAGGGTGTACTTCTCCGGCATCTGACGAAGGCGGTTTCGACGGTGGCCTGATTGGAAGTGTATCATCGGCGGCAGTTCTCGTCTTTTCGTGGACGGTGCCAATGGATGGGGTTTTCTGTGCGGCTACCATCTCTTCTCCAGCGCTGCCGCCTTGGTATCATTAGCCACTGTAGGAGGATCCCGTTTTGGCGGTTCAGGTGGCGACGGGGGTCGTCCGACCTCAAGACCCACCCTCCAAGCATCTCTTCTCTCGCATCGCACGTTTCGTGGCCACAACTTTTGCTTCTCTCCCTGCTATTGATCAATTTGACGCTTCCTCCTTTGGATGTTCTTTCCTAACTTTGCATCCATTCCTTTTTTTTTCCCTTCAAATTTCCATTTGCTCTTCCTAGGCGAGATTGCTCCCATCCTCTGAAACTACAGATTTTGGTTTTGCCTATGTACTCGTTCTCGCTTCTTTGTCTTCGCACTTGTTTCTCTTGTTGGTTTCATCTCCCTACAACTGGTTTCTTCTTTGTTCCCATGGTTCCACAACTTCATCTTCACTTTGGTTTTTCTCTTCTCGCTCCCCAGATTCTGAATCTTGAAGATAAACCCAAAGATCTGGTAGGAACCGCTTGAGCAGTACCTTCTCAACTGTCAACCATGTGGTATTCTGATTGTTCATCCAGGAAAACCACCAACTGAGAGCAGCCCTTGTCAATGCGGACACAACAACCCATGATAGCTTCTCCTCTTCACGTACTGCGATGGCTCTAAAGTACTCATCTAACTTGATCAACCACCAATAGCCATCGCCACTCCCATCAAATCTTAGTATCATTTTTAGGAAACAATTTCCCACAGCTCCAAGATCGTAGCTCTGATACCAGTTGATAGGAACCGGTATGCTATTACAAAAAAATAGGGAAAATCCCCTTGATTATATTAAATATCGCAGATCGAGGGTCCGCCCTTCCCAATGCCCAAAGGCCCTAATTCACTCAAATGACATGATATCCCTCTCTCAGAATCTCTCCTCTTATTTATAGGCAACATGCCTGATAGGGACCTAGACCCAAGGCCCAATATTACTAAGCCCACTATTACTGAAGTGTACGTGAGGATGATGCACATGATCAGATCTAGGAGAGAGAGCTTGTGTAACTAACTGACTTGTTGGCAGCAGCAATGAGGGGTGTGTGCGTGGGAAATTCTGTTGCTAAGGGGGTTTATAGGCATGAGAGGGGAGAGTATAGAGGCAGGCTATAATTGGGACTTGGGACTTGGGAGAGACTAGGCACTCTCCAATTTGCCTAGGCTATTTTCGTTCTTCTCTGTTTAGGTTCTTCTTTGATAATTGCAATAATACAGTGCCTTTTCGTCCAGTTTTCCTTATATTTTTTTCCTGGTTCCTATCAATGGTATCACAGCTCTCGATCCAGGGAGCCGGAATGATGAATACGGGAGTGACGTTGGGGTCTAGAGTGGATGATTTGGAGAGAAGTTTGCTGGAATGGAGGAAAGGAAATCAAACCCGACTGCATGAGATCAAGTGACTCTGGAAAAGAAGGAATGGAGAATGCTTCAGACGTCGATCTCGACGTGATCATGCTCCAAGTCGCTGTCGATACACTCCGACAATGTACGCAGAAGATGAAGGCTGTGGAAGCCGAGCGGGTGGAACTAGTTCGCAATCACAACGAAGAGAGGAAGGTCGAACCTCATCTTACGACTTCGAAGGAAGGAAACTCGAGATTCTAGTGTTTGACGAAAAGTATGAAGAACCACGACCTTTGAAGTCGGAGGTACTGAACATAGAGACAGAGGATATGAAGAACATTGAGAATGAGAAGGAAGAAAGGATTCAACATAAGATCATAAGATCACTACTCATGGAGGAGAAGAGGTTGCGGGAGACATAGAGACCACTGGTGATCTTCTAGAGCTGCAAGAGAAAGCAGAGACTCTTGACAAAGAGGAGGTTGAGGCCAAGAATGGAGGGAAGCCACTGAAGGTGACTGATTTTAGGAGCTTATGCATGACAACCAAGCTTCCACCGCCAAAGCCGCTGACCTCCCGCTTGCTGCCGCTGGAATCGCCGGATCGGGACGATCCCGTGGAGAAGGGTGGGGCGCTGACGACTTTTCGTGTACCACTGCCGAGGTGGCTGGAGTTGCTGAAGACACCGGAGTCGTCAGGTCGGGCCGCGGTCATGAAGGAGAGTGGGACGTCCCACTGGTTGGTCAGATCGTCACTGCTACCTACGGCTGAGACAACCTCCGCAGGTGTGGGAAAGACAGGGACTAGAGCAGGGCATAAAATGAGTCAAAAAATTGACCTAATGGGCTTGGCCCAATACAAAAAAGGGAGAACTAAACTTTTGGAGTTTTTACGTATGAAAAATAAAGAAAATTATTCAGAAAATGCAAGGTTAAGTTTTAGGCCTAACCTTACATGTACATGGCCCATTAAGATTGGATTAATTGCTGAAACTATTGTTATTTTTACCCTATTAACGGATGCAGCATTGTTCACACAGCACTAGATAGAGGAGCCACGCAAAAAACTTCAGGAAGTCCATGTTGAGGTGCTCGAGCAACAAATTCTTATACCTTGGAAGGATTTGCTTAGGTACACATGGGAGCGTGGGGAGCTGGAAATCATTTTGGATATGGCCGAGTAACTTATTTGTCCGCTTCCACTTTTGGCTGCTACTCTTCAACAACTTATTCATGAGGTTTCAGCTCCATGTGTTTGTTGTGAAGATGGTGATGGTACATCATTAACCAAGGTTTGGGAAAACAGTTATGGGGTAAAAATTTCAGATGCTGCAAATGGAGATGCAGATAGCCGTGCACAACTGGCATCTGAAATCAATGCTGATTCTAAGAGTGGGAGACAGATTGGTTTTATTGGCCTGGGTGCAATGGGATTTGGCATGGCAACTTAATTATTGAGTTCAAATTTCAACGTTGTTGGTTATGACGTGTATAAACCAACTTTAACGCGATTCGCAAATGCTCGTGGCTTGATTGGGAATTCTGCAACAGAAGTGAGTAAATATGTTGATGTTTTCATACTCATGGTCACCAACGAAGCTCAAGCAGAGATTGCTTTGTATGGAGAATATGGTGCCGTTTCAATTCTGACATCGGTAGCATTGATCATTCTTTTTCTACTGTTTTTCCTGCTTATGTGAGTCATCTAGAGCGCAGATTGCGTAAGGAAGGTAAGGGTTAGAAAGCATATTTAACACATGCTTAATATGTAAATAGCAAGTGCTAAGAATTAGGGATGCAGTTACTAATTAGGGATTTGATTTTATTCTTTTGTATTTATGCCTGATTCTCTTGTACCCTAATATGTGATTATAAATAACATACATGTGTGGACATACAACACACAACATTCAGATATACCGTTCTTACATGGTATCAGTAGTTTAGGTCTTTGTTTTCCATCCTCAGTGGTTCTCCTTCTCGGGTGAACAATACCTGCGCCACGGTGTGCTTCTTTTCCCGTGCCACCGCGCTCCTTTACTCCGGTGTGCCTCCACCAGCTGCTCCAGCATCCCCTAGCGACCCCGCGCCAGAAGCCCACCCTAACCCGCCGCCGCATGCGCCTCCACGCGCGGCTTCTCTTTAACTCGTGCGTCTCACGCGCCTTCAACAGATCCGTTTTTTGGCTGCTTTCCGGCGTGACCCACTCTTCGGCGACCCCTCCGCCGCCTTTCCCTCACTCCGGCGACCCTCTCTAGCCCTGTTTCAGTTTTTTTTTTCTCATGGCCTCCAACGATTCCTCTTGCGATTCAAGTGCTGCTGTTAGGAACCTTAGAAACAGAGGCCTGAATGTAGAAGAAAAGAACAGGGAAAGAATAGGGAAAGAACTGAATATAGGTCTTTATTGCAAAGAATACTCTCCTTTCACACTAGGGAAACCCCAGTCAAAACTCAACTATTACAAAACCTGCCTTATTACACTTCAGAGGTATTATTTATAGGCACTAACTGCTAACCGCCTACTAACTGCTTCTAACAGCCTACTAACTGTTTCTACTGATTCCTAATTAAGTCCTAACAATACCACCCTCCTCAGAAACAACCTTGCCCTCAAGGTTGAAGTTTGAGAGTTGACTTCGGATGGTGGGAATGCCCCCTCAAGTTCAGTCACCCCACGTCGTGGTTGCTATCCTCTTCGGGCTCCATTGGCGTAATCTCCCCTTCCTCGTTCAAGTGTTCATCTTCTGCCAGAATGACAACCCTGTCGCATTGGAGCTGTTTTAGGAGATTAATTTACCTATCCTTTATTTCCTTTCTTATAGCAATTAGTTTTGTAATAAATCTGGTCAATATCAATATGATATTTGACCAGATTCTAGGCTGATTTCTTTCCCTTATTTTTAGCTAGTTTGTCTCTAGGTCATGTACTTATTTTTTCCTATTTAACCGTCTGTGTACTGTTCAGACAGGAATCATATAGAAATAAAATACCTTTCCCTAATTCAATATGGTATCAAAGCTTCGGCTTTAAACCATGGTGAAGACGGCGATGACCGGCACCTCAACAACGTCGACAACCGACGTCTCAAACGATGGGTCCGGCACTTCGACCACCCAAACAGTGTCGCAGCCTGTTGGGTTCGATGCCTTCTCGCAGAACCCAAGCCTTCAACTGATTGTGCACCGACTCAATGGGAGAAACTACATTGAGTGGAACCAGTCGGTGAAATTGGCCATAGACGGGAAGGGGAAACTGGGATACCTCACAGGAGATGTAGTACAACCTGTGAAAAATGATCCTGCTTTCACAAAATGGAAATCCGAAAACTCCATGATTACCGCCTGGCTCATCAACTCTATGGAACCTGCCATCGGAAAGCCCTACTTATTTCTTCCCACAGCCAAGGATGTGTGGGATGCTGTACGAGAGTGCTACTCAGACCTGGAGAACTCCTCTCAAATTTATGACTTGAAGACACAACTATGGCAGGCCAAGCAAGGTGAACAAGATGTCACCTCTTATTACAATCTGATGATGACCCTTTGGCAAGAATTAGACCTATGTTATGAAAATGATTGGGAGAACCCCAGAGACTCTGCTCGGTTCAAAAAAAGAGAGGAGAATGATCGAGTCTATATGTTTTTTGCTGGCCTTAATCGGAGCCTTGATGAGGTACGAGGCAGAATTCCGGGAAGAAAACCCCTTCCGTCTATCAGGGACGTTTTTTCTGAAGTTAGGAGGGAAGAATCAAGAAGGAAGATCATGCTAAAGGCTTCAATAACTCATGAACCTGAAAGTTCAGCACTTGTGACTAGAGGAATCCCATCGGAAGATGAAAAAGGGAAGAAGCCATGGTGTGATCATTGCAGAAAACCGTGGCACACAAGGGAGAATTGCTGGCGTATCCACGAAAAGCCATCAAATTGGAAGAAGAAACCCACCAAAACTGGGCGCGCATATCAAACCGCGATTGAGGATTCTCAAGAGCCTTCACCTACTTTAGAGACACTTCCATTCACAAAAGAGCAACTTGAGCAACTGTACAAACTCTTCTCTCCAAACATGACAGCAAATCCTTCTTGTTCCCTAGCCCAAAAAGGTACATTTCTCTCTACTGCCCTCCTTACCCAAAATTCTAAAAGTTCTTGGGTAATTGACTCAGGAGCTACTGACCACATGACCGATTGTTCCAAACTGTTTTCCTCCTATAGTCCTTGTGCAGGGAATAAAAAAATCAGAATTGCTGATGGATCTCTCTCTGCAATAGCTGGAATCGGATCTATTCCTCTTTCTCCTTTAATAATTCTCCATAATGTTCTTCATGTCCCTAACTTGTCTTGTAACCTCTTGTCCATTAACTATGGACATGAATTGTTCTGTTGTCTTTAATTCTCTTGGTTGTAAATTTCAGGAATTGGAATCGGGGAGGATGATTGGCAGTGCCAAGGAAGTTGACGGTCTCTATGTCTTTGAAGATGGATCCACTACCTTAAATGGAAATCCTGAAAGTACTTGCTTCAATTCCGTTTCTGGTACTAAGGACAATGAAATAATGTTATGGCACTATAGGTTAGGCCATCCTAGTTTCAATTATTTACCGCATTTGTTCCCAGATTTTTTCAGCAATAAAAATCCCTCTTTGTTTAATTGTGAAACTTGTCAACTTGCTAAACATCATCGCACTATTTATCCTTCTCAAACGTACAAACCATCTAAACCTTTCACTATTATCCATAGTGATGTATGGGGACCCAGTCGTGTCACTACCCCAGCGGGTAAGAGATGGTTTGTGAGCTTTATCGATGATCACACATGGTTGACTTGGGTATATTTGATGAAAGAAAAATTTGAAGTTGGTATGATTTTTAAAAATTTTTTTTCTATGGTTCAAACTCAATTTCAACAAACAATTCAAATTTTTAGAAGTGATAATGGAAGAGAATATTTTAACCAACACCTAAATCAATTTTTTCTGGAAAAAGGCATTATTCACCAAAGTTCTTGTGTTAATACTCCTCAACAGAATGGGATAGCTGAGAGGAAAAATAAACATTTGTTAGAAGTTGCTAGAGCCTTACTTCTTCAAACCACGGTTCCACAATATCTGTGGGGAGAGGCTATTTTAACAGCAACTTATCTAATAAATAGAATGCCTAGTAAAGTTTTAAAATTCAATACCTCTCTTGATATACTTCTCAAGTGCTTCCCAACAAACAGGCTGTCCTCTCATTTACCTTTAAAAATATTTGGTTGTACAGCCTTTATACATGTCAACACACCTAATCAAAGTAAATTGGACCCTCGGGCAAAAAAGTGTGTGTTTGTTGGTTATGCATCCTCTCAAAAGGGGTATAAATGCTTTGACCCAATCTCTAGAAATTTTTTTGTGACCATGGATGTTACTTTCTTTGAATCTACACCTTTTTTTGGGTCTCATCTTCAAGGGGGGAAAATAATAGAAGACTCGACAAATTACTTTCAACTTGCTGAATCTAATGAAGGAGCAAGTCCTATACCTAATAAAAACTCTGATGTTTGCCTTATGCCCAGTGCCGAAAATGATGAGTTGGAAAAATTGGTGGAAGGTAACAGTCCTGACTCCTCTAAATCAAAAGATGAGGAACCTAGCAAAGGAATTGAAACAAGTACTAAACACAAGGGCATTGAACCCTTTCCAAGAGTGTATACAAGAAGGAACCATACTCAAAGAATAGAGATGTGTGACCCTTTGCACCACCATGAATCCGAGGAACCACCAGGTAAGACACATCCTGAAATTAATTCTGAATCTACCTCAAATTCTGAACCTAATGTTTTTCCTAATGATGACCTTCCTATTGCTCTCCGGAAGGGTGTGCGATCTTGTACTAAACATCCCATGTCTAACTTTGTCTCTTATGAAAAACTGTCACCAAATTTTCGTGCCTTTACCACACAATTGTCATGTATGGAGATCCCTAAAAGTGTACAGGATGCTTTAGCAATACCAGAATGGAAACAAGCTGTCCAAGAAGAGATAAATGCTCTCGAGAAAAATCAGACGTGGCAAGTTGTGGAGCTGCCCAAAGGAAAATCCACTGTGGGATGCAAGTGGATATTCACCATTAAATACAATTCTGATGGCTCTATTGAAAGGTACAAGGCCCGATTGGTTGCCAAAGGGTTCACCCAGACATATGGGATTGATTACTCTGAGACCTTTGCCCCGGTCGCAAAACTGAACACTGTAAGAGTCCTCTTATCCCTTGCTACTAACCTTGATTGGCCTTTACACCAACTGGACGTAAAGAATGCCTTTTTAAATGGGGATCTAGAAGAGGAAGTTTATATGGATTCTCCCCCGGGCTTTGAGCAGAAATTTAAATCTAAAGTCTGCAAGCTAAAGAAATCACTATATGGTCTAAAACAATCACCTCGCGCATGGTTCGACCGATTCACACAGTTTATGAAAGGGCAGAGTTAAACCCAAAGCCAAGCTGACCACACCTTGTTTGTAAAGCGATCTATCAATGGAAAAATTGCCATCTTGATCATGTATGTGGATGACATAATAGTTACAGGAGATGATGTGGTGGAGATGAAGAGATTAAAAGGGGCCCTTGCTGCTGAATTTGAAATTAAAGATCTGGGATCATTGAGATACTTCCTAGGAATGGAGATAGCTCGCACAAAAGAGGGGATTGTTCTGTCACAAAGAAAGTATGTCCTTGATCTACTTAAGGAGACAGGTATGAGTGGGTGCAGACCGGCAGAAACTCCTATTGACCCAAATAAAAAACTTGGAAATAACAAAGAAGGAACCCCAGTTGACACCTCCAGGTATCAAAAGTTAGTTGGAAAATTGATTTATCTATCTCATACTCAACCAGACATTGCCTTTGTAGTGAGCCTAGTAAGTCAATTCATGCATGCTCCATATGAGGAACATCTTGAAGCTGTTTACCGGATCCTAAGATACTTGAAGAGTGCTCCAGGCAAAGGGCTCTTCTTTAAGAAGACCACACAGAGAACCATAGAAGCATATACCGATGCTGACTGGGCAGGATCTATCACAGATAGGAGGTCCACATCAGGTTATTGTACTTTTGTATGGGGTAACTTAGTTACTTGGCGCAGCAAGAAACAAGATGTGGTGGCTAGGAGCAGCGCTGAAGCTGAGTTTAGAGCCATGGCTCAAGGTGTATGTGAGATATTGTGGCTGAGAATACTTCTTAAAGAATTGTGGATTCAAGTGAACCTTCCTTTGAGGTTGTACTGTGACAACAAAGCAGCGATAAGCATTGCTCACAATACGGTCCAACATGACCGCACAAAACATGTGGAGATAGATAGACATTTTATTAAAGAAAAGATTGATGGTGGAATTATTTGTATGCCATTTGTTCCAACTACCCAACAAGTGGCTGACATTCTTACTAAAGGTCTCGCTCGGCCCAAGTATGAAGTCCTTGTAGGCAAGTTGGGCATGACTGACATCTATGCACCAACTTGAGGGGGGGTGTCGCATTGGAGCTGTTTTAGGAGATTAATTTACCTATCCTTTATTTCCTTTCTTATAGCAATTAGTTTTGTAATAAATCTGGTCAATATCAATATGATATTTGACCAGATTCTAGGCTGATTTCTTTCCCTTATTTTTAGCTAGTTTGTCTCTAGGTCTTGTACTTATTTTTTCCTATTTAACCGTCTGTGTACTGTTTAGACAGGAATCATATAGAAATAAAATACCTTTCTCTAATTCAATAAATCCTTAAGCTTTTTTCTGGGCATCTATGACCAGGACCGAATGCCAAACCGCACTGAAAAAAGCGACCCTCCGCCCTTCTCTTCACATATTCTTGGTAAGGGAGGTTTCTCGTGCCTTTGCTCCTCTGGCCCGATGTGCCACTCACCTCTGATTTTGCCCCTGATGCCATTGAAGTATTCTTACTCCCCGTTTGTGAATCCCTCCTTGGCCCATTAGACAACTGGGTACCGTTTGCACCCCCATACATTTCCACTTGTGACACAGTTCCTCCTCCTCCTTGATACCGGAGCCCCGAGCCGGTATTCCGAACATAGGACCCCTCACAATTTCGAACTTCCATCGTCGCCTCTTCGATATCACGGGCTACTTCCATGGCTCGAGTCCGATCTCTTGGGTCATGGGGTCGTACCTGGCCTCGGATATCTTGACGTAGTCCTGCCAAGAAATACCCAAGCAACTGATCTTCCGACGTCGATGTCGCTTGAGCCACCAAGAGTTCAAATTCTTGAACATACTCCTCCACACTTCCGGTCTGCCTTAACGACGCCAACCTCTCATACACCGCCTCGAGGCTGTTTCCTCCGAACCCCCGCAACAGCGCAGTGGTAAATTCTTCCCACGAGGGGTTCTTGGATTTTTGGCGCCAATACTGAAACCAGTGAACCGTGTTCCCCTCCATGCTAATGAACGCCAATCTCAATTTCTCCGAAGGCTTGACTTGCTGAATTTCGAAGAACTTCTCCGCCCTCGCTATCCAACCCAGTGGGTCGTTTCCTTCGAAAGTGGGTAATTCCACCTTCTTCATCCAAGAACGTGGTTGTTCGACTTCCTCATCCGAATCGCCCCCTTCGCCTTGTCCTTCGTTCGTATTCTCACCGGCGTCGCCCTCGCCTTCCATTTCCTTCGTCTTCGCACCTCCAATTCCTTCCTCATCGCCGGTTTGATTCGCGATTCCTTGTTGTGCCATGAATTTCGCCAATAATTCGCGAATTTCATCTATCCCTTCGACGTTCTTCCTGATTTCCGCGATGCAAGAACTATGTTCGCTGGTCACCTTCTTCAATGACTCCACTGAGGATTCTAGAGCTGCAAATCGTGCTTCGATCTTTTCCATCGCTTCAATAATCCGGCAGGTCGGACCAAATTGTTAGGAACTTTAGAAACATAGCCTGAATGTAGAAGAAAAGAACAGGGAAAGAATAGGGAAAGAACTGAATATACGTCTTTATTGCAAAGAATAGGAAAGAATGGTACAAAACTGTACCCCAAAGGAGCACTCTCCTTTCACACTAGGGAATCCCCAGTCAAAACTCAACTATTACAAAACTTGCCTTATTACACTTTAGAGGTATTATTTATAGGCACTAATTGCTTCTAACTGCCTGCTAACTGTTTCTATTGACTCCTAATTAAGTCCTAACAGCTGCAGTGACATTTACCAATGTTCCACTCATCCCGTGTGAAAAATTAATGGGGACTGCCAACTATAGCACCTGGGCTGCTGCTGTCCAGTTGTGGTTTCAAGGGCAAGGCCCAAACATTGCTGAGGAAGTTACTATTTCTGCTCCTGATTACAATGATTTTCTCCAATTCAAGGCACCCCAACAGCCCATCTCACCTGCCGCCGCTGTTGCTCAGTCTGGTAATCCTGTAGCCTTTGTCTCTCAGTCCTCCTCTCTTGGATCTTGGATACTTGACTCTGGTGCTTCCGATCATATGATTGGTAACAAATCCCTTTTCTCTAAACTGTCTTGGACTCTTTGCCCAGTGTCACCTTAGCTGATGGCTCTCAAATAAAAGTAAAAGGCATTGGTTAAACACATCCCCTTCCTAACCTTTCCTTAGATTCTGTGCTTTATGTTCCTGGTTGTCCTTTTAATCTAGTGTCAATTAGCAAACTCACTTGCACTCTTGATTACTTTGTTCTTTTTATTAATAACTTTGTTTATGTCTAGGATCGGCATACGGGACAGACGATTGGAGTAGGACATGAGTCTCAAGGATTATATCAACTTTCGCCGCTGGTTGCTTGTGTCTTCGCTGCTTCTCAAACCCTTGAACATCAACGCTTGGGTCGCCCTAGTCTTAATAAGATGCGTCCCATGGTTCCAGGTTTTTCTAAAGTTTCATTTTTTGAATGTCAGTCGTGTCAGTTAGGAAAACATACTCGTCATACTTATAGTCAGCGAGTCAATAAAAGTGCTGCGTCACCTTTTGCTTTGGTTCATTTTGATATTTGGGGTCCTAGTCGTGTCTGCTCAACCTTAGGCCATTATTATTTTGCCACTTTCATTGATGATTTTTCCTGGTGTACTTGGTTATTTTTAATGAAATATTGTTCTAATGTTTTTAATATATTTCAAAGTTTCTACGCTGAAGTTCAAAATCAATTTGGTTCTTCAATTAAAATTTTGCGCATTGATAATGCTCGTGAATATTTGTCCTCCCAGTTTCAATCCTTTTTGACTTCACAGGGAATTATTCATCAAACATCATGTGCTCACTGTTAGTCATAGGCCTCCAATCACAAGGACCTATGTTAGGAAGAAGTCTAGAAATACAAATAGGCTTGGGGCAGCAGACATGTAATATTTGTAAGGTAGCTTTATTACATATATATATATATATATATATATATATATATATATATATATATATATATATATATATATATAGTAACTGTTTTATATCTAATAACCCCTATATATAACTGTTATGTAACTGCTATTTTGCAGTTAATTAGATGTAACTGATAAATAGAAAATAGGAGGGATTAGGGAGGGGAATTAGTTAGTTTGTGGTGGTTTGGGACAGGGAGAGACTAGGCTCTCGAATTCCTAGTGGTTCTGCACTCTTTCTCTATTTGTAATTTCTAATTTATATGTACTGTATTCTCTGTTGGAAGTAATATCCTAGAGTACTATCTATAATATTTGAAGGATAATCAATATATTATTTCTGTTTCAACCGGTTCTATCACTCACACACTACAACAGAACGGTGTTGTCGAAAGAAAAAATCGGCACTTGGTTGAAACAGCTCGTACCCTTCTCCTCCACCATAATGTTCCTCTTTGCTTCTGGGGTGATGCGCTTCTTGCGACTTGCTATCTTATCAATCGCATACCTTCCTCCGTCCTTCACAATCAGGTTCCCTACTCTCTCTTGTATCCACAACAAGAACTCTATCCTATTCCTCTACGTGTCTTTGGTTGCACCTATTTTGTCCATGATCTCATTCCAGGTAAAGACAAACTCTCAACCAAATCTCAAATGTATTTTTCTGGGTTACTCACGTTTGCAAAAGGGCTATCGTTGTTTTTGTCCACAACTTCAACGATATCTTGTCTCTGTTGATGTCACCTTTTTTGAGATTATCCCATTCTTCTCCACTTCCACCGTACTTGATGTCAACTTCACTAAGGACCTTCCGGATGTTCCACCAGTTGTTCCAGCACCTATTGTTGTTCCCACACCACGTCCTTTGCGTATCTACCAGCCGCGAACACAGGTTTTAGCGGTGCCTCCTTCCAGTGATCCATCAGCATCATCTCCTGCTCCAATCGCCCCTCCATCTACGCCTTTTGCACCTGAACTTCCCATTGCATTACGGAAAGGTATTCGATCCTCTCGCAATCCTAATCCTATCTATGCTTGTACTTTAAACTATGACCGTTTATCTCCTTCTTATGTTTCCTTTGTTTCTGCTTTGGATTCTGTGTCTATTCCTAAGTCTACAGGTGAAGCCATGGCTGATCCCAACTGGCGCAAGGCAATGTTGGAAGAGATGGCAGCGTTGCATTCCAATGGCGCTTGGGAGATTGGTCCCTTGCTTCCTGACAAGACTACCGTGGGCTGTCGTTGGGTCTATACAATGAAAATTGGACCCGATGGTCAAATTGATCGTTTCAAAGCTCGTTTGGTGGCTAAAGGTTATACGCAGATTTTCGGTCTAGATTATAGGGATACATTTTCCCATGTGGCCAAAATCACTTTTGTTCACCTTTTTCTAGCCATGGCTGCCATTCATCATTGGCCTCTTCACCAGCTGGATATCAAAAATGCCTTCTTGCATGGTGAGTTGCACGAAGAAGTTTATATGGACCAGCCCCCAGGTTTTATTGTTTCTGGTGACTCTCGCCTTGTTTGTCGGCTTTGCCGTTCTTTCTATGGATTGAAGCAGTCTCCTCGTGCCAGGTTTGGACGCTTTAGCTCTGTCTTAATACAGTTTGGCATGATCCGGTGTGAGGCTGACCACTTTGTTTTCTCTATCCATTCTCCTTCTGGTTGGCGCATCTATATTGTTGTTTATGTCAATGACATCGTCATTACTAGTGATGATGTAACATCCCGTTTTCTTGATTAGTGTATGAGACATTAATTAAGCATGCTTAAGGGCTTAATGAGGTTCCTTATGTGTTGAGGAAGCCATGGTTCAAATTTTGGACAATTTGGCCTTGGAACGGATCCAGATAGTGGAAAAACGTGAAAGAACAGAGTAAATCAATGTCCAACGTTTAGACGTGGAGGGACCCCACGCTCAAACGTTGACCGTTGACGTCAGAGCGTGGGTAGTTGCACGTCAGAGCATGGAAGGGGGTACGTGTGGAGGTGCACGTGTTAGCCCGCACGCGACGCGTTTCAGAGACGTGGCAATCAGCGTCGCACGCTGAATCGTGGAGTTATCCCACGTCAGAGCTTGCCAACGCTGAAGCATGGAGTGTTCCCACGCTCGAGCGTGGACAAGCTGACAGCACCACTCAGGTTTTCCTTTTCCTTCTTCTTGGGATGAAATTCTCATAATTTCTCCTAAGTCTAGAAGCTAGAGAGAGAGGGAGAAGGAATTCTAGAGAGAGAAAGTGATCTTGGGGAAGATTGAGTCATCGGATCGTGATTCCGACTACACCATTGTGATCAGGGCTTCGAGTACTACGAGTTCCACGGATTGGTTTCTCGAAGGTAAGCTCGAATCTCTAACACGTCGACCTTTGTGTTCTTCGTGTTCTTCGAGCTTCTCCCTTAAATCTTCTTGGTTTTGGTATTGCCCTAGGGTTAACAATGTTGTTTATACGTTGTTTCCGTGATTAGGGCAAAGTTCGAGGGCACGACGGTACTCCTGGTGGAGGAGACAGCCGTGGTGGTGGTGGTGGTGTTGGAGCTGCTAGCGGTGGTGGTGGAGACCTGCGTGGTGGTGGAGAGCTCGCGGTGGTCGAGTTCGTGATCTTTGCGTCAATCGCTCTAAGGTGGGGGAAAGAATTACACTCCTCGGGAGGCAAGAGTAGAGTAGAATACATTAATATGCGTAGGGGATCCTAAACCCTACTAGTGGTTGAGTAACCGACAACACCTAAGTCCACATTGGCGACTACTGTAAAGTGGTACCAATGTAGGGTTAGGCATTGTAGGTTTATCACCGTAGGCTGATACTATGTTGATCGAGGTTATATGTTTAACATGCTTATCTGTCTGCTATGATGTATTTGTGAATACGTGCTTTGCTATGCTTGTGACAACATGCTTTACTGTCTTAATGGGTGATGTTGTGATCATATGCTTTATTGCCTTATTCGACGATATGATGATAATATATTGTGAGATAATATGATATGGTATGCGTGACTGTTGGTCTGCCTAGAGCTAAGAGATGATTATTGTGAATTGGGTGATCTGTGAGATAAGATCATTTGGTGGAAATAAGCTATTGCACTCAACCTGATGAAATGATTGAGGACTATGGAGAGTCGTGAACACTCCGCTTGGTAGAGAGTGTTGGTATTCAGTGTGTCAGGTGATGAGGTTGAGTTGCTGAGTGATTGATCGGAATGAGTCGTGAGGATTCATGCTAGATTGCATTGTGTGGTGATGTAACAGCCGCGTAGATCTGGGATTACGCGAGGTCAAACCGGAACTACAGATAGATGCTTGGTAGGTCTACTGTGAGCTTCTGAGATCTCCGATGCGCTTTCCGACACCGGGACATCTATTCCTATCGGGAATGGGGAATAGTGTCATCCTGCTTGCTAGGGGGTGAGCATCCTGCTTGGTAGGGGATGTGATGTACCCGTGGGTGTAACGGAACTTGCTGCTCGGATGACAATTGACTTTCATCCTGCTTGGTAGGGGATACGTTGTGACATAGGAATGTGACCGTGTCTTCATGTCAGGTCTAGGTGCATGAGAGTGTGAGATGAGTAGTTAAGATCAATAAATCCGAGGATGGTTGTTGGTGATGTTGGTGCATGTGGGTGTGCTATTAATGTATCTGCTTTACCTTTATCCCTATCTGTGATGAGATGCAATTCTTATCCCCTGTTTTCTCTATACTGTATGTTTTCTTAAAATGGTAAGAAGAACCGGTAGCAGAGCCGGACGACGGAGAGCTGGAAGGAACTCCGTACGAGCCCGACGTTGGTGGCAGGGCCGTAGACCCCAATCTTGGAAGCTTCTGAGTGGCAGCGTAACAGATACAGGCAAGGAGTATCCGTTCTCCAGACTGAAGCAAAGGGTGTGTTCATGTACTTAGTTTTTATGGCCAGTGAGTCTGTCTTTTGATGTATTTTGGGTGAGGAGAGGAAGTCGTCTGTATATATTTTATACCATCCTTTCCTTTTTATGGTTTATGCTACTCTGATATTTGCGTGTTTCATGTACAGTATATATGTGTAGTATAGTATAGTATGTATGTTTAAAGTTTTAAATACCCTCGTATGTGTAATAAGCACACTAACGGTTATAACGTAATTAAGGTTAGTTAACTAGGTTCTTTAATGAGGCAAGGGGACGTCTCAGATGACACAAATGGTATCCAGCGGCTCAAAGCACATCTCTTCAAACAATTTCAGACAAAAGACTTGGATCCTCTCAAATACTTTTTAGGGATTGAGGTTGTCCAGTCCACTTCAGGAATTTCAATTAACCAACGGAAGTATGCTCTGGATATTCTTTCTAAGACCGGTATGCTTGATTATCGTCCCATTGATATTACCATGGATCCCAATGTCAAGCTTCTTTCGCGTCAGGGTGAGCCATGGAAAGATCCGGGAAGATATCGACGTCTTTGTGGGTAGACTCAACTATCTCACAGTCACCAGACCTGATATCACCTTTGCAGTTAGTGTGGTAAGTCTGTTCTTGAATGCCCCTTGTGATAGCCATTGGGATGTTGTCATACGTATTCTTCGGTACATCAAAAATGCAGCAGGCCGAGGACTGTTATATGAAGATAAAGGTAATGCCAAAATCACTTGTTGCTCTGATGCTGATTGGGCAAGATCACCATCAGATAGGAGGTCCACTTCTAGATATTGCGTTCTTATTGGAGGAAATATGATTTCATGGAGGAGCAAGAAGCAGAACACAGTTGCCAGATGCAGTGCGAAAGCTGAATACTGTTGCGATATGGACCTGATTTGGTCCATCAATATCACAATTATCTCCCTATTTATTTTATTTATTTCCTTTCTTGTAGTAAATTATTATTGGTATAAATCTGGTCAATATTAATTTGATATTTGACCAGATCCTAGGCTATTTCCTTTCCGCTATTTCAGCAAGTTTGTGCCTAGGTCTAGTTTCTTCTCAGCCTATATATTCAGGCTTGTACCCATCGAATTTCTTCAAGAGGGAATAAAGTATTTTTCCCTCTCTAAACTTTTATGGTATCAGGAGCACATCGCTCTCTAAACCTTGCCTTCTCTGTTCGCGGCACCCTCCAACAGCGCCGATGGTGAAAACTGCGATGGTAGGAGTGACCAAGCCCTCCAACAGCGTCGCAAAGGATGAGCAGAATAAGAAAGTCCGAGTCCCAAGCCTGCCTTACTGAGAATCTTTCGAAGCTTCTCAATCTTCAACTCATGGTACACAAGCTCAACGGCAAAAATTACCTTGAGTGGGCCCAGTCGGTGAAGCTGGCAATGGAAGGGAGAAGCCGATTGGGTTACTTGATAGGAGAAGTCAAGCAACCAGCGAAGGACGATCCAACATGGCAAAAATGGAAGGCTGAAAACTCGCTGATCATGTCTTGGATGATCAATTCCATGGACCCAGCCATTGATAAGCCCTACCTTTTCTTGACGACTGCACAAGAGGTATGGGAGGCTGTGAAGGATTGCTACTCTGATTTAGAGAACTCTTCTCAGATTTATGATCTAAAGACTTGGCTATGGCAGTTCAAACAAGGAGACCGAGATGTTACCACTGATTACAACCTAATGCTAACTCTGTGGCAAGAGTTAGATCAATGCTATGGAGAAGAATGGGAGAACCCCAAGGATGCTACGCGGTTCAAGAAGAGGGAAGAGAATGACCGAGCTTATATGTTTCTTGCTGGCTTGGATCGGAGTCTTGATGAGGTAAGGGGAAGAGTTCTTGCTCGAAAGCCCTTACCCTCCATTCGAGAAGTATTCTCTGAGGTCCGGCGTGAGGAGGCTAGAAGAAGGGTCATGTTACATGTCTCAGAATCATCTACCATGCAGCAAATAGAAGGATCAGCCCTTGCCACAAAGGGGTTCGATCTTGATGATAGGAGGAAGAAACCTTGGTGTGATCACTGCAAGAGGCCATGGCATACAAAGGAGACGTGCTGGAAAATTCATGGAAAACCAGCAAACTTGACGAAAAAATTCAGTAGAGAGGGCAGTGCTTTTCAAACAAATATTGAGGAGAATAAGGAGCAATCATCTTCAACTGAAACATCCCTTTTCACTAAGGAACAATTAGAGCATCTGCACAAAATGTTTTCCCAAAAATTGACAGCTAATCCCTCTTGCTCTTTAGCCCAAAAAGGTACTCACCCTATTGCCTCTCTCTGTCATACTGAAAATAATTTAAAACCCCTTTGGATCATAGATTCAGGGGCCACTGATCACATGACAGATTGTTCAAAACTTTTTTCTTCCTATAGTCCTTGTGCAGGAAACAAAAAAATCAAGGTTGCAGATGGTTCTTTTTCTGCAATTGCTGGCATTGGATCAATCCCTCTGTCTTCTTCCTTAACCTTACATAATGTCCTTCATGTGCCAAATTTATCTTGCAATTTACTTTCTGTTAGCAAAATTACTCTTGATTTGAATTGTCCTGCCGTATTTGACTCTTCTAGTTGTAAATTTCAGGATTTGATTTTGGGAAGGATGATTGGCAATGCTAGAGAAATTGATTGACTCTACTTGTTTGAAGATGACAAAGAATTGGGAAGACAAGTTCAGAATTTCGGCGTCTATTCTAGCCTTAGTTCTACAGAAGATGAAGTTATGTTATGGCACTATAGGTTAGGCCATCCTAGTTTCAATTATATGAAACATTTGTTTCCTGATTTTTTTAATAATAATAAAGTTATGTCTTCCTTAAATTGTGAAACTTGCCAATTAGCTAAACATTACCGTTCTTCATACTTGTCTCAACCTTACAAATCATCCAGCCCCTTCACAATCATCCATAGTGATGTTTGGGGCCCTAGTAGGCATCCAACACCTTCGGGTAAACGGTGGTTTGTCGCCTTTATTGATGACCATACTAGGACTACATGGGTGTATTTGATGAAGGAAAAATCTGAAGTTGAGTCTATTGTCAAAGTTTTTTTCAAAATGGTGACAACACAATTTCAAAAGCAAGTTCAAATTTTTCGAACTTGTTAGAAGTTGCTGTTTAAACACACCCCAACAAAACGGGGTGGCTGAGAGAAAGAACAAACACTTGTTAGAAGTTGCTCGGGCCTTACTTTTGCAAAATGGTGTGCCTAAATGCCTTTGGGGAGAAGCTATTCTTACATCTGCCTATTTGATTAATCGTATGCCAAGCAAAATCTTGAGTTTCAAAACTCCAATGGAGGTATTCTTGAATAATTTTCCTGCAAATAGGCTGCTGTCCACAATTCCCTTAAAGGTTTTTGGGTGCATTGTTTTTGTTCATAATCATGAGCCTATTCAAAGCAAATTAAGCCCACGAGCCAAGAAATGTGTTTTTATTGGTTACTTTCCCACACAAAAGCGGTACAAGTGTTTGGATCCTAACTCTCAGAAAACTTTTGTCACCATGGATGCAACCTTTTTTGAATCTCAACCCTTCTTTAAGACTCATCTTCAGGGGGGAAAGTATATGAAGACTCGTTACAAACTACTCAAACTAATTCACCAATAGATTGCATTTTGATTGAAAATGATCTTGATTTTTTTTCTGAAAATTTGTTGGATATTAGTAGAGTAGAAGGAGATGAGATCAGCAATGATTCTCCTAGTAACAGTGATGGAAATAGAGATTGTAATGGACAAGAGTATGAAGACAACATGGTTCAAAATGAAGGAAACAATGAACCTTTAGAAAAAGGTGGAATTGAGAAAGAAATTCACAAGGGCATAAAACCCTTTGATAATGTCTTCACAAGACGAAAAAAGAACAAGGAGAAAGAGTCCAAAGATCAATCTCTACACTGCCATGAATCCGAGGAACCACAAGGTAAATCTCATCCTGAATCTCTCCCTCAGTCTTTACAAAATACCATTATTGATACTGCTAGTAAGTCACCTATGTTAGATGATTCAGATGTTCCTATTGCCCTTAGAAAAGGTGTGAGGTCATGTACCAAACACCCTTTATCTAATTTTGTGTCTTATGAAAAACTCTCACATTCTTTTCAAGCCTTTACTTCACAGCTGTCATGCAGGTAAATTCCAAATAATATACAAGATGCTTTGAAAGTTCCCGAGTGGAAGGGGGCTGTTTTAGAAGAAATGAGAGCTCTTGAAAAAAATAAGACATGGGAGATTGCGGAGCTACCAAGGGGGAAGAAAACAGTAGGGTGCAAATGGGTATTCACCATCAAGTACAACTCTGATGGTACTCTTGAAAGATACAAGGCCCGGTTAGTTGCTAAGGGCTATACCCAAACCCATGGCATTGATTACTCAGAAGCTTTTGCACCAGTTGCAAAACTCAACACTATTAGAGTTCTCTTATCTCTGGCTGCAAATCTTGACTGGCCCTTACAGCAGCTGGATGTAAAAAATGCCTTCCTAAATGGAAACTTAGAGGAAGAAGTTTACATGGCTACACCACCAGGCTTCCAACAAGGGGTCTTATCCCAAAGAATGCAAATTAAAGAAGGCTCTTTATGGATTAAAACAGTCTCCCAGGGCCTGGTTTGAGAGGTTTGCTCAGTTTGTCAAGAAGCAAGGATATTCCCAAGGTCAAACAGATCATACAATGTTCGTGAAAAAATCAAATGAACGGAAAATTGCTGTCCTCAATTGTCTATGTGGATGACATCATCCTTACAGGTGATGATTTACCGGAAATGGGAAGGCTAAAACAAACTCTTTCAGCTGAATTTGAAATCAAAGATTTGGGGCCCTTGAGATATTTTCTTGGAATGGAAGTAGCACGGTCAAAGAAAGGAATTGTACTCTCACAAAGGAAGTATATTCTTGATCTTCTAAAGGAAACAGGTATGAGTGGGTGTAGACCAGTCGAGACACCCATAGACCCAAACAAGAAACTTGGAGATGGCAAGGAAGGAGATCCTGTGGATACTACGCGCTATCAAAGACTTGTTGGGAAACTCATTTATTTGGCTCATACAAGGCCAGATATTGCATTCCATGTAAGTCTTCTAAGTCAATTTTTGCACTCTCCTTATGAAGAACATCTTGAAGCAGTTTACAGAATTCTAAGGTACTTGAAGAGTGCACCGGGTAAAGGGTTACTATTCAAAAAAACTACACAACAATCTGTTGAGGCATACACTGATGCTGACTGGGCAGGGTCCATAATTGATAGGAGGTCCACTTCTGGGTACTGTACCTTTGTATGGGGAAATCTTGTAACTTGAAGAAGTAAAAAACAAAGTGTTGTTGCAAGGAGTAGTGCTGAAGCTGAGTATAGATCAATGGCACATGGTGTATGTGAGCTGATCTGGTTGAAAGGAGTCCTTGAAGAGCTTGGAATGGCTACTAAACTTCCAATGAAGCTATATTGTGATAACAAGGCAGCAATTAGCATTGCCTAGAATCCTGTCCAGCATGACCGTACCAAACATGTGGAGATTGATAGGCATTTCATCAAAGAAAAAATAGAGAACAAAACTATTTGCATGCCGTTTGTCCCAACCTCACAGCAAGTAGCTGATATTCTCACTAAGGGACTCTTCAGAAGCAACTTTGAATCACTTGTAATCAAGTTGGGCATGATAGACATCTATGCAGCAACTTGAGGGGGGGGGTGTTGCGATATGGACTTGATTTGGTCTATCAATATCACAATTATCTCCCTATTTATTTTATTTATTTCCTTTCTTGTAGTAAATTCATATTGGAATAAATCTGGTCAATATCAATTTGATATTTGACCAGATCCTAGGCTATTTCCTTTCCGATATTTCAGCAAGTTTGTTCCTAGGTCTAGTTTCTTCTCAGCCTATATATTCAGGCTTGTACCCATCGAATTTCTTCAAGAGAGAATAAAGTATTTTTCCCTCTCTAAACTTTTAAATACCATGCTATGGCAGCAGCTGCATGTGAGCTTACATGGCTTAGGCAACTACTCCAACAGCTAAAATTGGGAGATATCCAAGATACGAAACATAACTGTGACAATTAGGCTGCACTTCACATTGCATCAAATCCGGTCTTCTATGAACGAACCAAACACAGAGAAATAGATTGTCACTTTGTAAGAGAGAAGGTGCTTTCAGGGAAAATCACAACTGATTATGTCAACTCTAGTGACCTGTTGGCTGACATGTTCACTAAGTCCCTCAGAGGCTCTTGTGTTGACTACATTTGTAACAAGCTTGGCTCACATATATGCTCCAAGCTTGAGGGGAGTGTTAGAAAGCATATTTAACACATGCTTAATATGTAAATAGCAAGTGCTAAGAATTAGGGATAGGGATTTGATTTTATTCTTTTGTATTTATGACTGATTCTCTTGTACCCTAATATGTGATTATAAATAACATTTGTGGACATACAACACACAACATTCAGATATACTGTTCTTACAGTAAGAATTTGATGTTGGGGGATGCTCGTGAAGAGAGCCTTGATGGGAACACTTACCATAATATGGCTTCAGATTCCGGTGATGCTCTCAAGAGTGCTGGTTTAGTCTTAGCAACTTTGATTGAGAAACTTTATTTCTTGCCAACACACTCCAAGCAGTGGGATCTTGGTGGAAATTACTATGTTTCCGCATAAGTTGGTCCTTGTACTTCAAGCAGTGGGATCCTGGGGGAAGACTTTTTGCTGACTGCTTTTTATACCTCCACCTTGAGGACAAGGTGTGTCTTTGGGGAGGGGAGTATTGATAGGGACCTAGACCCAAGGCCCAATATTACTAAGCCCACTATTACTGAAGTTTACGTGAGGATGATGCTCCTGTGATGCACATGATCAGATCTAGGAGAGGGAGCTTGTGTAACTAACTGACTTGTTGGCAGCAGCAGTGAGGGGTGTGTGCGTGGGAAATTCTGTTGCTAAGGGGGTTTATAGGCATGAGAGGGGAGAGAATAGAGGCAGGCTAGAATTGGGACTTGGGAGAGACTAGGCACTCTCTAATTTGCCTAGGCTATTTTCGTTCTTCTCCGTATTAGGTTCTTCTCTGATAATTGCAATAATACAGTGCCTTTTCATCCAGTTTTCCTTATATTTTTTCCTGGTTCCTATCAATGCCTTATTGATCCTAATTATCTCCCTAACTCACCCACTAACTAACTTACTAACTAACTAGGGATTACCTATCAAAGCACCACTGCCCAGCTTACAGGTGAAAGGAAAAATAACAGAAAGCAAAACTGACTCTCACCAGCCTCTACATCCCTCTATAAAGGTTCTTACATGTGGCATACGGTATACCCGTTCCATTGCTAACTAACTGTGACAGCTCACCCTTGGTCATTTCCCTTCCTACACCTTCTAGTATGTACTGCCCAAATCTTAGGCCCATGACTGAGTTGAGCTATTGGGCCTTTACACTGTGTTTGGTTGGGCTGAAAACAGAAGGAAAGAAAAAGAGGGAAAGGAAAAGCAGAGGAAAAGAAGGTTTTCCTTCGTTTGGTTCCCTAACAAAAATAAGAGGAAAGAACGGTTTTTGTGGACCCCACCTCAAAATAGGGTTCCGCCCAAAATGGGGAGAAAACAGGGAGGAAAAGCTGACTTTGAGTAAAAAGACTTCAATACCCTTGTAGGTGAAGTCCCATTTTCTGTCCAACTCATCGTCCAGTCCTTCTCTCTCATGCGTCACCGGAGCTCCGCCACGTCACGTCACACTCACACACCACTACGTCCAGCACCGTCCAATCTGCCTAACCTTCAAACCACCACGCACCATCATCTCGGACCGCAAGCTCAGCCACCTCCTCCTTCGGCGTGCGCCTGTCGCCAAAGTTTGACACTGCATAATGAACACAGCTAGCCAGCGCCGCCGTTACTTCCGGCTGTATCATGCAGCTGCTTGCTCTGTTGCGCTGCTCACCATCTTCCCGCGACAAAGCTCTCTTCCTCGAAGATTTCTGATTCAATTGAGTTCGGCAACTATGCCTTATTTCAAGTTCAGTTGAAACACTTTCAGAGATTGGCTATGCGACGCTTGCTATTTCCTTGATTCGCTGTAGACACGTGGATTCTTTGTCAATGACCTAATGCTAATGGCTAATAGTCTTGAAAATAAATGACGGTGCACTTGTGAAGCATCTACAAATAAATGAAGCATTAATTTTTTTGGTTCATGATAATGAGTGCTCTAAGAGCACTCTTGAAGGAAACCAAAATAAGGTAAGTTTACATTGAAAAATTAAGTATGTCAAATCTTCAAATATTAAATACATCAATCTCTAATAAAAAGTTTCTTTTCTTGCTTTCTTAACAAGTGTCCTAAGGACACTCGTTAGCATTCTCCATTCCTTTTCAATTTAACAAATCGTTAAGTTTGTAATTTTTTTTTTTTGTTTCTGGTAAACAAGATTGTTTATTTTAAGTACCTTATTTCTCATTAAAAAAACAACAAAAAGTGTTTTGAAAAATAAAAAATCTTACTTAAAATTTAATCAATTTTAATCAATAAATTAAACACAATTTATTATTATTTTTAAATTTATATTGGATTCTCATTGACTTTTTAGTTTTTCTTTTTGCATTTGCCCGAGTATATTTATATTTTAATTCTATTAATTATATCCCATTTTCACTAAAGGGTATACATGTCATTTCACAAATATGTTTTTTTCTTTCCTCTCACTTTCTACCTAATCAAACAAGAGGAGAGAAAAGTTTTAATTTTCTTTCCTTTCATTTTCCCTCATACCAAACAACTAAATAATCCTTTCATTTTTCACTCTTTTTCTTTCCTTTTACTTTCTTTCCTTTTACTTTCTTTCCTCTCACTTTCTCTCTAACAACCAAACGTAGTGTTAAACTCCTTAGTCCTAACAAAGTGTCAAGGACCAACTCTCTTAAAAGTTTAAGCTATTAGGTAAAGGCTCATGAATGATTTTATATCTAGCATGCCCCCTCACTTAAGAGCCATTTTTACCTTGTCCTGAAATTCAGCTTTAATTATGAAGAATAGGGGCGGTAAGGATCAAACTTTTGACCACTTAATCATAGTGGCTCTGATGCCATGCTTAGGATCAATTCCCCTAAAGATTAAAGTGTTGGTTGAAGGCTTATGAATGGTTTTTTTTGCCTAGCAGGAAGATAAATTGATTTTTCAAGGGTTTGCCAATTCTTTCTTAAACATCTTAATATTTTCTATCACTTGTAGTTCTAATAACCCTGTCTTTTCATATGTTAATTTTCAATTCCTACTCGTTCATCCAGAGATTAACTTTATTTGAGTGCAACACATTGGATAAATATGGAAACTTTTCTCTGTATATTTTGTGATCTTTCAGATCAGAGGATATATTCATGTTTTCTGCATTTATCATCTTTTATCTGAAAAAATTGATTTCTTCTACATCCTTACAGCGATGCTCTATACAGCGAACTTTTGGTCATCACATTTTGTTGAATTTTTCACTGCAGGAGACTTGGTTATCAAGAGAACTCAATTGTCTAATCCTGATGCAAATCTTGGGTTGAAAGAGCTTTTCAAGAAGAATGATGTGAGCGATAAAGTCCTAAGAACACAATCTTGTGAAGCTTTAGCAATAGTCCAAGCCACTACTTCTTATGTTGCTCAGGTATCACCTTCAACAGGGGGAGTGATTAAAAATTCATGTAGGGTTACGATGCCGATGGATGAATTTTTGTTGAAGATTGTGAAAAAATACGGTGATAGGATTTTGCTAAAGGTGTCAGACAAAAATCCTAAGACTTCTAAAAAGAAAGAGAAGAAGCTTTCATCAATTAATGGGATTTGCAAAGAAAAACATTCAGAGAAATTTGATGAGTGGCATGGTACCTCACCTTGGGATCCTTCGGTGGGAGGAGATGGGTTTCCAAAGTTCCTATGTGACGTTATGGTAAGCATCTACTTATGATACTGAATAGCTTGAGAGAAACCCTCTCAACCCTTTGATTTTATATACTAATGATTTACAAATGTGCAATATCAAATCCCTTGATTTTAGGGATTGACCATATCATCTATTTACAAGTACAATAAGTACTAGGAAACTGAATCAGATAATATCAACAACATATCAAAACTAATCACAAAGTATATCAACACTCCCCCTCTAGTCGGTGCATAGATATCATAAGCACCAAGCTTGTTACATAATGTATGTTATCCGTGAACCCCGTAAAGACTTGGTGAAAACATCTACAAGTTGATCATTAGAGTTGACGAATGAAGTATGGATCTCCTTTGAAAGAATCTTGTCTCGGATGAAATGACAATCGATCTCTATATGTTTAGTCCACTCATGAAAGATAGGATTAGAGGCAATGTGCAAAGCTGCTTGATTATCACAAATCAATTGCATAGAACCTATCTCACAAAACTTTAACTCTTGAAGTAAATGTTTTAGCCATATAAGTTCACATGTAGTGACAGCCATGGCTCGGTATTCTGCTTCTGCACTCGATCTTGCAACAACAACCCGCTTCTTACTCTTCCAAGAAATAAGATTGCCCCCAATGAAAACACAATATCCAGAAGTTGACCTCCTATCACTAGGAGACCCTACCCAATCTGCATCTGTGTAGGCAACAATATCTGTGTGACCTCTGTGCTCATAAATTAGCCCCTTTCCAGGAGATCCCTTAATATACCTTAAAATGCGGGTAACTGCATCCCAATGACTATCACAAGGGGAGTTAAGAAACTGACTAACAACACTGACGGCAAAAGATATATCTGGCCTGGTCATGGTGAGATAATTCAATTTTCCCACCAACCTCCGATATCTGCCTGGGTCTGAATATGGCTCCCCCTGATTTGGGATGAGCTTAACATTCGGATCCATAGGACTATCCACCGGCTTACCATCTAGCATCCCAATTTCTTCCAAAATATCAAGTGCATACTTCCTTTGACAAATGGAAATACCTGTTTTTGATTGAGCAACCTCAATACCAAAGAAGTAACGTAACCTACCCAAATCTTTGGTTTAGAAATGCTGAAACAAATGTTGTTTTAGTTAGTGATCCCTTCATGATCATCACCTGTGATTACAATATCATCCACATAGACCACAAGATAAATGACCTTTTTAGACAATGAATGTTTATAGAACACAGAATGGTCAACCTCACTTCGAACCATACCAAATTGCTGTATGACTTTGCTAAACCTCCGAAACCAAGCTCGAGGAGACTGTTTTAACCCAAATGACGACTTCCTGAGTTTGCAAACAAGACCTGACTCCCCCTGATCAATAAACGCAGGTGGTTGCTCCATATAAATCTCCTCCTCCAAATCGCCATGTAAAAATGCATTTTTAATATCCAGCTGATATAAAGGCCAACCCTATATAGCAGCCATGGATAAAAAGAGACGAACAGAGGCCATTTTGGCAACAGGAGACAATGTATCGCCATAATCAAGACCATAAATTTGAGTGTATCCTTTTGCTACAAGACGAGCCTTCAAACGATCCACTGTCCCATCGAGACCAACCTTGATAGTAAAAACCCAGTGACAACCAATAGTAGACTTCCCAGGAAGGGAAGGAACAAGAGTCCATGTATGGTTAGAGTCCAAGGCTGTCATCTCATCAATCCTAGCCTATTGCCATCGTGGATGGACTAGTGCTTCCTGAATAGTTTTAGGAATAGAAATGGACGACAAGGCAGAGACAAAGGCATAATGGGAAGAAGATAAACGATGATAACTCAAAAAATTATAAATAGGATGAGGATTGCGAGAAGAATGAGTACCTTTGCGAAGAGCGATGGGAAGGTCAGTGGAAGAATCAGATTGGGCCGGAATTGACGGAGACAGAGGAGCAGGAGGTGAGTCACCAGTGTCCATAATAAGGGCAGCCTCCGGAGTAGTAGAACGTGGATGAGGATGGTAAGTGATAGGAAAAGGCTCAATAGGATACTTGGGAACAACATGGGCAACCTCTGGGGGATTGGCTGGAATCTGTGACACAGGAACGTCGAATAAAGGAACAGGTAATACCTGAGAGATGGATTCTGACATGACCGGTGAGGCAAAATAAGGTTTATCCTCGAAGGTGACATCCGTGGAGATGTAAGAGCGATTGGTGGACGGAGAATTACACCTATACCCCTTTTGAACCCGAGAATAACCAAGAAAGACACACCTAATTGCACGGGCAACAAGTTTATTGAGACCTGGAGCAACATTATGGACAAAACAAGTGGAACCAAAAACACGAGGAGGAACAGTATAAAGAGGTGCCTGAGAATATAGAAGAGAGTGAGGAACCTGGTTATTGATAACAGAAGATGGCATACGATTTAAGTATCCTGCAGTGAGAACAACATCACTCCAATATTTTAAGAGAACATTGGCATGTAAAAGGAGAGTGCAAGCTGTCTAAATGAGATGACGATGCTTGCGCTTAGCCACACCATTTTGTTGAGGTGTGTGAGGGCAACTCGATTGATGAACAATACCATGAGATGTCATGAGAGAATTAAATGGGACAGAAAAGTACTCTTTGGCATTATCACTACGTAGGATACGAATAGTTTGACCAAATTGATTGTGGATCTCAGTACAAAAATTTGAAAGACAGTAAACAACTCAGAACGCTCTTTCATTAAAAACAACCAAGTACATCGAGAAAAGTCATCAATAAAAGTCACAAAATACCTATATCCTAAGGTAGAAGAAATACGACTAGGACCCAAAACATCAGAATGAACAAGACTAAAAAGAGACTTTGTATGACCAGTAACCTTGTTTGGAAAGGATGCCCGAACATGTTTCCCAAGCTGACACGCCTCACACTCCAATGACTGTAGATGAGAGAGATGAGGAACCATTTTCTTTAATTTATTCAAACTCGGATGACCCAAACGACAATGAAGAAGACTAGATGACTCTGTGGCAGCACATATGGTGGAAGGTGGAGGCTGTAGATAATAGAGACCACGTGACTCAGATCTTGCTCCAATTGTCTGCCCCGTACACCGGTCCTGGATAGAAAAAGAAGTAGAGGTGAAAGGTTATGGAACAATTAAGAGACCGAGTAAGTTGACTAATAGAAATTAAATTAAAAGGACATCCAAGTATAAATAAGATCGAATTTAAAGACAGAGAGGGAAGAGATGAAGCTTGACCAATACCAGTGGCTTGTGTTTTAGAGCCATTAGCAAGGGTGATGTGATGTGGTGTTTTAGTAGAGGATAAAGTAGAAAAGAGAGAAGAGTTACTGGCTATATGATCAGAAGCACCAGAATCCAAAATCCAGGAACTAACACGAGATGAATGAGAGACAAATTGTAGAATTACCAGTATGAGCTATAGTGGCTGAAGATGAGACATGTTGGGTTGCCTTAAGTCGAAGGTACTCCTTGTATTCATCAGCTGAAAAAAGGTTCTGATTGTCACTCTTCTCATAGTCACTCCTAATCTCAATTTTCCTATCAGCAGACATTAGAGCTTGAGACTTTGTAACATTAGCTGCCTTTTCTGGGAAACCATGCAGAGAGTAACACTTGTCTTGAGTATGACCCAAGCGCTTACAATAGGAACATTGGAGGCGACTACCTCTACCACGACCACCTCTTCCGCCATGTCCACGACCTCGTCCTCCATGGTCTACTGAATTAGAGATAAAGGCTGAAGAATCTGAAGCTGCCTGAGAACCAATCTCGAATGTCTCCACCGGTGACGGAACTCGTAGTAAACGCTCAATGAGTTCCTCCACCGTGGGGATATTAGGATTTGTTAAAGATTGGTTTCGGACAGATTCAAAGTCTTCATGCAAACCATGAAGAACGAAAACCATATTCATATTATCAAGTTTCTCTAGGTAAGATCATCTCTTGACAAGATGCGTTTGATGTCGTGGATGACTGATTGTGCTCTGTCTAGATAGGAAGGAAGATCATGGTCTGTCATCTGAAGTGTAGCCAAATTGTGGACAGAGGCATAGAGACGTTGAATGTCATTAGAATAGACATTTTGAGCTTTCTTCCAAATTTCATTGCAAGTTTTGTAAGGCCGATAGTGCACCAACAACCTCGGCTCAATGGACTGCCATAGTAGGGATACCAACTGATAATCTGCTCTTTTCCAGTCATCACGTAGCTCAGCATCAATTTCAGCTTCCTTCTTAATGAGATGATCATGGAGCCCTTGACCTAAAAACCAAACTTCAACAACATTATACCAATCCACAAAATTCTTACCATTGAGTTTTTCCGATGTTATCGTGGGGCTACCAGAGAAGGCAAAAGAGATGAGGCCCTTCCCTGTAGACCCAGAACCTTGTTTAGAAGTGGCAGTGGATGAATCCTCGACTGGCATAGTGAGAGGGAGGTGACAAAATGACCAAGATGGCAAAACTGATCCGAAAACACGTTTGACAGTCAGAACAGGGGCAGAGGGCGCCGGAAAAGAGGTCGGAAACGAGTGGAACTCGAACGTGCGGTTGGACGGCGGCGCATGGAAGCCACGCGCGGCGGAAGACAACGGACTGTGGAGGCGCGTGCGGCGGCGGACGGTGACGATTCTGTGCCGAACAAACCCGTCGGCTGTTTCTGAGGTGTCCGGTCACCTTACCTGTAACCCACTTATCATAGAAATCAAAGTAAAGCACCCAAAAATTGGGTCCACTCATAGTTTATTACACTTTTATTCAGCTAGAAATAAAACTAGTAAATGGGCTTTGAAGAAGGTATGAGTCACGCCCCTCATCATCATATGTCTTCAAGTTGGATGAGACAAGTTTTGGGCTTCACTCCATCAAGACTTGGACTTGGGTTTGCTTTAATCAAGGTTGTCACCATTTGTTTTAAGACCTCTTGGGCTTTCTTGATCCTAGCTCTTGTCATTGGCCCACCAAGTCCTTGTAGTGCTCCTTTGTCCATGTTCTTCTTTGGGCTCATATCAGGGATTGACCATATCATCTATTTACAACTACAATAAGTAAACTAGGAAACTGAATCAGACAATATCAACAACATATCAAAACTAATCACAAAGTATATCAACACATCTTAACTATGAACATCTGATGTCCCCTTTCAATTTTAGGAGGTTTATATGTGAAGGTTTATTACGGATATAGTTAAATTTCAATAACCTCTAGAGCACAGATGAGGCCTTTTCATGACTACCAATACCAATAGTCATCAGCATCACTTTCTCTGGCCTTTTATTTTGTGAATATTTTATTGAAATGTATTTATCCAAAAAGAGGTTTCTATTGTAAAGTAAGATCTAAATAGTTGTGTATTTATAAAACAATTCCAATGACCTCTAGAGCACAAAAGTTATGAGGCCTTTTCATGATTATCAATACCAATAGTCATTAGCATCTCTTTTTCTGGCTTTCTATTTTAGAATATTTTGTTGAAAGTTTTTTGAAATGTTTTTATCTAAAAAGGGCTTTTTATCCCAAAAGGGATTTCTATTGTAAAGTAAGGTCTGAATAATTGTGTATTTATCAAATAAAAACGTGAGCTGTAACTAATTTATTCAGATTGAAGGCTTGGCAAAACATTTACGGTGTGTGGGGATAGATGCTGCAATACCTTATTCAAAGAAGCCTGAACCAAGGTTATAAATACATTATGCTTCTATTATTATTTTCTGATTGTTGATTCTGGCATAAGCTCATATTTTATTCTTCAGAAAGCTGATTTAATTCTATCTGTTTTATTCTTCTGGGTGTAATTCTATTCTCAATATATTCAGGGAGTTGATAGAGCAAGCACAAAAAGAGAGAAGGGTGCTTTTGACACGAGATGCCAAGTTGCTAAGACATGAGTATCTAATAAAAAACCAAATATATCGAATGAAGACTCTTCTGAAAAACGAACAGCTACTTGAGGTATGAGTACTTTGTTCATATAAAGAGATTGATGATGATAATGATAATAATAATAGTAATAATAATATACATATTCTTTGGAAGTTTTACGTTAAATTGTCTAAATGCTCTATCTTTTTCGAACCCTTTTTTATATTTTAGTTATTTGAACTTCCATGGGTAATGCTCTTAAAATTCAGGTTTGGGCCTAACTCATCCCTACAAACCCAACTTGTAAGGTGAGGAATGCCCAAGCCTTATAAGCACTATTTAGGCTATATCTCTAGGTGATGTGGGACTAAACACACCCCTTCACACCCAGCACAATGAAGGTGCCGGAGGCTGCAATGAAGGCAACCCAAAGTTGCTGCAATTAAGGTGACTAAGGGCAGACCGTAATTAAGGCGGATTTCCAACAAATGCAAAAGTGCTCGTGATGATGGGCTGGAGTTGAGCCTATGGATTCTGAAGTTATATTATCCCTATTTTACATGCAAGCTTGTCTTTGCTGTTTTGGCAGAGTCTATTTCTCATAGAATACCAAAAAAACTGTCTATTTTTCCTTAGTTCAACATTATAACAAAGCATATAAATTTTTTTTAAGCATGTCTTGATTTGTAACTGATGACATGGTATGACAAATGCTATAATTGAAGTGTGTTTCAGGTTATTGAAACTTTTCAACTAAAAATTAGTGAGGATCAGCTAATGTCAAGGTGCACCAAATGCAATGGGAGATTTATTCAGAAGCCACTGACAGCTGAAGAGGCTACTGAAGCTGCGAAGGGTTTTCAAAGAATTCCGAATTGCTTATTTGACAAGAATTTAGAATTTTGGCAGTGCATGGATTGTCACCAACTTTATTGGGAGGTATTGTTTATCAGTCCGGTTTTTTGGTGTTGCTATTTAACAATGCATAATCATTTATCTCCATTGCCATTATTTAGTCAATTGGACTTGTTATTTTAGAAGCGTGATAACATAGCTTTTCTATCTTTGTACCTCTTGCATGTTGAAGGGTTGCTTCTATGCATGATTTTCGACATATCAAGAATGAATTTTCGATGAGAAAGTCAGTCCCCAGTTCTAACCACTAGGGGGCATACCAGTGAAAGGATAATCAGACGGATTAGTCTTTCTGAAACAACTGAAGTGATTCTATATATATATATATATATATATATATATATATATATATCCAAACCCTTCAGGCTTTCCAAGATCAAGGCCTAACCCATTTTCCTAAAGAAACCTGGAAACAAAAACTTTGAAGGTGGTCCTGACTTTCAAGAAATCAATCTTGCTAAACTCATTCATGATTTAGCAAACACACCTATCCTAATCCAATCGGTCAAACCTGGTAAAATCTTATCAGTTAAAACCACCAAGAAAGCAACACCTCATTATGTTGCTAAAAACCAATTCAAAAATGTTCTTCAAATGGAACCGAGTTATTGGGACAATAATCCTAATAACGTTCCTGGTTCCTGCAAAAGTTTTTCCTTATGGCTTTCATTATAAGCCCAATCATATTTTGAAGACCAGACAATTTTATGAGTTTATTTTGGTTGATACCGATTCAGTTGCGATTAAACATTATCGTGACCAGAAGGATCAAGCAAAATACACCCATTCTACTTTCCAGATTCTTAAGGTTCTTATACCTGAACAATTTGAAAAGAATCCAAATAATGTTAAAAAGTTTTCCCAACCTTTTGACCCTTGTGGTTATACTTATTGGGATTACGAAACTGCTTGGACCAACACGTTTTGGTACCAAAATAATGCAAACAAACATTCTTGGTTAATCTACTTCAAGAGAAATACCAAGTACAATTTTCCTGAATGGTTCGTTCAATGGTGGCAATTCTTCGGACCAAGCAAGACAATCTTACCCCCAGAAGTTATTGAGGGTTTCCAAACATTCAAAGAATATTATGATCCATCAGTTATGCTAGCTTAATATTCTTTTCAAACTTTGCATTATCATGGATCTTTAGTTGGCAATACAAGTACCAACAACAAGAAAGTTTCCCTGATAATTACCCAATTTTATCAAGAGCATCATATGTGAAGTGGTGGGCAGAATTTGATTACTCTGCTGCTACCTCAGAAAATGTAAAACTCTGGCTACAGCAACACCCAAAATGGATGAAAGCTGCAAGTCCAGAAACTTGTGAGTTCTTGAATCAAAAGACAAAGGCCATAGCTGCCTTGGCTGCCTCAACAAACAGAGACAGTTTCACAAAGAACCTAGCAATCATTGCCAAATTGGCACAAGAAGAAGCAAAAGCACATGAAGCCCCAACTTCTTCTTCAAAGCAGAATCTTCCTCCTTCAGAAGACGAAGACGAAGATCACTTTTTTATAAAGCCAAACAGATTCACTTTTTTATCGTCAACTTAATTTCTTTAACAATGATTATTCTGGCATTCTAGATACAAGGATGTACCATATAGCCGACTTTCTAACATGCACGTTCTGTGCCTGTCTTTTATCCAGGGAACCCAATACCATAATGCAGTACAGAAGTTCATTGACATTTGCAAGTTGAGTGACTAATTTGAACTTCACTGTGATGATGCCATTTGAATGGCTCGCTGTTAAAGAAAAATGTATTCGCTCGAATATGTATTGTTGTGGACTCCTTTGATTTCAATTGGGGAAAAGTTGTATTCTAAAGCTGGAAATCTTAAAATGTGGTGAAATAATATTAAGCAGTTAGTATTACTAATATCTACTCTTGCAATTATGAATATGATCTATTTAATATATTTAGTTAAGTCAATGTCTAAGGTTAATTAGTCAATCGTCCGAAAGTTAGATTAGGGTTGTCTGAAGTAGAGTACCGTCTAGTCTGATCAGCGGATATGATCAATTTGATATGTACTGCTCCTATCTAATAGAAATCGAGTTGTGATAAGCTCACCAACCCTCTAAACATTCAAGTCATCTAGTCCGTCGTTTCTCACAAGGATTTTCTAGTATGAACTCAATCAGTTAATAATGAGTTAAAGAACAGTTAAGTGTCAGCGTCATTTAAAGATCAATTAAAAATGATTAGTTAAAGATCAGTTAACCGCAGGGGTTGCAAATTCAGATAACATAAATAAAAATTGCATCTTAGGGAATAAACACATCTTGGATTTATTGTATCATTGATCACAAGATAAATTCATGTGGATCATTAACCAAGTGCTTCGCACGAATCCAATCAAGAACCCTTGATTAAAACCTAATGAGTTCAAAGTCAATCTTAAAACTAGTATTTAACCAAGAAAAACAAGGCCACAATTGATTCTTTAATCTTTTACAAAAATATGTCTGTACAAGGGATAAACACATTCACATCGATTATAGATTATAACTTAATTGGCCGAATTAAAATACAATCATGCATCTAAGAATCGAAGAAGGATAAGGAATAAAGAGAGATACAGTTGACAAAGAACTCAAGACAATTGAAACATAATCTCAAGAGAAAATGCAGAGAAAGCTAAAACCCAAGATTAATTAAAAGAAGTTTAGCTCTGCAGGAAAGAAAGAGCAAAGAAACAAAGCTTGAAGAACTGATATGAAAGAAATTTATAGATGAAGAAAATTACAAAAGAGAAGAAGTATCTCTGCTATTAAGAGGTACAATATTGATGAAATCCAAAAAAAGTTATGTCTTTATTCATCCCTTGACTATTATTGATGTATATCTTTTATAATCTAAAAATCGAAAACACTCGTACTTTAAACTGCTCTGAACCTATGTTACCGACTTCTATGCCAATTTGAATTTTTGCTTTTCTGCTGAAGTGACTTCCCTGAAGTGCATTTCCCGCTTCTATTCATCTGATGGTTACTCAACTTGGATTTGGCATTTCAATGAATTTGGTACCATTTTTTCCTTCAGGTCCAATATGAAGACTTCGACTATGGATCTCGCAATTGGCTTCTTATGATATTTTGCTCTTTAAAACGACGTCGTTTGGTCTTGAGATCTGCATGAAAGTTGTAGTTTTATCTTACCTCTCTCATGAGACCAAACTTAGCTCAAAAGAATGTCTTCAGACTAAGTTGGTCCCTGAAAATTGAGACCATGTTAGGAGAAATCTTGAAAATATGAATTTTAACAAGTATTTACAATAAAGCCTAACTTACGACCGGTAATGAAAAAATAGATTAATATCAAGCAAATGAGCACAAATGTAGTCTAAAAAGGTTAAGCATGAGTAAATTAAAGATGTAAATTATTGAGTTATTAAATTTCCCCATACTTAGCTTTTGCACATGCCGGGCAAAATCAACAATCAAAACCAAGGGTATATGTGATATGATCCAGCATAGATCATGAAGTTTTTAGGATCTTTCTTTGAATTTGAATCTAGAAAACTAACTAGCAATTGAAAACAATGAAGAACATCACAGAATTGAATCTCAAGTGAGAATTCATTGAACCAAAAAGAGATGAAGAGAAGCAATTATATGAACATAAAGAGGAAGAACTAGCGAAAATGGAGGGGAAAGGGATGAAGGCGCCACAAGATCAATCCATGGTCGAGGATTGGATGATAAGCCTTGAGGAGGACTCGCCACTAGAGTGTTGGAATTCTAGATAAGAATCAACTGTTCAACTCTTGAACCAAGCTAGAGAGGATTCTCTCAACTCTCACAAATCTCAAATATGAGAAACTACACAAATGATTCATTAATTGGAAATTGAAGTACAAATGAGCCTTATATACATGTAAGCTCCACAAGCCCCATAAGGGAGAGCAAGTGGCGCTAATCCTAGCACCATGGCCGAGTAGGCCTTCTCTCATGGGCCTAGTTGGCCCAATGCTTCTTAATTCCAAGCTATGCTATCCTAAAAGTGCTAATTTGGAAAAGCACTTTTATTACAAGTCCTAAACTACTATACAAAATCCTAAAAACTAAGTAGTCTTGACTTCTACTAGTAGGAGGTTACAAATGGATTCCTCCTCAACTTGAAGCTTCAAAGTCAACTGGTTGATCACAACTCTTTGTAATGCCTCTTGGACCTTTCTTTGCCTTGATCGAGTCATTGGTCCTTGAATGCCCTCCAAGTTTGGTACTGCTCCCATGATCATATCATCCCCTCCTTCTTGAGGCGAATTCGTCCACGAATTGTGTCTCTTATCATTTGTTTCAAAAAGGCTTAAGTCAGACACGTTAAAAGTGACACTCAGATTATACTCACTTGGAAGGTCAATTTTGTATGCATTATGATTTATTTTTTCCAATACTTGGAAAGGTCCATCACCCTGAGGAAGGAGTTTGGACTTCCTTTGTAAAGGAAATCTTTTTTTCGTAAGTGTACCTAAACCCAATCACCTGGTTGGAATAACACTTGTTTTCTTCCTTTATTGACTTGCCTTGCATTATGCTCCCCTTGTTTTTCAATATTCAATTTTACTTGTTCATGGAGTTTTTTAACATATTTAGCTTTGGGAAGTCCATCTTGATGGAACAAAGAATCATCTAAGGGTAAGGGAAGCAAATCAAGAGAGTTTGTGGATTGAACTCATAGACTATCTCAAAGGGAGTATAATGAGTTGTAGAATGTTGCACACAGTTGTATGTAAATTCTATGAATGGTAAGCTTTCCTCCCATGATTTGAGGTTTTTCTTGAGGATGGTGCGTAGCAGAGTAGAAAGAGTCCTATTCACCACCTTTATTTGCCCATCAGTTTGGGGGTGGCAAGTAGTCGAGAAGAGTAATCTGGTTCCAAGCTTGCCCCACAAAGTGCGCCAAAAGTGACTAAGAAACTTAGAGTCTCTATCCGAGACAATGCTTCTCGGGATCCCATGTAGTCTAAATATTTCTTTAAAGAATAGATTGGCTACATGGCATGCGTCATCACTTTTATGGCATGGTATAAAATGGGTCATCTTGGAAAACCTATCAACCACAACAAAGATGGAATCATTCCCACGCCTAGTCCTTGGTAATCCCATTACAAAGTCCATGGAAATGTCTATCCAAGGAGAAGAAGGACTAGGTAGGGGAGTGTAAAGCCCATGTGGTTTACTCTTAGACTTAGCCTTCAAATACACAATGCATTTTTCACATAGCTTTTGGACTTGCTTTTTCATGCCAGGCCAAAAGAAATGTTCATGCAAAACCTATAGAGTCTTTTGAACACCGAAGTGTCCCATGAGTCTCCCTTGATAAGCTTCTCTCACCAACAATTCTCGAATAGAATGTTGTGGCACACAAAGTTTCTTATCTTTAAAAAGGAACCCATAATGGATGAAAAATCCCTTATGTGCCACGGCATCTATATGAGTGAAATAGTCAGAGAAGCCCGGATCATTAGGATACAATTCCTTTATGTGACCAAAACCAAGGAGCTTTGTTTCCAGGGTTGTGAGCAATGCATATCTTCGAGAGAGAGCATCGGCCACAACATTGTTTTTGCCTTGTTTATGTTCAATCACATAGGGAAATTGTTCAATAAACTCTATCCATTTGACATGTCTTTTATTAAATTTGCCTTGGCCTTTTAAGTGCTTTAACGATTCGTGATCGCTATGTATGACAAATTCCTTAGGCAAAAGATAGTGTTGCCAAACTTTAAGACTTCTTACCAGGGCATAAAGCTCTTTATCATATGTAGAATAGCTCAATGATGCCCCAGAAAGCTTCTCACTAAAGTATGCTGTGGGGTGGCCTTCTTGAAGCAAGACTGCCCCAATGCCTACATTAGAAGCATCACACTCTATCTCAAAAGACTTAACAAAGTTTGGAAGCGCAAAAATAGGTGCATTAGTGAGCCTTTGCTTGAGGAGGTTAAAAGATTTTCTTGGTCTTGGCCCCATTTGAAAGGCACATTTTTCTTTAAAACTTCATTCAGGGGACTTGCCAAGGTACTAAAGTCCTTAACAAATCCGCTATAGAAGCTAGCCAAGCCATGAAAACTCCTAACATCCCCGACATTTTTAGGTGTCGGCCAACTTTGGATGGCTTTTATTTTCTCCTCATCCACATGCACACCTTGGTCACTATGACATAGCCAAAAAATACCACTTTGGTGGTGCAAAATGTGCATTTTGCAAGATTGGCATAAAGACTTTCTTTCTGTAGTACTAACAAAACACTTTTCAAATGTTCAAGATGATCCTCTTGTGTTTTGCTATATACTAGGATGTCATCAAAATAGACTACTACAAATTTACCAAGAAAATCCCTTAGGACATGATTCATGAGCCTCATGAATGTGTTTGGTGCATTGGTTAGCCCAAAAGGCATCACAAGCCATTCATAAAGTCCATACTTGGTCTTAAATGCAGTTTTTCATTCATCCCCTTCTCTTATTCTTATTTGATGATAGCCACTTTTTAGGTCAATTTTTGAAAAAATGCAAGACCCATGTAGCTCATCCAACAAGTCATCTAATCTTGGGATTGGATGTCTATATTTGATGGTTATGTTATTAATGGATCTACAATCGGTACACATTCTCCAAGTACCACCTTGTTTTGGCACTAAAATAACGGGCATAGCACATGGAGAAAGTGACTCTCTAATCCATTGTTTTTCTAAAAGACCTTCAACTTGGCTTTGAATTTCCTTGGTTTCTTGAGGATTGCTCCTATAAGCCGGCCTATTAGGTAGAGAAGCACTTGGAATTAAGTCCATGCGATACTTAATCCCCCTCATAGGTAGTAAGCCTTTAGGAAGCTCTTTTGGAAACACATCTTTAAAATTGTCCAAAAGAAATTCAAAGCAAGTAGGCAAAGACAAAGAGTGAAATGCATTTTCACAAACACCTTTGGAGTAAAGCAAAAATACATTGGTTGATTGACCAATAGTATTTTCTTTACTTTCTTTTCTTTCAAGAACATGCATTCTTTGCCATTTTTCTCTTGCATATCTCGGCCTTGAGTACTAGAATGTGGCATCACATCACTTTGAAGCTCTCGGCCTTGTTGGAGCTTTTGTGATGAACCTTCTTTGGTTTTTTCCTCTTGATCTTTTTCACTCTTGGCTTTTTTCTCAAGTTCTCTTTTTTCTCTCATTTTCTTTTGATCCTCACTAATCTCTTTGGGAGAAAGAGGTACTAGAGTGACTTTTTTGTTGTGATGCTCAAAAGTAAACCTATTGGTATGACCATCATGTAAGACTCTTCGACCATATTGCCATGGTCTACCCAATAAGATGTGTCCGGTCTCCATAGGCACAACATCACACAAAACCTTGTCTTTGTATGAACCTATGGCAAAACTCAACAAGACTTGTTGGTTTACCAAAAGCTCACCCTCTTCACTAAGCCATTGCAACTTATATAGCCTAGGGTGTGGATTGGTTTGGAGACCAAGTTTGGTCACCAACCTTTGACTAGCTACATTAGTGCAACTCCCACCATCTATGATTAATGAACACAATTTTCTTTGCACTATGCATCTAGTGTGAAAAATATTTTCTCTTTGACTTTTATCTTCATCTTTTACTTGAACCCCTAAAAGTCTTCTTACCGTCAACAAATCACCTTCAAATGGTCTTATCTCATTTTCTTGCTCACTTTCACTAGAAGACTCATTAGATGATGCACTTGATATTTCACTCTCATTATTTCCCCTACAGATCATGATTCTTTTGTCTAGGACATGATGATGCAATATGACCTCTACCTAAGCATTTAAAACACTTAATGTCTCTAGACCTAGGCAAAGAAGGAGTAGAAGTAGAGGAGGGTTTTGAGTTAGAAAGTGTGGATTTTTGTCCACTTTTACCCACGGCCTTTTTGGCATTGGAAGTGTCTCCCTCCTTCTTGAAATTGTCCTTCCAAGATGAAGAATTGTTGAAGAATGGTTTCTTGTAGGACTTCTTTCTCTTCAATTGAGCTTCGACTTTGATGGCATGATGAACTAAGTCCTCCAACTCTACATAGTGATATAGTTCCACCATATCTTGAATGTCTTGATTAAGTCCTCCCAAAAATCTTGACATTGTGGCTTCTCGATCTTCTTCAACATTTGCACGAATTATGGTGGCTTCCAACTCTTTGAAGTACTCTTATACACTTCTATTCCCTTGGCTCAACTTTTGTAACTTATGATGTAGGTCCCTATTGTATTGAGATGGTACATATCTTTTCCTCATTATTCTAGTCATCACTCTCCAAGTGGAAATAGGTTCCTCACCATATTTTCCTCTCTTTACAAAGTTGATCCCACCAAATTAAAGCATAGTCACTAAATTCTAAGCTTGCTACCTTGACTTTTTGTTCTTCACTATAATGGTAGCAAGAAAAAATTTGCTCTAACTTAGTTTCCCAATCCAAGTACAATTCAGGATCACTTTTACCTTGAAACGAAGGCACTTTGACTTTGATTCCTTGAAGTCTATCCTTTCTTTGACGTCTGCGTCTTCTATGAGTTTCATCATCTCTAGGTCTCCATCTTTCAAACCTCCTCTTACCATCGTCATTGTTATCCAAATGCGATGACTCGCGATGGTTACTTGAGTCACGATGCCTTGTTTCTTCTCTAGTTTCTACGAATTCCAACCTTTCAAACAAACGCTCCACGTTCCTTGTCATTCTATCAAGTTTGGTATGAAAACTCCTTAATCTTGGAGAAAGAGGAGGAGATGCTTCATTCTCATAATGGATTGGCATTGACATCATGCAAATACAATGAATTACCAAGTGAAAATAAAGCTCTACTTACAAGGAACGAAAAAAAATTATTACAAACCTACAATGAATCAAATACAACTAAAGGTGCAAAAAGAAAAGAAAAATTAGGACCTCGCCACTCGCTAAGTGTTTCACTCAATGATGTACATTCGTGTTTGTCACTCTTAAACACTTTTTAGCATATGAGCACTCTTGTCTCTTTCCACTCAAGAATCCTTCAAGCAAGGGTCATTAAGTTGAAACAAAGATTTAAGTGATGTTAATCCCAAACACTAGTGAGAAACACTCAAAACGATCATCCAAAGATATCAAAGAATATGAAAACAGCAAATACAAAACTAAAAGGAATTTAAAGACAATCTAAAAAGGATAAACAAGGAAGAACTAAAAAGATATCAAGAAGACAATAAGGAATAAAATGTGAATTGACCAAGATTCCAATCCAAAACTTCAAAGAAATTTCGTAGAGAAACCTCAAACCAACGTGACCACTATGCCAACCAATGATTGAGCACGTTTGATGGTGCACTAACCAAGCCTGAGCCGTGAATCACAAAGCAGTTATACAAGAAGTGTAATATGAACAAGTGTGTGATCCAACACAATATTGCAAATTGCTTGAATATAACAATGGAATCATAATGTCATGAAAGCAATGAAGTGGCAAGTCTTTTCAAAACATAATTCATTCTGATTTCTTTTTTGAGTAAATACCCAATTTGGTCCCTGAAATTATAGGATCGTATCAACTTAGTCCCCCACATTATCAATATTCCAAAATGATCCTTAGAATTTCAAAATGTAGCAAATGCATCCCCGACATTATTCACTTAGTTTCAAATGCATCCCTGACATTATCAACTTAATGTCATTATAGTCCATGCAAATATCAACGGAGGGACGAATCTGATTAACTTTCTGCAATTTCAGGGATCATTTTGGAATATTGATAATGTGAGGGACTAAGTTGATATAACCCTACAATTTCAGGGACCAAATTGGATATTTACTTTCTTTTTTCGAACTTTTTTGAAATTGCACTTTTGTCCCAAAACTTTTCGTATTTACGCTTTTGGCATGCTGAATTTTTCAGATTTGGCTCTTTTTCCTTTTTTTTTTTGTAAATCAGCCACTAACTTTTTCCTAATTGCACAAATAGCCACGAAAATTTTTTCAAACAATTATTTAGAAATTTGAAACCATGATCTCTCATTCAAATGGAGGGAAAACACCTTAATCATTATTTTGAATTTTCATTAAGATCAAACCAAAGTTTCTAACAAGGATCACTAAGAACACTTAATGAACACTAAACTTTGTGAAACAAAGCAAAATGTGGCTTCATATTAATTTTATTTTCATGAAATCACTTTCATCATTTCATTTTTAAAACACTTATTTAATTGAATAACTATGACTAAAGTAAAACATATTTTCACCTTAGTTAAACACCTAAGGTCGAAACCCTAGTTGAACTTTGGGTCAAGATCACTTCTTGTTTGTTTTTGAAATACAAGTTACTAAAACCCTTATTTGCTTTCAAAAACATTGAAGTTCAAGAACAAGCACATGTTCTTCCTTTTGTAACCATTATGGCCGAATGCTATACCATGTGAAATGTGAAGATTTTGCTTCTCTAACTTGTCAAGTAATAACTCAAAATGACCACAATATTATGATGATCAATAATCATACATCATTCAACCATAAACAAGCATAAAAATCCTTACTTGATCTAGAGATCAAAGTATGGTTTTCAACATACATGAAAACATTTTTCCATCCAAGCATACATCATCATAAACATATACTAAGCATAGAAACTAGGGGTGTTCATCAACCGATCCAAACCAATTCAAACCGCAAAAACCGAACCGAAAAACCGAAAACCGAAAAACCGAAAACCGAAAAAATCGCTTTTTTTTTCATTGGATTGGATCGGATTTCGGATCCCCTAGTGAAAACCAATCCAATTCAATCCAAACCGACCTTCTATATACATATACTATTATTTTTTAAATTATAGTACTACTCATACTTAAGTATTGTTTTTCATACTTTTATGAACGAACACTCTCATTCTCTTTAATATTTTTGTTGGAATTGTCAAATACTAGATGTATTGGAATGTGTATAGTTATTCCTGTACCTAGGAATCAATAGTTATTCATTTACTAGAAGATTTTATGCATGTACTTAGGAACTAGAACTACATTAATTCTAGTATATATAGGTTGAATGTTGATTTTCGACTTAATATAACTATGTAACGATGTATCGGTAAAAACCGAATTATCCAATCCAATCCAAACCGCATTTGATTGGATTGGATTAGATCGGATTTTTTTAAGTAAGCAAACCGATCCAATCCAAACCGCAAGTTGTTTTCATCTTTGGATCGGATGGTTTTTTGGCTCAAAACCGATCCAATCCAATCCGCGAACACCCCTAATAGAAACATTATTATAATCACAATGAAGCTCAAGCAGAACTACACAGACCAATCACGAATAACATATAGTTAACGGGAAAATCCCTCAGGCAAACACCCTTTACCTCTCGAAGGTAATTTTTTGGATGAACATTGTCCGACTTGATCCGCTAATCCTCCGATTAGTCGCTCGAACTAGTCAACCACAACCACCTTCACACAATCAATTCAAAACTTTAACATCAACAACCTAAACTTCCTTGCATCTCAAGGTCTAGGTTCATCCAAGGGGATTAAAGTTGGTTAGAGATGCCTAAAAATTTCTAACTCTTGGATGAATGATCCTCAAGTATACACAACACTAGATCAAGTTACATTACACAAAAATTTGAAGCAAAACTCTTAACTCCCAAAGGTAGGGGTTTCGGCCACTCTTAGTAAATATAGCTAGGCATGTTATTTGATTACATGCTTTTGGATAGTGATAGAGGATGATAAGACTACATCATAGAAATTGGTTTCACATTAAAAGGATTTTTCTATGATTTTCTAAAGATTTTTGAAGAAAGTTTCATGAAAGTGGATGATGATGATTCATTGCATAATCTTACAAAATGAATGAAGAAGAACATATGATTGATCATGGAGAGAAGAGATTACCTCTTGGATGATGGAAAATTGCAAGGATCAAGCAAGTTGTGCTTCACAAATTTGCTTATGGATCACTTGAGAAAAATAAGATACATAGATGTCAAGACAATGAAGCAAGGAAAAAATTTACTAAAGTCAAGAGAGTTTACCTCTTGATTGGTGGGGAAATGGAGAGAAAGTGAAGAACACCAAGAACACTTGAGAGAAAACCAGAAGTCAAGCTTTTGATCTTAAAAACTCAGGACAAAGTAACATTTTTGTGTTGGTAGCCAATGTGGGGGTCATTTTAGGCGTGAGTTAATGAGGGATAAAAAGGTCCAAGTTTTGTTCATTTAGGGACAAAAGGGTAAATTCACTTAGGGACAAAATTGTCATTTAAACAAAAGACTAAGGACATAAACGTCATTTCACCTCTAACTTCATAAATATCTATATATTTTTCTAGAGGTAATGATGACGGGTAGTGAGTCACAGGGCCAAAAAGGTATTTTCATAATTCCCAGGGGCAAAAGAGTCATTTCACCTAGGGACAAAATTGTCAATTAGGAAAAGATCAAGGGTTTTTTGGTCTTTTCTTAGTGTGAACACATTTCAAATATTTTTAGAATGTAATGATGACGGTGGTGAGTCATACGGCACAATGGTATTTTCATCAATTCCTAGGGGCAAAATAGTCTTTTCTCACCCTAAATATCTTAGATATTTTCAAAATTCCACAAATATCTTGGATATTTTTAGAATGTCATGATGACTTATGGTGAGTCATGGTGGTGACTCATCCTCTGACTCACCCTGCTCAGGTGACTTGTGTCCCTCATCTGGTGTCCGGTTTTTGTCCCTGCAAGTCCGTTCTCGATTCCGTCGATTTCTTGATTTAGGTTTTACGCCCGAATAAAGCGTAAGAACTTATTTATTTTGAAAATTTTCAAAATTTCCAATATTGTTGGAAATTCGATTTAAAACCTAATCGTTTTGTTCACGAGTCAAAATTAGGTTTTCTTATCAGTAAAATCTTACTGTCAGTGAAAATGCAGATCGGGCTCTGTCTGAATTTTCAACCCCAAATTTAACAGTAACTCTCTACGATAATGTAGAGTATGAATATGATTTTGGTTCATCCTTAATCAAAATCTCAGATAAAATATAAACTTATTTATATAAATTACCGATCTTAGAAAGCACTGAAAATTGGGGTGTTAAATTAATCCAAATGATTATTAGAATAAGGAGTTATTCACCCAACTGGTCTAAGAATTACATTGGGTGTAATTGGAAAGGAGTTTCCTACCTAAATAGCTGAGTTCTGGGCGATTAGCCACAACTGACTCAGAACGAGGTGAAATATGGATCTTGGTCCCACAAGAAAATCTTTCAACGGGATTTTCTGAGTCAATGATGAGGGTCATTGATTTGAGTAAAATAGTGGGAGCGTATGTAATAAAATACCTATTAAATATGTTTTAATCATGATACTTATATTCTGTATGTTTCTGTATTAAATAATCATGGCTACAAATTCAACTATTATTTTATCGGTGCGGCACATCCTTAAGAAGGATGTGTTATCTAGAATTAATTTTCTGGATTAGTACGAATTTTGAGGATTGGCCTCAAGTAAGAGAAAAGAACTGCATGTTCTCGAGCAATTAATTCTCAAGCAATTTGTTGCTAATGCCATAAGGATAAAAAATGATGCTTAATAGAAGCATCAAGTCGATGCTATTGGTGTACGATTTCTCATGCTTGCAATCATAGAGGCGTATGACATGATCATGCACCTTATGATACTCTAACAAGAGCTAGCAAGGCATAAGAGGTACCAGAAAGAGTACAAAGACAAGAAAGGAAGTATGACTTCCTGTTTAGGCATATTTGCTATAAAAGTCAACGTATCTACTCCAAATTATGGGTATTGGATACCGCATATGGATCTCACATTAATGTGAAGGATCAAAAGGATTAGGATATTTACTAAAAAGTAAAGCTCTACCCTATGAGTGGAAATGAAGCAAAAGTTGTTACATTAACTATAAGAGTTTGAATTTGCCTTCTGGGCATTAATGGAAGTAAATAATTGTTATTTTATTTCAGTTGATAATAGAAACATCATTTCTATATCTTGTATAGACAAGAAAAGATTTTATACAACCGATGTCTTCTATTCTAGTGTTCATATGAGATATGGACTTTGTGTCCTTGATCGCGCCCATCTATAACATAAATGCGAATAGGGTCAAACCAAGTGATTTGGATCCTCTATGTCTTTAACAATATCTTTTAGACCATATAAGTAGGGGTGGCAAAGTGGGTTGTGACCCGCGGGTTGACCCTCCAAAATTTGGTGGGGTGGGTTGGGGTCCTCAACCCACCAACCCACTTTGACTTGCTCCGCTTAACTCACCCTAAAACAGGTCAGTGACGGCTTGGTCCGCCAACCCGCCAGAATAAAAAAGAAAAAAAATTATTGTTAATTTATTAATTATTTAAAATTATTTAATTAAATTTAATTATTACTTGAAAATATTTCATAATAAAAAAATAGTGTCTTTACTTTTGTAACACAAATTGTATCGCATAAGATAAAATTATTTCAATTTTTTAATAATAATTTAAGAAAGGCTTTAAAGATTGTCCAAAAAACAGAAATGTTATATGTTTTTTTTTTTTAATAGCTAGCCAACACGCTGACCTAATTTACATTTTTATGTGTTTGGAGGGCCAACCCGGCAACCCACCATTAGGAGGGATAGGTTGGGGGGTTCAACCCATACGACTAAAACAGGTTGGCCCGCCCCACCCCGTTTTGGGTGGATTAATGGCGGGGTGTGTAACACCCCCCTCGCGGGTGCTACGTACTCGAACTCAAATGCGGAATAAATCAAGAAAATAAAAAGCTGGTTACTTTCGGAAAATACTTTAATTAAGTAGCTATGTTCGAAAACACGTTTCTAAAACTTTTCTGCATGCATAGGCAATACAACTCAAGACAAAGAAATAAACTTCATAACACACACTAATAATTAAGGTGCATAAAACATAAACATAACATAGGTTCAGGTCTAGTATACATCCTATTACAGACTTAAGGACATAAATTCAACATACGTGCAGTAATATAATATAAGACTGCTCAACATAAAAGACTTCTAAGCTGGTCGGCTAAAAGTAGCCATTGGGATGCAACCCAAAGTCAACTTCTTCAGAACGCTCCGTCATCCGAGTCCTCACGTGCCCGCGGGGACCTATGAACAACATTTGTACATGTGTTCCAAAAACACAGCAGGGTGTCCAACATATACGGGCAAAGGTGAGATACTCATATAAAGTTTATCACGATAGCCGCACAGGCGACAAACAACAATATAAACATCCACAGATAAATACAGTTATATGAGCAATTATCTATATAACACAATATAACATCTCAAACACTATCTCATTAATTATAATAATGTATGAGACTTCAATATCATCTTTCTAATTCATGTACTCTGGAGATTCTAACTTCCCAACATCGAGCGATAGGCCGTAGTAACACCCATAACACAATTGTCCTCATGAGTCGGCCTCTCTATTTAGGTCCGAACTCCAATGTTCCAGGGTACCACGTCGTAACAATATCCTGAATACGCCAGTCTCTGATCGAGTTCATTCGTGTTTGGCAGCTGATTTAACACGGCACGGGGTTGCTACGCCAGCGGCCACTTGTGGGATCTCGAACACAGAATTCCCCTATAGACATAGTGGTCTTGACTGATTAAATTCTCAACTACTAGAGTTGTAGCTCGGTTTCAAATGGCATGTCTGCCGGTTCATGCTTGTACACAGAAAGTTTTCTATTTTCTTTGCGTTCATTCTTTCAAATGTCGAGACATAAAGTCCACGACTCGTTTCAAAAAGGCATTAAGACCACTCAAATCAAAAACGCAGGACACGAAGTCCGAGTGCTCAATCCACAAAACACTAGCCTCGACGTCTCGGCCACTAGGTTTGGGCTCATCTCAAAGGTTCATCATATTTCTTTTGGTTTCGTTTTTGTCAAAACAACTTTTGAAAACAAGACACGTTCATTGTTCTCATTGTTCTTGAAACAAAACATTTCTTTATCAAAGGAAACATTTTCTGGGAAAAACACCTTTCTTGAAAACAAAACCGTTTTCTCAGATTTCACGCCTTTTTAAAACACTTTACTGAACAAAACACATTTTGCACGACTTTTTACAAAATCACTTTTTACTTTTCAAAAGAACATACTTTTCAAAAAGGAAACTTAACTTTTCTTGAAAAGCAACATGTTTTCCAAAAATCACTTTTTGATTCCAAAACACGGTTTTCAAAACTTTGATTTCGGTTTCGAGTCTTTTAATAATTTTCGAGACATAGCCAATCCCATGCTCATCCAAGATATAAATATAGATATGTATATCAACAGTTCAATATCAAAATAATATCAATTAAGGCATCCATGCCACAAATTATCAACAAGTGTGCAAATATGTTTCATTAGGTAAAACAAATCCATACATCATTCAAACTCATCTTCAATTCAATAATCCAATCATCATAACACATATACCAAACATGTACTATGAAGCCACCAAACTTAAATGACTACCTCCCTTTACCTCACAAAGAAGCTCAATCCAAACTATATCAGTTCTCGGCTCCGGTTCCGATATCGTTCACGTCGCCTAAAACAATCAAACACAATTCAATTCAAACAACAAATCAACATCAATATATAACATCAAAACATAAATTTTCTTCCCCTAAAAGGCATAGGGTTCGGCCATGAAAGGGTAAAAAGGCTAGGGATCTCATTTGGTTCCAAACTTTTGGATGGTTGGTTCATAAGCTTTGTTAACACTAATACAAGTCCTATGACTCAAAAATGTGAAACAAAACTCACGGATTTTTCTCATGAAGCTCTCGGCCATTTTGGGCAAACTAGGCTACGAATTGATTTGGTTTTCCATCACTTGGATTCAAGGACACTAGGAAAGCTAAAGATGGAATCAAGAGTTAGAAATAAAAAATTTGATGAAAAACACTATTCATCACCACTACTAGGGTTCGGCCACTTTGGGATAAATGAGCTAGGATAAGAATTGAATCATAAGGTCTTGGGTTTAGGTAGAGAATGATGAGTTGAGTTCAAAGAAATTGGTTTCCCATTAAAAGGATTTTTCTACAATTTCCTATGGATTTTCAAACTTTTGGATTTAAGAATGAGTTTCAGGAAAATGGAGTTTTGATCTTGAGATTGAGAGAGATTCAAGAAGCTAGGAGATCATAGAAGTGATCTTACCTTAGAATGGAGGAAGATTGGTCAAGGAATCAAGTGAATCAAGGTTTTCAAGGAGAGATGCATTTTTCTTCAAGAACAACTATGGAGTTCTTGCTTTTCTCCTTCATGGGTCCATCTGAGGTCTCCTGAGCAGTAAAATCATATTGTCAGTGTAAAAACACAGACCGGGCTCCGTTTGAGTTGTAGGCTCAAAACTTAATCGTAGCTTCCTACGGTATCGCTGAGCATGACTATGGTCTCGGAATATTTTATATCCCTTTCTAAGACCTCGAATAAAATATAAGTTCATAATACTGATCAATTAGGAAAACTTGAAAATCGGGGCATTACCTTACTATCCCTCTAAAAAAAAAAATTTCGTCCTCGAAATTACGTACCTTGAAAAAGGTTGGGATACTGTAATCTCATCTTGTCGTCGAGCTCCCACGTTGCATCTCCAGTTGCTTTGTCCCAAGCGACTTTGACTAGGGGAACTTGTTTTCCCCTGAGTTGCTTGATCCTCTTATCAACGATTCGCACAGGCAATGTCTCATAAGAGAAGTTTTCTCGTAAATGTACTATATCAGGTTCGATTACTTGGGACGGATCAGGAATATACTTCCGAAGTTGTGAGACATTGAAAACATTGTGAATATTGGACAGAAAAGGTTGTAAGGCAATCTGGTAAGCTACTGGACCAATACGCCGAAGAATCTGGTAAGATCCAATGAATTTGCGAGTGAGTTTTCTGGATTTAATCGCTCTACCTACCCCGGTCGTAGATGTGACTCTCAGGAACACATGTTCACCTTCTTGAAACTCGAGGGGTCTTCTGCGTTTATCTGAGTAGCTCTTCTGCCTGCTCTGTGCCGTTTTCATCTTTTCTTGGATCTGTTTAATCTTTTTCGTTGTTTGTTGCACAAGTTCTGGGCCTACGATCATGTTCTCTCCATCCTGGTACCAACACAATAGTGTCTGGCACGTTCGTCACTCCGAAAGGCATCACGAGGTACTCATAGTGGCCATAACGAGTCCTGAATGCAGTCTTGGGTACGTCCTTGTTCTTTACTCGGATCTGGTGATAACCAGATCTTAGATCAATCTTTGAAAAGACAGCGGCTCCCTGAAGTTGATCCATCAAATCATCTATGCGGGGTAGAGGATACTTGTTCTTGATCGTTATCTTGTTGAGCTGACGGTAATCCACACAGAGTCTTGAACTCCCGTCCTTCTTTTTCACCAACAACACTGGTGCTCCCCACGGGGACACACTTGGTCTCATGAACCGTTTAGACATCAGATCCTCTAGTTGAGTCTTCAGCTCGGTTAACTCCGTAGGTGACATCCTATACGGAGCTATAGAGATCGGACCGGATCCTGGAACTAAGTCAATCGCAAACTCGATGTCTCTCACAGGTGGCAAACCGGGTACGTCCTCTGGAAAAACTTCCGGAAAATCTTTCGCAACCGGCACATCCCTCAAGACAACGTCCCTCTCGATTTCTAAACAGGATAGAAGCATGTATCCCTGAGCTCCTTCTTTCAAAGAAGTTCTTACTTGGTTGGCAGTTAAAAATCCAGAAATCTTAGGGTCAGGAAAAACTAAGGTTCTATGTGCACGGTCTAAAAGGATATGGTTGGAAGATAACCAATCCATGCCTAGGATCACATCCATTTGAGTCAAAGGCAAACTTATTAAGTCAACAGGAAAGTTCCTATCATGCACAATAACAGGACAACTCAAACATACTGTATTTACAGTAACAGGTTTAGCAGTTGGAGTTGTGACAATCAAATCAAAAGACAGCGAAGAAACAGGCAAGTCTAATTGTCTCACACAATCCAAAGAGATAAACGAATGTGTCACACCCGAATCAAATAGTACAGTTAGGAGATTACCAGCTATGATGCAACTACCTTGTATGCGATCATCAGACATGGAGGCATCAGCTCCACTCATGGTATAAACCCTTCCCCTCACTGTGGGTCTAGAAGTTCGCATGTTGTTGACAATCGGCTTGGGCTTTGGCGCAGGGCATTCCCTCGCGAAATGTCCTATTTCTCCGCATTGGAAACATATAACTCCTTTCAGCCTGCAGCTTTCAGCTGGGTGTCCGGGTTGCCCACACTTGAAACATCTCTGGGCTCGGCCTTAGTTCTGGTCATTTCCGCTCCCTCCACCGTAAGCAGAAGCGACAGGACGATACGATTGCTGTTTTTGACTACTCCCTTGAGGTCGGGAATATGGCTTCTTCTGGAACTGCTTCCCTTTCTAGTGCTGGTACTGGTTTGGGTTCCTTGACCTAGATGGTCCTCCTGCAGTACCCTTGTTCTCTCTTCCGCTTCTCATCTTTTCTACCTTTCTGCATTTCTCCACCAGAGCTTGGAAGGTACGGATCTCTAGTGGCAACACTGACTCCTTGATCTCGAAGCGCAGACCGCCTTCGAATCTCTCACATTTCCAATCCTCATCAGGTTGGGCTTGGAAAAAGCGAAAATATTTGGCGAGTGATTCAAACTTTGCCGCATATTCCCCTACAGTCATGTCCCTTTGCTGTAGCTTCAGAAATTCCTGCTCTTTCTCTATCCTGGCACTTTGGGGAAAGTACTTGTCCAGAAACTTGGTGCGAAATACTCCCCAAGTGATCTCTTGGTTGTTGGCTTCCAGCAGTTGTATGGTTCCTCCCCACCAATTCTCTGCATCACCCAGAAACAGGAATGTGGCATAGTCCACCTTCACTCCTTCGGGACAGTGCAAAACAGCAAAAATCTTCCCTATCTCTTGCAGCCACAGGTCAGCCTTTTCCGGGTCACAGTCCCCGTGAAACTGCGGAGGATCATGACGCCAAAAATCGACTAACCCTCTGGCACCAGCAGCAAGATCAGCTCTCTGTTGGTTCTGCTGATTCTGTTGAGCCATTGTTGCTGTCTGTTGAGCAACATCAGTCGCCATATCAGCCATGGCCTGGCTAGCTCGATTCATGTTGTTGTCATCAGCATTGTTGTCAGCAGTGCCTCGACCTCCACCACGTCCACCTCGAAGATTCATGTCTCCCTACAAGGCAAACCAAATATACCTTAATAATGAAACATAAATCAAAACTAGTGTGTCAACACACATTGCTTCAACAGAGAAACAATTCAAACAAGGTTCACAGAAATCACACAACATAAACATAACAGACTCATTTCCCAAGTATTCCCGAAAGACTCGACCAGCTCTGATACCACTAATGTAACACCCCCTCGCGGGTGCTACGTACTTGAAATCAAAGGCGGAATAAATCAAGAAAATAAAACGCTGGTTGCTTTCGGAAAATACTTTAATTAAGTAGCTACATTCGAAAACGTGTTTCTAAAAATTTTCTGCATGCATAGGCAATACAACTCAAGACAAAGAAATAAACTTCATAACACACACTAATAATTAAAACATAAACATAACATAGGTTCAGGTCTAGTATACATCCTATTACAGACATAAGGGCATAAATTCAACATACGTGTAGTAATATAATATGCGACTGCTCAAAATAAAAGACTCCTAAGCCGGTCAGCTAAAAGTAGCCATTGGGATGCAACCCAAAGTCAACTTCTTCAGAACGCTCCGTCATCCGAATCCTCACGTGCCCGCGAGGACCTATGAACAACATCTGTACATGTGTTCCAAAAAGACAACATGGTGTCCAACATGTACAGGCAATGGTGAGATACTCATATAAAGTTTATCACGATAGCCGCACAGGTGACAAACAGCAGTATAAAAATCCACAGATAAATATAGTTATATGAGCAGTTATCTATATAACACAATATAACATCTCAAACACTATCTCATGAGTTATAATAATACATGAGACTTCAATATCATCTTTCTAATTCATGTACTCCGGAGATTCTAACTTCCCAACATCAAGCGATAGGCCATAATAACACCCATAACACAATTGTCCTCATTAGTCGGCCTCTCTATTTAGGTCCGAACTCCAATTGTTCCAGGGTACCACGTCATAACCATATCCTGAATACGCTAGTCTTTGATCGAGTTCATTCTTGTTTGCCAGCCGATTTACCACGGCACGGGGTTGCTACGCTACCGGCCACTTGTGGGATCTCGAACACAGAATGCCCCTATAGATCTAGTGGTCTTGACTGATTAAATTCTCAACTACTAGAGTTGTAGCTCGGTTTCAAATGACGCGTCTGCCGGTTCATGCATGTACACAGAAAGTTTTCTGTTTTCTTTACGTTCATTCTTTCAAATGTCGAGACATAAAGTCCACGACTCGTTTCAAAAAGGCATTAAGCCCACTCAAATCAAAAACGCAGGACACGAAATCCGAGTGCTTAATCCACAAAATACTAGCCCCGACGTCTTGGCCACTAGGTTTGGGCTCATCTCAAAGGTTCATCATATTTCTTTTGGTTTCGTTTTTCTCAAAACAACTTTGGAAAACAAATCACGTTCATTGTTCTTGAAACAAAAAATTTCTTTATCAAATGAAACATTTTCCGGGAAAAACACCTTTCTTGAAAACAAAACCGTTGTCTAAGATTTCACCTCTTTTTAAAACACTTTATTGAACAAAACACATTTTGCATGACTTTTCACAAAACCACTTTTTACTTTTCAAAAGAACATACTTTTTAAAAAGGAAACTTAACTTTTCTTGAAAAGCAACACGTTTTCCAAAAACCACTTTTTGAGTCCAAAACACGGTTTTCAAAACTTTGATTTCGGTTTCGAGTCTTTTATCAATTTTAGAGACATAGCCAGTCCTATGCTCATCCAAGATATATATATATATATATATATATATATATATCGACAGTTCAATATCACAATAATATCAATCAAGGCATCCATGCCACAAATTATCAACAAGTGTGCAAATATGTTTCATTAAGTAAAACAAATCCATACATCATTCAAACTCATCGCCAATTCAATAATCCAATCACCATAACACATATACCAAACATGCACTATGAAGCCACCAAACTTAAATGACTACCTCCCTTTACCTCACAAAGAAGCTCAATCCAAACTCGATCGGTTCTCGGCTTCAGTTCTGATATCGTTCGCGTTGCCTAAAACAATCAAACACAATTCAATTCAAACAACAAATCAACATCAATCTATAACATCAAAACATAAATTTTCTTCCCCTAAAAGGCATAGGGTTCGGCCATGAAAGGGTAAAAAGGCTAGGGATCTCATTTGGTTCCAAACTTTTGGATGGCTGGTTCATAAGCTTTGTTAACACTAATACAAGTCCTATGACTCAAAAATGTGAAACGAAACTCATTGATTTTTCTCATGAAGCTCTCGGCCATTTTGGGCAAATTAGGCTACGAATTGATTTGGTTTTCCATCACTTGGTTTCAAGGACACTAGGAAAGCTAAAGATGAAATCAAGAGTTAGAAATAAAAAATTTGATGAAAAACACTATTCATCACCACCACTAGGGTTCGGCCACTTTGGGATAAATGAGCTAGGATGAGAATTGAATCATAAGCTCTTGGGTTTAGGTAGAGAATGATGAGGTGAGTTCAAAGAAATTGGTTTCCCATTAAAAGGATTTTTCTACAATTTCCTATGGATTTTCAAACTTTTGGATTTAAGAATGAGTTTCAGGAAAATGGAGTTTTGATCTTGAGATTGAGAGAGATTCAAGAAGCTAGGAGATCATAGAAGTGATCTTACCTTAGAATGGAGGAAGATTGGTCAAGGAATCAAGTGAATCAAGGTTTTCAAGGGGAAATGGATTTTTCTTCAAGAACAACTATGGAGTTCTTGCTTTGAGAGGGCTGGTGCGTGAAATGGAGGGTGTGAGGGGCTGAGTTCAGCCTTTTAAAATGTCACTAAGGGTAAAATGGTCATTTGTCAAAAGGGTAAAATGGTAAAGGTTAGGGGCGTTTTGCTAATTTTGCGTCCCGAAATTCCCGATCGTCATGGTGACTCTGGCATGCTCTCCCAAGTGAGTTGACATGATGTGATATCAAGATTATCCGTTATCAGGTCCTGGTAAGTCCATACGCGGCTCCGTTCTCCACCCGATTGAAGATTTCGCTCGAACGGCGGTCAGAAAATGATTTTTTTTGAAATTTTTGTGAAATTTAACCAAAGCGTAGAGAATCGAATTCTAAGACTTACTGTCTCATTCACGGGTCCATCTGAGGTCTCCTGAGCAGTAAAATCATATTGTCAGTGTAAAAACGCAGACCGGGCTCCGTTTGAGTTTTAGGCTCAAAACTTAATCGTAGCTTCCTACGGTATCGCTGAGCATGACTATGGTCTCAGAATATTTTATATCCCTTTATAAGACCTCGAATACAATATAAGTTTGTAAATACTGATCAATTAGGAAAACTTGAAAATCGGGGCGTTACAGCGTGGGGCGAGGCGGGGCGGTTTGGCCCACTTTGCCATCCCTACATATAAGTAAGAAACACATTTCCAAGCTCCACTAATATGGACTCTTGGACTCATCCAATTATAATTTGTTTGAGGTTTGCAAATCTTACTTGTTAGGAAATTTGACTAAGCTCCATTTGTAACGTCCCGATTTTCACGTTTTCTAATTCTTCAGTATTTTAACGTCTTTATTTTATTCGAGGTCTTAGGAATGGAAATAAAATATTCCGAGACCACTGTCATGCTCGACGATATCGTAGGAAGCTACGATTAGGTTTTGAGTCGAAAACTCAAACGGAGTCCGGTCTGCGTTTTTACACTGACAGTATGATTTTACTGCTCAGGAGACCTCAGATGGACCCGTGAACAAGACAGTAAGTCTTAGAATTCAATTCTCTACGTTTTGGTGAAATTTCACAAAAATTTAAAAAAAAATCACTTCCTGACTTCTGTTCGAGCGGAATCTTCAATCGGGTGACGAACGGAGCCACATATGGATTTACCGGGACTCGCCAACGGATAAGCTTGATTTCGCATCATCCTAGGACACTTGGGAGGATATGCCAGAGTCGTCATGACGGTCGGGAAAATCTAGATGCAAAATTACCAAAATGCCCCTAACCTTAGTCTTTTACCATTTTACCCTTTTGGCAAATGACCTTTTTGCCCTTAAGTGAGCTTTTAAGAGGCTGAACTCAGCCCCTCACAGCCTCATTCTCACGCATAGCCCCTCCCCCCATAGAACTCCATATTTGTTTTTGAGAGAAACTTCATTTTCTTCTTGAAAACCTTGATTTACTTTTTAGAAACATTTGATTCCTTGAGCAATCTTCCTTCATTCTTAGGTAAGATCACTTCTATGATCTCCTAGTTTCTTGAATCTCTCTCTATTTCAAGATCAAACTCCATTTTCATGAAAATAAATTCTTAGATCCAAAACTTTGAAAATCCATAGGAATTTGTAGAAAAATCCTTTTGATGTGAAACCAATTTCTATTGTAACACCCCCTCGCGGGTGCTACGTACTCGATCTCAATGCGGAATAAAACAAGAAAATAAAACACTGGTTGCTTTCGGAAAAATACTTTAATTAAGTAGCTACGTTCAAAAACGCGGTTCTAAAAATTTTCTGCATGCATAGGCAAACAACTCAAGACGAAGAAATAAATTTCACATCACACATTGATATTCACTGTTCATAAAAACATAAACATAACGTAAAACCTGGTCTAATGTATAACATATTACAGACTTAGAAATAATTCAATATGTGTGCAGTAATATAATATAAGACTACTCAAAACAAAAGACCCCTAAGCTGGTCGGCTAAAAGTAGCCATTGGGGTACAACCCAACCCAACGTCAACTTCATCTGGATGCTCCGTCATCCGAGTCCTCACGTCTCCACGGGGACCTGTGATCAACATCTGTACATGTGTTCCAAAAACACAACAAGGTGTCCAACATGTACAGGCAAATGTGAGATACTCATATAAAGTTATCACGATAGCCGCACAAGCGATAGACAGCAGTATAAACATCCACAGATAAATACAGTTATATGAATAGTTATTTATATAATACAGTACAACATCTCAAACACTATCATCAGTTATAATAATGCATGAGACTTCAATATCATCTTTCTAACTCATGTACTCCGGAGATTCTAACTTCCCAACATCGAGCGATAGGCCGTAGTAACACCCGTAACACAATTGTTCCCATGAGTCGGCCTCTCTATTTAGGTCCGAACTCCAATTGTTCCAGGGTACCACGTCTCACCATATCATGAATACTCCAGTCTCTGATCGAGTTCATTCGTGTTTGGCAGCCGTGGTATCGAGTTCATTCGTGTTTGGCAGCCGATTTACCACGGCACGAGGTTGCTACGCCACCGGCCACTTGTGGGATCTCGAACACAGAATGCCCCTATAGACCTAGTGGTCTTAACTGGCTGAATTCTCAACTACGAAAGTTGTAGCTCGGTTCCAAATGGCATGTCTGCCTGTTCATGCATGTTCACAGAAGGATTTCTGTTTTCTTTGCGTTCATTCTTTCAACTGTCGAGACATAAAGTCCATGACTCGTTTCAAAAAGGCATTAAGCCCACTCAAATCAAAAACACAGGACACGAAGTCCGAGTTCTCAATCCACAAAACACTAGCCCCGACGTCTCGGCCACTAGGTTCGGGTTCGTCTCAAAGGTTCATCATTTTTCCTTTTCGATCAAACTTTCTCAAAACAACCTTGGGAAACAAAACATACTTTGGTTTTCATGAAACAAAACATCCTTTTTGATCAAGAGAACGTTTTTCCGTGAAAAACACCTTTCTTGAAAACAAAAACCGTTTTCTAAGGTTTCACGTCTTTTTAAAACGCTTTACCAAAATAAAACAAGATTTGCACGACTTTTCACAAAACCACTTTTTACTTTTCAAAAGTAAATACTTTTCAACAAGAAAGACAACTTTTCTTGAAAAAGCAACACGTTTTCCCAAAAACCACTTTTAATTTCAAACACGGTTTTCAAAACATAGATTTAGGATTTCGAGTCTTTTAATAAATTATCGAGACATAGCCAGTCCTATGCTCATCCAGGGTATAAATATATATATCGACATCAACAATCCATAATCATCATCATAATATCAACTAAGGCATCCATGCCACAAATTATCAACAAGAGTGCAATTATGTTTCATTAAGTAAAACAAATCCATACATCATTCAAACTCATCTCCAATTCAACAATCAAGTCATCATAATACATATACCAAACATGCACTATGAAGCTACTCAAACTTAAATGACTACCTCCCTTAACTCACAAACGAAGTTCATTGCAAACTCGATCGGTTCTCGGCTACGGCTCCGGTTCCGTTCGCGTCGCCTAAAACAATCAAACACAAATCAATTCAAACAACAAATCAACATCAATCTATAACATAAGAACACAAGTTTTCCTTCCCCTAAAAGGTATAGGGTTCGCCATGAAAGGTAAAAAGGGTTAGGGATCTCATTTGGTTCCAAACTTTTGGATGGTTGGTTCATGAACTTAGTTAACACCATTTCAAGTCCTATGACTTAAAAATGTGAAACAAAACTCATGGATTTTCCCCATGAAGCTCTCGGCCATATAGGGCAATCTAGGCTAGGAATTGATTTGGTTTTCCATCACTTGGATTCAAGGACACTAGGAAAGCTAAAGATGGAATCAAGAGTTAGAAATCAAAAATTTGATGAAAAACACTATTCATCATCACTCTTAGGTTTCGGCCACTTTGGGGTTTTAGAGCTAGGATGAGACTTGGATCATGAGCTCTTGGGTTTAGATAGAGGGTGATGAGGTGAGTTCAAAGAACTTGGTTTCACCTCCAAAGGATTTTCCTACAATTTCCTATGGATTTTCAAAGTTTTGGATCTAAGAATGAGTTTCATGAAAATGGAGGTTTGATCTTGATATTGAAAGAGATTCAAGAAGATATGAGACCATAGAAGTGATCTTACCTTAAAATGGAGGAAGATTGGTCAAGAAATCAAGTGATTTCAACAAGCTTTCAAGGTTTTCTCAAGGATTCAATGGAGGTTTTTTCTCCAAGGAAGATGAAGTGTTCTTGGTGTTCTTGGAGGGCTGGGCTGCGTGGAATGAGGGGCTGAGAGGGCTGTTCCAGCCTTCTAAAGAGTTCATTAAGGGTAAAAAGGTCATTTGGTTCAAAGGGTAAAATGGTAAAAGGTGAAAAGGCTTAAGTTAGGGGTATTTTGGTAATTTCGCATCCCGAAATTCCCGATCGTCATGACGACTCTGGCATGCTCTCCCAAGTGAGTTGACATGATATGATATCAATATTATCCGTTGTTGGGTCTTGGTAAGTCCATACGCGGCTCCGTTCTCCACCCGATTGAAGATTTTACTCGAACGGAGATCAGGAAGTGATTTTTTTGAAATTTTTGCGAAATTTAACCAAAACGTAGAGAATCGAATTCGAAACTTACTGTCTCATTCACGGGTCTATCTGAGGTCTCCTGAGCAGTAAAATCATACTGTCAGTGTAATAACGCAAACCGGACTCCGTTTGAGTTTTCGACTCAAAACTTAATCATGGCTTCCTACGATATCGCTGAGCATGACTATGGTCTTGGAATATTTTATATCCCTTTCTAAGACCTCGAATAAAATATAAGTTCATAAATATTGATTAATAGAAAAACTCGAAAATCGGGGTGTTACATCTATGAACTCACTTCATCATTCTCTACCTAAACCCAAGAGCTTATGATTCAATTCTCATCATAGCCCTAAATCCCCAAATGACCGAACCCTATGTGATGATAATGAATAGTGTTTTTCATCAATTTTTGATTTCTAACACTTGATTTCACCCGTAGCTTTCCTATTGCCTTTGAATCCATGAAATGGAAAACCAAAATCAATTCCTAAACTTTTTACCCTAGGGTGGCCGAAACCTCTTTTAGGTAGAATTGTTGAGTTTTGTTTTAATTGTTGTTTAATGTTTGATTGTTGTGTTGTTGTAGTTGGTGACGATTGTCAGGATGTTCACAAACTGATCAACCGACTTTGATCCGGATATCTGCTCTTCAATAGGTATGGGGGGTGAACCTCATCACACCAAAATGGTGGTGGTGAATATGGTTGTTTAAGTTTATGTGTGGGTGAAACCCTTTGGTTTGGGTTCACTTTTAATTGTTAGGTTTTGTTAAGTTCTCTTGGAGAACAAAGTTGTCTTGATGAGTTTATGCTTTAATGTGTTGTAGTGTGCTCTAGCATATGTTAATGATGATGTGATTGAATGAAAATCATTTCCATGTATGTTGAAAAACCTACTTTGATCACTAGATCAAGTTTGGATTTTTATGCTTAATTATGATGCAATGATATATGTTTATTGTTTGTCATAATTATGTGAGCTTTGTAAGCTATAACTTGTCTTGAGGGTGAAGCAATCTTCACATTTGTTCCTAATAGGCTTTTAGCCATGACCTTGAGAAAAGGAAGAGTATGAGTAGTTCTTGAACAAATTAAAGTTTTAAAGTAAGAAAAATGTTTTAATAACTTATGTTTCAAAGAAAAACCCGAAGTGACTTCGATCCAAAGATCAAATGAAGTTTCAATCTCTAAGTATTTTCACCAAAGTGAAACATGCCTTATGCCTTACCATTAGTTCATCCAGTTAACCAAATGATTTAAAAGTGAATTAATGAATGTTTTCATGAGAATCAATATAGTTCCATATGGCTTTTCTTTAACAAGGTTAATGTCTTGTTTTAAGGCAAATTTCGCTAAGCGAAAACAGAGGAATTCCAAGTTGGGTTTCACTGCCTCACTTTCGCTAAGCGAATACAACAAATTTCGCGAAGCGAATTAGGTTTCACCGAGCGATACAGAGGAGTTTCAAGGGAGGTATCACTGTCTCAATTTCGCTAAGCAAATGGAATTCCACTAAGCGAATTTCATGTTTCAGAAAATGCTAGAAATAGAGTAAGTTGTTTCAAATCAAATGAGTTTTCAATTGTAAAAGTTGTTTGGTTTACAAAAGGAGTTTTAACTCAAATCGTAAAGTTTTGCGCATTAAAACCTCAGTTAAGTAATTAATTTAGAGTTGAAGACAAGGGTTAATTAAGTATAGTATGTGGTGAAACAAGACCATATACTATACCATTAATGACTTAGTACATCAATGACTTCATAAGACATAAACACAAACATGAAACGTTTTGGGTTTTGAAACAGTAGTCCGATGACGGACCGGTGATTCGGATCTCAATCAGTCGTTCAATTGTTTCAGTCTTGGGATGACTCGATCCCGGAGGCATAACGAGATTTATCCTGTGGATAAAGGTTTTATTTTTCTAAGAAGCGTATAGTTCCTAAGGAACAGAACCTTAGTGGACCTCGAGATTTACCCGGGGGGTTCGCATCTGCTTTGTGTAAGCATTGGCATTTCATTTGCATAGTTGTAAGGCCTTGAGCCTAGGAGTTGAGCTTACACCTTGATGCGGGTGCGAATCTTATGGTGACGATCTTCAATGGTCTTTTTGGAGGTATCAGGGTTGGAAGGGCTGACATGTGGCTAGTTGGTAGCTTTTCTGTGTCGTGGCTAATCCGAGCAATACACTGATATCCTCTACTAGATGTCGTACTTTTCATGTTTGGTCGAGAGTGTTTCCATAAAAGCCAGATACGTGCACGTTACGAATGTTGTAGCATCTTGCCCAAGGTTGGCGCTCACGGAACATGTCCTCCCATTGACTCTCTCCGACGTTTTGTTAGCTCCATGGAGTAGGGGTTAGAGTACTATCTAGTGGCATTGACATTGAGTTATGTACATAGCACTGCATTGCATGGCTATTGGTGTTTACATTACTGTTATGCATCGCTGTTCTGTTTTAAGAATGCATTATATTATGCTGTTAGCAGTGATATTATGCTGTTAACTGTTTAACATGATTTATATTGAGAATTTTAGTAAGCATGTTGGGTACGCTGTTACCTGGTGACTCGTCCCGTTTTTACTACTGCTGTTTTTTTGTGTTGATGAATGGGAATCTCACCAATATTTGTATATTTCCTGCTGGTACTTGTTGTTGCTGCTTGAACAGATGGACGTGACGATGGTTCAGTTCGGCAATTTATTTGAGTCCGGAGATGGAGTCCTTTTGCTGTTTTATTTTGTTGTTGGCCAGACTGCGTCAGCATCCGTAGTACCTTTTGGGAGCTACGACTCCTAGTACCTATTTTATTCTTATGTCAGTTATACATTAGACCTATGTCTATAAACAGTATTTTTTGTTTTTGTTTTGTGTTTCTGTATTTATAATATAGTATGTTCTAGAAATGCATGGTGAACCTAAGTTCATTTATTAGTATTATTTACCTTTACATCTTTGTGAAAAGAGAAAAAAAGAAAACCGTATTTTCCGCATTAATAAATATTTTCGGCCTTATAAACGTTCTGGAATGTGACACTCGGGAAAGGGTGTTGCACCATTCACCAGTAAGGTGAAAGGGCCGGTAATCTTTTTGGCATGATACATAGTGATGTATGAGGGCCTCTAAACAAGTTTCCTAAAAGGCAAGTTTCCGTACTTCATCTAATTTACTGATGACTTCAATAAAGATGGATTTGTGTATGATACAAGTCAAAAATCCTTGAAAGGTTCAAAGAATTCAAGAACGAAGTGGAAAACTAATTTTGGAAAAGTATTAAGGTCATACGATCAGATCGTAGTGGTAAGTACTTAAGCCAACTGTTTGATGACTATCTGAAGGAGTGTGAGATTATATCTCAACTCACTCCTCCTAGAACACCATAATGGAATGGTGTGTCCGAGAGGAGAAATCGCACCTTGTTGGACCTGGTACGATCTATGATGAGTCAATCAGACTTCTCTGATTCTTCCAGGGGATATGCTTTACATACAACAGCTTTCACACCTAACTGTGTTCCATCTAAGACGGCTGAAAGACACCATATGAGATATGGATGGATAGGTACGCGACCAAATATATCTTTCATTAAGATTTGGGGTGTCAAGTTTATTGACACGTTTTGTTTCAAATAAGCTTAGACCCAAGTGTAACAAATGTATCTTTATGGGGTGTCCTAAGGAAACAAGCGGACACTATTTCTACAACACCTCAGAGGACAAAATGTTTGTTGCTAAGACTGGAGTGTTCCTTGAGAAGGAATGTAACACCCCCTGGGCATTACATAAAGGCCACGTGCGGAATTAAATTTAAAAGAGAAATGCTGGTTGCTTTCGAAAAAAGAATAATTTACTTTAAATTGGAAAACTCGGGTGTAAACATTTTAAATATAATGCTTCAGGAAAGTAATACACACATCACAAATATAAAATCACATTATGCTATACAACACACATAAACTAGGTTTATTCATAAACCATAAACCATCACATATAAGTTTTCCTGAAATTGTCTTTCATATAGAAGTTCCAAACTTTACAGAGGTTTTCAAAACCACATATACCGACTTTCTCAAATTAACCATTGAATATCCTAAAAGCTGGTTTGATAAAAGAACTCTACGGACAATAGATCCCACTACCTAGTATACATCGTACCAATAAGACTGGGCCTCGTCGTCCGCAGTCCACACATCTTCATCGTCGACATCAAGAAACGCAAGCTACAGGGTCCCGAAGTGACCCAGATGACCATTGAGAAGCATCTGTACACGTATCCAAAAACACAACAGGGTGTCCAACATGTACAGGCAAGGGTGAGTAACGAATATATGGATTTAAACACGATAACTACATGCACGACACACAAAAAAGCATATGAACATATGTAGTATCAACACAGCACAGTAGCAAAAGTAACATTGGGCGATACACCAAGTAATAACATGTATACCATAATTCGCAATATATCAGGTTAATCAATTAGCAGCATAAGACATCTTTGAAAACAGAATAGTGATGTACAATAAGTAAATGTAATTATCAACAGCCATGCAAATGCAATGCGATGTACATGACTTAATGCCATATGCCACAAGGGTAAAACTCTAACCCCTACTCCATGGAGCTAACAAATCTTCGGAGAGAGTGAATGGGAGGACATGTTCCGGTTATTGCCAGCCATGAGCAAGATGCTACAACATTCGTAACGTGTACGTATTTGGCTTTACGGAAACACTCTCGACCAAACATGAAAAGTACGGCATCTGGTAGAGGATATCAGTGTATTGCTCAGATTCGCCACGACCCAGAAGAATCAACAACTGGTCTCATGGCAGTCCTTCCAACCTTGATAGTTCCAAAGACCATTTAAGATCGTCACCGTAAGATTCGCACCAGCATCTTGGTGTAAGCTCAACTCCTAGGCTCAAGGCGTTACAAACTCATGCAATGAAATGCCAATGCTTACACAAAGCGGATGCGATAAATCAATGTCTATCCACCGGATAAACTTCAAGGTTCGCTAAGGTTCTCTTCCTTAGGAACTATACGCGTCTTTGTATTACAAAACTTTTATCCACCGGATAAATCTCATGATCCCTTTGGAACGATCCGGACTGCTTTCTGAATTGCCGACCGTCCCTACAAACCAACACGGGTCCCTTCAGCGTGCTTTGTCCTTACTCACACGCTTTCTGGGAGACTTCCCAAAAGGTCACCCATCCTACAAGTGCTCCAAGTCAAGCATGCTGAACTATGGAGTTCTTATGTACTAGGCTCCCGAAAAGAAGATAAATCTTGTTGGTATAGGTAGTACCAATCAATTCTTATAAGCCTTCTTTTAACTGTACAATCCCATTCCTGCACAGCCTCAGGATCCCTCTCGTTTCGATCATCACAAGACTGAAACAATCGAACGACTTTTCTTGGAATCGGACCATCGGTCCGTCATCGAACTATTGTTTCAAAACCCAAAACGTTTCATGTTTGTGTTTATGTCTTATGAATTACATCTCAAGTCCTAAGTATTATGAAGAAGGATTGAGAATCCTCTTAAATAAGTCTTTGATCCTTTCTAAGATATCAATTCCTTGAGTTTCAAATAATGAAATAAGTATTGCTTCACTTAAGTCTTATGAAGTCATTGATGGACTAAGTCATCAATGGTATAATGCATAGTCTTGTTCCACCATACACTATACTTAAATATCTCTTTTCTTTTGCACTAAGTTAATTACTTAACTTAGGTTTCTCATGCGTAAAACTTTACGACTTAGAGTTGAAAACTCTCTTTGTAACCCAAATCCTTTCTATTTGAAAAATCATTGATTTGAAAGAACTTTGTTACTTGATTAAGGTAAAGTACCTTAACTATTTTGAAAAGGCTTTTCCTTACTAGCTTAGTGTAAAACCATGTTCTAAGCTAGTGTAAAAGGAAATAGAATTTCATTTAGTTTTCCAACTATGATTCAATTAGTTTAAACTTGAGGACAAGGTCCTCTTTATACTTTGAAGATAGAATGTTAACTTAGTTTCTCGTCCGATTACTCAACCACAACTACATACACATAATCAATCCAATCATCAATATTACATAACACAAAATTTCCTATCCCACTATATAGGATTCGGCCATGGAGCTATAAAAGTAGCTAGGGATGTCCAAAAATTCCTATCTTTTGGATTCCTTCCTTACTAGGTGTGGTATGGCTAGATCAAAGCCTATTACACCAAAAATTGAACCAAAACCCCACCCACCAACACATGGAGGTTTTGGCCAAGAAAACCCATATGAGCTAGGAAGCTCATTTGGTTTCCAACTCTTGGATCAATGATCCTCAAGTAAACACAACACTAGATTAAGTTACATTACTCAAAAATTTGAAGTAAAACTCCTGCTTTTTCAACATATAGGTTTTGGCAACTTTAAGAAGAACTGGCTAGAAAACTTATTTGATTTCATGCTCTTGGATAATAAAAGAGAATGATTAAACTAGATCATAGAAATTGATTTCATATTGAAAGGATTTTTCTACACTTTTCTTTGAATTTTCAAAGTTATGAATCAAAACTTGGATCTTCATGAATCAAGAGATTCAAGAGATGAAATAGAGAGATTAAGAGAGCTAGGATGGAGTTTATACCTCCTAGATGATGAAGCTTAAGAAGAAAACAACTTTGTTTCACCAAAAACTTCAACTTTTCAAAATCAAAGTAAAGAAATGGTTGAAGAACTATGAAGAACTTTGAAGAACTTGAAGAACAAGTGAGAGAAGAGAGGAGAGAGAGAGATGTCCGAATGGCCTAGTGAGAGAGTGAGTGAGATATTTATTTTGTCTCAATGGCAAACTTGTAGTTAAGTTTAGGATGTTTTTGGAATTTCCTTAAAAGACCAGGGGCATAATTGTCGTTTCCCCTATAAATATCTAGATACTTTTAGAAATGTAATGATGACATTGGTGAGTCACAGGGTCAAATGGGTCATTTCATAAATTTTCAGGGGCAAAACGGTCATTTAGCCTAGGGATAGAATTGGAATTAAAACAAAAGGTCAAGGGCATTTTGTCTTTTCGAGTCCAATATTTTCTAAACGTCATCATTACAGTGGTGAGTCATGGGACACCTTCCTAGGTGATGTGACTTCAACCTTATCCATAGCGGATCACTGAAATCCCGTATTCAGCTCTGTTGTTTACCCGATTTTGGTTTTACGCCCGAATAACGTATAACGACTTATTTATTTTGAAAATTTTCAAAATAACCAATATTGTTGGAAATAAAATATATAACCTAACTATTTCGTTCACGGGTCAAAATTAGGTTTTCTGATTATTAAAATCTTATTGTCAGTGAAAATGCAGACCGGGCTCCGCCCGAGCTTTTGACCCAAAATTTAACCATAGCTTCCTACGATAGCGTAGAGCATGACTATGCTCTTAGTTTATTTTAATTCACTCTCTAGACCCTTCAATAAAATACAAACACATAAATACTGTTTAATTAGAAAATCGGGGTGTTACATTACTACCCCACTAAAAAAAAAAAATATTTCGTCCTCGAAATTTCGTGACTTAAAACTAAATAGGATTTCTTAATCCCCATGTTCCACATCGTACCCTCCGTACGTAATCCTTCCCTAGGTAACATTCATAACCTAATGACAACTTCATACTCATCCTTTATTCGATTCACTGTCAAAATGAAATCGCTAATTCTCAATCTATATCGTAATATCTTACTCTAGTTTCTTCACATGTGAGAAATGTAATTAAAACTTTACCACTTTTCTTTCAATATTAATCCATTCGAAAATCTTCCTCCGACATCTTTAACTCTTACTGTTAACACCAAGATTGCAATTACGACACATATCTTTTTACAACACATCCATCAGTCTCGAATCAAGATATCCAATCTTAATATTAGTTCCTTTTGAACATAGTCCGCCTCTCTAAGCTACATCATGCCTCTCAAACTTACAGAACATGATTGTACCTCTTAATGTAGTTGTAACCAAAAAGAAATTGCATCGGGTATAATTATCTAATATCATAAATCTTAAACTTTTCTAACAACTTAGTTTTACTCAGGAACTCCTATTTCCTGCTTATATCCAGCTTAGGTAAAATTGTTAAGAACATTAACTATAAATCTTCAAACTCATACAATCAATCTTAATTACAGACAATAATATTTACCCTTGGTTCTCCAACTACTATTCTGCCTTGATTAATACTTGACTTATAATAACTGTCTCACTTACTGAGATTGGTCTTAAGGGTTCACATCTTATCAGTCACAACTATGCCTCAATCAAAATTACCATCACTTCTTGTCTATCCTGCTAAAAGAATGTTCGCAGCTAGATACTACACATACTCCTAACCAACCTTCCAAAGATCAAATCGCTTTCCTTACTCGTCCACTGGAGTTAAGGATGATCAGTTCAAATCGGTCTCTGCTCGGTCCTTGAAGATTAAGGAAAGAAATTTTCAACAAAGGAAAATTTATTTTCCTGGTCTCACTCTCATACGAAAGTATATAGAAGAAATTTTTCCACTCTGAGAAGAATGCAGGAATGTCCAGTATGTAAAAAGATTCTTCAGTAGGTTCGTGAGTGTAAAAATGCATAGCTAATACATGTTTACAATCATAACTCTAATAAAGTCCCTTCTTTCACAATAATCTTCCAGCGGATTTGGGAATCAAAAGATAAACAGTCTAGCCAAAAATCAGACTGGATCACATTTACCAAATGTAAAAGCGATTAGACTATGTTTCATCAAGAAACTTCCAGTATCAAGAAGTCGTTTATGTTATAATTCAAGAATTAGTCATAACAAATCTTTCAATGAAGTAATACGAAAATGTCCAGACCGATGGATACTATTAAACCAATCCACTCAAATGTCTAATACACTGAGGATTATGTAGGAGTGTGAGTACAAATGCTCCCTTGGGATCAAGCAGCAGTAACACAGGTGAAGTAATCAACCTTCTCTTTAATCCTTGAAAACTTTCCTCGCGTGCTTCAGTCCAAGTCCTCAAAAATTGAAAGTATCGAGACAAAGAGTCAGCAATATCTTAGGATAGTTGTTGTTGCAAGCGAGTCCAAACTTATTTGTCTTACTTATCCACACTGGTCTCTTAAGTTCTCTTAATGAGACACTATTCCTATCTCTGTAGGATCCATTGTAATTCTTTCCCCTACGGATACCAATCCTAAGGATATCCATTCAATATCCAAAATTCATACTTCCATTTTTGTTCACTACGTGTAACTCTCAATCTGTCCTAATGGAAACAAATGCCTTATCCATCAAATCCACAAACATCAGAGATTCCAATCATTTCTTAAAATTATTGTCAAAAGAAACTTCACGTGATTACCACACTTCAAGGGAAATCATCGTTGAACTATCATCAGGCTCCTAAGCTTTTCTCAACATATAGGATTATCTATCCTTTCAAAACAAAGATCCTCATCTGGTGTAACTAACTCTAAAAAGTCAAAGAATATCGACCTATTCCAAGTCATTATAGCTCCTTCTACTGTCAATATGCTATTGGGTAGTCAATGGGACAACTTATCATCAAGTATCTGAAAAACTATTGTATAGGCTAACTTAAATCATATGGTCAAACTATCATCAAATCATCACAACACAGTTATAGAAATCCTCATCATCAAGTCTTCATTCTCTTATTCCATCCCCATGACTTAAGCGGTCGTCTAAAAATACGAGGGAATTCGTAACTTCTTAGTGGTTTTCCAATAGATTTCTACGTCTGAGAATGCTTGAGCTCATAATCACCGTCATAACTATCCTCGAGGTCCACTAAGGTCTTACTACACCTCCATTGCTCTACTTGGATTCCATTCCAATCTTCTCAACTCTATTAGCGAGTATATCGTCATCTTGCCATTCCTTTAGTCGCTCACTAGCTACTTATGCCTCTACTTTAAAAACTTTTGGTATTCTTCTAGTTGTCTAAAGCACACTCGTTCAAATGTCTGACACAATCCTGAAAGGATAAACAACGTGTCAACATGAATACAAGTACTATTTACTAAACATGAGTTCTTACAAGGCCTAAACCCGATCAGAACCCATCAAAAAACACATACTTGCGTGGCAAGACACATTATTTCGACAAGGAAACAATTCAATCAAGTCCAACCTGTAACACCCCAATTTTCATATTGGTAAACTATACGAATCTTATTTGAGTTACAATGGCAAAGTTGTAATTCCATAAATCTTCCTTTATAAAATATCAAGATATTTTGAGAAGAGTAATCATGACTACTTTAGAAAAGTAATCATGACATGGATGACTCATTATGGTGGGTCATGGTGGAGTAATCATGACTAGTGATGAGTCATGGAGATAACTCACCCACGACTAATCACACTCAGGAACCGCGTCTCTCGTCCGGTATTCGATTTTATCTCTACGTGTCTACTTTTTGACTACAACCCAGATCTTGTTTTACTCTACATTACTGGTAGAGATTTATGGTTAAGGTTTGGGTTGATGATTCAAACGAAACCCGGACAGCATATGGGATTACAGGAACCGGAAACAGATAAGCACAAGGTCGCTTTCAAGGGGACACCTCACCTATCTTATCCATAAGTAATCATGACTATAGTGACTCACCTAGGTGAGTCAGGTGAGTCACCATAGTAATGATGACCAAGGGTGAGTCACACCATGGTAATGATGATGGTGTAGGAAATGACAATTTTGCCCCTAAAAGGAATGACAATTTTGCCCTTAAGTGTTTATATAACATCTTTACCCCATTCTTTCATACTCTTCACGCCATTCTTTCTCCCAAATTCTCTCTCACATTTCTTTCTTCTCTTCTCCATTTTTCAAGTTCAAGTGTTTAAGTTCTAGTAGAACTTTTGATACAATTCCAATTTTGTTCCTAGGTGAAGTTACCTTTTTACCCTTAAGTGATATTTATCACATCCTTATCATATCCTTATCCTTCCTTGGTCATAAACCTCACGCCACTTTTCCCTTCATCTTCCTCTCTCACTTTTCTTTCTTCTTCACCTTATTCTCCACTTCAAAGTCTTCAAGGTATCAATTTCTCTCCATTCTTCAAGGATTCTTCAAGAACTTTGAGAAGTAAACTTGACAAGCTTGATCATCTTCATCATCTAGGAGGAAGTAATATAATGGAATATGAGAAACAAAAACATAAGCTTCATCTTCCATATTTTCGTGAGCTAGGAGAAAGAGAAGGCAAGGTGAAAGCAAAAGTGAAACCATAGTTAGAAGTGTTGAAGCTTGGTTGAAGCAGTCTGAGTAAGATCGTTGGAATAAGTTCATCAACCGTGGGATCAACTTCAAACTTGGTAAGGAAGTTCAAAACGTGTGGTTCTTTAGTTTCACCGTTCGGATTTTCGGTTCAAGATCTAGAGTGGGAGATATTCAGCTTACACTATGGTCCTAGAGTGTGAGGAAACTCATCCCGTATATCACCTAACCTGCAACAGTAAAACCACCGCCAGAGATTCGTTAACCGTTGGATCGGGCTGAAATTTGGGAAGTATGTTTAGGACACGTTTTTCTTCATCTTCGCCGTTAGGATTTCCAAGAAGAAGGCTGTAGCTCAAGATATGGAGCCCGCACCGTATCTTTTTTTGTGTTGAGGAGCTGCGTGGTGAGCTTGTAGTGGTTGTGGTTGTGCTCGTCGTGTTTGTGAGATCGAGGGTCAAGGCTGTCCGTGAATACAGGAGTGTACGGGAAAGAATTACCAGATGAGAAACTACATTTATTTGGGAATCATAGGCGTAGTATATAATTGCTAGCATGTGTTGGGCTCCTCAAACCATACTGGTGACGATGTGTGCTTATTTGTGGTGATTGATAACATGATTATTTATGATGATTGATAACATGATTAAATGATGTCATACGTGATAACATGTTAGATGAGATGTTTGTTGTGATTACGTGTTTGTTGTGATAACCTGTTTATTTACTATCCTAACATACTTGCAATAATGATTTGTTACTACACTATGACATGTGATGTGTTGTATGATATGATCTTGGGTGACTTTGGAGATGATTGGTATGTTGTTAGGAATTATAGGATGATGCTTGGTATGTTGATCTATATGTTGATAAGGATTATAGGATAATGAGTATTGATGGTAACTAAGAATGTGGATTTATGTTGTAAGTGGCTCTCATAGTTGGAGAGCGGCATCCTCGCAGTTGAAGGATGTGGGCTTTGAGGCATTAGTTAAGTTGTTGTCAAAATGTTGGATGCATAATCATAACATTTGCATTGTTGTGGTGGAAAGCCGCGAGATTTACTGCACAAACCGTCTAGTTATCACACGAGGTTGGTACTTGTGACAATTGCAATAGTAGTTTGAGTGGTTGTCACAAGGGGCTATATGACTAGCTACAACAGTAGTTTGAGTGGCTATCATATATGCCGGTACACAACTGCAACAGCAGTTTGAGTGGTTGTATATAGGGTGCCGTGTGTACACTTGCCACAGCAGCTTGCCAGCAGTTATCACGTGAGGTCGGGACTTGTGACAATTGCAACAGCTGTTTGAGTCGTTGTCACAAGGGGCTGTATGAATAGCTGCAACAGCAGTTTGAGTGGATATCATATAAGCTAGTTCTTGTATATAGCTGCAACAGCAGTTTGAGTGGTTGTGTACAAGGAGTCTTGTGTACGGTTGCAACAGCAGTTTGAGTGACAGTCACACGAGGTCGAGGTAGACGTTCTGGGAACCAGTAACTGGACTACCGACTCTATGCCCTTATAGTTGAGGGGTGACTTCCTACCTTGGAAAAGGACTACTTCACAGTTGGAGGACAATATTTCCAAGGGCCAAGAACTTAGTTGTGCATGTAGGATAGGCGATGGTCCCTAGTTTTAATACTTTGAGGTTGATTGTTGTAGAATAGACGAAGATCTCTAGTTGTGATAATTTGAGGTTGACTGTTGTAGAATAGGCGATGATCCCTAGTTGTGATACTTTGAAGTTGACTGTTGTGTCGAACTTGAGAGATGGATGTGTTTACTGATTGTGTGCTGTTGTGCATGTTGATATGTTATATGTACGTGATCTCCCTTTGCATGATATAGTAGCGTTTCTTACCTCCTATGCATGTTTCCCCATGTTTATATGTATTTCATTGTTCAGGTCGTGAACCGAAGGTGGAGGTGCTGGTTGGTTGTCAGAAGTGCTGCAGCAGCTGAAGCTGACTCGAGGTGGACTCCATCGTGAGTAACAAGTTTGGCGTCAGCGCTTCTCGAGTAGAGATAGACCTCAGAGGTATCTTTGAGTCTCTTGTGGGTCCTACCACGGCCAGTGGGGCATCTGTTTTTATTGTTATTATTTTTACGCCATGGCTTCCAGGCGAAACTCTGATGTGCAATCTTGGACTGTAATAAGTTCCTATCTGCTTAACTTTTGAAGTGAACCTTTTCCGGCTGTGTTTAAGGTATCAGAGAGAGAGAGAGAGAGAGAGAGGTTAAGTTTTGGGAGCGTCACATTAGGAGGTATCAGAGCAGTTCGGTTCTATCCGGACTGTGAGGTAATGTTATTGGGACTGACCGTGTCTAGTTTAACCCGCACAGGTTATCAACTGAGTTGAGAAGTTGAGTGAAGTGTTCTATTCACGAGTTGTCTATTGTTTCTAGTTTGAGAAGCAATGATAACTGTTTCGACTATTCATAAGATCTGTATTTACATTGGATTATGATATACATCTTATGAATATGAGTTAATGGTTATGTTTATCAGGGAGCGATGTTTCGGACTCACAGAGGAGGGAACAATAGGGACGAGGATGCTGATGTTGAGAACACTAGACCTCCTAGGACTGAAGGAGGAGATCCTGAAGTTATGAATACTTTAAGGGATATGGCGACAACTATGTTGCAACAGACACAACAGACTACACTACTAATGTAGCAGCAACAAGAATTTTTATAGAGGACGCGGAATCAAGAAAGGGAAGAGGGAGTTGTGGATAAAGGATTGGTTGCATTCATGAAAGGGAAACCACCACAATTTCATGGAGAATACAACCCAGAAAGAGCAGAGTTATGGATAAAGGAAGTGGAAAAGATCTTTTTGGCGATGCGCTGTAGGGAAGACCGGAAAGTCACCTACGCATCTTTCATGCTGGTTGGAGGGTCGGAATCTTGGTGGAAGAATCGACAGAGAATGCTGGAGGCGGATGGAAGAATGATTACATGGGAACTGTTCAGGGCAAGCTTTATGGAGAAATACTTCCCTGAAACACTCAGACATAAGAAAGAAAAAGAATTTCTTAGCCTGAAGCAAGGGAACATGTCGGTTGGCGAGTATGCGATGAAGTTTGAGTCCTTACTCAAAATTTCCAAGTTTTACCAAGTGCGTCCGGATGAGGACTGAATATGTAGAAGGTTTGAGGATGGGCTAAGGCATGAGCTGCAAAGGGTAGTGTTACCTTTGGGAATTACCAGGTTCCCAGAGTTGCTCGAAAGATGTATTGCCGTGGAAAATCTTGACAAGAGGATGGAGGCACGTCAATAGAAGAAGGATAAAGGACTGATGAGGACTAAACAGAGGACCAGGGAGGAGAGGTCTCTGTAAGAGCAAAAACCGTATGGCCGTCCTAGACCACAGACTGTGGCAGCGGGAGAAGAAGGACAAGGAAAGTTCAGATGCTTCAAATGTGGAGGAGCACATTTGATCAGAGAATGTCGAGCAAAAGATTCTCTTTGTTTTCGATGTGGAAAGCCAGGGCACATCACTCGCGATTGTAGACAGAGGGCAGTATTGAAGTCAAATGATGGTGATGGACAAGAACGGAGGGCAAAGAGAATTCCGACAATGGGACGCTTGTTTACACTACGAGGAGCTAGGACTTTTCAACCATGAGCAGAAGCTATGAATGTATCTCTTTGGGTAACAGTTTGTGACATCCTTTTTAGGATGATCTTTAGTTGGATGTACTGAAAGAAGATGAGTATTGGAATGTTAAGAGAAAAGACTGCATCACTGCCTGTATATATGTCCCAAACTGATGTATCAAGTATATTTTTCAATGAAAGTTGTAAAGTGTGTTGCCTTATTGTGGATAGTAAAGTGTGTTTGCCCTATCTTGGATGAAGTTAATATGATCTATATGCACATCTACTACCGAACTTCGAGGACGAAATTCTTTTGAAGGGGGTAGTAATGTAACACCCCAATTTTCACGTCGGTAAACTATACGAATCTTATCTGAGTTACAATGGCAACGTTGTAATTCCATAAATCTTCCTTTATAAAATATCAAGATATTTTGAGAAGAGTAATCATGACTACTTTAGAAAAGTAATCATCACATGGTTGACTCATTATGGTGGGTCATGTAGGAGTAATCATGACTAGTGATGAGTCATGGTGATGACTCACCCACTGACTAATCACACTCAGGAACCGCGTCTCTCGTCCGGTGTCCGATTTTATCTCGACGTGTCTGCTTTTTGACTACAAGCCAGATCTTGTTTTACTCTACATTACTGGTAGAGAATTTTGGTTAAGGTTTGGGTGGGCGATTCAAACGAAACCCGGACTGCATATGGGATTACAGGAACCGGAAATGAATAAGCACAAGGTCGTTTTCAAGGGGACACCTCACCTATCTTATCCAGAAGTAATCATGACTATAGTGACTCACCTAGGTGAGTCACCATAGTAATGATGACCAAGGGTGAGTCACACCATGGTAATGATGATGGTGTAGAAAATGACAATTTTGCCCCTAAAGGGAATGAGAATTTTGCCCTTAAGTGTTTATATAACATCTTTACCCCATTCTTTCATACTCTCCACGCCATTCTTTCTCCCAATTTCTCTCTCACATTTCTTTCTTCTCTTCTCCATTTTTCAAGTTCAAGTGTTTAAGTTCTAGTAGAACTTTTGATACAATTCCAATTTCGTTCCTAGATGAAGTTACCTTTTTACCCTTAAGTGATATTTATCACATCCTTATTATATCCTTATCCTTCCTTGGTCATGAACCTCACGCCACTTTTCCCTTCATCTTTCTCTCTCACTTTTCTTTCTTCTTCACCTTATTCTCCACTTCAAAGTCTTCAAGGTTCCTACTTCAATTTCTCTCCATTCTTCTAGGATTCTTCAAGAACTTTGAGAAGTAAACTTGACAAGCTTGATCATCTTCATCATCTAGGAGGAAGTAATATAATGGAATGAGAAACAAAAACATAAGCTTCATCTTCCATATTTTCGTGAGCTTGGAGAAAGAGAAGGCAAGGTGAAAGCAAAAGTGAAACATAGTTAGAAGTGTTGAAGCTTGGCTGAAGCAGTCTGAGTAAGATCATTGCATTAATTTTATCAACCGTTGGATCAAGCTCAAACTTGCTAAGGAAGTTCACAACATGTGGTGATTTAGTTTCACCGTTCGTATTTTTGGTTTAAGGTCTAGAGTGGGAGATATTCAGCTTACACCGTGGTCCTAGAGTGTGAGGAAACTCATCTCGTATATCACCTAACCTGCCACAGTAAAACCATCGCCAGAGATTCGTTAACCGTTGGATCGGGCTGAAATTTCGGAAGTATGTTTAGGACACGTTTTTCTTCATCTTCCCCGTTAGGATGTCCAAGAAGAAGGCTGTAGCTCGAGATATGGAGCTCGTACCGTATCTTTTTTTGTGTTGAGGAGCTACGTGGTGAGCTCGTAGTGGTTGTGGTTGTGCTCATCGTGTTCGTGATATCGAGGGTAAAGGCTGTGCGTGAATACAAGAGTGTACGAGAAAGAATTGCCAGATGAGGAGGAAGAAACTACATTTATCTGGGAATCATAGGCGTAGTATATAATTGCTAGCATGTGTAGGGCTCCTCAAACCCTACTGGTGATGATGTGTGCTTATTTGTGGTGATTGATATCATGATTATTTGTGATGATTGATAGCATGATTAAATGATGTCATACCTGATAACATGCTAGATGAGATGTTTGTTGTGATAACGTGTTTGTTGTGATAACCTGTTTATTTACTATCCTAACATACTTGCAATAATGATCTGTTACTACACTATGACATTTGATGTGTTGTATGATATGATCTTAGGTGACTTTGGAGATGATTGGTATGTTGTTAGGAATTATAGGATGATGATTGGTATGTTGATCTGTATGTTGATAAGGATTATAGGATAATGAGTATTGATGGTAACTAAGAATGTGGATCTATGTTGTAAGTGGCTGTCATAGTTGGAGAGCGGCATCCTCGCAGTTGGAGGATCTGGGCTTTGAGGCATTAGTTAAGTTGTTGTCAAAATGATGGATGTATAATCATAACATTTGCATTGTTGTAGTGGAAAGCCGTGAGATTTATTGCAACAGCTATCTGAACAGTTATCACACCAGGTTGGTACTTGTGACAATTGTAACAACAGTTTGAGTGGTTGTCACAAGGGGGCTATATGACTAGCTTTGTAACACCCCCCTCGTGGGTGCTACATACTCGGACTCTAATGCTGAAATAGATCAAGAAAATAAAAAGCTGTATGCTTTCAGAAAATACTTTAATTAAGTAGCTACGTTCGAAGATGCGGTTCTAAAAAATTTTCTGCATGCATAGGCAATACAACTCAGGATGAAGAAATAAACTCCTTAAAGCACATCAGTATTCACTGTTCATAAAACATTATCATAATATAAATCCTGGTCTAATATATAACATATTACAAACTTGAAAACTTAAGTTTAAAAGCGTGCAGTAATATAATATAAGACTGCTTAAAATAAAAGGCTCCTAAGCTGGTTGGCTAAAAGTAACCATTGGGGTACAACCCAACGTCAACTTCATCAGAACGCTCCGTCATCCGAGTCCTCATGTCTCCGCGGGGACCTATGAACAACATCTGTACATGTGTTCCAAAAACACAACAGGGTGATCAACATGTACAGGCAAAGGTGAGATGCTCATATAATAAGTTTATCTCGATAGCCGCACAGGCGACAAACAGCATAAATACAGTTATATGAGCAGTTATATATACAACACAATATAATATCTCAAACACAATCATGAGTTATAATAATGCATGAGACTTCAATATCATCTTTTTAATTCATGTACTCCGTAGATTCTAACATCCCAACATCGAGCGATAGGCCGTAGTAACACCCGTAACACAATTGTCCTCATGAGTCGGCCTCTCTATTTCGGTCCGAACGCCAATTTTTCCAGGGTACCACGTCATAACCATATCCTGAATACGCCAGTCTCAGATCGAGTTCATTCGTGTTTGGCAGCCGATTTACCACGGCACGGGGTTGCTACGCCACCGGCCACTTGTGAGATCTCAAACACAGAATGCCCCTATAGACCTAGTGGTCTTGACTGATTAAATTCTCAACTACTAGAGTTGTAGCTCGGTTTCAAATGGCACGTCTGCCGGTTCATGCATGTACACAGAAAGTTTTCTGTTCTCTTTGTGTTCATTCTTTCAAATGTCGAGATATAAAGTCCACGACTCGTTTCAAAAAGGCATTAAGCCCACTCAAATAAAAAACACAGGACACGAAGTCCGAGTGCTCAATCCACAAAACACTAGCCCCGACGTCTCGGCCACTAGGTTTGGGTTCGTCTCAAAGGTTCATCATTTTCCTTTTCGGTCAAACTTTCTCAAAACAACTTTGGAAAACAAAACACACCTTGGTTTTCTTGGAACAAAACTTTTCTTTATCAAAGGAAACATTTTCCAGGAAAACCCCTTTCTTGAAAACAAAACCGTTTTCGAAGGTTTCACGCCCCCTTTTTTTTTTTAAACACTTTACAGAATAAAACACATTTTGCATGACTTTTCACAAAACCACTTTTTACTTTTCAAAAGAATATACCTTTCAAAGAGCATACTTTTCAAAATGGAACTTAACTTTTCTTGAAAAGCAATACGTTTTCCAAAAACCACTTGTTAATTTCAAAACGCGTTTTTCAAAACTTTGTTTTCGATTCCGAGTCTTTTAACAATTATCGAGACATAGCCAGTCCTATGCTCATCCATGATATATATATATATATATATATATATATATATATATATATATATATATATATATATATATATCAATAGTTCAATATCACAATAAGATATCATCCACGGCATCCATGCCACAGTTATATCAAATAACCAACTATGCACAACACTTAACATCCAATCAATGCAGGATATAGGTATACATATACATCAAGTCTCAATTCAATCATAACACACTAATCAATCATATGCCATGAGGCTACCAAACTCAAAATGAACTACCTCCCTTTACCTCACAAAAGTGTTCACTCCAAACTAGATCGGTTCTCGGCTCCGGCTCCGGTTCCGTTCACGTCGCCTAAAACATTCGAACACAATTCAATTCAAAGCAACATCAATCTATAACATCAAAACATAAGTTTTCTTCCCCAAGAAGTTATAGGGTTCAGCCATGAAAGGATAAAAAGGTTAGGGATCTCATTTGGTTCCAAAATTTTGGACGGTTGGTCCTTAAACATGATTAACACTAAATCAAGTCTTATGACCCAAAAATTTGAGACAAAACTCATGGTTCTACACCCTATATGTTTCGGCCATGAAGAGGAGAAATAGGTTAGGAGCTTTGGTTGATGTTTTGCTCTTGGGTTTAGTGTTCAAAGACATCAAGTAAGCTAGAACAAGTGCTATATAGCCAAAAATTGCAACAAAACCCATCCTTTCATCATGATTAGGATTCGGCCCTCCCATGGAAGACTAGGGAGAAAATTTCTTTTGGGTTCATGCTTCTAGACACTCAAAGTGCACATCATGATGGGTTCATAGCAATTGGTTTCATGATCATAGGATTTTTCTACAATTTTCTATGGATTTTCAAAGTTCTAGATCTAAACTTGGATCTTCATGAATAAAGTGATTTAATAGATGAAATAGAGTGATTGAGAGAGTTAAGATGAGGATCATACCTCCTAGGATCAAAGATTAGTGTAGAAGAAACAAGTTTTCATTCAAAAATTTTAACTTTTGAAGATCAAACTAGGGTTTTTGTGAAGAACTTTTGATGAACACTCAAGAACTCATGAAGAACATGAAGAACACATGAGAGAAGATGAAGAACAAGAGAGAGAAGACAGAGAAATAGTGATGGCCGAAATGGCCAAGAGAGAGAAAGAGAGAAATATATATATTGATGTCATGGCAAACTTGTAAATAAACAAAAGGGTAATTTGGTAATTCCTTCAAAGACTAGGGGCGTAAATGTCATTTCCCCTATAAAAATCTAGATATTTCTAGAAAGGTAATGATGACATGGTGAGTCACAGGGTCAGAATGGTTATTTCATAAATTCTTAGGGGCAAAACGGTCTTTTCATTCAAGGACAAATGGTAATTATGAAAAGGGTCAAGGGCATTTTAGTCATTTCACGTCCAGATATTTTCTAAACGTAATCCTTACACTGATGAGTCACTGATGAGTCATAGCACACCATGTTACTTCAACCTTATCCGTAGCAGGTCACTGCAATCCCGTATTCAGCTCCGTTGTTCATCCGATTTAAGTTTTCGCCCAAGAACGTCGTTAGAACATACTTATTTTGAAATTTATCAAAATTGTCGATATTGTTCGCAATTTTATTTAAAACCTAACTGTTTCGTTCACGACTCAAAATTAGGTCATCTGGACAGTAAAATCATACTGTCAGAGTAAAAACGCAGACTAGGCTCCGTTTGAGCTTTCGCCCGAAACTTAACCATGGCTTCCTATGGTTGTGTAGGACATTCCTATCTGGTCAGAATATTTTATTGTCATTTCTAAGGCCTTGAATAAAATATAAGTTCATAAATACTGAATAATTAGGAAAACTCGAAAATCGGGGTGTTACAAGCTACAACAGTAGTTTGAGTGGCAATCATATATGCCGGTACACAACTGCAACAGCAGTTTGAGTGGTCGTGTATAGGGTGCCGTGTGTACACTTGCCACAGCAGCTTGCCAGCAGTTATCACGTGAGGTCGGGACTCGTGACAATTGCAACAGCAGTTTGAGTGGTTGTCACAAGGGGCGGTATGAATAGTTGCAACAGCAGTTTGAGTGGCTATCATATAAGCTGGTACCTGTATACAGCTGCAACAGCAGTTTGAGTGGTTGTGTACAGGGAGCCGTGTGTACGGTTGCAACAGCAGTTTGAGTGACTGTCACACGAGGTCGAGGTGGACGTTCTGGAAGACGTTCTGGGAACCAGTAACCTGAACTACCGACTCTATGCCCTTATAGTTGAGGGGTGACTTCCTACCTTGGAAAAGGACTACTTCACAGTTGGAGGATAGTATTTCCAAGGGCCAGGAACTTAATTGTGCATGTAGGATAGGCGATGGTCCCTAGTTGTAATACTTTGAGGTTGATTGTTGCTGAATAGACGATGATCTCTAGTTGGGATAATTTGAGGTTGACTGTTGTAGAATAGGCGATGATCCCTAGTTATGATACTTTGAAGTTGACTGTTGTGTCGAACTTGAGAGATAGATGTGTTTACTGATTGTGTGCTGTTGTGCATGTTGATGTGTTATATGCTACGTGATCTCCCTTTGCATGATATAGTAGGGTTTCTTACCTCCTATGCATGTTTCCCCATGTTTATATGTATGTCATTGTTATGGTCGTGAACCGAAGGCGGAGGTGCTGGTTGGTTGTCAAAAGTGCTGCAGCAAGTGAAGATGACTCGAGGTGGACTCCATCGTGAGTAACAAGTTTTGCATCAGCGCTTCTCGAGTAGAGAGAGACCTCAGAGGTATCTTTGAGTCTCTTGTGGGCCGTAGCACGGGAAGTGGGCCGTCTGTTTTTATTGTCATTATTTTTACGCCATTTCTTCCAGGCGAAACTCTGATGTGCAATCTTAGACTGTAATAAGTTCCTATCTGCTTAACTTTTGAAGTGAACCTTTTCCGGTTGTGTTTAAGGTATCAGAGAGAGAGAGAGGTTAAGCTTTGGGAGCGTCACATTAGGTGGTATCAGAGCAGTTCGGTTCTATCCGGACTGTGAGGTAATGTTATTGGGACTGGCCGTGTCTAGCAGAACCCGCACAGGGTATCAGCTAAGTTGAGAAGTTGAGTGAAGTGTCCGATTCACGAGTTGTCTATTGTTTCTAGTTTGAGAAGCAATGATAATTGTTTCGACTATTCATAAGATCTGTATTTACATTGGATTATGATATACATATTATGAATATGAGTTAACGGTTACGTTTATCAGGGAGCGATGGTTCGGACTCGCAAAGGAGGGAACAATAGGGATGAGGATGCTGATGTTGAGAACACTAGAACTCCTAAGACTGAAGGAGGAGATCCTGAAGTTATGAATACTTTAAGGGACATGGCGACAACTATGTTGCAACAGACACAACAGAATACACTACTAATGTAGCTGCAACAAGAATTTCTACAGAGGACGCCGAATCAAGAAAGAGAAGAGGGAGTCGTGGATAAAGGATTGGTTGCATTCATGAAAGGGAAACCACCTCAATTTCATGGAGAATACAACCCAGAAGGAGCAGAGTTATGGATACAGGAAGTGGAAAAGATTTTTTTGGCGATGCGCTGTAGGGAAGACCGGAAAGTCACCTACGCATCTTTCATGCTGGTTGGAGGGGCGGAATCTTGGTGGAAGAATCGACAGAGAATGCTGGAGGCAGATGGAAGAATGATTACATGGGAACTGTTCAGGGCAAGCTTTATGGAGAAATACTTCCCTGAAACACTCAGACATGAGAAGGATAAAGAATTTCTTAGCCTAAAGCAAGGGCACATGTCTGTTGGCGAGTATGCGATGAAGTTTGAGTCATTACTCAAAATTTGCAAGTTTTACCAAGTGCATCCGGATGAGGACTGGATACGTAGAAGGTTTGAGGATGGGCTAAGGCATGAGCTGCAAAGGGTAGTGTTACCTTTGGGAATTACCAGGTTCCCAGAGATGCTCGAAAGATGTACTGCTGTGGAAAATCTTGACAAGAGGATGGAGGCACGTCAACAGAAGAAGGATAAAGGACCGATGAGGACTAAACAGAGGGACAGGGAGGAGAGGTCTCTGCAAGAGCAAAAACCGTATAGCCATCCTAGACCATAGACTGTGGCAGCGGGAGAAGAAGGACAAGGAAAGTTCAGATGCTTCAAGTGTGGAGGAGCACATTTGATCAGAGAATGTCGAGCAAAAGATTCTCTTTGTTTCCGATGTGGAAAGCCAGGGCACATCGCTCGCGATTGTAGACAGAGGGCAGTATTGAAGTCAAATGATGGTGATGGACAAGAACGGAGGGCAGAGAGAATTCCGACAATGGGACGCGTGTTTACACTACGAGGAGCTAGGACTTTTCAACCATGAGCAGAAGCTATGAATGTATCTCTTTGGGTAACAGTTTGTGACATCCTTTTTAGGATGATCTTTAGTTGGATGTACTGAAAGAAGATGAGTATTGGAATGTTAAGAGAAAAGACTGCATCACTGCCTGTATATATGTCCCAAACTGATGTATCAAGTATATTTTTCAATGAAAGTTGTAAAGTGTGTTGCCTTATTGTGGATAGTAAAGTGTGTTTGCCCTATCTTGGATGAAGTTAGTATGATCTATATGCACATCTACTACAGAATTTCGAGGACAAAATTCTTTTTAAGGGGGTAGTAATGTAACACCCCAATTTTCACATCGGTAAACTATACGAATCTTATCTGAGTTACAATGGCAAAATTGTAATACGATAAATCTTCCTTTATAAAATATCAAGATATTTTCAGAAGAGTAATCATGACTACTTTAGAAAAGTAATCATGACATGGATGACTCATTATGGTTGGTCATGGTGGAGTAATCATGACTAGTGATGAGCCATGGTGATAACTCACCCAGTGACTAATCACACTCAGGAACCGTGTCTCTCGTCTGATATCCGATTTTATCTCTACGTGTTTGCTTTTTGACTACAAGCCAGATCTTGTTTTACTCTACAACCCAGAAGGAGCAGAGTTATGGATTCAGAAAGTGGAAAAGATCTTTTTGGCAATGCGCTGTAGGGAAGACCGGAATGTCACCTACACATCTTTCATGCTGGTTGGAGGGGCGGAATCTTGGTGGAAGAATCGACAGAGAATGTTGGAGGCAGATGAAAGAATGATTACATGGGAACTGTTCAGGGCAAGCTTTATGGAGAAATACTTCCCTGAAACACTCTGACATGAGAAGGATAAATAATTTCGTAGCCTGAAGAAAGTGAACATGTCGGTTGGCGAGTATGCGATGAAGTTTGATTCCTTACTCAAAATTTCCAAGTTTTACCAAGTGTGTCCGGATGAGGACTGGATATGTAGAAGGTTTGAGGATGGGCTAAGGCATGAGCTGCAAAGGGTGTTGTTACCTTTGGGAATTACCAGGTTCCCAGAGATGCTCGAAACATGTACTGTCGTGGAAAATATTGACAAGAGGATGGAGGCACATCAACAGTAGAAAGATAAAGGACCGATGAGGACTAAACAGAGGGACAGGGAGGAGAGGTCTCTACAAGATCAAAAATCGTATGGCCGTCCTAGACCACAGACTGTGGCAGTGGGAGAAGAAGGACAAGGAAAGTTCAGATGTTTCAAATGTGGAGGAGCCCATTTGATCAGAGAATGTCGAGCAAAAGATTCTCTTTGTTTCCGATGTGGAAAGCCAGGACACATCGCTCACGATTGTAGACAGAGGGCAGTATTGAAGTCAAATGATGGTGATGGACAAGAACGGAGGGCAGAGCGAATTCCTACAATAGGACGCTTGTTTGCACTACGAGGAGCTAGGACTTTTCAACCATGAGCAGAAGCTATAAATGTATCTCTTTGGGTAATAGTTTGTGACATCCTTTTTAGGATGATCTTTAGTTGGATGTAATGAAAGAATATGAGTATTGGAATGTTAAGAGAAAATACTGCATCACTGTCTGTATATATGTCCCAAACTGATGTATCAAGTATATGTTTTCAATGAAGTTGTAAAGTGTGTTGCCCTATTGTGGATAGTAAAGTGTGTTTCCCCTATCTTGGATGAAGTTAGTATGATCTATATGCACATCTACTACCGAATTTCGAGGACGAAATTCTTTTTAAGGGGGGTAGTAATGTAACATCCCAATTTTCACATCGGTAAACTATACGAATCTTATCTGAGTTACAATGGCAAAATTGTAATTCCATAAATCTTCCTTTATAAAATATCAAGATATTTTGAGAAGAGTACTCATGACTACTTTAGAAAAGTAATCATGACATGGATGACTTATTATGGTGGGTCATAGTGGAGTAATCATGACTAGTGATGAGTGTAACATCCTAAAAAAATAAAAATAAATAAATAGAGATTATAATATGAGGATTATTATAGAGTTTTTGAGAGGATTAGAATATATGTTTTAAGCCCTTAAAGTAAATAAAAGTGATTAAAAATAATTACAAAGTTGGGATAAAAAAAATAAAAAAAAATAAAAAGAAGAGACCCACGTGGTCATCTAGTAGGCCGTTAGGAATAAGCTTTAGCCATATCTAAATAAAAAAATATAAATAAAAAATAAAAAAACAAGTACAGTAACTTTGACATGAAATGCACATCTAGTATAGGTAATCTTTTGATATTATTCTAGTATAGGCTGCGTGAACGTGAGAGAATTCGTTTCAAATCTTAGAGAAAGAATTAGAATACGGCCCACAGGTATTTTAATTAAATTGAAAGAATTGAAACCTAGAGTGCGAGCGCCGCGGAACCAGAAAATAGAAAGGGGAGAAGAGCATCAGCTTTGCTCGGGACAGATCCAAGAACATCAGTGCAGAGATGAATAATTCTTGGTGGAATACTAGGAATTGTCTTACATAATATTTGGAACTTTTGGAGGTCTATAACAGGTGAGTAGAAATACTCTTTCTCACCCTTTCCATGGTGCAAATTGTCTTGGGGTTTAGGTTATAATTTCAAAATACGTTTTTTGGAAAATAATCCTGGTTTGGTCAAATCTTGATTTTACAAATTTGGGGGTTTTATTTCTAAGGTGTTCCTGCTATCAATTAAATGTTTATTATTGAGATTGATGTCATGATATATATGATACATACGTGATTTGGTTGAATTGACATGCTATATATGCACTATTTGATGATATTTGTGATATTGGCATGATTCAATAACTGTTAATAAGTTGAATGTTGTCTGTTGCAATACCGCCTATGATAGGGGTATCGAAAGTCACACTGCCAATTAATTGGGGTGTCGAAAATAACTGTTAATATGTTGAATGTTGTTTGCTGCAATACCGCCTATGACAGAGGTATCGAAAGTAACACTGCCAATGAATTGGGGTGTCAAAATATGAAATACAGCCATAATGGGGTATCGAAATTAACATCCCCACATGTTGGGATGTCGAAATGAGTAATACCACCAGTGTACAATGGTTGGTATCGAAATGAGTAATGTCACTAAAGAGAAGGTGACATCGAAATACTTTCACGAGTAAGGTAGGCGATGGGACGCCATTGTTATGTGCAGTTTGAAAATCATATGAAGTATGAGGATATTTGAGATTATTTGATATATGAGATCTTGTCATACTTGATTCATGATGTGTTAGTGGTGACTATTTGCTACCAATAATAATTTATATTATTATTATTATTATTTTATTATACACTATTTTGAAAATAGCGGGTACCATGGACAGTTTTTCCGGACACCGCACCGGTTGAGAACAATGCTTTTTTGAAAACCTTTTTAAAATGTATTTCTATTTATTGAGATTTTATATCTCATTAGTAGTATTGTTTTCAGAGCCTGAGGATGTCCCTGTTGAGTAGCCAGGCGTTTTGAAGACTACCTCTTTAGTTTTAGAGCTTGGTTAGTATTGTATGGCACATGCCAGGAAGACCTTTATTATCCTTTAGTTATTTTCTTATGCGAGATATTATAGATGCCCTGTTTTGAAATTTTGAAACTGATTATGTTATTCGGTTTTTGAATTAATGTAAACAATTATTTTGGACTAATATTATATTAAGTATTTATTCAGTGTTTATTTAAGAAAAATTTTATTTTCCTGATTTTATTTAAATTATTAATTTGGGTTACTAATGTAACGAAGGGCGTTACAATGAGTCATGGTGATAACTCACCCACTGACTAATCACACTCAGGAACCGTGTCTCTCGTCCGGTATCCGATTTTATCTCTACATGTCTGCTTTTTGACTACAACCCAGATCTTGTTTTACTCCACATTACTGAAAGAGAATTCTGGTTAAGGTTTGACCAAGGGTGAGTCACACCATGGTAATGATGATGGTGTTGGAAATGACAATTTTGCTCCTAAAAGGAATGACAATTTTGCCCTTAAGTGTTTATATAACATCTTTATCCCATTCTTTCATACTTTTCACGCCATTCTTTCTCCCAAATTCTCTCTCACATTTCTTTCTTCTCTTCTCCATATTTATCAAGTTCAAGTGTTTAAGTTCTAGTAGAACTTTTGATACAATTCCAATTTTGTTCCTAGGTGAAGTTACCTTTTTACCCTTAAGTGATATTTATCACATCCTTATCATATCCTTATTCTTCCTTGGTCATAAACCTCACGCCACTTTTCCCTTCATCTTTCTCTCTCACTTTTCTTTCTTCTTCACCTTATTCTCCAATTGAAAGTCTTCAAGGTTCTTACTTCAATTTCTCTCCATTCTTCTAGGATTCTTCAAGAACTTTGTGAAGTAAACTTGACAAGCTTGATCATCTTCATCATCTAGGAGGAAGTAATATAATGGATTGAGAAAGAAAAAAATAAGCTTCATCTTCCATATTTTCGTGAGCTAGGAGAAAGAGAAGGCAAGGTGAAAGCAAAAGTGAAACCATAGTTAGAAGTGTTGAAGCTTGGTTGAAGCAGTCTGAGTAAGATCGTTGCAATAAGTTCATCAACCGTTGGATCAAGCTCAAACTTGCTAAGGAAGTTCAGAACATGTGGTGATTTAGTTTCACCGTTCGGATTTTTGGTTTAAGGTCTAGAGTGGGAGATATTCAGCTTACACCGTGGTCCTAGAGTGTGAGGAAACTCATCCTGTATATCACCTAACCTGCCACAGTAAAACCATCGCCAGAGATTCGTTAACCATTGGATCGGGCTGAAATTTGGGAAGTAGGTTTAGGACACGTTTTTCTTCATCTTCACAGTTTGGATTTACAAGAATGAGGCTGTAGCAGGAGATATGGAGCTCGCACCGTATCCTTTTTTGTGTTGAGGAGTTGCGTGGTGAGCTTGTAGTGGTTGTGGTTGTGCTCGTCGTGTTCGTGAGATCGAGGGTCAAGGCTGTCCATGAATACAAGAGTGTACGGGAAAGAATTACCAGATGAGGAGGAAGAAACTACATATATCTGAGAATCATAGGCATAGTATATAATTGCTAGCATGTGTAGGGCTCCTCAAACCCTATTGGTGATGATGTGTGCTTATTTGTGGTGATTGATAACATGATTATTTGTGATGATTGATAACATGATTAAATGATGGCATACATGATAACATGCTAGATGAGATGTTTGTTGTGATAACGTGTTTGTTGTGATAACATGTTTATTTACTATCCTAACATACTTGCAATAATGATCTGTTACTACACTATGACATGTGATCTGTTGTATGATATGATCATGGGTGACTTTGGAGATGATTGATATGTTGTTAGGAATTATAAGATGATGCTTGGTATGTTGATCTGTATGTTGATAAGGATTATAGGATAATGAGTATTGATGGTAACTAAGAATGTGGATCTATGTTGTAAGTGGCTCTCATAGTTGGAGAGTGGCATCCTCGCAGTTGGAGGATGTGGGCTTTGAGGCATTAGTTAAGTTGTTGTCAAAATGCTGGATGCATAATCATAACATTTGCATTGTTGTGGTGGAAAGCCGCGAGATTTAATGCAACAGCTGTCTAAACAGTTATCACACGAGGTTGGTACTTGTGACAATTGCAACAACAGTTTGAGTGGTTGTCACAAGGATATGTCATGTCTATGTCAAACGTTTAATCACAAATAAACTGGAACCCAAATCAGATAAATGTACTTTTGTGGGGTATCCCAAAGAAACGAAAGGATACTATTTCTATAACCCCTCTAATGACAAAGTGTTTGTCGTCAGGATTGGAGTGTTCCTTGAAAAGGAATACATCTCTAAAGTAGACAGTGGGAGAACATTAGAACTTGGAGAAATCTAAGCACCACATAGTACTGACTCATCTGCAATGGTACAAGAACCGAATCCACAAGATATTGTTGTTCAAGAATTGGTTAAAGTAACACAAGAACCGCTAGGTCAAATAGATCACGTACATAGCTTGAGAGATTTGGACTTCTCCTAACTCAAGAAGGTGATGTACTGCTCATGGATCAAGATGAGCCTGTTACCTACCAGGAGGCCATAGTTGGCCTTGAATCTGAGATGTGGCTAGAAGCCATGTCGGTAATAGTTACCGACGGCTAGGCCCGTCGGTAGTTTACCGACGGCTATGCCCGTCGGTAATAGTTACGACGGTTGAGCAGATACACACAAAATCCCAATAACGAACATTGGGATGAATTTGTCAGACTGATGAAATATTTGGGAGGTACCATGAGTTATGGTTTTCTATATAGTGGATTCCCTGCTGTATTAGAAGGATACGGTGATGCTAATTGGATATGGTGGTAGGGAAAGTTTTTACCGAAATGGGGGAAATGAGATGATCACAGAGAGGGAGATGAGAGCACAAAGAGGGATTTTGCAGAAATGGGTGAAAAGAAAGGGGTGCGTGGCTGAAATTAGGGATTTAATCTTAGTGATCGAAACCATCGGTCGCTATAGGGACCGATAGTAAATGTGGTCGCTAAATCGAATTAAATTTTAATAACAAGACAGACCATTTGTGCTCTTAGATTCCACTTTTCGCACAGGGTCCCATTACCAAAAAGGTTTAAGTAATGGCAGAAGTAAATTTTGATGGGAGCAGTGATTCTATCATTTTATCATGTAGCAGACATGCGATAAAAGAAAGGCACAAAAAGAAGCAAACTATTCTGAAGATGAAATCCGAAATGGACAAAACCTTTCTCCTATTTTTTTAGAGGATCCCAACCTTATCTTTTGAGAGCACTCATCATTTTGACCTAATTCAGCGTTCTTGGGAGTTTGAGGAAGGAAGAAGGCGCACATCATGCTCTTATAATCTTCGTTTTCATGGAGTACTTCATCTTATCCCTAGCTCCCCATCTCTCTCTCTATTTTTTTACTTTGTTTTTACTTTTTAGGGTTCTATGCATCTATGTGAACAACGCATTCTTGCATAGTTCTCTAAGTGAATAAGTCTCTCTTTCTCTTCTCATCATTATGGGGAAATACTTCTCCAGAAAGCAATCCCAAAATAGTCCCTAGTTAATTACTCTTCCTTCTGCTTCAAGCATTCTCTGCTTGCCTTTCCACCATAGCTCTGCACCTCGCATCAGCATGAAGGATGCATAGGTCACCTTCCTGTCCCCACGACATTGCATTGCCACGAAGATTTTCTCAATGTCTCTGCTGCAAGTTTCTGCTCACAGCTTTTATTGGTAAAACATCAACTCGAAGATTACTCTATATTTGAGCATAATATACCTGTCTGGTGTGATAATTCAAGTGCTATTTGCTTAACTAAGAATCCCATACAACATTCTAAAGCTAAGCACATAGAAATCAAGCATCACTTCATAAGAGATTATGTTCATAAAGGTGCAACCCAAAGAACAAACAACACAAAAGGATAGACCGCAGTCATCATCCTCTCCAACATTGTTTTCTCTCAGAAACAATAACACAGAAAAATAATTAGAGAAAACACAACACAAAAAGACAGACTAACCTACAAACCCCAACAGACTCGGCCAGCTCTGATGCTAAATAATGCAACACCCTTTCCCGAGTGTCACATTCCCGAATGGTATACCCGTAGAACCAGGTGCTGGCGGGAGAGCCCTGGATCCCGGTGCTGGAGGACCTTAGACATCGGGGGTTGGTAGTTGTAGTTGTTATGGCCAGTACGGGAGACTGAGTCGTCCTAAATTTATTCCAGAAAGACCACCTCCCCCTTTTCCTCAAAGGTTAAGGAAAGTACAACAAGACAAGCAGTTTAGCAAGTTCATGGAAATTCTGAAGCAGTTGCACATCAATATACCTTTGGTTGAAGCTGCAAAGCCTTCGTTCGTCTGGTGACTTTCTCTACCCAATCCAGACTCAGTTGATACAACTTGGTCATCAATTGTTAAAGCCAGTATACTTATCTTCACAGTCCGTGGTCCTAACCGGACTTGACTGTTCTGACACTCATAATGCCCATAGCGTGTTCGAAACGCTGTTTTCGAGATATCCGTTGCCTTCACACGAATCTGATGATAACTCGATCGTAGATCTATCTTTGAGCAAACTGTGATGAGTGCCTGCCAGTGCGTCTCTAGGGCTGAGTGGCGAGGTTTTGATGTACTTTTGAGTATGGGATGGGGAGTGTTGGCGAGCTCTGAGGGTTCTTTCTTCTTTTGGCTTTTTGATGTACAATTGCATTTCCTACACACGCGTGACTTCCATAAACACAAACACGCACACAAATCATGTAAGAGACCAATGCTCAAGCGTTGGAATGCTCAAGCGTGGAGAACCAGAACGCTTTAGTGTTCTCAGGGGATCCCAACCCCTATAAATTCCCTCCATTTTTCACTAAGAGAAGAGTTTTCACTCTTCCACCTTTACAGAGAGAACATCGAGAGCATAGGAGGAACCTCCTTAATCCAAATCTAACTAGGGTGATCAAGAGCATACTTAGCTAGAGTATGGGCCACTTGGTTACCATCTCTTTCAACATGAGAAAAACTAATGGCCAAAAATTGGGCCTGCCAGTCATTGGTCAGAGGGTCCACGCTTGAGCGTCCAAAGCTCTCTATGTTCACTATAAGAAAATAGCTTCGATCGCCAATAGCCGCCGAATTAGCGACGGTTATTGCATTTTTTTAAAACTGGTCATTCCAAAGAACCATGTGTTCTGAAATAAGTGTTTTTGACTTCATGTGAAAATTATTTTAAGAATAGGTTGGTTTGATGTTGATCAACCACTTATTTTAACAAGTTGTTTTTGAAGGAAAGATTTTCAAGAACCAAGAGTCTCATAAGTGAAGCACAACGGTTTCCACCTGAACCATTTAAATTATGTTATAGGATTGAAAAAATTCAGGAAGTCCCTGATATCACATTCCACTTTGTTGGTGCTGATGTTCATCTTAACAAAGATAATATATTTTTGAGAGTGGGCCAGGTCCTAACGAAGCACTTTCTCCATCTTGATACCAACATAAAGGTGTTCTGCATCGTCGTCCATATAAAGCTTCATAGAGAGTCATCCCTATGCTCGAATGATAACTGTTGTTGTAGGTGAACTCTATCAATGGTAGGAAACTCTCCCAACTGCCGGCATGTTCCAACACACAAGCCCTCAACACGTCCTTTAAAGATTGAATCGTCCTTTCTGATTGTCCGTCTGTTTGAATTTGGTCCCTATACGTAAAAAAATTTGAAATTGGTCCCTACACGTATAATTATTTTACCTTTTTTTGTAGTGTAAAAAATATTGATTGGTACAATATGGCTTTGCCAGCTAGATGGAGATGAAGAATGTTTATAGAAGAATACGGGTGTGGCTGCAGATAATGAGATCTAGATATGGAAGCTCAAATGAAGGATTCAAGTGATAGTAACAATTTGACAATGATCCCCCCGCCCAAAAAAAAAAAAAAAAAAAACAAGAAGAAGAAAACAAAAGAAGATACTGTTAACCTTTTAAAAGAGGATTATAGTCCCAGTTGTTTAAATAACACAGATGTTTCATAAATGGAGCTGAATGCAACTATATATACAGCGGGTGAAAGTTATCAGACGAACAAAGGCTTAGACGGGTGAAAGCATGAAAGCTTAGACGGGTGAAAGTCATCAGACGGTGTCTGGCACTTTCGTCCATACAGGGCCTCATAGGGTGCCATCCCTATGCTGGAATGATAGCTTGAATAGTATGAGACTTAACTATGGATGGTGAGAAGTAAAACTGTTCTTCGAAGAAAGTTACATCTGAACAAATGTAATAACGATTTGCTTTAATTATTCCGTATGTAAATATAGGGACTGATTTGAAAAATTTCTACGTATAGGGACTAAATTGAAAATCAGTATCACGTATAGAGACCAAATAATTAGTTTAAGCTAATAATTTATAGCTTTCTCTCTCTAGGATTCCCTTTCTCTCTTAAGTGAAAAGAAAACAAGTCACTTAAGTGACCTCCTGAGCACGCTCAAGCGTGCAGAAGCAGAACACTTGAGCGTTAGCGTCGGACGAAGCCCCCGCTAAACCATCGCTATGGCACAACTCCAAGCTGACGCTGAAACTAGCGAAGGCCATGCCGACGCTAATTAGTTGTGCCATAGCGTTGTTATGATGCATCGATGCATGCGATATTTTACTCAAGAACCAATTTTAATACACATGTGTGCACTTCACGTACACAAGTGTACAACAAGATTTTCTTCCCGTTCCTCAGTGAACACCATTGTTATTATCGCCTCCGGTTGTAGCCGGCCTTCCACCTCTTCCTCTTGCCATCTAGCTTCTTGTAAAAAGGAGCTATCAGTTCCGACAGACATATATGTATTTTAGGGGACTCGAGCCCCTCACACTGTCTGGACGACGGTCTCGAAAAGATCTTTCCGTGCATATATAATATGCCCTAAACCCTAAAGTTATAACCGTTTAAAGATTTATGGATCGTAAGGATTTTTCTACAAATTCCTTTGGATTTTCAAAGTTTTGGATCTAAGAATTGATTTTCATGAAAAAGAAGTTTGATCTTGAAATAGAGAGAGATTCAAGAAGCTAGGAGATCATAGAAGTGATCTGGCCTTAACGAGTGCCACGCATCAGGAGGCATTTAATAACTTAATTTATTGAGGGAATTTAATAATTAAATGATCTCACCGGCTTGTTTATCATATAAATGTCTCTCGCGACGAACTTTTCTACGACTCTGGCGGATTAGTTTCTCGATTCACCACAGGTAAACTCGAATCCCTAACACGTGTTCTTCGTGTTCTTGGCGTTCTTCGAGTCTTTACACCGTCATACCTTCTTGTAGCGTAGACAACTTCGACATCTGTTTTGTATTGGCTTAATGAAACTTGACAACTTGTTAGTTGTTATGTTGATTATATGCTCTTAGTCCAGATGAATTCCAAAAGATTCACGCATGTGATTTAGCTAAATAAAACTGGGATACTCTATCAAATGTACATGAAGGAACTTCAAAGGTAAAAGACTCAAAAACATTATACTTATGAGTCAATCCTCTGGCCTCCACTGCCTGATGCGTAAGCAACAAAACGATGGAGTTGTTGCTTCTGATCATTCCCTGCAATTTTGGTAGTAGTTTCTATTAATTGAGTTATATTTTTATTTATTTCTTCTAATATTTTCTCTAGTTCTTTGTATTTTTTATCAATTTCTTCTAATAGACTTATAGTTTTCCTTTATGTCTGAGGGCCCCAGTACCCTCAAATTTCCAAAGGTACCATAGAAAGTGCCATTAATTAGTGCATGTGATAGCTTGGCTAGAAGAAGACGAGCATGCAAGTTATTCTTGCAACTTTCCAGACCCTTTAAGTATTCATCTTTAGATATTTTAATAGAGATCATATCACCCTTCACACAAGGTTTCGGAAGTTGACTAATAGGAATGTCAAAGGAGTTATTCAAAGCTTGTGCAAAGGTCTTACATTGAAGAGGGACAACAGAAGAGGACCCAATTGACGCAATTAAAATCTGGGGGATTAAAATTGCACAATCATGATACTTGGGGACCAAAAGTGCAATTAAGCCTAGATTTTATTAGAGGGGACATTTTTTAACTTTTTCTATCATTTTAATTTAATTTGCTAGTAAGACTACTTCACATAAACATAGGTTATGAGCTCCAAAAACTTAAGACTCCTACAAATGTCTTAACCCTTTTACTCTGTTAAATTTTAATAGTAACAAATTTGTTTACCTAGGCTATAATCTTATTATTTGCATTAGAAAACCTTCAACTTAATGCTTTATACAATCTTTTGTTCACTTCTTTTGTTGAATTTATACGCAATCTGCTAAGCTTTTGATTTCAATTAATGGACACTCAGTTGGATTCTTCAAATGCAAGAGGGGAGTTAGGCAGGGTGATCCTCTTTCTCCCCTCTTGTTCTGCATAACAGAGGATGTTTTGAGAAGAGCTTTGTCCAATTTGGTGCAGTCTAGTTTGTTGCTGCCTATGGCTGGTCCAAGTGGATGTCAAGCTGAGCTTTGAATGGTGCCATACCGATACTCGTGTGGAAACTATTGTTGTACGTGAACTCTATCAGAGGTAAGACATCATCCCAACTCCCCATGTGCTCGAGTAAACAGGCTCTCAACAAATCCTCTAATGATTGGATCGTCCTCTCTGACTGTCCATCTGTCTGGGGATGGTAAGCTGAGCTTAACCTTAGTTAGGAAGGAATTCGTCCCAACTTCTAGTATTTTCCAAAACACATGCTCTTAAAAGATCCTCCAAAGATTGAATCGTCATTTCAGACTGACCATTCGTCTGCGGATGATAGGCCTAACAGGATTTCTAGAGATTTGTGAAGTTCGAACTTAGAAGTTGAAACCCATTTGAATCATGGTTTGAAACAAGAAATAAGAGAAGAATCATGAAGTTTATGGATCAAAGGAAGTATTCATACCTTTTGGAGGATGGAAATGAGCAAAGATCAACACTTGTTTCACCAAAAATGTCAAAGATCAAACTTGAAAATGAGAGAAACTTGGAGAGAAAATATGACATTCTTCTATAACTCGTTCTATTTTAAACCATGAGGTTACATCCTAGTGTTAAGTAAGATCAAAAATCAAGTGTTCTTAAGCTCCTAAGGGTAACCTAAAGTCCTTAGATCATATCAAGCCTACATAACACTATCCATCAAGCATAAGGGGTTAAAACTACTTCCGAACGCGCGAGAATCGATTCCTTAAAGTTGTAACTTCTGAAAAGCTGTGACTCCTAATACTTACCTAAGTATGTACTTATTATTAGATTGGTTTGACTCTATGTTTGTAACCAATACTGTTTCATTCCTATATATTAATGCAGTATGACTTTTAGAAATGTATGGTGAATTTAAGTCTATCTATTATACTTATTGTAACCACCGGTTCGAGACATAGAGTTTGCAATCGATCTTGTACCAGGAACGAGACCAATATCTATGGCACCATACCGAATGACACCGATAGAGTTAGCCGAGCTGAAAAATCAGTTGGAAGAACTCTTGGGGAAACAGTTTGTCAGGCCAAGTGTATCGCCATGGTGAGCTCCAGTGTTGTTAGTGACAGCTTTGTTTGTGATTTTCTGTTTGGTTGCTGCAATTGTGACTTATCTCATTCGTTTTCGCTATATAATCTTCATTTTGGTCACTTACTTGTTAAGACCCCCAAGGCTCCGCTTTGATATGCATGATTATATCATTAACATACTTCACTCTTATAATAAATATATAAAACCTACACATGTGATAATAATAAATTCATTAATGATATACAAAATTTTACATTAACAATATATTTAAAAATTAGACTTAATTTTAAAACTTAAGTTTTCTAAACTATATGCTGATCTATTGTGTAAAGTAAATTATAAATTGTAACTTTTTAGATTATCCTTAAATTCCTTTAGTTTTGTATTTGCTGTTTTCATATTCTTTGCTCTCCTTGGATGATCGTTTTGAGTGTTTCTCACTAGTGTTTGGGATTAGCATCACTTGAATCTTTGTTTCAACTTAATGACCCTTGCTTGAAGGATTCTTGAGTGGAAAGAGACAAGAGTGATACACCCTCACCGAACCCTAAAAACACTGCCTCCCCCTCCCTCACCGAACCCTAAAAACACCCCTCCCCCTCCCCCAGACCCTCACCCACTCCCTTCCTTCCTTCCCGGCGTGAACGTAGCTCATCATCTTCATTGCGAGAATGACTGTCACACTTCTGGCATGATTTCAGGTGTGCTTTCGCTCGATCGCCTCTTATCGTTGGACTTCCCTTCCACGAGAACATTGAATTGCACATGGTCCCAAGAGTGCTTGGATGAGATGATACTGGTTTCTTTCAGCTTAACGAGTGATCTCAAGTTCGAATCTCAGCCCTGGAATTAATGCAGCAGCATTAAAACTCTTGAGAGAGCTTTTTTGCCCTTGTGATCCTATCTGGCTCGAGGAATTAGTCTCCGCCGTTGAGCATGGCGGATACCGACAGAAACCAAACCAAAATACATATATAGGACATAATGGAATGTTGTTAGGATACTCTGAAACGTCCAAAGCTTTTAGTGTCTATAGCTCTAGAACATTGATTATTGAAGAATCCATCCATGTTAAGTTCGATGACAAACAGCCTGATAAGAGATTATCAGAGCTAGATGATTCTTTTGCGGATCTGAATCTGAATGATACAGAAGATCGTCCAACGCCTAACAAAGACGAAGTATCAGACGCATAAATAAGTGATTAAGGGTTCGAATCCCAACTCTTGTATATGAAGAAAACTTGGTTGGGAGGGGAGAACCCACATTGTGTGCCCAATAGGTTCCCTGACGGAGATTAGTCACTGCTAACGATAATGAATACTGTTAGATAGTTCAAAGTCAACTTGAAGGAAGCTTGATAGAAATGGAAGGACGTACCTGTGACTAGAACAAGGGCTAAAAGGATGCAAGAAGCATTAGAGAAGGAAGTAACATATTTGATTAATACAAAGCCCAACTTGGATGTTGAATTTTGGATTGAATCCATTTGTGAGAATTATTTCTTTAATTTAAATTGTATGATAGCATACATGTCATTGCTTGCTTAATATGTTTTAAATGTATGTAAGCTTGTATGCCACGTATGCTATGAGAGACGTTTATATGATAAAAAAGCCGGTGATATCATTTAATTAAAAATCCCCTCAATTAAATTAATTTATTAAATGACTCCTGATGAGTGGCAAAGGGAAATGGGTCTTAGGTCCCTCATGGTAGCTGGGGAATCACATTTGGGTATGAGAACAATGTTTGTCTCTCCCAAAGAGCTCGGTAAGATACCTTCTTGTAGCTATCTTTTGTAAGCTTATGAGATTATTCTTAAAAAATATATTATGGAATCAATTAATCATCTAATTGAGGAAGCAATCTTGGGTGTGTTTGCATGGGGTAATGTTAGAGGGTGAAGTATTTGTAGAGGGTAATTAAAATACATTACTCCAAAATAACTTGTTTGGATATAAAATGTGGAGGATTTCAAGAATGAATGGATTTTAGGGGTATTTCATTTGAACTAAATTTGATGGATTTCAAATACCAACTCAAACCAAATAAATTTAATTAATCTTTAAAATAACAAAATATAATTTAAATATTAATAAAATCAAAATAAAAAAACGAAGTGAGAAGCTGATTGAGCTTGTACTGACTTCTCATTTATTTAAGTATAAAAAGAACATTTTGTAGATAAGACAATTAGGCTTGTACAAACTTTGCACCTTAAGTAACAAATAAAAATAAAAATAAAAGACAGTTAGGCTTGTACAAACTTGTATTAGATATTTGAGGGATTGGTTTAATGATATCCATTGGTCTGGATATCAAAGTATTTTCCGAAAGCAACCAGCATTTTATTTTCTTGATTTATTCCGCATTAGAGTCCTAGTATGTAGTATCAAGCCTATTCCTAAGCTTCAAACTGGGTCTAAAACTAACACGCAACAATACACACAATCATCCAAAGCTCCAATCGAGATTTACCAACTTGATCAGAGTTCACAGAAAAACCGGGATGTTACATCACCACCTCCCTTATAGAAAATTTTGTCCCCGAAATTTCCGTCGTATATTCTCTATTTAAATACTTCAAAATAGTTATTGTTAACTTAATTTCACATTGAATTATTATTTTGATATGAATATACATGGATCACTAATTTAATGATACTTATATATTTGAGAGAATTACAATATTTTTTTCTTGGGATGGACCAAATTACACTCAACCGATTTAGGGCCCTTTTTGAAAAGCCTATTGGCGTGCCCTGCCCAAACATGCTGGTACGTATAAGAAAGAGTTCATTGAGCCCATTAATTGGAAAAGGACTACTTCACAGTTGGAGGACAATATTTCTAAGGGCCAGGAACTTAGTTGTGCATGTAGGATAGGCGATGGTCCCTAGTTGTAATACTTTGAGGTTGACTGTTGTAGAATAGACGATGATCTCTAGTTGTGATAATTTGAGGTTGACTGTTGTAGAATAGGCGATGATCCCTAGTTGTGATACTTTGAAGTTGATCGTTGTGTCGAACTTGAGAGATGGACGTGTTTACTGATTGTGTGTTTTTGTGCATGTTGATGTGTTATATGCTACGTGATCTCCCTTTGCATGATATAGTAGCGTTTCTTACCTCCTATGCATGTTTCCCCATGTTTATATTTATGTCATTGTTCGGGTCGTGAACTGAAGGCGGAGGTGCTGGTTGGTTGTCAGAAGTGTTGCAGCAGGTGAAGCTGACTCGAGGTGGACTCCATCGTGCGTAACAAGTTTGGCGTCAGCGCTTCTCGAGTAGAGAGAGACCTCAGAGGTATCTTTGAGTCTCTTGTGGGTCGTACCACGGCCAGTGGGGCGTCTGTTTTTATTGTTATTGTTTTTAAGCCATGGCTTCCAGGCGAAACTCTGATGTGCAATCTTGGACTGTAGTAAGTTCCTATCTGCTTAACTTTTGAAGTGAGGTTTTTCCGGCTGTGTTTAAGGTATCAGAGAGAGAGAGGTTAAGTTTTGGTAGCATCACATTAGGTGGTATCAGAGCAGTTCGGTTCTATCCGGACTGTGAGGTAATGTTAATGGGACTGGCCGTGTCTAGTTGAACCCGCACAGGGTATCAACTAAGTTGAGAAGTTGAGTGAAGTGTCTGATTCACGAGTTGTCTATTGTTTTGAGAAGCAATGATAACTGTTTCGAATATTCATAAGAACTGTATTTACATTCGATTATGATATACATCTTCTGAATATGAGTTAATGGTTACGTTTTTCAGGGAGCGATGGTTCGGACTCGTAGAGGAGGGAATAATAGGGATGAGGATGCTGATGTTGAGAACACTAGACCTCCTAGGACTGAAGGAGGAGATCTTGAAGTTATGAATACTTTAAGGGATATGGCGACAGCTATGTTGCAACAGACACAAGAGAATACACTACTAATGCAGCAGCAACAAGAATTTCTACAGAGGACGCAGAATCAAGAAAGAGAAGAGGGAGTCGTGGATAAAGGACTGGTTGCATTCATGAAAGCAAAACCACCTCAATTTCATGGAGAATACAACCCAGAAGGAGCAGAGTTATGGATACAGGAAGTGGAAAAGATCTTTTTGGCGATGCGCTGTAGGGAAGACTGAAAAGTCACCTACGCATCTTTCATGCTGGTTGCCGGGGTGGAATCTTGGTGGAAGAATCGACAGAGAATGCTGGAGGCAGATGGAAGACTGATTACATGGGAACTGTTCAGGGCAAGCTTTATGGAGAAATACTTCCCTGAAACACTCAGACATGAGAAGGAAAAAGAATTTCTTAGCCTGAAGCAAGGGAAAATGTCGGTTGGCGAGTATGCGATGAAGTTTGAGTCCTTACTCAAAATTTCCAAGTTTTACCAAGTGCGTCCGGATGAGGACTGGATATGTACAAGGTTTGAGGATGGGCTAAGGCATGAGCTGCAAAGGGTAGTGTTACCTTTGGGAATTACCAGGTTCCCAGAGATGCTCGAAAGATGTACTGCCGTGGAAAATCTTGATAAGAGGATGGAGGCACGTCAACAGAAGAAGGATAAAGGACCGATGAGAACTAAACAGAGGGACAGGGAGGAGAGGTCTTTGCAAGAGCAAAAACCGTATGGTCGTCCTAAACCACAGACTGTGGCAGTGGGAGAAGAAGGACAAGGAAAGTTCAGATGCTTCAAATGTGGAGGAGCACATTTGATCAGAGAATGTCGAGCAAAAGATTCTCTTTGTTTCCGATGTGGAAAGCCAGGACACATCGCTCGCGATTGTAGACAGAGGGCAGTATTGAAGTCTAATGATGGTGATGGATAAGAACGGAGGGCAGAGAGAATTCCTACAACGGGACGTGTGTTTACACTACGAGGAGCTAGGACTTTTCAACCATGAGCAAAAGCTATAAATGTATCTCTTTGGGTAACAGTTTGTGACATCCTTTTTAGGATGATCTTTAGTTGGATGTACTGAAAGAATATGAGTATTGGAATTTTAAGAGAAAAGACTGCATCACTTTCTGTATATTTGTCCCAAACTAATGTATCATGAAAGTTGTAAAGTGTGTTGCCCTACTGTGGATGGTAAAGTGTGTTTGCTCTATCTTGGATGAAATTAGTATGATCTATATGCACATCTACTACCGAATTTCGTCATTTTAAGGGGGTAGTAATGTAACACCCCAATTTTCACATTGATAAACTATACGAATCTTATCTGAGTTACAATGGCAAAGCTGTAATTCCATAAATCTTCCTTTATAAAATATCAAGATATTTTGAGAAGAGTAATCATGACTACTTTAGAAAAGTAATCATGACATGTATGACTCATTATAGTGGGTCATGGTGGAGTAATCATGACTAGTGATGAGTCATGGTGATAACTCACCCACTGACTAATCACACTCAGGAACCACGTCTCTCGTCCGGTATCCGATTTTATCTCTACGTGTCTGCTTTTTGACTACAACCCAGATCTTGTTTTACTCTACATTACTGGTACAGAATTATGGTTAAGGTTTGGGTTGGAGATTCAAACGAAACCCAGACTGCATACGGGATTACAGGAACCGGAAACGGATAAGCACAAGGTCGCTTTCAAGGGGACACCTCACCTATCTTATCCATAAGTAATCATGACTATAGTGACTCACCTAGGTGAGTCACCATAGTAATGATGACCAAGGGTGAGTCACACAATGGTAATGATGATGGTGTAGGAAATGACAATTTTGCCCCTAAAAGGAATGACAATTTTGCCCTTAAGTGTTTATATAACATCTTTACCCCATTCTTTCATACTCTTCACGCCATTCTTTCTCCCAAATTCTCTCTTACATTTCTTTCTTCTCTTCTCCATTTTTCAAGTTCAAGTGCTTAAGTTCTACTAGAACTTTTGATACAATTCCAATTTTGTTCCTAGGTGAAGTTACCTTTTTACCCTTAGGTGATATTTATCACATCCTTATCATATCCTTATCCTTCCTTGGTCATAAACCTCACGCCACTTGTCCCTTCATCTTTCTCTCTCACTTTTCTTTCTTCTTCACCTTATTCTCCACTTCAAAGTCTTCAAGGTTCCTACTTCAATTTCTCTCCATTCTTCATGGATTCTTCAAGAACTTTGAGAAGTAAACTTGACAAGCTTGATCATCTTCATCATCTAGGAGGATGTAATATAATTGAATGAGAAACAAAAACATAAGCTTCATCTTCCATATTTTCGTGAGCTAGGAGAAAGAGAAGGCAAGGTGAAAGCAAAAGTGAAACCATAGTTAGAAGTGTTGAAGCTTGGTTGAAGCTTGGTTGAAGCAGTCTGAGTAAGATCATTGCAATAAGTTCATCAACCGTTGGATCAAGCTAAAACTTGGTAAAGAAGTTCAGAATGTGTGGTTCTTTAGTTTCACCGTTCGGATTTTCGGTTCAGGGTCTAGAGTAAGAGATATTCAGGTTACACCGTGGTCCTAGAGTGTGAGGAAACTCATCCCGTATATCACGTAACCTGCCACAGTAAAACCATCATCAGATATTCGTTAACCGTTGGATCGGTCTGAAATTTGGGAAGTCGGTTTAAGACACGTGTGTCTTCATCTTCACCGTTAGGATTTCCAATAAGAAGGCTGTAGCTCGAGATATGGAGCTCGCACCGTATCCTTTTTTGTGTTGAAGAGCTGCGTGGTGAGCTCGTAGTGGTTGTGGCTGTGCTCGTCGTGTTCGTGAGATCGAGGGTCAAGGCTGTCCTTGAATACAAGAGTGTACGGGAAAGAATTACCAGATGAGGAGGAAGAAACTACATATACCTGGGAATCATAGGCATAGTATATAATTGCTAGCATGTGTAGGGCTCCTCAAACCCTACTGGTGATGATGTGTGCTTATTTGTGGTGATTGATAACATGATTATTTGTAATGATTGATAACATGATTAAATGATGTCATACATGATAACATGCTAGATGAGATGTTTGCTGTGATAACGTGTTTGTTGTGATAACATGTTTATTTACTATCCTAACATACTTGCAATAATGATCTGTTACTACACTATGACATGTGATGTGTTGTATGATATGATCTTGGGTGACTTTGGAGATGATTGGAATGTTGTTTGAAATTATAGGATGATGCTTGGTATGTTGATCTGTATGTTGATAAGGATTATAGGATAATGAGTATTGATGGTAACTAAGAATGTGGATCTATGTTGTAAGTGGCTCTCATAGTTGGAGAGCGGCATCCTCGCAGTTGGAGGATGTGGGCTTTGAGGCATTAGTTAAGTTGTTGTCAAAATGCTGGATGCATAATCATAAAATTTGCATTGTTGTGGTAGAAAGCCACGAGATTTACTGCAACAGCTGTCTGAAAAGTTATCACACGAGGTTGGTACTTGTGACAATTGCAACAGTAGTTTGAGTGGTTGTCATAAGGGGGCAATATGACTAGCTACAACAGTAGTTTGAGTGGCTATCATATATGCCGGTACGCAACTGTAACAGCAGGTTGAGTGGTTGTGTATGGGGTGCCGTGTGTACACTTGCCACAGCAGCTTGCCAGCAGTTATCATGCGAGGTCGGGACTTGTGACAATTGCAACAACAGTTTGAGTGGTTATCACTAGGGGCTGTATGAATAGCTGCAACAGCAGTTTGAGTGGCTATCATATAAGCTGGTACCTGTATACAGCTGCAACAGCAGTTTGAATGGTTGTGTACAGGGAGCCGTGTGTACGGTTGCAACATCAGTTTGAGTGACTGTCACACGAGGTCGAGGTGGACGTTCTGGAAGACGTTTTAGGAACCAGTAACCTGGACTACCGACTCTATGCCCTTATAGTTGAGGGGTGACTTCCTACTTTGGAAAAAGACTACTTCACAGTTGGAGGACAGTATTTCCAGGGGCCAGGAACTTAGTTGTGCATGTAGGATAGGCAATGGTCCCTAGTTGTAATACTTTTGAGGTTGATTGTTGTAGAATAGACGATGATCTCTAGTTGTGATAATTTGAGGTTGACTTTTGTAGAATAGGTGATGATCCCTAGTTGTGATACTTTGAAGTTGATTGTTGTGTCGAACTTGAGAGATGGATGTGTTTACTGATTGTGTGCTGTTGTGCATGTTGATGTGTTATATGCCACGTGATCTCCCTTTGCATGATATAGTAGCGTTTCTTACCTCCTATGCATGTTTCCCCATGTTTATATGTATGTCATTGTTCGGGTCGTGAACCGAAGGCAGAGGTGCTGGTTGGTTGTCAGAAGTGTTGCAGCAAGTGAAGCTGACTCGAGGTGGACTCCATCGTGAGTAACAAGTTTGGCGTCAGCGCTTCTCGAGTAGAGAGAGACCTCAGAGGTATCTTTGAGTCTCTTGTGGGTTGTACCACGGCCAGTGGGGCGTCTGTTTTATTGTTGTTGTTTTTACGCCATGGCTTCCAGGCGAAACTCTGATGTGCAATCTTGGACTGTAATAAGTTCCTATCTGCTTAACTTTTGAAGTGAGCTTTTTCCGGCTATGTTTAAGGTATCAGAGAGAGAGAGAGAGAGAGAGGTTAAGTTTTAGGAGCGTCACACAACCAGAGATCACACAACAAAACCACAACAGACCTATTCCCCAAGGTTCCTGAAAGACTCGACTAGCTCTGATACCACTAATGTAACACCCCCTGGGCATTACATAAAGAACATGTGCAGAATTAAATTTAAAAGAGAAATGCGGGTTGCTTTGGGAAAAAGGATAATTTACTTTAAGTTGGAAAACTCTGTGTAAAAATTTTCTATGTAATGCTTCAGGAAAGTAAAACACACATCACAAATATAAAATCACATTATGCTATGCAACACACATAAATTGGGTTTATTCATAAACCATAAACCATCACATATAAGTTTTCCTGAAATTGTGTTTCATATAGTAGTTCCAAACTTTACAGAGGTTTCCAAAACGACATATACCGACTTTCTTAAATTAACCATTGAATAGCCTAAGAACTGGTTCGATAAAAGAATTCTACGGACAATAGATCCCACTACCTAGTATACATCGTACCAATAAGACTGGGCCTCATCGTCCACAGTCCACACATCTTCGTCGTCGACATCAAGAAACGCAAGCTACAGGGTCTCGAAGTGACCCAGATGACTGTTGAGAAGCATCTGTACACGTATCCAAAAACACAACAGGGTGTCCAACATGTACAGGCAAGGGTGAGTAACCAATATATGGATTTAAACACGATAACTACATGCACGACACACAAAATAGCATATGAACATATGTAGTATCAACACAGCACAGTAGCAGAGGTAACACAGAGCGATACACCAAGTAATAACATGTATACCATAATTCGCAATATATCAGGTTAATCAATTAGCAGCATAAGACATCTTCGAAAATAGAATAGTGATGTACAATAAGTAAATGTAATCATCAACGGCCATGCAAATGCAATGTGATGTACATGACTCAATGCCATATGCCACAAGGGTAAAACTCTAACCCCTACTCCATGGAGCTAACAAATTGTCGGAGAGAGTGAATGGGAGGACATGTTCCGGTTATTGTCAGCCATGAGCAAGATGCTACGACATTCGTAATGTGCACGTATCTGGCTTTACGGAAACACTCTCGATCAAACATGAAAAGTACGGCGTCTAGTAGAGGATATCAGTGTATTGCTCGGATTCGCCACGACACAGAAGATTCACCAACTGGTCTCATGTCAACCCTTCCAACCCTGATACCTCCAAAGAACATTTAATATCGTCACCGTAAGATTCACACCAACATCTAGGTGTAAGCTCAACTCCTAGGCTCAAGGCCTTACAAACTCATGCAATGAAATGCCAATGCTTACACAAAGCGGATGCGATAAATCAATGTCTATCCACCGGATAAACTTCAAGGTTCACTAAGGTTCTCTTCCTTATGAACTATACGCGTCTTTGTATTACAAAACTTTTATCCACCGGATAAATCTTGTGATCCCTTTGGAACGATCCGGAATGCTTTCAGAATTACCGACCGTCCCCACAAACCAACACGGGTCTTTTCAGCGTGCTTTGTCCTCACTCAAACGCTTTCTGGGAGACTTCCCAAAAGGTCACCCATCCTACAAGTGCTCCAAGTCAAGCACGCTTAACTATGGAGTTCTTATATTCTAGGCTCCCGAAAAGAAGATAAATCTTGTTGGTATAGGTAGTACCAATCAATTCTTATAAGCCCTCCTTCAACTGTACAGTCTCATACCTGCACAGCCTCAGGATCCCTCTCGTTCCGGTCAACACAAGACGGAAACAATCGAACGACTTTTCTTGGATCCGGACCACCGGTCCGTCATCGAACTACTGTTTCAAAATCCAAAACGTTGCATGTGTGTGTTTATGTCTTATGAATTACATCTCAAGTCCTAAGTATTATGAAGAAGGATTGAGAATCCTTTTAGATAAGTCTTTGATCCTTTCTAAGATATTAATTCCTTGAGTTTCAAATAATAAAATAAGTATTGCTTCACTTAAGTCTTATGAAGTCATTGATGAACTAAGTCATCAAGGGTACAGTGCATGGTCTTGTTGCACCATATACTATACTTAAATATCTCTTTTCTTTTGCACTAAGTTAATTACTTAACTTTGGTTTCTCATGCGTAAAACTTTACGACTTAGAGTTGAAAACTCTCTATGTAACCCAAATCCTTTCTATTTGAAAACTCATTGATTTGAAAGAACTTTGTTACTTGATTAAGGTAAAGTACCTTAACTATTTTGAAAAGGCTTTTCCTTACTAGCTTAGTGTAAAACCATGATCTAAGCTAGTGTAAAAGGAAATAGAATTTCATTTAGTTTTCCAACTATGATTCAATTAGTTTAAACTTGAGGACAAGGTCCTCTTTATACTTTGAAGGTAGAATGTTAACTTAGTTTCAAAGGGTGTGACATCCGATTAATCCTAAGGTAACTTCATTTTACTTTTACTATCATAAAATCATTTCATCTTTTTATTTTTAAAACACATAGTTAATTGGATAAACTAGGACTATAGTAAAAAATACACTTTCACCTTAGTAAAACACTTGAATGTCAAAACTCCATTTGATCTTTGGATCAAAATCACTTAGTGTTTTTCTTTGAAATATATGTTATTAAAACACTTTATTGCTTTCAAAAACTTTGAATGCTCAAGAACAACTCATGTTCTTTCCTCTTTTCATGGTCATGGCCGAATACTCCCTTACATGGGATGTGAAGATTTTGCTTCACCAATTTGACAAGTCATAGCTCAAAATGCTCACAAAATTATAACAAACAACAATCATACATCATTGCATCATAGTCAAGTATAAAAATCCTTACTTGATCTAGAGATCAAAGTATGGTTTTTCAACATACATGAAAACATTTTCCATCCAAGCATACATCATTATAACATATGCTAAAGCATAATAAAGCATAGACCATTATTTCAATCACAACGAAGCTCAAACAAAGATACACAAATCAATCACGGATAACATATAGTTATCGGAAAATCCCTCAGGCAAACACCCCTTACCCGTTGAAGTTATCCTCCAAGCAAAAGTTGTCCGATCGGCCCGCGAATTCTCCCGATTCCTCGTCCGATTACTCAACCACAACTACATACACATAATCAATCCAATCATCAATATTACATAACACAAATTTTCCTATTCCCCTATATAGGATTCGGCCATGGAGCTATAAAAATAGCTAGGGATGTCCAAAAATCCCTATCTTTTGGATTCCTTCCTTACTAGGTGTGGTAAGGCTAAATCAAAGCCTATTACACCAAAAATTGAACCAAAACCCCATCCACCAACACATGGAGGTTTTGGCCAAGAAAACCCCTATGAGCTAGGAAGCTCATTTGGTTTCCAACTCTTGGATCAATGATCCTCAAGTACACACAACACTAGATTAAGTTACATTACTCAAAAATTTGAAGTAAAACTCTTGCTTTTTCAACATATAGGTTTCGGCAACTTTAAGAAGAATTAGCTAGAAAACTTATTTGATTTCATGCTCTTGGATAATGAAAAAGAATGACGAAACTAGATCATAGAAATTGATTTCACATTAAAAGGATTTTTCTACACTTTTCTATGAATTTTCAAAGTTATGAATCAAAACTTGGATCTTCATGAATCAAGAGATTCAAGAGATGAAATAGAGAGATAAAGAGAGCTAGGATGGAGTTTATACCTCCTAGATGATGAAGCTTAAGATCAAAGTATAGAAATGGTTGAAGAACTTTGAAGAACTTGAAGAACAAGTGAGAGAAGAGAGGAGAGAGAGAGAGAGAGAGAGATGGCCGAATGGCCTAGTGAGAGAATGAGTGAGACATTTATTTTGTCTCAATGACAAACTTTAGTTAAGTTTAGGACGTTTTGGTAATTTCCTTAAAAGACCAGGGGCATAATTGTCATTTCCCCTATAAATATCTAGATACTTTTAGAAATGTAATGATGACATTGGTGAGTCACAGGGTCAAAAGGGTCATTTCATAAATTCTGAAAGGCAAAACGGTCATTTAGCCTAGGGACAGAATTGGAATTAAAACAAAAGGTCAATGGCATTTTGGTCTTTTCGTGTCCGGATATTTTCTAAACGTCATCATTACAGTGGTGAGTCATGGCACACCTTCCTAGGTGATATGACTTCAATCTTATCCGTAGCAGGTCACTGAAATCCCGTATTCAGCTCCATTGTTCATCCGATTTTGGTTTTACGCCCAAATAACGTATAACGACTTATTTATTTTGAAAATTTTGAAAATAACCAATATCGTTGGAAAGAAAATATAAAACCTAACTGTTTCGTTCACGGGTCAAAATTAGGTTTTCTGATCAGTAAAATCTTACTGTCAGTTAAAACGCAGACCGGGCTCCGTTCGAGCTTTTAACCCAAAATTTAACCATAGCTTCCTAAGATAGCGTAGAGCATGACTATCGTCTTAGTTTATTTTAATTCACTCTCTAGACCCTTCAATAAAATACAAACACATAAATACTGTTTAATTAGAAAATCGAGGTGTTACAAGGAACACATCTCCAAGGGAGACAATCAGAGGAATTTAGAACTTGGTTAAATCCAAGCACCATAGATTATTGACCCGCCTGTAATGGAACAAGAGTTGGTTCCAAACGATGTTGTGGTCCAACTACCTGTTCAAGTAACACAAGACTCGCGTAGGTCAAACAGGACACGTCATCGACCTGGGGGATATGGAATACTCCTAAATCAAGAAGGTGATGAACCGCTCATGGATCATGATGAGCTTGTGACTTAACAGGAGGCCATCGTTGGCCTACATTCTGAGAAGTGGCTAGGAGCCATGGGATCCGAAGTAGAATCCATATACACCACCGGGTATGGACCTTGGTTGAGTCACCTAAAAGGTAGCATTATGCTATCTTTGACGGAAGTTTGCTCGCGTGGACTGAGCAGAGCTATTGCTACCTTGCATTACTGGTGATAGACGAAGCTCTCCTTTTGTGGTTGTAGCAGCAGTGTTCATCGGATCTGCTGCGCTGTAGCTGTGTTGATTAAGTTGCTACTCTCTCCATAGCAGTGTTCGTGATTAACCAGTCCTGTTGACTTGCTCACAGTGTTCGTGGGAAAGAAACACTTCAAGAGGTAAACGCTAATTCTTGTGATTCATGGGCAATGCAAGATCCTTATGTAAAGGGGTTTTCTCCTCTCAAGAGGTTTTGAAATTTTTTTTGCACAACATAGAGCACTCATAATGGCTGTTGCACACCCTTGACAGGCGCGCCCTCTTTCTTCTCTCTGTGTGTCACGCCTCTCCCAATCCTAATAGCTAAGCACTACGCTATCTCTGACGCTGGTTTGCTCGTGTGGACTGAGTAGAGGTATTGCTACTTTGCAAAACTGGTGATAGAGAAGTTTTTCCTTATGGTGGTTATGACTGGACAATTATCATAACTTCGCGATCCGAGATTAGTTAACCGTTGGATCGGGCTGAAATAAGCAGGTTCATGACATGTGGTTCTACATCTTCACCATTCAATTTTTCAATATGAGGTCTGGAACGAAAGTTATGAGCATCACAAGTAGCAACAATTTTGGCTAACCGGTGTGGTTGGCGTGCTCACAATGTTCGCGGTAAAGCTACGCTTTAAGAACTAAACAAAATATCCTTGTGATTCATGTGCAATGTGTGGTCCTTTTGTAAAGGGGTTTTTCCGCTAAAAAGGATTTTGAAAATTGTTTTTGAAAATTATCCCTCTTAAAACCCCAAAAGTGGTATCAGAGCATTGGTCGTAGTTTGACATGTATCATAGGATTGTTTGCCTTTGTATGATAACATGTTTATTGCTTTTAAATATGATTTGTATGTTTAAAAGCATGTTTGTATGATTTTTATGTGATATAAATCTGTTTGAACGTGTTTATTTGCTTGGTTGTGCTCATAACATAAATAAGGATTCGCTTCTGGAATCCTGCTACGGCGTAGAGTATGGCCGTGCTTCCTGTGGCACGACCATGTACGTTTGAATCTGCGTTAGTGAATGCATAGCACGGCCGTGCGCCGTTTGGCACAACCGTGCCACTTTCAAACAGCGTCAACGAACTTTGAGCACGGCCGTGCTGAACAGCGTCAGCAAGTTTTCAGCACGGTCATGCGCCATTTGGCACGGCCATGCTAATGGACAGAATGTGATTTTGTCCGCTTTTGCATATTTATAAATTGTTTATTAAATGTGCGGTATATGGTTATGGATCTAGTTTTGGTATTTATTTTATTTGATAAATACGGCCTGCGTGTCGTGATTTATTGTATTTATTTTATAAATACGGCTTGCGTGTCGTGATATTTAATTTATTTATTTTTTAAAATTTTGTAAATTGCTCCGGATGACATGGAGGCAACACCAAATCATGACGTCAGTGGGAGGAGCTTTGAAAGTTTGCTCGAGGGTCAAAGATTGTAATAATTAGTTTTAATTATTGAACATTAGGAGGCCATAATCATAATACCTTTTATATGTCTTGTATGTTTATGTATGTGATGCATGAAATGTATGAGATGTATGATTTAAATTTGGAGTTTAAATTGCATGATAGCAAGTATGTCATTGTATGCTTAATATGTTTTGAATGTATGTAAGCTAGTATCTCATGTATGCTATGAGAGATTTTTATATGATAAACAAGCCGGTGAGATAATTTAATAATTAAATTCCCTCAATAAATTAAGTTATTAAATGCCTCCTGATGCGTAGTACTCGTCAAGGCCATAATCATTTAAGTGTGGGTCATACTTAACTGAGCACCTTAATATATTTTGGTGAGGCGGGAAAGGTGAAATAACCTACTGCCAACCATTGGGTTGACCTTAACTAAGCATATTCAATAGGATAGAAATGGCTTAGATGCATGGGGTTAGGCATTAATCCATATGATGGATTAGAGTAAGGAGTTATTCACCCAACTGGTCCGAGAATTACATTGGATGTAATTGGAAAGGAGTTTCCTACCTAAATAGCCGAGTTCTGGGCGATCAGCATAACTGACTCAGAACGAGGTGAAATAAGGATTTTGGTCCCACTAGAAAATCTTTCAACGGGATTTTCCAAGTCAATGATGAGGGTCATTGATTTGAGTAAAATAGTGGGAGCATATTTAATAAAAGTCCTATTAAATATGTTTTAATCATGATACATATATTCTTTATGTTTCTGTATTAAATAACCATGACTACAAACACCACTTTCATTTTATTGTTGCGATACATCCTTGAGAAGGATGAGTTATCTAGAATTAATTTTCTGGATTGGTACATATTTTGAGGATTGTCCTCAAGTACGAGAAAAGAACTGTATGTTCTCAAGCAATTAATTCCCAAGCAATTTGTTGCTACTGCCACAAGGGTCGAAATGGATGCTTAATAGAAGCATCAAGTCGATGCCATTGGTGTACGACATCTCATGCTTGCAATCATGGAGATGTATGATATGATCATGCACCTTATGATGCTCTAACAAGAGCTAGCAAGGCATAAGAGGTACTAGAAAGAGTATATAGACAAGAAAGGAAGTATGACTTCTTGTTCTGGAGAGATCCCATGCTAGAGCGTGGCAACGCTCAAGCGTTCAAAGTGATGAACGCTTAAGCGTGGATAGCAGAAACCATAAGTGGAGCTTCCACTTTCATCTTCTTATTCTGCACGAAATTCTCTAAGTTCCTGCGAGTTAGAGAGAGAAGCTCTGGAATTTTAGAGAGAGGAAACTCACTTTCGAGGTGATCGAGCCGCCGGAACGCGATTCCGACTACACCGTTGCAATCGCGGTGAAGTTTTGCACAACTCCAGGAGATTAGTTTCTCGATTCGTCCCAGGTAAACTCGAACCCCTAACACGCGTTCTTTGTATTCTTGGCGTTCTTCGAGTCTTTACCTTTTTCTTTGATCTTTTGGGCTTGCCCTAGGGCTAACACAGTTGTATATGTGTTGTGCTCGTTATTAGGACAAAGTGCGTGCTCGTGATTTCCTGCAAATTGGGGACTAAGGTCGCGGCTACCAGGGAGATTGGGGCTGTTCTTGGAGCTGCCATTGAAGGAGGGCTGCGAGCTTGAGGAAGGAGGAATGAGCCGATAATCGCGTGGATTTGCGTGCCGACAGTTCAAGTGGGGAGAAAGAGTACTGCTACCGTCGAGAAGGCAAGAGTAATGTAGTTGTGATTTCTGCTATGCCTAGGGAAGCCCAAACCCGACTAGTGGTTGAGCCCTGATAAAGTATCTAGACCCTAGGTTTAGCTTACTTTGGGTTATCGCCGTTAAGTTTGGAAACCCTAGGTTAGAAAACTGTTAATCGAGGATGTTTAGTGATGTATGCCTGTATGCGGTTGGCTGTTGTTGCTATCTGTCTGCCTATATACTACTTGGTATATGTGATATGCTGCTAGCTGCTTATATGTTGTTGTTGATGTTACTGCTACTATGGTGATATTATTGTTGTTGCTATGCTGTATGCTGTAATATTAAGAGTTGTGGCGGAATGCCGTAGAATAAGTTTGGCTGTGTGCCGTGTTGTTATCGGGTTGATACCGTGGATGGTGCCGTTGCTATTGTACTGACTTCTTGAGGCTGTGGCCATGTTGCTTGAGCTGTGGCTCGTGGACGCGTGGCGTCGAGGCTGTGGCCGTGTGGATGCAATGGCATAGTATTATTTCTGATTGAGAGCTTAGGTGTGAGATCCGGTATCAAGCCCGTTGAGGATGTTTGTTGCATATCATCATCAGCTGCCAAGTGGCGAGGCCGTGTGACAGGTAGTATGGGCTGCTAGCTTCATACGAGGTTAGCGGTACCTAAGTGCGGGTACGGAAAGTAGATAGGGCGGTCAAGTGAGTGGCCTTGGAGATGTTGCCGGTCTCGGGAATAGTTTACAGTGACGGATGAGGTAGCTCCTATCCTATCGTGACGCCCGATCCAGTCCGGTTTGCCCGACTAATCCCAGAGCTTTCCAGTTGTTTCAGGCTAACATTCCGAGGCGACCGAGATACCCCGATTCCGGAATGGAAGGGAGATACACTCTTATTGGTCACGGCGAGCGGTTCGGTTTCTTGGACAGGTTAACTCCGTTCCGACACAGAACCTGTTCCGGTGTGGACTTATTCGGGTGTGGAACCGTTCCAATTGGGAACCTGCATAAGTGCGTTTTTCGGCCGACATGCTGCATGGGATTAGTATCCCGGTCTAGAGGATTGATCTGAGTGTGAGACTCATAGGATGGATGTCTGTTGCAATTGTTGTCTCGAGAGATGTGTTTTTTATGGTCTACATAGGACCAGTCAACCTGATGTTCCGGAGCGGTACACCTTCGTATGTAGATATTATTGGTCCCTATCGTATCTACCAGTTCCTCCCCTTTCCGAGGATGTGGCGCCCTCCGAGGCAGAGGGAGCAGGACTACGATTGGGCAGCCCCCCAGTCATCGGTCGTGACCAGTAGGAGAGGTTACGTCTACCGAGGCCAACCCCAGGAGGACTGAGCAGTACTTGGGGACTTACCGCAGGCGTAGGATCGTGGTGTCCAGTTCTTCGTCAGAGTATGAGCCGATTGTGCGTTACAGGCGTACTCATGGCGAAGCTCAGGGTAGCTCAGGGCATCCTCACCACTGATGGTGAGAGCTTGCCAGTGCGTCCTAGGGAGTGAGCTGAGAGCTTTTGATGTATCTTTGAGAGGGGACGGGGGGTTGCTGGTGAGCTCTAGTGTGTTTCTTTTGCTCTTGATGTATTTTTGGTTTCTACCCAACCGTATGTATATGTATGTACAGTGTCCTACTGATGGGGCTAACTTATGCATGTTATTATACAGTTATGCTTATTTTGTGCTTTATACTCTGATCATCATTTGCTATGCTTGCCGTTCTTAATTACGTCATTTTGTTTTCCGCAACGTTGCTTGTATACCACGCTATCGTTTTATATACGGCTAGGCATAGTTAATAATAATAATAATAATAAGAGGTTGGGACTAATGGGAAGGCTTCATATGTATGGGGTCATCTCATTTTGGTGGTATAAGAGCGTCGAGGACGTTCTGCAGCCAATGGGATTATTCTCCTAAGAGAAGAGGGTCGTCTCACGAACCGGGAGACAATTGGAGCTGTAGAAGGATTTAACGGGACCCGCAAACGGATAATTTTGAAGTCACATCAGGTCAACATCACCTGCGGATGCCTGCCAAGTGTCATGATGATTTTCAAAATATCTGGACGTGAAATGACCAAAATGCCCATGAGTTTTCATGAAATTACAACTTAACCATGGTGAAATGACCAAACTACCCCTAAGTGAGAAAATATCTTAACTTATCTCCCTCACCCTTGGCCATCTCGAGCAGCCCTCTTTCTTTCTCTCCATCTCACTTGTTCTTCTTTGTTCATCATTTTCTTCACACTTTCTCATCATTTTCTTCTTGAATCTTCAAGTCTTTTGGTGAAACAAGTTGATTTTCTTCTTAAGCTTCATCATCTAGGAGGTATAAACTCCATCCTAGCTCTTTTAATCCCTCTATTTCATCTCTTAATCTCTTGATTCATGGAGGTTAAAGTTTTGATTCATGAATTTCAAAAATCCATGAAAATTTGTAGAAATATCCTTTTAATGTCAAACCAATTTCTATGAGTTAGTTTCATCATTCTCTTTCATAACCCAAGAGCATGAAATTAAATAAGCTTTCTAGCCAATTTATTTAAAAGTGGCCGAACCATGTATGTTGAAAAAGTTTGAGTTTTTTATTCAAGCTTTGAGTGATAAGATTTGTTTTAGAGTTAGGAGTACCTAAGGATCATCCATCCAAGAGATAAGAAATTTTGAACATCTCTAGCTAATTTTAATATAGAGGGGCCGAACCCTAAGTGGATGGAAATAGGAGAAATTTGTGTTGTTAGATGTTAACGTTTGAGTGATTGTGTTGATTATAGTTGGTAACGAGTATTCGGGCGAATAATCGGGAGGTTCGCGAACCGGTCAACCTACTTTCGTCCGGAGGATTACTTCACTAATAGGTATGGGGGGTGAACCTCATCACACCAAAATTGGTGGCGGTGAAAATTGTTGTTTATGTTTGTGTGGGTGAAACTCTTTTGTTTGGGTTCACTACTTTATTGGTAAAGTTCTCTTGGAGAACATGAATTGTAATAATGGTTCTATGTTTAATAGTTTATGATGATGTGTGATTAGATGAAAAATATTATCATTGTATGCTGAAAACCATACTTTGATCTCTAGATCAAGTAAGGATTTTTATGCTTGATTATGATGCAATGATCTATGATTGTTGTTTATCATAATTTGGTGAGCATTTTGATCTAAGACTTGATAAGTTAGTGAAGCAAAATCTTCACATTCCATTATGAAGGGCATTCGGCCATGACCATGAAAAGAGGAAAGAACATGAGTTGTTCTTGAGCATTCAAAGTTTTTGAAATCAAGAAAGTGTTTTAATAACATATATTTCAAAGAAAAACAATAAGTGGTTTTGATCCAAAGATCAAGTGGAGTTTCAACATTCAAGTGTTTTACTAAGGTGAAAAATATCTTTTTACTTTAGCCATATTTATCTAATTAATTAAGTGTTTTAAAAGTAAAATGATGAAAGTGATTTCATGGAAGAAAAAGTAGTACGAAGTTACTTAAGTTTTAATGGGATACCACCTTTATTTTCGAACTAAGTTAACATTCAATCTACAAAGTATAAAGAGGACCTTGTCCTCAAGTTTGAACTAATTGAATCATAGTTTGAAAACTAAATGAAATTCTATTTTCTTTTACATTAACTTAGATCATGGTTTTACACTAAGCTAGTAAGGAAAAGCCTTTTTAAATTAGTTAAGGTACTTTACCTTAATCAAGTAACAAAGTTCTTTCAAATCATATGATTTTCAATTACAAAGATTTTGGTTTACAAAGTTTCAAATGGAGAGTTTTCAACTCAAAATCGTAAAGTTTTACGAGTGAAAACCTAAGTTAAAGTAATTAACTTAGAGTTGAAGACAAGGGACTATACCATTGATGACTTAGTTCATCAATGACTTCATAAGACTTAAGTGAATCAACACTTATTTCATTATTTGAAAATCAAGGAGTTAATATCTAAGAACGGATCAAAGACTTATCTAAGAGGATTCTCAATCCTTCTTCATAATACTTAGGACTTTATACATAATTCATAAGACATAAACACAAACATGAAACGTTTTGGGTTTTGGAACAGTAGTTCAATGACGGACCGGTGATTCGGATCCAGGTCAATCGTTCAATTGTTTCAGTCTTGTGATGGCTCGATCCTGGAGGGATCACGAGATTTATCTAGTGGATAAAGTTTTGTAATACAAAGACGCGTATAGTTCCTAAGGTAGAGAACCTTAACGAACCTTGAGGTTTATCCGGTGGATAGACATTGCTTTATCGCATCTGCTCTATGTAAACATTGGCATTTCATTGCATGAGTTGTAAAGCCTTGAGCCTAGGAGTTTAGCTTACACCTAGATGCTGGTGCGAATCTTACGGTGATGATCATAAATGGTCTTTGGAGATATCAGGGTTGGAAGGGCTGACATGAGACTAGCTAATGATTCTTCTATGCAACACCCTTTCCTGAGTGTCACATTCCCGAACGTTTATAAGGCCGAAAATATTTCTTAATGCGGAAAATACGGTTTTCTTTTTTTTTTTTTATTTCTTTTCGCAAAAGGTAATGGGATTTAGTAAAGGTAAATAATACTAATAAACGAACTTAGGTTCGCCATGCATTTCTAGAACATAAGGCATAATAAATACAGGGACATAAACGGAAAAGAAATAATACTATATACAGACATAAGTCTAATGCATAACTGACATAAAAAGATACAATAAGTACTAGGAGTCGTAGCTCCCAAAAGGTACTACAAAACTGACGCAGTCTGGTCGACAACAAAACTAAACCACAAAAAGAAGGTCCGCCTCAGGGCTCAAGGAAACTACTGGGCGAACCATCGTCACGTCCATCTGTTCAAGCAGCAAGTACCAACAGAAAACATACAGATATGTGTGAGATTCCCGTTCATCAACACAACAAAACAGCAGTAGTAAAAATGGGACGACTCACCTGGTAACAGCGTACCCAACATGCTTACAAGAATTCTCAATGTCAAACATATTAAGCAGTAACAACATAATACCATGTTAAGCAGTTAACAACATGAAATAAGGGTATTCTTAAACAGTACAACGATGTATAACAGTAAATGTAAACATCAATAGCCATGCAATGCAATGCAATGTATATGACTCAATGTCAATGTCACTGGGTACTACTCTGACCCCTACTCCATGGAGCTAACAAAACATTCGGAGAGAGGGAATGGGAGGACATGTTCCGTGCGCGCCAGCCTTGGGCAAGATGCTACAACATTCGTAACGTGCACGTATCTGGCTTTTACGGAAACACTCTCGACCAAACATGAAAAGTACGGCATCTAGTAGAGGATATCAGTGTATTGCACGGATTCGCCATGACACAGAAGAGCTACCAACTGGTCACATGTAAGCCCTTCCAACCCTGATACCGCCAAAAAGACCATTGAAGATCGTCACCGTAATATTCGCACCCGCATCAAGGTGTAAGCTCGACTCCTAGGCTCAAGGCCTTACGACTATGCAAATGAAATGCCAATGCTTATACAAAGCAGATGCGATCAAGCAATCTCGAGTTCCACTAAGGTTGTCTGCCTTAGGAACTATACGCGTCTTTTGAAAACAAAACCTTTATCCGCCGGATAAATCTCGTGATTCCTCGGGGATCGAGTCATCACAAGACTGAAACAATTGAATGACTGATCGGGATCCGAATCACTGGTCCGTCATCGAACTACTGTTTCAAAACCCAAAACGTTTGTAAACCAAAACAACTTCTCAATTGAAAACTCATTTGATTTAAAACAACTTTTGAAACACTTACTTACTCTATTTTTAGCATTTTCTGAAACATGAAATTCGCTTAGCGGATTTACATTCGCTTAGCGAAATTGAGCCAGTAATACCTCTCTTGAAACTCCTCTTTATCGCTCGGCGAAACATATTTCGCTTAGCGAAAGTCCACTTTATTCGCTTAGCGAAATGGAGGCGGTTTTACCTCTTTTGAGACTCCTCTGGATCGCTTGGCGAAGCAGAATTCGTGTAGCGAAATTTCACTTCATTCGCTTAGCGAGTATAATTTCGCTTAGCTAAATGGAGGCGGTTATACTTCCTTTGAAGACTTCTCTGGATCGCTCAGCGAGACGTAATTCGCGTAGCGAAATTCGCTTGGTTCGCTTAGCGAATATTATTTCGCTTAGCGAAAGTGAGGCAGTGATGCCCAACTTTGAATTTCTCTGTTTTCGCTTAGCGAATGTAAATTCGCTTAGCGAAAAGTTGCCTTAAAACAAGACATTAACCTTATGGAACCATTTTGATTCTCTTCATGAAACCACTTCTTTTCTCATTTTGAGTCACTTGATTTAATAGATGGACTAAGGATAAGGTATAAAACATGTTTCACTTTGGTGAAAACACTTTGAGATTTAATTCCATTCAAAGCACTTTGGGTTTTTCTTTGAAAACACAAGTTATTGAAAACACTTTCTTTACATCAAAAATTAACTTGTCCAAGAACTATTCATATCCTTCCTTTCCTCAAGGTCATGGCTAATAGCCAACTAGGAATCAATGTGAAGTTTTCCTTCATCAACCAATCAAAGCATGGCTCACAAAACTTACACAATCATGATAAACCATAACTCACAACATTGCATCATGGTTAAGCACATAAACACAAAAGTCTATACTTGATCTAATAATCAAAGTAGGTTTTTCATCATGCAAGAAATCATTTTCTCACCTAGACAACATCATCATAAAACACATGATAAGGTATGAAACACATGATAAGACATAACTACAATTATCACACATTGTTCTCTTTGAGAGCTTAACACAACTTAACCATTAAAAGTGAACCCAAACTAAAGGGTTTCACCCACACATAACTTAAACAACCATCTTCACCACCACTATCTTGGTGTGATGAGGTTCATCTCCCCATACCTGTTGATGAGCAGATTCCCGGATCAAAGTCGGCTGATCGGTTTGTGAACCTCCTGGCAATCGTCAACAACTATAACAACACAACAATCCAACATTAAACAACAATCAAAGCCAATCTCAACAATCTTAACAAAGAGGATTTCGGCCACCCTAGGTTAAAAAGTTAGGAATTGGTTTTGGTTTTCCATTTCATGGATCTAAAGGCATTAGGAAAGCTAAGGATGAAATCAAGTGTTAAAAATCAAAAATTGATGAAAACACGATTCATCATCATCCAAAAAGGGTTCGGCCAAAAAGAGATTTTGGGCTATGATGGGAGTTGAATCATATGCTCTTGGGTTTAGGTAGAGATTAATGATGTGAGTTCAAAGAACTTGATCTTACCTCAAAAGGATTTTTCTACAATTTCCTATGGATTTTCAAAGTTGTGGATCTAAGAAATTATTTTCATGAAAATGAAGATTGATCTTGAAATAAAGAAAGATTCAAGAAGCTAAGAGATCATAGAAGTGATCTTACCTTGAAATGAAGGAAGATTGCTCAAGGAATCAAGTGATTCCAACAAAAACTCAAGCTTTTCAAGACCAACAATGGGGTTTTCTCTCAAGAACAACTATGGAACTCTAAAGGGAGAGGGCTGTGCGAAAATGAGAGAGTGAGGGGCTGAGTTCAGCCTCTTAAGTGCTCACTTAAGGGTAAAAAGGTCATTTGCCAAAAGGGTATAATGGTAAAAGTGTAAAAGACTAAGGTTAGGGACATTTTGGTCATTTTGCGGTCAGATATTTCCGAACGTCATGACGACTCTGGCATACTCTCCCGTATGGCGTTCACAGCAGCAGTAAGCTTTTGAGCAGCCATTGCTACCTTCAAAACCAGAACTGTCAAACTCAAGAAACCACAACAAAACTAAAGCAAACAACAGAGAAACACACAGAGAACACAACACAAACAAGACAGACCATAACCTACAACCCCAAAAAGACTCGGCCATCTCTGATACCAAATAATGCAACACCCTTTCCCGAGTGTCACATTCCCGAACGTTTATAAGGCCGAAAATATTTCTTAATGCGGAAAATACGGTTTTCTTTTTTTTTTTTTCTTTTCGCAAAAGGTAATGGGATTTAGTAAAGGTAAATAATACTAATAAACGAACTTAGGTTCGCCATGCATTTATAGAACATAAGGCATAATAAATGCAGGGACATAAACGGAAAAAAAATAATACTATATACAGACATAAGTCTAATGCATAACTGACATAAAAAGATACATTAAGTACTAGGAGTCGTAGCTCCCAAAAGGTACTACAAAACTGACGTAGTCTGGCCGACAACAAAACTAAACCACAAAAAGAAGGTCCGCCTCAGGGCTCAAGGAAACTACGGGGCTGAACCATCATCACGTCCATCTGTTCAAGCAGCAAGTACCGACAGAAAACATACAGATATGGGTGAGATTCCCGTTCATCAGCACAACAAAACAGTAGTAGTAAAAACGGGACGACTCACCGGGTAGCAGCGTACCCAACATGCTTACAAGAATTCTCAATGTCAAACATATTAAGCAGTAACAGCATAATATCATGTTAAGCAGTTAACAGCATGAAATAAGGGTATTCTTAAATAGTGCAACGAAGTATAATAGTAAATGTAAACATCAATAGCCATGCAATGCAATGCAATGTATATGACTCAATGTCAATGTCAATGGGTACTACTCTGACCCCTACTCCATGGAGCTAACAAAACATTCTGAGAGAGTGAATGGGAGGACATGTTCCGTGCGCGCCAGCCTTGGGCAAGATGCTACAACATTCGTAACGTGCACGTATCTGGCTTTTACGGAAACACTCTCGACCAAACATGAAAAGTACGACATCTAGTAGAGGATATCAGTGTATTGCACGGATTCGCCACGACATAGAAGAGCTACCAACTGGTCACATGTAAGCCCTTCCAACCCTGATACCTCCAAAAAGACCATTGAAGATCGTCACCGTAAGATTCGCACCCGCATCAAGGTGTAAGCTCAACTCCTAGGCTCAAGGCCTTACGACTATGCAAATGAAATGCCAATGCTTACAAAAAGCAGATGCGATCAAGCAATCTCGAGTTCCACTAAGGTTCTCTTCCTTAGGAACTATACGCGTCTTTTGAAAAGAAAAACTTTATCCACCGGATAAATCTCGTGATTCCTCCGGGATAGAGTCATCACAAGACTGAAACAATTGAACGACTGATCGGGGTCCGAATCACCGGTCCATCATCGAACTACTGTTTCAAATCCCAAAACGTTTGTAAACCAAAACAACTTCTCAATTGAAAACTCATTTGATTTGAAAAGTTGCCTTAAAACAAGACATTAACCTTATGGAACCATTTTGATTCTCTTCATGAATCCACTTCTTTTCTCATTTTGAGTCACTTGATTTAATAGATGGACTAAGGATAAGGTATAAAACATGTTTCACTTTGGTGAAAACACTTTGAGATTTAATTCCATTCAAAGCACTTAGGGTTTTTCTTTGAAAACACAAGTTATTGAAAACACTTTCTTTACATCAAAACTTAACTTGTCCAAGAACTATTCATATCCTTCCTTTCCTCAAGGTCATGGCTAATAGCCAACTAGGAATCAATGTGAAGTTTTCCTTCATCAACCAATCAAAGCATGGCTCACAAAACTTACACAATCATGATAAACCATAACTCACAACATTGCATCATGGTTAAGCACATAAACACAAAAGTCTATACTTGATCTAATAATCAAAGTAGGTTTTTCATCATGCAAGAAATCATTTTCTCACCTAGACAACATCATCATAAAACACATGATAAGGTATGAAACACATGATAAGACATAACTACAATTATCACACATTGTTCTCTTGGAGAGCTAAACACAACTTAACTATTAAAAGTGAACCCAAACTAAAGGGTTTCACCCACACATAACTTAAACAACCATCTTCACCACCACCACCTTGGTGTGATGAGGTTCATCTCCCCATACCTGTTGATGAGCAGATTCCCGGATCAAAGTCGGCTGATCGGTTTGTGAACCTCCTGGCAATCGTCAACAACTATAACAACACAACAATCCAACATTAAACAACAATCAAAGCCAATCTCAACAATCTTAACAAAGAGGATTTCGGCCACCCTAGGTTAAAAAGTTAGGAATTGGTTTTGGTTTTCCATTTCATGGATCTAAAGGCATTAGGAAAGCTAAGGATGAAATCAAGTGTTAAAAATCAAAAAATTGATGAAAGCACTATTCATCATCATCCAAAAAGGGTTCGGCCAAAAAGAGATTTTGGGCTATGATGGGAGTTGAATCATATGCTCTTGGGTTTAGGTAGAGATTAATGATGTGAGTTCAAAGAACTTGATCTTACCTCAAAAGGATTTTTCTACAATTTCCTATGGATTTTCAAAGTTTTGGATCTAAGAAATTCTTTTCATGAAAATGAAGATTGATCTTGAAATAAAGAAAGATTCAAGAAGCTAAGAGATCATAGAAGTGATCTTACCTTGAAATGAAGGAAGATTGCTCAAGGAATCAAGTGATTCCAACAAAAACTCAAGCTTTTCAAGACCAACAATGGGGTTTTCTCTCAAGAACAACTATGGAACTCTAAAGGGAGAGGGCTGTGCGAAAATGAGAGAGTGAGGGGCTGAGTTCAGCCTCTTAAGAGCTCACTTAAGGGTAAAAAGGTCATTTGCCAAAAGGGTATAATGGTAAAAGTGTAAAAGACTAAGGTTAGGGGCATTTTGGTCATTTTGCGTTCAAATATTTCCGAACGTCATGACGACTCTGGCATACTCTCCCAAGTGTCCTGGGATGATGTGATATCAATATTATCTGTTGGTGAGTCGCGGTAAATCCATATGTGGCTCCGTTCGTCACCCGATTGAGGATTCCGCCCGAACGAAGGTCAGGAAGTGATTTTTCTGAAATTTTTGTGAAATTTAACAAAAACGTAGATAATCGAATTCTAAGACTTATTGTCTCGTTCACGGGTCTATCTGAGGTCTTCTGAGCAGTAAAATCATACTGTCAGTGTAAAAACGCAGACCAGACTCCGTTTGCGTTTTCGACTCAAAACTTAATCGTAGCTTCCTACGATATCGTCGAGCATGACTAGGGTCTCGGAATATTTTATTTCTATTCCTAAGACCTCGAATAAAATAAAAACATTAAAATACTGAAGAAATAGAAAACGTAAAAATCGGTGCGTTACATTCCTACCCCTTTTAAAAGAATTTCGTCCTCGAAATTGTACGTACCTCTTAAAAACAAACTCGATACTGTTGTTGCATTTCCTCCACTCTTTCCTAGGTTGCATCACCTGTAGTCTCGTTCCAGATAACTTTGACTAATGTTATCTGCTTCCCTCGCTGTTTCTTTACTCTCCTGTCCTCGATTTTAACCGGCAATGTCTCATAGGTTAGGTTATCCTTTAGCTGTACTGAATCAAACTCTATGACGTGACTGGGATCAGGAATATACTTTCGTAATTGCGAAACATGAAAAACATTATGAAGGTTGGATAGAAAAGGCGGTAAAGCTATTTGGTAAGCTACTGGATCTATCCGACGAAGAATTTGATAAGGTCCAATGAATTTTGGAGTGAGTTTTCTGGACTTCAGGACCCTGCCCACCCCTGTCATCGGAGTGACTCTCAAAAACACATGATCCCCTTCCTAGAACTCAAGTGGCCTACGTCTTTTATCCGCATAACTCTTCTGTCGGCTTTGAGTTATCCTCATCTTTTCTTGAATCAGTTTTACCTTCTCAGTTGTTTGTTGCACTAGTTCAGGTCCTAATGAAGCACTTTCTCCATCTTGGTACCAACACAAAGGTGTTCTGCAACGTCGTCCGTATAAAGCTTCGTAGGGTGCCATCCCTATACTCGAATGATAACTGTTGTTGTAGGTGAAACTCTATCAACGGTAGAAAACTCTCCCAACTACCGGCATGTTCCAACACACATGCCCTCAACAGATCCTCTAAAGATTGAATCGTCTTTTCCGATTGTCCATCAGTTTGAGGATGGTAAGCCGAACTTAGTCGTAACTTTGTCCCTAAAGCTTCATGTAAACTTTGCCAAAATCGCGAAGTAAAACGCGGGTGTCTATCCGATATGATACTTGAAGGTACTCCATGCAGTCTCACAATCTCACTGATATAAATCTGAGTAAGGTTTTCCATAGAATACTTGAGATTAATCGGTAGAAAATGAGCTGATTTTTTAAGCCTATCAATTATAACCCAAATGGAATCGTATCCTTTAGGTGTCCTTGGCAAACACGTCACGAAATCCATTGCTATGCCGTCCCATTTCCACTCTGGGATATCCAATGGAAGTAACATTCCAGCTGGCCTTTGATGTTCAACCTTTGCTTTTTGACACACTAAGCAAGATGCCACATAATCAGCTACATCTCTTTTCATCCCTTGCCACCAAAACAACCGCTTCAGGTCTTGGTATATCTTGGTTGGCCCTGGATGCATACTCAACTTGCTTCTATGAGCTTCGTCCAGAATTAACCTTCTTATCTCTGGGTTGTTTGGCACACAAACCCGTTCTCCTCGTCTTAGGATTCCATCTGCTCCTTCTTTGTATTCCGACATCATCCCTTTCTTTAGATTCCTTCGCTCTTTCTCCAGATACTGGTCGTATACTTGTTTCTCCCGAATCTGGTCCATCGGATCACAAGATACTGTAACCATACCCACACATAGTCTTCCTGGCATACTAACCACGGAAAGATGCATATCCCTGAATTCTTCCAACAGCTCGTGTTCCTTAACCATCATGGCAGACACATGTAACCCTTTTCTACTCAGGGCACCCGCTACCACATTAGCTTTTCCCGGATGATACTGTAACTGGAAATCATAGTCCTTCAAAAATTCCAGCCACAGTCTTTGCCTCATGTTGAGCTCTTTCTGATCGAACAGGTACTTCAAGCTCTTATGATCGCTGAAGACATTGAACGTCGAACCATACAAGTAGTGCTTCCAAATCTTCAACGCAAAGACTACCGCTGCTAACTCCAGATCATGAGTTGGGTAATTCTTCTCGTGCACTTTCAACTGTCTCGAGGCATACGCTACCACCTTCCGATTCTGCATCAGAACACAGCCTAAACCTTGGTATGAAGCATCACAGTACACTTCAAAAGATTCGCTTGGATCTGGCAATATCAACACTGGTGATGTAGTCAGCCTCTTCTTCAGCTCCTGAAAACTTTGCTTACAGGCTTCAGTCCATTCAAATGCTTTGTCCTTCCTCGTCAATTGGGTAAGAGGTCCTACAATCTTAGAAAATCCCTCAATGAACCTCCGATAATACCCATCCAAACCCACAAAACTGTGTATCTCAGTCACTGTGGTTGGTCTTTCCCACTCAAGAACCGCTTCGACTTTCGACGGATCTACAGCAATTCCTTCCTTTGAAATTACATGACCCAAAAACTGCACTTCGTCGAGCCAAAACTCACACTTGGACAGTTTTGCATACAGCTGTTTCTCTTTCAGAACTTGAAGAATCACACTAAGATGTTCAGCATGTTCTTCCTGGTCTCGCGAATAGATAAGTATGTCATCTATGAAGACAACGACAAACTTATCCCGGTATGGACGAAAGATCCTATTCATATAATCCACGAATATAGCTGGAGCATTCGTCACACCAAACGGCATCACAAGATACTCATAGTGCCCATAGCGTGTTCGAAACGCTGTCTTCGGTACATCTTCTGCCTTCACACGAATCTGGTGATAACCCGATCGCAAATCAAACTTAGAGAAAACTGTCGCTCCCCTCAACTGATCCATCAAGTCATCTATCCTCGGAAGTGGATACTTGTTCTTAATAGTAACTTTATTCAACTTGCGATAATCCACACATAAACGAGATGTTCCATCCTTCTTTTTCACCAACAGCACAGGTGCTCCCCACGGCGACACACTGGGTCTAACAAACTGCTTCCCCAATAAGTCTACCAACTGTTCCTTCAAGGTTTCCAACTCAGCAGGTGCCATACGATACAGTGCCATAGACATTGGTCCTGTTCCTGGCATAAGATCAATCGCAAACTTAATGTCCCGAACTGGCGGCTAACCTGGTACGTCTTCAGGAAAGACTTCCGGAAACTCATGCACGACAGGTATGCGCTCTAAGACTAGCTCGCTCTTGACCTACAAAGAAGATAGTAACATGTATCCTTGAGCTCCTTCCCTCAAAGAAGCATTTACTTGGTTGGCAGTCAAAAATCCAGAATTCTCACAACCAGGGAAAACTAAGGTTTTATTTGCACAGTTCAACAGAATATGATTAGAAGACAACCAATCCATTCCTAAGATTACATCCATTTGCGAAAGAGGCAAACAGATCAAATCAATCAAAAATGTTCTATCTGTAACAGAAATAGAACAGTTCAAACAAACTTTAGCAGTTATAACAGGCTTTGCAGTAGGCGTAGAAATTACCAAATCAAAAGGTAAAGAAGACACAGGTAATCCCAACAGATTCAAACAGTCATAGGCAATAAAGGAATGCGTTGCGCCTGAATCAAACAGTACAGTTAAGGTTTTACCTCCCATGACACACTGACCTTGGATCAAGTCTTCATTCTGAGAAGCTTCAGCACCACCCATAGTGTAGACTCTGCCCTTCATCTTAGGCCTTGCAGCTTGGACATTGTTGACAGAATGTTCCAATTTTGGTTGCATGCATTCACGTGAGATGTGTCCCGGCTTCCCATACTTGAAGCAGATAATCCCTTTGATTGAACAATCTCTAGTGATGTGATTGCTCTTTCCACACTTCATGCACTTGGTTGGGGCGTTTCCAGACTGACTGAAACTCCCACTGCTTCCTCCAACGGAACGTTGTTGTCGATCTTATTGCTTTGCATACGGCTTCCATCGAGATTTGTTGTCTCGACCACCGTTTCCTCTCTAAAACTTGCTCCGTCCATAACTCTGTACCCGCTTGTCCTTGTCCTTGGGCTCCAAACTCCCGATCAGACGACACTTCTCCATCAGTCTCGAAAAAATAGAAATTTCTAAAGGAACAACAACTCTTTTCAAGTCGATCCTCAGACCTCCTTCGAATTTTCTGTACTTCCACTCCTCTCTTGGGTTGTCCAGAAAGTAATTTGAGAAATTTGCTAGACTTTCAAACTTGGCTCCGTATTCAGCTACGGTCATTCCCCCTGTCTCAGCTGGAGGAACTCCATCTCTTTCTCGTGTCTTGCACTTGCGGGAAAATACTTCTCCAGGAATTTTCCCCTAAAAGCATTCCAATCCACAGCTTGTTGATCGTGAATCAGCATCTGACGGGCTCCTTCCCACCAGTATTCAGCATCTCCACCAGCATATAGGTTGCATAGACAACCTTGTCATTCTCAGTACATCTCATCGCTCCAAAGATCTTTTCCAGCGTTTGGATCCAGCGTTCAGCTAACTCAGGATTGAATTCACCTTTGAATTGAGGTGGATTCCGACGAAGAAATTCGTCCAGTCCTCTACCTCCGATAGCTCTTTCGTCACGTTGAACCATAGCAGCAGCCATTTCCTGTATGGCGTTCATAGCAGCAGTCAGGTTTTGAGCAGCCATTGCTACCTTCAAAACCAGAATTGTCAAACTTAAGAAACCACAACAAAACTAAAGCAAACAACAGAGAAACACACAGAGAATACAACACAAACAAGATAGACCATAACCTACAACCCCAAAAAGACTCGGCCAGCTCTGATACCAAATAATGCAACACCCTTTCCCGAGTGTCATATTCCCGAACGTTTATAAGGCCGAAAATATTTCTTAATGCGGAAAATACGGTTTTCTTTTTTTTTTTTTTTTCTTTTCGCAAAAGGTAATGGGATTTAGTAAAGGTAAATAATACTAATAATCAAACTTAGGTTCGCCATGCATTTCTAGAACAAAAGGCATAATAAATACAGGGACATAAACGGAAAAGAAATAATACTATATACTGACATAAGTCTAATGCATAACTGACATAAAAAGATACAATAAGTACTAGGAGTCGTAGCTCCCAAAAGGTACTACAAAACTGACGTAGTCTGGCCGACAACAAAACTAAACCACAAAAAGAAGGTCCGCCTCAGGGCTCAAGGAAACTACTGGGCTGAACCATCGTCACGTCCATCTGTTCAAGCAGCAAGTACCAACAGAAAACATACAGATATGGGTGAGATTCCCGTTCATCAACACAACAAAACAGCAATAGTAAAAACGGGACGACTCACCGGGTAACAGCGTACCCAACATGCTTACAAGAATTCTCAATGTCAAACATATTAAGCAGTAACAGCATAATATCATGTTAAGCAGTTAACAGCATGAAATAAGGGTATTCTTAAACAGTACAACGATGTATAACAGTAAATGTAACCATCAATAGCCATGCAATGCAATGCAATGTATATGACTCAATGTCAATGTCACTGGGTACTACTCTGACCCCTACTCCATGGAGCTAACAAAACATTCGGAGAGAGTGAATGGGAGGACATGTTCCGTGCGCGACAGCCTTGGGCAAGATGCTACAACATTCGTAACGTGCACGTATCTGGCTTTTACGGAAACACTCTCGACCAAACATGAAAAGTACGGCATTTAGTACAGGATATCAGTGTATTGCACTGATTCGCCATGACACAGAAGAGCTAACAACTGGTCACATGTAAGCCCTTCCAACCCTGATACCTCCAAAAAGACCATTGAAGATCGTCACCGTAAGATTCGCACCCGCATCAAGGTGTAAGCTCAACTCCTAGGCTCAAGGCCTTACGACTATGCAAATGAAATGCCAATGCTTACACAAAGCAGATGCGATCAAGAAATCTCGAGTTCCACTAAGGTTCTCTTCCTAAGGAACTATACGCGTCTTTTGAAAACAAAACCTTTATCCACCGGATAAATCTCGTGATTCCTCCGGAATCGAGTCATCACAAGACTGAAACAATTGAACGACTGATCGGGGTCCGAATCACCGGTCCGTCATCGAACTACTGTTTCAAAACCCAAAACGTTTGTAAACCAAAACAACTTCTCAATTGAAAACTCATTTGATTTGAAATAACTTTTGAAACACTTACTTACTCTATTTTTAGCATTTTCTGAAACATGAAATTCTCTTAGCGGATTTACATTCGCATAGCGAAATTGAGGCAGTAATATCTCTCTTGAAACTCCTCTGTATCGCTCAGCGAAACATATTTCGCTTAGTGAAAGTCCACTTTATTCGCATAGCGAGTCTCATTTCGCTTAGCGAAATGGAGGCGGTTTTACCTCTTTTGAGATTGCTCTGGATCGCTTGGCGAAACAAAATTCGTGTAGCGAAATTTCACTTCATTCGCTTACCGAGTATAATTTCGATTAGCGAAATGGAGGCGGTTATGCCTCCTTTGGAGACTTCTCTGGATCGCTTAGCGAGACGTAATTGGCGTAGCGAAATTCGCTTGGTTCGCTTAGCGAATATTATTTCGCTTTGCGAAAGTGAGGCAGTGATGCCCAACTTTGAATTCCTCTGTTTTCGTTTAGCGAATGTAAATTCGCTTAGCGAAAAGTTGCCTTAAAACAAGATATTAACCTTATGGAACCATTTTGATTCTCTTCATGAAACCACTTCTTTTCTCATTTTGAGTCACTTGATTTAATAGATGGACTAAGGATAAGGTATAAAACATGTTTCACTTTGGTGAAAACACTTTGAGATTTAATTCCATTCAAAGCACTTAGGGTTTTTCTTTGAAAACACAAGTTATTGAAAACACTTTCTTTACATCAAAACTTAACTTGTCCAAGAACTATTAATATCCTTCCTTTCCTCAAGGTCATGGCTAATAGCCAACTAGGAATCAATGTGAAGTTTTCCTTCATCAACCAATCAAAGCATGGCTCACAAAACTTACACAATCATGATAAACCATAACTCACAACATTGCATCATGGTTAAGCACATAAACACAAAAGTCTATACTTGATCTAATAATCAAAGTAGGTTTTTCATCATGCAAGAAATCATTTTCTCACCTAGACAACATCATCATAAAACACATGATAAGGTATGAAACACATGATAAGACATAACTACAATTATCACACATTGTTCTCTTGGAGAGCTTAACACAACTTAACCATTAAAAGTGAACCCAAACTAAAGGGTGTCACCCACACATAACTTAAACAACCATCTTCACCACCACCATCTTGGTGTGATGAGGTTCATCTCCCCATACCTGTTGATGAGCAGATTCCCGGATCAAAGTCGGTTGATCGGTTTGTGAACCTCCTGGCAATCGTCAACAACTACAACAACACAACAATCCAACATTACACAACAATCAAAACCAATCTCAACAATCTTAACAAAGAGGATTTCAGCCACCCTAGGTTAAAAAGTTAGGAATTGGTTTTGGTTTTCCATTTCATGGATCTAAAGGCATTAGGAAAGCTAAGGATGAAATCAAGTGTTAAAAATCAAAAATTGATGAAAACACTATTCATCATCATCCAAAAAGGGTTCGGCCAAAAAGAGATTTTGGGCTATGATGGAAGTTGAATCATATGCTCTTGGGTTTAGGTAGATATTAATGATGTGAGTTCAAAGAACTTGATCTTACCTCAAAAGGATTTTTCTAAAATTTCCTATGGATTTTCAAAGTTTTGGATCTAAGAAATTCTTTTCATGAAAATGAAGATTGATCTTGAAATAAAGAAAGATTCAAGAAGCTAAGAGATCATAGAAGTGATCTTACCTTGAAATGAAGGAAGATTGCTCAAGGAATCAAGTGATTCCAACAAAAACTCAAGCTTTTCAAGACCAACAATGGGGTTTCATTGATTATCCCTTGAGAAAAAACACGCTGATTTACTTTCGCAGCATAATCGATTAGGATAATCGATTATGACTTCTCTGTTTTCAGTGTAATCGATTATGACATATTCATAATCGGTTATGACTTCCCTGATTTGAGTGTAATCGATTATGACATATGCATAATCGATTATGTACATTTCTTTTTTTTGAAAACTTAACGACTATAATGAAATTTCTATTATTTTTAGTAAAAGCCTTTTAAGTTAACGTAATGTATGTGTGTGATTGATTTTAAATATGAGAGCTTTAGAACCATTTACAAAAAGATCCTAATAAACACCGATTACAAGAAATAAAAATTCCCATAACCCAGTCTTGAAGCACTTGATCTCCTTGATCTTCTTTTCCGCTTTTTGTATACTTGACTTTCCGGTTCCTTTTGTCAATCATCAAAAACTAGATTAATCCTATCAAGGCATATATTCACATTCTCCCCCTTTTTGATGATGACAAACATCTCAGGGAGGGATTTGCTCTAGAGACGAGATAGAGTATTTGAATTTTAAGAAATCAGAGTTAATGCACAGATAAAATACTCTACACCTTATTTTTATGCAAAATGTAAAAATAGCAACTTCCCCTAAAGCATGCAAACTCTCCCTGAACTATGCAACCATATAACTCTCCCCCTTTTGGCATTATCAAAAAAGAAAAAAAACGGGAAAAGTGCAAACAAGAGCAAGGCATATATTCAGGAAAGTTAGAAGAAGTCCATAATAAAAAGTCCAAAAAAGAAAAAGAGGAACTAATCCTCCTCATCATCATCATCATCCTCATCTTCATCGCTGCTGCTGATGGATGCATCATGTGCAGGAGTAGGCTGTGGCGGTGCTCGAATGGGGCTATCAATGATGATCTGGGCCTCCGTAAAGCGATGCTCCAAGTTCTCCATCCGAAGATATAACTGGTTAATACCAGCGGTGTTAGCTCGGACCTCCATAAGAATATTCTGAAGCATGTCCATCATCTCCGAGGAGGTAGTAGGAGGAGGAGGAGGAGGAGCCTGAGAGGAAGTCCCAGCACCATGAGAAGATGGCCCAGCGGCTGTCCTAGACTTAGCCTGCTTCAAACTCTTGGGCTTATGCACCCACTCATTGTCATAAAAATTCACCTGCATCTGATTAAGTGTTCCTTGATTGAACATGGCCTGATATTTTACTCCATCCAGTTTTACCTCACCAAAAAAAAAATTTACCCGAACATGTTGCATAATACGAGTAATAAGATGAGCATATGGCAGAGAGCCTCCAGCTCTATTATCATACATATGTTGCATAACTAAACCAGCCCAGTTCACAGATTTTTTATTTTGCAGCAGCCACATCAACACAACATCAATTTTAATAACTGAGAAAAATTGCTTCTTCGAGGAAATAGCAACCTAGCAATAGTATAATGCAGCAATCTACTTTCTACAGTCATTTGCCCAGCAGTAATCTCTCTATCATTAGCCTCACTGGAATTTCTCAAAAGTGCTCTAGTGGCGTCAAGCCGAGCAAACTCAGAATCCAAGGGTGCAGCAGGACCCTCAGCAGTGACCTTAGTGCCAATAGATGGCACCCCAACAATCCTCCCAAAATCAGCAGAAGATAAACGAATGGGTTTATGGCATACCTCAGAGATGAGCACATCATCAACTAACCGAAGATTGCAGTAGAAGACTCGTACCAATTCGGGATAGATGTTCTCTGTGGTGGAGAGAAATTCAGTGAGAAGAGCTTCATCAAGGAGCCCAAGAAATTGGAATCCTTCCCCTTGGAGAAACTCCAAATCCAGAAAGCAGGGTTTTTGAATCTCCCTATTCTGGAAGCTACTGACAAATTCAGCAGATTGACCGACATTTGAGAAATATTTCTCTACTTGGATTGAGCTCAGCTGCCCGGGATTCACAATGGATCTTCGTTGGCGTTTGGAAGCCATTTTAAGCTTGCAAGATGAACAAGTGAGAGAACAGAGAAAAGAGGAAGGAAAAACGGAGTTTGAGCTGAGAGAAATGACCAAAATGAACGTTACTGGCCTTTTAATCGGTTTCATAATCGATTATGTAATTGAGCATAATCGATTATGTCTTACCATGTTGGCTCCTGATTGGCTCATCCATGACCCATAATCGATTATTGAGTGCCTCATAATCGATTATTCCTTTAGTGGCAACTTTTGGTATTCGCGAAATCGATTATGTAATCGATTATAGTCTGGGTCTTTGAATAATCGATTATCTAATCGGTTATTTGAGATTGTTGAGATGAATATATAATCGATTATGTAATCGATTCTCCTTCCTTGTTCTTTCATTTATAATCCATTAGCCTAATCGATTATGGTTCGTCTGACTTTTGTTCTTTTTCTGCCCCTTTCAATTGTAATCGATTACTATAATCGATTCCTGATCCTCTGACTTGTGAATAATCGATTATGCCTATGCTATAATCGATTATGGCTAAAGAAATTTGAATTTTAGCACATAGAGCATGTATCCTGTTTACACACTTCAACACACAAGTTAGGGATAACAAGGGAAAAAATAGTATGATGCACATAAGATATTTCATTCAATGCATGATTCATTAAGAATACCTAATTCCGTTCTTATGAAGAAGAAATTTTCTTTAGGCAATGGTTTAGTAAAAATGTCTGCGAGTTGCTTAGATGTTTCCACAAACTCAATCATGCAATCACCTTTTTGTACATGATCTCTTATGAAGTGATGCCTAATTTCAATGTGCTTGGTTCGAGAGTGATAAACCGGATTTTTAGTGAGGTTTATGGCACTTGTGTTGTCACATTTAATTGGAACAGTTCTAAGATTTATTCCATAGTCATTTAACTCTTGCTTCATCCAAATTATTTGTGCACAACAACTACCTGCCGCTACGTATTCCGCTTCGGCAGTGGACAAAGCCACACTGGCTTGCTTCTTACTATGCCAAGAAACTAATGCGTTTCCTAACAAGTGACAAGTCCCACTAGTGCTTTTTCGATCCATTTTGCATCCCGCAAAATCTGAATCCGAGTACCCAATTAAAGTGCAATCAGCACCTTTAGGGTACCATAAACCCATATTTTGTGTGCTAATGAGATATCTCATAATGCGTTTTACCGCTGTGAGATGTGATTCCTTACGGTTAGATATGCACACATGCAAACACTAAACATTATATCGGGGCGACTTGCTGTAAGATAAAGAAGTGAACCTATCATACCTCTATACTTACTTACTTCAACCGACTTACTTTCCTCATCTTTATCAAGGTAGCAAGAGGTGCTCATTGGTGTGGATATTTCTTTGGCATTGTTCATTCCAAATTTCTTGAGTAGCTCCTTGCAATATTTTGCTTGATTTATGAATATTCCTTCTTTTGATTGCTTGATTTGAAGCCCAAGGAAGTAGTTGAGCTCGCCCATCATTGACATTTCAAACTCATTTTGCATTATGTTAGAAAAGTCCTTACACAAAGATTCATTAGTTGCACCAAATATAATATCGTCCACATAAATTTGAACAAGTAAAATGTCATGCTTTTTATTTTTGATAAAAAGAGTGGTGTCCACTTTTCCTCTTTCAAAATCATTTTCAAGTAAAAACTTGCTTAGATGATCATACCAAGCTCTAGGAGCTTGTTTCAAACCATATAGAGCCTTTTTTAATTTGAAGACATGATTAGGAAATTCGAAATTTGAAAAACCAGGGGGTTGGTCCACATAGACTTCTTCTTGAATATAACCATTAAGAAAAGCACTTTTTACATCCATTTGAAAGAGTTTGAAATCCATAATGCATGCAAATGCAAGAAGCATGCGGATGGCTTCTAATCTAGCCACTGGAGCATAGGTTTCATCGAAATCTATGCCCTCTTGTTGATTATATCCTTTAGCGACAAGCCTAGCTTTATTCCTAACAATTATACCGTTTTCATCGAGCTTGTTACGAAAGACCCATTTAGTCCCAATGACTAACTGATCCTTAGGTTTGGGAACAAGTTCCCAAACATTGTTTGTTTCAAATTGGTTCAACTCTTCTTGCATGGCAAGAGTCCAATGTTCATCAATGATAGCATCATCAATATCTTTAGGTTCAATTTGAGATACGAAAGCCATGTAATGACATGCATGTTTAAGAGAGTTTCGAGTTGTTACCCCTTTTGAAATATCACCTATTATGTTGTCAAGAGGATGGTGTCTTGATGTTCTCCATTCTCTTAGAAGATTTGAGTGATGTGAATCATCGATACTAAGAGGTGGTTGATCTTCATCCTTTTTCTCTTGACTTATTTGTTCGTCAAGGTGGTTATTTCCCAAAAGTTCTGCAAGATCATCAACACTTTCTTCTACCATAGATTTTGGGTTAGTCTCATCAAAAGAAACATGCACAGATTCTTCTATGGTCATAGTTCTTTTATTATAAATTCTAAAAGATTTACTAGAAACTGAGTATCCAAGAAAGATACCTTCATCAGCTTTAGCATCGAATTTGCCAAGGTTATCTTTACCATTATTTAAAACAAAGCATTTACATCCGAATACGTGAAGGTGAGAGATGTTGGGCTTCCTTCCCTTGTAAATTTCATAGGGCGTTCGTTTTAGAATAGGTCTTATAAGGACTCTATTCATGACATAGCATGCGGTACTTACCGCGTCTGCCCAGAAATACTTGGGAAGGTTGGTCTCATTGAGCATCGTCCTCGCTAGCTCTTCGAGAGACCGATTTTTCCTTTCCACCACTCCATTTTGTTGTGGAGTTCTTGGTGTGGAAAAATTATGCTCAATTCCATTTTCAGTACAAAAGGCCTCAAATGCCTCATTTTGGAACTCACCACCATGATCACTTCGGATAGATACAATGTTTAAACCTTTTTCATTTTAAATAACCTTAGCAAGTTTCTGAAAGGCAGCAAAAGCGTCATTTTTATGAGAAATAAACAATGTCCATGTATAGCGAGAGTAGTCATCCACAATAACAAGCGCATAGTAATTACCACCAAAGCTCATAGTTCCAGATGGACCAAACAAGTCCATATGTAAAAGTTGTAAAGGCCGATTTGTTGAAACAACGTTTTTAGATTTGAAAGAGGCCTTTACTTGTTTTCCTTTTTGACAAGCGTCACACAACTTATCCTTTTCAAAACGAATCTTTGGTAGACCAATTACTAAGTCCTTGCGAACCAACTTATTTAGATGATCCATGTGAATGTGAGCTAGTCTCCTATGCCATAACCATGTTTCATCCTCTTTGCTAATAAGACAGCATGCATCATTTGAAGGTAATTCATCCAAGTGAACCATGTAGATATTTCCAATTCTTTGTCCAACTAATTTAGTTTGTTTGTTATGAGAATCCATGACCATACATTTAGATGAATTGAACACTACCTCAAAACCTTTATCACAAAGTTGGCTTATACTTAGTAAATTATGTTTTAGGCCATCGACATACAAAACATTTTCTATGATGGGATTAGGACTTCTACCAATAGTACCAATACCAAGAATTCTACCTTTATTGTTGTCACCATAGAAACATAGCCACCCTTTTCGGATGATATAGAGGAGAACTTGGTTTTGTCTCCCGTCATATGCTTTGAACAACCACTGTCAAGATACCAATTAGAGTTCTTGGCCTTCAAGCACACCTACAACACAGAATCAAGTTTTAACCTTTGGTATCCAAATCATTTTGGGTCCTTGAGAGTTAGCTTTGGGTAATACGCCCTTTGGAACCCATGTCTTTAAGCCATTCACTTCTTTATTTTTCCTAACATTGCAAATAGAAGCAGTGTGTCCTTTCCTACCACAGTGAAAACATTTGACAAAGGGACTACTTGATGTGTTGTTTGGACAAAAGAATTTTTTGAAAGATTTTTCATGAATTTTCGGGCGAAAGCCCAAACCAGCTTTGTCATAAGTACCTTTTTGATTTCCTAAAAGAACATTTAGATTATCTCTTCCCATAGTAAATTTTGCAAGCGTGTTGTATAAATCCTCGATTTTATTTTTCAAAACGCTACATTCATCACACTTAAAAACTTCATTCTTTTTGTTTTCACAAGAAGTGCATGAGGAGGTTTCGATTGGAACGACTTGTTTTTCTTTAAGAGCTTCCATTTCGTTGTTCAAAATACTTATTTTTGTTTCAAAAAAAGAAATGTTTTTCTTAGATGAAGAAATGCTTTTGCGCAGTCTAACATTTTCATCATTTAACTCCTCACAGGCAATAAGTAAATCATCATAAGTTAAATTAGTTTCAAGCTCAAAATTGTTTACCTCATCTTCCTCATGGTTGGCCATGAGACATAAATTTGCTTCTTCATTATCCGATTCATCGGAGGAGTCCATGTCGTTCTCATCCCACGCAATATAAGCTCTTCTTGCTTTTCTATCCTTCTGTGGCCTTTTATCTGATTTTTCCTGTTTCTTTTGGCCTTGAGGACAGTCGGGTTTAATATGACCCTTTTTGCCACAGTTGTAGCATGTTGGATTGAAGGAAGATCCTTCCCCCTCATTTTTCTTTTGAGGATTGAAGAATTGTTTTGCCTTGCCTTTCTGTCTCATGAATTTTTTGAACCTTCGAACCATTAGGCTCATATTTTCCTCGTTTTCATCGAGGCTATCACATTCATCAAGGTCGTCTTCTTCTGCTGTTTTATTGATACTTGCTTTGAGAGCAATACTTTTCTTTTTCTTATCGGTTTCCTCATTCTCAATGAGTCGATTTAGTTCGAGCTCATGTTCCTGCAATTTTCCAAACAGAGTCGCCAAAGACATAGAAGATAGATCTCTAGATTCAGATATAGCTGTAACTTTAGGTTGCCAACTTCTATTTAGACATCTAAGAACCTTATTAATTAAATCTTCATTATTGAAGGACTTCCCAAGAGCTCTAAGATGATTAATTATATGGGTAAATCGTTTTTGCATATCATGTATGCTTTCACCCTGTTTCATCCTAAATAGCTCATACTCATGGGTTAATGTGTTCATTCGAGCCCTTTTGACCTCGGTAGTACCTTCATGGGTCAGTTGAAGGGTGCCCCACATTTCCTTGGTGGTCTTACAATTTGAGACCCTATAGAACTCATCGTAGCTTAGAGCTGCAGTGATGATGTTCCTAGCTTTCAAATTATATTGAACCTTTTTCTTTTCCTCGTCGGTCCAAAGATTTCTTGGTTTATTCACCACCGCATCATTAACTGAATGAGTGGGAACAAATGGACCATTTTCCACAGCGTCCCAAACATCGAGGTCTACTGCCTCAAGAAAGATTTGCATCCTTTCCTTCCAATAACCATACCCTTCACCATTGAACAATGGGGGTCTGTTTGTGGAATTGCCCACATTTTTAAAACCGTTTGAAGTCATGTTACCTCTTGAGGCGATTTAGCCCTTTAGACAAGAGTTAAGCTCTGGTATCACTTGTTGACAAGTGACTTCAAACACAAGAGGGGGGTGAATTGTGTGTGATATGTGTTTTTGAAAAACTTTTTGCAATTACGGCGCTTGAAGATAAATGACTGAAATTAGAAGCGCTATAAAGTAAATTGCTTGAATAATAAATTCTAGAAAGTAAATAGCAATAAAATAAATCGCTTAAATTAAATTGCAATAAAGTAAATGCGATAAATTAAATTGCAATAAAATAAATTGCGATAAATTAAATTGCAATAAAATAAATACGATAAATTAAATTGCTGTAAGGTAGAAGACAATAATGAAAGGATAGAGAGAGAGTCGCAGATTTATCCTGGTTCGGCCACTAAATACCCTGTGGCTTACGTCCAGTCCCCAAGGTCAAACACCAAGGGTTTTCACTCAATAACTAGCTTTTAAATCAGGTGCAGCTAGAAACCTTTACAAACCAAGAGCACTCTCCACACAAAATAATGGGATATCACCTCCCTTTGTGCAAGAGCCTCAAGTTCAAGAGATATTGTTTCTCTTTAAAGAAAAAGGGATTCACACCCAAGAGCAAGAAGAAGTAGAAGAAGAATGTAGCACTCAAGTAGTGCAGATAAAGATTACAAATTGAAGCTCAAAGTACAATTCAAACTATATGATATGTAAAGCTCTCTATTCAAAAAATAATCAAAAGTGAATATGTGAGAGTAAGTAATAAAATAAACAGAGTTTCAGAGCGCAATAGGATTCGTGTGTTTTAGAGTTGCCTTGGCATTCCTATTTATAGAAAAACTTTTAAGCCCATAGGAATTAGGTTAAGCCCATTTAAAAAACAAGGCAGTCGCTTCATAATCGATTATGGTATGTCCATAATCGATTATCCCTTGAGAAAAAACGCGCTGATTTACTTTCGCAGCATAATCGATTAGGATAATCGATTATGACTTCTCTGTTTTGAGTGTAATCGATTATGACATATTCATAATCGACTATGACTTCCCTGATTTGAGTGTAATCGATTATGACATATGCATAATCGATTATGTACATTTCTTTTTTTTGAAAACTTAACGGCTATAATGAAATTTCTATTATTTTTAGTAAAAGCCTTTTAAGTTAACGTAATGTGTGTGTGTGATTGATTTTAAATATGAGAGCTTTAGAACCATTTACAAAAAGATCCTAATAAACACCGATTACAAGAAATAAAAATTCCCATAAACCAGTCTTGAAGCACTTGATCTCCTTGATCTTCTTTTCTGCTTTTTGTATACTTGACTTTTCGGTTCCTTTTGTCAATCATCAAAAACTAGATTAATCCTGTCAAGGCATATATTCACAGATGCCACGGATGATATCTTATTGTGTTATTGAAATGTTGATATATATATCTATACATATATTTATATCCTGTATGAGCATAGGACTGGCTATGTCTCGATAATTGTTAAAAGACTCGGAGTCGAAAACAAAGTTTTGAAAAACGCGTTTTGAAATTAAAAAAGTGGTTTTTGGAAAACGTGTTGCTTTTCAAGAAAAGTTAAGTTTCCTTTTTGAAAAGTATGTTCCTCGAAAAGAAAAAAGTGATTTTGTGGAAAGTCATGCAAAACGTATTTTATTTTAGTAAAGCGTTTTAAAAAGGCGTGAAACTTTAGAAAACGGTTTTGTTTTCAAGAAAGGTGTTTTTCCCGAAAAATGTTTCCTTTGATAAGGAAAAGATTTGTTTCAAGAAAATCAAAGTGTGTTTTGATCAAAGTGTGTTTTGTTTTCCAAAGTGTTTTGAGAAAATGAAACCAAAATAAAAATGATGACCTTTGAGACGAACCCAAGCCTAGTGGCCGAGACGTCGGGGCTAGTGTTCTGTGGATTGAGCACTCGGACTTCGTGTCCTGTGTTTTTGATTTGAGTGGGCTTAATGCCTTTTTGAAACGAGTCGTGGACTTTATGTCTAGACATTTGAAAGAATGAACGCAAAGAAAACAGAAAACTTTCTATGTACATGCATGAACCGGCAGACGTGCCATTTGAAACCGAGCTACAACTCTAGTAGTTGAGAATTTAATCAGTCAAGACCACTAGGTCTACAGGGGCATTCTGTGTTCGAGATCCCACAAGTGGCCGGTGGCGTAGCAACCCGTGCCTTGGTAAATCGGCTGCTAAACACGAATGAACTCGATCTGAGACTGGCGTATTCAGGATATAGTTATGACGTGATACCCTGGAACAATTGGTGTTCGGACCTAAATAGAGAGGCTGACTCATGAGAACAATTGTGTTACGGGTGTTACTACGGCCTATCGCTCGATGTTGGGAAGTTAGAATCTCCGAAGTACATGAATTAGAAAGATGATATTGAAGTTTCATGCATTATTATAACTCATGATTGTGTTTGAGATATTATATTGTGTTGTATAGATAATTGCTCATATAATTGTATTTATCTGTGGATGTTTATACTGCTGTTTGTCGCCTGTGCGGCTATCGTGATAAACTTTATATGAGTATCTCACCTTTGCCTGTACATGTTGGACACCTTGTTGTGTTTTTGGAACACATGTACAGATGTTGATCATAGGTCCCCACGGAGACGTGAGGACTCGGATAACGGAGCGTTCTGATGAAGTTGACGTTGGGTTATACCCCAATGGCTACTTTTAGCCGACCAGCTTAAGAGTCTTTTATTTTGAGCAGTCTTATATTATATTATTGCACATATGTTGAAATTATTTCTAAGTCTGTAATATGTTATATATTAGACCAGGTTTTATGTTATGTTTACGTTTTTATGAACAGGGAATATCAACATGTGATATGAAGTTTATTTCTTCATCTTGAGTTTGTATTGCCTATGCATGTAGAAAATTTTTAGAACCACGTTTTCAAACGTAGCTACTTAATTAAAGTATTTTCCGAAAGCAACCAGCGCTTTATTTTCTTGATCTATTTCCGCATTAGAGTCCGAGTATGTAGCACCCGCGAGGGGGGGTGTTACATTAGTGATATCAGAGCTGGTCGAGTCTTTCGGGAACCCTTAGTTATGTTTGTGTTGTGTGATCTCTGTGTTAACCTTGTTTGAATTGTTTCTCTGTTGAAGCAATGTGTGCTGACACACTAGAACACTGTTACTTGACACACTAGCATGTAACACACAAATTTATGTTTCCTTATTAAGGTATGAATGGTCTGCCTTGTAGGGAAACATGAATCTTAGAGGTGGTCGTGGTGGAGGTCGCGGCACTGCTGACAACAATGCGGATGACAACAACTGTAACACCCCCCTTGGGTATTACATGAAGAACACGTGCGGAATTAAATTTAAAAGATAATTGCTAGTTGCTTTCGGAAAAAGAATAATTTACTTTAAGTCAGAATACTCGGGTGTAAAAAGTTTACGGCATAATAATTCAGAAAGTGATATACACATCACAATAATAAAATCACACCATTCTTGACAATACACATAACTGGGTCTATTCACAAACCTTAAACCATCACATAAAAGTTTTCTTGAAATTGTCATTCATACAGAAGTTCCAAACTATACAGAGGTTTTCAAAACCACATACACCAACTTTCTCAACATTATACATTAAAAATCCTAAGAGCTGGTTTGATAAAAGAACTCTACGGACAATAGAGTCTACTACCTAGTATGCATCATACCACTGAGACTTGGTCTCGTCGTCGACAGTCCACACATCTTCGTCTTTGGCATCGAGAAACACAAGCTATAGGGTCCTGAAGTGACCCAAAAGACCATTGATAAGTATCTGTACACGTATCCAAAAACACAACAGGGTGTCCAATATGCACAGGCAAAGGTGAGTAACCAATATATGGATTTAAACGCGATAACTACATGCACGACACACAAAACAACATATGAACATATGTAGTATCAACACAGCATAACAACAGAAGTAACACAGGGCAACACACCAGGTAACAACATATCCAACATACATACCATAAATCCCAATATATCATATTTATCAATTAACAGCATAACACATCTTGAAAGCAAAATGGTGATGTACACTAAGCAAATGTAATCATCAACAACCATATGCCACAACGGTAAAACTCTGACCCCTACTCCATGGAGCTAACAAACAGTCGGAGAGAGTGAATGGGAGGACATGTTCTGGTTATTGCCAGCCATGAGCAAGATGCTACAACATTCGTAACGTGCACGTATCTGGCTTTACGGAAACATTCTCGACCAAACATGAAAAGTACGACATCTAGTAGAGGATATCAGTGTATTGCTCGGATTCGCCACGACACAGAAGAGCTACCAACTGGTCACATATCAACCCTTCCAACCCTGATACCTCCAAAAAGACCATTAAAGATCGTCATCGTAAGATTCGCACCCGCGTCAAGGTGTAAGCTCAACTCCTAGGCTCAAGGCCTTACAACTATGCAAATGAAATGCCAAGGCTTACACAAAGCAGATGTGATAAAGCAATGTCTATCCATTGGATAAACCTCGAGGGTCTTTTTCTTTGGAACTATACACGTCTTTGTATTTATAAAACATTTATCTAAAACATTTATCCATCGGATAATTATCTTGTGATTCCTTTGGAATGATCCGGGCTGCTTTCGGAATTGCCGACTGTCCCCACAAACCAACACAAGTCTTTTCAGCATGCTTTGTCCTCACTCACACGCTTTCTAGGAAACTTCCCAGAAGATCACCCATTTCACAATTACTCCAAGTCAAGCACGCTTAACTTTGGAGTTCTTATGTTCTTGGCTTCCGAAAAGAAGACGGAATCTTGTTGGTATAGGTAGTACCAATCAGTTCTCATAAGCTTTCCATCAACTATATAGTCCCATACCTGCATAGCCTCAGGATTCCTTTAACCGTACAGTCCCATACCTGCACAGCCTCAGGGTCCCTCTCATCCCAATTATTACAAGTCTGAAACAATCGAACGACTGTTTCAAAACCCAAAACGTTTCTTGTTTGTGTTTGTGTCTTATGAATCACATCTCAAACCCTAAGTATTATGAAGAAGGATTGAGAATCCTCTTAGATAAGTCTTTGATCCTTTCTAAGATATTACTCCTTGATTTTCAATCAATGAAATAAATGTTGATTCATTTAAGTCTTATGAAGTCATTGATGCATTAAGTCATCAATGGTATAGTACATGGTCTTGTTCCACCACATACCATACTTAATTATCCCTTGTCTTCAACTCTAAGTTAATTACTTAACTTAGGTCTTCACGCGTAAAACTTTCCGATTAAGAGTTAAAAACTCTTTTGGTAACAAAACTGTTCTCATTTGAAAACTCATTGGATTTGAAATACGTTGCACTTGCCTCAAGCAAAGTACCTTAACTATTTTTGAAAAGAGTTCTTCGGCACTTAACTTAGTGTAAAACCATGGTCTAAGTTAATGGAAAGGAAATGTAATCTCATCTAACTTCCTTAACTATGATTCATTTAATCAGCTTAAGGATAAAAGGTCTCCATTATGTTTGAAAAAGAACTTTGTCTTCGTTTTAAGATGAACTTCGTCTTCGTTTTAAGATAAAGGAAATGCCTTATGAAACTATATTTAACTTCTCATGAAAACACTTCTTTATTTTACTTTTAAATCACTTCATCACTTAGATAAACTAAGGTTAAAGTAAAAGACATGTTTCACTTTGGTGAAGACGCTTAAAAGTTGAAACTTTACTTAATCTTTGGATCAAAGCACTTATTGTTTTCCTTTGAAACATAAGTTATATTAAAACAATTTCTTACTTTAAGAATTTTAAATTTTCAAGAACAACAAGTGTTCTTCCTTTTTCTTTGGTCATGGCCGAATGCTCCCTCAATGGGATGTGAAGATTTTGCTTCACCTATTTGACAAGTTATAGCTCAAAAGCTCACAATATAATGATGAATAATAATCATGCATCATTCAATCATAATCAAGCATAAAAATCCTTACTTGATCTAGAGATCAAAGTATGGTTTTCAACATACATGAAAACATTTTCCATCCAAGCATACATCATCATCAACATATGCTAAAACATAGTCAAGCATACTAAAGCATAGATCATTATTACAATCACAACGAAGCTCCAACAGAGCTACACAAATCAATCACGGATAACATATAGTTATCATAAAATACCTTAGGCAAACTCCCCTTACCCGTTGTAGTTATCCTCCGAGCTATCCTCCGATCAAAAGTCGTCCGATCGGCTCGCGAATCCTCCCGATTCCTCGTCCGATCAACGAATCACAACTACATACACATAATCAATCCAAACATCAATATTACATAACACAAAACTTCCTATTCCTACCTATATAGGATCCGGCCATGGAGCTATAAAAAAATAGCTAGGGATGTCCAAAAATTCCTATCTGTTGGATTCCATCCTTACTAGGTGTGCTAAGGCTAGATCAAAGCCTATTATTCCAAAACTTGAACCAAAATCCCATCCACCAACACATGGAGGTTTCGGCCAAGAAAACCCATATGAGCTAGCAAGCTCATTTGGTTTCCAACTCTTGGATCCATGATCCTCAAGTACACACAACACTAGATTAAGTCTTATTACTCAAAACTTGAGTCAAAAACTCATCCTTTCTTACCATGAAGATTTCAGCCACTTTAAGAAGATATGGCTAGAAAACTTATTTGATTTGATGCCCTTGGATAATGAAAGAGAATGATGAAACTAGATCATAGAAATTGATTTAGTATCAAAAGGATTTTTCTACACTTTTTTTATGAATTTTCAAAGTTTATGGATCAAAGTTGGATCTTCATGAATCAAGAGATTCAAGAGATGAAATAGAGAGATTAAGAAAGCTAGGATGGAGTTAATACCTTCTAGATTCAAAGTCTTGAAGAGAAACAACTTCATTTCACCAAAAACTTTCAAGTTTCAAGATCAAAATGAAGAAAAATGTGAAGAACACATGAAGAACTCTATGAACTTGGAAGAACAAGTGAGAGAAGATGAAGAACAAGAGAGAGAAGAGAGAGAAAGAGTGATGGCCGAAATGGCCGAGAGAGAGAGAAATATATATTTTGATGTCATGGCAAACTTGTAAATAACCAAAAGGGTAATTTGGTAATTCCTTAAAAGACTAGGGGTGTAAATGTCATTTCCCCTATAAATATCTAGACATATCTAGAAAGGTAATGATGACATGGTGAGTCACAGGATCAGAATGGTTATTCCATAAATTCTCAGGGACAAAACGGCCTTTTCATTCAAGGGCAAATGGTAATTATGAAAAGGGTCAAGGGCATTTTAGTCATTTCACGTCCAGATATTTTCTAAACGTAATCATTACACTGATGAGTCACTGATGAGTCATAGCACACCATGTGACTTCAATCTTATCCGTAGCGGGTCATTGAAATCTCGTATTCAGCTCTGTTCTTCACCTGATTTAGGTTTTCGCCCAAGAAAGTCGTATGACGACTTATTTTTTTGAATATTTTCAAAATAACCAATATTGTTGGAAATAAAATATAAAACCTAACTGTTTCGTTCACGAGTCAAAATTAGGTCTTGCTAGTAGAAAAAGACTACTATCCGTGAAAAACGCAGACCGGGCTCCGTTTGAGCTTTCACCCAAAACTTAACCATGGCTTCCTATGGTTGTGTAAGGCATGCCTATGTTCTCAGAATATTTTATTTCGTTCTCTATACCCTCCTATAAAATACAAACGTTTAAATACTGAAGAATTGTGAAATGTGAAAATTGGGGCGTTACATTCCTACCCCTCTTAAAAGAATTTCGTCCTCGAAATTTCGTGACTCAAAACTAAACAAGATTTCTTAATCCCTAGGTTCCACATTGTACCCCGTACATAATTCTTCCCTAGGTAATATTGTAACCTAATGACAACTTCATACTTATTCTCCGTTTGATTTACCATTAAAATTAAATCGTTTATCCTCAATCCATACTTTAATATCTTACCTTAGTTTCTTCACATGTGAGAAGTATAATTAAACTTAACCACTTAGTTTCTTCACATGTGAGAAGTATAATTAAACTTAACCACTTTTCTTTCAACACTAACCCACTTGGGAAAATCTTCCTTTGACATCTTTAACTCTTACTGTTAACACCAAGATTTAAACTACAATACACATTTCTTATACAATACCGCCATCATTTCCAATCCAAGATATCCAATCTTAGTCTTAGTTCCTTTTGAACGTAGTCCACCTCTCCAAATTACATCATACTCATGCACCTCGATCTTACAGAACCTGATTGCATCTCTTAATGCAACTACAACCAAAAGAAATCGCATCGGGTAAATTTACCCAAATTCATAAGACTTGAATTTTTCTAACAACTCAGAAACTCTTCTTTTCTGCTTATATCCAGCTTAGGTAAAACTACTAAGAACATTTTCTTATAATTCTTCAATTTCATACAATTAATCTTAACTACAGACATTGATCATTACCCTAGGTCTTTCAACTACTATTCTGCCTTGGTCAATACGTGACTCATAGTAATTGTCTCACTTTCTAAGATTGATCTTAAAGATTCACATCTTATCAATCACAACTATATCTTTTACAAAACTTCCATCACTTCTTGTCTATTCTGCTGAAAGGATGTTCGCAGTTAGCTACTATACTTACTCCTAACCAACCTTCCAAAGATCAAAACGTCCTTCTTACTCGTCCACTTGAGTTAAAGATGATCAGTTGAACTCGATCTCTACTCGGTACTTGAAGATTAAAGAAAGAAATTTTCAACAAGGGAAATTTTTCCTGGTCTTACTCTCATAAGAAAGTATACAGAAGAATTTTACCACTCTGAAAGAATGCAGGAATGTCCAGTATGTAAAAAGATTCTTCGGTAGGTTCGTGAGTGTAAAAATGCATAGCTAATACATGTTTAGAACCATGACTCTAATAAAGTTCCTTCTTTCATAAGAGCCTTCCAATAGATTTGGGAATCAAAAGATAAACAGTCTGGCCAAAAAATCAGACTGGATCACATTTACCAAAAGTAAAAGTGATTAGACTAAGTTTCATCAAGAAACTTTCAGTATCAAGAAGTTGTTTATGTTATAACTCAAGAAATAGTCATAACAAATCTTTCAGTGACATAATATGAAAATGTCCAGACCAATGGACACCATTTAACCAATTCACTCAATTGTCTAATACACTGAGGAATATGTAGGAGTGTGAACACAAATGTTCCCTTGAGATCAGGCAGTACTAACACAGGTGAAGTAGTTAACCTTCTCTTTAATCCTTGGAAACTTTCCTCGCAGGCTTCAGCCCAAGTCCTCGAAAATCGAAAGTATCGAAACAAAGAGTCAACAATATCTTAAGATAATTGTGGTTGCAGCGAGTCCAAACTTATCTTTCTTACTTATCTATACCGATCAATGTCTTAAGTTCTATTCACAAGACAATACTCCCATCCATATAGGATTCCTTACGATTCTTTCCTCTACTGATACCAGTCCTAAGGACACTTATTCTATAATCAAAATTCACCTTCCAATTCTGGTTCACTCAGTCTCTGATCATTGGCAACATTTGAAAGTTTATACTGAGATATCATACATACTCTTCACCATCATCAGCTTGGATTACAAGTCCACTCATAAGGTGTAGCCTTTCATCTGTCCTAACAGGGACAATTATCCTATCAATCAAATTCACAACAGCGAAGGCTCCAATCGTTTTTTTAAAATACTATCAGAAGAAACTTCACGTGATTACCACACTTCAAGGGAAATCATCGTTGAACTATCATCAGGCTCCTAAGTCCTATCCTTTCGAACAAAGATCCTCATCAGGTGTAACTACTCTAGGAAGTCCAATCATATCGACCTATTCAAGTCATTACAGCTCCTTTTACTGTCAACAGGCTATGGATAGTTAGTGTGACAACTTATCATTAAGTATCCGGAAAACTATCACTATTGTATAGGCTAACTTAAATTATATGATTAAACCAACATCGAATCATCACAGCACAGTTATACAAATTCTCATTTTTCCAATCATCAAGTCTTCATTCTCCTACTCCATTCCCATGACTTAAGCGATCATCTAAAAATACGAAGGAATTAGTAATTTCTTAGTGGTTTTCTAATAGATTTCTGCGTCCGAGAATGCTTAAGCTCACAATCACCGTCATAACTATTCTCGAGGTCCACTAAGGTCTTCCTACACTTCCAATGCTCTACTTGGATTCCATTCCAGCCTTTCAACTCTATTAACGAGCACGTCGTTATCTTGTCATTCCTTTAGTCGCTCACTAGCTACCAATGCATCTACTTTAAAAACTTTAGGTATTCTTCTATCTGTCTAAGGCATACTTGTCCAAATGTCTGACACAATCCCAAAAGGATAAACAACGTGTCAACATGAATACAAGTACCATTTACTAATCATGAGTTCTTACAAGGCCTAAACCCAATCAGAATCCATCAAAACACACATGCTTGTGTGTCAACACACATTGTTTCGACAAGGAAACAATTCACTCAAGTTCAGCCAGAGATCAAACAACAAAATCACAATAGACCTATTCCCCAAGGTTCCCGAAAGACTCGACCAGCTCTGATACCATTTGTAACGGCCCGGACTGCTTTAAGGATTGCCGACTGTCCCCACAAACCAACACTAGTCTTTTCAGCGTGCTTTGTCCTCACTCACACGCTTTCTGGGAAAACTTCCCAGAAGGTCACCCATCCCAGAATTACTCCAAGTCAAGCACGCTTAACTTTGGAGTTCTTAAGTGATGGGCTACCGAAAAGAAGATGCATCTTGTTGGTATAGGTAGTACAAATCAATTCTTATAAGCCTTCCTTCAACTGTACAGTCCCATACCTGCACAGCCTCAGGATCCCTCTCATTCCGGTGTGAATCGGTTCATTCATGTATCCCTCCGCCTAGAAGCCTGTCAGGAGCCGCTCCTTGTCCGTGCCTCATGCATCGGCGATCACTCCCCGCCCTCGTCAACCCCGGGTGTTACAGGCCCATCAGCTTCCGCTTGGTTCGTCCTCGAACCACACAGTACTGGGAGAGGTTTGCTCTGATACCACTAATGTAACACCCCCCTTGGGTATTACATGAAGAATACGTGCGGAATTAAATGTAAAAGATAATTGCTGGTTGCTTTCGGAAAAAGAATAATTTACTTTAAGTCAGAATACTCGGGTATAAAAAGTTTTTGGCATAATAATTCAGAAAGTGATATACACATCACAATAATAAAATCACACCATTCTTGACAATACACATAACTGGGTCTATTCATAAACCTTAAACCATCACATAAAAGTTTTCTTGAAATTATCTTTCATACAGAAGTTCCAAACTATACAGAGGTTTTCAAAACCACATACACCAACTTTCTCAACATTATACATTAAAAATCCTAAGAGCTGGTTTGATAAAAGAACTCTACGGACAATAGACTCTACTACCTAGTATGCATCATACCACTGAGACTTGGTCTCGTCGTCGACAGTCCACACATCTTCGTCTTCGGCATCGAGAAACACAAGCTATAGGGCCCTGAAGTGACCCAAAAGACAATTGAGAAGTATCTGTACACGTATCCAAAAACACAACAGGGTGTCCAACATGTACAGGCAAAGGTGAGTAACCAATATATGGATTTAAACGCGATAACTACATGCACGACACACAAAACAGCATATGAACATATGTAGTATCAACATAGCATAACAACAGAAGTAACACAGGGCAACACACCAAGTAACAACATATCCAACATGCATACCATAAATCGCAATATATCATATTTATCAATTAACAGCATAACACATCTTGAAAGCAAAATGGTGATGTACACTAAGCAAATGTAATCATCAACAGCCATATGCCACAAGGGTAAAACTCTGACCCCTACTCCATGGAGCTAACAAACAGTCGGAGAGAGTGAATGGGAGGACATGTTCCGGTTATTGCCAGCCATGAGCAAGATGCTACAACATTCGTAACGTGCACGTATCTAGCTTTACGGAAACACTCTCGACCAAACATGAAAAGTACAGCATCTAGTAGACGATATCAGTGTATTGCTCGGATTCACCATGACACAGAAGAGCTACCAACTAGTCACATGTCAGCCCTTCCAACCCTGATACCTCCAAAAAGACCATTGAAGATCGTCACCGTAAGATTCGCACCCGCATCAAGGTGTAAGCTCAACTCCTAGGCTCAAGGCCTTACAACTATGCAAATGAAATGCCAAGCCTTACACAAAGCAGATGCGATAAAGCAATGTCTATCCATTGGATAAACCTCAAGGTTCTCTTTCTTAGGAACTATACACGTCTTTGTATTTATAAAACATTTATATAAAAAATTTATCCATCGGATAATTATCTTGTGATTCCTTTGGAATGATCCGGGCTGCTTTCGGAATTGCCGACTATCCCCACAAACCAACACAAGTCTTTTCAGCATGCTTTGTCCTCACTCACACGCTTTCTAGGAAACTTCCCAGAAGGTCACCCATCTCACAATTACTCCCAGTCAAGCACGCTTAACTTTGGAGTTCTTATGTTCTAGGCTTCCGAAAAGAAGACGGAATCTTGTTGGTATAGGTAGTACCAATCAGTTCTCATAAGCTTTCCATCAACTATACAGTCCCATACCTGCATAGCCTCAGGATTCCTTTAACCGTACAGTCCCATACCTGCACAGCCTCAGGGTCCCTCTCGTCCCAATTATTACAAGACTGAAACAATCGAACGACTGTTTCAAAACCCAAAACGTTTCTTGTTTGTGTTTGTGTCTTATGAATCACATCTCAAACCCTAATATTATGAAGAAGGATTGAGAATCCTCTTAGTAAGTCTTTGATCCTTTCTAAGATATTACTCCTTGATTTTCAATCAATGAAATAAATGTTGATTCATTTAAGTCTTATGAAGTCATTGATGCATTAAGTCATCAATGGTTTAGTACATGGTCTTGTTGCACCACATACCATACTTAATTATCCCTTGTCTTCAACTCTAAGTTAATTACTTAACTTAGGTCTTCACGCGTAAAACTTTCCGATTAAGAGTTAAAAACTCTTTTGGTAACAAAACTGTTCTCATTTGAAAACTCATTGGATTTGAAATACGTTGCACTTGCCTCAAGCAAAGTACCTTAACTATTTTTGAAAAGAGTTCTTCGGCACTTAACTTAGTGTAAAACCATGGTCTAAGTTAATGGAAAGGAAATGTAATCTCATCTAACTTCCTTAACTATGATTCATTTAATCAGCTTAAGGATAAAAGGTCTCCATTATGTTTGAAAAAGAACTTTGTCTTCGTTTTAAGATGAACTTCGTCTTCGTTTTAAGATAAAGGAAATGCCTTATGAAACTATATTTAACTTCTCATGAAAACACTTCTTTATTTTACTTTTAAATCACTTCATCACTTAGATAAACTAAGGTTAAAGTAAAAGACATGTTTCACTTTGGTGAAGACGCTTAAAAGTTGAAACTTTACTTAATCTTTGGATCAAATCACTTATTGTTTTCCTTTGAAACATAATTTATATTAAAACAATTTCTTACTTTAAGAATTTTAAATTTTCAAGAACAACAAGTATTCTTCCTTTTTCATTGGTCATGGCCGAATGCTCCCTCAATGGGATGTGAAGATTTTGCTTCACCTATTTGACAAGTTATAGCTCAAAAGCTCACAATATAATGATGAACAATAATCATGCATCATTCAATCATAATCAAGCATAAAAATCCTTACTTGATCTAGAGATCAAAGTATGGTTTTCAACATACATGAAAACATTTTCCATCCAAGCATACATCATCATCAACATATGCTAAAACATAGTAAAGCATACTAAAGCATAGATCATTATTACAATCACAACGAAGCTCCAACAGAGCTACACAAATCAATCACGGATAACATATAGTTATCATAAAATCCCTCAGGCAAACTCCCCTTACCCGTTGTAGTTATCCTCCGATCAAAAGTCATCCGATAGGCTCGCGAATCCTCCCGATTCCTCGTCCGATCAACCAATCACAACTACATACACATAATCAATCCAAACGTCAATATTACATAACACAAAACTTCCTATTTCTACCTATATAGGATCCGGCCATGGAGCTATAAAAAAATAGCTAAGGATGTCCAAAAATTCCTATCTCTTGGATTCCATCCTTACTAGGTGTGCTAAGGCTAGATCAAAGCCTATTACTCCAAAACTTGAACCAAAATCCCATCCACCAACACATGGAGGTTTCGTCCAAGAAAACCCATATGAGCTAGCAAGCTCATTTGGTTTCCAACTCTTGGATCCATGATCCTCAAGTACACACAACACTAGATTAAGTCTTATTACTCAAAACTTGAGTCAAAAACTCATCCTTTCTTACCATGAAGATTTCGGCCACTTTAAGAAGATATGGCTAGAAAACTTATTTGATTTGATGCCCTTGGATAATGAAAGAGAATGATGAAACTAGATCATAGAAATTGATTTGGTATCAAAAGGATTTTTCTACACTTTTTTATGAATTTTCAAAGTTTATGGATCAAAGTTGGATCTTCATGAATCAAGAGATTCAAGAGATGAAATAGAGAGATTAAGAAAGCTAGGATAGAGTTAATACCTTCTAGATTCAAAGTCTTGAAGAGAAACAACTTCATTTCACCAAAAACTTTCAAGTTTCAAGATCAAAATGAAGAAAAATGTGAAGAACACATGAAGAACTCTATGAACTTGGAAGAACAAGTGAGAGAAGATGAAGAACAAGAGAGAGAAGAGAGAGAAAGAGTGATGGCCGAAATGGCCGAGAGAGAGAGAAATATATATTTTGATGTCATGGCAAACTTGTAAATAACCAAAAGGGTAATTTGGTAATTCCTTAAAAGACTAGGGGCGTAAATGTCATTTCCCCTATAAATATCTAGACATATCTAGAAAGGTAATGATGACATGGTGAGTCACAAGGTCAGAATGGTTATTCCATAAATTCTCAGGGGCAAAACGGCCTTTTCATTCAAGGGCAAATGGTAATTATGAAAAGGGTCAAGGGCATTTTAGTCATTTCACGTCCAGATATTTTCTAAACGTAATCAGTACACTGATGAGTCACTGATGAGTCATATCACACCATGTGATTTCAATCTTATCCGTAGCTAGTCACTGAAATCTCGTATTCAGCTCTGTTCTTCACCCGATTTAGGTTTTCGCCCAAGAAAGTCGTATGACGACTTATTTTTTTTTTGAATATTTTCAAAATAACCAATATTGTTGGAAATAAAATATAAAACCTAACTGTTTTGTTCACGAGTCGAAATTAGGTCTTGATAGTAGAAAAAGACTACTATCCGTGAAAAACGCAGACCGGGCTCCGTTTGAGCTTTCACCCAAAACTTAACCATGGCTTCCTATGGTTGTGTAAGGCATGCCTATGTTCTCAGAATATTTTATTTCGTTCTCTAAACCCTCCTATAAAATACAAACGTTTAAATACTGAAGAATTGTGAAATGTGAAAATTGGGGCGTTACAACAACATCAATCGAGCTATCCAGGCCATGGCTAATATGACGGCTGCTGTTGCTCAACAGACAGCTACGATAGCTCAATAGAATCAACAGAACCAACAAAGAGCTGATCTTGCTGCTCATAATCCACCGCAATTTCATGGGGACTGGAAATGGGAGGGATTTGAAGGAGGTATGCGCTTCGAGATCAAGGAGTCAGGGTTACCACTGGAGATCCGTACCTTTGGACAAGGAAGGGAGAACAAGATTACTGCAGAAGGGCTGTCTAGGTCCAGGAACCCAAACCAGTACCAGAACCAGAAAGGGAAGCAGTCCCAGATGAAGCCATATTCCCGACCTCAAGGGAATGGTCAGAAACAGCAACCTTATCGTTCTGTCACTTCTACTTACAGTGGAGGGAGCGGAAACGACCAGAACCAAGGCCAAATCCGGAGATGTTTCAAATGTGGGAAACACGGACATCAAGCTAACAACTGTGAGCTGGAAGGAGTTCTATGTTTTCGATGCGGGAAGATAGGACATTTCATGAGGGAGTGCCCTACACCAAAAACCAAGCCGACTGTCAACAATGTTCGAACTGCTAGACCCATAGCGTGGGGAAGGGTTTATACCATGACTGGCGTTGATGCTTCCAAATCTGATGATCTCATACAAGGTAGTTGCATTATAGCTGGTAATCTCCTAACTGTACTATTCGATTCGGGTGCAACGCATTCGTTATCTCTTTGGATTATGTGAGACAATTAGACTTGCCTGTTTCTTCGCTGTCTTTTGATTTGATTGTCACAACTCCAACTGCTAAGCCTCTTACAGTTAATACAGTATGTTTGAACTGTCCTATTATTGTTCATGATAGGAACTTCCTTGTTGACTTAATATGTTTGCCTTTGACTCAATTGGATGTGATCCTAGGCATGGATTGGTTATTTTCCAACCATATCCTTTTAGACTGTGCACATAGAACCTTAGTTTTTCCTGACCCTGAGATTTATGGATTTATAACTGCTAACCAAGTAAGAGCTTCTTTGAAAGAAGGAGGTCAGGGATATATGCTTCTATCTTGTTGAGAAATCGAGAGGGACGTTGTCTTGAGCGACGTGCCGGTTGTGAAAGATTTTCTGGAAGTTTTTCCGGAGGACGTACTAGGTTTGCCACCTATGAGGGATGTCGAGTTTACGATCGACTTAGTTCCAGGATCCGGTCCGATCTCTATAGTTCCTTATAGGATGTCACCTACGGAGTTAGCCGAGCTGAAGACTCAACTAGAGGATCTGATGTCCAAGCGGTTTGTGAGACCAAGTGTGTTCCCATGGGGAGCACCAGTGTTATTAGGGAAGAAGAAGGACGAGAGTTCAAGACTCTGTGTGGATTACCGTCAACTGAACAAGATTACGATCAAGAACAAGTATCCTCTACCCTGCATAGATGATTAGATGGATCAACTTCAGGGAGCCGTTGTCTTTTCAAAGATTGATCTAAGATCTGGTTATCACCAGATCATAGTAAAGAACGAGGACGTATCTAAGACTGCTTTCAGGACTCGTTATGGTCACTATGAGTACCTCGTAATGCCTTTCGGAGTGACGAAGCGCCTGCTATCTTCATGGACTACATGAACCGGATTTTTCGTTCGTTTTTGGATCAGTTTGTCGTCGTGTTTATAGACGATATTCTTATCTACTCAAAAAGTCTTGAGGAACATGAAGAACATCTACGACAAGTTTTGCAGATCCTTCACAAGGAGAAGTTGTACGCAAAGCTAACCAAGTGCGAGTTTTGGCTGGATGAAGTTAAATTCTTAGGACACGTGATTTCGAAGGAAGGAATTGCCGTCGATCCTACAAATGTAGAAGCAGTACTTTTATGGGAGAGACCCAAGACTGTGGCAGAAATCCGTAGTTTCGTTGGACTAGCTGGTTACTATAGAAAGTTCATCGAAGGATTTTTGAAGATTGTTGCGCCGTTGACTCAGCTAACGAGGAAGGACCAACCATTTACGTGGACTGACAAATGTGAGGAAAGTTTTCAGACGATGAAGGAACGTTTGACAACCTCACCAGTGTTAGTACTACCTAAGCCAGACGAACCGTACGAAGTGTACTGTGATGCTTCGCATCAAGGATTAGGATGTGTGCTTATGCAACATCGGAAGGTTATAGCATATGCTTCGCGCCAGTTGAAGACTCATGAGAGGAATTACCCGACGCACGACCTAGAGTTAGCTGCTGAAGATCTGGAGACACTACTTGTATGGATCCAAGTTCGACGTCTTCAGTGACCACAAAAGTTTGAAGTACTTGTTCGACCAAAAGGAACTTAACATGAGGCCGAGACATTGGAGGGAATTTCTTAAAGACTACGACTTCACTTTGTTGTACCATCCCGGAGAAGCAAATGTCGTTGCAGACACTTTGAGTTAAGGAGCTAGATTTGATAGAACAGTTTCGTGATCTCGATCTGGCTGTGGAAGTGAACAACGAGAAGATTGTTTGGGAATGATCAAGGTATCTAGTGGACTGATGGAGACGATCCATGAACAATGGTAACTCTTAGAAATGAGAGTTATCTAGCCTTTCTTAGCTTGAGTTTGAGTGGTCTTTAAGTGTTTTGTATGTGTGTTTTGTAGGTTTTAGCTTAGTCTAAAGTATTTTGTGTTTTAGTGAGTTTCTGTGAATTTATAATTTTAGGACTGTTTATGAGTGTAATTAATGTGTTTTCTTCATTTTGACAGGTATTGGTTGAATTGAAGAGTTGCTGGAGGAAATGCTATGGGATGCTGCAGCAATTGGAGCATGTCCTATTGTAGAAACATGACGATTTGACTTATTTTCTCTCTCCTGACGTGGTCCTACGTGCAAGGACACGTAACCATGTGCCACATACTGCTGGATATTTTGTGAGATGGTTACTTTATTAGATGGGCCCTAGTTCCTTTAATTTGAATGGATAAAGTTAAGCCCAAAAGGAGGAAAGAGAGTGGATAACTCTAAAAAGTAAAACCTAAAAGAATATTCTCACACCTTTTTCACCTCAACCTTTCTCCATACGCCTCTTTCTCTCTCCATACACAGCCACCACTTTACATTTTCATCTTCTTCCTCCATTTCCTTCCATACCCATCACCATTTTTGGGCTATTTTGGAGCTGGTTTGTGCAGAAACACTTGGAGAAAGGTGCTGATTTCAGTAGCTGCAGCAAGAAATTGCTTGGAAGAAAAGGAGCCATCCTCTTGGAAAAGTCGCTGGCCACCTCTTTCACTTAGTTTATGTTTACTTCTCCATAGTTAACTCACATTTCAATTCTATAATGGATTCAACCTTGGTTTTTATTTCTCTTTTGTTGTTTTTAAGCTCATGATGAGCTAAGCTTCTTAAGCTAGGGTACAATGAACTTGCAATGACTTGATTTGGGTTAAGGTTATGTTATTGATATGCATTTAGTTTCTTCTATCAAGTTTTGTTTATGTTATAAATTTATGGTTGAGTTTGGCCATCTTAGCTTGAATACTAGGTTGAGCTTGGAAAAGTTAGCAAGTGGAAATGCTTGATAGATATGGATTAAGTTGATTAATTGGAAAATTAGTTGATGTTGGATGTAATAGGAATATTCATCCAAGTTCATAGGTTAGCTGGAACGTATTTATTCAGAAGGGGGTGTAAATAATGTGAGCTTAGGAATAAAGAACGCTTAATGAAACCCATCTTTTAAGTGCTAGAAAGCACAACTGTTATTTCCTGGAACCAGATGTTGTAGCATATCATAGCATACTTGACCCTGATTAATGAATTATGAGGGATTTGTACCCCTAGATGTTTTATCCATTTTATTTCATCTCATCACCTTAAGCATTTTACTGTTTATTTCTATCTTTTATTACTGCACTAATCCTTCCAAATATTTGTCACCACTTATTATCTTGGATCTTAGCTAAACAAATTAATTAGTTTGAAACTTAGAGTTAAACATCAACAATCCTCGTGGGAATGATCTCTACTTACTCTTTATTACTTGTTACGATTTTTTACACTTGCACACATCACTATTTTGCACAACAAACAACAAGCAACTGATGAGTACCTCCAAGAGAAAAAGGAGTTACTGGGACAAGAGAAAGTTGTAGAGTTCAGTTTGGGAACTGATGACATCTTGAGATACAATGGATGATTTTGTGTAGCGAGCAACCCGGAGATGAGGGAAATGATTCTGGATGAACCTTTGTACTCACACTCCTACGTAACCCTCAGTGTATCAGACATTTGAGTGGATTTGTTTAAAAGTAACCTTTGGCCTAAACACTTTCATGTCGTTCTATCGAAAGATTTTTTAGGACTATTCCTTGAGTTGTAACACAGACAAATTCCTGATACCGAAAGTTTCTTGATGAAACTTAGTCGAATCACTTTTACTATTGGTAACTGTGATCCAGTCCGAGATTTTTGCCAGACTGTTTACCTTTTGATTCCTTGATTTGTTGGAGAATTCTTATGAAAGAAGGGACTTTATTAGAGTCAAGGTTGTAAACATGTATTAGCTATGCATTTTTACACTCACAAACCTACTGAAGAATCTTTTTACATACTGGATATTCCTGTACTCGTTTCCGAGAGATAAAATCCTTCTATATACTTTCCTATGAGAGTAAGACCAAGAAAATTTCTTCTGTCGGAAGATTTCTTCCTTAATCTTCTAGGACCGAGTAGCGACCAAATCCAACTGTTTGCCCTCAACTCAAGTGGACGAGCAAGAAGACGTTTCGATCTTTGAAGGATTGGGTGGGAGTAAGTGTATTACTCTAACTACGAACATCCTGTCAGCAGGATAGACGAGAAGAGATAAGCGTTCTGTTAAAGTATGGTGTGGTGGATGAGATGTGGAACTTGGGGGATCAAGATGATCCTGTCCAGTTTTGAGTCGCGAAATTTCGAGGACGAAATTTTTTTTAGAGGGGTAGTAATGTAACACCCCGATTTTCGAGTTTTCCTAATTAATTGGTATTTATGAACTTATATTTTATTCGAGACCTTAAAAATGGCAATAAAATATTCTGACCAGATAAGAATGTCCTACACAACCATAGGAAGCCATGGTGAAGTTTCGAGCGAAAGCTAAAACGGAGCCCGGTTTGCGTTTTCACGGATGGTAGCCTTTTTCTACTATCGAGACCTAATTTGGACTCGTGAACGAGACAATAAGTCTCGGGATTTTATTCTCTATATCTTTGATAAAATCCATCCTGACGACAAAAGTCGGGAATAATATATTATATTCGGGCGAATACTCAAACTGGGAGACGATTGGAGCTGTAAAGGGATTGACCGTGACTCGCTACGGATAAGATTCATCTAGGAAGGTGTGTTGTGACTCACCAATGTCATCATTACATTTCTAGAAATATCTAGATATTTATAAGGGAAATGACCAAAATCCCCTTGTCTTTGAAGGAATTACCAAATTACCCTTTTTGCATATTTACAAGTTTGCCATAGAATGAAAATATAAATACCTCTCTCACTCTCTCACTAGGCCTTTCGGCCATTAACTCTCTCTCTTCTTTCTCTCACTTGTTCTTCATGAGTTCTTGAGTGTTCATCAAAAGTTCTTCACAAAAACCCTAATTTGATCTTCAAAAGTTGAAGTTTTTGAGTGAAAACTTGTTTCTTCTTCACTAATCTTTGATCCTAGGAGGTATGATCCTCATCTTAACTCTCTCAATCTCTCTATTTCATCTCTTGAATCACTTGATTCATGAAGATCCAAGTTTAGATCTAGAACTTTGAAAATCCATAGAAAATTATAGAAAAATCCTATGATCATGAAACCAATTTATATGAACCCATCATGATGTGTACTTTTAGTGTCTAGAAGCATGAACCCAAAAGAAATTTTCTCCCTATTCTTCCATGGGAGGGCCGAATCCTAAGAATGGTGCAAGGATGGGTTTTGTTGCAATTTTTGGCTATATAGCACTTGTTCTAGCTTACTTGATGTCTTTGAACACTAAACCCAAGAGCAAAACATCAACCAAAGCTCCTAACCTATTTCTCCTCTTCGTGGCCGAAACATATAGGGTGTAGAACCATGAGCTTTGTCTCAAATTTTTGGGCCATAGGACTTGATTTAGTGTTAAGCATGCTTAAGGACCAACCATCCAAAAGTTTGGAACCAAACGAGATCCCTACCCTTTTTATCCTTTCATGGCCGAACCCTATACCTTCTTCGGGAAGAAAACTTATGTTTTGATATTATAGATTGATGTTGCTTTGTTGTTAGAATTGAATTGTATTTGATTGTTTTAGGCGACGCGAACGGAACCGGAGCCGAGAACCGATCTAGTTTGGAGTGAACACTTTTGTGAGGTAAAGGGAGGTAGTTCATTTTGAGTTTTGTAGCCTCATGGCATATGATTGATTAGTGTGTTATGATTGAGTTAAGACTTAATGTATATGTATACTTATATCCTGGATTGATTTGATGTCAAGTGTTGTGCATAGTTGGTTATTTGATATAACTGCGGCATGGATGCCTTGGATGATATCTTATTGTGATATTGAACTGTTGATATATATATATATATATATATATATATATATATATATATATATATATATATATATTATATATCCTGGATGAGCATAGGACTGGCTATGTCTCGATAATTGTTAAAAGACTCGGAATCGAAAACAAAGTTTTGAAAAACGCGTTTTGAAATTAAAAAAAGTGGCTTTTGGAAAACATGTTGCTTTTCAAGAAAAGTTAAGTTTCCTTTTTAAAAGTATGTTCCTTGAAAAGAAAAAAGTGGTTTTGTGGAAAGTCGTGCAAAACATATTTTATTGCAGTAAAGCGTTTTAAAAAGGCGTGAAACCTTAGAAAACGGTTTTGTTTTCAAGAAAGGTGTTTTTCCCGGAAAATGTTTCCTTTGATAAGGAAAAGTTTTGTTTCTAGAAAATCAAAGTATGTTTTGTTTTCCAAAGTGTTTTGAGAAAATGAAACCAAAATAAAAATGATGAACCTTTGAGACAAACCCAAACCTAGTGGCCGAGACGTCGGGGCTAGTGTTTTGTGGATTGAGCACTCGGACTTCGTGTCTTGTGTTTTTGATTTGAGTGGGCTTAATGCCTTTTTGAAATGAGTCGTGGACTTTATGTCTCGACATTTGAAAGAATGAACGCAAAGAAAACAGAAAACTTTCTGTGTACATGCAACCGGCAGACGTGCCATTTGAAACCGAGCTACAACTCTAGTAGTTGAGAATTTAATCAGTCAAGACCACTGGGTCTATAGGGGCATTCTATGTTCGAGATCCCATAAGTGGCCGGTGGCGCAGCAACCCGTGCCATGGTAAATCGGCTGCCAAACACGAATGAACTGGATCTGAGACTGGCGTATTCAGGATATGGTTATGATGTGGTACCCTGGAACAATTGGTGTTCGGACCTAAATAGAGAGGCCGACTCATGAGAATAAATGTGTTACGGGTGTTACTACGGCCTATCGCTCGATGTTGGGAAGTTAGAATCTCCGGAGTACATGAATTAGAAAGATGATATTGAAGTCTCATGCATTATTATAACTCATGATTGTGTTTGAGATATTATATTGCGTTGTATAGATAACTGCTCATATAACTGTATTTATCTGTGGATTTTTATACTGCTGTTTGTCGCCTGTGCGGCTATCGTGATAAACTTTATATGAGTATCTCACCTTTGCCTGTACATGTTGGACACATTGTTGTGCTTTTGGAACACATGTACAGATGTTGATCATAGGTCCCCGCGGAGACGTGAGGACTCCGATGACAGAGCGTTCAGACGAAGTTGACGTTGGGTTGTACCCCAATGGCTACTTTTAGCCGACCAGCTTAGGAGTCTTTTATTTTGAGCAATCTTATGTTATATTACTGCATATATGTTGAAATTATTTCTAAGTCTGTAATATGTTATATATTAGACCAGGTTTTAAGTCATGTTTACGTTTTTATGAACAGTTAATATCGACGTGTGATATGAAGTTTATTTCTTCATCTTGAGTTTGTATTGCCTATGCATGCAGAAAATTTTTAGAACTGCGTTTTCGATTGTAGCTACTTAATTAAAGTATTTTCCGAAAGCAACCAGCACTTTATTTTCTTGATTTATTTCAGCATTAGAGTCCGAGTATGAGCACCCGCGAGGGGAGGTGTTACAAATGGCGTGGGTTTCATATAAAAGAAGGGTAAGGATTGTATAAAATTTGCTTATGGGCAAAAAGGTCATTTCCTCTTAACAGCAAAATTGTAATTTTCACACCATAATTATTACTATGGTGAGTCACCCATGTGACTCACCCATGGTCATCATTATCACGGTGACTCACCTAGGTGAGTCACTCATGTCATAATGTTTAATGGATAAGGATAAGGTGAAAGCGACCTTATGCTTATCCGTTACCGGTTCCGGTAATCTCGTATGCGGACCGGGTTTCGTTTGAGTCGTCAACCTAAACCTTAACCATAATTCTCTACCAGTAATGTAGAGTAAAACAATATCTGTGTTGTATCCAAAAAGTGGATACGTAAAGATAAAATCAAACACCGGACGAGAAACGTGGTTCGTGAATGTCATGAGTCAGTGGATGAGTCATCACCATGACTCATCACTATCATGATTACTCCACCATGAGTCACCACCATGAGTCATCCATGTCATGATTACTTTTCTAAAGTAGTCATGATTACTTCTCCAAAATATCTTGATATTTATAACTTTGCCACTGTGACTCAAATAAGATTTGTTTACTTTACTGATTTAAAAATTGGGATGTTACATTACTACCCCTCTTAAAAAGAATTTCGTCCTCGAAATTCGATGTACATTGTAGAACAAACTCGGATACTGTAGTTGTCTGTTCTTTTATCGCTGTAACTCTTCTGTCTATCTTGTACGGCTTTCATGTTGTCCCTTATCCTCGTGATTTGTTCCATCTTTTTCTATACCACATTTGGTCCTAGGATTTGATTTTTTTTTTTTTCCCGTTTTGCACTGACACAACGGAGTTTTATACTTTCTTCCATACAAAGCTTCAACGGATGTCATTTCAACACTAGAATGGTTCCAACTTCTTATCTGTTTCCACACACAAGCTTTTAATAGATCTTCCACCTTGTAGACTCCTCCAGAACCTTGATATAAATCTTGATACTTGAAGGCACTCCATGTAACCTTACTATCTCTTTGACATAAATCTCGGTTCACCTTCCCAAAGAATACCCATAAACCTCGGTTCACCTTCCCACACAGTACCTTTCATTGATAGCTAAGAAATGCACAGATTCCGTTAACCTATTAATGACTACCCAAATTGCATCAAATCCTTTCGGAGTCCTTGGAAGTCCCGTTACAAAGTCTATTGTTATGTCGTCCCATTTCCATTCCGAGATATCTAGAGACTGTAACATTCCAGCCGCCTTCTGATGCTCAATCTTAACTTTTTGGCACACTAAACAAAATAAAACGTATCCTACTATTTCCTTCTTTATCTCAGACCACCAAAATATCTTTTTCAAATCTTAATACATCTTTATTGCTTCGCGGTGAAAGATTGACTTACTCTTGTGGCCTTCCTTTATGATCATCTAATTTCTCTATCATCAAACACATAGATTCTTTTCCTTATATCTAATAATCCCATGGCCATCTATGTTAAACATAGAAGCCTTACTCTGCTCCATCAATTCCTTCATCTTTTGAATATACTGATCAAATCCTTGCTTCTCTCTAACCATCCTTAAGAACTCACTGGTCACTGAGGTCATACCTAGATACATTCTATCCTTAGATAGTTCCACTCCCAAACTTAGGTCTCTAAACTATTCCAGTAACTCTAGCTCTTTTACCATCATCATATCTATGAAAAGATTTCTGATTCAATTCATCTGTCATCATATTAGCCTTTCCCGGATAGTTTAGGAATTCTATCCATCTCTTCTGTCTCATATTTAGTTTCTTTTGATCAACAAGAACCTCAAACTCTTGTGATCATTAAACATACGAAAATGAGTTCCGTAAAGATAATATCTCCATATCTTTAATGCAAGTACTATGGCTGCTAGCTCTAGGTAATGAGTTAGGTGATTCTTTTCATGAATCCTTAATTATCTAGAAGCATAAGCCATAACTATCACCTCTTGCATGAGCACACATCCCAGTCATTGATATGATGCATCACAGTACACCTCAAACTGTCCTAAAGGGTTTGGTGACACCAACACTGGTGACGTAGTTAACCGTTTCTTCAATTCTTGAAAACTGGCTTCACACTCAGCTGTCCATTCGAATGTTACGCCTTTCTTCGTCAATTGCATCATAGGTAGCGCAATCTTCGAGAAGCCTTCTATGAATCTTCTGTAATATCCAGCTAATCCAAGAAAACCTCTCACTTCACTAACCGTCTTCGGACTTTCCTACTAGACTACTGCCTCTACTTGTCTGCCTTGCATCAGCATGTAACTCAATCCTTGATACAAAGCATCCTGGTACTTTTCAAGACATCCATTCAATTTGGAAGCTCCAATACAATTGAAATCAATATTCTATCTTTCCACTCTCGAATACTCTATCCACAATCTTCCTTCCTTGCATATACTTCGCCCTTTTTGGTCAATTAAGCTATTGCATTTGGTCAATCCTATTAAAATCCAACTTCCACATTCAAAGAATTTACTGAAATTTATTCCTTTAACTACTTGTCCCAACTTAACTTCCTCAAACAAAACTCACACTTGTCCCACTTGGCAAACTACTATCCTTCTTACAAGATTTGAAGAATCATCTGAAGTCATTCTACTTGCCTCTCGCAATCTCGTGAATGGAAGAGAAAGTTGTAAAGAAAGACATTAACGAATGGCAAGGAAGAAGAAAATATATAAGTGTCTCACGTTACAAAAGAAAATTGACCAAATTAAGGATATGAGAGGAGATCTAATACCTCAAAAAGGATTTCCAATAGGGTCTTGATTGTGAGAATGCCCGGGGTAAATAATCACAATCACAACTCTACTAGAGTTCCTTACTCCTGAGAGATCTATTACTAGGTTGACAATCGAAGTTTCCAATATTCTCAACTTTAGAAAAGTCCGAGTTTTACTAGAACGAACTAAAGGGACATAGTTGAAAGATAACCAGTCCATTTCCACAATAACATCCATATGAGACAAGGCAATCAAATTGAACACCAAAACAATATCAAATCAACTAAAGCGATGAGGAGCAAGTTTTGTGATGTAATGGAAATGATCAAATTAAGAATATAGACAAAATGAGAAAACCTGATCATCACTCATCATCATGAGAATTTAAAGAAAAGGCTAAGACTTAGAGCAGGTAATACAATATTGGGATTACCTTCAAGGAGATATGTATCCTCATGTAAACCTTCGGTTGGTGAAGCCTCCACTTTATTCACTGCACAACTTCTTCCTTTCGCCTTCAACTTAGACGCTTGAACGTCATGGACTGCAGCTTCCACCTTTTGTGGTTTGCAACCCAAGACAAGGTGTCCCCGCACTTAGAATAGACCGCTTCTTTAAAGAAGGAGCTTCTCACTTTGAGTACCTCTCCAAACTCCATCTAAACTTGTTGATTTTCACCAATGTCACAAATAACATTCCGTAATAGTCAGAACTCGAATGTTCTGATTCCTACTTACCCACTACCTTTATTAGCATTTTTCCTTTCTGAAACAATATCACAATGAACACACATTGTCTTCTTTTGAAGACAATGACATAGAGCACACAGCACAAGCAAGGATAGACCTATGCCCCAACCCCGATAACTCGGCCAGTTCTCTTCTCCTTACGATGCTTTCAATTGCTGAACACCGATCCAGCATATCAGGGAATCTGGTAATCCCCAACGGTAACGTCTTCAAATCTATGGCACATCCACTTCTTAACCGGATACCACGAGTAGAACTCTGAAAACTTTAGCAGCGCCTCAAATCTCGTTGCGTATTCCCCAATCGTCATCTTGCCTTGCTTCAGATTCTGGAACTCCTTGTCTTTTTCCCTCCTGACCATCCGAGGAAAGTATTTCTCAAGGAAACACTCTCTGAACAATCCCCAAGTTATGGCTCTTCCTCCGGTCTCAAACAACCTTTGCTTCCCTTTCCACCATATTTCTGCTCCTCCTACTAGCATGAAAGAAGCATAGGAAACTTTCTGAGCTTCATCACAGTGTATTACTGCTCTTGAATCCATAGTTCTGCCCCCTCGGGATTGTGATCCCCATTGAACTGAGGAGGTTGTCGCCTCATGAAGGCATCCAACCCAGCATCATTATTTCAAACATTCCGCTGTTGTTGCTGTTGCTGTTGATTTTCCTGGGTCAATTGAATGAGTTGAGCGTTCTGTTGGGTTTGCTGTAACATAGCAGCAGCCATATCCCTCATAGTCCAGAGGGTTTCCAATGACTCAGCTCCATTTCCAGTATGTGAAGCTGCTGCCTCATGACCTCTATTAGGTCCTGTCCTACCTCTACCTCTACCTCTACCTCTACCTCGAGCCATTGGTTTCTGATTCACGTAACCATTAGCTCACCATTCTATAGGTATGACGTAACAAAACATTACTATCTTTAGCTATCCCATACTTCACAACAGCAGTCAAACCGACAGTCACCCAACATACATTCTACCCATCTCTGATCATAGTCAGTATTCGAGGTGGATCCATCTAACAAGGCCAGTACACTTCCTAACTCACATCGTGAGGTCCACATAACCCTACAGTCCGGTTTAGAACCGAACTGCTCTAATACCACCAAAATATGAGACGACCCCACTTATGTAGGATAATCCCATTGTAACCTAATTGTCTAATCCTAAAACATGTGAAAATTTAAAACTTAAGATACATAACAAATTAGCATATATACATATGTATAAGTATCATTATCCTTAAGTACATTAATCAGAGTGCGCTACTAAGACCATATAGTTAATACAACAACCTTCAATAGTAAAGATACATAACCAGCCATACTATTGTTCCAGTCTTCTCACAAAGTACATCAAGATTTAAACACTCAAGACTCTTGTACATACTGTACTGGCCAGACACTAATATAAACTATCCTCTATTCCGAATTCTTCACCACTGGCATTGACGGATCTTCCACCTATATCCGGTTCATAAGAGATACCATCCTCTCCAGGAATAGAATCCTCAACTGAAGTGTCTTCTCCACGAGCCATAAGAGAAAACATACATAGAAAAATAAAGGGAGATAAGGATCTAACACAAACATTATATATGGGAAAAAATCTTATAGAATAACATATATGAACATCACACACATCACATAAGCATATACACATCCACACATCACATAAACATGTACACAAACATCTCCCAATTACATCACTCAGGATCAATACTTATACTATATGTATCTCATTCCTACATGCATGTCGGCCGATATCTCAAATCTCGTTCTCAATCTCAGAAAACCATAGTTAGTTGTCCAAGGACCCTTTCTGCTCACCGTGACCAATAAGAGTGCATCCCGCTCCAACTCTCGGGAGAGGTATCTTGGCCGCCTCGGAAAGTCCACTTGCGACGTGGAATACTTAGGGTCCAGTCGGGATAACCAGGCTCCAGCGAGCATCACGGCACGATAGGAGCAACCCTATCCGCCACTTATGATAAGTCCCGAGCACGATTACATCCCTAAGATCACGAAGATCGGCCTTCCGTAATCCGTACCCGCACTCAGGTACACTAACCTCATGTGTCCCATACCACACGGCTCACCACTTGGCACATGATTATGCTATGCATGTCAACCATCACTTGTGCCACCAATATCTCAATATTCATCTCAATTCTCAAATCACTTTATTCATGATACCATTGTATCCATCACTTTATCAATATCCATCACTTTTTCTCACATATGCATTATGGCACTTTGATTCACTATCCATATCATCATCAATCATAAAACATGCATACATGATATTCAATATCTCAACATACCAACTCAAACATATAACATCATACAATTCATACTATTGAGCATATCATTGTACACTTAGAACACATAAAGCATATAGAACACATATTCACAACAATCGTAACAATCACACCAAACACATCAATCATCCATCAAGTAATAGTCATCTAGCCTAGGGTGTATTCTTAGTGGTGATAGCCCAAAGATACCTACACCGAGGGGTTAGGTACTTTGTCAGGGCTCAACCTCTAGTAGGGTTTAGGGCTCCCCTACACATGTCAATATATATTTTTCTACTCTTGCCTTCCCGATGGATGTGAGATTCTTTCTCCCCACCTTAGAGCAATGTAGTAACTCTCACGAACCCACAAACACTTGCTCACGGCCGCAGCCCCGTTCCACCATCGGTACCCATATACGCTTTTGAACGATGAAACACGGTCTAATCCTTCATCACAAATCATAATCACAATTAGTAAAATCAAAAAAAAAAAATACACCTAGGTCTCATGAACTAGGTTTCGGCCCCATATAGACAAAATTGCTAGAAGTGTTAAAATTTCACAAACTCTTGGATTTATGATCCTTAAGCATAAATAACACTCCTGTAAGTCTTTTTATTCAAGAATGTGAAACAAAACCCAAGATACAACAAGCATAGGGTTTCGGCCATGACTTAGAAAATTAGGATAAGAAAGGTTTTTGAGCATGATCAATTGAATTCAAGGACATCTAAGTGTAATAGAACTCAATTCAACACTTCTTTAAGCAAAACATTGAACAAAACTTCAAGGATTCACTAATCTAGGGTTTCGGCCATCTCACCCCAAATGGGTTAGAGAGATTTTATGATTACAAACTCTTAGATTAATGATAGAAGACATTGAATCTAGATCAAGAAAATTGGTTTGACATTAAAATGATTTTTCTACAATTTTTCATGAATTTTAGAAGTTGAAGAACAACTATGAACACATAGAGTTTCCATAGATAGAAATGAAGATTTAGAGCTCAAAGAAGAGATTTCTACCTCTTAGATGATAGAGAAGATGATTCTAAGCAAGTTTGCTTCACAAAGATCTTGAAGAAACCTTGAAGAATGGAGAGAAATTGGAGTTAAAAGCTTGAAGGTGTTCTTGAAGTGAAGGGGATGGAGAAGAAAGAAATGAGAAGGTAAAAAGAAATAGAGAGGCGTGAGGTAAGATATATATAGAAGAAAAAGGATGAGGATAAGGACAGAAAAGATAAGGATAAGATAGACTTAAGGTTAGAAAGGATAATTTTCCTTAAGAACAAAATTGGAATTCTATCAAAATTAACTTGAATACTTAAAGGTTAAGAATGAAATGTGAGAAGGAGAATGAAGGAGGAAATTTCGTGGCCCATATAAAACGAAAGGATAAGGATATGATAATTATCACTTAAGGGTAGAAAAGTAACTTCACCTTGGAACAAAATTGGAATTGTATCAAAAGTTGTACTAGAAACTTCAATACTTGAACTTAAAGAATAAAGTGAAGGAGAAAGGAATATGAGATGGACATATATATATGAATGGCGTGGGTTTCATATAAAAGAAGGTAAGGATTGTATAAAATTTGCTTAAGGGCAAAAAGGTCATTTCCTCTTAGCAGCAAAATTGTAATTTTCACACCATAATTATTACTATGGTGATTCACCCATGTGACTTACCCATGGTCATCATTATCATGGTGATTCACCTAGATGAGTCACTCATGTCATTATGACTAATGGATAAGGATAAGGTGAAAGCGACCTTATGCTTATCCGTTACCGGTTCCGGTAATCTCCTATGCGGACCGGGTTTCGTTTGAGTCGTCAACCCAAACCTTAACCATAATTCTCTACCAGTAATGTAGAGTAAAACAATATCTGTGTTGTATCCAAAAAGTGGATACGTAGAGATAAAATCAAACACCGGACGAAAAACGTGGTTCGTGAATGTGATGAGTCAGTGGATGAGTCATCACCATGACTCATCACTGTCATGATTACTCCACCATGAGTCTCCACCATGAGTCATCCATGTCATGATTACTTTTCTAAAGTAGTCTTGATTACTTCTGCAAAATATCTTGATATTTACAGCTTTACCACTGTGAGTCAAATAAGATTTGTATACTTTACCGATTTGAAAATTGGAATGTTACAGCAGTGGCATTGCTTTGAAGATTTGGAGGCACTACTTGTACGGTTCGACATTCAATGTCTTCAGTGACCATAAGAGTTTGAAGTACCTGTTCGATCAGAAAGAGCTCAACATGAGGCAAAGACGGTGGCTAGAATTTCTGAAGAACTATGACTTCCAGTTACAGTATCATCCGGGGAAAGCTAATGTAATAGCAGATGCTCTGAGTAGGAAAGTGTTACATGTGTCTGCCATGATGGTTAAGGAACATGGGCTATTGAAACAGTTCAGGGATATGCATCTGTCCGTTGTCAGTGGGCCAGGGAAACTTTGTGTGGGCATGGTTGCAGTGTCATGTGATCTAATGGATCAGATTCGGGAGAAACAAGTGTACGAACAGTATCTAGAGAAAGAGCGAGGGAATCCGATGGAAGGGATGACGTCTGAATACAAAGAAGGAACAGATGGAATCTTAAGATCGAGAACAGAAGAGTAAAGCAACTGCGAGGGAAGGAGATATCCTTGATCAAGGTTATCTGGAACGAGACTTCAGGTAATGCTACCTAGGAATGAGAAGAAGACATGCAACAATAGTATCCGAGTCTATTTTAAGAGGTACGTTAAATTTCGAGGACGAAATTCTTTTAAGAGGGGTAGTAATGTAACGCCCCGATTTTTCAAGCCTTATAATGTGAATTAAACAGTATTTAAGCGTTTGTATTTATTAGAGGGTCTAGAGAGTGAAATTAAATAATCTGAGACCATAATCATGCTCTAAGCTATCATAGGAAGGTATGGCTAAAATTTGGGTCGAAAACTCAGACGGAGCCCGGTCTGCGTTTTCACTGACAGTAGTGTTTTACTACTATCAAAACCTAATTTTGACTCATGAACGAGACAGTAGATCTTAGAATTTGATTCTCTACAAATTTGCTAAAATCAGTCCTGACGTTAAAAATTGAAAATAATATAAAATATTCAAGCGGATACTCGAACCGGGAGACTATTGGAGCTGTAGAAGGATTTAACGGGAGCCGCTAATGGATAATCTTGAAGTCACATCAGGTCAACATCACCTTGCGATGCCTGCCAAGTGTCATGATGATTTTCAAAATATCTGGACGTGAAATGACCAAAACGCCCTTGAGTTTTCATGAAATTACAACTTAACCATGGTGAAATGACTAAACTACCCCTAAGTGAGAAAATATCACAACTTATCTCCCTCACCCTTGGCCATTTCGAGCAGCCCTCTTTCTTTCTCTCCATCTCACTTGTTCTTCTTTGTTCATCATTTTCTTCACACTTTCTCATCATTTTCTTCTTGAATCTTCAAGTCTTTTGGTGAAACAAGTTGATTTTCTTCTTAAGCTTTATCGTCTAGGAGGTATAAACTCTTTTAATCTCTCTATTTCATCTCTTAATCTCTTGATTCATGGAGGTTAAAGTTTTGATTCATGAACTTCAAAAATCCATGAAAATTTGTAGAAAAATCCTTTTAATGTCAAACCAATTTCTACGAGTTAGTTTCATCATTCTTTTTCGTAATCCAAGAGCATGAAATCAAATAAGCTTTCTAGCCAATTTATTTAAAAGTGGTCGAACCATGTATGTTGAAAAAATTTTAGTGTTTTATTCAAGCTTTGAGTGATAAGACTTGTTTTAGTGTTAGGGGTACCTAAGGATCATCCATCCAAGAGATAAGAAATTTTGAACATCTCTAGCAAATTTTAACATAGACGGGCCAAACCCTAAGTGGATGGAAATAGGGGAAATTTGTGTTGTTAGATGTTAATGTTTGAGTGATTGCGTTGACTGTAGTTGGTGATGAGTATTCGGGTGAATAATCGGGACGTTAGCGAACTGGTCAACCGACTTTCATCCGAAGGATTACTTCATTAACAAGTATGGGGGGTAAACCTCATCACACCAAAATTGGTGGAGTTGAAAATGGTTGTTTATGTTTGTGTGGGTGAAACGCTTTTGTTTGGTTCACTACTTTATTGGTAAAGTTCTCTTGGAGAACATGAATTGTAATAATGGTTCTATGTTTAATAGTTTATGATGATGTGTGATTAGATGAAAAATATTTTCATTGTATGTTGAAAACCATACTTTGATCTCTAGATCAAGTAAGGATTTTTATGCTTGATTATGATGCAATGGTGTATGATTGTTCTTTGTCATAATTTGGTGAACATATTGAACTAAGACTTGATAAGTTAGTGAAGCAAAATCTTCACATTCCATTATGAAGGGCATTCGGCCATGACGATGAAAAGAGGAAAGAACATGAGTTGTTCTTGAGCATTTAAAGTTTTTGAAAGCAAGAAAGTATTTTAATAACATATATTTCAAAGAAAAACAATAAGTGGTTTTGATCCAAAGATCAAGTGGAGTTTCAACATTCAAGTGTTTTACTAAGGTGAAAAATATCTTTTTACTTTAGCCATAGTTATCTAATTAATTAAGTGTTTTAAAAGTAAAATGATGAAAGTGATTTCATGGAAGAAAAAGCAGTAGGAAGTTACCTTAGGTTTTAGTGGGATACCACCTTTATTTTCAAACTAAGTTAACATTCAATCTACAAAGTATAAAGAGGACCTTGTCCTCAAGTTTGATCTAATTGAATCATAGTTTGAAAACTAAATGAAATTCTATTTTCTTTTACACTAACTTAGATCATGGTTTTACACTAAGCTAGTAAGGAAAAGCCTTTTTAAATTAGTTAAGGTACTTTACCTTAATCAATTAACAAAGTTCTTTCAAATCAAATGATTTTCAATTAGAAAGAATTTGGTTTACAAAGTTTCAAATAGAGAGTTTTCAACTCAAAATCGTAAAGTTTTACGCGTGAAAACCTAAGTTAAAGTAATGAACTTAGAGTTGAAGACAAGGGATAATTAAGTATGGTATGTGGTGGAACAAGATCATGTACTATACCATTGATGACTTAGTTCATCAATGACTTCATAAGAATTAAGCGAATCAACACTTATTTCATTATTTGAAAATCAAGGAGTTAATATCTTAGAAAGGATCAAAGACTTATCTAAGAGGATTCTCAATCCTTCTTCATAATACTTAGGACTTGTGACATAATTCATAAGACATAAACACAAACATGAAACGTTTTGGGTTTTGGAACAGCAGTTCGATGACGGACCGGTGATTCGGATCCAGGTCAATCGTTCAATTGTTTCAGTCTTGTGACGGCTTGATCCCGGAGGGATCACGAGATTTATTCGGTGGATAAAAGTTTTGTAATACAAAGAGCGTATAGTTCCTAAGGAAGAGAACCTTAACGAACCTTGAGATTTATTTGGTGGATAGACATTGCTTTATCCCATCTGCTCTGTGTAAGCATTGGCATTTCATTGCATGAGTTGTAAGGCCTTGAGCTAGGAGTTGATCTTACACCTAGATGCTGGTGCGAATCTTAAGGTGACGATCTTAAATGGTCTTTGGAGGTATCAGGGTTGGAAGGGCTGACAAGAGACCAGTTGGTGATTCTTCTGTGTCGTACTTTTCATGTTTGGTACAGAGTGTTTCCGTAAAGCCAGATACGTGCACGTTACGAATGTTGTAGCATGTAACACCCCGATTTTCGAGTTTTCCTAATTATTCAGTATTTATGAACTTATATTTTATTCGAGGCCTTAGAAATGGCAATAAAATATTCTGACCAGATAGGAATGTCCTATACAACCATACGAAGCCAGGGTTAAGTTTCGAGCGAAAGCTCAAACGGAGCCCGGTCTGCGTTTTTCACGGATAGTAGTCTTTTTCTACTATCAAGACCTAATTTTGACTCGTGAACGAAACAGTTAGGTTTTATATTTTATTTCCAACGATATTGGTTATTTTGAAAATACTCAAAATAAATAAGTCGTCATACTCTTGGGCGAAAACTTAAATCGGGTGAAGAATGGGGCTGAATACGAGATTTCAGCGACCCGCTACGGAGAAGATTCATCTAGGAAGGTGTGTTATGACTCACCAATGTCATCATTACATTTCTAGAAATATCTAGATATTTATAAGGGAAATGACCAAAATGCCCCTAGTCTTTGAAGGAATTACCAAATTACCTTTTTTGCTTATTTACAAGTTTGGCATAGGATGAAAATATAAATACCTCTCTCACTCTCTCACTAGACCTTTCGGCCATTAACTCTCTCCCTTCTTTCTCTCACTTGTTCTTCATGTTCTTCATGAGTTCTGGAGTGTTCATCAAAAGTTCTTCACAAAAACCCTAGTTTGATCTTCAAAAGTTGAAATTTTTGAGTGAAAACTTGTTTCTTATTCACTAATCTTTGATCTTAGGAGGTGTGATCCTCATCTTAACTCTTTCAATCTCTCTATTTCATCTCTTGAATCACTTGATTCATGAAGATCCAAGTTTAGATCTAGAACTTTGAAAATCCACAGAAAATTGTAGAAAAATCCTATGATCATGAAACCAATTTCTATGAACCCATCATGGTGTGTACTTTGAATGTCTAGAAGCATGAACCCAAAAGAAATTTTCTCCCTATTCTTCCATGGGAGGGCCGAATCCTAATCATGATGAAAGGATGTGTTTTGTTGCAATTTTTGGCTATATAGCACTTGTTCTAGCTTACTTGATGTCTTTGAACACTAAAACCAAGAGCAAAACATCAACCAAAGCTCCTAAACTATTTCTCCTCTTCATGGCCAAAACATATAGGGTGTAGAACCATGAGTTTTATCTCAAATTTTTGGGTCATAGGACTTGATTTAGTGTTAATCATGCTTAAGGACCAACCATCCAAAAGTTTGGAACCAAATGAGATCCCTAGCCTTTTTATCCATTCGTGGCCGAACCCTATACCTTCTTGGGGAAGAAAACTTATGTTTTGATGTTATATATTGATGTTTTTATGTTTTTTTAATTGAATTGTGTTTGATTGTTTTAGGTGACGCGAACAGAACCGGAGCCGTAGCCGAGAACCGATCTAGTTTGGAGTGAACACTTTTGTGAGGTAAAGGGAGGTAGTTCATTTTGAGTTTGGTAGCCTCATGGCATATGATTGATTAGTGTGTTATGATTGAATTAAGACTTGATGTATATGTATACTTATATCTTGGATTGATTGGATGTTAAGTGTTGTGCATAGTTGGTTATTTGATATAACTATGGCATGGATACCTTGGATGATATCTTATTGTGATATTGAACTGTTGATATATATATCTATACATATATTTATATCCTGGATGAGCATAGGACTAGCTATGTCTCGATAATTATTAAAAGACTTGAAACCCGAAATCAAAGTTTTGAAATCCAATAAGTGTTTTTGGGAAAACGTGTTGCTTTTTCAAGAAAAGTTATCTTCCTTTTTGAAAAAGTGATGTCCTTTGAAAAATAAAAAAATGGTTTTGTGAAAAGTCGTGCAAAACATGTTTTGTTTCAGTAAAACGTTTTAAAAAGGCGTGAAATCTTTAGAAAACGGTTTTGTTTACGGAAAAGTGTTTTTCACCGGAAAATGTTCTCTTTAATCAAGAAATGTTTCATTTCAAGAAAACAAAAATGTATTTTGTTTTCCAAAGTTGTTTTGAGAAAGTTTGACCGAAAAAGAAAATGATGAGCCTTTGAGACGAACCCAAACCTAGTGGCTGAGACGTCGGGACTAGTGTTTTGTGGATTGAGCACTCGGACTTCGTGTCCTGTGTTTTTGATTTGAGTGGGCTTAATGCCTTGTTGAAATGAGTCGTGGACTTTATGTCTCGACATTTGAAAGAATGAACGCAAAGAAAACAGAAAACTTTTTGTGTACATGCATGAACCAGCAGACGTGCCATTTGAAACCGAGCTACAACTCTAGTAGTTGAGAATTTAATCAGTCAAGACCACTAGGTATATAGGGGCATTCTGTGTTCGAGATCCCACAAGTGGCCGGTGGTGTAGCAACCCTGTGCCCTGGTAAATCGGCTTCCAAACACGAATGAACTCGATCTGAGACTGGCGTATTTAGGATATGGTTATGACGTGGTACCCTGGAACAATTGGAGTTCGGACCTAAATAGAGAGGCCGACTCATGAGAACAATTGTGTTACGGGTGTTACTACGGCCTATCGCTCGATGTTGGGTAGTAGGAATGTCCGGAGTACATGAATTAGAAAGATGATATTGAAGTCTCATGCATCATTATAACTGATGATAATGTTTGAGATATTGTGCTGTATGATATAAATAACTGTTCATATAACTGTATTTATGCTGTTTGTCGCCTGTGCGGCTATCGTGATCAACTTATTATATGAGTATCTCACCTTTGCCTGTACATGTTGGACACCTTGTTGTGTTTTTGGAACACATGTACAAATGTTGATCATAGGTCCTCGCAGAGACGTGAGGATTCGAATGACGGAGCGTTCTGATGAAGTTGACGTTAGGTTGTATCCCAATGGCTACTTTTAGCCGACCAGCTTAGGAGTCTTTTATTTTGAGCAGTCTTATGTTATATTACTGCACATATGTTGAAATTATTTCTAAGTCTGTAATATGTTATATATTAGACCAGGTTTTATGTTATGTTTACGTTTTTATAAACAGTGAATATCAACGTGTGATATGAAGTTTATTTCTTCATCTTGAGTTTGTATTGCCTATGCATGCAGAAAATTTTTAGAATCGCGTTTTCGAACGTAGCTACTTAATTAAAGTATTTTCCGAAAGCAACCAGCGTTTTATTTTCTTGATTTATTTCCGCATTAGAGTCCGAGTATGTAGCACCCGCGAGGGGGGTGTTACATAGCATCTTGCCCATGGCTGGCATACACGGAACATGTCCTCCCATTCACTATCTCCGATGTTTTGTTAGCTCCATGGAGTAGGGGTCAGAGTTTTATCCTTGTGGCATATGGCATTGAGCCATGTACATTGTACTGCATTGCATGGCTATTGATGATTACATTTACTTGTTGTACATCACTGTTCTGTTTTCTAGAATGCCTTATATTATGTTGGTAATTGATTAACATAATATATTGAGATTTGTGGTATGCATGTTAAAGTATGTTTATTACCTGGGCGTGACGACGGTTCAGTTCAGCATATACTTTGAGCCCGGAAGGGGACTCCCTTTGCTGTTTAGTTTTGGCCAGGCTATGTTAGGTGTCAGTTGTACCTTTTGGGGAGCTGTGACTCCTAGTACCTAATTATATTCTTTTATCAGTTAGGCTTGGACCTATGTCTGTATACAGTATTAGTTCTATTTCTGCATGTAATTATGTATGACTTCTAGAAATGCATGGTGAACCTAAGTTCATTTTTTTATTACCTACTTTACTAATCCCATTAAATCGTTGCAAAAAGAAAAAGAAAAAGAAAACTGTATTTTCCGCATTAATATTATTTTCGGCCTTATAATCGTTCGGGAATGTGACACTCGGGAAAGGGTGTTGGTATCAAAGCTGGCCGAGTCTTTGGGGGTTTGTAGGTTATGGCCTGTCTTATTTGTGTTGTGTTTTCTCTGATTGTTTTCTGTGTTATTGTTTCCGAGAGAAAACAATGTTGGAAATGATCATGACTTCGGTCTATCCTTTTGTGTTGATGTGTTGTGTTTCTGTAAGAAAGACAACAATTGTTTGTTATTCTCTACATTATTGTTTCTAAAAAGGAACAATATTGGACAGAATAGTGATGCTTTTGCTTTCTTGTAAGTTGCCACTCGCAGAGTCATTCAGAACGAGTATTTTCCGACGGATGCAAGACGAGTTGAATGACATGGAGTTTCTACAGCTACGTCAAGCAGGAATGTCTGTCAAAGAATATGCTGATCGTTTTGAGTCCCTGTTAAAGTCTTCGAGGTATTTCCATCTTCATCCTGATGAGGAGTGGAAGTGCGCAAAGTTCGAAGAAGGTTTAAGGAACGAGATTCGAGGACCGGTGCTACCTCTCAAGATCAAAGAGTTCTCAGTTGTGATAGACGAGTGCTTCCTAATCGAAGATCTGATGAAGACTCGCGAAGGAAGGCAACGTCACTTTGGACCGACTAGGTTCCACAGAGGCAACAATGGTCGTGATAATAGATCTCGATGGAATCCATATTCAAAGCAGCAGGGTCAACAACAACGTTCTGTAGAAGGAAGCAGTAGGGGTTTTAGTTAGTCTGGAAACGCCCCAAACAAGTGTATGAAGTGTGGCAAGAATAATCATGCCACCAGAGAATGCTCAATCAAGGGGATAATATGCTTCAGGTGTGGGAGACTTGGGCATACTTCATGCGACTGTGTGCAATCAAAAGCTGGACATTCTGCCAACAATGTGTAAGCAGCAAGGCCTAAGGCAAGGAGTAGAGTTTATACTGTGAATGGTGCTGAGGCTTCTCAGAATGGAGACTTGATCCACGGTCAGTGCGTCATGGAAGGTAAAACCCTAATTGTACTGTTTCATGCAGGCGCAACGCATTCCTTTATTGCTTATGACTGTGTGGACCTTTTGGGATTATCTGTGTCTTCTTTACCTTTTGATTTAGTAATTTCTACGCCTACTGCAAAGCCTGTTATGACTGCTAAAGTTTGTTTGTATTGTTCTATTTCTGTAGAAGATAGAACGTTTTTGATTGATTTGATCTGTTTGCCTCTTTAGCAAATGGATGTAATCTTAGGGATGGATTGGTTATCTTCTAGCCATATCCTGTTAGACGGTGCAAACAAAACCTTAATCTTTCCTAGTTTTGAGAATTCTGGATTTTTGACTGCCAACCAAGTAAACGCTTCCTTGAGGGAAGGAGCTCAAGGATACATGTTGCTATCTTCTTTGGAGGTCAAGAGCGAGCTAGTCTTAGAGCATGTGCCTGTCGTGAACGAGTTTCCGGAAGTCTTTCTTGAAGATGTACCAGGATTATCGCCAGTTTCTGGACGTCGAGTTTTCGATTGATCTGTGCCAGGAACAGGACCCGTGTCTATAGCATCGTATCGTATGGCGCTGCCTGGAAACCTTGAAGGAACAATTGGAGGATTTATTGGGGAAGCAATTCGTTAGACCCAGTGTGTCGCCGTGGGGAGCACCTGTGCTGTTGGTGAAGAAGAAAGATGGAACTTCTCGCTTATGTGTGGATTATGGCCAGTTGAACAAGGTTACCATTAAGAACAAGCATCCTCTTCCGAGGATAGATGACTTGATGGATTAGTTGAGGGGAGCGGCAGTTTTCTCCAAGATTGATCTGTGATCAGGTTATCACCAGATTCATGTGAAGGCAGAGGATGTACCAAAGACAGCGTCTCGAACACGCTATGGGTACCACGAGTACCTTGTAATGCCGTTTGGGGTGACGAATGCTCCAGCCATATTCATGGATTGTATGAATAGGATTTTTCATCCCTATCTAGATAAGTTTGTTGTTCTTTTCATAGACACATACTCATCTATTCGCGAAACCAGGAAGAACATGCTGAACATCTTAGTGTGGTTCTCCAGGTTCTGGAGGAGAAACAGTTGTACACGAAGCTATCTAAGTGTGAGTTCAAGCTCGACGAAGTGAAGTTTTTGGGTCACGTGATTTCAAAGGAAGGAATTGCGGTAGATCCGTCGAAAGTTGAAGCAGCTCTTGAATAGGAGAAACCAACCACAGCGACTGAGATACGCAGTTTTGTGGGCTTGGCTGGGTATTATCAGAGGTTCATCGAGGGATTTTTCTAAGATTGTAGAACCCCTTACCCAACTGACAATGAAGGATAAAGCTTTTGAATGGACTGAAGCCTGTGAGCAAAGTTTCCAGGAGTTGAAGAGGAGGCTGACTACTTCGTCAGTGTTGGTGTTAGAAAATCCAAGGGAACCTTTTGAAGTGTACTGTGAGGCTTCATACCAGGGGTTAGGCTGTGTACTGATGCAGAATCGAAAAGTGGTAGCTTATGCCTCAAGACAGTTGAAAGTGCACGAGAAGAATTACCCTACTCATGATCTAGAGTTAGCAGCGGTGGCATTTGAAGATTTGGAGGCATTACTTGTATGGTTCGACGTTCAATGTCTTCAGCGACCATAAGAGTTTGAAGTACCTGTTCGATCAGAAAGAGCTCAACATGAGGCAGAGACGGTGGCTGGAGCTTCTGAAGAACTATGACTTCCAATTACAGTATCATCCGGGGAAAGCTAACGTGATAGCGGATGCTCTGAGTAGGAAAGTGTTACATGTGTCTGCCATGATAGTTAAGGAACATGGGCTGTTGGAACAGTTCAGAGATATTCATCTGTCCGTGGTTAGTGGGCTAGGGAAACTTTGTGTGGGCATGGTTGCAGTGTCATGTGATCTAATGGATCAAATTCGGGAGACCAGTATCTACAGAAAGAGCGAGGGAATCCGAGGAAAGGGATGACGTCTGAATACAAAGAAGGAACAGATGGAATCTTAAGCTATCCTTAAAAGGGATGACGTCTACATAAGAGTTGCTTCCATAACAATTCAGACGAATACTGGTCTTATCTTTACTGACAGTAAAAGTTTACTTATCAGAAAACCTAATTTTGACTCGTGAACGAAATGGTTAGGTTTTATATCAAATTTCCAACGACTTTGGTTATTTTGAAATTTTTCACTAAAAAGTGAAATAATTCGCATATTGGTTATTTTGAAAATTTTCAAACAAATAAGCTATTATACTTTATTAGAGCATAAAAACCTAAATCGGGAAATCAACGGAGTCGAGAACGGACGTGCAGAGACAAAATCGGACACTGGATGAGAGACAGAGGTCACTTGAGTGCGGTGTGTTAGAGGGTGAGTCACCACCATGACTCACCACAAGTCATCATTACTTTCTAAAAATATCTAAGATATTTATGGCAATAAAAGACCATTTTGTCCCTAGGAATTAATGGAAATGCATTTTTGCCCTATGACTCACCATTGTCATGATGGCTTTAGAGGTTGTATGACCTTTATGCCCTTAGCCTTTTGTTAAATACCATTGTGGTCCCTATACGAATTTACTCTTTTGTCCCTAAATCAATCATTCCAAGACAACTCACCCTAGTGAGTAACCATAGTCATCATGATTTCCTTGGAAAATATCTAGAATTCCTTGCGAAATGACCAAAATACCCTTGGACTTCTTTATGAATTCCATTCATGTCCAACCAGTGTTTAGACAACTATATGTTATCAGTGAGAGACTCAAAACAACATTTTATGATCATTAAGCTCATAATTGAAATTCAAATATGAATTTCCAATTATTAACTATTTTTATGATTATTATTAATCAGGTTGTGTTCTTAGTCAAGTTATTCATACAAACAGTTAAAAGACAGCTATAGGAATTTTGGTATGTTATTTTATAAGTATTATTATTTTTATAACCTATATTATGCTTTTGGAAAATAGAGGGTGCCATGAATTGTTTTTCCGATTGCCACGCCGGATGAGAACAATGCTTTTGTGGAAATCTTTTTAACTGTATTTTATTCACTGGGATTCCCATCTCATTAGTACTATTGTTTTCAAAACTTGAGGACGATATCGTTGAGCATACAGAGGCTTGAAGATCTGTTCTTTATTTTATGGTTTGGTTAGTAGTTATGGCTTATGCCAGAAGGACCTACGTTATCGCTACTCTTTTTTTTATTTATGCGAGTTGTATTAGACGCCCGGTTTTGAGGCTTTTGAACTAAATATGATATTTCCGTATTTTATGGGTTTATTGATGTGAAGATTATTTTGGTTATTAATATAATATGTAATTATTCAGTATTATTAAGAAAATTTTTATTTCTTCATATTTTATTGGCAAAATTACTCTTTTGGTTCCCAATCTTAATTGTTTTTGTCATTCTGCTCCCTTAACTTTTTTTTTGAGACAAGTAAGTCCCCTATGTTTACAAACATTAACAACGTTGGCCTAAACATTAGTAAACACTACCTCAAACGGTCCTACGTGTCCATTAAGTATCCAACATGGCGCTAACGTTCTGCTGGCATAGTGGCTTGGGCAAAATGACGTCGTTTTGGCGACTTCAAATCGGTGTCCAAGTAAGGTAGAGGTAAACCAAATAGCAATGGTTGTAGAAAAGAAGATTGGGAAACATGAACTCTAGGTCACCATTTAAGGGGGAGGAAGATAACTCATACATCCTCGATGGTAACAGCCAGGTCACCAGACACTTAATACGTCCAGTTGTGGACTTAATGGACACGTTTAACGGAGTTGAATGGAGACTAATACTTAGGCCAATATTGTTAAAATTAGTAAACATAAGGGACTAGTTTGTTACAAAAAAAAGTTAAGGGACCAAATTGAACAAAACAATTAACTTAAGGGACCAAAAATTTAATTTTGCCTATTTTATTTAAATAATTTTCTTGCATTACTAATGTAACAAAGGGTGTTACAGTGGGTTTGCAGAAGGTTCGAGGACGGGTTAAGACCCGAGTTGAAGACAACGATGCTACCCTTCGGCATCAGGTCATTCCCAGAATTGGTGGAGAAGTGCACAGTTTTAGAGTGACATGACAGAACAGGGACAGTTCAACCGCAATCTACAAGTGATGGACCAGTCCGCAGCAGCGGCCAGAGGGGTAGAAGCAGTATATTTCAACAAAGGGCGAGACCTTACGATCGCCCAGCTCAACACACCATCACTCATGGAGGAGGTTGTTCAAGCCAGGGACAGCAAGGGATCCAAACCTATTTCTGATACAGGGGACTGCATTTGATCAAGAGCTTCCCAAGGACCCAATATATCAGATGCTTCAACTGCAACCAAATGGGTCATTATGCCTTAGATTGCAAGCATGGGGTAAGCAAAAGAGCTCAGTTCGAGCAATAGAGTGGAAGAGCTCAGGGTGGTGGTACGAGATCACAGAGTGCAAGTCAGTAGAGTCGACCACAAACCACTGGACGAGTGTTTACCGTCAGGGGATCTGAGACCTCTCGAAGCCCTGATCTGATACAAGGTAAATGTCTAGTCTCAAGTAAACTTTTATCTTTTTTATTTGATTCGGGGGCTAAACATTCCTTTATATCGATAGAGTGTATGGATCATCTAGGGTTACCTGTTTCTTCGCTACCTTATGACCTTACTGTTTCTACACCTACTGGTGAATCCCTAACCACCATGTTTGTATGTCCAAAATGCCCTATCGTAATAGAGAATCGAACTTTCTTTGTCGACCTTGTCTGTTTGCCTATGTAACAGATAGACGTTATCCTAGGCATGGACTGGCTTTCGACCAATCATGTGGTGTTAGATTGATCAAACGAAACCCTTCATTTCACAAAGCGTTCGAGATTGATGTCTGCCAACGAGAGTATTCCGACGGGTGGACGATCGAGGGAGTATGTGGTGATGTTCTTTTTGGAAGCTAAGGAAACTCCTAGCGTTGGAGCTTTGCCTGTTGTGTGAGAGTTTCCTGAAGTGTTTTCCGATGATGTTCCCGGGCTACCACCGGAGAGAGAGGTGAAGTTTGCTATAGATCTTATACCAAGGACTGGGCCTATTTTGATAGCGTCGTATCGGATGTCTCCAGTAGAGCTGGCGGAGCTTAAGAAACAATTGGACAAGATGCTAGGCAAAGAGTTCATCAGACCTAGTGCATCTACGTGAAGAGTGCCAGTGCTGTTTGTGAAGAAGAAGGATGGGAGCTTGAGGTTATGTGTAGATTATCGTCAGTTGAACAAAGTGACGATAAAGAAAAAGTACCCATTGTCGAGGATAGATGATTTGATGGACCAGTTGAAGGGAGCAGCTATGTTTTCTAAGATCAATCTGCGATCTGGATACCATCAAATCAGGGTGAAGGAGGAGGATGTACCGAAGACTGCTTTTCGGAGTCGGTATGGTGACTACGAGTACTTAGTGATACCTTTTGGTGTGACTAATGCTCCAGTTGTGTTCATGGATTATATGAACAGGATCTTCCGACCGTTCCTAGACATGTTTGTTGTCGTGTTCATCGATGACATTCTTATTTACTCGCCGAGTAAAGAGAAACATCAAGAGCATCCTCGTGTGGTGTTGCAGGTGTTGAAGGAACGACAATTTTATGCTAAGTTGTCGAAGTGCAGGTTCAGGTTAGAGGAAGTGCAGTTCTTAGGCCATGTGATCAATAATGAGTTGGGAAAGCCCTAAGTCTATAAGCGAGGTGAGAAGCTTTCTTAGTTTAGTAGGCTACTATTGAAGGTTTATAAAAGGATTCTATAAGATTGTGTGTTGCCTATGACGTAGTTGACGAGAAAGGGGAAGGCGTTTGAGTGGTCAGAAGCCTGCGAGTAGAGTTTTCAGGAGCTGAAGAGAAGGTTGACCACATCGCCAGTGTTGGTTTTACCAGATCCTTTAGGACTATTTGATGTATACTGCGATGCATCTTATCAAGGTTTGGGCTGTGTGCTCATGCAAAAAGGAAAAATGGTGATGTGTGCCTCCAGGCAGTTGAGAACAGATGAGCGAAACTGCCCAACTCATGATCTCGAATTGGCTGCGATAGTTTTTTCATTGAAGATATGGAGACATTATCTGTACGGTGCTAAATTCAGTGTATTTAGCGAGCATAAGAGCTTGAAGTACCTGTTCGACCAGAGAGAGTTGAACATGAGGCAGCGAAGGTGGATGGAATTCGTAAAGGACTATGAATTTGACCTGCAATACCATCCAGGTAAGGCGAATGTAGTAGCGGATGCACTCATTAAGAAATCCCTACATGTATCTGCCATGATGGTAAGAAGCTAGAGCTGTTAAAGGAGTTTAGAGATTTGAATCTGGATACGAAAATCGTCGAGGATAGGCTGAACCTGGGGATGGTTAAAGTGACTAACGATTTCCTGAACCTTTTTCGGATGAAGCAAGCTGAGGATAAGTACCTCGAGGGTGTCAACTGGTTAATAGAGGACGGTAAGACTTCGAAATTCAAGAGAGATACTGATGGTCAGCTTAGGTTTGGTGAAAGGGTTTGTGTGCCAACGGATGGCAAGTTTAAGAAGATGATCCTGGAGGAAGCACACCAGAGTAAGCTAAGTTTTCATTCGGGGGCTACCAAGATGTACCAGGACTTGAAGAAGTTGTTCTGGTGGCCAAGGATGAAGAAAGAGGTGGAGGAGTATGTCCTAACCTGCTTGGTGTGTCAAAAAGCGAAGATTGAACACCGGAAGCCAGCAGGGTTGTTGCAATCGCTTGATGTCCCAGAATGGAAGTGGGATAACATTGCCATGGACTTTGTTTCTGGGTTGCCAAGAACTCAGAAAAGGTGTGATGCAATCTGGGTAATCATTGAAAGGTTAACGAAATGTGCTCATTGCCTACGCATCAACCAGGGTTATGCCTTGGAAAGGTTAACTCGGATTTACATCAAAGAAGTTGTAAGGCTGCATGGGGTACCTTCGAGTATAATTTTGGATCGTGATCTAAGATTCACCTCAAGGTTTTGGAGAAGCTTAAATAGTGCTTTGGGAACCAAGTTGAGTATGAGTTCTGCTTATCATCCTCAAACGGATGGTCAGTCTGAATGAACAATTTAGTCGTTGGAGGATCTCTTAAGAGTGTAATACCCCGATTTTCGAGTTTTTATTTTAATTAGTATTTATCTCTTAAGAGCTTACGGTGGTGGGAGCAGAAACGACCAGAACCAGGGCCGAGCCCAGAGATGTTTCAAGTGTGGGCAACCTGGACACCCAGCTGAGAGCTGCAAGCTGAAAGGAGTTCTATGTTTCCAATGCGGAGAGATAGGTCATTTCGCGAGGGAATGCCCTACACCAAAGCCCGAGCTGACTGTCAACAACATGCGGACTGCTAGACCCACAGCGAGGGGAAGGGTTTATACCATGAGTGGCGCTGATGCCTCCAAATCTGATGATCTCATACAAGGTAGTTGCATCATAGCTGGTAATCTCCTAACTGTACTATTTGATTCGGGTGCGACACATTCGTTTATCTCTTTGAATTGTGTGAGACAATTAGAGTTGCCTGTGTCTTCGCTGTCTTTTGATTTGATTGTCACAACTCCAACTGCTAAGCCCGTTACTGTTAATACAGTATGTTTGAATTGTCCTGTTATTGTTCATGATAGGAACTTTCTTGTTGACTTAATATGTTTGCTTTTGACTCAATTGGATGTGATCCTAGGCATGGATTGGTTATCTTCCAACCATATCCTTTTAGACTGTGCACATAGAACCCTAGTTTTTCCTGACCCTGAGATTTCTGGTTTTATAACTGCCAACCAAGTAAGAGCTTCTTTGAAAGAAGGAGATCAAGGATACATGCTTCTATCTTGTTCAGAAATCGAGAGGGACGTTGTTTTGAGCGATGTGCCGGTTGTGAAAGATTTTTCGGATGTTTTTCTAGAGGACGTATTAGGTTTGCCACCTATGAGGGACATCGAGTTTGCGATCGACTTAGTTCCAGGATCCGGTCCGATCTCTATAGCTCCTTATAGGATGTCACCTACGAAGTTAGCCGAGTTGAAGACTTAACTAGAGGATTTGATGTCCAAGTGGTTTGTGAGGCCAAGTGTGTCCCCGTGGGGAGCAGCAGTGTTGTTGGTAAAGAAGAAGGACGGGAGTTCAAGACTTTGTGTGGATTACTGTCAAATCAACAAGATAACGATCAAGAACAAGTATCCTCTACCCCGCATAGATGACTTGATGGATCAACTTCAAGGAGCCGCTGTCTTTTCAAAGATCGATCTGAGATCCGGTTATCACCAGATCAGAGTGAAGAACGAGGACGTACCCAAGACTGCTTTCAGGACTCGTTATGGTCACTATGAGTACCTCGTGATGCCTTTCAGAGTGACGAACGCGCCTGCTATCTTCATGGACTATATGAATAGGATTTTTCGTCTGTTTTTGGATCAGTTTGTCGTCGTGTTTATAGACGATATTCTCATCTACTCGAAATGTCCCAAGGAGTACGAGGAACATCTACGACAAGTTTTACAAATCCTTCACAAGGAGAAGTTGTACGCAAAGCTACCCAAGTGTGAATTTTGGCTGGATGAAGTCAAATTCTTAGGACATGTGATTTCGAAGGAAGGAATTGCCGTCGATCCTACGAAAGTAGAAGCAGTACTTCTATGGGAGAGACCCAAGACTGTGACAAAAATCCGCAATTTCGTTGGACTAGCTGGTTATTACAGAAGGTTCATCGAAGGATTTTCGAAGATTGTTGCGCCGTTGACTCAACTTACGAGGAAGGACCAACCGTTTATGTGGACTGACAAGTGTGAGGAAAGTTTTCAGACGATGAAGGAACGTTTGACAACCTCACCAGTGTTAGTACTACCTAAGCTAGACGAACCTTACAAAGTGTACTATGATGCTTCGCATCAAGGTTTCGAATGTGTGCTTATGCAACATCGGAAGGTTGTAGCGTATGCTTCACGCCAGTTGAAGACTCATGAGAGGAATTATCCGACGCACGACCTTGAGTTAGCTGCTGTGGTATTTGCACTTAAGATTTGGAGACATTACTTGTATGGATCAAAGTTTGATGTCTTAAGTGACCACAAAAGTTTGAAGTACCTGTTCGATCAGAAGGAACTTAACATGAGGTAGAGACGCTGGATGGAGTTTCTTAAAGACTACGACTTCACTTTGCTGTACCACAGTGGGAAAGCAAATGTCGTTGCAGATGCTTTGAGTCGGAAGACCCTACACATCTCTGCAATGATGGTCAAAGAGCTAGAATTGATAGAACAGTTTCGTGATCTCAATCTAGTTGTGGAAGTGAACAATGAGAAGATTTATTTGGGAATGATCAAGGTATCTAGTGGACTAATGGAGACGATCCGTGAACAACAAGCAACTGATGTGTATCTCCAAGAGAAAAAGGAGTTACTGGGACAAGAAAAAGCTGCAGAGTTCAGTATAGGAACTGATGGTATCTTGAGATGCAATGGACGAGTTTGTGTGCCAAGTAAGCCGGAGATGAGGAAGATGATTCTAGAAGAAGGACACAAGAGCAAGCTGATTATTCACCCTGGATCAACCAAAATGTACCAAGATCTGAAACAAAAGTTTTGGTGGCCAGGAATGAAGAAGCAAGTGGCTGAGTATGTAGCATCATGTTTGACCTGTCAGAAAGCGAAGGTAGAACATCAACGACCTGGAGGAATGCTTCAATCCTTAGATGTACCCGTATGGAAATGGGAGAGCATTTCAATGGATTTTGTGGTAGGATTACCGAGAACTTCTAAGAGTTTTGATTCAATTTGGGTGATCGTTGATAGGTTAACGAAGTCGGCACACTTCTAAGCTGTTAAGATCAACTACTCAGTGGAGAAGTTAACTAAGCCGTATATCAGAGAAGTAATTAGACTACATGGAGTGCCTTCAAGCATAGTCTCTGATAGAGACCCAAAGTTCACGTCACGTTTTTGGCAAAGTCTACATCAAGCTTTAGGAACAAAGTTAAGGCTAAGTTCAACCTATCACCCTCAGACTGATGGACAGACAGAGAGAACGATACAGTCGTTGGAAGATTTGTTGAGAGCTTTTGTTCTAGACCATGGTGGAAGTTGGGATGACCTGTTGCCTCTTATAGAATTCACCTACAACAACAGCTATCATTCTAGTATAGGGATGGCACCCTACGAACCCTTATATGGACGAAAGTGCCAGACACCGTTGTGTTGGTACCAGGATGGAGAGAATATAATCGTAGGCCCAGAACTTGTGGAACAAACAACGGAAAAGATTAAACAGATGTGGGAAAAGATGAAAACGGCACAAAGTAGACAAAAGAGCTACTCAGATAAGAGAAGACGACCCCTCGAGTTTCAAGAAGGTGAACACGTGTTCCTGAGAGTCACATCTACGACTGGGGTAGGTAGAGTGATTATGTCCAGAAAACTCACTCCTAAATTCATTTGACCTTACCAAATTCTTCGGCGTATTGGTCCAGTAGCTTACCAGATTGCCTTACCACCTTTTCTGTCCAACATTCATAATGTTTTTCATGTCTCACAACTTCGTAAGTACATTCCTGATCCGTCCCATGTAATCGAACCTGATATAGTACATTTACGAGAAAACTTGTCTTATGAGACATCGCTTGTGCGAATCGTTGATAAGAGGATCTAGCAACTCAGGGGAAAACAAGTTCCCTTAGTCAAAGTCGTTTGGAACGAAGCAACTGGAGACACAACGTGGGAGCTCGAGGACAAGATGAGATTACAGTATCCCGATCTTTTTCAAGGTACGTAATTTAGAGGACGAAATTTTTTTTTAGAGGGGTAGTAATGTAATACCCCGATTTTCGAGTTTTTCTTTTAATCAGTATTTATGAACTTATATTTTATTCGAGGTCTTAGAAAGGGATATAAAATATTCCGAGACCATAATCATGCTCAACGATATCGTAGGAAGCTACGATTAAGTTTTGAGTCGAAAACTCAAACGGAGCCCGGTCTGTGTTTTTACACTGACAGTATGATTTTACTGTTCAGGGGACCTCAGATGGACCCGTGAACGAGACAGTAAGTCTTAGAATTCAATTCTCTACATTTTGGTTAAATTTCGCAAAAATTTCAAAAAAATCAATTCCTGACCTCCGTTGGAGCGAAATCTTCAATCGGGTGGAGAACGGAGCCACGTATGGACTTACCAGGACCCGACAATGGATAATATTGATATCACATCATGTCAAATCACTTGGGAGAGCATGCCAGAGTCGTCATGACGATCGGGAATTTTGGGACGCGAAATTACCAAAATACCCCTAACTTAAGCCTTTTCACCTTTTACCATTTTACCCTTTGAACCAAATGACCTTTGTACCCTTAATGAACTCTTTAGAAGGCTGGAACAGCTCTCTCAGCCCCTCATTCCACGCAGCCCAGCCCCCCAAGAACACCAAGAACACTTCATCTTCCTTAGAGAAAAAACCTCCATTGAATCCTTAAGAAAACATTGAAAGCTTGTTGAAATCACTTGATTTCTTGACCAATCTTCATCCATTTTAAGGTAAGATCACTTCTATGGTCTCATATCTTCTTGAATCTCTTTCAATATCAAGATCAAACCTCCATTTTCATGAAACTCATTCTTAGATCCAAAACTTTGAAAATCCATAGGAAATTATAGGAAAATCCTTTGGATGTGAAACCAAGTTCTTTGAACTCACCTCATCACCCTCTATCTAAACCCAAGAGCTCATGATCCAAGTCTCATCCTAGCTCTAAAACCCCAAAGTGGTCGAAACCTAAGAGTGATGATGAATAGTGTTTTTCATCAAATTTTTGATTTCTAACTCTTGATTCCATCCTTAACTTCCCTAGTGTCCTTGAATCCAAGTGATGGAAAACCAAATCAATTCCTAGCCTAGATTGCCCTATATGGCCGACGGCTTCATGGGGAAAATCCATGAGTTTTGTTTCACATTTTTGAGTCATAGGACTTGAAATGGTGTTAACTAAGTTCATGAACCAACCATCCAAAAGTTTGGAACCAAATGAGATCCCTAACCCTTTTTACCTTTCATGGCCGAACACTATACCTTTTAGGGGAAGGAAAACTTGTGTTCTTATGTTATAGATTGATATTGATTTGTTGTTTGAATTGAATTGTGTTTGATTGTTTTAGGCGACGCGAACGGAACCGGAGCCGGAGCCGAGAACTGATCGAGTTTGCATTTAACTTCCTTTGTGAGGTAAAGGGAGGTAGTAATTTAAGTTTGAGTAGCTTCATAGTGCATGTTTGGTATATGTATTATGATGACTTGATTGTTGAATTGGAGATGAGTTTGAATGATGTATGAATTTGTTTTACTTAATGACACATAATTGCACTCTTGTTGATAATTTGTGACATGGATGCCTTAGTTGATATTATGATGATGATTATGGATTGTTGATGCCTATATATATATTTATACCCTGGATGAGCATAGGCCTGGCTATATCTTGATAATTTATTAAAAGACTCGAAATCCTAAATCTATGTTTTGAAAACCGTGTTTGAAATTAAAAAGTGGTATTTGGAAAATGTATTGCTTTTCAAGAAAAGTTAAGTTTCCTTTTTGAAAAAGTGGTTTTGTGGAAAGTCGTGCAAATCGTGTTTTATTTTGGTAAAGCGTTTTAAAAAGACGTGAAACCTTAAAAAACGGTTTTTGTTTTCAAGAAAGGTGTTTTTCACGGAAAAACGTTCTCTTGATCAAAAAGGATGTTTTCTTTCAAGAAAACCAAAGTATATATGTTTTGTTTCCCAAGTTTGTTTTGAGAAAGTTTGATCGAAAAGGAAAAATGATGAACCTTTGAGACGAACCCGAACCTAGTGGCCGAGACGTCGGGGCTAGTGTTTTGTGGATTGAGCACTCGAACTTCGTGTCCTGTGTTTTTATTTGAGTGGGCTTAATGCCTTTTTGAAACGAGTCGTGGACTTTATGTCTCGACATTTGAAAGAATGAACGCAAACAAAAACAGAAAACTTTCTGTGTACATGCATAAACCGGCAGACGTGCCATTTGGAACCGAGCTACAACTTTCATAGTTGAGAATAAAATCAGTCAAGACCACTAGGTCTATAGGGGCATTCTGTGTTCGAGATCCCACAAGTGGCCGGTGGCGTAGCAACCCCGTGCCATGGTAAATCGGCTGCCAAACACGAATGAACTCGATTAGAGACTGGCGTATTCAGGATATGGCTATGACGTAGTACCCTGGAACAATTGGAGTTCGGACCTAAATAGAGAGGCCCACTCATGAGAACAATTGTGTTACGGGTCTTACTATGGCCTATCGCTCGATGTTGGGAAGTTAGAATCTCCGGAGTACATGAATTAGAAAGATGATATTGAAGTCTCATGCATTATTATAACTGATGATAGTGTTTGGGATGTTGTACCGTATTATATAAATAACTGTTCATATAACTGTATTTATCTGTGGATGTTTATACTACTGTTTGTCGCTTGTGCAGCTATCGTGATAACTTTATATGAGTATCTCACCTTTGCCTGTACATGTTGGACACCTTGTTGTGTTTTTGGAACACATGTACAGATGTTGATCATAGGTCCCCGCGGAGACGTGAGGACTCGGATGACGGAGCGTTCTGATGAAGTTGACGTTGGGTTGTACCCCAATGGCTACTTTTAGCCGACCAGCTTAGGAGTCTTTTGTTTTTGAACAATCTTATATTATTATTACACGTATGTCGAACTTATTTCTTAAGTCTGTAATCTGATATATATTAGACCAAGTTTTACGTTATGTTTATGTTTTTATGAACAGTGAATATCAATGTGTGATATGAAATTTATTCCTCCGTCTTGAGTTGTTTGCCTAAGCATGCAGAAAATTTTTAGAACCGCGTTTTCGAACGTACCTACTTAATTAAAGTATTTTCCGAAAGCAACCAGCGTTTTATTTTGCTTGTTTTATTCCGCATTAGAGTCTGTGTATGTAGCACCCGCGAGGGGGGTGTTACAAAGAGCGTACGTGTTGGAGAACACAGGACGTTGGGACAAGTTCCTGCCATTGGTCAAGTTTACTTACAACAATAGTTTCCATTCGAGTATTGGCATGGCGCCATACGAGGCACTGTTTGCACGAAAGTGCAGGACTTCGTTGTGTTGGTTTGATACTAGAGAAAGATAGCTTTTAGGACCAGAGTTGGTAGAGCAAACAACGGAACAAGTTTGTGTGATCAGGGAAAAGATGAAAGCCGCAAGGGATAGGCAGAAAAGCTATGCCTACAAGATAAGGAGACCCTTGGAGTTCCAAGAGGGAGACCACATCTTCATGAGAGTTACCCCAAGAGCTGGAGTGGGCAGAGCAATCAAATCCAGAAAGCTTACACCAAAGTTTATTGGACTGTTTCAGATCCTTCGCCGAACCGGTCTCGTAGCCTATCATATAGCCTTACCACCTAATATTTCAAACCTACACAATGGTTTCATGTATCCCAACTCATAAAATACTACCCTAATCCATCACATGTGGTAGAGCCTGAATCAATCAAACTGAAAGATAACCTTGAGTACGAGGCTTTACTGATACGTTTAGTGGATAGAAGGATCAAGGAACTGCGCAGCAAGCATATTTCTCTGGTGAGAGTGGAGTGGGACTCGGTGACTAGTGATTCAACATAGGAGCGTGAAGTTGAGATAGGTCAGAATTATCTTTTCTTGTTTGCAGGTATGCGAAGAAAATTTTAGGGACGAAATTTTCTTTAAAGGGGTGGTAATGTAACATCCCGATTTTCTGTAACTTTAATCGAGTTGGTTAATCTTGATTAGGGCTTTGCTTGATTGTGTGACTTGTTTGGTGTTAGTTTAAGGCCTAGTTGGAAGCTTAGGAATAGGCTTGAATACTGTTGAAAGTGCCCAAGGTGTAACACGAGAAACTGGAGAAGTCAGGAGTTTAGAAGGCTTTTCCCAACTGAGCAACACACTTAAGCGTAGGAAGAGTGAACGCTCAAGCATGCCGAGTGCGTTTGCCAGCTGGTATGAGTTCTGACGCGTGTGTGACACGTGTCAGGCCAGGGAGAAGGCGGAGCGGACAAGGCTCCACACTGAAGCATGGAAGAACCCCACACTCAAGCGTGGGCATGCTCAAGCGTGCAGACTCCCCACACTTAAGTGTTCTCAGCAAGATCACTTAAGTGAATTCCTTTCTCTTCTTCCTCACTTGCACGAATTCTTGGCTGAGTTTTGGAGTTTTGAAACTAGAAAAAAAGCAGAGAGTGTTCTAGAGAGAGAGGGAGCTTGGATTGGAGAGCTTCATATTGAGATTCGGACAACACCGTTGTGATTGTGACGAAGTTCTCTATGAATTCATCCAAACGATTTCTCGATTCGCCTCAGGTAAGCTCTAATCCCTAAACACGCTTTCTTCGTATTCTTCGTGTTTCTTTGAGTTTCTACCTTTTTTCTTGAGTTTTGAGGTTGCCCTAGGGCTAACACTATTGCATACGTGTTGTGCTCGTGATTAGGGCAAAGTTCATGTTTGTGATTGTACGAGGTTTGGAGCTTGAGGCCGCGGCTAGGAAGGAGGTCTGTGGCTGTTCTTGGTGTGGTGGCTGCATACTCGTGGTTGTCGATGATCGTATTGTTATTCGTGCCATCAATTCAGGTGGGGAAAAAGAGTACTACTATCGTCGGGAAGGCAAGAATAGTGTAGATGTTGTTTTCGCTATGTGTAGGGAAGAGCTATACCCTACTAGAGGTTGAGCCCCAATAAAGTACCTAAACCTTAGGTTTAGTTTACTTCGGGCTAGCACCGCTAAGTTGGAACGCTAAGTTAGATAACCGGTAATCGAGGATGAAATGCTTTGCATGACTGCTATGTTGATAATTGTGCTATTTACTACTTGTCTACATGCCTATGTGCTTACTTGGCTTGTTAATATGATATGCTTGCTATGTTGTTATTTTTGTTGCATCTATTGTTATGCTATAGCGGCGTGCCTAAGTTAAGTTGTTGAGTGGTTGTGAGCCCTGCATGAGCAAGTTGATACTGTGGATGGTTTTGTTGTTGTGATGTGTTAAGCTGGTGAAGTTGGAGCTATGGCTCGTGGATGCGTGGCATCATGTGTTGTTTTGTTGATGAGCATTTTAGGCATGAGGATCTGGTATCATCTCGTTGAGATTGTTTGTTGCATATCATAGTTGCCAAGTGGCGAGGCCATATGACAGGTAGTATGGGCTTCCAACGTCATGCAAGGTTAGTTGTGTAACACCCCGATTTTCGAGTTTTCCTAATTATTCAGTATTTATGAACTTATATTTTATTCGAGGCCTTAGAAATGGCAATAAAATATTCTGACCAGATAGGAATGTCCTACACAACCATAGGAAGCCATGGTTAAGTTTCGGGCGAAAGCTCAAATGGAGCCTGGTCTGCGTTTTTCATGGATAGTAGTCTTTTTCTACGATCAAGACCTAATTTCGACTCGTGAACGAAACAGTTAGGTTTTATATTTTATTTCCAACAATATTGGTTATTTTGAAAATATTCAAAATAAATAAGTCGTCATACGACTTTCTTGGGCGAAAACCTAAATCGGGTGAAGAACGGAGCTGAATACGAGATTTCAGTGAACCGCTACGGATAAGGTTGAAGTCACATGGTGTTCTATGACTCATCAGTGACTCATCAGTGTAATGATTACGTTTAGAAAATATCTGGACGTGAAATGACTAAAATACCCTTGATCCTTTTCATAATTACCATTTGCCCTTGAATGAAAAGACCGTTTTGCCCTTGAGAATTTATGGAATAACCATTCTGACCCTGTGACTCACCATGTCATCATTACCTTTCTAGAAATATCTAGATATTTATAAGGGAAATGACCAAAATGCCACTAGTCTTTGAAGGAATTACCAAATTACCCTTTTGGTTATTTACAAGTTTGCCATGACATCAATATATATATATATATATATTTTTCTCTTTTCTCTCTCTTGGCCATTTTCGGCCACACACTCTCTTTCTCTTCTTTCTCTCACTTGTTCATCCAAATTCATAGAGTTCTTCAAGTTCTTCAAGTGTTCTTCATAAGTTCTTCACAAAAACCCTAGTTTGATCTTCAAAAGTTGAAGTTTTTGAGTGAAAACTTGTTTCTTCTTCACTAATCTTTGATCCTAGGAGGTATGATCCTCATCTTAACTCTCTCAATCTCTCTATTTCATCTCTTGAATCACTTGATTCATGAAGATCCAAGTTTAGATCTAGAACTTTGAAAATCCATAGAAAATTGTAGAAAAATCCTATGATCATGAAACCAATTTCTATGAAACCATCATGATGTGTACTTTGAGTGTCTAGAAGCATGAACCCAAAAGAAATTTTCTCCCTATTCTTCCATGGGAGGGCCGAATCCTAATCATGATGAAAGGATGGATTTTGTTGCAATTTTTGGCTATACAACACTTGTTCTAGCTTACTTGATGTCTTTGAACCCTAAACCCAAGAGTAAAACATCAACCAAAGCTCCTAACCTATTTCTCCTCTTCATGGCCGAAACATATAGGGTGTAGGACCATGTGTTTTGTGTCAAATTTTTGGGTCATAGGACTTGATTTAGTGTTAATCATGCTTAAGTACCATCCATCCAAAAGTTTAGAGGACCATCCATCCAAAAGTTTAGAACCAAATGAGATCCCTAGTCTTTTTATCCTTTCATGGCCGAACCCTATACCTTCTTGGGGAAGAAAACTTATGTTTTGATGTTATAGATTGATGTTGCTTTGTTGTTTGAATTGAATTGTGTTTGATTGTTTTAGGCAACGCGAACGGAGCCGGAGCCGGAGCCGAGAATCGATCAAGTTTGCATTGAACTTCCTTTGTGAGGTAAAGGGAGGTAGTTCATTTTGAGTTTGGTAGCCTCATGGTATATGATTGATTGGTGTGTTATGATTGAATTAAGACTTGATGTATATGTATACTTATGTCCTGGATTGATTGGATGTTAAGTGTTGTGCATAGCTGGTTATTTGATATAACTGTGGCATGGATACCTTGGATGATATCTTATTGTGATATTGAACTGTTGATATATATATCTATACATATATTTATATCCTGGATGAGCATAGGACTGGCTATGTCTCGATAATTGTTAAAAGACTCGGAATCGAAAACAAAGTTTTGAAAAACGCGTTTTGAAATTAAAAGTGGCTTTTGGAAAACGTGTTGCTTTTCAAGAAAAGTAAAGTCCCCTTTTGAAAAGTATGTTCTTTTGAAAAGTATGTTCTTTGAAAAGTATGTTCTTTTGAAATGTATGTTCTTTTGAAAAGTATGTTCTTTGAAAAGTATGTTCTTTTGAAATGTATGTTCTTTTGAAAAGTATGTTCTTATGAAATGTATGTTCTTTTGAAAAGTATGTGTTCTTTTGAAAAGTATGTTCTTTTAAAAAGTGGTTTTGTGAAAAGTCGTGCAAAATGTGTTTTATTCTGTAAAGTGTTTAAAAAGGGGCGTGAAACTTTAGAAAACAGTTTTGTTTTCAAGAAAGGTGTTTTTCCCGGGATATGTGGAAATGTTTTATTTCAAGAAAACAAGAGTGTATTTTGTTTTCCAAAGTTGTTTTGAGAAAGTTTGACCGAAAAGGAAAATGATGAACCTTTGAGATGAACCCAAACCTAGTGGCCGCGACGTCGGGGCTAGTGTTTTGTGGATTGAGCACTCGGACTTCGTGTCCTGTGTTTTGATTTGAGTGGGCATAATGCCTTTTTGAAACGAGTCGTGGACTTTATGTCTCGACATTTGAAAGAATAAATGTGGATTGAGCACTCGGACTTCGTGTCCTGTGTTTTTGATTTGAGTGGGCTTAATGCCTTTTTGAAATGAGTCATGGACTTTATGTCTCGACATTTGAAAGAATGAACGCAAAGAAAATAGAAAACTTTCTGTGTACATGCATGAACCGGCAGACGTGCCATTTGAAACCGAGCTACAACTTTAGTAGTTGAGAATGGAACCGGTTAAGACCACTAGGTCTGTAGGGGCATTCACAAGTGGCCGGTGGCCTCGCGACCCCGTGCCGTGGTGAGTCGACTACCCAGCACAAATGAACTCGATCAGGGACTGGACTATTTAGGATATGGTTATGACGTGGTACCCTGGAACAATTGTTGTTCGGACCTAAATAGAGAGGCCGACTCATGAGAACAATTGTGTTACGGGTGTTACTACGGCCTATCGCTCGATGTTGGGAAGTTAGAATCTCCGGAGTACATGAATTAGAAAGATGATATTGAAGTCTCATGCATTATTATAACTCATGATAGTGTTTGAGATGTTATATGGTTTTATATAGATAACCTGTCATATATCTGTAATTATCTGTAGATGTTTATACTGCTGTTTGTCGCCTATGCGGCTATCGTGATAAACTTATCATATGAGTATCTCACCTTTGCCTGTACATGTTGGACACGTTGGTGTGTTTTTGGAACACATGTACAGATGTTGTTCATAGGTCCCCGCGGAGACGTGAGGACTCGGATGATGGAGCGTTCTGATGAAGTTGACGTTGGGTTGTATCCCAATGGCTACTTTTAGCCGACCAGCTTAGGAGTCTTTTATTTTGAGCAGTCTTATATTATATTACTGCAAGCTTTTGAACTTATGTTTTCAAGTTTGTAATAACTTATATATTAGACTAGGATTTATATTATGATTATGTTTTATGAACAGTGAATACTGATGTGCTGTAAGAAGCTTATTCCTTCATCTTGAGTTTGTATTGCCTATGCATGTAGAAAATTTTTAGAACCGCGTTTTCGAACGTAGCTACTTAATTAAAGTATTTTCCGAAAGCAACCAGCTTTTTATTTTCTTGATTTATTTCCGCATTAGAGTCCGAGTATGTAGCACCCGCGAGGGGGGTGTTACACTAGTGGTATCAGAGCTGGTCGAGTCTTTCGGGAATCCTTGGGAAGTGAGTCTGTTATGTTTGTGTTGTGTGATCTCTGTGTTAACCTTGTTTGAATTGTTTCTATGTTGAAGCAATGTGTGTTGACACACTAGTACACTAGTACAGTAGAACACTGTTACTTGACACATTAGCATTTAACGCACGAATTTATGTTTCCTTATTAAGGTATGATTGGTCTGCCTTGTAGGGAAACATGAATCTTAGAGGTGGTCGTGGTGGAGGTTGCGACACTACTGACAACAATGTTGATGACAACAACATCAATCGAGCTATCCAGGCCATGGCTGGTATGGCGGCTGCTGTTGCTCAACAGACAGCTACGATGGCTCAACAGAATCAACAGAACCAACAAGGAGCTGATCTTGCTGCTCATAGTCCACCGCAGTTTCATGGGGACTAGAAGTGCGAGAGAATTGAAAGAGGTTTGCGCTTCGGGATCAAGGAGTCAGTGTTACCGTTGGAGATCCGTAACTTCGGACAAGGAAGGGAGAACAAGAGTACTGCGGGAGGACCGTCTAGGTCCAGGAACCCAAACCAATACCAGCACTAGAGAGGGAAGCAGTCCCAGAAGAAGCCGTATTCCCGACCTCAAGGGAGCAGTCAGAAACAACAATCGTATCGTCATGTCACTTCTATTTACGACGGTAGAAGTGGAAACAACCAGAATCAAGGCCAAATCCGGAGGAGTTTCAATTGTGGGAAACACGGGCATCAAGCTGACACCTGCAATTTGAAAGGAGTTCTATGTTTCCAATGCGGGAAGATAGGAAATTTCGCGAGTGAGTGCCCTACACCAAAAACCAAGCCGACTGTCAACAATGTTCGAACTGCTAGACCCACAGCGAGGAGAAGGGTTTATACCATGACTGGTGTTGATGCTCCCAATATGACGATCGCATACAAGGTAGTGGCATCATAGCTGGTAATCTCCTAACGGTACTATTCCATTCGGATGTGACACATTCATTTATCTCTTTGAATTGTGTGAGACAATTAGACTTGCCTGTTCTTCGCTGTCTTTTGATTTGATTGTCACAACTCTAAGTGCTAAGCCTGTTACTGTTAATACAGTATGTTTGAACTGTCCTATTACTGTTCATGATAGGAACTTCCTTGTTGACTTAATATGTTTGCCTTTGACTCAATTGGATGTGATTCTAGGCATGGATTGGTTATCTTCCAATCATATCCTTTTAGACTATGCACATAGAACCTTAGTTTTTCCTGACCCTGAGGTTTCTGGATTTTTAACTGCCAACCAAGTAAGAGCTTCTTTGAAAGAAGGAGATCAGGGATACATGCTTCGATACTGTTTAGAAATCGAGAGGGATGTTGTCTTGAGCGATGTGCCGGTTGTGAAAGATGTTCCGGAAGTTTTTTCTAAAGGACTTACCAGGTTTGACACCTGTGAGGGACATCGAGTTTGCGATCGACTTAGTTCCAGGATCCGGTCCGATCTCTACAGCTCCATATAGGATGTCACATACGGAGTAGCCAAGCTGAAGACTCAACTAGAGGATTTGATGTCCAAGCGGTTTGTGAGACCAAGTGTGTCCCCGTGGGGAGCACCAGTGTTGTTGGTGAAGAAGAAAGACGAGAGTTCTAGACTCTGTGTGGATTACCGTCAACTGAACAAGATTACGATCAAGAACAAGTATCCTCTACCCCGCATAGATGACTTGATGGATCAACTTCAGGGAGCCTCTATCTTTTCAAATTGATCTGAGATCCGGTTATCACCAGATTAGAGTAAAGAACAAGGATGTACCTAAGACTGCTTTCAGGACTCGTTATGGTCACTATGAGTACCTCGTGATGCCTTTCGGAGTGACGAACGCGCCTGCTATCTTCATGGACTACATGAACCGGATTTTCCGTCCGTATCTGGATCAATTCGTTGTCGTGTTTATCGATGATATTCTCGTCTACTCGAAAAGTTCCGAGGAGCATGAGGAACATCTACGACAATTTTTGCAAATCCTTCACAAGGAAAAGCTGTACGCAAAGCTACCCAAATGCGAGTTTTGGCTGGATGAAGTCAAATTCTTGGGACACGTGATTTCGAAGGAAGGAACTGCCGTCGATCCTACAAAAGTAGAAGCAGTACTTTTATGGGAGAGACCCAAGACTGTGACAGAAATCCGCAGTTTCTTTGGACTAGCTGGTTACTATAGAAAGTTCATCGAAGGATTTTTGAAGATTGTTGCATTTCGTCGTTGACTCAACTAACGAGGAAGGACGAACCATTTACGTGGACTGATAAATGTGAGGAAAGTTTTCAGACAATGAAGGAATGTTTGACAACCTCACCAGTGTTAGTACTACCTAAGCCAGACGAACCGTACGAAGTGTACTGTGATGCTTCGCATCAAGTATTAGGATGTGTGCTTATGCAACATCGGAAGGTTATAGCGTATGCTTCACGGTAGTTGAAGACTCATGAGAGGAATTACCCGACGCACGATCTTGAGTTAGCTGCTTTGGTTTTTGCGCTCAAGATCTGGAGACATTACTTGTATGGATCAAAGTTCGATGTCTTCAGTGACCACAAAAGTTTGAAGTACTTGTTCGACCAGAAGAAACTTAACATGAGGCAGGGACGTTGGATGGAGTTTCTTAAGGACTACGACTTCACTTTGTTGTACCACCCTGGGAAAGCAAATGTCCTTGCAGAAGCTCTGAGTCGGAAGACCCTGCACATCTCTGCAATGATGGTTAAAGAGCTAGAATTGATAGAACAGTTTCGTGATCTCACTCTAGCTGTGGAAGTGAACCACGAGAGGATTAGCTTGGGAATGATCAAGGTATCTAGTGGACTGATGGAGACGATCCGTGAACAACAAACAACTGATGAGTACCTCCAAGAGAAAAAGGAGTTACTAGGACAAGAGGAAGCTGCAGAGTTCAGTTTGGGAACTGATGACATCTTGAGATACAATGGACGAGTTTGTGTACAGAGCAACCCAGAGATGAAGGAAATGATTCTGGATGAACCTTTGTACTCACACTCCTGCGTATTAGAAATTTGAGTGGATTGGTTTAAAAGTAACCTTTGGCCTAAACTTTTACATGTCGGTCTATCGAAAGATTTTTTTTTTAGGACTATTCCTTGAGTTGTAACACAGACGAATTCCGGATACTGAAAGTTTCTTGATGAAACTTAGTCGAATCACTTTTACTATTGGTAACTGTGATCCAGTCTGAAACTTTTGCCAGACTATTTACCTTTCGATTCCCTGATTTGTTGGAGAATTCTTATGAAAGAAGGGACTTTATTAGAGTCATGGTTGTAATCATGTATTAGCTATGCACTTTTACACTCACGAACCTACTGAAGAATCTTTTTACATATTGGATATTCCTGTACTCGTTTCCGAGAGATAGAATCCTTCTATATACTTTCCTGTGAAAGTAAGACCAAGAAAATTTCTTCTGTCGGAAGATTTCTTCCTTAATCTTCGAGGGCTAAGTAGCGACCAAATCCAACTGTTTGCCCTCAACTCAAGTGGATGAGCAAGAAGACGTTTCGATCTTTGAAGGACTGGGCGGGAGTAAGTATTACTCTAACTACGAATATCCTGTCGGCAGGATAGACTAGAAGAGTTAGGAGTTCTGTTAAAGTATGGCGTAGTGGATGAGATGTGGAACCTGGGGGATCAAGAGGGTCCTGTCCAGTTTTGAGTCGCGAAATTTCGAGGACGAAATTTTTTTTTTTTAGAGGGGTAGTAATGTAACACCCCGATTTTCGAGTTTTCCTGATTATTCAGTATTTATGAACTTATATTTTATTCGAGGCCTTAGAAATGGCAATAAAATAGTCTGACCAGATAGGAATGTCCTACACAACCATTGTAACGCCCCAATTTTCACGTTTTCTAATTCTTCAGTATTTTAACGTCTTTATTTTATTCGAGGTCTTAGGAATGGAAATAAAATATTCCGAGACCATAGTCATGCTCGACGATATCGTAGGAAGCTACGATTAAGTTTTGAGTCGAAAACTCAAACGGAGTTCGGTCTGCGTTTTTACACTGACAGTATGATTTTACTGCTCAGAAGACCTCAGATGGACCCGTGAACGAGACAGTAAGTCTTAGAATTCGATTATCTACGTTTTGGTTAAATTTCGTAAAAATTTCAGAAAAATCACTTCCTGACCTTCGTTCGGGCGGATTTCTCAATCGGGTGACGAACGGAGCCACATATGGACTTACCGAGACTCGCCAACAGATAATCTTGATATCACAACATCCCAGAACACTTGGGAGAGTATGCCAGAGTCGTCATGACGATCGGGAAAATCTAGACGCGAAATGACCAAAATGCCCCTAACCTTAGTCTTTTGCACTTTTACCATTTTACCCTTTTGGCAAATGACCATTTTGCCCTTAAGTGACTTGTTTTAAAGGCTGAACTCAGCCCATCCAGCCCCTCATTCACGAAATTTCTGCCCAAAGAAGAACACCATTGTTGTTCTTGAAGAGAAACTCCATTTTTCTTCTTGAAAAAGCTTGAGTTCTTGTTGGAATCACTTGATTCCTTGAGCAATCTTCCATCATTTTAAGGTAAGATCACTTCTATGATCTCTTAGCTTCTTGAATATCTCTTTATTTCAAGATCAATCTTCATTTTCATGAAAATTATTTCTTAGATCCAAAACTTTGAAAATCCATAGGAAATTGTAGAAAAATCATTTTGATGTGAGACCAAGTTCTTTGAACTCACCTCATCATTCTCTATCTAAACCCAAGAGCTTATGATTCAACTCTCATCATAGCTCAAAAAGCACATTAGGGCCGAACCCTTCTTGATGATGATGAATAGTGTTTTCATCAATTTTTGATTTCTAACACTTGATTTCATCCTTAGCTTTCCTAATGCTTTTGAATCCATGGAATGGAAAATCAAGATCAATTCCTAACCTTTTAACCTAGGGTGGCCGAAACCCTCTTTGTGAGAATTGTTGAGTTTGGTTTGATTGTTGTTTAATGTTCGATTGTTTGGTTGTTTGTAGTTGGTGTCAATTATCAGAAGGTTCACAAACCGATCAACCGACTTTGATCTGGGAATCTGCTCTTCAACAGGTATGGGGAGAAGAACCTCATCACACCAAGATGGTGGTGGTGAAGATGGTTGTTTAAATTATGTGTGGGTGAAACCCTTTAGTTTGGGTTCACTTTTATGTGTTAAGTTTTGTTAAGTTCTCATGGAGAACAAGAATGTCATGATGAGTTTATGCTTTGGCATGTTGTAGTGTGCTTTAGCATATGTTGATGATGAGATGATTGAATGAAAAACCATTTTCATGTATGTTGGAAAACCTACTTTGATCACTAGATCAAGTATGGACTTTTATTGTTGATTATGAGACCATAATGTGTGATGGACTTGGATGTTTGATTATGATGTAGTAATGTGTATTATGGTTATCATGATTGTGTAGTGTTGTGAGCTATACTTTGATTGGTTGATGAAGTAAAACTTCACATTGATTCCTAGTTGGCTATTAGCCATGACCTTGAGGAAAGGAAGGATATGAATAGTTGTTGGACAAGTCAAGTTTTGATGTAAAGAAAGTGTTTTCAATAACTTGTGTTTTTCAAAGAAAAACCCTAAGTGACTTTAAATGGAATTAAATCTCAAAGTGCTTTCACCAAAGTGAAATATGTTTTATACCTTATCCTTAGTTCATCTAGCTAATCAAGTAACTCAAAATGATAAAAGAAGTGTTTTCATGAAGAGAATCAAAATGGTTCCATAAGGTTGATGTCTTGTTTTAAGGCAACATTTCGCTAAGCGAAATTACTTTCGCTACGCGAAAAACAGGGAAAGTTTAAGTTGGGCATCATTGCCTCATTTTCGCTAAGCGAATTCATATTCGCTAAGCTAACCCAGCAAATTTCGCTACGCGAATTACATCTCGCTGAGCAATCCAGAGAAGTCTCCAATAGAGGTGTAACCGTCTGAACTTTCGCTAAGCGAAATCATTCTCGCTAAGCGAATAAAGTGAAGTTTCGCTACGCGAATTCTGTCTCGCCGAGCGATCCAGAGGCGTTTACAAAGAGGTGTAACCGTCTGAACTTGCGCTAAGCGAATTCATATTCGCTAAGCGAATACAATATATTTCGCTACGCGATTTCTGTCTCGCCGAGCGATCCAGAGGAGTTCCAAAGGAGGCATTACTGCCTCATTTTCGCTAAGCGAATGTAAATCCGCTAAGCGAATTTCATGTTTCAGAAAATGCTAGAAATGAAGTAAGTAGTTCAAATGTTGTTTCAAATCAAATGAGTTTTCAATTTTAAAAGTTGTTTGGTTTACAAAAGGAGTTTTCTAACTCAATCTTAAAGTTTTACGCGTGAAAAACCTAAGTTAAGTAATTAACTTAGAGTTGAAGACAAGGGTTAATTAAGTATGGTATGTGGTGGAACAAGACCATGTACTATACCATTGATGACTTAGTACATCAATGAGTTCATAAGACTTAAGTGAAATCAACACTTGTTTCCTTAATTGAAAGACAAGGGATTAATATCTTAGAAAGGCTTAAAGACTTATCTAAGAGGATTCTCAATCCTTATTCATAATGCTTAGGACTTGAGACATAATCATAAGACGTAAACACAAACACGAAACGTTTTGGTTTTCGAAAAAGTAGTTCGATGACGGACCGATGATTCGGATCTAGGTTAATCGTTCAATTGTTTCTGTCTTGTGATAACTGGAATGAGAGAGATCCTGAGGCTGTGCAGGTATGGGACTGTACAGTGGAAGGAATCCTGAGGCTATGCAGGTATGGGACTGTATAGTTAAGGGAAGGCATATAAGAATTGATTGGTACTACCCATACCAACAAGATTTATCTTCTTTTCGGGAGCTTAGAACATAAGTACTTTATAGTTAAGCGTGCTTGACTTAGAGCAATTATGGGATGGGTGACCTTCTGGGAAGTTTCCTAGAAAGCGTGTGAGTGAGGACAAAACACGCTGAAAAGACTTGTGTTGGTTTGTGGGGACAGTCGGCGATTCTGAAAGCAGTCTGGATCATTCCAAAGGAATCACGAGATATTTATCCGATGGATAATTGTTTTATCCGATGGATAAATGTTTTATAAAACAAAGATGTGTGTAGTTCCTAAGGAAGAGAACCTTAGTGAACCTTGAGGTTTATCCAATGGATAGACATTGTTTTATCGCATCTGCTTTGTGTAAGCATTGGCATTTCATGTGCATAGTTGTAAGGCCTTGAGCCTAGGAGTTGAGCTTACACCTTGATGCGGGTGCGAATCTTACGGTGACGATCTTCAATGGTCTTTTTGGAGGTATCAGGGTTGGAAGGGCTGACATGTGACCAGTTGGTGATTCTTCTGTGTCGTGGCGAATCCGTGCAATACACTGATATCCTCTACTAGATGCCTTACTTTTCATGTTTGGTCGAGAGTGTTACCGTAAAGCCAGATACGTGCACGTTACGAATGTTGTAGCATCTTGCTCATGGCTGGCAGAAACCGGAACATGTCCTCCCATTCACTCTCTCCGAATGTTTTGTTAGCTCCATGGAGTAGGGGTCAGAGTAGTACCCAGTGACATTGACATTGAGTCATATACATTGCATTGCATTGCATGGCTATTGATGTTTATGGCTATTGATGTTTACATTTATTGTTATACATCGCTGTATTGTTTAAGGATGCCTTATATTATGCTGTTAAATGTTTAGCATGCTATTATGTTGTTAACTGCTTAACATGATTTATATTGAGAACCTTGTAAGCATGTTGGGTACGCTGTTACCCGGTGAGTCGTCCCGTTTTTACTACTGCTATTTTGTTGTGTTGATGAACGGGAATCTCACCCATATCTGTATGTTTTCTGCTGGTACTTGCTGTTGATGCTTGAACAGATGGACGCGACGATGGTTCGGTTCCGCAGTCCCTTTGAGTTCGGAGGTGGACTCTTTTGCTGTTTTAGTTTTGTTGTCGGCCAGACTATGTCAGTTTTTGTAGTACCTTTTGGGAGCTATGACTCCTAGTACTTATTGTATTTTCTTATGTCGGTCATACATTAGACTTATGTCTGTATACAGTAATGTTGATGTTTCTGTTTTTCGTTTTCTGTTTTTGTATTTATAATACTGTATGTATGTCCTAGTAATGCATGGTGAACCTAAGTTCACTTATTAGTATTATTTATTACCTTTACTAATCCCATTACATCCTTATGAAAAGAAAAGAAAAAGAAAAATCGTATTTTCTGCATTAATAAATATTTTCGGCCTTATAAACGTTCGGGAATGTGACACTCGGGAAAGGGTGTTGCATTATTTGGTATCAGAGCTGGCCGAGTCTTTTTGGGGTTTGTAGGTTATGGTCTGTCTTGTTTGTGTTGTGTTTTCTCTGATTGTTTTCTGTGTTACTGTTTCTGAGTGAAAACAATGTTGGAGAGGATGATGACTTCGGTCTATCCTTTTGTGTTGTTTGTTCTTTGTGTTGTGTTTCTGTGAAGAAGACAACGATTGTTTGTTACTCTCTGCATTATTGTTTCTGAAGGGGAATGATATTGGACAGGGTAGTAATGTTTTTGCTTTCTTGTAAGTTGTCGCTAGCAGAGTTCTTCAGAATGAGTGTTTTTCGACAAGTGCAAGACGAGTTGAAAGACATGGAGTTCCTGCAGCTACGTCAAGGAGGAATGTCTGTCAAAGAATATGCTGATCGTTTTGAGTTCCTGCTGAAATCTTCGAGGTATTTCCATCTTCATCCCGATGAGGAGTCGAAGTGCACAAAGTTCGAAGAAGGTTTAAGGGACGAGATTCGAGGAGAGGTGCTACCTCTTGAGGTCAAAGAGTTCTCGGTGTTGGTAGATGAATGCTTCATAATCGAAGATCTGATGAAGACTCGTGGAGGAAGGCAACGTCACTCTGGACCGACTAGGTTCCATAAAGGCACCAACGGTCGTGATGATAGATCTCGGTCAAAACCATATGCAAAACAGCAAGGTCAACAACAACGTTCTGTAGGAGGAAGCAGTGGGAGTATTAGTCAATTTGGAAGCGCCCCAAAGAAGTGCATGAAGTGTGGCAAGAACAATCATGTCACCAGAGGATGCTTAATCAAGGGAATCATATGCTTCAAGTGTGGGAAGCTAGGACATACTTCACGCGATTGTGTGCAATCAAAAGCTAGACGTTCTGTCAACGATGTGCAAACAGTGAAGCCTAAGGCAATGAGTGGAGTTTATACTGGGGATGATGCTGAGACTTCTCAAAGGGAAGATTTGATTCACGGTCAGATCGTCGTGGAAGGTAGAACCTTATCTGTATCTTTCCTTACCCTTAGATTTGGTAATTTTTGCACTTTCTGCAAAGCCCGTTATAACTGCGAAAGTCTGTTTGAACTGTTCTATTTTCCGTAGTGGATAGAACGTTTTTGATTGATTTAATCTGTTTGCCTCTTTCGCAAATGGATGTGACCATAAGGATGGATTGGTTATCTTGTAACTATATCCTATTAGACGGTGCAAACAAAACCTTAGTTTTCCCTGATTCGGATAATTCTGGATTTGGATTGCCAACCAAGGAAACGTTTCTTTGAGAGGAGGAGCTCAACGAATACATGTTACTAACGAGTTTCCGGAAGTCTTTCCTAAAGACGTACCAGGTTTGCCGCCAGTTTGGGACATCGAGTTTGCGATCGATCTTGTGCCAGGAACAGGACTAGCGTCTATGGCACTTTATCATATGGCACCTGCTGAGTTGGAAACCTTGAAGGAACAATTGGTGGACTTATTGGGAAAACAGTTCGTTAGACCCAGTGTGTCGTTTTAGGGAACGCCTGTGCTGTTGGTGAGAAAGAAAGACGAAACATCTTGCTTATGTGTGGATTAGCGCCAGTTGAACAAGGTTACCATTAAGAACAAGTATCATCTTCCAAGGATAAATAACTTGATGGATCAGTTGAGGAGAGCGGCAGTTTTCTCCGAGATTGATTTGCGATCGGGTTATAACCAGATTCGTGTGAAGACAGAAGATATACCGAAGACAGCGTTTCAAACACGCTATGGGCACTATGAGTACCTTGTAATGCCGTTTGGTATGACGAATACTCCTCTATATTCATGGATTACATGAATAGGATCTTTCGTCCATACCTAGATAAGTTTCTCGTTGTTTCATAGACGACATACTCATCTATTCGCGAAACCAGGAAGTACACGCTGAATACCTTAGTGTGATTCTTCAAGTTCTGAAGGAGAAACAGCTATATGCAAAGTTGTCCAAGTGTGAGTTTTGGCTCGACGAAGTAAAGTTTTTGGGTCATGTGATTTCAAAGGAAGGATAAAGCGTTTGAATGGATTGAAGCCTGTGAGGAAAGTTTGCAAGGATTAGAGAGAAGGTTAACTACTTCACGTGTTAGTGCTGCCTGATCTCAAGGGAACATTTGTGTTCACACTCCTACGTATTCCTCAATGTATTAGACAATTGAGTGAATTGGTAATATGGTGTCCATTGGTCTGGACATTTTCGTATTATTTCACTGAAAGTTTTGTTATGACAATTTCTTGAGTTATAACATAAACAACTTCTCGATACTGGAAGTTTCTTGATGAAACTTAGTCTAATCACTTTTACTTTTGGTGAAGGTGATCCAGTCTGATTTTTGCCAGACTGTTTATCTTTTGATTCCAAAGTTATTGGAAGGTTCTTATGAAAGAAGGAACTTTATTAGAGTCATGGATGTAAACATGTATTAGCTATGCATTTTTACACTCACGAACCTACTGAAGAGTCTGTGTGCATACGGGATATTCCTATATTCATTCCAGATTGGTAAAATTCTTTTGTTATTTTCTTCTGAGACCAAGACCAGGAAAAATTTCCTTTGCTGAAAATTTCTTTCCTTAATCTTCAGCGATCGAGTGGGTTTAGTTTTAAGTCACGGAATTTCGAGGACGAAATTCTTTTAAGAGGGGTAGGAATGTAACGCCCCAATTTTCACGTTTTCTAATTCTTCAGTATTTTAACGTCTTTATTTTATTCGAGGTCTTAGGAATGGAAATAAAATATTCCGAGACCATAGTCATGCTCGACGATATCGTAGGAAGCTACGATTAAGTTTTGAGTCGAAAACTCAAACGGAGTTCGGTCTGCGTTTTTACACTGACAGTATGATTTTACTGCTCAGAAGACCTCAGATGGACCCGTGAACGAGACAGTAAGTCTTAGAATTCGATTATCTACGTTTTGGTTAAATTTCGTAAAAATTTCAGAAAAATCACTTCCTGACCTTCGTTCGGGCGGATTTCTCAATCGGGTGACGAACGGAGCCACATATGGACTTACCGAGACTCGCCAACAGATAATCTTGATATCACAACATCCCAGGACACTTGGGAGAGTATGCCAGAGTCGTCATGACGATCGGGAAAATCTAGACGCGAAATGACCAAAATGCCCCTAACCTTAGTCTTTTGCACTTTTACCATTTTACCCTTTTGGCAAATGACCATTTTGCCCTTAAGTGACTTGTTTTAAAGGCTGAACTCAGCCCATCCAGCCCCTCATTCACGAAATTTCTGCCCAAAGAAGAACACCATTGTTGTTCTTGAAGAGAAACTCCATTTTTCTTCTTGAAAAAGCTTGAGTTCTTGTTGGAATCACTTGATTCCTTGAGCAATCTTCCATCATTTTAAGGTAAGATCACTTCTATGATCTCTTAGCTTCTTGAATATCTCTTTATTTCAAGATCAATCTTCATTTTCATGAAAATTATTTCTTAGATCCAAAACTTTGAAAATCCATAGGAAATTGTAGAAAAATCATTTTGATGTGAGACCAAGTTCTTTGAACTCACCTCATCATTCTCTATCTAAACCCAAGAGCTTATGATTCAACTCTCATCATAGCTCAAAAAGCACATTAGGGCCGAACCCTTCTTGATGATGATGAATAGTGTTTTCATCAATTTTTGATTTCTAACACTTGATTTCATCCTTAGCTTTCCTAATGCTTTTGAATCCATGGAATGGAAAATCAAGATCAATTCCTAACCTTTTAACCTAGGGTGGCCGAAACCCTCTTTGTGAGAATTGTTGAGTTTGGTTTGATTGTTGTTTAATGTTTGATTGTTTGGTTGTTTGTAGTTGGTGTCAATTATCAGAAGGTTCACAAACCGATCAACCGACTTTGATCTGGGAATCTGCTCTTCAACAGGTATGGGGAGAAGAACCTCATCACACCAAGATGGTGGTGGTGAAGATGTTTGTTTAAATTATGTGTGGGTGAAACCCTTTAGTTTGGGTTCACTTTTATGTGTTAAGTTTTGTTAAGTTCTCATGGAGAACAAGAATGTCATGATGAGTTTATGCTTTGGCATGTTGTAGTGTGCTTTAGCATATGTTGATGATGAGATGATTGAATGAAAAACCATTTTCATGTATGTTGGAAAACCTACTTTGATCACTAGATCAAGTATGGACTTTTATTGTTGATTATGAGACCATAATGTGTGATGGACTTGGATGTTTGATTATGATGTAGTAATGTGTATTATGGTTATCATGATTGTGTAGTGTTGTGAGCTATACTTTGATTGGTTGATGAAGTAAAACTTCACATTGATTCCTAGTTGGCTATTAGCCATGACCTTGAGGAAAGGAAGGATATGAATAGTTGTTGGACAAGTCAAGTTTTGATGTAAAGAAAGTGTTTTCAATAACTTGTGTTTTTCAAAGAAAAACCCTAAGTGACTTTAAATGGAATTAAATCTCAAAGTGCTTTCACCAAAGTGAAATATGTTTTATACCTTATCCTTAGTTCATCTAGCTAATCAAGTAACTCAAAATGATAAAAGAAGTGTTTTCATGAAGAGAATCAAAATGGTTCCATAAGGTTGATGTCTTGTTTTAAGGCAACATTTCGCTAAGCGAAATTACTTTCGCTACGCGAAAAACAGGGAAAGTTTAAGTTGGGCATCATTGCCTCATTTTCGCTAAGCGAATTCATATTCGCTAAGCTAACCCAGCAAATTTCGCTACGCGAATTACATCTCGCTGAGCAATCCAGAGAAGTCTCCAATAGAGGTGTAACCGTCTGAACTTTCGCTAAGCGAAATCATTCTCGCTAAGCGAATAAAGTGAAGTTTCGCTACTCGAATTCTGTCTTGCCGAGCGATCCAGAGGCGTTTACAAAGAGGTGTAACCGTCTGAACTTGCGCTAAACGAATTCATATTCGCTAAGCGAATACAATATATTTCGCTACGCGATTTCTGTCTCGCCGAGCGATCCAGAGGAGTTCCAAAGGAGGCATTACTGCCTCATTTTCGCTAAGCGAATGTAAATCCGCTAAGCGAATTTCATGTTTCAGAAAATGCTAGAAATGAAGTAAGTAGTTCAAATGTTGTTTCAAATCAAATGAGTTTTCAATTGTAAAAGTTGTTTGGTTTACAAAAGGAGTTTTCTAACTCAATCTTAAAGTTTTACGCGTGAAAAACCTAAGTTAAGTAATTAACTTAGAGTTGAAGACAAGGGTTAATTAAGTATGGTATGTGGTGGAACAAGACCCTGTACTATACCATTGATGACTTAGTACATCAATGAGTTCATAAGACTTAAGTGAAATCAACACTTGTTTCCTTAATTGAAAGACAAGGGATTAATATCTTAGAAAGGCTTAAAGACTTATCTAAGAGGATTCTCAATCCTTATTCATAATGCTTAGGACTTGAGACATAATCATAAGACGTAAACACAAACACGAAACGTTTTGGTTTTCGAAAAAGTAGTTCGATGACGGACCGATGATTCGGATCTAGGTTAATCGTTCAATTGTTTCTGTCTTGTGATAACTGGAATGAGAGAGATCCTGAGGCTGTGCAGGTATGGGACTGTACAGTGGAAGGAATCCTGAGGCTATGCAGGTATGGGACTGTATAGTTAAGGGAAGGCATATAAGAATTGATTGGTACTACCCATACCAACAAGATTTATCTTCTTTTCGGGAGCTTAGAACATAAGTACTTTATAGTTAAGCGTGCTTGACTTAGAGCAATTATGGGATGGGTGACCTTCTGGGAAGTTTCCTAGAAAGCGTGTGAGTGAGGACAAAACACGCTGAAAAGACTTGTGTTGGTTTGTGGGGACAGTCGGCGATTCTGAAAGCAGTCTGGATCATTCCAAAGGAATCACGAGATATTTATCCGATGGATAATTGTTTTATCCGATGGATAAATGTTTTATAAAACAAAGATGTGTGTAGTTCCTAAGGAAGAGAACCTTAGTGAACCTTGAGGTTTATCCAATGGATAGACATTGTTTTATCGCATCTGCTTTGTGTAAGCATTGGCATTTCATGTGCATAGTTGTAAGGCCTTGAGCCTAGGAGTTGAGCTTACACCTTGATGCGGGTGCGAATCTTACGGTGACGATCTTCAATGGTCTTTTTGGAGGTATCAGGGTTGGAAGGGCTGACATGTGACCAGTTGGTGATTCTTCTGTGTCGTGGCGAATCCGTGCAATACACTGATATCCTCTACTAGATGCCGTACTTTTCATGTTTGGTCGAGAGTGTTACCGTAAAGCCAGATACGTGCACGTTACGAATGTTGTAGCATCTTGCTCATGGCTGGAAGAAACCGGAACATGTCCTCCCATTCACTCTCTCCGAATGTTTTGTTAGCTCCATGGAGTAGGGGTCAGAGTAGTACCCAGTGACATTGACATTGAGTCATATACATTGCATTGCATTGCATGGCTATTGATGTTTATGGCTATTGATGTTTACATTTATTGTTATACATCGCTGTATTGTTTAAGGATGCCTTATATTATGCTGTTAAATGTTTAGCATGCTATTATGTTGTTAACTGCTTAACATGATTTATATTGAGTACCTTGTAAGCATGTTGGGTACGCTGTTACCCGGTGAGTCGTCCCGTTTTACTACTGCTATTTTGTTGTGTTGATGAACGGGAATCTCACCCATATCTGTATGTTTTCTGCTGGTACTTGCTGTTGATGCTTGAACAGATGGACGCGACGATGGTTCAGTTCCGCAGTCCCTTTGAGTTCGGAGGTGGACTCTTTTGCTGTTTTAGTTTTGTTGTCGGCCAGACTATGTCAGTTTTTGTAGTACCTTTTGGGAGCTATGACTCCTAGTACTTATTGTATTTTCTTATGTCGGTCATACATTAGACTTATGTCTGTATACAGTAATGTTGATGTTTCTGTTTTTCGTTTTCTGTTTTTGTATTTATAATACTGTATGTATGTCCTAGTAATGCATGGTGAACCTAAGTTCACTTATTAGTATTATTTATTACCTTTACTAATCCCATTACATCCTTATGAAAAGAAAAGAAAAAGAAAAATCGTATTTTCTGCATTAATAAATATTTTCGGCCTTATAAACGTTCGGGAATGTGACACTCGGGAAAGGGTGTTGCAACCATAGGAAGCCATCGTTAAGTTTCGGGCGAAAGCTCAAACGGAGCCCGGTCTGCGTTTTTCATGGATAGTAGTCTTTTTCTACTATCAAGACCTAATTTCGACTCGTGAACGAAACAGTTAGGTTTTATATTTTATTTCCAACAATATTGGTTATTTTGAAAATATTCAAAATAAATAAGTCGTCATACGACTTTCTTGGGCGAAAACCTAAATCGGGTGAAGAACGGAGCTGAATACGAGATTTCAGTGAACCGCTACGGATAAGGTTGTAGTCACATGGTGTGCTATGACTCATCAGTGACTCATCAGTGTAATGATTACGTTTAGAAAATATCTGGACGTGAAATGACTAAAATACCCTTGATCCTTTTCATAATTACCATTTGCCCTTGAATGAAAAGACCGTTTTGCCCTTGAGAATTTATGGAATAACCATTCTGACCCTGTGACTCACCATGTCATCATTACCTTTCTAGAAATATCTAGATATTTATAAGAGAAATGACCAAAATGCCCCTAGTCTTTGAAGGAATTACCAAATTACCCTTTTGGTTATTTACAAGTTTGCCATGACATCAATATATATATTTATCTCTTTCTCTCTCTTGGCCATTTTCGGCCACACACTCTCTCTCTCTTCTTTCGCTCACTTGTTCATCCAAATTCATAGAGTTCTTGAAGTTCTTCATGTGTTCTTCATAAGTTCTTCACAAAAACCCTAGTTTGATCTTCAAAAGTTGAAGTTTTTGAGTGAAAACTTGTTTCTTCTTCACTAATCTTTGATCCTAGGAGTATGATCCTCATCTTAACTCTCTCAATCTCTCTATTTCATCTCTTGAATCACTTGATTCATGAAGATCCAAGCTTAGATCTAGAACTTTGAAAATCCATAGAAAATTGTAGAAAAATCCTATGATCATGAAACCAATTTCTATGAAACCATCATGATGTGTACTTTGAGTGTCTAGAAGCATGAACCCAAAAGAAATTTTCTCCCTATTCTTCTATGGGAGGGCCGAATCCTAATCATGATGAAAGGATGGGTTTTGTTGCAATTTTTGGCTATACAACACTTGTTCTAGCTTACTTGATGTCTTTGAACCCTAAACCCAAGAGCAAAACATCAACCAAAGCTCCTAACCTATTTCTCCTCTTCATGGCCGAAACATATAGGGTGTAGAACCATGTGTTTTGTCTCAAATTTTTGGGTCATAGGACTTGATTTAGTGTTAATCATGCTTAAGGACCATCCATCCAAAAGTTTAGAGGACCATCCATCCAAAAGTTTAGAACCAAATGAGATCCCTAGTCTTTTTATCCTTTCATGGCCGAACCCTATACCTTCTTGGGGAAGAAAACTTATGTTTTGATGTTATAGATTGATGTTGCTTTGTTGTTTGAATTGAATTGTGTTTGATTGTTTTAGGCGACGCGAAGGGAGCCGGAGCCGGAGCCGAGAACCGATCAAGTTTGCATTGAACTTCCTTTGTGAGGTAAAGGGAGGTAGTTCATTTTGAGTTTGGTAGCCTCATGGTATATGATTGATTGGTGTGTTATGATTGAATTAAGACTTGATGTTTATGTATACTTATGTCTTGGATTGATTGGATGTTAAGTGTTGTGCATAGCTGGTTATTTGATATAACTCTGGCATGGATGCCTTGGATGATATCTTATTGTGATATTGAACTGTTGATATATATATCTATACATATATTTATATCCTGGATGAGCATAGGACTGGCTATGTCTCGATAATTGTTAAAAGACTCGGAATCGAAAACAAAGTTTTGAAAAACGCGTTTTGAAATTAAAAGTGGCTCTTGGAAAACGTGTTGCTTTTCAAGAAAAGTAAAGTCCCCTTTTGAAAAGTATGTTCTTTTGAAAAGTATGTTCTTTTGAAAAGTATGTTATTTGAAAAGTATGTTCTTTTGAAATGTATGTTCTTTTGAAAAGTATGTTCTTTTGAAATGTATGTTCTTTTGAAAAGTATGTTCTTTTGAAATGTATGTTCTTTTGAAAAGTATGTTCTTTTAAAAAGTGGCTTTGTGAAAAGTCATGCAAAATGTGTTTTATTCTGTAAAGTGTTTAAAAAAGGGCGTGAAACTTTAGAAAACGGTTTTGTTTTCAAGAAAGGTGTTTTTCTCGGGAAATGTGGAAATGTTTTATTTCAAGAAAACAAGAGTGTATTTTGTTTTCCAAAGTTGTTTTGAGAAAGTTTGACCGAAAAGGAAAATGATGAACCTTTGAGATGAACCCAAACCTAGTGGCCGAGACGTCGGGGCTAGTGTTTTGTGGATTGAGCACTCGGACTTCGTGTCCTGTGTTTTGATTTGAGTGGGCATAATGCCTTTTTGAAACGAGTCGTGGACTTTATGTCTCGACATTTGAAAGAATAAATGTGGATTGAGCACTCGGACTTCGTGTCCTGTGTTTTTGATTTGAGTGGGCTTAATGCGTTTTTGAAATGAGTCGTGGACTTTATGTCTCGACATTTGAATGAATGAACGCAAAGAAAACAGAAAACTTTCTGTGTACATGCATGAACCGGCAGACGTGCCATTTGAAACCGAGCTACAACTCTAGTAGTTGAGAATGGAACCGGTTAAGACCACTAGGTCTGTAGGGGCATTCACAAGTGGCCGGTGGCCTCGCGACCCCGTGCCGTGGTGAGTCGACTACCCAGCACAAATGAACTCGATCAGGGACTGGACTATTTAGGATATGGTTATGACGTGGTACCCTGGAACAATTGTTGTTCGGACCTAAATAGAGAGGCCGACTCATGAGAACAATTGTGTTACGGGTGTTACTACGGCCTATCGCTCGATGTTGGGAAGTTAGAATCTCCGGAGTACATGAATTAGAAAGATGATATTGAAGTCTCATGCATTATTATAACTCATGATAGTGTTTGAGATGTTATATGGTTTTATATAGATAACCTGTCATATATCTGTAATTATCTGTAGATGTTTATACTGCTGTTTGTCGCCTATGCGGCTATCGTGATAAACTTATCATATGAGTATCTCACCTTTGCCTGTACATGTTGGACACGTTGTTGTGTTTTTGGAACACATGTACAGATGTTGTTCATCGGTCCCCGCGGAGACGTGAGGACTCGGATGATGGAGCGTTCTGATGAAGTTGACGTTGGGTTGTATCCCAATGGCTACTTTTAGCCGACCAGCTTAGGAGTCTTTTATTTTGAGCAGTCTTATATTATATTACTGCAAGCTTTTGAACTTATGTTTTCAAGTTTGTAATAACTTATATATTAGACCAGGATTTATATTATGATTATGTTTTATGAACAGTGAATACTGATGTGCTGTAAGAAGCTTATTCCTTCATCTTGAGTTTGTATTGCCTATGCATGTAGAAAATTTTTAGAACCGCGTTTTCGAACGTAGCTACTTAATTAAAGTATTTTTCGAAAGCAACCAGCTTTTTATTTTCTTGATTTATTTCCGCATTAGAGTCCGAGTATGTAGCACCCGCGAGGGGGGTGTTACAAGTTGTACCCGAGTGCAGGTACAGAGAACGGAAGGGGCGGTCAAGTGAGTGTGACCTTGGGGATGTTGCCGATCTCGGGAATAATTAACAGTGATGGATAGCATTGCTCCTATCGTGTCGTGATGCTCGATCCAGTCCGGTTTGCCCGACTAATCCCTGAGTTTTCCTTGTAGCAGGCTAACGTTCCAAGGCAGCCAAGACACCTCTGTCTCAAGCTCAGGAGGGGGATGCACTCTTATTGGTCACGGCGAGCGGTTCGGTTTCTTGGACAAGCTAACTCCTGTTCCGGTGTGGAACCTTGGGTTGTGAGATTCGGCTGACATGCTGCATGGGATTAGTATCCTAGACTATAGGATTGATCTGAGGGAGAGATTTATGGAGATGCATGATTGGTGCATATGTTGACTCGAGAGATGCTTGGTTGTGTGAGATATCTGTTATATGTTGTATCTGTTATACATGCTAATTGCCATATATGTTCCTATGTTACTGTTGCTATATCAACTTTGTTGCACCATATTCTTATCTCCCTAGTGTTTTTTTTTTTGTCTGCTTGTTGTCCGTTCTTCGTTCATGTGAAGACGACGAGCCTGCTGATTTTTATGATGGACTCGAGGACGCACCCTTTCATCATGGCGGCATAGAGGATGCCGGTGTTGGGGGAGATAGAGATCATATACCACGATGATAGGGGTTGCGTGTTGATACGAACCTTGGGAGTACCTTAGAACCCTAGATTTCCAGTTGAATCTATCACGTGTGCACCCCTCGACGTTCTTGACGGTCTACACAGGGTTGGTGAGCTTACTGTTTCGAGGAGGGGCTTCACATTTCGAGGATATTTTGGGACCTTACAGAGTTACTCAATTCCTACCGTTCACCCAGATATGGCTGCCGCCGAGACGCCACGAGAAGGACTACATGTGGGCAACACCGAGACGTCATGCAAGGTTAGTTGTACCTGAGTGCAGGTACAGAGAACGGAAGGGGCGGTCAAGTGAGTGTGACCTTGGGGATGTTGCCGATCTCGGGAATAATTAATAGTGATGGATAGCATTGCTCCTATCGTATCGTGATGCTCGATCCAGTCCGGTTTGCCCGACTAATCCCTGAGTTTTCCTCGTAGCAGGCTAACGTTCCAAGGCAGCCAAGACACTTCGGTCTCAAGCTCAGGAGGGGGATGCACTCTTATTGGTCACGGCGAGCGGTTCGGTTTCTTGGACAAGCTAACTCCTGTTCCGGTTTGGAACCTTGGGTTGTGAGATTCGGCTAACATGCTGCATGGGATTAGTATCCCAGTCTATAGGATTGATCTGAGGGAGAGATTTATGGAGATGGATGATTGGTGCAAATATTGACTCGAGAGATGCTTGGCTGTGTGAGATATCTGTTATATGTTGTATCTGTTATACATGCTAATTGCCATATATGTTCCTATGTTACTGTTGCTATATCAACTTTGTTGCACCATATTCTTATCTCCCTAGTGTTTTTTTTTGTCTGCTTGTTGTCCGTTCTTCGTTCATGTGAAGACGATGAGCCTGCTGATTTTTATGATGGACTCGAGGACGCACCCTTTCATCATGGCGGCATAGAGGCTGCCGGTGTTGGGGGAGATAGAGATCATATACCACGATGATAGGGGTTGCGTGTTGATACGAACCTTGGGAGTACCTTAGAACCCTAGATTTCCAGTTGAATCTATCACGTGTGCACCCCTCGACGTTCTTGACGGTCTACACAGGGTTGGTGAGCTTACTGTTTCGAGGAGGGGCTTCACATTTCGAGGATATTTTGGGACCTTACAGAGTTACTCAATTCCTACCGTTCACCCAGATATGGCTGCCACCGAGACGCCACGAGAAGGACTACATGTGGGCAACACCGAGACGTCATGCAAGGTTAGTTGTACCTGAGTGCAGGTACAGAGAACGGAAGGGGCGGTCTAGTGAGTGTGACCTTGGGGATGTTGCCGATCTCGGGAATAATTAACGGTGATGGATAGCATTGCTCCTATCGTGTCGTGATGCTCGATCCATTCCGGTTTGCCCGACTAATCCCTGAGTTTTCCTCGTAGCAGGCTAACGTTCCAAGGCAGCCAAGACACTTCGGTCTCAAGCTCAGGAGGGGGATGCACTCTTATTGGTCACGGCGAGCGGTTCGGTTTCTTGGACAAGCTAACTCCTGTTCCGGTTTGGAACCTTGGGTTGTGAGATTCGGCTAACATGCTGCATGGGATTAGTATCCCAGTCTATAGGATTGATCTGAGGGAGAGATTTATGGAGATGGATGATTGGTGCATATGTTGACTCGAGAGATGCTTGGCTGTGTGAGATATCTGTTATATGTTGTATCTGTTATACATGCTAATTGCCATATATGTTCCTATGTTACTGTTGCTATATCAACTTTGTTGCACCATATTCTTATCTCCCTAGTGTTTTTTTTTGTCTGCTTGTTGTCCGTTCTTCGTTCATGTGAAGACGACGAGCCTGCTGATTTTTATGATGGACTCGAGGACGCACCCTTTCATCATGGCGGCATAGAGGCTGCCGGTGTTGGGGGAGATAGAGATCATATACCACGATGATAGGGGTTGCGTGTTGATACGAACCTTGGGAGTACCTTAGAACCCTAGATTTCCAGTTGAATCTATCACGTGTGCACCCCTCGACGTTCTTGACGGTCTGCACAGGGTTGGTGAGCTTACTGTTTCGAGGGGGGGCTTCACATTTCGAGGATATTTTGGGACCTTACAGAGTTACTCAATTCCTACCGTTCACCCAGATATGGCTGCCACCGAGACGCCACGAGAAGGACTACATGTGGGCAACACCGAGACGTCATGCAAGGTTAGTTGTACCTGAGTGCAGGTACAGAGAACGGAAGGGGCGGTCTAGTGAGTGTGACCTTGGGGATGTTGCCGATCTCAGGAATAATTAACGGTGATGGATAGCATTGCTCCTATCGTGTCGTGATGCTCGATCCATTCCGGTTTGCCCGACTAATCCCTGAGTTTTCCTCGTAGCAGGCTAACGTTCCAAGGCAGCCAAGACACTTCGGTCTCAAGCTCAGGAGGGGGATGCACTCTTATTGGTCACGGCGAGCGGTTCGGTTTCTTGGACAAGCTAACTCCTGTTCCGGTGTGGAACCTTGGGTTGTGAGATTCGGCTGACATGCTGCATGGGATTAGTATCCCAGTCTATAGGATTGATCTGAGGGAGAGATTTATGGAGATGGATGATTGGTGCATATGTTGACTCGAGAGATGTTTGGCTGTGTGAGATATCTGTTATATGTTGTATCTGTTATACATGCTAATTGCCATATATGTTCCTATGTTACTGTTGCTATATCAACTTTGTTGCACCATATTCTTATCTCCCTAGTGTTTTTTTTTTTTTTTTGTCTGCTTGTTGTCCGTTCTTCGTTCATGTGAAGACGACGAGCCTGCTGATTTTTATGATGGACTCGAGGACGCACCCTTTCATCATGGCGGCATAGAGGATGCTGGTGTTGGGGGAGATAGAGATCATATACCACGATGATAGGGGTTGCGTGTTGATACGAACCTTGGGAGTACCTTAGAACCCTAGATTTCCAGTTGAATCTATCACGTGTGCACCCCTCGACGTTCTTGACGGTCTACACAGTGTTGGTGAGCTTACTGTTTCGAGTAGGGGCTTCACATTTCGAGGATATTTTGGGACCTTACAGTGCTACTCCATTCCTACCGTTCACCCAGATATGGCTGCCGCCGAGACGCCACGAGAAGGACTACATGTGGGCAACACTGGTGACTTTGTACGCTTCCAACCGCAAAGGTTTTGTGCTGCGAGGACAGCGGAGGAGGACTGAGCAGTATCTGAGGACCTACAGGAGGCGTAGGGTGGTGGCGTCCAGCTTATCTTCCTAGTACGAGCTGCTGGCGGTTTATCACCGTACTGACGGAGAAGGCCAGGGTAGTTCCGGGCATCCGCACAAATGATGGTGGGATCCTGCCAGTGCGTCTAGGATGCGAGCTGAGTGATTTTCATATATCTTTTGAGTGATGGGTAGGTAGTGCTGGTGAGCTATGAGAGCTCTTTTCTTCTTTTGGATGTATATGTTTTATACTTTTAAGTTTTTATGTACAGTTGGCATGTATATATACAGCACTATAGCACGCTACTGATGGGGCTACCTTTATGCATGTTTATGTATATAGTTTATCTTTATCTGCGTTTGACTTTGATCAGTGTTACCTTTACCGTGCGCTTGTATGCTTTTCGTTGTTTTCTTTCGCTATGGTTCTTGAATAACGTGCTAACGTTATAATACGGTTGAGGTATAGTTAATAATAAAAGCTTGGGACTAGTGGGATTATTCTACGTAAGTGGGGTCGCCTCAGAAGCTTTTTCTTAGGGGGAGCCTTCGGGATCTTTAGAAAAACTCTGTTCAATCAATATTAGTGTATTTTGTCATCATCAAAAAGGGGGAGATTGTTGGAACCAAAGTGGCTATGGTCTATAACTCCTTAAAATTTTGATGTTAAAAAAGAACTAAATTAGGTGAACAAAGATTTGTAAAGGTCTAACAAGTTTACCCTAAGTGTGCAGGAATCCATAGTCCGAAGACTTACCAGACCGTGAGTCTTTTGGCACAGTCCATCGTTTTGCTATAAACGTTAAATGGACGAAGTCCATCTTGTACTAAGAACCTTTTTGGTATCTTATATGAGTCCAAAGACACATCGGAGTCAAGTATACGTTCCTTAATTTAAGATCCAATATTTTTACTCATCTTTACTTTAATAAAGGTCTTTCGTAGCGCGAAAATTAAAAGGGTAACATATTTTCAAATCATTACCTTTCATGTAAAAAGGGAATATCCTTTAGACAATAGTTCTCTACTTCTTAGTAAACTTGAACGCTAAAGCCAGTCCGTCGCTGTCACGTTGATGTTGACTATCTCAAACAAGGAAAGACAAAAGGCAACTTTTGGATATAAGGAAAAGTTGTCAGTGATACTTTTAGCTATCCTTATGATTGCCTATCTTGCTTTTCATAAGCTCTCCACAAGCTATCAGACTCAATGGGTTTTTGCATTTAATGCTCATCAGAACGCTCTATTGCCAACCATTGAAGAGACGAAGATTGCTCAAGACAAGAAGGCTATAAATACCCTCAACCTTGAAGAAGCAAAGTTACCGAACGTGAACAAATTTCATACAAGCTTACAAGCAATCAACAAAGCAAAGAGAAACAAAAATCTCTTAAGCTATCTCAGATCTTAACTTTTATATCACTTTTTGCGTAGAGTTGTTCCTTCTGATTTTGATCTTAAGTTTTATGCCCTCACACATAGTGTAACATCCTTTCCCGAGTGTCAAATTCCTAAACATTTATAAGGCCGAAAATAAAATTAATGAGGAAAATACGGGTTTTTTTTCTTCGTAATGATGAAATGAGATTTTTCAAAAGAGTAGTAATAGGTAAACTTAGGTTCACCATGCATTTCTAGAATTCATACAGAAGTAAAGTGCAGAAATAGAAAAGTACGAAATACAGACATAGGTTCAAGCCTAATAGTAAAATTAAATACATAAATAAGTAATAGGAGTCACAGCTCCTCAAAAGGTATAACTGACAAACTAGACACAGGTTGGCCAAAACAAAACAACAAAGGGAGTTTCTCTCCGGACTCAAGGTGCACATTGAGCTGAGTCATCATCGTGCCCATCTTCTCAAGCAGAAACAACAACACGCAGAGAAGAGATACAGATATGAGTGAGATTCCCAATCATCAACACAACAAAACAGCAGAAGTAAAAATAGGACGACACACCAGGTAACAACATACCAATCATGTATACCAGACGTCTTAATATATCGTATTAATCAATTAGCATCATAAGACATCTCCAAAAATAGGATAATGATGTATAACAGTGAATGTAATCATCAACAGTCATGCAATGCGATGCGATGTACATGACTCAATGCCATATGCCACAGGGGTAAAACTCTGACCCCTACTCCATGGAGCTAACAAAATGTCGGAGAGAGTGAATGGGAGGACATGTTCTGTGTACGCCAGCCTTGAGCAAGATGCTACAACATTCGTAACGTGCACATATCTGGATTTTAGGGAAACACTTCACACCAAACATCTAAAGTACGACATCTAGTCAAGGATATCAGTGTATTGCTCGGAGTCACCACGACACAGAAGAGCTACCAACTGGTCACGTGTCAGCCATTCCAACCCTAATACCTCCAAGACTATTTAAAACGTCACCGTAAGATTCGCACCCGTATCAAGGTACAAGCTCAACTTCTTGGCTCAAGGACTTAAAGACTCATGCAACATAATGCCAATGCTTACATAAAGCAGATGCGATAAACCAATGTCTATCCACCAGATAAACCTCAAAATTCTCTAATGGTCTCTTCCTTAGGAACTAATCACATTATCATTGTTGTAAAACTTTTACCCACTGGGTAAATCTCGTGATCCCTTCGGGATCGAGTCATCACAAGACTAAAACAGTTGAACGACTTTCTTGAATCCGAATCACTGGTTCGTCATCGAACTACTGTTTCAACCTAAAACATTTCATGTTTGCGTTGGTGTCTTATGAATTCATATCTCAAGTCCTAAGTATTATGAAGAAGGATTGAGAATTCTTTGAGATAAGTCTTTGATCCTTTCTAAGGTAGAGATTCCTTGAGTTTCAATTTGTGAAATGAGTCTTAATTCACTTAAGTCTTATGAAGTCATTGACGAATTAAGTCATCAACGGTATAGTGTATGGTTTTGTTCCACCATATCCTATACTTAGTTATCTCTTTCCTTTTCCTCGAAGTTAATTACTTAACTTAGGTTTTTCGTGCGTAAAACTTTACGATTGAGTTGAAAACTCCTTGTTAAAGACTTTGTAAACCAAAACCTTTCTAAATGAAAACTCATTTGATTTGTAAGAACTTAGCTACTTACTTGGAGTAAAGAGACTCAATTAATTTTGAAAAGGGGTTTCCTTTCTAACTTAGTGCAAAACCGTGATCTAAGTTAGCATAAAAGAAATGGAATTTCATTTAGTTTTCAAACTATGATTCAATTAAATCAAAACTTTAGGACAAAGTCCTCATTATACTTAGAAGGTTGAATGTTAACTTAGTTTTAAAATGAATATGACATCATATTAAACCTAAGGTAACTTCATATTAATTTTACTTTCATGCAATCACTTTCACCATTTTATTTTTAAAACATTTATTTAATTGATTAAACTATGACTAAAGTAAAATACATTTTTTACCTTATTTACCAAAAAAAAAAAAGAACACATATTTTTACCTTAGTTAAAAACCCAAAGAGCCGAAACCCTAGTTGATCTTTGGATCAAAATCACTTCTTGTTTGTTTTTGAAATACAAGTTACTAAAACACTTATTAGCTTTCAAAAACATTGAAGTTCAAAAACAAGCTCATGTTCTTCCTTTTGTATGCTTAATGGCCGAATGCTATACATCCAAGTATGTGAAGATTTTGCTTCACTAACTTGTTAAATAATAGCTCAAAATACTCACAATAATATGATGAACAATAATCATGCATCATTCAACCATAAATAAGCATAAAAATCCTTACTTGATCTAGAGATCAAAGAATGGTTTTCAACATACATGAAAACATTTTTCCAACCAAGCATATATCATCATAAACACATGATAAGCATAGAAACCTTATTACAAACATGTTCTCATAGATAACTTCACCAACAAAGTAGTGAACCCAAACTAGGGTTTCACCCAAACAAAACATAAACAACCATTTTCATCTTCCACCGATTTTGGTGTGATGAGGTTCACTCCCACATACCTTTAGTGAAGAGGTTTAAGTGAAAGGAAATTCCAAGCCCTCAAAACAAAGAGGTGGTCGAACTTAGAGGGGAGAAAAATGTGAGATCTTGAACTTGTTTTCATGAAAATGAAGAACTGGAAGATGATTACTCAAGGTAATAAGTAAGGAAATGAAAAGAAAAAGGATTTAGAAGCTCACCAACACAAGAACAACTTCAAGGTTTGGATGATGTTCTTGATGTTGAAGAACAAACTTCTCCAAATCAAGAAACTTCCTTCACCAAAGTTGACCGATCCTTAGACCAAGACAAGGTGAAGTATGATCTTAGAAATGGAAAAGGAAACTTGGTTGATGTTTTATGATGAAGAACCGAATGGATGAAGAAGAGAGAGAAGAGAGGATTCTTCAAGAACTTAAGAAATGGTGTGTTTGATCCGTTGGATGAGTAAAATGAAAATGTTAAGGTGTTTGGTGGTATTACGGCCGAATAACCTATAGGCTTTATGGACAAAATCTTGGTTAGTGTGTGATGGAAATTGGTGTAAGAAAATGAAGGGTTAAGATCTAATGAAAGTACATAGGTGTTGACACCATATTAAAAGTTGTAGAGATTAATCATAACTAGGTAGTTTAGCTTTGTCCATAAAAGGAAAAGTTTACAAAGGTGAAAGGGTGTCATGAATTGACAAAAAGTGACATCTCCTCGTGGAACGTGATAAGCAGACATAAACTTCTCCCAACTCTGGGCCAGAGTAACCTCATGGCCTCGGGCCCGATTACTCCCTGGCCCTGGCACACTTCCCAAGGTACAGTGGTCCTGATTAAAATAATAATATTTTTACCTGTTCCGATTCAAAACAACATAGAGGCTTAAACAATATTTCATGATCATTAAGCTCATAATTGAAATTCAAATATGAATTTCCAATTATTAACTATTTTTACAATTATTATTAATCAGATTGTATTCTCAATCAAGTTATTCACACAAACAGTTAAAAGACAGATATAGGAATTTTGGGATGTTACACATAGTGAGTTAGATTTATCTTAAACTCTTTTCGAACTATTCCTAGGTGAGCCTGGAGAGGCTTGTCTGAAAAGAATATTTGGATTTTGCCTGAAGAGGTGGAACGCCCCGATTTTCAAGTTTTATAATTATTCAGTATTTAAACGTTTGTATTTTATTGGAGGGTCTAGAGAGTGAAATAAAATATTCTGAGACCATAGTCACGCTCTACGCTACCGTAAGAAGCTATGGTTAAGTTTTGGGCGAAAACTCAAATGGAGCCCGGTTTGCGTTTTTCACGGATAGTAGTGTTTTTCTACTATCAAGACCTAATTTTGACTCGTGAACGAGATAGTAAGTCTCAGGATTTAATTCTCTACATATTTGTTAAAATCCATCCTGACGTTCAAAACTGAAAATAATATATTATATTTGGGCGTATACTCGAACCGGGAGATGTTTGGAGCTGCGAAGCGATTTAACGGGACCCGCGAACGGATAATCTTGGTGGCCCATCAAGTTGAATTTGGTGGCTTTCTCATGATGACTTTCTGGAAATATCTGGACGTGAAATGACCAAAATGCCCCCGGTCTTTTAAGGAAATGACCAAATTGTCCTTTGGTTATTTACAAGTTTGCCATAGAGGACAAATAAATATCTCTCTCACTCTCTCACTTGGCCACTCGGCCATTCTCTCTCTCTCCACTCTCTCTCACTTGTTCATCTTTGTTCTTCAAAGTTCATAAGAGTTCTTCCTTTGTTCTTCACAAAAACTACCTTTGATCTTGAAAGAGTTGAAGTTTTTGGTGAAAACTTGTTTCTTTTCTCATTAGTCTTTGATTATAGGAGGTATGATCTTCATCTTAAATCTCTTAATCTCTCTATTTCATCTCTTGATTCTCTTGATTCATGAAGATCCAAGTTTTGATCCAAAACTTTGAAAATTCATAGAAAAGTGTAGAAAAATCCTTTTAATATCAAATCAATTTCTATGAACTAGTTTCATCATCCTCTTTCATAATCCAAGAGCATGAAACCAAATAAGTTTTCTAGCCTTTTCTTCTTAAAGTGGTCGAAACCTTCAAGTTGGAAAAGGTTGAGTTTTTTATTCAAGTTTTGAGTAATAAGACTTGTTTTAGTGTTAGGAGTACCTAAGGATCATCCATCCAAAAGATTAGAATTGTTAGACATCTCTAGATTATTTTCACATAGAGGGGTCGAACCCCTAGTTGGTGTGAATAAGAGATTTTTGTGTTGTTTAATGTTTAATGTTTGTTTGATGATGTTGTTTGTAGTTGGTGACGAGTAATCAGGAGATTCAAAAACCGATCAACCGACTTCGATCCGGAGGATTATTTCATCAACAAGTATGGGGAGTGAACCTCATCACACCAAAGTTGGTGGAGGTGAAAATGGTTGGTTAAGTTTATGTGTGGGTGAAACCCTTTGGTTTGGGTTCACCACTTTATTTGCTAAGTTCTCTTGGAGAACAAAGTGTGTAATAATTAGTTTATGCTTTAGTGTGCTCTAGCATATGTTTATGATGATGTTGATTGGATGAAAAATATTTTCATGTATGTTGAAAAACCCTACTTTGATCTCTAGATCAAGTAAGGATTTTTACGCTTGATTATGATGCAATGATGTATGTTGTTGTTTATCATCATTTTGTGAGCATTTTGAGCTATAACTTGCCTAGTTGGTGAAGCAAAATCTTCACTTTTCATTGGAGTAGGCTTGTGGCCTTAGTGAGAAGAAACATAAGAACATGTGTTGTTCTTGATCTATCAGAGTTTTGAAGTAAGAAAAGCGATTTTGGTCCAAAGATCAAATAAAGTTTCAACATTTAAGTGTTTCACCAAAGTGAAAAATGTCTTTTACTTTAGCCATAAGGTTGTTTAATTAACTAAGTGCTTTAAAAAGAGAAATAATGAAGAAGTTAAGGAAAAGGGAAAACAAGGCATTCGCCTGACTAGCCTTCAACCTAGTCTCGCCACGCGAGACAGAAGGCTAGCCCGAGCAGTAAAAATACAGCTTCTCGGCCTCGCACCGTGAGATAAATTCTTGCCGAGCAAACCAAAAGGTCTGTCTAAGGGGGAAAAAATAGCCTCTCAGCCTCGCGTCGCGAAATTGATATTCGTCCAGAGAGAAAAGGTTTTGGTTTACAAAGAGAGTTTTTCACCACAAATCATAAATTTTTACGCATGAAAACCTAAGTTTAAGTAATTAACTTAGAGTTGCAGACAAGTGATAATTAAGTATGGCATGTGGTGGAACAAGACCATGTACTATACCATTGAGGACTGAGTTCATCAATGACTTCATAATACTTAAGTGAATCAACACTTATTTCATTAATTGAAAATCAAGGAGTAATATCTTAGAAAAGCTCAAAGACTTATCTAAGAGGATTCTCAATCCTTATTAATAATGCTTAGGACTTGAGACATAATTCATAAGACATAAACACAAACATGAAACGTTTTGGGTTTTGAAACAGTAGTTCGATAACAGACCAGTGATTCGGATCTAGGTCAATCGTTCAATTGTTTCAGTCTTGTAATGACTCGATCCCGGAGGGATCACAAGATTTATCCGGTGGATAAATGTTTTATAATTCAAAGACACGTATAGTTCCTAAGGAAGTGAACCTTAGAGAACCTTGAGGTTTATTCGGGGGATAGACGTTGCTTTATCGCATCTGCTTTGTGTAAGCATTGGCATTTCATTTGCATGAGTCGTAAGGCCTTAAGCCTAGGAGTTGAGCTTACACCTTGATGCGGGTGCGAATCTTACGGTGACGATTGGAATGGTCTTGGAGGTATCAGGGTTTGAAGGGCTGACATGTGACCAATTGGTAGCTCTTCTGTGTCGTGGCGAATCTGAGCAATACACTGATATCCTCGACTAGATGCTTTACTTTTCATGTTTGGTGCAGAGTGTTTCCGTAAAGCCAGATACCTACACGTTACGAATGTTGTAGCATCTTGCTCATGGCTGGCAATACACGGAACATGTCCTCCCATTCACTCTCTTCGATGTTTTGTTAGCTCCATGGAGTAGGGGTCAGAGTTTTACCCTATGACATATGGCATTAAGTCATGTACATTGCACTGCTAATTGTTTAACATGATTTATATTGAGATATATGATAAGCATTTTGGGTACGTCGTTACCTGGTGAGTCGTCCCGTTATTACTTCTGCTACTTTGTTATGTTGATGATCGGGATCTCACCCATATTTTATATATCTTTTCTGCTGGTATTGTTGTTTCTGCTTGAGCAGATGGATGTGACGACCATTCTGTCTAGCGTTTTCTTTGAATCCGGAGGGGGACTCCTTTTGCTGTTTAAGTTTTTGGCCAGACTATGTCGGGGTTTGCTGTACCTTTTTGGGAGCTGTGACTCCTAGTACTTATTATTTCTTATGTCAATTATGCGTTAGACCTATGTCAGTATACAGTATTATTTCTGCTTCTGTATCTTATTTATGAATGTCTTCTAGAAATGCATGGTGAACCTAAGTTCATTTTATTATTACTTACTTTCATTAATCCCATTACATCTGTGTAAAAAGAAAAAAAAAAACCGTATTTTCCGCATTAATATTATTTTCGACCTTATAAATGTTCGGGAATGTGACACTCGGGAAAGGGTGTTGCAAGAGGTGTTGAATACTTGTGCCTAAAGAAGTGTAGAATACTTGTTGTAACAAGGTTTTTGTTATAGTGGATAAAGCTCTCACATATAGGGGACTGAACGTAGCTCTTGGGTTAAGAGTGAATCAGGATAAATATCTTGTGTTATCTTCTCTCCCTTACTCTTGTCTTTAATTTATTTATAACTAATGTTCAGGATTGAAATTGTTTTCTTAACGTCCTTTCTTATGAAAATGTTTTTAGCATCCAACATATTACAAAAAGATAATTGCTTGCAAAAAGTATTCAAAAACTTAAGAAACACAATTCAACCCCCTTCTTATGTTTCAAACAGGTTCCTTCAAACAAGCATTTTCGAAAATCACACATCAACAAAGTGATGATTTTTCATGAAGTCCAAGAGTTAAAGATGAAGAAATGAGTAGACCTATACTTACTCTTGAAGGATGAAGTTGAAAAGATGGAGTCTTGAAGTTGGTCCAAAAATGAAGTTGCTCCTCTGACAAAACTTTTTGCATGAAAGTTGTACAGCTTGAAGAGTAGATGAAGGTAATGTATTTAGTTTGAAGAGAAGAAATGAGGTGGTATAGAGAGAGAGAGAGAGAGAGAGAGAGAGAGAAAACCGAGCTTATGGCTAAGGAGGTTAGAGAGAGAAAATTAGAGAGAAGTGAGAGGAAAGGTTGAAGGAAGAAGATGAAGTGAAAAGTAAAAAATGAAAAGTGTGAAGTGTATGAGGGGGGAGGGGGGCTTCGGCCATTTCTTAGAAGAGAGAGGGGGAAAATGCCAAACAATTTTGCTCTCCAAGTCTTATGATGCAAATGGTATTGTCATAAACTTGATTAAAGGCAAAAAAACATTCTTTGCCATATTGGTGATTAGTTTAGATATTTTGAGCTAAGCTTGATGATGACATTTTTGTGGTTGGAAATTTGAATTTGATGATGACTCCATATCCCGAACCGGAATATGCCTTGACCCCGGGTTGAACTCCTGAAATCACGCAAATCAAGAAAATAATATTTTCGCCAGTCCACGATGAAATCACATATAAAGATTTATTGCGTCGTCAGAATCTTGATTTGGCTCATAATTCTATGACTTAAGGTTCTGGGCTAGAGTATCTCCCGGCCTCGGGCCCAATTCTTAAAAACGCGCAAACCGAGGAAAATAACACTTTCGTCGGTTTGCGACCAAATTGTAGAAAAACTTAATCGTGTTTTCCAAGGGATTAGAGTTGCTTCATGAAAACTCATGTTGACTCCCCAGAATGTATCCCACTTTCGGGCACAATTGCCGAAACCTCATAAACCCGATTAAAATAATAATATGTATACCGGCTCTGTTACAAAACATCACAGAAAGATTCAAACTCTTAAGTTATGATTTATCGGACTCAGACTCCTTCCCCGGGTCACTAGGATTCACAGATCACAGTGTGAATTCCTACTATCTGTTGAAACGCAATCCGATTTTCATCTGAGTTCTCAACTCGAATTCGGATGAATTCTCAATTATAAACATTTAATATTATTTATAATTGATTACTTGCAGTTTCAATAAAAACTTTCACAAAATTTAATTATTATCAGATACAGGATTTTAGGGATGTTACAGCAAATTGTCCCTTTTGTGACAAAAAACTTAAGGGACCAATTTGAAAAATTAAATTAACTTAAGGGACCAAAGCACTAGTTTTGCCTATATTTTAACTAATCAAAAGTGTAAATATATTCTACTTTTTCACTTTACATTCATGCTTACTTTAGAGAACTTTATCGTCAACTGGCATGAAAAGTTTGAGAATATTCACTTCAAGCAAATATTCATTTAGGAATCAAATGCTGGCATAGAATTCCAATAAGCATACCCTTTATTTTAAGTAGTTACTTTGACATTTATTTTTGAGATAATTTTGATATTTTAGTTTTGATGTTGATTGAGATGATTTATTTTTGTTGACATGATTTTGACATTTATTTTTTAGACAATTTAAAATTTTTTCACTTTGATTATTCTTTAACACAAATAGTTTATATAATATGAGAATATTAATAAGTTCTCTTTTTTAACACACTTTTTTTATAAACCACCATAATTAGGTTTTTGGCTCTCCAACGGCATCCCAAGAAGCTTTGGCACTTTGGACCGGCTATGAGACTAATCATCGATCGATTGTTTAGAGCAGGTAATTAACCCTTAGTTTTCACAGCCTCTCAACTAAAGTGTCTGCCACCAGGATTCGAACTGGCATTCTCCTCCTTATGGGATCGAGATGCTTACCCACTTTTCCAACCCTTGGTTGGTGTAACTCACTTTATTGAGATATTTTTGTTATATTTTTTAACAAATAGTATTCAATTCAAATATATTTTCCAATGTTTAAAGTAAGAGTTTCATTTTAATATACTGTTAGTGTAAATTTTTTTACACTGTCACTACATCACCTCTTGCATGACTTTTAAGGTAATTAATTATTGTTAAAGTTAAATACTTTTCACGGAATAAAATTATGTTGTCCCAAAAAATGATATCTCGGTGTCCCCTATATATCAATTAAAGGTTGGGGATGTGCATAAGTTTTTTAACAAAAAGGCTTCATTAAAACCTTATGATGCAAAACCCTCCTTAGGGAGAAAAGCATCATGAAGGAAAAAGAGTGCCCTTATATTATTAATAAAAGAAGAAAAAATACAAAAGAAAGCATGGGGGGCCAAACCAAACCCATGAAAAGAAATCAAATAAACCTATAATTTGGAAGACCAATCCTATTTCGATTGAAATCATCCCAAATAAAACTACGAGTGGAGTCCCACCAACAAAAGGAATGAGTTTTAACACCATAAGTAGCAAGCTTGTTCGCACAAGCGTTGCCTTCCCTATAAATGTGAGAGACATGAAACATCATTTGCTTACATAAATGCATACAATTAGACCATCTATTTATGAGATTCCAAGGAACAATCTTTCAATTACTAAAAGCTTGAACCACAAGGCTTGAATCACACTCCAACCAAAGCTGCTTCCAATTCTTAGTAAAGGCTATTTCAATTGATATCATTGCTCCCAAAAGTTCAGCATGTAGAGCCGAGAAGATGCTAACATAATTGGAAAAGCATCCAATAAAAAAACCAATGTTATCCCTAAAAAGTCCACCACAAGAAGCATGACCCGGATTGCCAATGGATGCTCCATCAGAATTGCACTTTATCCACCTAACTTTTGGAGGATACCAGCTGACATGAATAATTTTTGAGGCCATAGGTGGATGGTATCGCACACCAAAAGACTTGAGAATAACAAAATCACCAATAGAAGAGCTCATTCTACCAACAGAGATATTACCTGACATAGAAACTGAAGCATGAATCATAGAAAGAGCTTGCCTAATAGAAACAGCTTTGTCTTTAAATCTGACTTGGTTCCTAAGAAACCATATTGCCCAAATAGTACTGGTCAAGCCCAAGAGCACCACATCCTTAACTTGAGCACTCCAGTTTTTCTTCAATACAGAAATGTAAGCTTGAATGGAAGATAAATCAAAAGTGCACTGCAACTTATAACTAATCCAAGTCTAGATTTGACAAGCAAAGTCACAATCAAGAAATAAATGCTGCGAAGATTCCTCTGCCTTACAGCATAGACTGCACATGGACACCATCAAGCAACCTCTATCCTTCAAATTTTCATCAGTAGGCATTTTGTTATGCAATAGCCTCCATAATAGAAGTGTCCTAGAAGGAGGGATGGCCTGATTCCAAATGGGTTTCCCCCAGGAAAGAGTTTGCTTTGGCTTTCTCAAATATTTGAAAGCATCTTTGAAGCTCATTTCACCATTGTCTGAATGCTTCCAAATCATATAATCTTCTTTATCAGTGAGAGGAATGATAGTCTGCTCAATTTCACTAACTATAGATGGGAATTTGTCATTAAGAACAACAGGAATACACCAGGACTTATTGTTTATGAAAGCACTAACCTTTGCTTTAAGAGTGGACTGTGCCGAAGCTGAGATTTGCAGCATATTGGCTACTGTATTGGAGAGCCAAGTGTTGGTCCAGAAGTTAATAGATTGTCCATTCCCTATAATCCATTTGCAGCCAGAGTGAATAGAAAACAGATGAGGTTTTAGAGATGGCCAAATGGAGGACTTTACATAGTGAAGAATAGGACCATGATGCCTAAAAAACCTTGCTCTAAGGAATTTAGCCCATTGATTTGAGGCAGAGTGCACTTCCCAACACAATTTAAGCATTGCAGCATCATTAATCGTCCTGAGAGATCGTAGGCCAAGATCACCTTCTTGAACAGGAGAACAAACTTTATTCCATGCCACAGTAACAAGCTTCCTATAATGTATGTCTCCTGACCAAACAAAATTTCTGATCCATGTTTCCACTATTTTCAACAAAGAAATTGGCCAAGCATAGACATGGAAACTATAAGAAACCATGCTATGTATAACTGAATTTACAAGCTAAACTCTTCCCATTATTGATAGAAGAGCTCCTTTCCAAGCCGAGAGCTTTGCTTTGATTCTATCAGCAATTGGCTGCAAGAACCTCTTCCTAGGCTTACCTTGAAAAAGGGGCACTCCCAAGTATATGAATGGAAGTCTTCCTATAGAAAAACCCAAAAAAGAAGCTATGTTGCTGACCCTGCTATTGGATATCCGACTAGAATAAAATTTGCATTTACTAGGACTTAGAAACTGTCCTGAAGTATCCCCATATTATTTGAAATGATTCATTATAGCTTTCAGATTATGCTTGGTACCCTTGCAAAATACTAAAATGTCATCTGCATACATTAAATGACTAGGAGTAGTGAAACCTCTTGGACTAGACATGGACTTAAGCTGGCTTGTTTCAACCAAATGAGTGATCCCTCTGCTTAGAGCATCCTCAGCTAGACAAAAGAGTCAGGGAGACAGTGGATCCCCTTGCCTAACCCCTCTTTTACATGATATGAACCCTACTGGATGACCATTAATAGAAAAAGAAAGTTGGCAGAGTGTAGAATAACTAAAATCCATTTACAGAAAGTAGAATTAAAGCCAAAAGCATTAAGAACATTGAGCAAATAGGTCCAGTCAATAGTGTCAAATGCCTTTTTAATATCAAATTTGATAGCCATATCTCCCCCAAAGACCTTATAATCCAGTAGATTAACTGCCTCTGAAGCTGTACAAATACATTCGGAGATATGCCGTCCCTTGATAAAACTTTTTTTGCTGTTCAGATATTAGTTTAGGAGCAATTGAAGCTAGTCTATCTGCCAAAACTTTGGTGATGATTTTAAACTGAAAGTTTGCCAATGCAATAGGTCGAAAATCCTCAACTTTATCTGCACTTGGGTGTTTAGGGATTAGCACAACCAAATTAGAGTTTAAGTTAGGCAAAAGCCAAGATTGAGTAAAGAATTGCAGCACAAACTGATGAGCATCATGACAAATAATTTTCCAAAATGCTTGAAAGAAACTACCCCCAAAACTATCTGGGCCTGGAGCTGAATCACCATTGAGACTGAAGACAGCTACTTTAACTTCCTCTAGATCAGGAAGATTAGTCAACATTATGTTATCCTCAAGGGTAACCAAGTCAGGTATCACCCTATCTATTAGTCCATTAGACTGGCAGATGTTATTGGAAGCATAAAGATCTAAATAGTAATCTAAGACATGTTGTTCTATATCCTCTCTTTTGTCAATGAATAAATCACCATTTCTGAGACTAGACATTTGCTTAGATGTATTTCTAATCTTAGCCACTTTATGAAAAAAGGATGTATTCCTGTCACCAGAAGAAAACCAATTGAACCTAGCCTTTTGCTGCCAAAACTCCTCTTGGAAAGATAAAGCTTTCTGAAGTTCTTGCTGAGCTTTTTCTTCACTGTCGATCAAAGAATCAGAACAACCATTAACAGCCAACTCATGTTGAATACCATCCAAAGATGCTTGAGTAAGTTCCACCTTTTGATTAACATCTCCAAAAACAGTCTTGTTCCACTTTTTCAGTTCTGCCTTTAGAAACTTCAATTTCTAAGAGAGGACAAACATTGGGCAACCACCAATTGACTTCTCCCAAACTTCTTCAACAATTTTTTCACAGTCAGGGTGGCCAATACACATTTTAAAGAACTTGAATTGAGATGGGAAAGAGACATTGTCTTGTGTTAAAGACAACAAAATAGGAAAGTGATCTGACTGGCTTCTTGCTAATGTACTGCAGGAGACATTTTTCCAAGAGGACAGCCACTCATCATTACAAATTGCCCGATCCAACCTTTTCTCAGTGTAAGCACTACCTTTTCTTCTATTAGACCAAGTAAAAAAAGAACCTCTTGTATACAGATGAGTCAGTTTGCATAGGTCTGTCCAGGCTTGAAATTCATCACAGGAAGTCTTGTTTGGTAGATGCCTACCCCTCATTTCATGAGCACCTAAGATCGCATTGAAGTCACCAATAAAAAGCCATGGTATTGGATAAGTCTGTTGGAGACTAGCTAGATTTGACCATAACTATCTTCTCTCAACATGTGAAACTATCTTCTCTCAACATGTGAAGTAGCAGCATATACAGCAGCTATACAATAAGTTTGCTAATCCAAAGAAACTGATAAAGCCATATACTGAACAGAAACATCAATAGAAACAGGCATCATAGAAATTGAGCAGGCACACCCTATGTTAGGAGTTAAAGGATCCCTATTGTTAACTGAAAAGACTTTCAATCCAAGTTTCTTCCAATATGAAACAGGCAAAGAATCTACTGCTATCATAGGCTCAGAAATGAAAAGAATATCAAGCTTATGCTGAATACAAAATTTCTTTAGGACTAACCTTGTATCAAGGTTGCCAACCCCGTGAGCATTCCAGTAAAGAACCTTCATTATGCAAAATTTCTAAGACCAACCCTGCTTCGAGTATTCTTTGGGACAAGTTTACCTTTAATTTTCATTTTGTTCTTTTGAGATTTAGTCAAAACTACAGTGTACCCTCCTTCCTTATCAGCATGCTCATTCTGATTGTCAAGATCCAACAAATGAGGCTCATGATCATCATCCTCGGTACCATCTGCCCAAAATTTTAAGGCAATGGCAATGTCTTTTTGCACAACAGGATCAACATTATCGAATTGAACAGGAGTGGTCAAAAGCCGACTTAGAAAGGTGGTGGATCAGCCTCCTGAACAGGTGTTGATTGTAAATTACCTTCTTGATCCAAAACAAGATTGAAGGATGTTCCCTGCATTGCTCTGCATTGCAGCTGCTGGAGAGATTGAACCCACAACTCTTGCATTACCTTCTTGTGAATCTTGCACAAAGTCTGACTTATTCCCCAAGTCATCCTGACCATCCACAGGCTGGGACTCATCATAAATTGTTTCCACAGAATCTTCATCATGATCTGAATCATTGCCATTATTGGTGTGCATTGACTTTCTAGTTTCTAGAGGTCCCGATGGTCTTTGTAAATCACTTATGATTTTAGATTGTATATATGCTCCACATCAATTTCCCGAGGAATCTCAAAGACTCTATCCCCTCTGTCAAGAACAAAATCAAGATGCCTTGATCCACTGACTGGATGTGACATCCCTGTTTTCTGAAACCTTAATTGAGATAAATGACTTAGATTGAGTCATTTTATGCTTGTTGATAATTACTTTTATGGCTTGAAAGTATGCTTAGAGAATATCTCAAGAGTAGGGATGAATTGTATAAGAGAAGGATGAGGAACAAGGAATCAGGGGCGAAACGCTCAAGCGTGGAACAAGGCAACACTCCAGCGTGCCAACGCTCTAGCGTGGGGCAGAGTGGATGCTCAAGCGTGGTCACTCTGACCAGTGATTGGCACAGATGGGACATAAAGTGACCCGTGACAGAAACGCGTCACAGTTGGCGTTGGAGAGGCGGTGCGGAACTGTCAACGCTCAAGCATTGAGAGAGCCAACGCTCAAGCGTTGTAACACTCAAGCGTTAAGATCCCGGACGCTTAAGCGTTGTCAGCTGAGAACCACTTCTATAAATAGAAGCCATTTGTATTTTTGCACAAATTTTCTTCTCCCAAAACAGTGAGAACAGAACTGAGAGAGAGAAAGTGAGTGTTTAAGATGATCGAGTTGCCAGAACGCGACTCTGACTACACAGTTGTGATCGCTGCTCAATTATCTTCAACTTTAACGGATTATTTTCTCGATTCGTCTAAGGTAAACTCGGATCTCTAACACGCGTTCTTCGTGTTCTTGGCGTTCTTCGAGTCTTTACCTCTTTCTTTGAACTTGTCTTAAGGCTAACACTATCATATATGTGTTGTGCTCGTGATTAGAGCGAAGTTCGCGATCAGGATTTCTTGCTGATTGGGGCTTGAGGCTGCGACAGTGAGGCTGTGCAGAGGATCAAGAAGTGCTCGTGAGTTCGTGATTGTCGCTACGTTTGCTATTAGGTGGGGGAAAGAACCACAATATCGTTGGGGAGGCAAGCTATAAATAATATATATTGATATGCGTAGGGCGTTTGACCGTTAGGTTGATATTTACTGCATATTGAGGATGTGTGTGCTATGACTGGATATTTAATATGTGATATGTGATATGCATGATATGCCTACTATATGTTTATGATTAATTAAATGTTATTTATCTATGAGTTGATATGTCTATTGAAAGCTGTTTCTGGTTGTTGTTGATGTCTATTGTGACGGTTGATGCCTGAGTAGAACTAGGCAGTGATTTTTGATAAGTTGGGAGATGAATGTGTGGTGAGGAAATCGAGGATATTTATTTGTGTCGTAGTGCTCAACCTAGAGATACAGTTGATCTGTTAATGTTGTGATATAAGTTGATACCTGGTCAAGCCGGATGAAAGTTGGTCGTGGTTGTTTATAAGTCGTGGTTGAGGAACTAAGTGTTGATCCTGAGATGAGTCAGTGAGATTCATGTTGCATAGTTGTTGTTCATCACTGTATTGGCATACGGGCAATTCCGATCTTACCTGCGGGGAGATGGTCGTACCGATTAGTTTGGCTTATGGGCGATTCCGATCTTACCAGCGAGGAGATGGTCGTACCCTTTAGTCGAATTGTAGATGGATGGGAGAATATCTCGACCTAGCCTGCGGGCGGGGGGATATGTCGTTACCGAAAGTTGAGTTGTTAACGGACGAGCGAGTGCTTCGACCTGGCCTGGCCTGGCCTGCGGGCGGGGGAACATGTCGTTACTGTAAGTTACGTTGTTGACACTGTAAGTTACGTTGTTGACGGGCGAATATTCTGACCTGGCCTGCGGGCGGAGGAATATGTCGTACCCATGAGACGAGCTGGGCCTGCGGGCTTTAGACCGAACCCTACCTTATGGGAGTGGCATAGTGATGACTGAGACACCTTGATCTGTTGGGGATGTCGCGTCGTGATCGCGTCCATATAGTCATTAGTTGCATGAGTGTGAGAGACAATAGTTAAGGGAAAAATTATCCGGAAGTTGTTTGGTTGTCACTATTGTAATTCGGTGTGTTGCTATCTATATACATTATTTATAGCGCTATTTTTCCCATATATGGCATATTATTGTTTCTTATCCCCTGTACTTTTCTATGTTGTATTTTCTTTGTTCTCGACTGCACGAGAAGATCCCGATGAGGAGTTTCCAAAGGAGATTGACGGTATACCTGTTGAGCCCGATGCCGGCGGGAGAGCCTCGGATCCCAATGCTGGGGGACCTTGAGCGCCAGGGGAGGAAGTCTGATGTATCTTTATTTCTGTTGCTATGTTTTTAGTTTTTATTTACTGTATACTCTGAAGTCTTTTATATTTGGTATCAGTGTTGTAGGCTCTACTGATGGAGCCAGTACTATTATGTATGTATACTTTTATAATGGTATCAGTATGTATTATATGTTTTAATATTTCCACAAATTTTATACTACTACGCTACGCTATAACGCTAATAATTATAAGTGGGGTCACCAATGGGACCTCCTAGAAAAGGGTTGTCTCACTGGATCTGCAGAAGTCTTAGAGGCATCCCCAACAGTGATTTCAACAACATTATTCTTCTTACCAATATTTGAAGGTTCAGGCCCCTCCATGTCATGAGTGCTAATGTCCTTATTCTGTTTTGGAACATATGATTGATTTCCTTTCCTTGGAAGATCCTTCTGTGGCTTATCTTGATTACCATTGTTTCTAAAACAGGTTGATCGATCATGACCTATTAAATGACAGGAATCACAGAAAGCAGGTAGATTTTCATATTCAACATTAACAAAGAAGGCAAAGTCCTCCCTTTCCACCATAATCTCATAAGGAATTCTATTGATAAGGTCCAGCTTAACCAGAATTCTTGCAAAACGACCTAAAGACCTTGTTCTTGTGGCTTCATCTAGAGTAATTGGAGTGCCAATGCCATTAGCAATCTCAAAAAGGATTTTTTTTTCCTCCAATACTCTTGCGGAAGATCATAGAGCCTGACCCAACATTGAACCTGTGTTTGTTTTTGTATGTTTGGATTGAAATCCACACTCCAACGCGATAAATGCAGCAGACCAGGATCAATATTCCAAGAACCCGATGACCATATGCGCCTTAAATCATCTGGAGATGAGAAACAAAACTCAAAGAAGCCCTTACCCAAAGGAGTCATGCGCCATTGAGCAGTAAGCCGCCAAAGAGAAGATAACTTGCTGTGCAAGTCATTGGCTTTCATGGGTTGGTTGCCTTTTGGGATCAAAAGTCTACCATGTAAACAATTCTTGGCACTTTCTATGGCAAGCTTGTATTCAGATTCAGAAATCTTGATAGCAATAGAGTCACCTTTAAGACAAGGCTTTGGCAATTGAGATAAAGGGATGTCCACGGAAGAAGATACTGCTTGCGCAAAGGACTTAACTTTTAAGGACGCAACATGCAACGACTGTGTTTTTGGTTGATCAGAGCTTGAAGCGGGAGCAGCAGAAGGAGAAGGCTTAGAAGAAGGGAGAACATCTGGGATCATGAACTCCCATGGGACTTCAAAGAAGAAGGCCATGGGAGCCAAAGCAAGGATTCGGGGATGTGCATAAGTGTTAATGAGTTATGTAATTTTTTTTTTTTGGTTCGAGACCTACCGCAATTAGGGCTTTTGGCTCCCTAGTGGGTCCACCGAGATATCCCCAGAACTTCGACCCTTTGGACCGGCTATGGGACAAATCCCCGATTCGGCAGCGACGGACGTCCATTTTTTTATACACAGAGTTGGGCTGCCTCCCAACTGGGCGACTCCAAGAATCGAACTTGTGTTCTTTTCCTTGGGGGATAGTCATATTACCAACTCTCCCAACACCAGGTTGGTTAGTTATGTAATTTTTTTTATTAAGTGATAAATTGTCATTGGTGGGAGACATAGAATGTGACAGTAAAATGAGACAGAAGATCTTCATCGTTTTTTTAACAATGTAACAATATATAATTGGTTGTCTATTTAAACTAATAGTGTATTAGAATTAAATCCTTAAACTTATGGCTAAAATAAAGGCAAAGCCCAACCTTCAACATTACTACATGCAAACTAACAATGAGACATAATTCGGGACCATGAAGATTTGCCTTACTTTATAACAATTAACTATGTACCCACATGTAAAGTAATGTCTCTAACAAAGTTTGCGAGAATATATACTATTGATAAATTAAACTATCAAACATACCAATCAAGGGTTGATCGAGTAGTAAGCATCTCAATCCCATAAGAAGGAGAACGCAAGTTCGAATCCTGATAGCAGACGCTCTAGTTAGGAAGTTAGGAAAGCCAAGAGTTAATTCTCTACTCTAAGCAGCCGACCGAGGATTAGTTTCATAGCCGGTCCAAAAGACTGAAGCTTGTGGGGATACCCCGGGATGCCACTGGAGGGTCAAAGACCCTAATTAAGATGATTCATAAAAAAAACTATCAAACAAAAAAATAAAAGGCTTAATTGCACTTTTGGTCCCCCCAGGTATCATAATTGTGCAATTATAGTCCCTCAAGTTCAAATTGCGTCAATTGGGTCCCTCAAGTATCATGATTGTGTAATTTTGATCCCTCGGATTTCAATTGCGACAATTGGATCCCCAGGTATCACGGTTGTGCAATTTGGTCCTCCAAGTATCACGATTGTATAATTTTTAACATTAATGGACTACGAACCACATGTGGGACTGATTTGATACTTAATGAGGTCAGCTTGACAGCTTACATGTCATTCTTATGTGACATTTAGTGATGTGCATTTGATCATTAAAGTGTATGAGATGTCAAAGATGTCACATAAGAATGTCCCATAAGCTGTCAAGTTGACCTCACTAAGTGTCAAATCAGTCCCACGTGGGTCACGTAGGCTACTGACGTTAAAAATTACACTATCATGATACTTGGGGGATCAAAATTGCACAATCGTAATACCTGAGGACCCAATTGGCGCAATTAAAATCTAGGGGACTAAAATTCCACAATCATAATACATGAGGGACCAAAAGTACAATTAAGCCAAAATAAAACAACCTCAAAATAAAACTATCAAACAAAAAAAAGAAATTTAACGTTCCAAGAAATGAACAGAACAATGCAAATATTAAGTTCACTCAAATTATTAATGAATAAAGTTTTTTATTTGAAGGAAATTATTCATGAATAAAGTTGATAAAATAATTTCTTTACAAAAGGTGAAGTAATTCTTTATTAAATAAATTATTTAGTTAAATTATTTCAAATTAAAAATTGTGAATATATTATTAATTTCTAACATGTTTAAAAAAAATTTCTTATCCAAACATATTTATTGGGAAACACTTTTTAATGTCCTTTATTGTAATTTCATATGAAGAAAAACTGTTTTTTCATCTTAGCAAATGTAACACCCCGATTTTCGAGTTTTCCTATTTAATCATTATTTATGAACTTATATTTTATTCGAGGTCTTAGGAATGGAAATAAAATATTCCGAGACCATAATCATGCTCAACGATATCGTAGGAAACTACGATTAAGTTTTGAGTCCAAAAGTCAATCGGAGTCCGGTCTGCGTTTTTACACTGACAATATGATTTTACTGCTCAGGAGACCTTAGATGGACCTGTGAATGAGAGAGTAAGTCTTAGAATTTGATTCTCTACGTTTTGGTTAAATTTCACAAAAATTTCAAAAAAATAACTTCCTGACCTCTGTTCGAGCGAAATCTTCAATCGGGTGGAGAACGGAGCCGCGTATGGACTTACCAGGATCCGACAACGGGTAATCTTGATATCACATCATGTCAACTCACTTGGGAGAGCATGTCAGAGTCGTCATGACGATCAGGAATTTCGGGACTCGAAATTACCAAAATACCTAACTTAAGCTTTTTCACCTTTTACCATTTTACCCTTGAACCAAATGACATTTTTACCCTTAATGAACCTTTTAGAAGCCTGACCAGCCCTTGCACAGCCCCATTATCACACAGCCCAGCCCCCCTTTGAGAGCCAAGAACATCATCTTCCTCCTTTGAGAGAAACCACCATTTTTACCTTGAGAAAACCTTGAAATCTTGAAGAAAAATCTTGAATCTTTGATCAATCTTCCTCTATTCTAAGGTAATATCACTTCTATGATCTCCTAGCTTCTTGAATCTCTCTCAATCTCAAGATCAAAACTCCATTTTCATGAAACTCATTCTTAGATCCAAAAGTTTGAAAATCCATAGGAAATTGTAGAAAAATCCTTTTAGTGTGAAACCAATTTCTATGAACTCATCTCATCATTCTCTACCTAAATCCAAGAGCTTATGATTCAATTCTCATCCTAGCTCATTTATCCCAATATGGCCGAACCCTAAGAGTGATGATGAATAGTATTTTTCATCAAATTTTTGATTTCTAACTCTTGATTCCATCCTTAGCTTTCCTAGTGTTCTTGAATCCCAGTGATGAAAAACCAAATCAATTTCTAGCCTAAATTGCCCAAAATGGCCGAGACCTTCATGAGGGAAATCCATGAGTTTTGTTTCACATTTTTGAGTGATAGGACTTGAAGTAGTGTTAACTAAGTTCATGAGCCAATCATCCAAAAGTTTGGAACCAAATGAGATCCCTAGTCTTTTTATCTTTTCATAGCCTAACCCTATACCTTTGAGGGGAAGTAAATTTATGTGTTGATGTTATAGATTGATGTTGATTTGTTGTTTGAATTGTTTTGTGTTTGATTGTTTAGGCGACGCGAACGAAACCGGAGTCGGAGCCGAGAACCGATCGAGTTTGGATTGAACTTCCTTGTGAGGTAAAGGGAGGTAGTCATTTAAGTTTGGTGGCTTCATAGTGCATGTTTGGTATATGTGTTATGGTGATTGGATTATTGAATTGGAGATGAGTTTGAATGATATATGGTATTGTTTTGCTTAATGAAACATAATTGCATACTTGTTGATAATTTGTGGCATGGATGCCTTAGTTGATATTATGATGATGATTATGGATTGTTGATGTCTATATATATATTTATATCCTAGATGAGCATAGGACTGGCTATGTCTCGATAATTATTAAAAGACTCGAAAAACCGAATCAAAGTTTTGAAAATCGTGTTTTGAAATCAAAAAGTGATTTTTGAGAAAACGTGTTGCTTTTTCAAGAAAAGTTATCTTCCTTTTTGAAAAAGTTAAGTTATCTTCCTTTTTGAAAAAGTTAAGTTCTTTTGAAAAGAAAAAGTGATTTGGTGGAAAGTCGTGCAAAACATGTTTTGTTTCAGTAAAGCATTTTAAAAAGGCGTGAAACCATAGAAAACGGTTTTTGTTTTCAAGAAAGGTGTTTTTCCTGGAAAATGTCCCGTTTGATCAAAAAGATGTTTTATTTCAAGAAACCCAAAGTGTGTTTTGTCTTCCAAAGTTATTTGAGAAAATAAAACCCAAATGAAAAATGATGAACTTTTGAGACGAACCCAAACCTAGTGGCCGAGACGTCAGGGCTAGTGTTTTGTGGATTGAGCAATCGGACTTCGTGTCCTATGTTTTTTATTTGAGTGGGCTTAATGCCTTTTTGAAACAAGTCGTGGACTTTATGTCTCGACACTTGAAAGAATGAACGCAAAGAAAACAGAAAACTTTCTGTGTACATACATGAACCGCAGACGTGCCATTTGAAACCGAGCTACAACTCTAGCAGTTGAGAATTTAATCAGTCAAAACCACTAGGTCTATAGGGGCATTCTGTGTTCGAGATCCCACAAGTGGCAGGTGGCGTGGCAACCCCGTGCCGTGGTAAATCGGCTGCCAAACACGAATGAACTCGATCAGAGACTGCAGTATTCTGGATATGGTTATGACGTTATACCCTGGAACAATTGGAGTTCGGACCTAAATAGAGAGGCCGACTCATGAGGACAATTGTGTTACGGGTGTTACTACGGCCTACCGCTCGATGTTGGGAAGTTAGAATCTCCGGAGTACATGAATTAGAAGGATGATATTGAAGTCTCATGCATTATTATAACTCATGATAGTGTTTGAGATATTATATTGTGTTATGTAGATAAATGTTCTTTATAACTGTTTTTATCTGTGAATGTTTATACTGCTGTTTGTCGCCTGTGCGGCTATCGTGATAAACTTTATATGAGTATCTTACCTTTGCCTGTACATGTTGGACACCCTGTTGTGTTTTTGGAACACATGTACAAATGTTGATAGTAGGTCCCCGCGGACACGTGAGGACTCGGACGACGGAAACTTTTGAAGGAGCCGACTTTGGGTTGTATCCCAATGGCTACTCTTAGCCGACCAGCTTAGGAGTCTTTTATTTTTGAAGCAGTCGTATATTATTATTGCACGTATGTTGAACTTATTTCTTGAGTTTGTAATATGTTATATATTAGATCAGGTTTTATGTTATGCTTATGTTTTTATGAACAGAGAATATCAACGTGTGATATGAAATTTATTTCTTCGTCTTGAGTTGTTTTGTCTATGCATGCAGAAAATTTTTAGAAACCGCGTTTTCGAACGTAGCTACTTAATTAAATTATTTTCCGAAAGCAACCAGCATTTTATTTTCTTGATTTATTCTGCATTCGAGTTCGAGTACGTAGCACCCGCGAGGGAAGTGTTACAGCAAAAAAAAAACATTTTTTCAATATTTTTTTTTATGATGACATTTTTCCAATATTATTCTTAAACCACTTAAAATCACTTTTAAGATTTATAAAGTAATGTAAAATAAATAACTTTTGATTTTACAAAATTATTTTTGCTAAAAATAATTCTAGAGTATGACGGCTTTTTTTTTTTTTTGTCTTATTAATTTCCACAGTACACCTTTATCCGAATCTTGATTTTCAAATCTAGGCGGTTACTAACAGAATATCAAGATACGGGAATCCGTTTTACAGGCCAACCGTGTTTTCTGTTTTCTATAAAATAATCATGATATAGATCAATGAATAACTATCTCCGTACGTAGTTTCTGTTCTTTCTTTGACAGTTTCTGAAAGAGTAGTGTTAGCATCGTTCCATTGTAGCCATGGAAGAAGAGCTTGACGATAAGTGCACAATCAAACAAGTGGACCTAACGGTGCCCAAAACAGATGATCCCAGCATGCCTATACTCACATTCAGAATGTGGTTCCTGGGTATAGTTTCATGTGTAGCCTTGTCATTTGTGAACCAGTTCTTTTGGTATAGAACGGAGCCCTTGAGTGTCAGTTCTATAGCTGTTCAGATTGCTGTTGTTCCCATTGGTCATCTTATGGCAAAGACATTGCCAAATCGTGTGTTCTTCAAGGATACCTGCTTTGAGTTCACGCTGAATCCAGGGCCTTTCAATGTCAAGGAACATGTTTTGATAACCATCTTTGCCAATTCTGGTGCTGGATCGGTTTACGCCACTCATATTTTGACTGCAGTGAAGCTGCTATATAAAAGGCCTCTACCTTTTCTTCCTGCCTTCATAGTTATGCTGACCACTCAGGTTTCCTTATATATATATATATATATATATATATATATATATATATATATATATCTTTTATCTCTAGTTCCTTTTATGCTGCAGTGCTGATCACTCATTAATCATGTGACTCAATCAAGGTTTTAAAATACGATCATGGTTGTGGTAGGATTGAGTTGTCCGTAATTGTTGACAATTGCAGGAAAATATGACCGATACGATCGCAAGTGATTGCGATCCGGTTTCAGATACTATCAAAATTACATTATCACGATCTTAATTGCGGTTGCAGACTTCATTAAAAAAAACCCCAAATTAATACATATATTTTGTTGAGATATATAATTGAGTCATTAAGTTTTTGGATGATTGATGTATTTCATGTTGCCTCTTATCGCTATCAGTGATATATGCATGGTATTGGTATATGATTGCAGGTGCTAGGTTTTGGCTGGGCTGGAATTTTTAGGAAGTTTTTGGTTGAGCCAGGGGAGATGTGGTGGCCTTCTAATCTGGTTCAAGTCTCGTTATTCGGGTAATTTTAATAGTTAACTTCTTTTCAAAAGCATCTATAACTATATATTATATGTTGATTCATCTAAAATATTATATTATATTCCAGGGCCCTGCATGAGAAGGAAGAAAGAACTAAACGTAGCACAACCCGTACTCAATTTTTCATCCTTGCTTTGATCATTGGATTCGCTTATTGTCTCCTTCCGAGCTATCTATTTAACATGTTGTCAGCTGTCTCTTGGGTGTGTTGGCTTGGCTCCAAGTCTATCCTAGTCCAACAAATCGGTTCTGGCATGAAAGGTCTAGGAATTGGTTCATTTGCGTTGGATTGGACCGCAATTTCCTCTTACCTTGGCAGCCCACTAGCCAGTCCCTGGTTTGCTACTGCTAATGTTATTGTTGGATTTATTCTCGTTATGTATGTAATGACACCCATATCTTACTGGCGAAATGTCTATGGTGCCAAGAATTTCCCAATATTTTCGAGTAAGCTTTTCATGGGAAATGGTTCAGTATATGACATTTCAACCATCGTTGACTCTAAGTTCCATCTTGACCGCAATGCTTATTCAAATACTGGGCCCGTACATCTCAGCACTTTCTTTGCAATGACATATGGTCTTGGATTTGCTACCCTTTCTGCAACTGTTGTGCACGTTCTTCTCTTCCATGGAAGGTAATCACTGCTCCAACCATTTGATAACAGCAGTACAGCACCAATATCAATTATTTGATAAGATGTTTTTGGTGAAGCAAAATAAAAAGTTTTGGCAATTATATTTATTAATTTTCTTCAATGATTTTCTCACGATATTAATATTTTTATTTCTTCCATATGTGTAAAGATGTTACTTTTCATGTTAAATATGAACCAGTAATTAGAAAAACCTCCCACACCCCAAGTTTGTGGTCTATTCTCTTATATATTTTTGCTGTTATAAGTTCTGAAAAAGCTTAAATATTCCATTTACAATTGCCTCACGCAGTGATATATGGAAGCAAAGCAAAAGAGCCTTTGGAGGCAGTAAAAAAATGGACCTGCATACAAGACTTATGAAGAAGTACAAATCAGTCCCCATGTGGTGGTTTCATATAATCTTAGTGCTGAACATAGCTCTTATTATTTTTGCTTGTCAGCACTACAATGCATCACTTCAGTTGCCTTGGTGGGGTGTATTACTAGCTTGTGCAATTTCCGTTTTCTTTACTCTTCCAATTGGTATAATAACAGCCACTACAAATCAGGTAACTAAACAATTAATTTTCATATATAACAAGAATGTTGATTTTATATTGATGCTATAGAGAACTCTCTTACTGCTCTTCTCTTTCTGCTTTAACAGACACCGGGTTTGAACGTCATAACAGAATACATCATTGGGTACATGTATCCAGAGCGCCCGGTTGCTAACATGTGCTTCAAGGTGTATGGATACATTAGCATGACTCAAGCACTAACCTTTTTGCAAGACTTCAAACTTGGTCACTATATGAAGATTCCGCCAAGAATAATGTTTACGGCACAGGTTAGTTAATTATGGTCAATTGCAGTTGTCAAATCCGATCTCTCTCTCTCTATATATATATGTTTAGAAACTAAACTTTGGCTGGCATTGCAGGTGGTAGGAACAATCATAGCAGTAATTGTGTACACAGTAACCGCATGGTGGTTGATGGGGACAATTCCTAACCTTTGTGATACCTCCAAACTGCCACCTGATAGCCCTTGGACTTGCCCAATGGACAACGTCTTTTATGATGCATCTGTTATCTGGGGTCTTCTTGGACCACGCAGAATCTTTGGAGACCTGGGTGAATATGGCAATATCAATTGGTTCTTCCTTGGTGGAGCCATTGCTCCCCTTCTTGTCTGGCTTGCCCACAAGGCATTCCCAAGTCAAAAATGGATAGGTCTTATTCACATGCCTGTCTTATTAGGTGCTACAGCAATTATGCCCCCTGCAACTTCAGTCAACTTCACTAGCTGGATAATTGTTGCCTTTCTCTCAGGGTTTGTGGCATATAGATATAAACCAGAATGGTGGAAACGCTACAACTATGTCTTGTCCGGTGGTCTTGATGCTGGAACTTCCTTCATGGCAATCTTGTTGTTCCTTCTATTGGGATCTACCAGCCTTCTCTGGTGGGGAAATAATGGGGAAGGGTGCCCCTTGGCTACTTGCCCTACTGCCAAAGGCATTGTTATTAATGGCTGCCCAGTTCACTGAGCAACATTACAACTACCTTGAATTCTATAGTAGTATTCCTATATAAGGATTTCTTTTCGGCGGTGATAAAGTTGGTGTGGATATTACTTCTAAAGTTTATTTCGTGTGTTTTTTTTAAAAAAAGTTCTTATGAGTAGGCTATGTTGACCCATAACATAAGTAGATAACAGCTCCAAGTGTTTTTATTTATGGAAATTGTTTGTTGAAATTCCAAATTGGGATATTATATGATTTTTCTTTGCTTTTTTTTTATTTGTAATTTTGAAATGCATGAATATAAAGAAGATAAAAATAAGTAAGAAATATGGATAAACATTATTCCAGGGCTGAGGATTGTGGACCTTTGAGGTAACAACGAGGCGTGAAGCAAATAAGAAGAGAAAATCTTGGCCTATATGGGGGCATATCTAGTGAGAGGGGTTTTTTATGTGAGAGTGAGATAAGCAAATCTTGACCATTAAAACCATACATGGATGGTCAAGATTAAAAGTTGGTTAGTGGTCATGTAACCACTTAAAAAAGTCATGTGCCTTTATTATCTAATTTTGATCACTCATAGTTTAATCCAAATGCTAAGATTTGCTTCTCTCACTCTCATATAAAAACACTCCTCTCACTTGAGATGGGTGCTTTTATATGAGATTGAGATGAGCAAATCATAGCCTTTAGATCAAGATTAGAACAAAAAGGCACATGACTTTTTTAAGTAACCACATGACCGCCAACAAACTTTTAATCTTGACTATCCATGTATGATTTTAATAGCCAAAATTTGCTCCTCTCACTCTCACATAAAAAAACCCTCTCACTAGATATGCCTATATATATATATATATATATATATATATATATATATATATATATAGAGAGAGAGAGAGAGAGAGAGAGAGAGAGAAATGATTTTTAACATCCAAATTGGGACAACATATGATGTCTTTGCTTTTTGATATATTTTTGAAATGTGTGTATACAAAGAAGATAAAAAGTAAGTGAGAGATAGAGATTGCAACACCCTTTCCCGAGTGTCACATTCCCGAACGTTTATAAGGCCGAAAATATTTATTAATGCGGAAAATACAGTTTTTTTTCTTTTCACAAGATGTAATGGGATTAGTAAAGGTAAATAATACTAATAAATGAACTTAGGTTCACCATGCATTTCTAGAACATACTGTATTATAAATACAGAAACATCAACATTACTATATACAGACATAAGTCTAATGTATAACTGATAATAAGAAATGATAAGTACTAGGAGTCGTAGCTCCCAAAAGGTACTACAAAAACTGACACAATGTGGCCGACAACAAAACTAAATCACAAAAAGAGTCCGCCTCCGGGCTCAAGGAAACTACTGGACTGAACCATCGTCACGTCCATCTGTTCAAGCAGCAACAGTAAGTACCAGCAGAAAACATACAGATATGGGTGAGATTCCCGTTCATCAACACAACAAAACGACAGTAGTAAAAACGGGACGACTCACCAGGTAACAGCGTACCCAACATGCTTACTAAAATTCTCAATATCAATCATGTCAAACCGTTAACAGTATAATATAAGGCATTCTTAAACAATACAACAATCTATAACAGTAAATGTAAATATCAACAGCCATGCAATGCAGTGCAATGTATATGACTCAATGCCAATGCCACTGGGTACTACTCTGACCCCTACTCCATGGAGCTAACAAAACGTCAGAGAGAGTGAATGGGAGGACATGTTCCGGTTTCTGCCAGACATGAGCAAGATGCTACAACATTCGTAACGTGCACGTATCTGGCTTTACGGAAACACTCTGCACCAAACATGAAAAGTATGACATCTAGTAGAGGATATCAGTGTATTGCTCGGATTAGCCACGACACAGAAGAGCTACCAACTGGTCACATGTCAGCGCTTCCAATCCTGATACCTCCAAAAAGACCATTGAAGATCGTCACCGTAAGATTCGCACCTGCATCAAGGTGTAAGCTCAACTCCCAGGCTCAAAGCCTTTCAACTATGCAAATGAAATGCCAATGCTTACACAAAGCAGATGCGAAAAAGCAATGTCTACCCCCGAGTAAACCTCGAGGTTCACTAAGGTTCTCTTCCTTAGGAACTATACGCGTCTTTGAAAAACAAAACCTTTATCCACCGGATAAATCTCGTGATCCCTCCGGGATCGAGTCATCACAAGACTGAAACAATTGAACGACTGATCGGGGTCCGAATCACCGGTCCGCCATCGAACTACTGTTCCAAAACCCAAAACGTTTCGTGTTTGCGTTTATGTCTTATGAAGTCATTGATGCACTAAGTCATCAATGGTATAGTATATGGTCTTGTTTCACCACATATTATACTTAATTAACCCTTATCTTCAACTCTAAGTTAATTACTTAACTTAGGTTTTAATGCGTAAAACTTTACAGTTTGAGTTGAAAACACTTTTTATAAACAAAACCATTTCTCGCGGGGCGAAAATATGTTTCGCGACGCGAGGTTGAGAGGTTATCTTTATTGTTTAGACAGTCTTTCTTATTCACGAGGCGAGAATGGTATCGCGACGCGAAGCCGAGAAGCTATCTCTTTTACTGCTCGAATAGTCCTTCTGGTTAGCGAGGTGAGAACGACGTCGCGACGCGAGGCCGAGAAGTTATATATTTGCTGCTCGGGCCAGCCCACTGTCTCGCGTGGCGAGACAATGTTAGCCAGGCGAATGCCTTGTTTTCCCTTTGTCTCGCGTGGCGAGACAGGGTTCGCTGGGCGAGTGCCCTGTTTTCATTTTTCCCTAACTCCTTCATTAATTTTCTTTTTGAAACACTTAGTTTGTTTAAAAGACCTATGGCTAAAGAAAAGACATTTTCCCACTATGGTGACACACTTTAAAGGTTAAAACTTCATTTGATCTTTGGATCAAAATCACTTTTTTTGTTTTTCTTTGAAAACATAGGTTATGAAATCATGTTTTCTTACTTCAAAACCTTGTTAGATCACGAACAACACATGTTCTTATATTTCCTCTTACTAGGGCCACAAGCCTACTCCAATGAAAAATGGATACTTTGCTTCACCAACTAAGCAAATATAGCTCAAAATGCTTACACAAATATGATGAACAACAATTACACATTATTACCTCATAATCAAACATAAAAGTCCATCACACATCATGGCCTCATAATCAAGCATAAAAGTCCATAATCGATCTAGTGATCAAAGTAGGTTTTTCAACATACATGGAAATGATTTTCATTCAATCATATCATCATCAACATATGCTAAAGCACACTACAACATGCTAAAGCATAAACTCATCATGACAATCTTGTTCTCCAAGAGAGCTTAACAAAACTTAACAAATAAAAGTGAACCCAAACCAAAGGGTTTAACCCACACATAAACTTAAACAACCATCTTCACTACCACCATCTTGGTGTGATGAGGTTCACCCTCCATACCTGTTGAAGAGCAGATATCCGGATCAAAGTCGGTTGATCGGTTTGTGAACCTTTTGACAATCTTCAACAACTACAACAACACAACAATCAAACATTAAACAACAATCAAAACAAAAGTCAAAAATTCTACCTAAGGGTTTCGGCCACCCTAAAGAAAATAAAGCTAGGAATTGATCTTGGTTTTCCATTTCATCGATTCAAAGGCAATAGGGAAACTAAGGATGAAATCAAGTGTTAGAAAGCAAAAATTGATGAAAAATACTATTCATCATCATCACATAGGGTGCGGCCATTTTGGGATTTAGGGCTATGATGAGAGTTGAATCATAAGCTCTTGGGTTTAGGTAGAGAATGATGAGGTGAGTTCAAACAAATTGGTCTTACATCAAAGTTTTGGATTTAAGAATTTCTTTTCATGAAAATGAAGTTTGATCTTGAAATAGAGAGATATTCAAGAAACTAGGAGATCATAGAAGTGATATTACCTTAGAATGAAGGAAGATTGCTGAAGGAATCAAGTGATTCTAACAAGTGATTCAAGCCTTTCTCAAGGATCAATGGTGTTTTCTCAAGAACAACTATGGAGTTCTATTTGGGGAGGGGGCTGTGCGAAAATGAAGGGTGTGAGGGGCTGAGTTCAGCCTCTTAAAAGCTCACTTAAGGGCAAAAAGGTTATTTGCCAAAAGGGTAAAATGGTAAAAGTGTAAAAGACTAAGGTTAGGGGCATTTTGGTCATTTTGAGTCCACATATTTACGAACGTCATGACGAGTCTGACATACTCTCCCAAGTGTCCTAGGATGATGTGATATCAAGATTATCCGTTGGCAAGTCCCGGTAAGTCCATATATGGCTCCGTTCGTCACCCGATTGAGGATTCCGCTCGAACGGAGATCAGGAAGTGATTTTTCTGGAATTTTTGTGAAATTTAATCAAAACGTAGAGAATCGAATTCTACGACTTACTGTCTCGGTCACGGGTCCATCTGAGGTCTCTTGAGCAGTAAAATCATACTGTCAGTGTAAAAACGCAGACCAGACTCCGTTTGAGTTTTCGACTTAAAACTTAATCGTAGCTTCCTACGATATCGTCGAGCATGACTATGGTCTCGAAATATTTTATTTCCATTCCTAAGACCTCGAATAAAATAAAGACGTTAAAATACTGAAGAATTAGAAAACGTGAAAATCGGGGCGTTACAGAGATAAAGAGATACAGTATCACATACGGTGTCCAAATTCTGATGTTCAAAGAACACAATTGATATATATATATATATATATATATATATATATATATATATATATATATATATATATATATATATATCACTAAATAAATATTAACATAAGTGATCACATAATTGAGACTAACAATAACAACATACTCTAATATTTGACATATAATTAATCTGAGTATTAGAAAATAAAAATAAAACTAACTATGCTGGTCCAAATTAAAATTATCCAACAATCTCCCACTTGGACAACATACGTCAGGTTATACAAAACAAAAATAATACTCTAAATTAATTTTACGATATGGCCACAATAAGATGTCAAAATTGAGCAATGAGACAACCCATTGTCCCATTAAAGAACTCAAGAATTACCTAACCTTAATCGTGTTATAAGTGTTAGCACGCTATTAAAAGAACGACGCGAAGCGACAAGAAAGAAAACTAACACAAGCTAAAGCACGCAACAACACATTAGAGCACAGCTAAGAAGGATAACTACATACATTTATATACATGAGTTTCCCCCATCAGGAGGGTTATAGTAATATATACAAACTGTGTACATGAAAACGTAAGAGTAAACCAAAATACATCTAGAGACCACAAAACTCTCAAACTAACCAGCACTCTCCCGACCCCACTCAATTTACATCAAAATAGGCTCACCACACTAGCTAACAGACGCACTAGCAGGAATGCGCCATCAGTGACGCGGATACCTATAATTACCCTGTCCCTCGTTGTAAGTACCCCGATAAACCCGTACGGGTACATAATCCGACGAAGAACTGGACACCACTACTCTCCACCGTTTGTAGGTCCGTAGATACTGATCTGCCTGAAGTTGCAGATACAACTCCTAATGTGTTTGATGAAGACATACAAAGAGTGTTTTAGATAACTCATTGTAATAAGTTGTTGATAATAGGTTATTTGTATAATAGTCTCTAAGTTGAAAAGTGTATAAGCTCAATATGTGTTTGTGTATAAGTTGGTAACAAGGTTAAGAAAAGTATTCCTTAAGATTCAAAGAGAATATAACAAAGTTATGGAAATAGTTAAAAAAGCATTTTCATAAATTTTTAAGATAAGTAATCGACTACTTCAATGAAGTAATCGACTACTTTGTTTTTCCAGAAACAAGAGCTTTGTTATAATGTAAAGTAATCGATTCCTTATTAAAAGTAATCGACTACTTGTGATTTTCTTGAATCTTGAATGACTGTTAATAGAAGTAATCGATTACTATGATAAAGTAATCGACTACTTTAAGGTTGTTAAAGACAGTTGAAGGTTCTTGATAAAAGTAATCGATTACCTTCTTGAAAGTAATCGATTACTTCGAGAATTTCAGAAACATAATTTTAAATTCTAAGGCTTCCTTTTCTAAACCATTTCATCTATAAATTGGCTATTGTTTTAACAAGAAAATACCTTTTGAATACTTACTTTTATTCTGCCAATTTCAAAAACATACTTGAGCTTAGCAATTACTTTTGTTCTTAAAGAATTTGTGATTCAATTGTATTGATTTTGCACTAGTAAGAGTGTGAGTTTCAATCTCATAGAAGATCATCAAGGTGAGGAATCCTTGAAGAAGAAGATTATCAAGGTGAGGTGTCCTTGAGGAAGAAGATCATCAAGGTGAGGCATCCTCACTACAAAAAAAAAGGTTTTTGTGACTGAAATATTCGGTGGCAAACTTAAAAATTCGGTCACAAAATATGTTTGCGACAGTTTATGCAACGGATAAACGGGGTCACCAAACCCCTAGTCGCAACATTTTTTGCGGCAGAAAATCAATTCGGTAACAAATTTGCGATCGAATATTCGATCACAAAATACATTTATTTCGGTGGCAATTTTGCGACCGAATATTCGGTCGCAAAACATATTAAATTCGGTCGCAATTGTTTAATTTTATTATTTACATTTATATATCATTATTATTATAAAAATATTAATAATAATTAATAATATTTATTTTATATTAAGTTTTTTAAAATTCTTATTAGTATTAATATATTTACAATTATTAATATTATTACTAATATTTTATTTATTTATTATTAACATTACCAATTATAAATATTGCATATATATAAAATTGCATTCCAAAATAAAGGGAAACAAAAAACATTCTATCAATATAAATGTATCAATTCATACATAATGTAGGTAGATGAAAATAAAAATACAAAGATAATAAAATCATGAAGGTGGTAACTCATGCTACTGGGTCCCGTCGTCGGCTAAAAAGTTATCCACGTCGTCGGCCCCATCATCTTCTATAGCAGGCGGTGGTGGAGGAGGTGGTGGCCCAACAGGAGGCAGAAGCTGTAACACTCCAATTTTTACTGCTTTCTGAATTTCAATGGCAAAATTGTAATTCTATGGACTCTCCTTCATGAAATATCAAGATATTTTGGGAAGAGTAATCATCACAAGGATGACTCATGATGGTGAGTTATGGTGAGTAATCATGATGGTGATGAGTCATGGTGATGACTCATCCACTGATTCATCACATTCAGGAACCACGTTTCTCGTCCGGAGTTTGATTTTTCCCTATGTATCCACTTTTTGGATACAATACAGATATTGTTTTACTCTACATTACTGGTAGAGAATTATGGTTAAGGTATGGGTTGAAGACTTAGAAGAAACCCGGTCCGCATACGAGGTCACCGGGACCGATAACGGATAAGCTTCACGTCGCTTTCAAAAGGGGACATCTCAACATCTATCCACTAAGCAATCATTACATGAGTGACTCACCTAGGTGAGTCACCATAGTAATGATGACAAAGGGTGAGTCACATGGGTGACTCACCATAGTAATGATGACTAGTGTAAAATTACAATTTCGCCCCTAAAAGGAAATGACCTTTTTACCCTTAAGTAATTTTTATACAATCCTTACCCTTCCTTCACATAACCCCACACCATTCATAGATATATATTCTATCTCATATTCCTTTCTCCTTCACTTTATTCTTCAAGTTCAAGTGTTGGAGTTTCTGGTACAACTTTTGATATAATTCCAATTTTGTTCCTAGATGAAGTTACTTTTCTACCCTTAAGTGATAATTATCATGTCCTTACCCTTTCTTTTTATATGGGCCACGAAATTTACTCCTCCATTCTCCTTCTCACATTTCATTCTTAACCTTTAAGTATTCAAGTTAATTTTTGATAGAATCCCACTTTTGTTCTTAAGGAAAATTATCTTTTCTAACCTTAAGCCTATCTTATCCTTATCTTTTCTTTCCTTCTTATCTTTTTATCCTTATCCTTATCCTTTTCTTCTATCTCACCTCACGGCTCCTCCCTTTCTTTTCACTCTCACATTTTCTTTTCTCCATCTCCTTCACTTCAAGAACACCTCCAAGCTTTCACCTCCATTTTTTCTCCATTCTTCAAGGATTTTCCACAAGCTTTGAGAAGCAAAGTTGTTCATCTTGATCTTCTCTATCATCTAAGAGGTAGAAATATCTTCTTTGAGCTCTTAATCTCTACATCCATTCATTGAAACTCTATGTGTTCATAGTTGTTCTTGAACTTCTAAAATTCATGAAAATTAGTAGAAAAATCATTTTGATGTCAAACCAATTCTCATGATCTAGATTCAATGTCTTATTTCATAATCTAAATGCTTATGATCATAATAGCTCTCTAACCCATTTAGGGTAGAGATGGCCGAGTGCCCCTTGTGTAGAAATAATGAACTTTTGTTCCAAATTTTGTTAAAGAAGTGTTGATTTGAGTTCTATCACACTTAAATGTCCTTGAATTCAATTGATTATGATCAAGAACCTTTCTTACCCTAAATTCCTAAGACATGGCCGAAACCTACTCTTGGGGAAATCTTGAGTTTTGTTTCAAATTCTTGAATCAAATGACTTACACTAGCTTCATCTATGCTTAAGGATCATTAATCCAAAAATTTGTCAAATTCTAACATTTCTAGCATTTTCTCTACCAAAGGGCCGAACCTTAGTTCCTATGAACTAGATGGATTTTGTTTGAGTTTACTAATCTTGATGATGAATTGTTGTGAAGGTTAAGATCGTGTTCAAGAACACTAGACTGTGTACGATTATCCGGTGAAGGAACGAAATTGTAGCCTGGGGAAAGTGCTAGTGAGCTTGGGAGCTCGTGATCCTTGCTATAGGTAGGGAGAAGAAAGTGTTATCATCGGAAAATCAAGCATAGTATAGTCTATATACATGTGTAGGAGAGCCTTAAACCCTACTAAGTCTATACCCTAAGCTAGAAGACAAATACTAAATGGGTGATTGATATACTTGATGGGATTGTGAATATGTGTTCTATATGATTTATATGATGATCTACGAGGGTTAATTATGATTATGTGCTCTATGTGATCTATATGATTACTTGTCTAATTGATTATATTGACATGCTCATTATTATGATATGTTATCAGTGTGATTGATTGGATGTTTACGAATGAGCATGTGACATGATTGATAAAACTGATGAGATTGATGAGCACACTATGAGCTTGATGATCATATGATGAAATTGATGAACATATGATGAGATTATGACATTGAGCGGGTTGATACCGATGTGATTCTAATTGATACTGTTATGACTTTAATGGAGCTGTGGGCTCGTGGACGCATGGCGTCATGATATTGATTTTAATATTGATGCAAGGCATCATGGTTATGGCTGAGTGCCTAGATGTGAGATTCCGGTATCAACCTGTAATGAATGTTTGTACATGCATATCATGCCGCATAAGAAACCCCTTCGAAGGGCGGCCCAAATGGGGGCGTTACTAAGAAACCCCTGATGCCGGGTCAGGGCGGTCCAAATGGGGACGTTATTGATAAACCCTCGATTATGAGGCGGCCCAAATGGGGGCGTTATTATTGAGAAACCCTCAATTTCGGGTCGAGGCGGTCCAAATGGGGACGTTATTGACACCCCTCCGAAGGACGATCCAATTGGGGAGGTTATTGATCCTTTCGAGGATGTCCAAGTGTGGACGTGAATTATTGATCCCGACGGGGATCTCCAAATGGGGACGATATTAATCGGCCGACATACATACATGCATATAAGGATTAATACCATTCCTTAGAGGTTTGATCTGAGAGAAACATCTTGGAGATGGATATGACGTATGTCTACGGAAATGGTTGTTTATTGTGTTATTGTGTTGTATGATTTCTATATGTTATGTGATACATGTATGTATGCCATGCTACTGCTTCTTTTTCCATATATATGATGATGCATATTTCTTACTCCTTGTCTTTTCTTTTATGTCTCTTCTATATGTATATATGAAAAGACTTGGTGGAAGATCCCGCTGCGGAGGAGTTGGGTGATACACCATGCGAGACTGAGGCCGGTGGATTAGCCTGAGGGCTGTTATATTAATCTAGTAGTTGTTAATGTATTTTAATTTAAGCTGGTACCGAGATAATCTATAAGTAAATGTTAACACTATAGCCCGACCGATAGGGCACCTGATGTATATGATATACATATCTTTATGTCTTACGTTTGATAATTACGTACTCTGATAAGCTGCGTGCTATATGTGATTTTGTTTCCACGCGAAATTGTTTGCTACGCTTAAGCACGCTAACGGTTATAATGCGAATAAGGGTAGTTAATATATTAAGTTCTTTAATGGGACGGCGGGTCATCTCATTTTGGTCGTATCAGAACAGTTCGATTCTAATACCGGACTGTGGAGTTACTTGGACTGATTTTGATGGTTGATACCCGAGTTGTATCAACTATTTTGGGTTTTTGGGTAGAGTGTCCGATACGCGAGTTATCACCGTGTGATAACTGTTTCCATTCATTAAGGCATATGATATGTTTAACTGTTAAGTGCTATTATATGTCTTGTGAATTGGAACTGATAGCTTCTTTTTACAGGAAGCTAGATGGCTAGAGGACGTGGACGAGGAGGAGGAACACCAGCTGAAACCGGGGATGTCAACCATAATGGTGATGCCTCGGGAACTGGAAGTGGTGGAGAGCATAATGAAGCGATGAGGGTCATGCAAGATTTGGCCACTGCAATGCTGCAACAAACACAGCAGAATGCTCAGTACATGCAGCGACAAGAAGAAAGGGATGCTAGACAACAACAACTGCATCGGATTGAAGGAGATGAGATGGTGGATAACGGACTAAGTGCTTTTATGAAAGGGAATCCTCCCCAATTTCATGGAAAATACAATCCAGAGGCTGCTGAACTTTGGTTACAAGAGATTGAAAACGTTTTCGTCGCTATACACTGCAGAGAAGATAGAAAAGTTACGTACGCTACTTTTATGTTAGTTGGAACGGCAGAAGCCTGGTGGAGGAATAAGCAGAGACTCCTAGAGGATTAAGGGAGACCGCTAACCTGGGAAGTGTTTCGTGAGAGCTTCTTGGAGAAACATTTTCCAAGGAGTGTCCGTCAGGAGAAAGAGAAAGAGTTCCTGAACCTGAGACAAGGACAGATGTCCATGGGGGAATATGCCATGAGATTTGAGGCACTTCTGAAATTCTCTCAATTCTATCAAGTGCACCCATACGAAGATTGGCTGTGTAGAAGATTTGAGGACGGGCTCCGGCCCGAGCTGAAGAGAGCTATGCTACCGTTAAGCATTCGATCATTTCCCGAGTTAATTGAAAAATGTACAGTACTCGAAGGGCATGATCAAGAGGGAGCTACACAAATAAGGAGTGGTGGACCAATAAGAAGTTTTGGCCAGAAGGGTCGTGGAGGAAAGTTTCCACATAGGGCAAAGCCTTACAATCGCCCAAATCAACAACCAGTAAGCTATGGAAGGGGAAAGACTCACCAGGGACAATCAGGAGTGTCCAAGTGTTTTCGATGTGGCGGACAACACCAGATGAAAGACTGTCCTCGAATGCCAAGAGTCAACTGTTTCCGTTGTGGCAAGTGGGGCCACTATGCCAATGAATGTCGACAAGGAAAAGCTAGTGGGAGTCAAGCTCAACCACAAGACAGAAGGATTCAAGATGTGGGAACAAGACAACCTGTGGTGAGCCAGCAGGGTAGGCCAAAGACAACGGGAAGAGTGTTTGTTGTGAGAGGATCTGAAGCCACTCAATGTCCCGATTTGATACAAGGTAAGTGCTTGGTAGCTGGGAGACTCTTATCTGTTCTATTTGATTCAGGGGTTACACATTGCTTTATCTCCTCAACGTGTGTGGATCATTTGAAATTGTCTGTTGCAGCCTTACCATATGATTTGACTATTTCGACACCTACGGGTGATTCCTTGACAACCCTATTTGTTTGTTTGCAATGTCCGATTATTATAGAGAACCGATCTTTTCTTGTAAACCTAGTCTGTCTGCCTATGCAGCAGATTGATGTTATCTTAGGCATGGACTGGCTATCGGCCAACTATGTTGTATTAGACTGTTTAAATAAAACCCTCCGTTTTTCTGAGCCATCTGGAATATTGCCTGCTGGTAATGGTATTTTGGGAGGTGTACAATCAGAAGGATGTATGGTGCTATTTTCCTTGGAAGCCAAGGAGACTCCGATTCTATATACTTTGCCGGTGGTGCGTGAGTTTTCAGACGTTTTCCCGGATGATGCGTCAGGATTGCCACCCAAACGGGAGATAGAGTTCGCCATCAATCTTGTACCCGGAGCCGAACCGATCTCGATAGCGCCCTATCGAATGTCTCCAACAGAGTTGGCAGAATTAAAGAAGCAATTGGACGACATGTTGAAGAAATAGTTTATAAGGCCGAGTGTTTCACCGTGGGGAGCACCGGTGTTGTTTGTCAAGAAGAAAGACGGTAGTTCACGGTTGTGTGTGGACTACCGACAGCTCAACAAGGTTACTATCAAGAATAAGTACCCGTTGCCAAGGATAGATGATCTCATGGACCATTTGAGAGAAGCAACGGTGTTCTCTAAGATAGATTTGAGATCTGGTTATCATCAGATAAGGGTGAAGGAAGATGATATACCGAAAACGGCTTTCAGAAGTCGGTATGGACACTAAGAGTATTTAGTTATGCCTTTCGGTGTGACAAATGCTCCGGCGGTGTTTATGGATTATATGAATAGAATCTTTAGACCATATCTTGATAAGTTTGTCGTTGTTTTCATCGACGACATTCTTATTTACTCCTCAGATAGGGAAGAGCATCAAGAACACTTAAGGATTGTACTCCAAATTCTTCAGGACACACAACTCTATGCCAAGTTGTCTAAGTGCGAATTCTGGTTGGAGGAGGTACAATTCCTTGGACATGTAATCAACAAGGATGGTATATCAGTAGATCCTGCAAAAGTAGAAGCAGTAGTTGAGTGGGAAAGCCCTAAGACGGTAAGCGAGATTAGAAGTTTCCTTGGACTAGCAGGATATTACACGAGGTTTATTGAAGGATTCTTGAAGATTGCGTTACCTCTAACGCAATTGACGAGAAAAGGGAAGGCGTTCGAATGGACAGAAGAATGCCAGGCTCGTTTCCAAGAGCTGAAAAGGAGATTAACGACATCTCCAGTGCTTGTCTTGCCAGATCCATCAATGCCATTCGATGTGTACTGTGATGCATCGTATCAAGGTTTGAGTTGCGTACTCATGCAAGAAAAGAAAGTGGTAGCTTACGCTTCCAGACAATTGAAAGTGCATGAACGTAATTACCCATCCCATGACCTAGAGTTGGCTGCGGTAGTGTTTTCATTGAAGATATGGAGACACTATCTCTATGGCGCTAAATTCAGTGTGTTTAGCGACCATAAAAGTTTAAAGTATCTGTTTCACCAAAAAGAGTTGAAGATGCGACAAAGAAGATGGATGGAATTCATAAAGGACTATGAATTTGATTTACAATACCATCCAGGGAAGGCCAATGTTGTAGCAGATGCATTAAGTCGAAATGTTTGACTATGTCGGCTTTGATGGTGAAAGAGTTGGATTTACTAGAACAATTCAGAGATCTGAATCTAGATGTGGAATTATGTAGAAATAGGATGAGTTTAGGAATGATCACTCTTACTAATGATTTCCTAAACTTACTCTGAAGGAAGCAAGAAGAGGATCAGTACCTACGTGAGGTGAATCAGAAGGTGGAAGAAGGTAGAACCGTAGAATTTAAGAAGGGTACTGATGGAATCCTGAGATTTGGCGACAGGATATGTGTGCCAAAGAATAACGAGGTTAGAAGGATGATACTAGAAGAGGCGCATAAGAGCAAGTTGAGCTTTCATCCAGGGGCTACTAAGATGTACCAAGACCTGAAAAAGATGTTTTGGTGGTCGGGGATGAAGAAGGAGGTAGCAGAGTATGTTCAGTCTTGTCTGGTATGTCAAAAGGCAAAGATTGAACACCAGAAGCCAGCAGGATTATTGCAATCATTGGATATCCCAGAATGGAAATGGGATAGTATCGCAATGGACTTTGTATCTGGACTACCAAGGACGCAAAAGAGGTGCGATACAATTTGGGTAATCATTGATAAGCTAACGAAATGTGCTCATTTCTTACCTATCAACCAGAGTTATTCTCTGGAAAGGCTAACCCAAATTTATATCAAGGAATTTGTCAGATTGCATGGAGTGCCTTCAAGTATAATTTCGGACCGAGATCCGAGATTTACTTCTAGGTTTTGGCAAAGTTTGAACAGTGCTTTGGGGACTAAGCTGAGGTTGAGTTCAACATATCATCCTCAGACAGAGTGGAAGATTTGTTAAGAGCATGTGTTTTGGAAATCACAGGAAGTTGGAATGATTTCCTTCCATTGATTGAATTCACGTACAACAATAGCTTCCACTCGAGCATTGGCGCGCCATATGAAGCACTGTATGGAAGAAAGTGTAGAACACCGCTCTATTGGTATGAAGCAAGAGAGAAACAATTGATAGGCCCAGAAATAGTATAGCGAACAACGGAGCAAGTGCAAAAGATTCGGGAAAAGATGAAAGTAGCACGGGATCGGCAGAAAAGTTACAGTGACAAGAGGAGGAGACCTTTGGAATTCCAAGAAGGCGATCATATATTTATGAGAGTCACTCCAAAAACTGGAATTGGCAGGGCAATTAAATCCAGAAAGTTTACACCTAGATTCATTGGACCATTTCAAATTCTTCGCCGAATTGGTCCTGTTGCCTACCAAATTGCCTTACCTCAAAACCTATCTAATATTCATGATGTGTTTCATGTATCCCAACTCAGAAAATATCACCCTGATCCATCACACGTGATAGAGCCTGAATCGATCCAGATAAGAGAGAACTTAGAATATGAAGCATTGCTTGTACGGATTGAAGACAAGAGGGTGAAAGAACTCCGCGGAAAACAAATTCCCTTAGTTAAGGTCATATGGGATACCACGACAGGAGATGCCACTTGGGAACGTGAAGAAGATATGCAGCAACAATATACACATCTTTTCTAAAAGGTATGTCGAATTTCGAGGACGAAATTCTTTTAAGGGGGTAGTAATGTAACACCCCAATTTTTACTGCTTTCTGAATTTCAATGGCAAAATTGTAATTCTATGGACTCTCCTTCATGAAATATCAAGATATTTTGGGAAGAGTAATCATCACAAGGATGACTCATGATGGTGAGTCATGGTGAGTAATCATGATGGTGATGAGTCATGGTGATGACTCATCCACTGACTCATCACACTCAGGAACCATGTTTCTCGTCCGGAGTTTGATTTTTCTCTATGTATCCACTTTTTGGATACAACACAGATATTGTTTTACTCTACATTACTGGTAGAGAATTATGGTTAAGGTTTGGGTTGAAGAATCAGAAGAAACCCGGTCCGCGTACGAGGTCACCGGGACCGGTAACGGATAAGCTTCACGTTGCTTTCAAAAGGGGACACCTTCACATCTATCCACTAAGCAATCATTACATGAGTGACTCACCTAGGTGAGTCACCATAGTAATGATGACAAAGGGTGAGTCACATGGGTGACTCACCATAGTAATGATGACTAGTGTAAAATTACAATTTTGCCCCTAAGAGGAAATGACCTTTTTACCCTTAAGTAATATTTATACAATCTTTACCCTTCTTTCACATAACCCCACGCCATTCATAGATATATATTCTATCTCATATTCCTTTCTCCTTCACTTTATTTTCAAGTTCAAGTGTTGGAGTTTCTGGTACAACTTTTGATATAATTCCAATTTTGTTCCTAGGTGAAGTTACTTTTCTACCCTTAAGTGATAATTATCATGCCCTTACCCTTTCTTTTTATATGGGCCACGAAATTTACTCCTCCATTTTCCTTCTCACATTTCATTCTTAACCTTTAAGTATTCAAGTTAATTTTTGATAGAATTCCATTTTTGTTCTTAAGGAAAATTATCTTTTCTAACCTTAAGCCTATCTTATCCTTTTCTCTTCTTTCCTTCTTATCTTTTTATCCTTATCCTTATCCTTTTCTTCTATCTCACCTCACGGCTCCTCCCTTTCTTTTCACTCTCACATTTTCTTTTCTCCATCTCCTTCACTTCAAGAACACCTCCAAGCTTTCACCTCCATTTTCTCTCCATTCTTCAAGGATTTTCCACAAGTTTTGAGAAGCAAAGTTGTTCATCTTGATATTCTCTATCATCTAAGAGGTAGAAATATCTTCTTTGAGCTCTTAATCTCTACTTCCATTCATTGAAACTCTATGTGTTCATAGTTGTTCTTGAACTTCTAAAATTCATGAAAATTAGTAGAAAAATCATTTTGATGTCAAACCAATTCTCATGATCTAGATTCAATGTCTTATTTCATAATCTAAAAGCTTATGATCATAATAGCTCTCTAACCCATTTAGGGTAGAGATGGCCGAGTGCCCCTTGTGTAGAAATAATGAACTTTTGTTCCAAATTTTGTTAAAGAAGTGTTGATTTGAGTTCTATCACACTTAAATGTCCTTGAATTCAATTGATTATGATCAAGAACCTTTCTTACCCTAAATTCCTAAGACATGGCCGAAACCTACTCTTGGGGAAATCTTGAGTTTTGTTTCAAATTCTTGAATCAAATGACTTACACTAGCTTCATCTATGCTTAAGGATCATTAATCCAAAAATTTGTCAAATTCTAACATTTCTAGCATTTTCTCTACCAAAGGGCCGAACCTTAGTTCCTATGAACTAGATGGATTTTGTTTGAGTTTACTAATCTTGATGATGAATTGTTGTGAAGGTTAAGATCGTGTTCAAGAACACTAGACTGTGTACGATTATCCGGTGAAGGAACGAAATTGTAGCCTGGGGAAAGTGCTAGTGAGCTTGGGAGCTCGTGATCCTTGCTATAGGTAGGGAGAAGAAAGTGTTATCATCGGAAAATCAAGCATAGTATAGTCTATATACATGTGTAGGAGAGCCTTAAACCCTACTAAGTCTATACCCTAAGCTAGAAGACAAATACTAAATGGGTGATTGATATACTTGATGGGATTGTGAATATGTGTTCTATATGATTTATATGATGATCTACGAGGGTTAATTATGATTATGTGCTCTATGTGATCTATATGATTACTTGTCTAATTGATTATATTGACATGCTCATTATTATGATATGTTATCAGTGTGATTGATTGGATGTTTACGAATGAGCATGTGACATGATTGATAAAACTGATGAGATTGATGAGCACACTATGAGCTTGATGATCATATGATGAAATTGATGAACATATGATGAGATTATGACATTGAGCGGGTTGATACCGATGTGATTCTAATTGATACTGTTATGACTTTAATGGAGCTGTGGGCTCGTGGACGCATGGCGTCATGATATTGATTTTAATATTGATGCAAGGCATCATGGTTATGGCTGAGTGCCTAGATGTGAGATTCCGGTATCAACCTGTAATGAATGTTTGTACATGCATATCATGCCGCATAAGAAACCCCTTCGAAGGGCGGCCCAAATGGGGGCGTTACTAAGAAACCCCTGATGCCGGGTCAGGGCGGTCCAAATGGGGACGTTATTGATAAACCCTCGATTATGAGGCGGCCCAAATGGGGGCGTTATTATTGAGAAACCCTCAATTTCGGGTCGAGGCGGTCCAAATGGGGACGTTATTGACACCCCTCCGAAGGACGATCCAATTGGGGAGGTTATTGATCCTTTCGAGGATGTCCAAGTGTGGACGTGAATTATTGATCCCGACGGGGATCTCCAAATGGGGACGATATTAATCGGCCGACATACATACATGCATATAAGGATTAATACCATTCCTTAGAGGTTTGATCTGAGAGAAACATCTTGGAGATGGATATGACGTATGTCTACGGAAATGGTTGTTTATTGTGTTATTGTGTTGTATGATTTCTATATGTTATGTGATACATGTATGTATGCCATGCTACTGCTTCTTTTTCCATATATATGATGATGCATATTTCTTACTCCTTGTCTTTTCTTTTATGTCTCTTCTATATGTATATATGAAAAGACTTGGTGGAAGATCCCGCTGCGGAGGAGTTGGGTGATACACCATGCGAGACTGAGGCCGGTGGATTAGCCTGAGGGCTGTTATATTAATCTAGTAGTTGTTAATGTATTTTAATTTAAGCTGGTACCGAGATAATCTATAAGTAAATGTTAACACTATAGCCCGACCGATAGGGCACCTGATGTATATGATATACATATCTTTATGTCTTACGTTTGATAATTACGTACTCTGATAAGCTGCGTGCTATATGTGATTTTGTTTCCACGCGAAATTGTTTGCTACGCTTAAGCACGCTAACGGTTATAATGCGAATAAGGGTAGTTAATATATTAAGTTCTTTAATGGGACGGCGGGTCATCTCATTTTGGTCGTATCAGAACAGTTCGATTCTAATACCGGACTGTGGAGTTACTTGGACTGATTTTGATGGTTGATACCCGAGTTGTATCAACTATTTTGGGTTTTTGGGTAGAGTGTCCGATACGCGAGTTATCACCGTGTGATAACTGTTTCCATTCATTAAGGCATATGATATGTTTAACTGTTAAGTGCTATTATATGTCTTGTGAATTGGAACTGATAGCTTCTTTTTACAGGAAGCTAGATGGCTAGAGGACGTGGACGAGGAGGAGGAACACCAGCTGAAACCGGGGATGTCAACCATAATGGTGATGCCTCGGGAACTGGAAGTGGTGGAGAGCATAATGAAGCGATGAGGGTCATGCAAGATTTGGCCACTGCAATGCTGCAACAAACACAGCAGAATGCTCAGGACATGCAGCGACAAGAAGAAAGGGATGCTAGACAACAACAACTGCATCGGATTGAAGGAGATGAGATGGTGGATAACGGACTAAGTGCTTTTATGAAAGGGAATCCTCCCCAATTTCATGGAAAATACAATCCAGAGGCTGCTGAACTTTGGTTACAAGAGATTGAAAACGTTTTCGTCGCTATACACTGCAGAGAAGATAGAAAAGTTACGTACGCTACTTTTATGTTAGTTGGAACGGCAGAAGCCTGGTGGAGGAATAAGCAGAGACTCCTAGAGGATTAAGGGAGACCGCTAACCTGGGAAGTGTTTCGTGAGAGCTTCTTGGAGAAACATTTTCCAAGGAGTGTCCGTCAGGAGAAAGAGAAAGAGTTCCTGAACCTGAGACAAGGACAGATGTCCATGGGGGAATATGCCATGAGATTTGAGGCACTTCTGAAATTCTCTCAATTCTATCAAGTGCACCCATACGAAGATTGGCTGTGTAGAAGATTTGAGGACGGGCTCCGGCCCGAGCTGAAGAGAGCTATGCTACCGTTAAGCATTCGATCATTTCCCGAGTTAATTGAAAAATGTACAGTACTCGAAGGGCATGATCAAGAGGGAGCTACACAAATAAGGAGTGGTGGACCAATAAGAAGTTTTGGCCAGAAGGGTCGTGGAGGAAAGTTTCCACATAGGGCAAAGCCTTACAATCGCCCAAATCAACAACCAGTAAGCTATGGAAGGGGAAAGACTCACCAGGGACAATCAGGAGTGTCCAAGTGTTTTCGATGTGGCGGACAACACCAGATGAAAGACTGTCCTCGAATGCCAAGAGTCAACTGTTTCCGTTGTGGCAAGTGGGGCCACTATGCCAATGAATGTCGACAAGGAAAAGCTAGTGGGAGTCAAGCTCAACCACAAGACAGAAGGATTCAAGATGTGGGAACAAGACAACCTGTGGTGAGCCAGCAGGGTAGGCCAAAGACAACGGGAAGAGTGTTTGTTGTGAGAGGATCTGAAGCCACTCAATGTCCCGATTTGATACAAGGTAAGTGCTTGGTAGCTGGGAGACTCTTATCTGTTCTATTTGATTCAGGGGTTACACATTGCTTTATCTCCTCAACGTGTGTGGATCATTTGAAATTGTCTGTTGCAGCCTTACCATATGATTTGACTATTTCGACACCTACGGGTGATTCCTTGACAACCCTATTTGTTTGTTTGCAATGTCCGATTATTATAGAGAACCGATCTTTTCTTGTAAACCTAGTCTGTCTGCCTATGCAGCAGATTGATGTTATCTTAGGCATGGACTGGCTATCGGCCAACTATGTTGTATTAGACTGTTTAAATAAAACCCTCCGTTTTTCTGAGCCATCTGGAATATTGCCTGCTGGTAATGGTATTTTGGGAGGTGTACAATCAGAAGGATGTATGGTGCTATTTTCCTTGGAAGCCAAGGAGACTCCGATTCTATATACTTTGCCGGTGGTGCGTGAGTTTTCAGACGTTTTCCCGGATGATGCGTCAGGATTGCCACCCAAACGGGAGATAGAGTTCGCCATCAATCTTGTACCCGGAGCCGAACCGATCTCGATAGCGCCCTATCGAATGTCTCCAACAGAGTTGGCAGAATTAAAGAAGCAATTGGACGACATGTTGAAGAAATAGTTTATAAGGCCGAGTGTTTCACCGTGGGGAGCACCGGTGTTGTTTGTCAAGAAGAAAGACGGTAGTTCACGGTTGTGTGTGGACTACCGACAGCTCAACAAGGTTACTATCAAGAATAAGTACCCGTTGCCAAGGATAGATGATCTCATGGACCATTTGAGAGAAGCAACGGTGTTCTCTAAGATAGATTTGAGATCTGGTTATCATCAGATAAGGGTGAAGGAAGATGATATACCGAAAACGGCTTTCAGAAGTCGGTATGGACACTAAGAGTATTTAGTTATGCCTTTCGGTGTGACAAATGCTCCGGCGGTGTTTATGGATTATATGAATAGAATCTTTAGACCATATCTTGATAAGTTTGTCGTTGTTTTCATCGACGACATTCTTATTTACTCCTCAGATAGGGAAGAGCATCAAGAACACTTAAGGATTGTACTCCAAATTCTTCAGGACACACAACTCTATGCCAAGTTGTCTAAGTGCGAATTCTGGTTGGAGGAGGTACAATTCCTTGGACATGTAATCAACAAGGATGGTATATCAGTAGATCCTGCAAAAGTAGAAGCAGTAGTTGAGTGGGAAAGCCCTAAGACGGTAAGCGAGATTAGAAGTTTCCTTGGACTAGCAGGATATTACACGAGGTTTATTGAAGGATTCTTGAAGATTGCGTTACCTCTAACGCAATTGACGAGAAAAGGGAAGGCGTTCGAATGGACAGAAGAATGCCAGGCTCGTTTCCAAGAGCTGAAAAGGAGATTAACGACATCTCCAGTGCTTGTCTTGCCAGATCCATCAATGCCATTCGATGTGTACTGTGATGCATCGTATCAAGGTTTGAGTTGCGTACTCATGCAAGAAAAGAAAGTGGTAGCTTACGCTTCCAGACAATTGAAAGTGCATGAACGTAATTACCCATCCCATGACCTAGAGTTGGCTGCGGTAGTGTTTTCATTGAAGATATGGAGACACTATCTCTATGGCGCTAAATTCAGTGTGTTTAGCGACCATAAAAGTTTAAAGTATCTGTTTCACCAAAAAGAGTTGAAGATGCGACAAAGAAGATGGATGGAATTCATAAAGGACTATGAATTTGATTTACAATACCATCCAGGGAAGGCCAATGTTGTAGCAGATGCATTAAGTCGGAAATGTTTGACTATGTCGGCTTTGATGGTGAAAGAGTTGGATTTACTAGAACAATTCAGAGATCTGAATCTAGATGTGGAATTATGTAGAAATAGGATGAGTTTAGGAATGATCACTCTTACTAATGATTTCCTAAACTTACTCTGAAGGAAGCAAGAAGAGGATCAGTACCTACGTGAGGTGAATCAGAAGGTGGAAGAAGGTAGAACCGTAGAATTTAAGAAGGGTACTGATGGAATCCTGAGATTTGGCGACAGGATATGTGTGCCAAAGAATAACGAGGTTAGAAGGATGATACTAGAAGAGGCGCATAAGAGCAAGTTGAGCTTTCATCCAGGGGCTACTAAGATGTACCAAGACCTGAAAAAGATGTTTTGGTGGTCGGGGATGAAGAAGGAGGTAGCAGAGTATGTTCAGTCTTGTCTGGTATGTCAAAAGGCAAAGATTGAACACCAGAAGCCAGCAGGATTATTGCAATCATTGGATATCCCAGAATGGAAATGGGATAGTATCGCAATGGACTTTGTATCTGGACTACCAAGGACGCAAAAGAGGTGCGATACAATTTGGGTAATCATTGATAAGCTAACGAAATGTGCTCATTTCTTACCTATCAACCAGAGTTATTCTCTGGAAAGGCTAACCCAAATTTATATCAAGGAATTTGTCAGATTGCATGGAGTGCCTTCAAGTATAATTTCGGACCGAGATCCGAGATTTACTTCTAGGTTTTGGCAAAGTTTGAACAGTGCTTTGGGGACTAAGCTGAGGTTGAGTTCAACATATCATCCTCAGACAGAGTGGAAGATTTGTTAAGAGCATGTGTTTTGGAAATCACAGGAAGTTGGAATGATTTCCTTCCATTGATTGAATTCACGTACAACAATAGCTTCCACTCGAGCATTGGCGCGCCATATGAAGCACTGTATGGAAGAAAGTGTAGAACACCGCTCTATTGGTATGAAGCAAGAGAGAAACAATTGATAGGCCCAGAAATAGTATAGCGAACAACGGAGCAAGTGCAAAAGATTCGGGAAAAGATGAAAGTAGCACGGGATCGGCAGAAAAGTTACAGTGACAAGAGGAGGAGACCTTTGGAATTCCAAGAAGGCGATCATATATTTATGAGAGTCACTCCAAAAACTGGAATTGGCAGGGCAATTAAATCCAGAAAGTTTACACCTAGATTCATTGGACCATTTCAAATTCTTCGCCGAATTGGTCCTGTTGCCTACCAAATTGCCTTACCTCAAAACCTATCTAATATTCATGATGTGTTTCATGTATCCCAACTCAGAAAATATCACCCTGATCCATCACACGTGATAGAGCCTGAATCGATCCAGATAAGAGAGAACTTAGAATATGAAGCATTGCTTGTACGGATTGAAGACAAGAGGGTGAAAGAACTCCGCGGAAAACAAATTCCCTTAGTTAAGGTCATATGGGATACCACGACAGGAGATGCCACTTGGGAACGTGAAGAAGATATGCAGCAACAATATACACATCTTTTCTAAAAGGTATGTCGAATTTCGAGGACGAAATTCTTTTAAGGGGGTAGTAATGTAACACCCCAATTTTTACTGCTTTCTGAATTTCAATGGCAAAATTGTAATTCTATGGACTCTCCTTCATGAAATATCAAGATATTTTGGGAAGAGTAATCATCACAAGGATGACTCATGATGGTGAGTCATGGTGAGTAATCATGATGGTGATGAGTCATGGTGATGACTCATCCACTGACTCATCACACTCAGGAACCATGTTTCTCGTCCGGAGTTTGATTTTTCTCTATGTATCCACTTTTTGGATACAACACAGATATTGTTTTACTCTACATTACTGGTAGAGAATTATGGTTAAGGTTTGGGTTGAAGAATCAGAAGAAACCCGGTCCGCGTACGAGGTCACCGGGACCGGTAACGGATAAGCTTCACGTTGCTTTCAAAAGGGGACACCTTCACATCTATCCACTAAGCAATCATTACATGAGTGACTCACCTAGGTGAGTCACCATAGTAATGATGACAAAGGGTGAGTCACATGGGTGACTCACCATAGTAATGATGACTAGTGTAAAATTACAATTTTGCCCCTAAGAGGAAATGACCTTTTTACCCTTAAGTAATATTTATACAATCTTTACCCTTCTTTCACATAACCCCACGCCATTCATAGATATATATTCTATCTCATATTCCTTTCTCCTTCACTTTATTTTCAAGTTCAAGTGTTGGAGTTTCTGGTACAACTTTTGATATAATTCCAATTTTGTTCCTAGGTGAAGTTACTTTTCTACCCTTAAGTGATAATTATCATGCCCTTACCCTTTCTTTTTATATGGGCCACGAAATTTACTCCTCCATTTTCCTTCTCACATTTCATTCTTAACCTTTAAGTATTCAAGTTAATTTTTGATAGAATTCCATTTTTGTTCTTAAGGAAAATTATCTTTTCTAACCTTAAGCCTATCTTATCCTTTTCTCTTCTTTCCTTCTTATCTTTTTATCCTTATCCTTATCCTTTTCTTCTATCTCACCTCACGGCTCCTCCCTTTCTTTTCACTCTCACATTTTCTTTTCTCCATCTCCTTCACTTCAAGAACACCTCCAAGCTTTCACCTCCATTTTCTCTCCATTCTTCAAGGATTTTCCACAAGTTTTGAGAAGCAAAGTTGTTCATCTTGATATTCTCTATCATCTAAGAGGTAGAAATATCTTCTTTGAGCTCTTAATCTCTACTTCCATTCATTGAAACTCTATGTGTTCATAGTTGTTCTTGAACTTCTAAAATTCATGAAAATTAGTAGAAAAATCATTTTGATGTCAAACCAATTCTCATGATCTAGATTCAATGTCTTATTTCATAATCTAAAAGCTTATGATCATAATAGCTCTCTAACCCATTTAGGGTAGAGATGGCCGAGTGCCCCTTGTGTAGAAATAATGAACTTTTGTTCCAAATTTTGTTAAAGAAGTGTTGATTTGAGTTCTATCACACTTAAATGTCCTTGAATTCAATTGATTATGATCAAGAACCTTTCTTACCCTAAATTCCTAAGACATGGCCGAAACCTACTCTTGGGGAAATCTTGAGTTTTGTTTCAAATTCTTGAATCAAATGACTTACACTAGCTTCATCTATGCTTAAGGATCATTAATCCAAAAATTTGTCAAATTCTAACATTTCTAGCATTTTCTCTACCAAAGGGCCGAACCTTAGTTCCTATGAACTAGATGGATTTTGTTTGAGTTTACTAATCTTGATGATGAATTGTTGTGAAGGTTAAGATCGTGTTCAAGAACACTAGACTGTGTACGATTATCCGGTGAAGGAACGAAATTGTAGCCTGGGGAAAGTGCTAGTGAGCTTGGGAGCTCGTGATCCTTGCTATAGGTAGGGAGAAGAAAGTGTTATCATCGGAAAATCAAGCATAGTATAGTCTATATACATGTGTAGGAGAGCCTTAAACCCTACTAAGTCTATACCCTAAGCTAGAAGACAAATACTAAATGGGTGATTGATATACTTGATGGGATTGTGAATATGTGTTCTATATGATTTATATGATGATCTACGAGGGTTAATTATGATTATGTGCTCTATGTGATCTATATGATTACTTGTCTAATTGATTATATTGACATGCTCATTATTATGATATGTTATCAGTGTGATTGATTGGATGTTTACGAATGAGCATGTGACATGATTGATAAAACTGATGAGATTGATGAGCACACTATGAGCTTGATGATCATATGATGAAATTGATGAACATATGATGAGATTATGACATTGAGCGGGTTGATACCGATGTGATTCTAATTGATACTGTTATGACTTTAATGGAGCTGTGGGCTCGTGGACGCATGGCGTCATGATATTGATTTTAATATTGATGCAAGGCATCGTGGTTATGGCTGAGAGCCTAGATGTGAGATTCCGATATCAACCTGTAATGAATGTTTGTACATGCATATCATGCCGCATAAGAAAGCCCTTCGGAGGGCGACCCAAATGGGGGCATTACGAAGAAACCCCTGATGCCGGGTCAGGGCGGTCCAAATGGGGATGTTATTGATAAACCCTCGATTCTGGGTCGAGGCGGTCTAAATGGGGACGTTATTGACACTCCTCCGATGGGCAGTCCAATTAGGGACGTTATTGATCCTTTCGAGGATGTCCAAGTGTGGACGTGAAATATTGATCCCGACGAGGATGTCCAAATGGGGACGTTATTAATCGGCCGACATACATACATGCAGATAAGGATTAATACCATTCCTTAGAGGTTTGATCTGAGAGAAACATCTTGGAGATGGATGTGACGTATGTCTATGGAAATGGTTGTTTATTGTGTTATTGTGTTGTATGATTTCTACATGTTATGTGATACATGTATGTATGCCATGCTACTGCTCCTTTTTCCATATATATGATGATGCATATTTCTTACTCCTTGTCTTTTCTTTTATGTCTCTTCTATATGTATATATGAAAAGACTTGGTGGAAGATCCAGCTGCGGAGGAGTTGGGTGATACACCATGCGAGACTGAGGCCGGTGGATTAGCGTGAGGGCTGTTATATTAATCTAGTAGTTGTTAATGTATTTTACTTTAAGCTGGTACCGAGATACTCTATATGTAAATGTTAACACTGTAGCCCGACTGATAGGGCACCTGATGTATATGATATACATATCTTTATGTCTTACGTTTGATAATTACGTACTCTGATAAGCTGCGTGCTATATGTGATTTTGTTTCTGCGCGAAATTTTCTGCTACTCTTAAGCATGCTAATGGTTATAATGCGATTAAGGGTAGTTAATATATTAAGTTCTTTAATGGGACGGTGGGTTGTCTCAGAAGCTGAAAGTGTCGCAAGATAAATTGTGTCCGAGTCGTCAGCTCATCAACCTTCGCCTGTAACTCCCTCTCTCTGGCAGACTGCTCGGCGAGCTCCTGATTCAATCGTGTGATAGTCTCCTGCATATCATTTATAACCTTTGGAGGGGCACTAGGTATGTCCTTGTGTGTAGCATGATAGGAAGACGAGGCTATATAGTGATCACCCAGCTGCTCAAGCCCATACACATGCCCCTTCTTATTTCTACCACCAACAACCTCCTAATAAATGGCATTATCATCGACGAAGGCCGAAGGCTCCTGACTAGAAGAACCACCCTCCTGTGAGGAACATGCCTGAGCCTGATCTAAGGCCTCATAATAAGCATCCTACAAAATAAAGTTGAATATCATATTATTAACAATTAATAAACTACGAAGATTAATATTGTAAGTAGTATTAAAAGTGTATGCTTACATTGATGTCACGGGACTTTTCGTTCACTCATTCTTCGGACTTCAACTTCTTTGTCTTTGCCAGCATCTCGATGGCAGTCATGGGTCGGCCCATTTCCTGAGTCTACATATATTGAAATAACTATTAAATGTGAGAAATCACAATTAATTAAGTAATGAATCAAACAACATAAATTAAAATAAACTAAAATTAATTAATTGCCATCCTATCATAATACTCTCCAGCAGAGATACGACCGCCTTTGTAGGCGGAGGTGCCAGCATCTGTAGTTCGATTCTGCCGACCGATGGCGCTCTTCTTTTGGAAGTCTGGATTATTAGCAAAATATTCCTCTAGTTGCGCTCTTATATGAGCTGCAATCCAGTTCCCCTTAGACTTGCCATACCGAATATAGTTCATTGAGGCTTTTATGAGGCAACTACCCTTGTGGTCAAAGGCCTTCCTGTAACACCCCCCTTTGGGTATTACATAAAGAACATGTGCGGAATTAAAATTTTAAAAGAGAATTGCTGGTTGCTTTCGAAAAAAGGATAATTTACTTTAAGTCAGAAAACTCGGGTGTAAAAGTTTTCGGCCTAACGCTTTAGAAAGTAATACACACATCACAATAATAAAATCACATTATACTTAACAACACACATGAATTGGGTTTATTAACAAACCCTAAACCATCAAATATAAATTTTCCTGAAATTGTTTTTCATACAGAAGTTCCAAACTATACAGAGGTTTTCAAAACCACATACATTGATTTTCTCAATATTGTACATTAAAATCCTAAGAGCTGGTTTGATAAAAGAACTCTACGGACAATAGAGCCTACTGCCTAGTATACATCATACCAATGAGACTGGGTCTCGTTGCAACACCCTTTCCCGAGTGTCACATTCCCGAACGTTTATAAGGCCGAAAATATTATTTAATGCGAAAAATACGGTTTTGTTTTTTTTTTCTTTTCACAAGATGTAATGGGATTTAGTAAAGGTAAGTAATACTAATAAACGAACTTAGGTTCGCCATGAATTTCTAGAACATGTTGTAATAAACATAGAACAGAAACAGAAATAGAAACGTCAACAGCACTGTATACAGACATAAGTCTAAGGTATAACTGACATAAGAAAATACAATAAGTACTAGGAGTCGTAGCTCCCAAATGGTATTACAAAAACTGACATAGTCTGGCCGACAACAAAACTAAAACAGCAAAAAGAGTCCGCCTCCGGGCTCAAGGAGACTACTGAACTGAACCATCGTCACGTCCATCTGTTCAAGCAGCAACAGCAAGTACCAGCAGAAAACATACAGATATGGGTGAGATTCCCGTTCACCAACACAATAAAACAGCAGTAGTAAAAACGGGACGACTCATCGGGTAACAGCGTACCAACATGCTTACAAAGGTTCTCAATATAAATCATGTTAAGCAGTCAACAACATAATATCATGCTAAACATTTAACAGCATAATATAAGGCATTCTTAAACAATACAGCGATGTATAACAGTAAATGTAAACATCAATAGCCATGCAATGCAATGCAATGCAATGCAATGTATATGACTCAATGTCAACGTCACTGGGTACTACTCTGACCCCTACTCCATGGAGCAAACAAAACATTCGGAGAGAGTGAACGGGAGGACATGTTCCGGTTTCTGCCAGCCATGAGCAAGATGCTACAACATTCGTAACGTGCACGTATCTGGCTTTACGGAAACACTCTTGACCAAACATGAAAAGTACGACATCTAATAGAGGATATCAGTGTATTGCACGGATTCGCCACGACACAGAAGAATCACCAACTGGTCACATGTCAGCCCTTCCAACCCTGATACCTCCAAAAAGACCATTGAAGATCATCGCTGTAAGATTCACACCCGCATCAAGGTGTAAGCTCAACTCCTAGGCTCAAGGCCTTACAACTATGCAAATGAAATGCCAATGCTTACACAGAGCAGATGCGATAAAGCAATGTCTATCCACCCGGATAAACCTCGAAGTCTACTAAGGTTCTCTTCCTTAGGAACTATATGCGTCTTTTGAAAAACAAAACCTTTATCCACTGGATAAATCTCGTGATCCCTCCGGGATCGAGTCATCACAAGACTGAAACAATTGAACGACTGATCGGGGTCCGAATCACCGGTCCATCGTCGAACTACTGTTTCAAAACCCAAAATGTTTCATGTTTGTGTTTATGTCTTATGAAGTCACTGATGTACTAAATCATCAATGGTATAGTATATGGTCTTGTTCCACCACATACCATACTTAATTATCCCTTGTCTTCAACTCTAAGTCAATTACTTAACTTAGGTTTTTAATGCGTAAAACTTTACGAGTTGAGTTAAAAACTCCTTTGTAAACCAAAACAACTTCTTAATTGAAAACTCATTTGATTTGAAACAACTTTTGAACCACTTACTCTATTTCTAGCACTTTCTGAAAACAAGAAATTCGCTTAGCGGAGTTAAATTCGCTTAGCGAAAATGAGGCAGTAATACCTCTTTGAAAACTCCCCTGTATCGTTGGGCGAGAAATGGCTCGCTCAGTGAAATTCGCTTCATTCGCTTAGTGAAGATTATTTCGCTTAGTGAAAACGAGTCAATGATGCCTAACTTGTATTTTCTCTGTTTTTGCCCAGAGAAATTGGATTCTCTTAGCTAAAATTGCCTTGAAACAAGACATTAACCTTGTTAAAGAAAAGCCTTATGGAACTATATTGATTCTCATGAAACTTTTCATTAATCCACTTTTAAGTTACTTGATTAACTAGATGAACTAAGGATAAGGTATGAAGCATGTCTCACTTTGGTGAAAACACTTTGAGATTGAAACTTTGTTTGATCTTTGGATCAAAATCATTTATGGTTTTTGTTTAAGGCCTAAGCCACTAAAAACATTTTTCTTACATCAAAACTTGAATGATTCAAGAACTACACATTACCCTCCTTTTCTCAAGGTCATGGCTAAAAGCCAACTAGGAACCAATGTGAAGTTTTACTCCATCAACTAATCAAATCATGGCTCACAAAACTTACACAATTATGATCAACAATAACACACAACATTGCATCATAATTAAGCACCTAAGCACAAAAATCCATACTTAAGCACATAAGCACAAAAGTCCATACTTGATCTAGTAATCAAAGTAGGTTTTTCATCATGCAAGAAATCATTTTCTCACCTTGACAACATCATCATAAAACACATGATAAGGCATACAAGCATAACTACAAATATCACACATTGTTCTCCAAGAGAACTTAACACAACTTAATCATTAAAAGTGAACCCAAACTAAAGGGTTTCACCCACACATAAGTTAAACAACCATCTTCACTACCACCATCTTGGTGTGAATGAGGTTCACCCCCCATACCTGTTGATGAGCAGATTCTCGGATCAAAGTCGGTTGATCGGTTTGTGAACCTCCTGGCAATAGTCAACAACTACAACAACATAATAATCAAACATTAAACAACAATCAAAGCCAATCTCAACAATTCTAACAAAGAGGATTTCGGCCACCCTAGGTTAAAAAGGTTAGGAATTGATCTTGGTTTCCCATTTCATGGATTCAAAGGCATTAGGAAAGCTAAGGATGAAATCAAGTGTTAGAAATCAAAAATTGATGAAAACACTATTCATCATCATCAAGTAGGGTTCGGCCAAAAAGGGATTTTGGGCTATGATGGGAGTTGAATCATAAGCTCTTGGGTTTAGGTAGAGATTGATGATGTGAGTTCAAAGAACTTGGTCTTACCTCAAAAGTATTTTTCTACAATTTCCTATGGATTTTCAAAGTTTTGGATCTAAGAAATTCTTTTCATGAAAATGAAGATTGATCTTGAAATAAAGAAAGATTCAAGAAGCTAAGAGGTCATAGAAGTGATCTTACCTTGAAATGAAGGAAGATTGCTCAAGGAATCAAGTGATTCCAACAAGAAATCAAGGAGCTTCAAGACCAACAATGGTGTTTTCTCTCAAGAACAACCATGGAGCTCTATGTTTGGAAGGGCTGTGCGAAAATGAAAGAGTGAGGGGCTGAGTTCAGCCTCTTAAGAGCTCACTTAAGGGTAAAAAGGTCATTTGCCCAAAAGGGTAAAATGGTAAAAGTGTAAAAGACTAAGGTTAGGGGCATTTTGGTCATTTTGCGTCCAGATATTTTCAAACGTCATGACGACTCTGGCATACTCTCCCAAGTGTCCTAGGATGATGTGATATCAAGATTATCTGTTGGCGAGTCCCGATAAATCCATATGTGGCTCCGTTCGTCACCCGATTGAGGATTCCGCCCGAACGAAGATCAGGAAGTTATTTTTCTGAAATTTTTATGAAATTTAACCAAAACGTAGAGCATCGAATTCTAAGACTTACTATCTCGTTCACGGGTCCATCTGAGGTCTTCTGAGCAGTAAAATCATACTGTCAGAGTAAAAACGCAGACCGGACTCCGTTTGAGTTTTTGACTCAAAACTTAATCGTAACTTCCTACGATATCGCCGAGCATGACTATGGTCTCGGAATATTTTATTTCCATTCCTAAGACCTCGAATAAAATAAAGACATTAAAATACTGAAAAATTAGAAAACGTAAAAATCGGGACGTTACACTCGTCGTCGACAGTCCACACATCTTCGCCATCGGCATCAAGAAACACAAGCTACAGGGTCCTGATGTGACCCAAATGACCATTGAGAAGTATCTGTACACGTATCCAAAAACACAACAGGGTGTCCAACATGTACAGGGAAGGGTGAGTAACCAATATATGGATTTAAACACGATAACTACATGAACGATACACAAAACAGCATATGAACATATGTAGTATCAACACATCACAACAGTAGGAGTAACACAGGACAACACACTAGGTAACAACATATCCAACATGCATACCATAAATCGCAGTATATCATATTAATCAATTAGCAGCATAAGACATCTTTGAAAGCAGAATAATGATGTACAATAAGTAAATGTAATCATCAACAGCCATGCAATGCAATGCGATGTACATGACTCAATGCCATATGCCACAAGGGTAAACTCTGACCCCTACTCCATGGAGCTAAAAAATCGTCGGAGAGATTGAATGGGAGGACATGTTCCGGTTAATGCCAGCCATGGGCAAGATGCTACAACAAATGTAACGTGCACGTATCTGGCTTTACGGAAAACACTCTCGACCAAACATAAAAAGTACGGCATCGAGTCAAAGATGTCACAGTAATGCACGGAATACCACGACACAGAAGAATCACCAACTGGTCACTTGTGGAATCTCCAACCCTGCCATCTCTCAAGACCATTTACGATCGTCACCGTAAGATCCACACCAGCATCTAGGTGTAAGCTCAACTCCTAGGCTCAAGGCCTTACAAACTCATGCAATGAAATGCCAATGCTTACACAAGGCGGATGCGATAAGTCAATGTCTATCCATTGGATAAACCTCAAGGTTCACTAAGGTTCTCTTCCTTAGGAACTATACGTGTTTTTGTATTATAAAACATTTATCTATCGGATAAATATCTAGTGATTCTTTTGGAATGATCCGGACTGCTTTTCAGAATTGTCGACTGTCCCCACAAACCAACACAAGTCTTTTTAGCATGCTTTGTCCTCACTCACATGCTTTCTAGGAAACTTCCCAAAAGTTCACCCATCCTACAAGTGCTCCAAGTCAAACACGCTTAACTATGGAGTTCTTATGTTCTAGACATCCGAAAAGAAGATAAATCTTGTTGGTATAGGTAGTACCAATCAATTCTCATAAGCCTTCCTTCAACTCTACAGTCCCATACCAGCATAGCCTCAGGATTCCTTCAACTGTACAGTCCCATACCTGCACAGCCTCAGGATCCTTCTCGTCCCGATCATTACAAGACTGAAACAATCGAACGACTGACCTTGATCCCAATCATCGGTCCGTCATCGAACTATTGTTCAAAACCCAAAACGTTTCATGTTTGTGTTTATGTCTTATTAATCACATCTCAAATCCTAAGTATTATGAAGAAGGATTGAGAATCTACTTAGATAAGTCTTTGATCCTTTCTAAGATATTACTCCTTGATTTTCAATCAATGAAATAAATGTGATTCACTTAAGTCATATGAAGTCATTGATGCATTAAGTCATCATTGGTATAGTACATGGTCTTGTTTCACCACATACCATACTTAATTATCCCATGTCTTCAACTGTAAGTTAATTACTTAACTTAGATTTTTAGGCGTAAAACTTTACGATTAAGAGTTAAAAACTCTCTTTGTAAACCAAATCCTTTTTGATTGAAAACTCATGACTTGAAAGAACTTTGTTACTTTGATTAAGGTAAAGTACCTTAACTATTTTGAAAAGGATTTTCCTTACTAGCTTAGTGTAAAACCATGATCTAAGTTAGTGTAATGGAAATGTAATCTTTATTCAACTTTCTAACTATGGTTCCTTTAATTAACACTTAAGGACAAAGTCCTCTTTATATTTGAAACTATGTTTAACTTTTCATGAAAACACTTTTTGTTTCACTTTTAAATCACTTGATCACTTAGATGAACCAAGGTTAAAGTAAGAGACATGTTTCACTTTGGTGAAAACACTTAAAGGTTAAAACTTTACTTGATCTTTGGATCAAAGTCACTTATTGTTTTTCTTTGAAACATAAGTCTTTAAAACACTTTTCTTACTTCAACACTTTCATTGTTCAAGAACAACACATGTTCTTCCATCTTTTTCTTGCTAAGGCCGCTAGCCTACTCAAAAGAAAAGTGAAGATTTTGCTTCACTAACTTGTCAAGTCATAGCTCAAAATGCTCACATAATTATAACAAACAATAATCACACATCATTGCATCATAATCAAGCATAAAAATCCTTACTTGATCTAGAGATCAAAGTATGTTTTCCAACATACATGAAAACATTTTTCATCCAAGCAACATCATCATAAACTTACTCTAAAACATACTAAAGCATACTAAAGCATAAACCATTATTACAATCACAACGAAGCTCAAATAGAGCTACACAAATCAATCACGGATAACATATAGTTATCGAAAAATCCCTCAGGCAAACTCCCCTTACCTGTTGCAGTTATCCTCCGAGCTATCCTCCGAGCAAAAGTCGTCCGATCGGCTCGCGAATCCTCCCGATTCCTCGTCCGATCAACCAATCACAACTACATATACATAATCAATCCAAACATCAATATTACACAACACAAATCTTCCTATTCCTACCTATATAGGATTCGGCCATGGAGCTATAAAAATAGCTAAGGATGTCCAAAAATTCCTATCTCTTGTATTCCATCCTTACTAGGTGTACTAAGGCTAGATCAAAGCCTATTACACCAAAACTTGAACCAAAATCCCATCCACCAACACATGGAGGTTTCGGCCAAGAAAACCCATATGAGCTAGGAAGCTCAATTGGTTTCCAACTCTTGGATCAATGATCCTCAAGTATACACAACATTAGATTAAGTCTTATTGCTCAAAACTTGAATAAAAAACTCAACCTTTTTCAAGTTAGGTGGTTCGGCCACTTTAAGAAGAAATGGCTAGAAAACTTATTTGATTTCATGCTCTTGGATAATGAAAGAGAATGTGAAGCTAGATCATAGAAATTGATTTCACATTAAAAGGATTTTTCTACACTTTTCTATGAATTTTCAAAGTTATGAATCAAAACTTGGATCTTCATGAATCAAGAGATTCAAGAGATGAAATAGAGTTATTAAGAAAGCTAGGATGGAGTCAATACCTCCTAGATGATGAAGCTTAAGAGAAACTAGCTTGAATCACCCAAAAATCACTAAGTTCTCAAGATCAAACTTGAAGAACACTTGAAGAAATGAAGAACAAGTGAGAAAAAATGAAGAACAAAAGAGAGGAGAGAGAGAGAGAAAGGGCGTGTGGCCTAGAGAGAGAGTGAGTGAAGGTGAGATATTTATTTGATGTCATGACAAATTTGTAAATAACCAAAAGGGTAATTTGGTAATTCCTTAAAAGACTAGGGGCATATTGGTCATTTCCCCTATAAATATCTAGATATTTCTAGAATGATAATGATGACATGGTGAGTTACAGGGTCAAAAGGGTTATTCCATAAATTCTCAGGGACAAAACGGTCTTTTCATCCTAGGGCACGTGGTAAGTATGAAAAAGGTCGGGGGTATTTTGGTCTTTTCGCGTCCAGATATTTTCTAAACGTAATCATTACACTGATGAGCCATGGCACGCTTTCCTAGGTGATGTGACACCATGTTTATCCATTAGCGGGTCCCGATAAATCCGTTTTTAGCTCCGTTGTTCACCCGATTTAGGTTTTCGCCCAAGAAAGTCGTGAGAACTCGTTCATTTCGAATTTTTTTCAAAATCGTCGATATCGTTCGCAATTTTATTTAAAATCTAACTGTTTCGTTCACGAGTCAAAATTAGGTCTTGATAGTAATAAAATACTACTGTCAATGAAAAACGCAGACCGGGCTCCGTTTGAGCTTTTGCCCAAAACTTAACCATGGCTTCCTATGGTTGTGTAGGGCACCACTATGTTCTCAGAATATTTTATTTCACTCTCTAAACCCTCTAATAAAATACAAACTCGTAAATATTGTTTAATTCGAAAATCAGGGTGTTACACTTCCTGGTCTCCCATTCGTGTCGGGGATCCCATGTAAACTTTTTCTGCATGGAAGATATATATATATATATATATATATATATATATATATATATATATATACAAAACATAAATTAAAACTAAATATGACATGACACAACTTTAATTTACCTTAAACTCTCCCCACCACAAATCCTTTGTGTCTTTGTGAACTGTGCTGTAAGTGGGCCACAGAGAGTCAAACTTTGATTTGATGATTTTTGAAACTACTTTGGTAGTCAACGTCGGTGGAGACATCCTGTGATTAAAAGAAAACAATCATCAAGTTGTGTATTTAAATATTGTTATATAATATAACTAAATATTAAAAGGAAAACGTAACTAATATTAAACAATCTTGTTATAAAATTTAACTTTGAAAATAACTTACTCCAGATTGCCGGGGCCTGGCCTGATCACGATCCTCTGTGTAGTTGATCGTGAAGATGATGGTCCAACTGATGGCGGTGATGGCGCATGGCGCAGGTGTAGATGATGATGGACCAGCTGCTGATGGTGATTGCAATGGGGTAGCCTCAGTGTCTACAATGATATTATCTTGGTATGGAGCCTCCATCTAAGCTTGATTGATTGTAGTATCCGTGATTGTACTGCGGGCCTTTGTCTTGATGACACCCAACCAACCTTGATGACCCTCAGGATATGGCATGTAATAAACTTGCTCCGCTTGTTGTGCCAATATGAACGGGTCGTAAACATTATATCTCCCCAATTTCTTAACTTCGACATTTCCATATTTATTATCTACTTTTATCCCTATATTAGGAGTATTATCAAACCAATCACACTTGAAGAGAACTAACTTCATCACGGGCTCCCCGATATACTCCATTTCAACTACTTCAATTAGCACTCCGTAAAAATCATCTTCTAATTGACCATTTTTGCCTCGTACCCAAACACCGTAGTTATGTGATAACATGCCTTCACTCCATCCTAGGGTCCGGAATTTATATCCGTTCACAATGTAAATGGAAAATGAGGTAACTTTTCTCATTGGCCCCCATGCCCGATTCTTCAACAGATGATCTTCAATATTATTTTATGGATTTTGAACCTAAAAGGTTTAACAATTGATGTAATACACCATGTTAGAAGTGTGGATGAATAACAAATATTATAATAAATTACAAGGTGTTATTTAACCTGCATGTTCTTTGAACCAAACAGGAAACCTTGCAGAAATCTGCTGGTAAACTTGAGCGTCCGAAATGTTGGGTTGCCGATCCTTTAGCTCATTGGCATAAATACTATAGGAAATTGAAAATTAAGTTACTCTTAATATGGCCTAAATATTAAACAATATTTAAAACAAATGTGAACACTAACTTACTCTAAATATGGCTCCCCCTTTTCACAGTTTTGTAGAATGTACAAGTGGGTAGCGTCAATGTCATGTTGCTCCATGAAATAAGTTTTGGATTTGCCACTAGCCATACCCGGGTAATTGAAAATTGATATAGGATGAGTAGATGACCAACATTCCTCTGCTTCTATGTTACGTTCGGGTGGATAGTAATAAGAAGCAAAGGTAGATGTCTCCTCCACTAAGTAGGCTTCACAAATGGAGCCGTCAACCCTAGCCTTGTTCTTCACTTTATTTTTTAGGGAGTGCAAGAACCTAAGCACGAAGAAATTGAAGTATAAATTTGATTATAATTAAAACATACGTAAGAATATATGATTTATTTGAAGTAATTATATACATCTCAAAGGGATATATCCAACGATATTGGACCGGTACCCCAACTCTTGCTTCGTATGGGAGATGAATTGGAAGATGCTCCATTGAATTGAAGAAGCTAGGCGGGAATATTTGTTCCAACTTACATAACAACACAGGTATATTGTCTTCCATGACCCTTAACTGTTCCACATTTAGTGTTGTTGAAGTCAACTCCCTAAAGAAGTGGCTAAGCTCAACAAGTGGCTTCCAAATAGGTTTCGGTAATGAGTCAAACGCAATGGGAAGCAAACTCTGCAAGAATACATGACAATCATGGCTTTTCATTCCATGTAACTTTCCTTCCTTAGTTCTTTAACCCATTTACATACAGCTATTTTCTGTGGTTTGCTCAGTGCATAGTTTGCCTTCGATTTGAAAAGCTTGGCATGACCAAGGTCTTTCATCTCAAGGTCCTTCCGGTTACATATTTATGCTAAGTCCAATCGGGCTTTATCTGCATCCTTTGTCCTCCCTTTGATGTCTATGACAGTGTCAAACATATTCATAAATACGTTCCTCTCAGTGTGCATAACATCAATGTTATGACGGAGAAGGTGTGTTTTCCAATAGGGCAAACTCCAAAATATACTTTGTTTAGTCCAATTATGCTCAACACCATAGCCTGGAATATGTTCTCCTTGCGATTCATGGATGACCGGTAACTGGCACACTCTCGGACAAATATTGGGACCAGACAAACGTGGAGGAGGGGATGAGTGCTCAGTTTTGTTCCTCCTGAATGAAGTTTTATTCCTTCTATAAGGATGCCCAACAAGAAGGAACCGACGGTGATTATCAAAATAGCATATCTTCCGACTGTTTTTAAGTGAGAACGCCTTTGATCCCTCCATACATATTGGGCAAGTAAGCTTCCCCGCACTACTCCAACCCGAAAGCATCCCATAAGCCGGAAACTCATTGATCGTCCACATTAGTGCGGCCCTCATCAAGAAATTCTGCCTTAAATCAATGTCATAAGTCAATATACCATCATTCCACAATGTCTTCAAGTAATCAATGAGCGGCTGATATTACACATCAATCTTGGCTTTTGGATTTGACGGACCTGGAATTAGGACTGTCAGGAACATAAACTCCCTCTTCATCCACATCCCAGGGGGAAGATTGTACGGAGTTAGGATAACTGGCCAACAAGAGTAAGACTTTCCGGATTGACCAAAAGGATTGAAACCATCCGCACATAACCCTAACCTGATGCTCCGAGGGTCTTGAGCAAATGTTGGATGCACCCTATCAAAATGTTTCCAAGCTTCTCCATCAGAAGGATGGCACAAGACCCTTGACTCCCTCTGATTCTTGTGACACCCGCTACCCCGCATACGATAAAATAAAATAAAGCATGCAAGTTAAATAAAATTTTAACATAAAAGGTAGCAAGTACCACATGATCCGAAAACATTTTAAACATAAAAACAACTGCGGAAAAACATTAATCATAAATGAAACCCGAAACCCGATGTCACATAATCAGAGTTGGTATACATATACCGATAACACATCGGAATAAAACTAAACAACTGAATGTAAATCCTATCTACTACTACTAAGAGAGATCTTCACGGGATCACTCCTCGTCAGCATGCTCACCCTCCTCTGCACATGCAACATCATATGCACAAGAACAACAAAGGATGGGGGTGAGAAATACGATCATAAATATATGTAAACGGAATGGAATAGTAATTAAGATGACATACAACATACATCAATCAACACATGTATAATCAATACATATCAAAGATGCATGTCAATGCGAATGCAACATCACTACTCCGTATGCATGTGGCCAACAACTATAACTCTGGAAAGACGATTAGGAGTACATGTCCGGTTATCAACGTGGATGTTATGCCAGACCGTGGGCCATCCCCGAACACTCTCACTAATCCTGATAACGTATAGTGGCTAGTCAGGGTACTCAAGCTTATCCTTTAGGTCACTCCGACAATAGGTAGCTAGCCCATGTCACCTGGAATTTCCCTACCCAATGTACCCGCAAGGCCGGGATAACACCCATCGTGGCCTCCACTATCGCGATTCATCGTTTGCTTTCCACCCAACATATCAACGTCAACGCATGATGCATGTTATGCTCAACAACATGCAAACACATGTCCAACCATCCACCATCAACACTACATGGCTATCAACTTTGACCAACAAGCATCAAAGATGATTTATCAACATCAAACTTGACCAATAAGCATCAAGAATGATTTAACCAACAACATCGGTAACAGTACGTCGTTACCAATAACATCATCGTCTTGTTAATTGTTCTCTTTGTTAAGTCTTAACTTAACATTATCTTTATTAAGTATTATACTTAATCTTATTATCTAAACCTCAATTAATATTTTATTAAGATTATAACTTAACCTTAATATTTAAACCTCAAGTCATATATTTATTAAGATTATAACTTAATCCTAATATTTAAACCTCAAGTCATATATTTATTAAGATTGTAACTTAATCCTAATATCTAAACCTCAATTCATATCTTATTAAGATTATAACTTAATCTTAATATCTAAACCACAAGTCATATAGTTATTAAAATTATAACATATTCTTAATATCTAAACCACAATTCATATCTTAATCTTAATATTTAAATCTCAATTCATATCTTATTAAGATTATAACTTAATCTTAATATCTAAACCTCAAATCATATAGTTATAAGATTATAACTTAATCTTAGTATTTAAACCTCAAATCATATAGTTATTAAGATTATAACTTAATCTTAATATCTAAACCACAACTCATATCTTATTAAGATTATAACTTAATCTTAATATTTAAACCTCAAGTCATATGTTTATTAAAATTGTAACTTAATCTTTATAACACTATCCATCAAGCATAAGGGGTCAAAACTGTTCCTGGGCACGTGAGAATCGATTTCCATTCTCTGGAATCGATTTCTCAAGTCTTCAAAATCGATTTCCAATCTCTGAAAATCGATTTCAGCATGTTCAAATCGATTTCCCCAATCGATTTTGAACAAAGGAAAATCGATTCTAAAAATCGATTTCTACAAGGCCAAATCGATTTCCACGCTCTGGAAATCGATTCTTGGTCGATTCAATCGATTTCCATGTGCTGGAAATCGATTTCTGGGTGTCAATTCATACAGCAGCGGGTTTCTTCCGCTATAGACCAATCTACATTCTCTAATTAACATATCATTCGAGCCTAAGCTATTTATCATCAATTTGATTATTTCAACACTCATGAATCATAACCTAAGGGTTCTCAAACTAATCCTTGGTCATCAATCTCACATTGCCTATTTATTTTCTCCCTATAACTATGTTCTAATAGTATAGGATTAATAAGACACCATATCATGGCATAAACAACATGTTCATCATCATCAATTCATCAACATTCATAATAATCATGTACTCATAGTTATAAACATGTTATGACATCAGATTATTCATCAATCAATATTCGTACAGCCAGAAAACAACATAACAACATTCATAGGCACTTACAATGCATATAGACAAACATATAGGGGTCATGGGTTAACCCCTTCATCTTAACCTATCCCAAAACCCACATACTCATGATCAATTTTCTCCCCCCCATACCTGGTATGACGATTCACAGCCTAAGGGAAAGAGAACAAATCCAAGTTCTGCTACGGTTCCTTCTTACGGGTTCAGCACTTGATCACGATCGCAACACTGGAAAGCAGAGTCGATCCTTAAGTTAAGGATTAAAAGGGAAAACAAAACTGGGATTAGAAACTCACCTTGGTTTCTAACTTAGGAGATTAACTCTAGCAGCAGGGATAGACTAGCCAAACAACGGCGTGTTCTTGACGAAGAACACCCAAGCAGGATTCGTCCTTTGGGTTTTCTAGAGCGAGATATCAATTAGAGCTCTTAGGGATGAGAAGAGGCAAAAAGTGTGTACAATAGGGTGTGGATACTAGGTTTAGGTCATACGCTATGTATATATAGCTGTTAGGGACGTTTTAGGACGAATGGGCCGTACACAGCATAGCCCAGTAACCCGAACGCGTACACAAGCTCTGACACGCATGAAAATCGATTTCAACATCCATGAAAATCGATTTTCCTTGGGCCAAATCGATTTTCTTATCAAAGAAATCGATTTTGCCCTTCAAAGAATCGATTTCCTCCTTCTGGAAATCGATTTTCTTCACCTGGAAATCGATTTCCCAAATCGATTTCCCAAATCGATTTCCCAATCGATTTTGGCATCGACACCTGAATAAAACTTGTAGGTAATCCTCTAAGCTTTCCAACGCATCCTAGATCATCTCGATCGGATGTCTAGAACTCAAGATATGGCCAAAACCGTGAAACAAGTTATTTAGACTCGGATGAATTGATTATTCTAAAGGCTGAACTATTACAACTATGAACTTATGTACCAAAAACAAGCAAAAACGACATATGCAAGCATCTATGAGCAAGTATCAATACATATATACAGAGAAGTGAAAGAGCAGGGTGTTACAATTCTCACTGTGCCACCTCATGTGAGATGCGGTTGCCATCAAAGAGTACATTCTTTGTAGCCTTGGGACGATCGGGAAATACCACATTCTTTTTTGGTCGGTCTTCTTTTCAATGCCCCTTCTAGTGGTTGTCTTGTATCGATCCGTGCCACAAAATTTTCAATTTGTTACGCTCCTAGTTGCTTGGTCTTTAAAGTACAACATGCATCCAAAAGGACAACAATCAATTTTAATACAACCCAAGCCCAAACTGGCCACCGACTTCTTAGCATGATAAAGATTCTTAGGCTAATGATTTTCAGTCGGCATAGTCTCACTCATAAGCTTCATCATTCTATTAAAAGCTTCTTCCGACATATTGAAATCAGCTTTTAGGTTAAGAGCTCCCAAAGCAGCCGACAATTCCGAGTGTTTATCGCATCCCTCCCACAAAGGCCTTCGTGCAGCTGCCAACATGTCAAAGAATCTTTGAGCATCAACATTTGGATCTTCCTCTGTGTGTTGGTCCTCCATAACAAAATCACGTTCTAAGGCCTGACCTACTGAGGGTCCAGCATGATCCATGATCATCTGCTTATAAGGATTAACTTCTTCCCTTCGCTCGTCACTTCCATAATATGAATTTTCGATCACCACTGGGGGAAACTCGGGCAATGCTTCACCATGGTTGGTCCACTAGTAATACTTAGGCATGAACCCCTTATTGAAAAGATCCACCAGTACATCAGTGTGGCCCTTGAAAACCTGACATTTGCACTTTGAGCAAGGATACCTCATCTTCTGATCGGGGCTCTTTACAAATCTCTCTTGCTTAGTAGCGAAGTCTAGGAATACATGAACCCCATCCTGAAACTCTCTCGTTAGATGTCTGTTGCAATCCAACCTATTGTACATCCACATCCGATTCTCGGGAATTTCCATTACTGCTACCTAAGGGGGAAAGAATAGTTATTCAAAGATCATCAAGTCCTTATGAGATGGTACGAACCTTACCCATTCGAGAAGAAACCTCTCCGACACTCGATCGGTTAATAGTTATTCCCTGATTCAAATGTCTCATATTTGACAAAATTTCGGCAGCATTTCCCTTCGGTCTCCATGTACACGACTTGAGCGTGGTGAGATCTACCACAATCAAGTATGCACCCAGAGAACAAAAGGAAATGCATAGGACCGAAATTTCATCAACTATATACGACATTTGAAGAAGGAAATGACTATTATACAAGAAAAGGTTTTTTCCCAAACTGTCCCACTTGGACAATTCAAGGTTCAATACAATGAGCAGTACATTTTCAAAGTACGTGTGCTCATTAATATTGAACCTCAAACGGGGAAGCTACGGCTTTAACAAAATTAGAAATTGAAAATCAAGTGGAAAACTAAGGCTCCAATATTTTACCCTTGGTACTTGAAAAACAAGTTCACAGGGTAAATACAATTGCAATGGTGATCCCAACACTTTACATAAAGTGCACAAGGACTGATAAAATTGTAAAAAAAAAAATATAATTAACTAAATTATAATCACAGAGTCAGTCCCTATTGAGCTCCGCTCTTCACTAACAAACAACACAACAGGCATACACATGCATTTGACTAATTTATCAGCACACAACCAGCTTCCTATTGAGCTCCACTCTCCACTAAGAAACAACACATAAAGTTGGCAAACACATGCATTCATTATTATCAGCACACAACCAGCTTCCTATTGAGCTCCGCTCTCCACTAGCAAACAACACAAATCAAGCATGCAAACACAGAATCCGAAGCACCAAGCAAAAAGAGAATATTTGACTTACCTCAACTCAAAGCAAAAAGTGAAAAAAGGGCGACAACTGGAGAAGTAACCAAATGGCAATACTTTGCCGATTTTCCAGAGAAATTCACCCAAGAATCTAAAAAGAAGAAAAAGTTAGAGAGTGAAGTTGAAAAAACACAAAGTTGGAGGACTAAAAGACAGTTCTGTCTATTATTTGTAAGAATAACAATATAAAGAGTTATATATTAAGAATAGGTTAATATAAACAAATTTTAAACTAAAGCCTAAATACATGTTCTATATTAATATATTAAATCAAACATGGAGTTCTATATTTTTTCAATACATAATTAACTATAACCTTCTAAATTGGAAAGTTTATGACATCACAAGCAGGAATAATTGATCCTTTACAAGCAACTAGAATGCAGTTATATTTTTGCATACATAATAAATCAGTCCAGTAAGTTATCTGAGAAGTTAAGAACCAATTTTGTTATAGTCTAAAATGTTGATTATTTTTAATTTTAAATATAACAAAGAATAGGCATCATAATAAAACTTGTACACTTGTTGACTTTGCATAACCGGGACTAATTAAGTCAGCCAATTAGGCAATTGGACCTAACTTCCTTTGACTTTTCTAGGTGACTCTACACACTCCTAATAGATAACCCATAGACCAGTTAATTAGTAGCTTGCAGGTTGCACCTAATGAACTAACCCAATATCATAAAATAAAAGAAGGGAGGGTGTTGTACATATTAAAGAATCATTCCATCTGTTAGTTGAAAATGTTAACTTTTGACATGTTAATTTTTCTATGACATATATGCTTTGGCTACTACATGATCATGACATAATATAACCGCAACTCGGCTTAAGTCTAGGCTTTCTTTCCTACAACTGACAGTGATAGCCTGCATGAGATTTGTCCATGCAGTTCCATGACATTTCACAGATTGAAGCAATACTGCAATGTACATATTAAGATACTAGAGCTCCTATGGAAAGACTAGCTTGCATATGATATATGATAATACTTAGTCATCATAGTTGTAAGAAGACTGTAATAAGTAGGAAGTAACAAGAGGATAATCAAGCAATTTAGAGAACTAAACAGATCTAGTAAAGCTTCCAGCAGTGTAACATGTACTGCAAGTGAAGACATGGATGTAAAAAAAACCAAGTCATGTCTTAAAGGCATAAATTACTCTGATTGGGGCATAAGTAATATGTACTAGCAAACTCTAAATTATAGATTTAGCTCCAACTTAAATTTCCTTAATGCAGAATATAGTGATGAAAAACATAGGAATGATCCAGGAAATAATAATATCATCATTTATCAGGCAATAAAATATAAGAACTGACGAACCATTCCACAAATCAAAATTGAGTGCTTGGGCAACTAGCAAGTGAGCATCAAGTGCAACTTTTTATCTTCTGCATACTATTACCTAATTATCTAATACCTACTACCAGCAATTATAAATTCACATCACAATCTGTAACTCTATACAGTCTTTTAAACACTCTATATCTAAGCATTTCAATGAAAAAAAAAAAATGCAGTATGACCAAAATATATGTAAAGACAAAGAAGGTAATAAAGACAAAGGAAACAGATAACATTTGCAAAGAATGTTTAATACAAATAATAGGAAAAAATCCAATAGATGACAGTGCACTTATTGTCATTTGTCAACCTGGGAGTGCTTGGATCAAGGTATATCTGTCTTAGTGATTGCTTTTAAATTGTTACCAAAATATACACAAAGTCAATGGCTGTGATGGTCTTAGTGACTCCTACGCAGAATATGTGCTAATTTAAAAACTGCACCAGGAACAATTACTATAGAAGCTGCAACTAATAGCTTGTGAAGAATTAAAAACATAAGAGAGAACTTATAATAAGTGAATTCCCACAACCAAAATACACAGGAGATGAATCTGGGTCCAGGGCATTTTTTTTAAATTTCTGAGATAATTTCAGTAACAATTTAATCTAATCACAAGTGAATATACTTGTAGCAACTTAAAAGCTAATCAGAAGCTAATCAGTTTCAGTCAAACCCAATAAAAAATATATTAAGTCTCAGAAAAATCCCACAAAGTCAATTTCAGAAATATATCAGTTTCAGAAAAACAGAAAAACCCTACAAAAATCACAAGATAGTTTCATATAAATCACAAATAAAAGTCAACAAAAAATATAATCACCAAATTTCCCTAACCCAACTTATAGCTTCTGAGAGTGAAAATGTAACTCACGGCCTGCAATGTTTTTGTTATGCCTGCAATGTTTTAGCAAAGAAGAAAGTGGATATTTTCGCAAAGATTTCTATTCAGTTATCACATTTGTGGTTCAAGTATTCATGAATCCAACAAAAATAGAACAGGTGGTGGCATTACCTGCGTTGGTGGTGGCACTGAGGTGGTGATGGTGGTGGCTTCAGTGGTTCTGGGAAAAGAGAAGAGGGTTAGGGAAGAGGATTAGCGAAGAGGGAATAGTAAGAGGGCTTACTTGCGGCCGTCCGGCGGTGGTGCGGTGGCCTTCCGGTGGTCGTTCAGTGGTGCGCCTGCGCTGTCCAGAAGAGGGGCTGCGGTGAGGAAGAGAGGAAGAGAGAAAGAGCGGGAAAATGAAATGAGAGGGAGAGGCCCGCACGCCGGGTTATTGTGGATTTACTTTTGCGACCGATTTTAACCGGCGGCAAATTCGGTGACAAATTTTTTAAAAATATGTTTGCGCTCAATTTTTACTGGTCGCACTTATATCAAATTCGGTTACAAAGCAAAAAAATAATAATTTTGCGACCGATTTTAACCGATGGCAAAATATTAAGTTGGTATCGGTGGTAAATTTGGTGATAATTGGAATCAAAAAAATTAACTTTTCATTTCTAATTTTTTGCCACCGATTTTGTCACCGATTTTAACAAAAAAAATTGTGACGGATCCATTGTTCACAAAATCGGTCACAAAACGCACATTTATATCTTATTCCCTATTAACTGGTCATATGTCGCAAATTCAGTCACAAAATTATATACTGTGATCGATAATAATTGGTGACAAAATTTCGATCCCAAAAACAAAATTTTTTTGTAGTGCCTTGAAGACATTTGAGAATTTGGTGTGGAATCCAAATTTGTTTTAAGGTTGGGAATCCTTGAAAAGGTAAGGATTGAATATTGAGGGAGGCAACTCAATTTCAATCAAGGTAAAGAGTGATATCTCTTTAATTTGAAGTTGCTATCTTGTAATAAACATTTTGCAAAGTTAGTGGAAAATACCCAAGGCTTCTTAGGGACTGGATGTAGGTCATTATGGTTATGGCTGAACCAGTATAAATCGTGTTTGTGATTCTCTCTATCCGTTACTTTTAATACTTGAAAATTTGTGTTATTCAATTTCAAATTTGTTAATTGAATTAAGTTGAGTTTTAAGGAAATTTAAGAAAGTAAGTGAAAATCTTGTGCACTCAATTCACCCCCTTCGTCTTCGTCCTCGTAACACGAACCCTCTATGACTGGTCACATGAGACGACTCCGGTGCAGCCCACATTTGCTCCTGGACACGTGGACTAGGTGTGTACCACATGTGCCAGAAAGGCGGGTGTTGTATAACTCTGTAGGGTCCCAAGATATCTCCCAACGGTGAAGTACAGTTCTTGAACCGTATACTGATTAGGCTAGTATAGACGGTCAGGAAGGTGGCATGACCCACCTGCCAAACCCGATCATCATGGTAGATGATCTATATATCTCCTAGCATCTGAGTCCTTGGTGTCATCGCCACATAGGGGTGTTGCCTCCAGTCCATCAGTCTCTAACTGCTCGTCATCTGCTCGATGAAGAACGATCAACAGACAAAGAAGAAATAGGGAGATAAGGACACATATATCATCAAAGACAGGAAAAAAGCAGTAATATAGAATATAAACATGTAGCATGCATCACATAAAGCAAACAACACTCAAACAACCATCTCTCGAGTCAAACATCAAATCCATCTTAAAGAGCTCTCACCCACAGATCAACCTCTACCAAGGATACTAATCCCTTTATGAATGTCGGCCGATTTCATCATGTCCAATTGGATGTCCCCATTTGGACATCCCTGTCGAGACAAATATAAGATCACATGACGTCCCCAATTGGACATCCCTATTTGGGACAAGTAAGATCATCACGTCCCCAATTGGACATCCCCCATTGGGAAAAGTAGAGTCATCATCATATGCTAGCTATGCAACATTCATCCTTCACGAGTTGATACCAGAACCTCGCGCTTAAACACTCGGCCACGGCCACGATGTCTTGCATCCATGGAAACATCAACACGACGCCTTGCACCCACGAGCCACAACTCAAAATCAGAACTGCCACGGTATCAACCCGAACAACTCATCAACCTCACCTGACAGTCATCAACAGTCCATCCAAATCAACAATGACAATAGCATTGCAACAACAAGCATGCCAATATACATTTTATCATATAGACAGGTAATCAGGTAGTCAAGTAGGCAATTTAGCATGCACAAAGGGTATCGACTTAACAGCAACATCGTCTAACCTAGGGTATCGACTTAGCGGTGATAGCCCCAAAGATACCTATACCTAGGGTTTAGGTACTTTGTCAAGGCTCAACCTCTAGTAGGGTTTAAGGTTCCCTTACATATGAATACCTTCTACACTACGCTTACCTTCCCGAAGATATTGGTTCTTTCTCCCAACCAAAAAGATTGTGCGAACACGATCACGAACACCGTCAAGAGCTCACCACCACCATCACTAGCTCGCCGCTCTCTCTCTCCATCAACTTGCAGCCATGCACTACAAGAATTTGCGTCATTACCGACGGCCAAAACCCTGTCGGAAATGATAATAAATCGTTGCTAACTAAGAATTACCGACGATTGATCGACAGTCCTGTATTGGTCGGAAATACGCTTGTCGGAAATGGTTACCGACGATCGTTTCGTAAAGCCGACGGTAATTACCAACGCGGTCGGTAATGTTATGTGTTTACTAACAGTTTTTACCGTCGGTAATATTACCCTCGTACCGGTGGTCCTGCCCGTCAGTAATAACCATCGATAATTACCGACGGCTCTATTCGTCGGTAATTTTATTTTATTTTTTTAAAAATATATTTAATTAATAATTATTTATATATTTTATATTTATAATAATTAAAATTAACATTATTAATAATTACCAATATATTTAAAAATAATAATAAAATGAATACAATAAATGCTGGAACATAACCATATATATACATATACATATATATATATATATATATATATATATATATATATATATATATATAATGTATCTTAGTACAAAAATTTATATAAAAATAATACAATCTAATAGTTATCGCGATAACCCTGCAATAGATCGTCGAACTGCTGATCATCATCATTGGTAGGCTGCAGGCTCGGCTGAGGCTAAGGCTGACTGGGTGTGACGCGCTGCATGAACTCCTTCTGTTGTGCCATCATGGCCTCCATGGTCTGCAACATCCGACGGCCATGCTCCTCGCTCGCGACCACGGCCTCCAGCATATGACGCTCTTGCTCCTCAGATGCAGCCACTCTTTGCCTTAGCCTGACAATCTTGATGGACTCTTGTGAGTGGCGACTCCTGCTGGTGGACGCTCTGCTGTGCTGGGTATTGATGCTGGAGGCCCCTCGTTGGTAGTTGCGGGCGAGTTCTCCTAAACCATAAATGCGACCCTTCTTTTTGCCACCAGTAACCTCTGCCCATGTCTGAAGCTCCAGTCGCCCCTCCACCTCAGGGTTAGCTGCGGTGGACTGAGTAGAGGCTGCCTGAGACCTAGCCTGACTCAATCTCGCCTCATACTTCTCCTGTTATGCATAAACACACATCAAGGCGATTATAATATTTTAAAACAATACATTTTATAAAAATTTTAAAAAAATAAAGGGGTTTTACCTGAGTACGCCTCGAACGCTCGTCCACAAACTCGTTAGTACCCTTTCTAACATGGGTACGACGATGAACCTCGTTTGGCTGTATGTCACGGCCAAACTCCACAGCCTGTAACATAAGCAGAAATGAATAATAAACAACAATTAATTGACAACCTAATAAAAAAATTAAAAATTAATGCACTAAAGAGGAAGTTTATGGATGTACCATCCGAACACGGTGTTGCTGCTGGGTGATCGAACCTCCTGTGTGTAGACTCCCACCGGTCTCCAACGCCCAGTTTTTCTTTGCCTGCGTTGAGATTTTCTAGAACGCAGGCGAAGCCCAATACGCACACAGGGCGTCCCAAACTCCCTCTCCTAGCTAGTCAGGACGTTGTCCCGAATGATGGGCGTCCCTCAGCAAATCGGAGAGGCAGTGAGTCGCTTTTTGGTGAAAATTCTGCTCCACCTCTGCCTCATCCTCAGCTTTCCATGCGGCTTTCTCCTGTTTTAGTTGAACAAATAATAATATAACAAGAGTTAGTGAAATAATAAAGTAAGCCTCAATTTAATAATTATATTAAAATTTGCAACTTACTTTAAAAGCACCAAACATCCGAATCCGATCGTCATCCTTGAGCTTGCCCCAGGTGGCCCAAGGGTACTTCCATTGTGACTTTATAACAAATGTGATGGCCTTCGCTGCCACCTTCGACGGAAGGAACCTAAACAATAAAAGCATGCATGTCAAATAATCAAATAAATAATATGCTTATAAAATGTAATAAATATAAATTAATTGAGTTTCTTACCCACTCCCGCTCGGGTAGGTTGACCATCAGCCATGACCTCTACCTCCTCCTCATCTGGTGAATAGCCGCCACTCATCACCTCATCCTGTTCAATATGACGATCATCAGGTGGGAGGTCCCCAACCCCTGAAGTGGAAGCATCATGACGTGCAGACGACTCAACTGTGTACTGTGTTTGAAACCCTGGGGTGGGCATCATAGTGATCCTAGGTGCAGGTGGGGGTGGTGGTGGTGGTGGCCTCAGTGCAGGGGTGGATAACTGATGCAGAAGCTGCTGTCTGTGGGGGTCGGTGTAGGTGCAAACGGTGGGTGCATTGTAGATGCAAGCGGTCGACGTTGTGCCCAGGCAGGGGGTGGGTGAGGTAGCGCAGATGTGGATGGGGAAGATGTCGACGGAATAGGTACGAATCCATCACCAACATCACGTGTCACAACCCGAGCTCTGAGACGATGACGGCTAGAACCGCCAGAGGACTTCGCCTTCCCCTTACCACTAAGCAGTGGTCGGGGTGGGGATGGATCACGACTTCCTGAAGACATGTCTCTATAGAGTAATATAACTAAAATTCAAGTAACACCAACCAAAATCATCTAAAATGATGACATGTCAATAGAGCAATATAACCAAAATTTATTAACATTGAATTAAACTCATGAAATATAACTTAACATTACAAAAAACATTGAAGTTACATCAATCAAAAGTCTACATAAATGACCTAAATTTTATTCAAAACTTGAGAAATCGCCATTATCTTCATCATCAGATTTTGGAACTTCATTTTCATCTATGGAATCATCCAATTCTTCATCTTCATCCACAAGTTGTTGGTTTGATGACAAGATGATAGTATCCACCTCTTCACCATCGGCTTCCGAGTCACTTAAACCATAAAGGATAGGTTCAACTTCACTAACTTCATTGACAGCCGACATTTCATCCACTTGATAAGGCAAGTCTTCCTCTACATCAATATCTGCTTCGATGCGACCCCTTGGTTTTGTCTTGATTGTGACACACCACCCTCTTTTGTTTGTTCGAGTTGTTGGGAAAGAGACATAATACACTTGTCTCACATTATGTGCCATGATGAATGAATCAAACTTCTGATACTTTCTATCCATTCGGATGTCCACAATATTATATTTTGAATTCATTTTAGTGCCTCTATTTGATGGGTCAAACCAGTTACAATAAAATTGCACTATTCTTTTAGAATAGTCTAAAGTATTGTACGTCAGTTCATATATGTGTTGGATCACACCGTAAAAGTCATCTTCACCTCCTTCTGTAACACCTTTTACGTAAACACCACTGTTTATTGTTTTTTCCCCTTCGTCCATGATTGGGTATGAAATTTGTACCCATTCACGAAATATATGTGCCATTCATTGACACATCTCGGAGGACCTTCTGATAAGTCCCTTAGGTGTTGGTTAACAACAGTTGGTGCCTCAAGGTAAACCTACCCATGTAAGATACATTAAAGATAGGTTTTTATTTAGAGATAGTGGATAGCAAAATAGGTACTACGTACTTACTTGTTGCTTAAACCATTTTGGAAAATCTGCATCTATGCGAGCAGATGCTGCTTGTTCGCTTATGTTTTTAGATAATAAGAATGCGCTGATATAGAAATTGTGTCAATGTGTTCATTAATTATAATTAGTAGGCTGTGGATATTGTGTCAATGTGTACATTAATTACTACATGAAATGAAAAATAAAATATGTACGCAACATATGGTTTAACTTCAGTGCAATGGATCAAGACATGAACATGGGCTGACTTCCACTCAGCATCCTTTAACCAGTAAATCGTCTCCTTCCCAGAATGCCTATCGGGTAGGCCAAAGAATGATAAGGTTCCTCGGTGTCTTTCACTTTCACTTTCCATTTCGTTCCTACTATTTTTGGGTGGCAACATGAAATTGTTAAAATAATGGGAACAAAAATGGGTTGTCTCACGGTGTAAGTAAAACGCGCAGATTGATCCTTCAACTCTAGCCTTAGTTTTCACAGTTCGTTTTGAATCACCCATGAATCTATAAAATGAAAAGATAATTAATACAATTGATTAGAGAAAAATTCAATATTCAATTCAAGAATACTTATATTACCTTTCAAATGGATACATCCACCTATATTGAACAGGTCCACCAAGTCTTGCCTCATATGCAAGATGAATTAGTAGATGCTCCATGGAGTTGAAGAAGTCGGGGGGAAATATTCTCTCCAACTTGCATAGAATGAATGGTATGTTTTGTTCCATCCTAATCAGGTCATCCTCCCTCAATGTTGCAGAGCACAAATCTTTAAAGAATTGACTTATTTCAGTAAGCGAATTCAAAACATGCACTGGCAATGAACTGAAGCAATAGGTAGTAAACACTCCATAAATACACGACAATCATGGCTTTTCAACCCATGCATTCTTCCCTTGTCGACATCAACACATCTTGCCAAGTTCAAAGAATAATCGTCAGGCATCCTGAGTTCTTTTATCAAACGACAAACTGACTTTGCTTCCTCGTTACTTAAAGTGTAATTTGCTTTTGCTTTTAACATCTTCCCATTATATTGTTGCTTCATCTCTAAGTCCTTCCTCCTACAATAACAAGATAAATCCATTCTTGCCTTTTCGTTGTCTTTAGTCTTCCCACTAACGTTCATCACTGTGTTGAATATATTGCAAAATTTTATTTTCTCTATATGCATAACATCTAGGTTGTGTCTAAAACGATTATCTTTCCAGTAGGGGAGATCCCAAAAAATACTTTTTTTGGTCCAATTATGCCAGTCCCCGTATCCTTCTATTCTGGTCAAGCCACCATTGTCTGTCACTTTCGGCAATTCCAATACTATACGCCAAACTTGTTCTGATGTCAACCTAGGTGGTGGCCCATCTGTTTCAACTACCCCTATTTTGAAGGCGTTCTCGTTCTTTCTAAATGCATGATCGTTTGGTAAGAACCTACGATGCGAGTCAAACCAGGAACTTTCCCCCCCATATTTCAAGGTAAAGGCTTTTGTATGCTCCATGCAATGCGGACATGCCAATTTACCACGAGTCCCCCAACCAGACAACATGCCATAAGTAGGGAAGTCATTGATGCTCCACATCAAAGAAGCCTTAATCAAAAAATTCTGCTTCCTTGAAATATCATACGTCTCAACACCATTCCACAATTTCTTCAGGTCGTCAATCAGAGGCTATAAATAAACATCAATACCAGCCTTTGGATTAGATGGGCCCGGTATGAGACAGGTCAAAAACATATACGGTTTTGATATGCACATCTCAGGAGGAAGATTGTATGGTGTAACAATTACTAGCCAATAGAAATAAGGAGAAGCCGACGCTTGGATATATGGGGTAAAACCATTGGAGCATAACCCTATTTGTACATTGCGTGGATCTGTGACAAATTGAGGATGTACCCGATCAAAATGCTTCCATGCTTCGCCATCAGACGGATGACGTAACACGCCAGAACTTCTTGTATTCTCATAGTGCCACGTCATTGGTACTATTGTTTGCATTGATGCATACATTCTTTGTAACCTTAGGATTATTGGCAGATAGAACATGGCCTTAACTGGAACTGGTTTCTACCTACTTGTCCCAATATTGTGGCGTTCACGATACCTCAGCGACTGACAAAATTTGCATTCAACCAACTCTTCATGATCATTACCGTAAAAGGGCATGCACCCGTTCACGCAACAGTCAATCCTCTTAGCTGCCAGTCCCAGCTTGGATACTAACCTCTTCTCATTATAATATTTTTTTGGTAAACCCTCTTTTACAGGTGTCACGTCCAAAAGCATTTTGGAAAAATAATCCAAACACCCGTCGGCAACATTCCAAAGGGACTTGCAAGCTAGAAGCCTCACACACATCAATAATTTAGAGTCTGAGGCCCCTTCATACAACGGTTTATTTGTTTCAATCAAAAGATTATAAAATCTCTGTGCTTCCTCATTCGGAAGAGCTTCTATGTTATCATACTCATGCGCCTCATTCACCCTGAGAGCGTCACACACCATCTCTTGCATTGTCACAAATTGTTCACCATATCCGATATCTGCACAACTGCTTGAACCACCCATGCAATTCTCGTCAACTCCTAAGTTAAAATGTGGCACTTCTTCACCATGCTCAGTCCAAATCCAGTAGTTAGGCTTGGCCCAAATTTATACAAGTGGACCCTCACATCATCATTGCTCTTAATCTTTGTACACTCGCATTTAACGCATGGACATCTAATCCCCCCGTCATTGGTATAATGGTACTGTTGACTTACTTTGGTAACAAACTCTTCAACACCATTTATAAAAGATTGCTTCAGACCCCTTCTTCCTGAATATAACCTATCATACATCCAACTACGATTCGAAGGATTACAATCCATCTTCTGCATGTTTAAAAAATGCATATATATTTAAACGCCAAATTTTGACAGCATCCTTCACAATCGAGAATCACTCCCTTTCATTGGTATGACCCTATCCCATTCGAGAAGAAACTTTTTCAACACTCGATCCTAGTATTAATAGTTATTGCTTAATTCACATACCGTATATTTGACAAAAGTTTGGCAGCATTTCCTATTGGCCTCCAAGTACAACACTTAACTACATAACACGATCAAGTGTACATCTAGAGAACTAAAGGAAATGTATCAGACCAAAACATTGTCAAATATAAGGAGAGACGACCCCACTTACGTAGGATAATCCCATTAGTCCTAAGCTCCTACTATTATTAACTATGCCTAGCTGTATTAAAGCGATAGCATGGTATTCAAACAACGTTGCGGAAACAAACGGTAGACAGGTAAACAATAACGGCAAGCGTAGAAAACCATCAGAGTAAAGCGCAAACGGATAACAAAAACATATATATAGAACATGGGTAACTTAGCCCCATCAGCAGGGCACTGTACATACATATACAAACTGTACGGGCATAAACATAAAGATTGAAAAAAAATACAACCAAAAGAAAAGAAAATACTCTCGGATCTCGCTAGCACTACCCGTCCCCACTCAAAAGTACATGAAAAGCTCTCAGCTCACTACGTAGGACGCACTGGCAGGCTCCCACCATCAGCGGTGAGGGTGTCCTGAACTACCCTGGCCTTCGCCATGAGTACGCCTATACCGCACCAAAGGCTTATACTTCGACGAAGAGTTGGACACAACAATCCTATGCCAACGGTAGATCCTCAAATACTGCTCCATCCTCCGGCGTTGGCCTCGGTAGATGTAGCCTCTCCTTCTTGATACTACCGAGGACTGGGGTGCTGCCCACAAGTAGTCCCGCTCTCTCTACCTTGGAGGGCGCCACATCCTAGGGAAGGGAAGAAACTGGTACACGCAGTAGGGTCCGATAATGTCCACGTACGGTGGTATACCGCTCCGAAAGATCAAGCTGACGGGTCCTGTATATATCACCATGAAGGTCGAGGGGTCCACTCGCCATCCTCTCTCGTCATGATAGACAATCTCAATGTCGCCTAGCACCGGCATCCGCGGTGCCCTCGTGATGAACGAGTGAAGTCTCGGGTCCACCCTGTGTCTCAGCTGGCTCGTCTTCTTCAAGCGAACCTAGAAACAAACAAACAGGGAACACGGTAGGGAGATAAGAAATACAGTGCATGGCAAAGTCGAAAAACAACAGTAATGCAGTACAGCAAATAGATTTCATATAGTAAGTAGCAGGTACAACAAGTATGACAGATACTGTACTCAAACATACATCTCCCAAGACAGCACATGCAACAAGCATCCATCTCCATAAGTCTCACACTCAGATCAATACTCTAGACCGGGATACTAATTTCATGCACCATGTCGACCGAAAGACAAAACTGGTTTCACACCCGAACAAGTTCACACCGGAACAGGTTCTGTGTCGGAACAAAGTTAGTTTGTCCAAAAAACCGAAACGCTCGTCATGACCAATAAGAGTGCATCCCCCTTCCACACCGGAACCGGGGTATCTAAGTCGCCTCAAAACGTTAGCCTATAGCAATTGAAAGCTCTGGGATTAGTCGGGCAAACCAAACTGGATCGGGCGTCACGATAGGATAGGAGCTACCTCATCCGTCACTATAAACTATTCCCAAGACCGGAAACATCCCCAAGGTCACTCACTTGACCGCCCCATCTACTTTCCGTACCTGCACTCAGGTACAACTAACCTCGTATGTTGTTGGCATCCCATACTACCTGTCATATGGCTTCGCCACTTGGCAGCTGATGATATGCAACAAACATCCTTAACGGGCTTGATACCGGATCTCATGCCTAAATACTCAATCAGAAATAGCACGATGCCACCGCATCAACACGGCCACAGCCTCGACGCCACGCATCCAGGAGCCACCGCTCAAACAACACGACCACAGCCTCAACAGTCAGCATAACAGCAACGACACCATCCATGGTATCAACCCGATAAACAACACGACACACAACCAAACTTAACTCTACGACATACCGCCACAACTCTTAGCATCGTAATATCACAACAACAACAATAGTAACAATAATAGCAACAACATCGATAACAGCACCTAACAGCATATCATATATACCAAGTAGCATATAGGCACGTATATTGATAGTTACAACAGCAACTAAATGGCACAACAGTCATATGTAGCAGATCATCCTCAATCAACAGTTCGCTAAACTAGGGTTTCCAAACTTATCGGTGATAGCCTAAGGTATGCTAAACTTAGGGTTTAGGTACTTTATCGGGGCTCAACCACTAGTAGGGTTTGGGCTTCCCTACACACAACATATAAACAACTACACTGCTCTTGCCTTCCCGACGGCAACAGTACTCTTTCTCCCCACCTGAACAGTCGACACGCGAATCCACGCGATCACCGATACGCTCTCCCATGCAGCCACGAACAGCTCCAAGCTTCCCCACAATTGCGGCCCCAAGCTCCAATCCGGGGGAAATCACGAGCGCAATCTTAGCCCTAATCACGAGCATAACACATGCAATAGTGTTAGCCCTAGGGCAAGCTTAAAGACTAAGAGAAAACGGTAAAGGCTCGAAGAACCACGAAGAACACGTGGTAGGGATTCGAGTTTACCTTTGGCGAATCGAGAAACGGATCCGTCAAAGTCATAGAAAACCTAGCCGCGATCACAACCGTGCAGTCGAAATCGCGTTCTGGTACTTCGGTCGCCTCGAAACAGAGCTTTCTCTCTCTAAGAGCTTTGTCCTCTCTCTAAACGCTCTGAACTCGGGCTTGAAGATGATGGAAAATGGCCCAAGTGAAAGAGAAGGAAAAGACTTCACTTGGGTCATCCTGCTGAGAACACTTTAGCATGCGGGATTATCACGCTTGAGCATGCTCATGCTTAAGCGTGGGGTTCTCTCCACGCTTGAGAGTGGAACTTTGTCCGCTTCGCCTTCACCCTGGCTTGACACGTGTAGCACACCTGTCAAAACGAACACCAGCTGGCAAACGCACTCAGCACGCTTGAGCATGCAGCATACCAACGCTTGAGCGTTGGCACGCTAGGGCGTGCTCCCTTCCCATGCTTGAGCATGCTGCTCAGCTAGGAAGAGCCTTCCAAAAGCCTGACTTTCACATTTTCTAGTTTAACACCTTAGGCACTTCCAATCTTGTTCAAGCCTATTCCTAAGCTTCAAACTAAGCCTTATACTAAGACCAAACGATTCACACAAGCATCCAAAGCACTAATCGAGGTTAACCAGCTGACTAGAGTCACAGAAAAATCGGGATGTTACATTACCACCCCCTTACAGAAAAATTTTCGTCCCCGAAATTTCCGTTGGGTACCTGTGAACAGATAAGGATGACTCTGGCGCATCTCAGCTTTGCGCACCCATGTTGAATCTCCCGTTACCGGTTTCCACTCTACTCTAACTAGCGTAATGTGCTTACCACATAGTTCCTTGATCCTTCTATCCACGATCCGAACAGGTGAAGCCTCGTACTCAAGGTTCTCCTTCAGTTGGATTGATTCGGGCTCTAACACTTGTGATGGATCAGGATGGTATTTTCTGAGTTGAGAGATGTGAAAGACGTTGTGAAGGTTTGACAGATTTGGTGGTAAAGCTATCTGGTAAGCTATAGGACCGATTCGTCGAAGAATCTGAAATGGTCCTATAAATTTAGGTGTTAGCTTTTTGGATTTGATTGACCAGCCCACTCCAGCTCTTGGGGTAACGCTCATGAATACATGGTCTCCTTCTTGAAATTCTACGGGTCTCCTCCTTTTATCGGCATAGCTTTTCTGCCTATCCCTTGTGATCTTCATCTTTTCCCGTATCTTACGGACTTTTCTGTCGTTTGTTGTACCAACTCTGGACCCATAAGCTAACTTTCTCCAGTCTTAAACCAGCACAACAAAGTCCTGCACTTACGTCCATACAGTGCCTCGTACGGCACCAAGCTAATACTTGAATGGAAACTATTGTTATAAGTAAACTCGATCAATGGAAGGAACTCGTCCCAACTTCTTGTGTTCTCCAACACATACGCTTTAAGAGATCCTCCAAAGATTGAATTGTTCGTTCAGATTGACCATCTGTTCGAGGATGATAAGCAGAACTCATACTTAACCTGGTTCCCATTGCACTGTGTAAGCTCCTCCAGATCCTTGAGGTAAACCTTGGATCACGATTCGAAACAATACTTGAAGGTACCCCATACAGCCTCACGACCTCCTTGATGTAGATCTGAGTCAATCGCTCCAAAGAGTAACTCTGGTTGATAGGTAAGAAGTGAGCACACTTCGTCAACCTGTCAATGATTACCCAGACCGTATCACACCTTTTCTGAGTTCTCGGTAACCCAGAAACAAAGTCCATGGCAATGCTATCCCACTTCCATTATGGGACATCTAGCGATTGCAACAACCTTGCTGGCTTCTGGTATTCAATCTTTGCCTTTTGACACACCAATCAGGGTAGGACATACGTCACTACCTCTTTCTTCATCCCCGGCCACCAGAATAGCTTCTTCAGGTCATGATACATCTTGGTAGCCCCCAGATAAAAACTCATCTTGCTTTTGTGTGCTTCCTCCAAGATCATATGCTTAACTTCACTATCCGCTGGCACACAAATCCGATCACCGAACCTAAGTAGACTATCAGTACCTCTCTGAATTCCGAAGTCTTACCTTTTTTTACCAAATGCTTTACACTCTCGAGGTACTTGTCCTCAACTTGTTTCTTTCATAGGAGTTTCAGGAAATCACTAGTTACTCTACCCATCCCCAGATTTAGCTTATCCTCGACGATTTCCATTTCCAGATTCAGATCTCTAAACGACTCTAAAATTTCTAGCTCCTTTACCATCATCGTAAATACGTGTAGGGACTTCCTACTGAGTGCATCCGCTACTACATTCGCCTTACCTGGATGGTATTGCAGGTCAAATTCATAGTCCTTTATGAATTCCATCCGCCTTCGCTGCCTCCTGTTCCACTCTCTCTAGTTGAACAGATACTTCAAGCTTTTATGGTCGCTAAATACACCGAATTTAGCACCATAAAGCTAGTGTCTCCATATCTTCAATACAAACACTATCCCATCTAATTCCAGATCATGCGTTGGGTAGTTCCGCTCATGTACTCTCAACTGCCTGGAGGCATACGCCACCACTTTCCTTTCTTGCATGAGCACACATCCCAAGCCTTGATAAGATGCATCACAGTTTACATCAAATCGTCCTAAAGGATTTGTTAGGACTAACACAGGTGATATGGTCGATCAGTCTTCTCTTCAGCTCCTGAAAACTTTGCTCGCAAGCCTCTGACCACTCAAACGTCTTCCCCTTTCTCGTTAACTACATCATAGGTAACGCAATTTTAGAGAATCCCTTGATGAACCGCCGATAGTAGCCCGCTAAACCAAGAAAGCTTCTCACTTCGCTTACAGACTTAGGGCTTTCCCAACTCACTACTGCCTCGACTTTCGCAGGATCCACTGCGATTCCATCCTTACTGATCACATGGCCTAAAAATTGAACTTCCTCTAGCCAGAACTCATACTTCGACAGTTTAGCATACAACTGCCGATCCTTTAGCACTTGCAACACTGCCCTTAGATGCTCTTGGTGTTCCTCTCTACTCGAAGAGTATACAAGGATGTTGTCGATGAAAACAACAACGAACTTGTCAAGGAACGGTCGGAAGATCCTATTCATATAGTCCATGAACACAGCCAGAGCATTAGTCACACCGAACGGCATAACTAAGTACTCGTAGTGACCATACCGACTCCGAAAAGCAGTCTTTGACACATCCTCCTTCTTAACCCGGATATGATGGTATCCAGATCGCAGATCGATCTTAGAAAACACAGCTACTCCTTTCAGCTGATCCATCAAATCATCTATCTGTGGTAGCTGATACTTCTTCTTTATCGTCACTTTGTTCAACTGACGATAGTCTACGCTCCGCTTTGAGCATCCGTCCTTCTTTTTCACAAACAGCACCGACGCTCCCCACATAGATGCACTAGGTTTGATGGCTCTTTGCCTAGCATCTCGTCCAACTGTTTCTTCAGCTCCGCTAGCTCCACTGGAGACATCCAATACGGCGCTATCTGTAACGGCCCGGACTGCTTTTAAGGATTGTCGACTTTCCCCACAAACCAACACGAGTCTCTTCAGCGTGCTTTGTCCTCACTCACACGCTTCCTAGGAAAACTTCCTAGGAGGTCACCCATCCCAGAATTACTCTAAGTCAAGCACGCTTAACTTTGGAGTTCTTAAGTGATGGGCTACGGAAAAGAAGATGCATCTTGTTGGTATAAGTAGTACAAATCAATTCTTATAAGCCTTCCTTCAACTGTACAGTCCCATACCTGTACAACCTTAGGATCCCTCTCATTCTGGTGTGAATCGGTTCATTCATGTATCCCTCCGCCTAGAAGCCTGCCAGGAGTCGCTCCTTGTCCGTGCCTCATGCACCGGCGATCACTCCCCGCCCTCGTCAGCTCCGGGTGTTACATTCCCACCAGCTTCCGCTTGGTTCGTCCCCGAACCACACTGTACTGGGAGAGGTCCGCTCTGATACCATTTCTCGATTTGTGCGTGTCATCCTTGCGCAGGGGCCATGCTAATCTTCTCTGTATCGTTCCAATTTTATCAGATGTCCCTTGTAATGGCCCGGACTGCTTTAAGGATTGCCGACTGTCCCCACAAACCAACACGAGTCTCTTCGGCGTGCTTTGTCCTTACTCACACGCTTCCTAGGAAAACTTCCCAGGAGGTCACCCATCCCAGAATTACTCCAAGTCAAGCATGCTTAACTTTGGAGTTCTTACGTGATGGGCTACCGAAAAGAAGATGCATCTTGTTGATATAGGTAGTACAAATCAATTCTTATAAGCCTTACTTCAACTGTACAGTCCCATACCTGCACAGCCTCAGGATCCCTCTCATTCCGGTTTGAATCGGTTCATTCATGTATCCCTTCGCCTAGAAGTCTGCCAGGAGCCGCTCCTTGTCCGTTCCTCATGCCCCGCCGATCACTCCCCGCCCTCGTTAGCCTCAGGTGTTACACTATCGATATAGGCCCAGTTCCCGGTACAAGATCGATAGCAAACTCTACCTCTCTCTCCAGTGGCAGTCCAAGAACATCACTGGGAAACACTTCCAGAAACTCTCACACGATGGGTAAAGCTTCGACACTAGGAGTCTCCTTTGAAGGAACCTGTTTGAAACACAAGAAGGGGGTTGAATTGTGTTTTTGAAGATTTTAAAATCTTTTCGTAAGCAGATAATAATTTTCGCAAGGTTGGACACTAAAACAATTAAAAGCAAAGAGAGCTCTTCCAAACATCAAGTTGGACGCTAACTTAGTTTGATTAAGATAAGAAAACAGCGTAGGAAAAAGCAATTCAATCCCAGTTAGTTAGTTAGATAATAAGCTAAAGTAAGGGTAAGAGAGAGAAAAGAACACCGAGATATTATCCTGGTTCACTCTTCACAAAGAGCTCTTTAACCACTATAACAAAAACCCTTTGTTACAATGTATTCAACACTTCTTCAGGCAGTATTCTCAACCTCTTCAGGTTCTCTAAGTATTCTTTTACAGACAAGCCTCTTCAGGCTCAACCAAACTAAGGTTTTGAAAAGAGTTTGTTCTACTAACTCACTAAATGTGAGAATTCGAAACTAAAGCTTAGACTCTTAAAAACTCTACACAGAGAGTGATATGAGAATGAGGATCAGAGTAGCTTTGCTAGCTTTGCAAGCTTGAGATTTTCTCTTTGATTGCTTGAGCAGATGTTTGCTTGTTTCTCTTGAAAGATTTTGAATCGCTGAGTATCGCTTCACTTATATTTTTGCTCAAGTTTGATAACCTTGCATCTTCAAGGGATGGAGGTATATATAGCCTTTTGTCTTTGAACAGACTTCAGTCTTCAACGGATGGAAAAGGATCCGTTCTGATGAGCATTGAATGCATTTGATCTGTTGAGTCTGATAGCTTCTGAAGTTTCTGATCAGCAGGATAGACTATCAGGATGATAGCTAAAAGTGGTGCTGACATATCCTCTGTGTAGAACGAAAGTTGCCTTTTGTTTTTCCAAAAGAAGAAGGTCGACTTCTTTTAGTATCAGAGACATTCTGGCTTACGCTTTACATTTGAACGAATATTACAAAGAATATTTTGTTCCAAGGATATAAGCCTTTTACAGGGAATAATAAATTCAAATACTTTTACAAGGTATTCGTGCTTAAAATATAAAAGCACTATTGGACTAGCTATTACAAAAGTAACCGAAAGAGTCTTTGGACTCATGGTTCTATTTATTACCGTCCAGTCTGAGTAAGACGTAAACCACGTTCAAAGGTTGGACGAGATAAAGTCTTTGGACTTTGGATAGTCTTTGGACTCAATTAAGTTTTATCCTGCATACTTAATATAAAACGTTAGTCCATAAGAAATTTTTGTTCTTCTTAAATTAGCCCTTTGTTAACATCAAAACTTAAGGGATTATTTGGACCATAACCACTTTGGTTCCAACAATCTCCGCCTTTTTGATGATGACAAAACATACTATATTGATTGAACAAAGAGAAGAGCCCTAGAGAGCTGAAAAGCTCCCCCTAAGACAAACATTCTAAACATTTAAAGCATATAAGACAGATATAGCATTTAAGCATGGATAACCAGACATGTTAGAAAAGCAAGATATATTCAATCAACCCATTTTCTCCCCTTTTTGTCATCAGACAAAAGAGTGAGAACCACATCATAGTTAGTATTTTTGAAAACAAACAAATAAAACAATTTTAACAAGGAGGAGGAGGAGGAGGTTTGGGAAGGTAATCTTCAAACATTGCCATAATTTGCTGAAGAAGCACCGCATTGTTGGCTTCTATGGACCGTTGGACGAACTCTTGAAACTCTGGAGGAATAACAGAGGCGGAGCTCTCAGCTGTGGCCCTGGTTGCGTCCATATCTCTTTGATCAGGAACTACACTGAGTGCCTGAGAAGGAGATGGATCAACAGGATGGACCACTGAGAGAGGGATAGGTTGAGACTTAGACAAGGCTGAGTCTGCAACTTGTTCCACTTCCTCAGCATGAGTTTCAGAAGAGGGGTCCTCATAAACAATTTCGGTATCCCCAGTTTCTTCAGTAATAACCGGCTTAGGAGGGGCAGGAGGAAGAGCATCAGGATCAATGACAGGTTTGGGTGGAGGTGGCAGCACTTCAAGTACGATCTTACCATCATCATACTTGTTTTCTCTCCATCTGAGAGTAGGTGAAGGCAACACATCTCTAGGATAAAGAGGTATCCCAAAGATATCGTCTATGATCATGAAGTCAGCCTCATAGATTCGATACTGTTTTGGGTAGACACGAATCTCTTCTTTCTCCTCAATTGATAGTCCAGATGATGATACTTCTTGAAAGCATATCCAGATGTGGTTTTCCCAGTAGACCTTAGCATCTGGGTCATATCTGAATCTAGGGTCCTTTATCCAAATGCTTGCTAGAGCCATAGAGTCATCTCGAGGTTTCTTCCAAAATAAGGGATCAAAGGAATTTCTGTAAGGCAGCGTCTACGTCTCAAGCTTTTTCCGAAGGTCCTTATTTTTGTTGGGATCCAGAATAGGATTCCTTGGACAAGCTCGAGGAGGAACAACTCCTACTCTTGTGCCGGAAGTCCTTGACCAAAACTTCATTGGAAGGTTGTGATGAATCTTAGCTTCCCAAGACATGTCACACTCCTTGCGTATGGCATAATAAGGAAGAAAGTCACGAACATCAGAGTACTCCTTCCATGCTTTTGGATAGCTTGGAATGAACGTCAGATCAGGATCAAGGATGTAGTTGGTTAGACCAAACGTCCTTGCTCTCCTTTCGTACTCAGTTTTGCAGCCTTTCTTGTCTTCATTACGAAGAGCTACGTGCCTTTTTACATTGTAGTGGCACCATTGGAATGCCTTGTCCTTGATGAGGTTGGGATAGACTTTCCTTGGAGGAAACATCTTCTTCTCAAGGCAGACAACCAAGGGTCCAAAAGCTGTGTACATCTCAGTGGCCAGACGTTCAGTTGAAGTGTGAGGGATGGGGTAGTAGCCATGTTCAGGGGGTGGTCTAGAGGTGGGTGGTGTGGGTGGTTGTTCATATTCATATCCAGGTAGTGGAAGAGGGCTTTTGGGGTGAGGTTCAGTAGTAGGGGGTGAGTGTTCAAGAAATAGAACAGGAAAGCTGCGTTTGACCTCAGCCCAAATTGAGCATTTGTTACTGTGGTTCATTCATGGGATGCGTCTATATTTTCTTTTGCGAAAAATCCTTCTGGGGTAGGGAGCACCATAAGGTTGGAAGGGATGATCTCCCCATGGTGTGAACCAGTCTTCGGGTTCATTTGGTGAGGTTAGGGTTTGTGTTTGTGGTAGGGCAGTGGGTGAGGGTGGTAAGGAAGGTTCAATGGTCAAGTCCTCAATCTCAGAAGATTGGACAACAGAAGAAGTAATAACTGAACTAGAGATGGGTTCAGTATTACCTTTTTCCTTTGCTCGAGCAGTCCTTGCCCTTGTTGAAATAGGTTTAGGCAGGGGTGCAACAGACGAGGTCTCCAATCTTGGACCTTTGACTACCCTGGAGATGGGAAAATCGTCCTCTTCGTCCTCATCAATGGGAGCTAGAATCAGCTTCCTTTTTCTGGATGGTTGGACGGTGAGCTTTGGATGGGAAGGAGGAGTCCTAGCAGTTGGACGAGCTAGTTCAGTTGAGCGTCTAGCAGTGAATCGATGTTTAGAAGCTTCTTCTGAGCCTTACGTCTGAGCTCCTTTTTGTTTCCCTTCAGATTTGGACTTTTTGAGGCAGTCCAGCTGCATCATCACCAAGCTTTGCCTGCTAAACTCAGGCTGATGCGATCGTTCAATACCATGAACACCGTAGTATTTGACTTTTCTTTTTGGAGCCAAGTTCTTGAGGTAATTGTAGACCATATGCTTCTCGAAGATTTTTGAGAGAAGAGTAGCATAGATGATCGAAGTATTCTTCCCAGAGCCTTCAATGGCATACTTGAAGAAAGAAAAGAGAAGGTGGCGAAGGTTTAACTACCTCTCCAGTATCAAATGAACCAGGCAGAATTGGTGAGCCTTTGATACATTATCCTTCGACCCAGCCTTGTGAAGGATTGACTTGTTCAGTATTTAGTGATGAACCCTAGCCTTGTCAGTCATCTTTGAGGCTGAGTTTGTCATCCGAGTTCTTCAACAGACAGTCTCGGATGGTGGTAGCATCACCAATTTCTTCCTCCCAATTATCCTCAACAATTATTCCAGATTGAGCGCACCCAATCGCATTTGAAATGGTTGCTTCAGATACTATTACTTCAGTATCAAGCACTTTGTTGCGAATCTCCCTTGCAGAGATAGTAGGGTTTGTCCAGAACTCCCTAACTAGCGTAGGGTAGATTACTGGAGAACCTTCGAAAAAGCTTGACCAACCAGCAGCATGGATGTTAGAGAAAATATCAATCCCATTATCAGCCAGGAATTGCAGATTAAATTTGAACTCGACCAAGACATCAGCAATCTGAGCATTAAAGGTCTTTCCTTTACTCTTAGAAGCAGCAGCAGAAGATGTTGCCATAGTTTCAGAGAAGAGGTCTTTGAGAAGAAGGGTTTTTCAGAAAGAGTTTTCCTTTTTGAAGATGAAAGAAGAAAGATGAAAGCTTTTGTAAAGGTTTGATTTTTAACAAGACTTAGGTTTTAAAGAGAAGAGAAGAGAGAACGAAAACCTTTCGTATTTTCAAAGAGAGAGAGCGAAACGGCGTGCATTAAATGCCTGACACACGTTCAGACTTTGAAACCGTAAAAAGCATTTTTGGCAAACAATGAAAACAAAAACTGACTCAATTAAGGGAATGAGAGATAATAGATCATTCGACAAAGATTGAGTTCCATTAATGCATTAGACGAGCAAGCAGAAATTACAATGGACGAGCATATATTGAACGTAATGCAAATGTTAGACGCATGCATTGGACTCTTAGTCAATCAATGAAATGTATGTTCAGATATTTTCTTATAAATGTGAACCTATCTTCGGCTAATGGTTTAGTGAAGATATCTGCCCATTGATGGTCAGTATCAACAAATTGAATATCTATTATCCCTTTTTGCACATAGTCTCTAATAAAATGGTGCTTTATTTCTATATGCTTTGCTCTAGAATGCAGTATGGGGTTCTTTGACAAGTTAATTACAGCAGTGTTATCACACATGATAGGGATGTTACTTACAAACACGTTGTAGTCTTCCATCTGATGTTTGATCCAAAGCAGTTGTGAACAGCAACTGGCAACAACAATGTACTCAGCTTCAGCAGTTGATAGAGCAATTATGCTTTGCCTTTTGCTTGACCATGAGACAAGATTAGCACCAATGAAGTGACACCCTCCACTTGTGCTTTTTCTTTCTATTTTGTCTCCAGCATAGTCAGCATCACAGAATCCAACTAATTTGTATTCATCAAATTTCTTATACAAAAGACCCAGATTAGTAGAACCTTTTAGATATCTAAAGATTCTTTTTACTGTTGAGAGATGAGACTCTCTTGGATCGGATTGAAAATGAGCACATAAGCAAACACTAAACATGATATCAGGTCTGGACGCAGTTAGATATAAGTGGGAACCAATCATACCTCTATATACCTTTTGGTCTACCTTTTTATCTTTATCATCTTTGTTTAGCACGGACGTTGGATGCATTGGTGTATTCATAGGTTTACAGTCGTCCAACTTGAAGCGTTTCATAAGCTCCTTTGTGTACTTCGTCTGATGAATGTACACTCCGTCTGAAGTTTGCTTTACTTGAAGTCCGAGGAAGAATTTTAGTTCTCCCATCATGCTCATTTCAAATTCCCTTTGCATTAAGTCAGAAAACTCTTGGCAAAGAGATTCATCAGTTGCACCAAATATAATATCATTAACGTAAATTTGAGCAACAATAAATTCCTTTTTATTTATTTTTCTAAACAGAGTTGTGTCCACTTTTCCTCTCGAGAAACCATTCTCCATTAGGAAAGTGCTGAGTCTCTCATACCAAGCTCTAGGAGCTTGTTTGAGTCCATATAAAGCTTTCTTAAGCTTATATACATGCTCAGGACGGTTTTGATCTTCAAAACCAGGTGGTTGAAAAACATATACTTCTTCATTAATTACACCATTTAGGAATGCACTTTTTACATCCATTTGATAAAGCATGATTTTATGATGTGCAGCATATGAGAGTAAGATGCGTATAGCTTCTAATCTAGCTACTGGAGCAAAGGTTTCAGTATAATCAATACCTTCCTCTTGTGAGTAGCCTTGAGCAACTAACCTTGCTTTATTCTTTACAACTTTGCCATCTTTGTCCAGCTTGTTGCGATAGACCCACTTGGTTCCAATGATAGACATATCCTTAGGCAAGGAGACCAGCGTCCAAACGTCACTTCGTTGAAACTGGTTGAGCTCCTCTTGCATAGCGAGGATCTAGCACTCGTCCAGTAAGGCTTCGTCCACAGACTTTGGTTCCATCTCAGAGATGAAAGCTGAGTCAGCTTGCTCTCTGAAGGTTGACCTTGTCCGGATGCTATCATTAGGTTTGCCAATGATTTGATCCTCAGGATGATAAGTCCTGAATTGCCATGAATGAGGGGTGTTTACAGCTTGCTGAGACGATAATGCGTCTTGCATAGCGTCTGATGCCTCGTCTTTGTTGGTTGTTGGACGAGCATCTGAATCATTCAGATTCATATCTGCAAAAGAATCATCTAGCTATGATAATCTCTTATCAGGCTGTTTGTCATCAAACTTAACATGGATGGATTCTTCAACAATCAAAGTTCTAGAGTTATAGACTCTAAAAGCTTTGGACGTTTCAGAGTATCCTAACAATATTCCATTATCTACTTTGGCATCAAACTTTCCTAGTTGATCCTTAGTATTTAAAATAAAGCATTGACATCCGAAGGGGTGGAAATAAGAAATGTTGGGTTTGCGTCCTTTCCACAATTCATAAGGAGTCTTATTCAAGATTGGTCTTATGTATATTCTGTTTTGAATGTAGCAGGCAGTATTTACAGTTTCAGCCCAGAAGTGCTTAGGGACAGAATTATCACTGAGCATCGCCCTAGCCATCTCTTGAAGAGATCGGTTCTTTCTCTCAACAACACCATTCTGTTGTGGTGTTCTAGGGGCAGAGAAATTGTGATGAATACCACTTACACAGAACCTTTGGAAAAGCTCATTTTCAAATTCGCCTCCATGATCACTTCTGATTGAGCTGATGAATATGCCTTTTTCATTCTGGACTCGCTTACAGAATATAGAAAAGACCTTGATAGACTCATCCTTGCGAGCAAGGAACTTAACCCATGTCCATCTAGTATAGTCGTCTACTATGACAAGTCCATATTTCTTACCATTCACAGAAGCTGTCCTTGTTGGACCAAACAAATCATGATGTAATAATTCTAGTGGTCTAGAAGTACTAACAATGTTCTTGGACTCAAAAGAGTTCTTAACATGTTTTCCTTTTTGACATGAGTCATAGAGACCGTCTGATCTAAACACAATCTTTGGTAATCCTCTTACGAGGTTATGCTTGTTTAGTCTAGAGATTAATCTCAGACTTGCATGACCAAGTCTTTTGTGCCAGATCCATCGCTCATCTTCAATAGACACTAGACATGATACACTTTGAGTTGAGAGTTCCCCCAAGTTAATCTTATACAGATTATTTTGCCTTTTGGCAGTGAATAAGATGGACCCATCAGGGTTCTTGACCATACATTCACCTTTATTGAAGGAAACATCAGACCCACTGTCACATAATTGACTTATGCTAAGCAAGTTGTGTTTTAATCCTTCAACCAGAAGAACATTATCTATAGAGGGAAGAGGATGCTTACCAATCTTACCTATTCCTACTATCTTTCCCTTCTGGTTGCCTCCAAATGTGACCCATCGACCAGTCTTCTCACGGATTTCTTGGAACATACACCTTTCTCCCATCATGTGACGTGAGCAACCACTGTCCAAGTAGCAGGACTGGGGTCTTTTTTGTGTTGCTAAGCAGATATGCAACAGGTATTATCATATTCTTAGGTACCCAGATAGACTTGGGTCCTTTTGGGTTAGTTGGTGGTCTTCGTCCATGCATTTTGTTTTTATTCTTGTAAATGCATTTTGAAGAGTTATGACCACTCTTTCCACAAATCTTACAGTAAGTTCTGGATGCATGCAATTTATTTTCTTTTTGCTTTCCATAGGAATGAAAAGCTTTGTGATGTTTGTTGGACCCTGATATTTTCTGGACGCACTTTGTTTCTCAGAGTCATTGCCTAGGCCAGACTTATCATGAGGTGATCTAGAGTACCTCAATATCAGGTCTAGCTTCTCTGATCCTCCAACAAGCTTAGACACGCTTTTGGTGAGATCAGATACCTCTTGTTTCAGTCTAGTTACCTCGTGGGGTTCACTGGACTCAGAGGTGAGTTTGTCAGTTAGACTGACATTCTCAGCTTTAAGCTTATTATTCTCTTCAACAAGTTGCTCATTTAGTTTGTTGGACTCTTCCAACTCTTCATTCACTTATGACAGTTTTCTTTTAAGCATGATGTATTGATGATGCAATAGAGAATAATCATTTAGCAGTTCATCATATGCTTCTTGAAGAGAGTCAGAAACAGATACCTCATCATCTTCTGATTCAGCGTCCGAAGAGCTTTTGACCATCAGACAGAGATTTGAGGTAGACGGGCTCCTTGGTCTGAACCGATGTTCCAAAGCGTCCAGCTTCTCCTTAGTTGTTTGGGACTGCGAGACCATGTCCAGTCTTGGATGATCAAGGGCGTTGATAAGACACCAGTTAGCATGAGCATTTTGGGAACACTGCAACACCCTTTCCCGAGTGTCACATTCCCGAACGTTTATAAGGCCGAAAATATTTATTAATGCGGAAAATATGATTTTTCTTTTTCTTTTCTTTTCATAAAGATGTAATGGGATTAGTAAAGGTAATAAATAATACTAATAAGTGAACTTAGGTTCACCATGCATTACTAGGACATACATACAGTATTATAAATACAAAAACAGAAAACGAAAAACATCAACATCAACATTACTGTATACAGACATAAGTCTAATGTATGACTGACATAAGAAAATACAATAAGTACTAGGAGTCGTAGCTCCCAAAAGGTACTACAAAAATAGACATAGTCTGGCCGACAACAAAACTAAAACAGCAAAAGAGTCCACCTCCGAACTCAAAAGGACTGCGGAACCGAACCATCGTCGCGTCCATCTGTTTAAGCATCAACAGCAAGTACCAGCAGAAAACATACAGATATGGGTGAGATTCCCGTTCATCAACACAACAAAATAGCAGTAGTAAAAACGGGACGACTCACCGGGTAACAGCGTACCCAACATGCTTACAAGGTTCTCAATATAAATCATATTAAGCAGTTAACGACATAATAGCATGCTAAACATTTAACAGCATAATATAAGGCATCCTTAAACAGTACAGCGATGTATAACAGTAAATATAACATCAATAGCCATAAACATCAATAGCCATGCGATGCAATGCAATGTATATGACTCAATGTCAATGTCACTGGGTACTACTCTGACCCCTACTCCATGGAGCTAACAAAACATTCGGAGAGAGTGAATGGGAGGACATGTTCCGGTTTCTGCCAGCCATGAGCAAGATGCTACAACATTCGTAACGTGCACGTATCTGGCTTTACGGTAACACTCTCGACCAAACATGAAAAGTACGGCATCTAGTAGAGGATATCAGTGTATTGCACGGATTCGCCACGACCCAGAAGAATCACCAACTGGTCACATGTCAGCCCTTCCAACCCTGATACCTCCAAAAAGACCATTGAAGATCGTCACCGTAAGATTCGCACCCGCATCAAGGTGTAAGCTCAACTCCTAGGCTCAAGGCCTTACAACTATGCCCATGAAATGCCAATGCTTACACAAAGCAGATGCGATAAAACAATGTCTATCCATTGGATAAACCTCAAGGTTCACTAAGGTTCTCTTCCTTAGAAACCACACACGTCTTTGTTTTATAAAACATTTATCCATCGGATAAAACAATTATCCATCGGATAAATATCTCGTGATTCCTTTGGAATGATCCAGACTGCTTTCAGAATCGCCGACTGTCCCCACAAACCAACACAAGTCTTTTCAGCGTGTTTTGTCCTCACTCACACGCTTTCTAGGAAACTTCCCAGAAGGTCACCCATCCCATAATTACTCTAAGTCAAGCACGCTTAACTATAAAGTTCTTATGTTCTAAGCTCCCGAAAAGAAGATAAATCTTGTTGATATGGGTAGTACCAATCAATTCTTATATGCCTTCCCTTAACTATACAGTCCCATACCTGCATAGCCTCAGGATTCCTTCCACTGTACAGTCCCATACCTGCACAGCCTCAGGATCTCTCTCATCCCAGTTATCACAAGACAGAAACAATTGAACGATTAACCTGGATCCGAATCATCGGTCCATCATCGAACTACTGTTTCGAAAACCAAAACGTTTCGTGTTTGTGTTTACGTCTTATGAATTATGTCTCAAGTCCTAAGCATTATGAATAAGGATTGAGAATCCTCTTAGATAAGTCTTTAAGCCTTTCTAAGATATTAATCCCTTGTCTTTCAATTAAGGAAACAAGTGTTGATTTCACTTAAGTCTTATGAACTCATTGATGTACTAAGTCACCAATGGTATAGTACATGGTCTTGTTCCACCACATACCATACGTAATTAACCCTTGTTTTCAACTCTAAGTTAATTACTTAACTTAGGTTTTTCACGTATAAAACTCTTACGATTGAGTTAGAAAACTCCTTTTGTAAACCAAACAACTTTTACAATTAAAAACTCATTTGATTTAAAACAGCATTTGAACTACTTACTTCATTTCTAGCATTTTCTGAAACATGAAATTCGCTTAGCGGAATTTCATTCGCTTAGCGAAAATGAGGCAGTAATGCCTCCTTTGGAACTCCTCTGGTTCGCTCAGCGAGACACAAATCGCGTAGCGAAATATATTGTATTCGCTTAGCGAATATGAATTCGCTTAGCGCAAATTCAGACGGTTGCACCTCTTTAGAAACACCTCTGGATCGCTCGGCGAGACAGAATTCGCGTAGCGAAACTTCACTTTATTCGCTTAGCGAGAATGATTTCGCTTAGCGAAAGTTCAGACGGTTACACCTCTATTGGAGACTTCTCTGGATTGCTCAGCGAGATGTAATTCGCGTAGCGAAATTTGCTGGGTTCGCTTAGCGAATATGAATTCGCTTAGCGAAAGTGAGGCAGTGATGCCCAACTAAGACTTTCCCTGTTTTTCGCGTAGCGAAAGTAATTTCGCTTAGCGAAAAGTTGCCTTAAAACAAGACATCAACCTTATGGAACCATTTTGATTCTCTTCATGAAACCACTTCTTTTCTCATTTTGAGTTACTTGATTAGCTAGATGAACTAAGGATAAGGTATAAAACATGTTTCACTTTGGTGAAAGCACTTTGAGATTAAATTCCATTTAAAGTCACTTAGGGTTTTTCTTTGAAAAACACAAGTTATTGAAAACACTTTCTTTACATCAAACTTGACTTGTCCAAGAACTATTCATATCCTTCCTTTCCTCAAGGTCATGGCTAATAGCCAACTAGGAATCAATGTGAAGTTTTACTTCATCAACCAATCAAAGTATGGCTCACAACACTTACACAATCATGATAACAATAATACACATTACTACATCATAATCAAACATCCAAGTCCATCACACATTATGGTCTCATAATCAACAATAAAAGTCCATACTTGATCTAGTGATCAAAGTAGGTTTTCCAACATACATGAAAATGGTTTTTCATTCAATCATCTCATCATCAACATATACTAAAGCACACTACAACATACTCAAGCATAAACTCATCATGACAACCTTGTTCTCCAAGAGAACTTAACAAAACATAACAACTAAAAGTGAACCCAAACTAAAGGGTTTCACCCACACATAAAGTAAACAACCATCTTCACCACCACCATCTTGGTGTGATGAGGTCCTTCTCCCCATACCTGTTGAAGAGCAGATTCCCGGATCAAAGTCGGTTGATCGGTTTGTGAACCTTCTGATAATTGTCACCAACTACAAACAACCAAACCATCAAACATTAAACAATAATCAAACCACTCAACAATTCTCACAAAGAGGGTTTCGGCCACCCTAAAGAGAATAAAGCTAGGAATTGATCTTGGTTTTCCATTTCATGGATTCAAAGGCATTAGGAAAGCTAAGGATGAACTCAAGTGTTAAAAATCAAAACTTGATGAAAACACTATTCATCATCATCAAGAAGGGTTCGGCCCTAATGTGCTTTTTGAGCTATGATGAGAGTTGAATCATAAGCTCTTGGGTTTAGGTAGAGAATGATGAGGTGAGTTCAAAGAAATTGGTCTCACATCAAAATGATTTTTCTACAATTTCCTATGGATTTTCAAAGTTTTGGATCTAAGAAATGATTTTCATGAAAATGGATCTTGATCTTGAAATAAAGAGATATTCAAGAAGCTAAGAGATCATAGAAGTGATCTTACCTTAAAATGATGGAAGATTGCTCAAGGAATCAAGTGATTCCAACAAGAACTCAAGCTTTTCTCAAGACAACAATGGTGTTTTCTCTCTAAAGTTGAAGATGGTGTTCTTGGCTCTTCAAGAAGGGCTGGGCTGCGTGAATGAGAGGGTGTGAGGGCTGAGTTCAGCCTTAAAACAAGTCACTTAAGGGCAAAAAGGTCATTTGCCAAAAGGGTAAAATGGTAAAAGTGCAAAAGGCTAAGGTTAGGGGCATTTTGGTCATTTCGCATCTAGATTTTCCCGATCGTCATGACGACTCTGGCATACTCTCCCAAGTGTCCTGGGATGTTGTGATATCAAGATTATCTGTTGGCGAGTCTCGGTAAGTCCATATGTTGCTCCGTTCGTCACCCGATTGAGAAATCCGCCCGAACGAAGGTCAGGAAGTGATTTTTCTGAAATTTTTACGAAATTTAACCAAAACGTAGATAATCAAATTCTAAGACTTACTGTCTCGTTCACGGGTTTATCTGAGGTCTTCTGAGCAGTAAAATCATACTGTCAGTGTAAAAACGCAGACCGGACTTCGTTTGAGTTTTTGACTCAAAACTTAATCGTAGCTTCCTACGATATCGTCGAGCGTGACTATGGTCTCGGAATATTTTATTTCTATTCCTAAGACCTCGAATAAAATAAAGACGTTAAAATACTGAAGAATTAGAAAACGTGAAAATCGGGGCGTTACATTCCTACCCCTCTTAAAAGAATTTCGTCCTCGAAATTCCGTGACTTAAAACTAAACCTACTCGGTCGCTGAAGATTAAGGAAAGAAATTTTCAACAAAGGAAATTTTTTCCTGGTCTTGGTCTCAAAAGAAAATAACAAAAGAATTTTACCAATCTGGAATGAATATAGGAATATCCAGTATGCAAAAAGATTCTTCAGTATGCAAAAAGACTCTTCAGTAGGTTCGTGAGTGTAAAAATGCATAGCTAATACATGTTTACATCCATGACTCTAATAAAGTTCCTTCTTTCATAAGAACCTTCCAATAACTTTGGAATCAAAAGATAAACAGTCTGGCAAAAATCAGACTGGATCACCTTCACCAAAAGTAAAAGTGATTAGACGAAGTTTCATCAAGAAACTTTCAGTATCAAGAAGTTGTTTATGTTATAACTCAAGAAATAGTAATAACAAAACTTTCAGTGAAGTAATACGAAAATGTCCAGACCAATGGACACCATATTACCAATTCACTCAATTGTCTAATACATTGAGGAATATGTAGAAGTGTGAACACAAATGTTCCCTTGAGATCAGGCAGCATTAACACAGGTGAAGTAGTCAACCTTCTCTCTAATCCTTGCAAACTTTCCTCACAGGCTTCAGTCCATTCAAATGCTTTATCCTTCCTTTGAAATCACATGACCCAAAAACTTTACTTCGTCGAGCCAAAACTCACACTTGGACAACTTTGCATACAGCTGTTTCTCCTTCAGAAACCTGAAGAATCACACTAAGGTATTCAGCGTGTACTTCCTGGTTTCGCGAATAGATGAGTATGTCGTCTGTGAAACAACGACAAACTTATCTAGGTATGGACGAAAGATCCTATTCATGTAATCCATGAATATAGCTGGAGCATTCGTCATACAAAACGGCATCACAAGATACTCGTAGTGCCCATAGCGTGTTCGAAACGATGTCTTCGGTATATTTTCTGCCTTCACATGAATCTGGTGATAACCCGATCGCAAATCAATCTCGGAGAAAACTGTCGCTCTCCTCAACTGATCCATCAAGTCATTTATCCTCGGAAGATGATACTTGTTCTTAATGGTAACTTTGTTCAACTGGCGCTAATCCACACATAAACGAGATGTTCCATCTTTCTTTCTCACCAACAGCACAGGCGTTCCCTACGGCGACACACTGGGTCTAACGAACTGTTTTCCCAATAAGTCCACCAACTGTTCCTTCAAGGTTTCCAACTCAGCAGGTGCCATATGATAAGGTGCCATAGACGCTGGTCCTGTTCCTGGTACAAGATCGATCACAACACGACGTCTCGAACTGGCGGTACACCTGGTACGTTTTCAAGAAAGACTTCCGGAAACTCGTTAGTAACATGTATTCATTGAGCTCCTCCTCTCAGAGAAACGTTTTCCTTGGTTGGCAGTCCAAATCCAGAATTATCCGAATCAGGGAAAACTAAGGTTTTGTTTACACCGTCTAGTTACAAGATAACCAATCCATCCTTATGATCAAATCCATTTGCGAAAGAGGCAAACAGATTAAATCAATCAAAAACGTTCTATCCATTACGAAAAATAGAACAGTTCAAACAGACTTTCACAGTTATAACGGGCTTTGCAGAAAGTGCAAGAATTACCAAATCTAAGGGTAAGGAAAGATACAGATAACGTTTTACCTTCCACGAAGATGTGACCGTGAATCAAATCTTCCTTTTGAGAAGTCTCAGCATCATCCCCAGTATAAACTCCACTCATTGCCTTAGGCTTCACTGTTTGCACATCATTGACAGAACGTCTCGCTTTTGATTGCACACAATCGCGTGAAGTATGTCCTGGCTTCCCACACTTGAAGCATATGATTCCCTTGATTAAGCATCCTCTGGTGACATGATTGTTCTTGCCACACTTCATGCACTTCTTTGGGGCGCTTCCAGATTGACTAATACTCCCACTACTTCCCCCTACAGAACGTTGTTGTTGACCTTGCTGTTTTGCATATGGTTTCCATCGAGATCTATCGTCACGACCATTGGTGCCCTTATGGAACCTAGTCGGTCCAGAGTTACGTTGCCTTCCTCCACAAGTCTTCATCAGATCTTCGATTATGAAGCATTCATCTACCAAAACCGAGAACTCTTTGACCTTAAGAGGTTGCACCTCTCCTCGAATCTCGTCACTTAAACCTTCTTCGAACTTTGTGCACTTCCACTCCTCGTCGGGATGAAGATGGAAATACCTCGAAGACTTCAGCAGGAACTCAAAACGATCAGCATATTCTTTGACAGACATTCCTCCTTGACGTAGCTGCAGGGACTCCATGTCTTTCAACTCGTTTTGCACCCGTCGGAAAACACTCGTTCTGAAGAACTCTGCTAGCGACAACTTACAAGAAAGCAAAAACATTACTACCCTGTCCAATATCATTCCTCTTCAGAAACAATAATGCAGAGAGTAACAAACAATCGTTGTCTTCTTCACAGAAACACAACACAGAGAACAAACAATACAAAAGGATAGACCAAAGTCATCATCCTCTCCAACATTGTTTTCTCTCAGAAACAATAGCACAAAAAGACAATCAGAGAAAACACAACACAAACAAGACAGACCATAACCTACAACCCCAAAAAGACTCGGCCAGCTCTGATACCAAATAATGCAACACCCTTTCCCGAGTGTCACATTCCCGAACGTTTATAAGGCCGAAAATATTTATTAATGCGGAAAATATGATTTTTCTTTTTCTTTTCTGTTCATAAAGATGTAATGGGATTAGTAAAGGTAATAAATAATACTAATAAGTGAACTTAGGTTCACCATGCATTACTAGGACATACATACAAAAACAGAAAACGAAAAACATCAACATCAACATTACTGTATACAGACATAAGTCTAATGTATGACTGACATAAGAAAATACAATAAGTACTAGGAGTCGTAGCTCCCAAAAGGTACTACAAAAACTGACATAGTCTGGCCGACAACAAAACTAAAACAGCAAAAGAGTCCACCTCCGAACTCAAAAGGACTGCGGAACCGAACCATCGTCGCGTCCATCTGTTTAAGCATCAACAGCAAGTACCAGCAGAAAACATACAGATATGGGTGAGATTCCCGTTCATCAACACAACAAAATAGCAGTAGTAAAAACGGGACGACTCACCGGGTAACAGCGTACCCAACATGCTTACAAGGTTCTCAATATAAATCATATTAAGCAGTTAACGACATAATAGCATGCTAAACATTTAACAGCATAATATAAGGCATCCTTAAACAGTACAGCGATGTATAACAGTAAATATAACATCAATAGCCATAAACATCAATAGCCATGCGATGCAATGCAATGTATATGACTCAATGTCAATGTCACTGGGTACTACTCTGACCCCTACTCCATGGAGCTAACAAAACATTCGGAGAGAGTGAATGGGAGGACATGTTCCGGTTTCTGCCAGCCATGAGCAAGATGCTACAACATTCGTAACGTGCACGTATCTGGCTTTACAGTAACACTCTCGACCAAACATGAAAAGTACGGCATCTAGTAGAGGATATCAGTGTATTGCACGGATTCGCCACGACACAGAAGAATCACCAACTGGTCACATGTCAGCCCTTCCAACCCTGATACCTCCAAAAAGACCATTGAAGATCGTCACCGTAAGATTCGCACCCGCATCAAGGTGTAAGCTCAACTCCTAGGCTCAAGGCCTTACAACTATGCACATGAAATGCCAATGCTTACACAAAGCAGATGCGATAAAACAATGTCTATCCATTGGATAAACCTCAAGGTTCACTAAGGTTCTCTTCCTTAGAAACCACACACGTCTTTGTTTTATAAAACATTTATCCATCGGATAAAACAATTATCCATCGGATAAATATCTCGTGATTCCTTTGGAATGATCCAGACTGCTTTCAGAATCGCCGACTGTCCCCACAAACCAACACAAGTCTTTTCAGCGTGTTTTGTCCTCACTCACACGCTTTCTAGGAAACTTCCCAGAAGGTCACCCATCCCATAATTACTCTAAGTCAAGCACGCTTAACTATAAAGTTCTTATGTTCTAAGCTCCCGAAAAGAAGATAAATCTTGTTGATATGGGTAGTACCAATCAATTCTTATATGCCTTCCCTTAACTATACAGTCCCATACCTGCATAGCCTCAGGATTCCTTCCACTGTACAGTCCCATACCTGCACAGCCTCAGGATCTCTCTCATTCCAGTTATCACAAGACAGAAACAATTGAACGATTAACCTGGATCCGAATCATCGGTCCATCATCGAACTACTGTTTCGAAAACCAAAACGTTTCGTGTTTGTGTTTACGTCTTATGAATTATGTCTCAAGTCCTAAGCATTATGAATAAGGATTGAGAATCCTCTTAGATAAGTCTTTAAGCCTTTCTAAGATATTAATCCCTTGTCTTTCAATTAAGGAAACAAGTGTTGATTTCACTTAAGTCTTATGAACTCATTGATGTACTAAGTCACCAATGGTATAGTACATGGTCTTGTTCCACCACATACCATACGTAATTAACCCTTGTTTTCAACTCTAAGTTAATTACTTAACTTAGGTTTTTCACGTATAAAACTCTTACGATTGAGTTAGAAAACTCCTTTTGTAAACCAAACAACTTTTACAATTAAAAACTCATTTGATTTAAAACAGCATTTGAACTACTTACTTCATTTCTAGCATTTTCTGAAACATGAAATTCGCTTAGCGGAATTTCATTCGCTTAGCGAAAATGAGGCAGTAATGCCTCCTTTGGAACTCCTCTGGTTCGCTCAGCGAGACACAAATCGCGTAGCGAAATATATTGTATTCGCTTAGCGAATATGAATTCGCTTAGCGCAAATTCAGACGGTTGCACCTCTTTAGAAACACCTCTGGATCGCTCGGCGAGACAGAATTCGCGTAGCGAAACTTCACTTTATTCGCTTAGCGAGAATGATTTCGCTTAGCGAAAGTTCAGACGGTTACACCTCTATTGGAGACTTCTCTGGATTGCTCAGCGAGATGTAATTCGCGTAGCGAAATTTGCTGGGTTCGCTTAGCGAATATGAATTCGCTTAGCGAAAGTGAGGCAGTGATGCCCAACTAAGACTTTCCCTGTTTTTCGCGTAGCGAAAGTAATTTCGCTTAGCGAAAAGTTGCCTTAAAACAAGACATCAACCTTATGGAACCATTTTGATTCTCTTCATGAAACCACTTCTTTTCTCATTTTGAGTTACTTGATTAGCTAGATGAACTAAGGATAAGGTATAAAACATGTTTCACTTTGGTGAAAGCACTTTGAGATTAAATTCCATTTAAAGTCACTTAGGGTTTTTCTTTGAAAAACACAAGTTATTGAAAACACTTTCTTTACATCAAACTTGACTTGTCCAAGAACTATTCATATCCTTCCTTTCCTCAAGGTCATGGCTAATAGCCAACTAGGAATCAATGTGAAGTTTTACTTCATCAACCAATCAAAGTATGGCTCACAACACTTACACAATCATGATAACAATAATACACATTACTACATCATAATCAAACATCCAAGTCCATCACACATTATGGTCTCATAATCAACAATAAAAGTCCATACTTGATCTAGTGATCAAAGTAGGTTTTCCAACATACATGAAAATGGTTTTTCATTCAATCATCTCATCATCAACATATACTAAAGCACACTACAACATACTCAAGCATAAACTCATCATGACAACCTTGTTCTCCAAGAGAACTTAACAAAACATAACAACTAAAAGTGAACCCAAACTAAAGGGTTTCACCCACACATAAAGTAAACAACCATCTTCACCACCACCATCTTGGTGTGATGAGGTCCTTCTCCCCATACCTGTTGAAGAGCAGATTCCCGGATCAAAGTCGGTTGATCGGTTTGTGAACCTTCTGATAATTGTCACCAACTACAAACAACCAAACCATCAAACATTAAACAATAATCAAACCACTCAACAATTCTCACAAAGAGGGTTTCGGCCACCCTAAAGAGAATAAAGCTAGGAATTGATCTTGGTTTTCCATTTCATGGATTCAAAGGCATTAGGAAAGCTAAGGATGAACTCAAGTGTTAAAAATCAAAACTTGATGAAAACACTATTCATCATCATCAAGAAGGGTTCGGCCCTAATGTGCTTTTTGAGCTATGATGAGAGTTGAATCATAAGCTCTTGGGTTTAGGTAGAGAATGATGAGGTGAGTTCAAAGAAATTGGTCTCACATCAAAATGATTTTTCTACAATTTCCTATGGATTTTCAAAGTTTTGGATCTAAGAAATGATTTTCATGAAAATGGATCTTGATCTTGAAATAAAGAGATATTCAAGAAGCTAAGAGATCATAGAAGTGATCTTACCTTAAAATGATGGAAGATTGCTCAAGGAATCAAGTGATTCCAACAAGAACTCAAGCTTTTCTCAAGACAACAATGGTGTTTTCTCTCTAAAGTTGAAGATGGTGTTCTTGGCTCTTCAAGAAGGGCTGGGCTGCGTGAATGAGAGGGTGTGAGGGCTGAGTTCAGCCTTAAAACAAGTCACTTAAGGGCAAAAAGGTCATTTGCCAAAAGGGTAAAATGGTAAAAGTGCAAAAGGCTAAGGTTAGGGGCATTTTGGTCATTTCGCATCTAGATTTTCCCGATCGTCATGACGACTCTGGCATACTCTCCCAAGTGTCCTGGGATGTTGTGATATCAAGATTATCTGTTGGCGAGTCTCGGTAAGTCCATATGTTGCTCCGTTCGTCACCCGATTGAGAAATCCGCCCGAACGAAGGTCAGGAAGTGATTTTTCTGAAATTTTTACGAAATTTAACCAAAACGTAGATAATCAAATTCTAAGACTTACTGTCTCGTTCACGGGTTTATCTGAGGTCTTCTGAGCAGTAAAATCATACTGTCAGTGTAAAAACGCAGACCGGACTTCGTTTGAGTTTTTGACTCAAAACTTAATCGTAGCTTCCTACGATATCGTCGAGCGTGACTATGGTCTCGGAATATTTTATTTCTATTCCTAAGACCTCGAATAAAATAAAGACGTTAAAATACTGAAGAATTAGAAAACGTGAAAATCGGGGCGTTACAAACACCGTCTGATATCCTCACTCATCCAGTCTGCTTCATGTTTGGATGATGTTGATCTGTCCTCAAGGGTAATCGTTGGACGATAATCTCCATTAGTGAAGACATTCCACAACTCATAGTCTTGAGCTTGGACGTATATTTGGAAAATTGATTTCCAATGAGGATAGTCTGTTCCCTTGAAGATGGGTGGAACATTCCATCCTCCTTCAGAGGTAGACTCCTGACTTCTTTCTCCGGGAACAACAAGTTGTTCATCGTCCGGAGAGTCTTCATCTTGTTCATTGGACCAAAGGCATAAGTTAGCCTCTTCATTGGTTTCTTCTTCTTCTTCTTCAGACGAGTTTAAGTCCTCCGAAGTTGCCATGAAGTTCTTTTTCTTCTTTTTGAAGAACTTCTTCTTGTCCTTTAGCGTAGAGCAATTGGCTTTGAAGTGTCCTGGTTTGTTGCATTCAAAACAGACCAGCTGACTTTTATCCTTGAGTTCAGCATGATCCTTGAAGCTTTTCTTTTGGAATGGCCTCCTTTTCATTCCATTTTTCTTTCTCTTCATATTCTGAATTTTTCTGGAGATAAAGGATAGCTCGTCATCGTCTGATACATCATCATCAGACCGATGAGCTTCATCACTGGACTCATCAGCTTTTAAAGCTTTTGAGTTGTTGGACTTATGAGCTTTTAAGGCAATCCCTTTATTCTTCTTTCCAGGATTGTCAAGATCAAGCTCCTGCTCATGAACTTGAAGCGTCCCAACAAGATCATCCAGAGTCAAAGTAGAAAGATCTTTGGCCTGGGTGATTGCAGTGACAAGAGGTCTCCACTTCTTAGGCAGGCTCCTAAGAATCTTGGTGACATTCTCCTTGGTAGTGTAGACCTTGCCAAGGGATTTCAAATTGTTGATGATGATTTGAAAGCGACCCATCATGTCTAAGATGGACTCTCCTTCAGCCATGGTGAATATTTCATACTAGCCAACCAGCATGATGATTTTAGAGTCCTTCACCTTGGTTGTCCCCTCATGGAGATTAGACAAGGTGTCCCATATTTGTTTGGCTGATTCACATGCGTGAATCTTCTGGAATTCGTCAGGGCTGAGAGCACACATTAAAGCATATCTTGCTTTATGATTCTGTTCCATTCTAGCCCGTTCAGCATCAGTCCAGGCGTCCTCTGCTTTGTCTGTCCCGTCAGAGTTGAGACAAACATTAGGACCGTTTGTGATTCTGGCCCAGAGAGCTGAGTTTGTACTGAGGATGAAACCTTTGAATCTTTCCTTCTAGGACAGGTAGTGAGTAACGTTGAAGAGCGGCGGTCTGGTCATGGAAGTACCTTCCATAACTGGTTGACTCCCGCTTGGCATAGCTGGTCCAGACATATCTGCAGTAGGATCTTTTCCTCTACACGGTAAAGTGCTCAACCCAGAGGCTGAGCTCTGATACCAATTGAAGGAACCTGTTTGAAACACAAGAAGGGGGGTTGAATTGTGTTTCTTAAGATTTTAAAATCTTTTCCTAAGCAGATAATAACTTTCGCAGGGTTGGACGCTAAAACAATTAAAAGCAAAAAGAGCTCTTCCAAACACCAAGTTGGACGCTAACTTAGTTTGATTAAGATAAGAAAATAGCGTAGGAAAAAGCAATTCAATCCCAGTTATTTAGTTAGATAATAAACTAAAGTAAGGGTAATGGAGAGAAAAGAACACCGAGATATTATCCTGGTTCACTCTTCACCAAAGAGCTACGTCCAGTCCTCTCTACTTGAGAGCTTTATCCATTATAACAAAAACCCTTTGTTACAAATTATTCAACACCTTTTCAGGCAGTATTCTCAACCTCTTCAGGTTCTCTAAGTATTCTTTTACAGACAAGCCTCTTCAGGCTCAACCAAACTAAGGTTTTGAAAAGAGTTTGTTCTACTAACTCACTAAATGTGAGAATTCGAAACTAAAGCTTAGACTCTTAAAAACTCTACACAGAGAGTGATATGAGAATGAGGATCAGAGTAGCTTTGCTAGCTTTGCAAGCTAGAGATTTTCTCTTTGATTGCTTGAGCAGATGTTTGCTTGTTTCTCTTGAAAGATTTTGAATCGCTGAGTATTGCTTTACTTGTATTTTTGCTCAAGTTCGATAACCTTGCATCTTCAAGGGATGGAGGTATATATAGCCTTTTGTCTTTGAACAGACTTCAGTCTTCAACGGATGGAAAAGGATCTGTTCTGATGAGCATTGAATGCATTTGATCTGTTGAATCTGATAGCTTCTGAAGTTTCTGATCAGTAGGATAGACTATCAAGATGATAGCTAAAAGTGGTGCTGACATATCCTCTGTATAGAACGAAAGTTGCCTTTTGTTTTTCCAAAAGAAGAAGGTCAACTTCTTTAAGTTTCAGAGACATTCTGGCTTACGCTTTGCATTTGAATGAATATTCCAAAGAATGTTTTGTCCCAAGGTTATAAGCCTTTTACAGGGAATAATAAATTCAAATACTCTTACAAGGTATTCGCGCTTAAAATATAAAAGCACTATTGGACTAGCTATTACAAAAGTAATCGAAAGAGTCTTTGGACTCATGGTTCTATTTATTACCGTCCAGTCTGAGTAAGACGTAAACCACGTTCAAAGGTTGGACGAGATAAAGTCTTTGGACTTTGGATAGTCTTTGGACTCAATTAAGTTTTATCCTGCACACTTAATATAAAACGTTAGTCCATAAGAAATCTTTGTTCTTCTTAAATTAGCCCTTTGTTAACATCAAAATTTAAGGGATTATTTGGACCATAACCACTTTGGTTCCAACATCCTTTGCTTCCAAAGAGAACAGCACCACCCATGCGTCTGATCGTCCACCCATCGGAATACTCTTGTTTGTAGGCATCAATCCAGATCGCTCTAAGAAAAGAAGGGTTTTATTCGAATAGCCTAACACTACATGGTTGGCTGAAAGCTAGTCCATGCCTAGGATTACTTCTATCTGTTGCATAGGCAAACATATAAGGTCAACAATAAAATGACGGTTCATGATTGTGATAGGATATTTAAGGCATACAGATAGGGTAGTCAGAGAATTGCCAGTAGGCGTTGAGATAGTCAAATCATAGGGTAATACAGAAACAAGTAACCCTAAATGATCCATGCACTCTAATGATATGAAAGAATGAGTAGCCCCCGAATCAAATAAAACTGACAAAATTTTACAAGAGACAAAGCATTTACCTTGTATTAGGTTGGGCCTTCGAGAGGCTTCAGAACCCCTCACGTCAAACACCCTTCCGGTCATCCGTGGCCTACTCTGCTGACTTGCCACTACTGATCTCGCTCTGCCACTCTGAGCTCTACCGCTCTATTGTTGAAACTGAGCCCTTCTGCTAACTCCGAGCTTGCAGTCTGATGCATAGTGACCCATCTGGTCACAGTTGAAGTACCTGATGTGCTGGGTCCTCAGGCAGTTCTTGACTAGATGCGGTCCCCCGCATCGGAAACAAGTCTTGACCTCTTGTTGCCCCTGACTGAAGCTGCTCCATCCATAATTGACATTGAACTGAGCTGGGCGATCGTACGGCCTTGATCTTTGTTAGCACCTACCAATTCTACCTTTCTGACCACCATTTCGCAGTGGTCCTCCACTCCTAACTTGTGGTTGGATTGTCCCTGTCTGGTCATGACCTTCCAACACTGTGCATTTCTCCACAAGCACTGGAAAATATTTGATGCCAAAAGGTAGCATTGTTCGCTTCAACTCGGGGCTCAAACCGTATTCAAATCTTCTACAGACCCACTCCTCATCAGGGTGAACCTGATAGAGCTGCGAAAACTTGAGTAGCGCTTCAAACCTCATGACGTACTCACCAACTGACAACTGTTCCTGTTTCAGACTCAGGAACTCCTTCTCTTTCTCTTGCCTGATGCTCCTCGGGAAGTACATTTCTAGAAAACACTCCCGGAACAAACCCCAAGTAATCATTCTGCCCTCAGTTTCCAATAATCTGAGCTTATTTCTCCACCAAGCTTCTGCGGCTCCTACCAGCATGAACGCAACGTACATCACTTTCCTGTCCTCTCTGCACCGTATGGCCATGAACACTTTCTCGATCTCTTGCAACCACTTACGTAGGATAATCCCATTAGTCCCAAGATCCGACAATTATTAACTATGCCTAGCCGTATTAAAGTGATAGCGTGGTATTCAAACAACATTGCAGAAATAAACGGTAGACAGATAAACAATAACAGCAAGCATAGAAAACCATCAGAGTAAAGCGCAAACGCATAACAAAAACATATATATAGAACATGCGTAACTTAGCCTCATCAGTAGGGCACTGTACATACATATACAAACTGTACAGACATAAACATAAAGACCGAAAAAGATACAGCCAAAAGCAAAGAAAAGACTTTCGGATATTGCTAGCACTACCCGTCCCCATTCAAACGTACATGAAAAGCTCTCAGCTCACTGCCTAGGACGCACTGGCAGGCTTCCACCATTAGCGGTGAAGGTGCCTTGAACTACCCTGGCCCTCGCCATGAGTACGCCTATACCGCACCAAAGGCTCATACTCCGATGAAGAGCTGGACACAACAATCCTACGCCGACGGTAGGTCCTTAAATATTGCTCTGTCCTCCAGCGCTGGCCTCGGTAGACGTAGCCTCTCCTGCTGGATACTGCGAGGACTGGGGTGCCGCCCATAAGTAGTCCCGCTCTCTCTGCCGCGGAGGGCGCCACATCCTAGGGAAGGGAAGAAACTGGTACATGTGATAGGGTCTGATAATGTCCCTGTACGGTGGTGTACTGCTCCGAAAGATCAAGCTGACGGGTCCTGTATATACCACCAAGAAGGTTGAGGGATCCACCCGCCATCCTCTCTCGTCGTGATAGACAATCTTAATGCCACCTAGCATCGGCATCCACGGTGCCCCCGTGATGAACGGGTGAAGTCTCGGGTCCATCCTGTGTCTCAGCTGGCTCGTCGTCTTCAAGCGAACCCAGAAACAAAAAGACAGGGAACACAGTAGAGAGATAAGAAATACAGTGCATGGCAAAGTCGAAAAACAACAGTAATGCAGTATAGCTATAACACCCCCGTTTTCCTGTAACTGGTTATAATCACCATTACATTGTGATTTCTACCTTATGTTTGGTATGACTTCATATTTATATATATGTGGATGTTTATATAATGGTTTATATCCATGGTTATGTTATAGTGAAGTTTTCTTTTGTCGTTATGAGACGAAAATCGATAAAAGTTCTGTTTTGGTCGGTATCGGGTAATTTCTCGTTTTACGTGCCGGAGGCCGGGAAACGGGGAATTGGGTGGAATGTAATGTTGAATTAAATTTTCCATTACCTTTTTGATTATTCCTAATGAATAGAATTAGTTTCATTAAAATCCAAAAATTTACCAAAAGTAGTAAAGACCGATTATCCATTTTTGGGAAAAACCCTAATCACCTTATTCCTAACCAAATGGAAATGTAACTATTCTAGTTACACTAGTTAGGACATTCGGCCATCTGACCTTGGGAGGAGCCAAGATTGGCCTTCCATTCCTTCAAATCAAGTTTATGACACTAACCATAAATGGAAAAAGCTAATCGAACCTTAAGTGGTTAATCTTGTCCTTAAGGCTTTCATCAAGCAACAACACACCCATCTCTTTACATCTTGGCCTTCCATTATTTATGACCAAAATTGAATGAGAATTTGGAGTCCACAAGGTGAGAGGTTCGGCCATTTAGAGATCAAAACACCAAATATCACTATTCCATTCATTTCACACTTAAAGACCAAAGTTCAAGTTTCTCTCTTCTCTCACCTCTCCTCTAGCATTCGGCCAGCCTTGGTAAGTAACCTTAACCATCTTATTTCATAATTTTGGCTACATATTCTTCTTCATCTCATCCATCTAAACAACTTTCATCTTTTGAATTTCTTCATTTGAAGTTGTTTACTCAAAGTTATTCAAGAATCATTCAAGAAGGTTTCGAGCTTCTTGAAGTTGTTTTATACTTTCTTAAGAGTAAGTTTATAACCTTGTTCCTCCTACATTCTTACTCTTTAGATGTACCTTTGTTTTACCTTGATCATATTGATGAGAAATCAAAGTTCGTAGTCATGTTTTCCTTCTCTATAGGCCACGGTTTTGAGCTTGATTTTGGTGACCAAGTTTCTCTTCATTTTCGTCTGAGGAGCTTCAAAGAGGAGATGGGGGAGTGAACCATATCACACCCTAATGGTGGTGATAAAGGCCTCCTAGTTTTGTTGAAGGAAAACCCTAGATCTAGGGTTTCCTTATAAAGTTCTTTACTTTGTTGTCATTTTGTTTTATGTTATGAGGTTGGTATGATGATTGTGCTTGTATGTGCTTGTAGAAAATCATTTTGGCATGGTGAAAAACTATTCTTAGGTCCAAAGACCTAAGGATAGGATTTTAGAATGTTGAACTTGTTTATGTTCTAAGTTGCCTTGATAATATGTTTATGCGTTAGCATGATTTTTCTAGTCACTTGATTATTATTGAATGGCTTCATTTTGGTTAAATGTGGATGTGTGAGATTCGGCCTTGTAGTGTATGATGAGGGAAGCCAAAGCTTCTATGTTCAAGTGATGGTGTAATGGACTTAAAATGGTTCCAACTATGCAAGATAAATAAAAGAAAGCCTACCCTTATTACTTGGGGCCTTCGGCCTTGTTATGTAATATAGGGTTAGGATCTTAAAATGTTAATGTTAATGGGTTTAATGAGTTCATACTAAAGTATAAGAGCCATATAATTGAAGAGATTTCCAAAGAAATCAAGTTTTGGTTCCAAAGAACCATGTGTTGTGAAATAAGTGTTTTTGACTTCATGTGAAAATTATTTTAAGAATATGTTGGTTTGATGTTGATCAACCACTTATTTTAATAAGTTGTTTTTGAAGAAAATATTTTCAAGAATGAAGAGTTTCATAGTTAGTCAAGATGGTTTTCAAGGATTTTTGGTTAGTAAGTCTTCTTTGAGAAGATAGAATTCTTACAAAGCTTTTCTTTAAAAACAAGAGTTGTATACTACCACTACCTTTTGAAATTTCCAATAATATATAAGTTATAGTTCATTTGAAAACAAAATGGTGATTTCAAATAGGAAGTATATTTCTTTTACACTGAGTAATAGAACTAGGAAACCAATTCAAAAGAGTTTTACACTAAATGAGACGCCTTATGGACACTTGAATAGAGTTTTTCAAACTATACTTAATAAAGGAGATTTCATCAACTACTTTGCTATAAGGATAGCACTTTGAAGCTTTTTACTATAATAGTATAAACGCATGTTATCTCCTAAGAAGTATCCAATGAGCTCCATAATGGACTCACAAAGATTTAGTAAAAGACATGTACTAACATCTAGTGGTCATGACAAAATCATGTTCCACACCCTTGATGATTTAGGTCATCTAAGGAATCCATAAAGTGTAATCACTAAGAGTTACTTATAAAGGACAAGTAATGTTCTTTTGATAGACAAGTGAGAAGATTGATGAAGGGGATCCTTATGGATCCTATCCTCTATAATACATCTAGGTTATGGACTAATATATCATAAGACATGAACATCGTGTTACGAGTGACGAGGTGGCACGTGATTGCAAGGAACGGAACCAAGGATGGGCGACTAATGGCAAGTCGTGTGAAAGTGGGTCCCATAAGGGTGCCCTGTGGTTTATCAAGAGATAAACGTGGTACTACAATGATGGAGTAGTACGTGCTGTGTTATGGCATTTCCTTGACATGCATACGTATCTGTACATGAATTGGGCGTTGTGCCCGATAGTTGAGCTTACACCTTTGTGCGGTTGTGATTGTTGGAGGTGACGATTGTAGATCTTGAGGACGTTGGGGTTGGGGAGACCACATGTGGCCAGAGAGTAGCTCCTCTGTGTCGTGGGTGACCTGTCCAAAAACACTGACGTGCTGACTGGACACCGAACAAATTATGATTTGGGTAAAGAACGTTTGGCATGAGCCGTTATATGATTGCAATCTTTGGTTGTGGCATAGTGGGCTGAGATAATGTAGACAATGTTCTCCCAATCACTCACTCTTGTTATGTTTAGCTCCATGGAGTAGGGGTCTGAGTCATGTTGCATTGATATCATTGCATACCTGAGTTGACATTTGACCCATATTATTGTTGATTGATATATTAACTGTGAGGCCATCTAATTAATTGTTATGCTGTGAAAGCCCATGCGCTATATGCCGATTCGGTGCGTGTGTGTGTGTGACTTTTATCACTTCTGTTTTGGTTGTGCGATATGCGGAATCTTACCTCATTACTTTTGCTGTCACGTTTCTTGCATGGTTTTCATCTTGCTATGGTGAGTAGATATGGCAAGCGATCCACCCTCCCGTTTGACCTTGGACTTGACACTTCACGATGGAGCAGACGCTTGGACAATCCATCCTGACGGATGTCGCACCTACACTGGAGCAGTGAGTCTCACGAGCAGGAGGGAGTTACCTTTCTCCATGACGAGCCTGTCCGAGAGAGTTTGCACTTTACGGATTAGCGGTGAGGGTAGTTCAGGGATTACCCAGCCACCACCCCCACCTACTGATCATCCGCGACTACCTAGTGCCCAGCCTGCAGTTCACCTGGAGGAGCTCAGGGATGTGTACGTCGACCTTGCTTCCATGCCACCTCCACCTACTGCACCGTCTACTTCCGCCATACCTGTATCTGCCACCGACTCTTTCGTCCCTATTGTCCCACCCCCAGGGCCTACCTATATATTAGCCTTTCGAGCTACATCTTTAGATTCCTCACCAGCAGGAGAATTGGAGGATGACTGCTCGCAAGAGCACATCGGCTCATACTAGGGTATCCTTTTCCAGTCCCCTCGTTATCCTCTCGTTTGACGATGAGGAAATGGAGGAGGAGGAGGAGTAAGTACCCGAATATGTGCCGGAGGACATTCCTAAGGTAGCCCCTGCCAGCGTGAGTCAGGATGCATGGTGGATGGGGACTGATGAGGAGATGCTCCGGTATGCGGAACCGATCATGAGTAGATATGACATGCAGGCCTTAGAGGATGAGGACAAGGAGTAGGAGGCCATGGAGGAGGACGAGGAGGAGGAGGAGGACCCAGAGGATTACTACTCTGATGAGTAGTGCAATGTCAATTTTGGCCAGTCTTTAGTGTTTTCCTCGCGTCTGTACTTTTATGATGTACCCCCTTCCCCTTTATGGTGTGGAGCTGTGTCTCCAAGTAGTGTAGGTTGAGTTGTCTTTATGTTGGTTACTTTCTTTTGTAGTCAAATGTTGAAAACTGTTAGTTTCATATATATGTATTATGAGAAACTTTTATTTGTTTCAATGATGTTTATGATTACGTATATTTATCCTTATTAGCACAAGTATACTTGTATAGTTTCGGAAACTTGAGTATATAAAAAAAAACCCATATTTTCGATAAGCTCTTTATATTTTAATATATTTCCGCATTTATTTCGTCTTGTGTTAAATAATCGTGACCCCTAAAATGGGGTGTTACAACAGCAAACAGGTATCATATAGCAAGTAGCAGGTACAACAAGTATGACAGATACTACACTCAAACATACGTCTCCCAAGACAGCACATGCAGCAAGCATCCATCTCCATGAGTCTCACACTCAAATCAATCCTCCGGACAGGGATACAAATCCCATGCAGCATGTCAGCCGAGAGCTCACAAAATTGGTTCCACACCGGAACGGTTCCACACCCGAAAAAGTCCACACCGGAACAGGTTCTATATCGGAACGGAGTTAGTTTGTCCAAGAAATCGAACCGCTCGCCGTGACCAATAAGATTGCATCCCCCTTCCACACCGGAACCGGGGTATCTAGGCCGCCTCGGAACGTTAGCTTGGAACCAAGGAAAACTCTGGGATTAGATGGGCAAACCGGACTGGATCGGGCATCATGACAGGATAGGAGCTACCTCATCCGTCACTATAAACTATTCCTGAGACCGGCAACATCCCCAAGGTCACTCACTTGACCACCCCATCTACTTTCTGTACCCGCACTCAGATACAACTAACCTCGTATGACGTTGGCAGCCCATACTACCTGTCATACGGTTTCGCCACTTGGCAGCTGATGATGTGCAACAAACATCCTTAATGGGCTTGATACCGGATCTCATGCCTAAACACTCAATCAGAAATAGCACGATGCCATCGCATCAACACGGCCATAGCCTTGACGCCACGCGTCCACGAGCCACCGCTCAAACAACACGGCCACAGCCTCAACAGTCAGCATAACAGCAATGACGCCATCCACGGTACCAACCCGATAAACAACAAGGCACACAGCCAAACTTAACACTACGACATACCGCCACAACTCTTAGCATCGTAATATCAGAACAACAACAGTAACAACAGCAGCAACATCGATAACAGCACCTAACAGCATATCATATATACCAAGTAGCATATAGGCACGTATACAGATAGAAACAACGGCAACCAAACATCACAACAGTCATACGAAGCAGATCATCCTCAATCAACAGTTCGCTAACCTAGGGTTTCCAAACTTATCGGTGATAGCCCAAGGTATGCTAAACTTAGGGTTTAAGTACTATATCGGGGCTCAACCACTAGTAGGGTTAGGGCTTCCCTACACACAGCATATACACAACTACACTACTCTTGCCTTCCAGACGGTAGCAGTACTCTTTCTCTCCACCTGAACAGTCAACACGCGAATCCACTCGATCACTGGCATGCTCTCCTACGCAACCACGAACAGCTCCAAGCTTCCCCACGTCCGCGGCCCCAAGCTCTAATCCGCGAGAAATCAAGAGCGCAAACTTAGCCCTTATCAAGAGCACAACACATATGCAATAATGTTAGCCCTAGGGCAAGCTCAAAGACTAAGAGAAAAAGGTAAAGGTTCTAAGAACCATGAAGAACACGTGGTAGGGATTCGAGCTTAACTTTGGCGAATCGAGAAACGGATCCGTCAAAGTCGTAGAAAACCTAGCCGCGATCACAACCGTGCAGTCGGAATCGCGTTCTGGTACTTCACTCGCCTTGAAATGGAGCTTTCTCTCTCTAAGTGCTCTGTCCTCTCTCTAAACGCTCTAAACTCGAGCTTGAAGATGATGGAAAATGGCCCAAGTGAAAGAGAAAGAAAAGACTTCACTTGGGGTATCCTGCTGAGAACACTTTAGCGTGCAAGATTACCACGCTTGATCGTGCTCACGCTTGAGCATGCTCACGCTTGAGCGTGGGGTTCTCTCCATGCTTGAGCGTGGAGCCTTGTCCGCTCCGCATTCACCCTGGCATGACATGTGTAGCACACGTGTCAAAAAGCACACCAGCTGGCAAACGCACTCAGCTCGCTTGAGCGTGCAGCATACCAATGCTTGAGCGTTGGCACGCTAAGGTGTGCTACCTTCCCACACTTGAGGGTGCTGCTCAGCTGGGAAGAGCCTTCCAAACGCCTGACTTCCCAGTTTCTTGTTTAACACCTTAGGCACTTCCAATCTTGTTCTAACCTATTCCTAAGCTTCAAACTAAAACTTATACTAATACCAAATGATTCACACAAGCATCCAAAGCCCTAATCGAGGTTAACCAGCTCGACTAGAGTCATAGAAAATCGGGATGTTACATAAGGCATGGGAAGTAAGCAATAACTATTATACGAGTGAAAAAAAAGTTTTTTCCCAAACTGTCTTCCTTAGACAATTCAAGGTTCAATACAATGAGCGGCACTTTCAAAGAAGGCACATGCTCAATAATAATGAACCTTGAACGGGAAGCTAAGGTTTTGCTCTACAAGTGACTCGTCTACAAAATAAAATTTATTATTATAGCTAATAATAAAATTGCTGAAATCACAACACTTAATTAAACAACATAAAGTGCATAAGAAATTGATAAATTTGACAAACAAACATTTAGTTATTTTGTTTTAAGTTTTATGAGGCATAACTATTTCACACTTTAATCAAGGTTTATTAAATTTTCAAATTTTATTCATACATTTAGTTTTTTGGTTTTAAGTTTTATGAGGCTTAACACATGTTATTAGTGCTAAGAGAAATTATTGCAATTTTTTATTTAACTATTTTTATAATTTAATTTTAATTATTTAATATTTTTATTTAATGATTTAAATATTATTAACTTATCGGTGTAATTTGTTATTGACTTATTTTGTTATTTACTTATTAGTGTAATTTGTTATTACCTATTTTTATTATTTATTATTTAACTTTCAAATTTTATTTATTAGATTTTTTTTAAGTCCAAAAAGTCGCACGGTGGACAAAGCAACAGCCGTTTCTAAATCTATACTTTCGGCATCCAATAAAGCAAATTTCTCTCCAGTGTCAGCACGCAGAACAACAATGACTTTCATTGATAATTTTTTCAGTGTTATGAGATCTATAACCAATTATATGTGCTAATAGAATTTGATATTCTATTTATTAAGTTTAATTTTCAAGTACCAATTTAATCAATGCAGCAACACTCAACCACATCTAATCAATTTCAAATTGACAGTTCTAGATTTCATTTTTCTAGCTAAAGAGGCAACCCTGATTAAGTTCATGATCAATTGCTACAACCATAAGCAAAACAACACACCCTCCGTTTTTATACCCAAAATGAAAATTGCATAATAACAAGCAGCTATACAAATTTGCCTAATATCAAACAAAAACACATTGCCCAATATCTAATCCATAACAGAAATCTTCAATAAAAAAAATCCACAGCAAAAATCTATACTAAATTTGCCCTATATCAGCCCAATAATCATGCAGAGAAATTCTAAGAAAACACATTTTAAGATTATATTTGAACAACAAATTTCAAGAACAAATCTGAAAACCCATTTAGGCATAACAAAAATGCTAAGAAAAAAGGGAAGAGCAGGGAAGATGTTACCTGTTGCTGGTGCGGTGGTTGGGGTGCTATTGTTGTGGGTGGCCGTGTGATGGTTGTGTTGGTTGGGGTCGCTACCGCTGGTGCAAACATGCAGAGATTGAAAAATGTCGCAAATGCAATGAATAATCAGATACAATGAACAGTCAGAAAAAAATTAAGTGAGCTCAGAAGGAAGAGGTTACCTGCGGTGGTTGTGGGTGGTTCGTGCGCTGGTGCGGTGGTGCACTGGTGTAGAGACTGAAAAAAGAGTTGTGGGTGAGAGTAATACAGAGAAAGGGAAGAGGGAGGGAAGAGGGCAGAAGGAAGGAAGAGCTTATTGTGAGTGGGTGGGTGACCACCGGAGACTGGAGGGAAGAGGGGAGAACGCCGGAGAAGGAGGGAAGAAGGGAGAGCCTCGGAGAAGGAGGGGAAGAGGGGAAGAATGTGGTTCACAGAGAATGAGGGGGGAAGGAGGTGTAGGCCGCGCAAATGTCAGTCTTACCGACGGCCTAGGATGTCGGTAATTAAGTGAACTCATTACCGATGGTTAAAGCTGTCGGTAACTCCTAAAGAGTCATTGCTCTCGTAAGCTGAACAGTCACTTACCGACGGCTAGGCCATCGGTAATGAATTCACCTAATTACCGACGGGCCATGCCGTCGGAAAGTGCGCGGGTTAAATTTAGTGCAAATTGGCGCCATAGTTACCGACGGCCAGACTGTCGATATTTAAATTTTTTTATTAACGACGAGCTGACCGTCGAAAACGTGAAAAATAACCCACTGCCTTATTAGCGACAGCTTAGACTGTCAGAAATCACTGATTTTTCGACGACGATGCGGCTATCGCAAAAAAGCCGTCAGTAATGTCGCGAAATCTTGTAGTGATGGTTCCTCCTTCAACCACGAGCACCACCGCGTCCTTGAACTTTGCCCTAATCATAGGAACAACATGAAAGCAACTTTAGTAACCCTAGGGCAATCTCAAAACCAAGAAAGATTCAAGGAAAAGCTCGAAGAACACGAAGACTGTAAAGGTCGATGTGTTAGAGATCGAGCTTACCTTCGAGGAATTGAGAAACTGATCGGTGGACCTTGTAGTACTCGAAGCCCTGATCGCAGTGATGTAGTCAGAATCACGATCCATTGTCTCGATCTTCTCCGGGATCACTTCCTCTCTCTGGAACCTTTTTTCTCTCTCTCTAGCTCTCTAAAAACTTGGGAAAAACTTCGAAGTTTCGTTCCCCAAATGAAATGGAGAAAAAACATCAGTGTTGTTGTCAGACTGTCCAAACTTGAGCATGCAAGTGCCCCACGCTTGAGCGTGGGCATGCTCTAGCATGGGCTTTCTCCATGCTTGAGCGTGGCCTCCTGGTCGCCACGTCTTGCGTTCATGCGTGCTGACATGCGTACCCCTTCCATGCTTTGACGTGCACCTACCCCACGCTCGAGCGTCAACGGTCAACGTTTGAGCGTTGGGTTACTCAACATCAAAGCATTGGACGCTGATCAGACCGTTCTTTCACGTTTTTCTACTTTCTGAGCTCGTCCAAGGCCAAATTGTCTCAAATTTGGACTATGGCTTCCTTCACACCTAAGGAACATAATTAAGCCCTTAAACATGCTTAAATCATCCCCCTCACACTAAACAAGAAAACGGGGTGTTACATTACTACCCCTTTAAAAAGAATTTTGTCCTCGAAATTCGACGTACCTTTAGAACAAACTCGAATATTGTTGCCGCATGTCCTCCTCTCTTTCCCAGGTAGTAGATCCTGTTGTTGCATCCCATATGACCTTGACTAATGTAATTTGCTTTCCACGGACTTCTTTCACCCTCCGGTCCTCGATCCGTACAAGCAGTGCTTCATACTCTAAGTTCTCCCTTATCTGTATTGATTCCAGCTCTATCATGTGTGATGGATCGGGATGGTAATTTGAGTTGGGATACGTGGAAAACATCATGACTGTTGGATTCATTGGGAGGTAAAGCAATTTGGTAGGCAACTGGACCAATTCGACGAAGGATTTGAAATGGTCCAATGTATCTAGGGGTAAGCTTTCTGGATTTGATTGCCTTGCCAATTCCAGTTCTTGGAGTGACTCTCATAAACACATGGTCGCCTTCCTATAAATCCAAGGGTCTCCTCCTCTTGTCATTGTAGCTTTTCTGCCGATCCTGTGAGACTTTCATCTTTTCCCGAATCTTCTTCACTTGTTCGGTTGTTTGTTGCACCACCTCTGGACTAAACAATTGATTCTCCCCGGTCTCATACCAACAGAGCGGTGTCCAGAACTTTCTTCCGTATAGTGCCTCGTATTGTGCCATGCCAATACTCGAGTGGAAAATATTATTGTACTTGAATTCAATCTGTGGAAGGAAGTCGTCCCAACTTCCTGTGTTTTCCTAAACACATGCTTTTAACAGATCCTCTAAAGATTGAGTTGTTCTTTCAGAATGACCATCTGTTTGTGGATGATAAGCTGAACTCATACTGAGTTTAGTTCCCAAAGCACTGTTCAGACTTTGCAAAAACCTAAAAGTAAATCTCGGATCCCGGTTCGAATTTATACGAAGGTACTCCGTTCAACCTTATTACTTCCTTGATGTATATCTGGGTTAACCGTTCCTTAGAATAACTTTGGTTGATAGGCAAGAAATGGGCACATTTCGTAAGCCTGTCTACAATCACCCAGATTGCATCACACCTCTTCTACGTCCTTGGCAGTCTGGAAACGAAGTCCATTACAATATTATCCCATTTCCATTCTAGGACATCCAAAAGTGTTCAATCTTTGCCTTTTGACACACCAAACAGGATTGGACATACTCTGCTACCATCTTCTTCATCCTTGGCCACCAGAACATTCCCTTAAGGTCTTGGTACATCTTTGTAGCCCCTGGGTGAAAACTTAGTGTGCTCGTATGTGCCTCTTCTAGCATCATTTTCCTAACTTCGCTATCCTCCGGCACACATATCCTATCTCTGAACCTTAGGATTCTGTCACTACCTCTCTTAAACTTTGAAGTCCTGCCTTCTTCTACCATCCAGTTCATTTCTTGTAGGTACCGATCTTCTCCTTGCTTCTTCCATATTAAGTTCAGGAAATCACTGGTAATAGTGACCATCCCTAGACTTATCCTGTCTTTAGACCACTCCATTGTCAGGACCCAACTTAGGCGTCCCTGACCGGCCAGAATGGAACTTCATTGTCCAATTCTCAAGGCCTTTCAAGCACGTATAAGTCACATCATAACAAGATATATTGCATATCATATGTAATTATCAGAGTAAAAGATTATACCAAAAGAAAGCTAAAGGTGGCCCTGAGTCAGCATCAAGAGTTTTAAAACAAAGCCCAAACGAGTTTACAACTAGAAAGAAGTTCAAAACTCCAAACAGCGGAGAAATCTCATATGAAAATAAAATGAACTAAAAACGAAATTGAAATAGCAGCAGTTGCTCGCACTACACAAGTGCATGAGCTCCCTGAGATGGCTCCACTTGCTGAATACCTGAAGCTACAATTAAAAAGGGCGGGGGTGAGTCCCAGAACTCAGTGAGGGATAAACAAAACATAACAGCAAATAGCGCAATTTATAAACATCTCAATAAATATATGTCATTAAGTACTTTACATTGTACATAACCTTGCGTAGCAGTTCTTCACGTGCTATGTAGTCAATTTTTCATTGGGCAATATGCTTGTGTATCCCCTTGGAGTTGTTCACTAGAGTCTTCCACTCCGACGGTCACATTTATATCCCGGTCGAGTCCGTTGACCTGCAAGTGACCTCGGTCACTACACAACCACCCTCCAAACTCCGGGGTTTTTCACTAGAGGCACCATACTCCGACGGTCATATTTATATACCGGTCGAATCTGCTGACCGGTCGGATACACCAAGTCTTGTCCAATGTCTAAGCATCATACCAAAATACCAAATATAATATATCAAGTCTTACCATAGCATACGTCCACTATGTTTCGTAACATAGCTTGCATAATCACCTCAGTGGTAATCAATAACGTCCATAAGGTTATCAATCACAAATATATATGGGCTACATTATAGCCATTCCGTTCACATATAGTATCACCTTGCCATTCCGCTAAACCACTTACTTCATATGCAATTACATAGAGGAAGCCAACAAACCTTACCTTGACATAACCTTACCTTGACATATTTCAATAATCTCATAGCAAACATTATTCATCACAACAAGCATTTATATCACCTTCGAGGCTCAACGAACTCAAGATACAAGCATGCAACAAACTCATAATTCATTAAACGCTTCGATAAAAATAAATCATTGCCCATAGACCCTCAATAAATATAGAGTAGGAACATAACTCACACATTCTTTATGTCATTTCACTTAACTACTTTCTCAACATTTCTTGGGTACCTTTACCAGCTTGACTAACGTTCCTTATCGTATCTAACATAATTGCAATGTAACACTTATAACAATACACTCCTCTTTCCATAAGAACCAACTCAACTATAAGCTAGAGCCATTCTTAGCTCCAACAAGAACATATGCATCTATATCACCATCATAGAACTACACTCAAGGCTTCCTATATATTTTCTTACCCTTTTTCATTTCTTAATTTCCTAGCCTATAAACATAGTCCATAATCATGTTCCTCACATTTCCTATCACCATTACACCTTCATAAAATAATACTCACCTCATCATTTATATCACAATTGTACACCATCATGCCCATAGATTTCTCATAATCTATACCATCATATAAAAGAACTTACTAATAAGGTCATCAACTCAAATGATTAAATAAAACTTTCGATATGCAATCTTAGGTACAATTCAATATTTTATTCTCATAACAAACACTTCACATAGCAACTGATCATCATCATGTTATATATATATATATATATATATATATATATATATATATATATATATATATATATATATATATATCAAATCACCTATAAATACCCCATAACGCAAGACATACATCAAAGTATGCAAAAAGATTTTTGAATACTTCAAAATACCCAATAGCCATCATAAACTATGATAAACCATCATTTTTTTGAAATATAATATCCTGACCTTTGATCACCATTTATTCCATAACTTTTCAAATACATAAAATTTTAATCTAAAAGTTATTGCATATGAAAATAGGTTCAAAGAGCTTTCCAACAAGATGTCATTTACCCAAAACGGATAAGAAATAAAAAAAAAATGCACATTTAAAGTTTGCTGTCTCTGTCTCTAGCGCCCAGCGCTAGTATCATCTTTCCAGGCCCCTTCTCGAGTGCGCCAGTGCCCAGCGCTGCACACTAGGCGCCCAGTGCTGTATGGAAATCGCAGAAATGCAGCAAGACGCTGCTCTTTCGCCATTTTCACTCCAAAACCCCATTTTCATGATTTTCAACCAACAAATAACTATAATAACTCACCAACAACATATAAATCAAAGATTATTCAAACTAAACATGTTCCAAATGATTTTCATGGAAAGAATTCACTCAAAACAATTCACAAACATCATTATTTCAACCATTACTAACCCATTTCATATGCCACACTAATACCCACAAAAATTAACCAAAACAAATCACAAATCCCTCACCTCTTGATACTCCATTGCTGCCTCTATCTTCTTCCTCTCTTCTCCTCCTCCTTCTTCTTCTTCTTCTTCTTTCTTTCCCCCTTTCTCTTCTTCTTCCTCTGTTCTTCTTTTTTTGCTAGGGTTGCTGATGGCTACCCACCCTCCTATCTCTACTATTTATAACTCATCATTTTTACCAAAACACCCTTGATGTTATGCTAACTCATAACTTAACACTTGTGTAAACAAAACATGTCTCTAAGTTTATTATGATAATTCATTTATTTTATTTATTTATTTAATAAAAAAATACCTTATGCCATTTTTTTGCGGGTATTACATCCATGTCCAAGTTCAGATCTCTAAACTGTTCCAGCAACTCCAACTCTTTCACATCATTGCGGACATATGCAAAGATTTCTGACTCAATGCGTCCGCTACCACATTGGCCTTCCCTGGATGGTATTGTAGGTCGAATTCATAATCCTTTATGAATTCCATTCATCTCCTCTGCCTCATGTTCCACTCCTTTTGGTAGAACAGATACTTTAAGCTCTTATGGTCGCTAAACACACTGAATTTAGCACCATAAAGATAGTGTCTCCATATCTTTAATGCGAACACTATCGCAGTCAACTCTAGGTCATGGGTTAGGTAATTCGGTTCATGCACTCTTAATTGTCTAGAAGCATACGCCACTACTTTCCCTTCTTGCATGAGCACACAACCCAAGCCTTGATACGATGTGTCACAGTACACATCGAATGACGTTCATGGATTTGGCAAGACTAGTATCAGAGATGTTGTTAGTCTCCTTTTTAGCTCTTGGAAACTAGCCTCGCATTCAAACGCACTCTAAGCCGTTTTAATCCTATTGAATACGCTTAGTTAAGTTCAACCTAATGGTTGGCAGTAGGTTATTTCACCTTTCGCGTCTCATCGGAATATATTAAGGTGCTCACCTGTAGCATGACCCACACTTAAATGATTCTGGCCTTGACGGGTGCCACGCATCAGGAGGCATTTAATAACTTAATTTATTGAGGGAATTTAATCATTAAGTGATTTCACCGGCTTGTTTATCATATAAATGTCTCTCATAACATACATGGCATACTAGCTTACATAATTCAAAACATATTAAGCATGCAATGACATAAATGCTATCATACAGTTTAAAATCCAAATTTAAATCATATAACTCATACATTTCATGCATCACATACATAAACATACAAGACATATAAAAGGTATTATGATTATGGCCTCCGAATGTGCAATAATTAAAACTAATTATTACAATCTTTGACCCTCGAGCAAACTTCCAAAGTTCCTCCCATTGGCGTCATGATCTAGTGTTGCCTCCATGCAATCCGAACAATTTACAAAATTTAAAATAAAATAAATAAAGTAAATGAAACGACACGCAGGCCGTATATACCAAATAAAATAAAACACCAAAACTAAGGCCATAACCATATACCACACATTTAATAAACAATTTATAAATATGCGAAAAGGGGACAAAATCACATTCTATCCATCAACACGGTCGTGCCAAAAACTCGCTGACGCTGTTTACATGTGTACGGCCGTGCCAAACGGTACACGGCCATCCCAAATGGTGCACGACCGTGCTGAAAACTCGCTGACACTGTTTAAAAGTGGCACGGTCATGCCGAACGGCACATGGCCATGCTACGCGTTCACTAACTGTAACTCAAACGTGCACGACCGTGCTACAGGGAGCACCGCCGTGCCAAACAGCTCAGCCAGATTCCAGAAGCGAATCCTTGTTGATGTTAGGAGCACAACCAAGCACACAAAATATGTTCAAAGAGATTTATATCTCATACAAATCATACAAACAAGCTTTTAAACACCGAAATCATATTTAAAAGCAATAATCACGTTATCATATAATGGCAAACAATCCTAGGATACATGGCAAACTACGACCAGACTCTCTGATACCATAGTTGGGGTTTCAAGAGGGATAATTTTTAAAAACAATTTATAAAAACCTCTTGAGCAGAAAAAACCCCTTTACTAAAGGACCACGTAACGCATATGAATCACAACGATATTGTGGTTACCTCTTGAAGTATAGCTTTACCACGAACACTATATTGGTGTAAGCCCTAGAGGCCATTAGTCTTCTTTGGGATTTACATTTGTATCATGACTTTGATTTACATATATTTATATATGAGGCATTTCAGTTTATACTATTAATTGTTTAAACGAAGTAAAGTTCTAAGAATAGTTATTTCAGTTCAATAGAACATCAAGTGCATGACTTGATCGTGAGACCCTATTGAACAATTTAAATACTATTCTTAAAGTATCCGTAGTCAAGTATTATTGTTAATTAGGACGACAATAATACATCGAGCCTATTATGTGGGTAGACAGATGACCACATCTCACGGGTCATGGATATGAGATATCAAGTCTTCACATAGGTATAGATATTAGAGTAATATTTATACTGGATTGACCCACTATGAGAACGCTGCATAATATTTATGTAAGTGTCATGAGCGCTTCTCATGGTAACCAAAGTGAAGTAGTCCTTCGACTTGAAGTCACTACGATTCCTACATGGGGAGTTGTAGGCTTTAATGCTACCAAACGTCATCCTTAACAGGATGATCATAAAGATAGTTGTTGGGCTTACAATGAATCATGTTGAGGGATGTGAGTGATGTAGACAAGATTCGTCCCTCCTACATAATAGGAGTAATATCATGGGCCTCTCAATAGAGTGGGACGTGAAAGTGCATGGCCATGTTGCAATGGACCAGTATGAGATATAGGGCCCATTTGTGATTACACGTCTACTCGGGAATTGAGAAATAAATAATTGAACTTAACAAGGATAACACATTTATGCCTTGTGTTCAATTAAAACATATGGAAGAAGGGACATTTACTACACGGTTATTTTGGTTACCGTAAGGTATATATCATATCACCGATATTCTCACTAATTGGGTAACAATGATGTATTGCTAGATGCTGCTCATTGTTTATAATATTAAATGTGATTTAATATTATTGTCAATTTATTGAGAACCTATAGGGTCACACGCATAGAGAAAATAGTCGGAGAATGAATTAATTTATTAAATATGATTTAATAATATTAATTATAGATGGGGCCTGTAGCGTACAAGCCCATTGGGATTAGGGTAAGTAGGTGACAGCTTATAATGTTGTGCATGTCACTTAAGCGCTAAGAGCTTGCTATGCATAACCTAGCGGCCGTCACACCTCCTGGCTAGGCGCACCCCCACCGCTGCCGTCAGCTAGCACGACGTTTTCTCCGGCGGTGATTTGTTCGCGTGGACTACGTAGAGGTGCTGCTCCATTGCGGTACTGGTGATAACGTTCATCCTCCTCTTCAGAGTAGTGTTCGTAGTGCTCGTGATCAATTGAGAAGAACTATTCTTCCCTTGCAGTAATCGCGGTAAAGCTTCGCTATAAGAGGTAGACACTACAATCATGAGTCTTGGCCATTCGCATGGATCTTTTGATGGGCATTTTTTCGCTGCGTTATTGTTTTTAAATACGCAAATTCCTAACAGTGGTATCAGAGCCAAGTTGCGAACCATGATTCTTTTTGCGTGTTTGCATGTTGTTTGTCATAACATGTTTTTATTTTGAAAAAGATATGATCTTTAACATTTTATATTTGAAAATCGTATAAGTGTTTTGCGAAAAACGTTTTCTGAAATCCATGTTTTAATTTGCGGCAACAGCAAGTGTTGCTGTCATTCGTACCTTACGTCCAGACGCGTCATAATCGATTATGGTGGAACAATAATCGATTATGAAGGTTCAAGTGTTGATGCCCTGATCGTCATAGAAGCAAGGCAAATTCTGGTCAGAACCACAATAATCGATTATTTAATCGATTAGGTAATCGAATATGCAAAGAGTTTGCATAAACGTTCGTATAACAAATTATATAATCGATTATATAATCGATTATGAAATCAATTATGGTGGTACAGTAATCAATTATGGTGGTATAGTAATCGATTATGGTAGTACAGTAATCATTTTCTGAGAAGTCAGAATAGCAATAATCGATTACGGTAATCGAGAGTACGGTAGTCTTTTCTGAGGAGTCTGAATAGCAGTAATCGATTATGGTAATCGATTATGAGGATATCAGAAGCGTTGTTTTGAGTGGTTTTTGAAATCACTTAATATTAATAATAATTATAATAATAATAAATGTTATGATATTTTATTGTTATTATGTACTTGGTTGTGTATGGTGTATGGTTATGGCCTTAGTCCTTTTTCTTCTTTCTTTGGTTATTTTGAAATACGGCCTGCGTGTCGTGCCTTTCTCTTAATTTCCATATGTACATTCTTTTCTCACCTTATTCCCCTCAAATGTAAAAGAGGTTTCTTCCTATTGTAATGTTATGGTGGAGACAAAAAGACGACTTTAGAAGAGGACAACTCGGTAGGTGATCATGCTTGGTCAAACTTGTACGCTACTAGGGTTTTAGATTAGATTCTCTCATTGGCTTGGGAGAATCAATGCGTTAGGGGCCATAACCATGTCACATTTGTTATATGCTATATATGTATGAGATGCATATTAGTATATAGTAGGTTAAACAGTTTAACTTATGGTGAGATCAAATTTATAAATAAATCTCTCAAAAGGAAATATTAAGTCACGTTTCAATGTGCCTTCCAATGCATGACACTTATCAAGACTAATATCGATTGAGTATAGGTCTGCCAAAGCAGAGTACCTTTGTCTATACTAGTAAGACGCGATGGGATAAATGTAATATACAATTGTCAACCATTGGGTCTGACTTAACTAAGCCAACTTCAATAGGATTGAAAAGGGCTTAGAGGCATGGAGTTGGGCATTATCCATAAGATGGATTAGAATAAGAGTTATTCACCCAACTGATCCAAGAATTACATGAGATGTAATTGGTAAGAGTTTCCTACCTAAATAGCCTAGTTCTGGGCGATCAACCAAAGCTGACTTCGAATGAAGTGAAATATGGATCTTGGTCCCACTACAAAATCTTCCAACGAGATTTTCCGAGTCAATGGTGAGGGTCATTGATTTGAGTAAAATAGTGGGAGGCGTATTTAATAAAAGACCTTATTAAATATGTTTATGCATGATACTTATATTCTGTATATTTCTGTTGTAGATAACCATGTGTGCAAACCACACGTCAAATAACCTATCACTGCGATCTGTCCTTCAGAAGGACAAGTTGTCCGGATCGAATTTCCTGGACTGGTACAGAAACCTGAGGATTGTCCTCAGGCATGAAAAGAAGTTGTATGTTCTTGAAGAACAAATCCCTCAGGAGCCACCGGCTGCTAATGCTTCTAAGGCTGATAAAGATGCTTATAAGAAGCATCAAGATGATGCCTTAGACGTTGGCTGCCTCATGCTTGCTACCATGACCTCTGAGCTTCAGAAGCAACATGAGACCATGGAGGCGTACGATACGATCGTGCACCTCAAAATGCTCTATCAAGGGCAGGCAAGGCATGAGCGGTTCGAGGTTTCCAGAGCCCTTTTCAATTCTAAACTAGCAGAGGGAAGCCCTATGAATCCTCATGTACTTCAATTAATTGGGTACATTGAGAATCTTGAAAGGTTAGGTTTTCCTTTGGGCCAAGAGTTGGCCACTGACGTAGTTCTGCAATCGTTGCCTAAGAGCTTTAGTCAGTTTGTCATGAACTACAATATGCATGATCTTGACAAACCGTTGCCAGAATTGTTGAGCATGTTGAGAACTGCTGAACAAAATATTAATAAAGGAAAGGGGAAGGCCATCATGATGGTCCAAGCTGGAAAGGGCAAGAAGCAGCCCAAGAAACCCATGTATAAGCATAAGGGCAAAGGCAAGGGCTTCCATAATTTCAAAGCTAGCACTTCTGGCTTAAAGCCTACGGGTGGAGTTGCTAAGGAGGGCACTTGCTTCCATTGCGGTCAGACTGGATATTGGAAGAGGAACTGCCCCAAATACCTGGAAGAGAGCAAGAAAAAGGGAAGTGAGACTTCCACCTCAGGATGGGTATTAGATACTGGATGTGGATCTCATATTTGTACAAATATGCAGGATCTAAAAGGGAGTAGTCCATTGGCAAAAGGTGAAGTTGAGCTACGAGTTGGCAATGGAGCAACAGTTGTTGCTTTAGCTGTGGGAACCTATGTACTGACTTTGCCTACTGGGCTTATTATTTAGTTGGAGAACTGTTATTTTGTGCCTGCTATTAGCAGGAATATTATTTCTGTTTCTTGTTTGGACAAGAGTGGTTTTCATTTTATAATAAAGGACAAATGTTTGTTCTATTTATTTGAATGAAATTTTCTATGCTAGTGCACAAATGTGTAATGGACTCTATGTCCTTGACCTTGATATGCCTATCTATAACATTAATACCAAAAGGGTCAAACCGAACGAGTTGAACCCGACTTACCTTTGGCATTGTCGCTTGGGCCACATAAATGAGAAGCACATTTCCAAACTCCATAAACATGGACTATTGGACTCTTTTGATTATGAATCATATGAGATATGTGAGTCTTGTTTATTGGGAAAGATGACTAAAACCCCATTCACTGGTATAGTGAAAGGGCAAGTGATCTTTTGGGCCTTATACATAGTGATGTATGTGGACCCCTAAACACATCGGCTAGAGGTGGTTTTCAATACTTCATAACTTTTATTGATGACTTCAGTAGATATGGATTTGTGTATCTAATGAAACATAAATCCGAATCCTTTGAAAAGTTCAAAGAATTCAAGAATGAAGTACAAAACCAACTGGGCAAGAATATTAAAGCACTTCAATCAGATCGAGGTGGTGAATATTTAAGCCTAGAGTTTGATGATCATCTGAAAAAGTGTGAGATATTATCTCAACTCACTCCTCCTGGAACACCACAATGGAATGATGTATCTGAAAGGAGAAATGGAATTTTATTAGATATGGTTCGATCCATGATGAGTCTTGCAGACCTTCCAAACTCCTTCTGGGGACATGCTTTATTAACAACAGCTTTTACACTTAACTGTGTTCCATCTAAGACGGTTGAAAAGACACCATATGAGATATGGACTGGCAGACGACCGAGTATGTCTTTTATGGAGATTTCGGGTTGTGAGGTTTATGTGAAACGTCAAATTTCTAATAAACTTGAACCCAAATCTGATAAGTGCTTATTTGTGGGGTATCCCAAGGACACCAAGGGATACTATTTTTACAATCCTTCTGAAGGCAAAGTGTTTGTTGCTAGGACTGGTGTGAAAGTGAAACAGGGAAACACAAGAAGGGGGGTTGAATTATGTTTCTTAACCGATTTTCAAAAACCCTTTCTTTTTAAAACAAAAGTTTAAAGCAGGAAGATGAAAGAACACACTAAAACGATTATAGGTAATTAAGATACTTTGTTTTCAATCCCCAAGTTAGTAATAAAAAAAAACTTAACGAGATAGAAAAAGAGAGATTCACACAAAGATATATCCTGGTTCACTCTTTCAAAACAAAGAGCTACGTCCAGTCCCTTCCTCCAGAAGGTTTTTCCACTAAAACTCTTAGCACTTAATACAAGCTGTTTCCAAGTCTCTCCAAGACTACAACTCCAAGTATTCTGCACCTCTCCAGGCAACAAGTATTCTTTTACAGACAAGCCTCTTCAGGCTTAACAAATCCTTAGATTTAAGAGGGGTTTTTCTGAGCTTTTTACAAACTCACAACAGTGAGAGTATTACACGATATAGCTCTTGACAATCTGTTTACAGCTTTACAATGAATGAATGAGAAGATTTACAGATCAAAAACTGAGAGTGAAAGCTTTTTGGCTTTTTGTTTGCACAATGAAATCTCTTGAATATTTTATTACTCGTGTGTTGTCTCTATTTTGCTTCTTCGGAGGAGGGTCTTCTTATAGCTTTGTCTTGACCTTCTGATTTCAAAATATAGGGAGAACTTTTCCGTTTAGACTCAATCAAATATCCGTTAGGCATAGATCATTTGCCAGTTGTTTTTCGTTGTGTAATTGTCCTTTCAGAATGAGGAGGTAGTAGCAGCTTGAATGGTAGCAGACTGATTTTGCTTTGATGGCCGACAAGCGTTTTGCTCTACGTGATTTGCTTTGTATGACGTTCGTACCTTCTTTTGTCTTTATGTGAAAAAGATATTTCCTTAAAACCATTTAAGACTTTTGAATAAGAAAGTGCCACGTCATCTACAAAAAGAAGTTAGTGGACGCACAGGCAAATATATAATTGGACGCACAAGTGTTGTAGACAATTGGACGCATACGCATTTGAAGACAATTGGATGCACAATAGTTAAAAACAATTGGACGCATAAGCATTGAAGACAATTAGACGCATACGCATTGAAGACAATTGGACACACAATAATTATAAGCAATTGGACGATAAAGCAGTGTAAACATTTGGACGTAAACCTTTACCACTTAGTTTCTTTGGACAAAGATATTGCAGTGAGGTGTCCTTTAAGAGCTAGGTGAAACTTTGGTTTTTGGAGAACTATCTGAAGTCAGAAACATACAAAGGTCTTTTGACCTTATGGATTAGCATAAGCATGACTTCGAGTATTTTCAATAAACATATAATAACTTTGTTAATCATTAAAACTTTTAGGGGTCATTAGTCATTACTGTTTTGGTTCTAACATGGTGTATTCCTAGAAAAGGAGTTTATCTCCAAAGGAAACAGTGGGAGGAAAATAGAACTTGAAGAAGTTCAAGAATCACAAAATAGCAATGAACCTATGATGGAACAGGAGCAACCTCCGCAAGATGTTGTGGAACAACAATCTGCTCCAGTAGCACAAGACTCGCATAGGTCTAACACGATATGTCACCAACCTGAGAGATATGGATTTCTCATGACTCAACAAGGTGATGTTTTAATCATGGATCAAGATGAGCCTGTGACTTACCAGGAAGCCATCACTGGCTCAGAATCTAAGAAATGGCTAGAGGCCATGAGATCTGAAATGGATTCCATGTACACTAATCAAGTTTGGAACTTGGTTGAACCACCAGAAGAGGTAAAACCCATAGGGTGCATGTGGGTTTTCAAAAAGAAAACTGACATGGATGGTAATGTACATACCTACAAAGCACGATTGGTTGCTAAGAGTTTCAAACAAATTCATGGCATAGACTATGATGAAACCTTTTCATCGGTTGCAATGCTTAAATCCGTTAGGATCTTGCTTGCTATTGCAGCACACCAGGATTATGAAATATTGCAAATGGATGTTAAGACTGCTATCCTTAATGGAAATCTACTCGAGGATGTGTACATGACACAACCTGAGGGTTTTGACACTCTAGAGAATGCTGGAAAGGTGTGCAAATTACAACGATCCATTTGTGGATTGAAGCAAGCTTCCAGAAGTTTTAATCTTCGTTTTGATGATGCTGTAAGACAGTTTGGATTCATCAAAAATGAAGATGAACCTTGTGTCTACAAGAAGGTTAGTGGGGGCATTGTTGTCTTTCTAGTACTGTATGTGGATGACATACTGCTTATTGGAAATGACATCCCTACCCTACAAAATGTAAAGACGTGGTTAGGGAATTGCTTATCTATGAAAGACTTAGGCGAGGCTACCTATGTGTTAGGTATCAAAATCTATAGAGATAGATCATTGAGAATGCTCGGCCTAAGTCAGAGTGCATACATAGACAAGGTGTTAAAACGGTATAACATGCATGAATCCAAGAAAGGACTCTTGCCTATGTCACATGGTATATGCCTTTCAAAGTCACAATCCCCTTCCAATCATGAAGAGAGGGATCACATGAGTAAGATTTCGTATGCATCTGCAATCGGATCTATCATGTATGCCATGTTATGTACTTGGCCAAACGTCTCGTATGCTTTCAGCATAACGAGCAGGTACCGGTCTGATCCCGGTGAAAGTCACTGGACTGCTGTCAAGAATATCCTCAAGTACTTGAGAAGAACTAAGGATACATTCTTGATCTATGGAGGTGAGGAAGATCTCGTTGTACAGGGTTACACCGATGCTAGCTTCCAAACCGATAAGGATGATTCCAGATCACAGTCTGGTTTTGTGTTTTGCCTGAATGGTGGCGCTGAGCTGGAAGAGTTCAAAGCAGGAGACAGTTGCTGATTCTACCACAGAGGCGGAGTATATTGCTGCCTCCAATACAGTAAAGGAGGCTGTTTGGATTAGGAAGTTCATTACTGAACTTGGTACTGTTCCTAGCATTGTGGATCCCATTGATCTCTATTGTGATAACAATGGAGCCATTGCAAAATCCAAGGAACCTAGATCTCACCAGCGATCCAAACATATACTTAGGCGTTTCGACCTCATTCGAGAGATTATCGATAGAGGAGATGTGAAGATATGTAGAGTACCAACACTTGACAATGTTACTGACCCGCTTACGAAACCTCTTGCTCAGCAGAAGCATGATGGTCACACTAGGTCGATGGGTATTAGATTTATGCCTGATTGACTCTAGTGCTAGTGGTAGATTGTTGGTGTAAGCCAGAAAGGCCATTAGTCTTCTTCGAGATTTACATTTGTATCATGACTTTGATTTACATATATTTATATATGAGGCATTTTAGTTTATACTATTAATTGTTTAAATGAAGTAAAGTCCTTAGAATAGTTATTTCAGTTCAATAGAAAATCAAGTGCATGACTTGATCGTGAGACACTATCGAACAATTTAAATATTATTCTTAAAGTATCCATAGCCAAGTTTTATTGTTAATTAGGACGACAATAATACATCGAGCCTATTATGTGGGTAGACAGATGACCACATCTCATGGGTCATGGATATGAGATATCAAGTCTTCACATTGGTAAAAATATTAGAGTAATATTTATACTGGATTGACCCACGATGAAAACGCAGCATAATAGTTATGTAAGTGTCATGAGCGCTTCTCATGGTAATCAAAGTGAAGTAGTCCTTCGACTTGAAGTCACTACGATTCCTATATGGGGAGTTGTAGGTTTTAATGCTACCAAACGTCATTTGTAACAGGATGATCATAAAGATAGTTGTTGGACCTACAATGAATTATGTTGAGGGATGTGAGTGATGTAGACAGGATTCGTCCCTCCTACATAACAGGAGTAATGTCATGGGCCTCTCAATAGAGTGGGACGTGAAAGTGCATGGCCATGCTACAATGGGCCAGTATGAGATATTGGGCCGATTTGTGATTACACGTCTACTCGGGAATTGAGAAATAAATAATTGAACTTAACAAGGATGACACATTTATGCCTTGTGTTCAATTAAGACATATGGACAAAGGGACATTTACTACACGGTTATTTTGGTTACCGTAAGGTATATATATCGTATCATCGATATTCTCACTAATTGGGTAACAATGATGTATTGCTAGATGCCGCTCATTGTTTATAATATTAAATGTGATTTAATATTATTGCCAATTTATTGAGAACCTATAGGGTCACACACATAGAGCAAATAGTCGGAGAATGAATTAATTTATTAAATATGATTTAATAATATTAATTATAGATTGGGCCTGTAGCGTACAAGCCCATTGGGGTTAGGGTAAGTAGGTGACAGCTTATAATGCTGTGCATGTCACTTAAGCGCTAAGAGCTTGCTACCCATAACCTAGTGGCCGTCACACCTCCTTGCTAGGCGCCCCCATCCCTGCCGTCAGCTGGCATGACGTTTTCTCTGGCGGTGATTTGTTCGCGTGGACTACGTAGAGGTGCTACTCCATTGTGGTACTAGTGATAGCGTTCATCCTCCTCTTCAGAACAGTGTTCGTAGTGCTCGTGATAAATTGAGAAGAACTGTTCTTCCCTTGCAGTGATCACGGTAAAGCTTCGCTACAAGAGGTAAACACTACAATCATGAGTCATGACAATTCACATGGATCTTTTGGTGGGAATTTTTCCGCTGCGTTATTGTTTTTAAATACGCAAATTCCCAACATACTGTGAGCACGTTAGCAGCACTGGTAAATCACCGACACTGCTACGGTGTGAATGGCAATTTGATCTACACAGCTACAGTGCAGCAGATCCGATTAACGCTGCTGCTATCACCACAAAGGGGGAGGTTCTTCTCTATCACCAGTACTGCAAAGTAGAAATACCTCTACTCAGTCCACGCGAGCAAACCAATGTTAGAGATAGCGTAGTGCTAGCTATCAAGACTGGGAGAGGCATGACATACAGAGAGAGAAAAGAGGGTGCGCCTGTCAAGGGTGTATAGCGGCCGTTATGAGTGCTCTGTTTTGTGTGTACCTTATGTGACGTGCACAGCTTACTAATAGCTGTCACTCACATCACCTAACCCAGTTGGGCTATTATACGCTACAGACCCAATGTTTAATTATTAATTGAATCATATTTAATTAATCAATTAAATTAATTCTCTGAACATTTGCTCCATGCATGTGACCCTATAGGTTCTCAATTAATTGACAATAATATTAATTATTATTAATCATAGTAATAATCAATTAATATTATAAACAATGAGCGGCATCTAGCAATACATCATTCCTACCCAATTAATTAGAATATTGGTGATACAATTAAAACCTTATCGTAACCATATATAATGTGTAGTCAACATCCTTTCGTCTCAATGTCTTAATTAAATACAAGGCATAAATGTGTCATCCTTGTTAAGTTCAATTATTTATTTCTTGATCTAGTAATTGACGTACGATCATGTAGACCCAATATCTCATATTGTCCACCTTAGCATGGCCATGCATTTCTACGTCGCATACCATCAAGAGTGCAACGCCCTTTCCCGAGTGTCACATTCCCGAACGTTTATAAGGTCGAAAATATTGATTAATGCAGAAAATACGTTTTTTTTTTTTTTATTTTCACAAAGATGTAATGGGATTAGTAAAGGTAAATAATACTAATAAATGAACTTAGGTTCACCATGCATTTCTAGAACATACTATGCTAAAAATACAGAAACAAAAATAACAACATTACTATATACAGACATAAGTCTAATGTATGACTGACATAAGAAATACAATAAGTACTAGGAGTTGTAGCTCTCAAAAGGTACTACAAAAAAACTGACATAGTCTGGCCGACAACAAAACTAAAACAGCAAAAAGAATCCGCCTCTGGGCTCAAGAAAACTACAGAACTGAACTATCGTCACGTCCATCTGTTCAAGCAGCAACAGCAAGTACCAGCAGAAAACATACAGATATGGGTGAGATTCCCGTTCATCAACACAACAAAACAGTAGTAGTAAAAACGGGACGACTCACCGGGTAACAGCGTACCCAACATACTTACAAGAATTCTCAACATAAATCATGTTAGACAGTTAATAGCATAATATAAGGCATCCTTAAACAATACAGCGATGTATAATAGTAAATGTAAACATCAACAGCCATGCAATGCAGTGCAATGTATATGACTCAATGCCAATGTCACCGGGTACTACTCTGACCCCTACTCCATGGAGCTAACAAAACGTTGGAGAAAGTGAATGGGAGGACATGTTCCGGTTTCTGCCAGCCATGAGCAAGATGCTACAACATTCGTAACATGCATGTATCTGGCTTTACGGTAACACTCTCGGCCAAACACGAAAAGTACGACATCTAGTAGAGGATATCAATGTATTGCACGGATTCGCCACGACACAGAAGAATCACCAACTGGTCACATGTCAGCCCTTCCAACCCTGATACCTCCAAAAAGACCATTGAAGATCGTCACCGCAAGATTCGCACCCGCATCAAGGTGTAAGCTTAACTCCTAGGCTCAAGGCCTTACGACTATGCAAATGAAATGCCAGTTCTTACACAAGGCAGATGCGAAAAGCAATGTCTACTCCCGGGTAAATTTTGAGTTCCACCAAGTTTCTCTTCCTTAGGAACTATACGCGTCTTTGAAAAACAAAACCTTTATCCACAGGGTAAATCTCGTGATCCCTTCGGGATCGAGTCATCACAAGACTGAAACAATTGAACGACTGATGGGGATCCGAATCACCGGTCCGTCATCGAAACTACTGTTTCAAAACCCAAAATGTTTCATGTTTGTGTTTATGTCTTATGAAGTCATTGATGTACTAAACCATCAATGGTATAGTATATGATCTTGTTTTACCACATACTATACTTAATTAACCCTTGTCTTTAACTCTAAGTTAATTATTTTACTTAGATTTTAAAGCGTAAAACAGTACAGTTTGAGTTGAAAAACACTTTTTATAAACAAAACCCTTTCTCGCGGGGCGAAGATATGTTTCGCGACGCGAGGCTGAGAGGTTTTCTTTACTGTTTAGACAGTCTTTCTCCTTCGCGAGTCGAGGATTATATCGCGACGCGAGGCCGAGAAGCTGCATTTTCACTGCCGAGACAGTCTTTCTGGTTCGCGTGGCGAGGACTACTTCGCGACGCGAAACCGAGAAGCTGCATCTTTGCTGCTCGGGCTAGCCCATTGTTTCGCGAGGCGAGGCAAGGTTAGCTTGCCTCATGCCTTGTTTTCCCCTGTCTCACGTGGCGAGACAAGGTTCACACGGCGAGTGCCCTGTTTTCACTTTTCCTTAACTCCTTCATTAATTTTCTTTTCGAAACACTTTGCTTGATTAAAAGACCTATGGCTAAAGAAAAGACATTTTCCCACTTGGTAACACACTTTAAAGGTTAAAACTTCATTTGATCTTTGGATCAAAATCACTTTTTGTTTCTCTTTGAAAACATAGGTTAGGAAATCATGTTTTGTTACATCAAAACCTTGCCAAAACAAGAACAACACATGTTCTTATATTTTCCTCTTACTAAGGCCACAAGTCTACTCCAATGAAAAATGGAGATTTTGCTTCACCAACTAAGCAAATATAGCTCAAAAGCTCACACCAATTATGACAAACCACAATTACACCTTATTACATCATAACCAAAACATACAAGTCCATCACACATCATGGTCTCATAATCCAGCATAAAAGTCTATACTTGATCTAGTGATCAAAGTAGGTTTTTCAACATACATGAAAATGATTTTCATTCAATCATCTCATCATCAACATATGCTAAAACACACTACAACATACTAAAGCATAAACTCATCATGACAATCTTGTTCTCCAAGAGAACTTTACAAAACTTAACAATTAAAAGTGAACCCAAACTAAAGGGTTTCACCCACACATAAACTTAAACAACCATCTTCACTACCACCATCTTGGTGTGATGAGGTTCACCCCCCATACCTGTTGATGAGCAGATTCCCGGATCAAAGTCGATTGATCGGTTTGTGAACCTCCTGACAATCGTCAACAACTACAACAACACAACAATCCAACATTAAACAAAAATCAAAGCAAAACTCAACAATCCTAACAAAGAGGGTTTCGGCCACCCTAGGATAAAGAGGTTAGGAATTGCTCTTGGTTTTCCATTCATGGATTCAAAGGCAATAGGAAAAGCGAAGGATGAAATCAAGTGCTAGAAATCAAAAATTGATGAAAAACACTATTCATCATCATCAAAAGGGTTCGGCCATAATGTGCTTTTTGGACTATGATGAGAGTTGAATCATAAGCTCTTGGGTTTAGGTAGAGAATGATGAGGTGAGTTCAAAGAAATTGGTCTTACCTCAAAAGGATTTTTCTACAATTTCCTATGGATTTTCAAAGTTTTGGATCTAAGAAATTCTTTTCATGAAAATGAAGTTTGATCATGAAATAAAGAGAGATTCATGAAGCTAAGAGATCATAGAAGTGATCTTACCTTAAAATGAAGGAAGATTGCTCAAGGAATCAAGTGATTCTAGCAAGAAATCAAGCTTTTTCAAGAACAACAATGGTGTTTCATCAAGAGCAACTATGGTGTTCTAAAGGGGAGAGGGCTGTGCGAAAATGAGGGGGTTCAGCTCTTTAAAACCTCACTTAAGGGTAAAAAGGTCATTTGTCAAAGGGGTAAAATGGTAACAGTGTAAAAGACTAAGGTTAGGGGCATTTTGGTCATTTTGCGTCCAGATATTTTCGAATGTCGTGACGACTCTGGCATACTCTCCCAAGTGTCCTGGGATGATGTGATAACAAGATTATCCGTTGGCGAGTCCCGATAAATCCATATGTGGCTCCGTTCATCACCCGATTGAGGATTCCGCTCGAACGGAAGTCAGGAAGTGATTTTTCTGAAGTTTTTGTGAAATTTAACCAAAACGTAGAGAATCGAATTCTAACACTTACTGTCTCGTTCACGGGTCCAGCTGAGGTCTCCTGTACAGTAAAATCATACTGTCAGTGTAAAAACGCAGACCGGACTCCGTTTGAGTTTTTTGACTCAAAACTTAATCGTAGCTTCCTACGATATCGTCAAGCATGACTATTGTCTCGGAATATTTTATTTCCATTCCTAAGACCTTGAATAAAATAAAGACATTAAAATACTGATGAATTAGAAAACGTGAAAATCGGGGCGTTACATTCCTACCCCTCTTAAAAGAATTTCGTCCTCGAAATTTATACGTACCTCTTAAAACAAACTCGGATACTGTTGTTGCATGTCCTCTTCTCTTTCCCAGGTAGAATCACCTGTAGTCTCGTTCTAAATAACTTTAACCAAAGCTATCTCCTTCCCTCACAATTTCTTTACTCTCCTGTCTTCGATCTTAACCGGTAATGTTTCATAGGTTAGGTTATCCTTTACCTGTACTGAATCAGACTATGACATGACTGGGATCAAGAATATACTTTCGCAATTGCGAAACATGAAAAACATTGTGAAGGTTGGATAGAAAAGGCGGCAAAGCTATTTGGTAGGCTACTGGACCTATCCGACGAAGAATTTGATAAGGTCCAATGAATTTTGGAGTGAGTTTTCTGGACTTCAGGACCCTGCCCACCCCAGTCATCAGAGTGACTTTCAAAAACACATGATCCCCTTCCTCGAACTCAAGTGGTCTACGTCTTTTATCCGCATAACTCTTCTGTCGGCTCTAAGTTATCCTCATCTCTTGAATCAGTTTCACCTTCTCGGTTGTTTGTTGCACTAGTTCAGGTCTTAGTGAAGCACTTTCTCCATCTTGGTACCAGCACAAAGGTGTTCTGCAACGTCGTCCATATAAAGCTTCGTAGGGTGCCATCCCTATACTCGAATGATAACTGTTGTTGTAGGTGAATTCTATCAACGGTAGGAAATTCTCCCAACTACCGGCATGTTCCAACACACACGCCCTCAACAGATCCTCTAAAGATTGAATCGTCCTTTCCGATTGTCCATCAGTTTGAGGATGGTAAGCCGAACTTAGTCGTAACTTCGTCCCTAAAGCTTCATGTAAACTTTGCCAAAAACGCGAAGTAAAACGTGAGTCTCTATCCGATATGATACTTGAAGGTACTCCATGCAGTCTCACAATCTCACTGATATAAATCTGAGTAAGCTTTTCCATGGAATACTTGAGATTAATCGGTAGAAAATGAGCTGATTTTGTAAGCCTATAAATTATAACCCAAATGGAATCGTGTCCTTTAGGTGTCCTTGGCAAACACGTCACGAAATCCATCGCTATGCCGTCCCATTTCCACTCTGGGATATCCAACGGAAGTAACATTCCCGCTGGCCTTTGATGTTCAACCTTTACTTTTTGGCACACCAAGCAAGATGCCACATAATCAGCTACATCCCTTTTCATACCTTGCCACCAAACAACCGCTTCAGGTCTTGGTACATCTTGGTTGACCCTGGATGCATACTCAACTTGCTTCCATGAGCTTCGTCCAAAATTAACCTTCTTATCTCTGGGTTGTTTGGCACACAAAACCGTTCTCCTCGTCTTAGGATACCATCTGCTCCTTCTTTGTATTCGGATGCTATCCCCTTCTTTAGATTCCTCCGCACTTTTTCCAGGTACTGGTCGTATACTTGTTTCTCCCGAATCTGATCCATCATACCACAAGATACCGTAACCATACCCACACATAGTCTTCCTGGCATACTAAACACGGACAGATGCATATCCTTAAACTGTTCCAACAGCTCGTGTTCCTTAACCATCATGGCAGACACATGTAACACTTTTCTACTCAGGGCATCCGCTACCACATTAGCTTTTCCCGGATGATACTGTAACATGAAATCATAGTCCTTCAAAAATTCCAGCCACCGTCTTTGCCCCATGTTGAACTCTTTCTGATCGAACAGGTACTTCAAGCTCCTATGATCACTGAAGACATTGAACGTCGAACCATACAAGTAGTGCCTCCAAATTTTCAACGCAAAAACTACTGCTGCTAACTCTAGATCATGAGTTGGGTAATTCTTCTCGTGCACTTTCAACTGTCTCGAGGCATATGCTACCACCTTCCGATTCTGCATCAGAACACAACCTAACCCCTGGTATGAAGCGTCACAGTACACTTCAAAAGGTTCGCTTGGATCTGGCAATATCAACACTGGCAATGTAGGCAGCCTATCTTTCAGCTCCTGAAAACTTTGCTCACAGGCTTCAGTCCATTCAAACGCTTTGTCCTTCCTCGTCAATTGGGTAAGAGGTCCTACAATTTTAGAAAATCCCTCAATGAACCTCCGATAATACCCAGCCAAACCCACAAAACTGTGTATCTCAGTCACTGTGGTTGGTCTTTCCCACTCAAGAACTGCTTCAACTTTCGACGGATCTACAGCAATTCCTTCCTTTGAAATTACATGACTCCAAAACTGCACTTCGTCGAGCCAAAACTCACACTTGGACAACTTGGCATACAGCTATCTCTCCTTCAGAACTTGAAGAACTACACTAAGATGTTAAGTGTGCTCTTCCTGGTCTCGCGAATAGATAAGTATGTCATCTATGAAGACAATGACAAACTTATCCAGGTATGGACAAAAGATCCTATTCATATAATCCATGAATATAGCTGGAGCATTCGTCACACCAAACGGCATCACAAGATATTCGTAGTGCCCATAGCGTGTTCGAAACGCTGTCTTCGGTATATCTTCTGCCTTCACACGAATCTGGTGATAACCCGATCGCAAATCAATCTTGGAGAAAACTGCCGCTCCCCTCAACTGATCCATTAAGTCATCTATCCTCGGAAGTGGATACTTGTTCTTGATAGTAACCTTATTCAACTGGCGATAATCCATGCATGGGTGAGATGTTCCATCTTTCTTTTTCACCAGCAGCATAGGTGCTCCCCACGGCGACACACTGGGTCTAACAAACTGTTTCCCCAATAAGTCTACCAACTGTTCCTTCAAGGTTTCCAACTAAGCAGGTGCCATTCGATACGGTGCTATAGACACTGGTCCTGTTCCTAGCACAAGATTGATCGCAAACTCGATGTCCCGAACTGGCGGCAAACCTGGTACATCTTCAGGAAAGACTTCCGGAAACTCGTTCACGACAGGTACGCGCTCTAAGACTAGCTCGCTCTTGACCTCCAAAGAAGATAGTAACATGTATCCTTGAGCTCCTTCTCTCAAAGAAGCGTTTACTTGGTTGGCAGTCAAAAATCCAGAATTCTCACAACTAGGGAAAACTAAGGTTTTATTTGCACAGTCTAACAGGATATGATTAGAAGATAACCAATCCATTCCTAAGATTACATCCATTTGCGAAAGAGGCAAACAGATCAAATCAATCAAAAATATTCTATCTTTAACAGAAATAGAAGAGTTCAAACAAACTTTAGCAGTTGTAACAGGCTTTGCAGTAGGCGTAGAAATTACCAAATCAAAAGGTAAAGAAGACACAGGTAATCCCAACAGATTTACACAGTCATAAGCAATAAAGGAATGCGTTGCGCCTGAATCAAACAGTACAGTTAAGGTTGTACCTCCCATGACACACTAACCGTGGATTAAGTCTTCATTTTGAGAAGCTTCAGCACCACCCATAGTGTAGACTCTGCCTCTTGCCTTAAGCCTCGCAGCTTGGACATTGTTGATAGAATGTTCCAATTTCGGTTGCATGCATTCCCGTGAGATATGTCCTGGCTTCCCACACTTGAAGCAGATAATCCCTTTGATCGAACAGTCTCTGGTGATGTGGTTGCTCTTCCCACACTTCATGCAGTTGGTTGGGGCGTTTCCAGATTGACTGAAACTCCCACTGCTTCCTCCCGCAGAACATTGTTGTTGATCTTGTTGCTTTGTATACGGCTTCCATCGAGATTTGTTGTCTTGACCACTGCTTCCCCTCTGGAACTTGCTCGGTCCAGAACTCTGTACCCGCTTGTCCTTGGGCTCCAAACTCTCGATCAGACGACACTTTTCCATCAACCTCGAAAAAACAGAAATTTCCAATGGAACTGCAGCTCTCTTCAAGTCGATCCTCAGACCTCCTTCGAATTTTATGCACTTCCACTCCTCTCTTGGGTTGACCAGAAAGTAATTTGAGAACTTTGCTAGACTTTCAAATTTGGCCCCGTATTCAGCTACAGTCATTCCCCTTTGTCTCAGCTAGAGGAACTCCATCTCTTTCTCGTGCCTTGCGCTCTCAGGAAAAACTTCTCCAGGAATTTTCCCTTAAAAGCATTCCAGTCAACAGCTTGTTGATCGTGAATCAGCATCTGACGAGCTCCTTCCCACCAGTATTCAGCATCCTCCACCAGCGTATAGGTTGCATAGACAACCTTGTCATTCTCAGTACATCTCATCGCTCCAAAGATTTTCTCTAGCGTCTAGATCCAGCGTTCCGCCAACTCAGGATTGAATTCACCTTTGAATTGAGGTGGATTCCGACGAAGAAATTCATCCAGTCCTCTACCTCCGGCAGCTCGTTCGTCACGTTGAACCATAGCAGCAGCCATTTCCCGTATGGCGTTCACAGCAGCAGTCAGGTTTTGAGCAGCCATTGCTACCTTCAAAACCAGCACTGTCAAACTTAAGAGAATAAAGCAAACAACATTATCCTCCTTGCGGAGATAACAACACAGAAACACACAGAGAACACAACACAAACAAGACAGACCATAACCTACAAACCCCAAAAAGACTCGGCCAGCTCTGATACCAAATAATGCAACACTCTTTTCCGAGTGTCACATTCCCGAACGTTTATAAGGCCGAAAATATTGATTAATGCGGAAAATACGGTTTTCTTTTTTTTTTTTTCTTTTCACAAAGATGTAATGGGATTAGTAAAGGTAAATAATACTAATAAATGAACTTAGGTTCACCATGCATTTCTAGAACATACTATGCTAAAAATACAGAAACAGAAATAACAACATTACTATATATAGACATAAGTCTAATGTATGACTGACATAAGAAATACAATAAATACTAGGAGTCGTAGCACCCAAAAAGTACTATAATAAAACTGACATAGTTTGGCCGACAACAAAACTAAAACAGCAAAAAGTGTCCGCCTCCGAGCTCAAGAAAACTACTGAACTGAACCATCGTCACGTCCATCTGTTCAAGCAGCAACAGCAAGTATCGGCAGAAAACATACAGATATGGGTTAGATTCCCGTTCATCAACACAACAAAATAGTAGTAGTAAAAACGGGACGACTCACTGGGTAACAGCATACCCAACATGCTTACAAGAATTCTCAATATAAATCATGTTACATAGTTAACAGCATAATATAAGGCATTCTTAAACAATATAGCGATGTATAACAGTAAATGTAAACATCAACAACCATGCAATGCAGTGCAATGTATATGACTCAATGGCAATGCCACTAGGTACTACACTGACCCCTACTCCATGGAGCTAACAAAACGTCGGAGAGAGTGAATGGGAGGACATGTTCCGGTTTCTGCCAGCCATGAGCAAGATGCTACAACTTTCATAACGTGCACGTATCTGGCTTTACGGTAACACTCTCGACCAAACATGAAAAGTATGGCATCTAGTAGAGGATATCAGTGTATTGCACGGATTCGCCACGACACAGAAGAATCATCAACTGGTCATATGTCAGCCCTTCCAACCCTGATACCTCCAAAAAGACCATTGAAGATCATCACTGTAAGATTCGTACCCGCATCATGGTGTAAGCTCAACTCCTAGGCTCAAGGCCTTACGACTATGCAAATGAAATTCCAATGCTTACACAAGGCAGATGTGAAAAGCAATGTCTACCCCCCGGGTAAACCTCGAGTTCCACCAAGTTTCTCTTCCTTAGGAACTATACGCGTCTTTGAAAAACAAAACCTTTATCCACAGGATAAATTTCGTGATCCCTCCGGGATCGAGTCATCACAAGATTGAAACAATTGAACGACTGATCGGATCCGAATCATCGGTCCGTCATCGAACTACTGTTTCAAAACCCAAAACGTTTCATGTTTGTGTTTATGTCTATGAAGTCATTGATGTACTAAACCATCAATGGTATAGTATATGATATTGTTTCACCACATACTATACTTAATTAACCCTTGTCTTTAACTCGAAGTTAATTATTTTACTTAGGTTTTAAAGCGTAAAACAGTACAGTTTGAGTTGAAAAACACTTTTTATAAACAAAACCCTTTCTCGCTGGCGAAGATATGTTTCGCGACGTGAGGCTGAGAGGTTTTCTTTACTGTTTGGACAGTCTTTCTGCTTCGCGAGTTGAGGATTGTATCGCGACGCGAGGCCGAGAAGCTGCATCTTCACTGCCTAGACAGTCTTTCTGGTTCGCGTGGCGAGGACTACTTCGCGACGCGAAACCGAGAAGCTGCATCTTTGCTGCTCGGGCTAGCCCACTGTCTCGCGAGGCGAGGCAAGGTTAGCCTGGCTAATGCCTTGTTTTCCCCTGTCTCGCGTGGCGAGACAAGGTTCGCGGGGCGAGTGCCCTGTTTTCACTTTTCCCTAACTCCTTCATTAATTTTCTTTTTGAAACAATTTGCTTGATTAAAAGACCTATGGCTAAAGAAAAGACATTTTCCCACTTGGTAACACACTTTAAAGGTTAAAACTTCATTTGATCTTTGGATCAAAATCACTTTTTGTTTCTCTTTGAAAACATAGGTTATGAAATCATGTTTTGTTACATCAAAACCTTGCCAAAGCAAGAACAACACATGTTCTTATATTTTCCTCTTACTAAGGCCACAAGTCTACTCCAATGAAAAATGGAGACTTTTCTTCACCAACTAAGCAAATATAGCTCAAAAGCTCACACCAATTATGACAAACCACAATTACACCTTATTACATCATTACCAAAACATACAAGTCCATCACACATCATGGTCTCATAATCAAGCATAAAAGTCCATACTTGATCTAGTGATCAAAGTAGGTTTTTCAACATACATGAAAATGATTTTCATTCAATCATCTCATCATCAACATATGCTAAAACACACTACAACATACTAAAGCATAAACTCATCATGACAATCTTGTTCTCCAAGAGAACTTTACAAAACTTAACAATTAAAAGTGAACCCAAACTAAAGGGATTCACCCACACATAAACTTAAAAAACCATCTTCACTACCACCATCTTGGTGTGATGAGGTTCAACCCCCATACCTGTTGATGAGCAGATTCCCGGATCAAAGTCGATTGATCGGTTTGTGAACCTCCTGACAATCGTCAACAACTACAACAACACAACAATCCAACATTAAACAACAATCAAAGCAAAACTCAAAAATCCTAACAAAGAGGGTTTCGGCCATCCTAGGACAAAGAGGTTAGGAATTGCTCTTGGTTTTCCATTCATGGATTCAAAGGCAATAGGAAAATCTAAGGATGAAATCAAGTGCTAGAAATCAAAAATTGATGAAAAACACTATTCATCATCATCAAAAGGGTTCGGCCATAATGTGCTTTTTGGGATATGATGAGAGTTGAATCATAAGCTCTTGGGTTTAGGTAGAGAATGATGAGGTGAGTTCAAAGAAATTGGTCTTACCTCAAAAGGATTTTTCTACAATTTCCTATGGATTTTCAAAGTCTTGGATCTAAGAAATTCTTTTCATGAAAATGAAGTTTGATCTTGAAATAAAGAGAGATTCATGAAGCTAAGAGATCATAGAAGTGATCTTACCTTAAAATGAAGGAAGATTGCTCAAGGAATCAAGTGATTCCAACAAGAAATCAAGCTTTTTCAAGAACAACAATGGTGTTTCATCAAGAGCAACTATGGTGTTCTAAACGGGAAAGGGCTGTGCGAAAATGAGGGGGCTGTGGGGATGAGTTCAGCTCTTTAAAACCTCACTTAAGGGTAAAAAGGTCATTTGTCAAAAGGATAAAATGGTAAAAGTGTAAAAGACTAAGGCTAGGGGCATTTTGGTCATTTTGCGTTCATATATTTCCGAACGTCGTGACGACTCTGGCATACTCTCCCAAGTGTCCTGGGATGATGTGATAACAAGATTATCCGTTGGCGAGTCCCGGTAAATCCATATGTGGCTCCGTTCATCACCCGATTGAGGATTCCGCTCGAACGGAGGTCAGAAAGTGATTTTTCTAAAGTTTTTGTGAAATTTAACCAAAACGTAGGGCATCGAATTCTAAGACTTACTGTCTCGTTCACGGGTCCATCTGAGGTCTCCTGAGCCGTAAAATCATACTGTCAGTGTAAAAACGCAGACCGGACTCCGTTTGAGTTTTTGACTCAAAACTTAATCGTAGCTTCCTACGATATCGTCGAGCATGACTATGGTCTCGGAATATTTTATTTCCATTCCTAAGACCTTGAATAAAATAAAGACATTAAAATACTGAAGAATTAGAAAACGTGAAAATCGGGGCGTTACAAAGAGGCCTATAGACATTACCCCTATTATTTAGGAGGGACAAATCCTATCTACATCACTCACATTCCTCAACATGTTTCATTGCAGGCCTAATAATTATCTTTATAGTTGTCCTGTTGACAATGTTTAATAGTATTAAAGCCTACAACTACATATGTTAGGAATCATAGTGACTTCAAGTCGAAGGATTGCTTCACTATGGTCACCATGAGAATCGCTTATGACACTTACATAACTATCATACAGCGTTCTCATAGCGGGTGACTCCAGTATAAATATTTCCCTAATATTTATACCTATGTGAAGACTTGATATCTTATATATATGACCCGTGAAATGTGGTCATCAGTACACTCACATAATAGTCTCAATGTATTATTATTGTCCTTATTAATAATAATACTTGACTATGGATATTTAAGAATCGTTTTCTATAATTCAATGACATCTCATGGTCAAGTCATATTTGACGTTCCATTAAATGAACAACAAACTCTAAGGACTTTATTATGCTATAAATATGATCATGAAATACAACATAATAAATAAATGCCTCATATATAAAATATAGAATAAAGGCATGATACAATATATATATATATATATAAATCCAAAATATATATTGGCCACTAGGGCTTACACCAACAATTACCTTGTTGAGCTGCTGGTAGTCCACACACAACCTTGAACTACAGTCCTTCTTCTTAACAAACAACACCAGAACTCCCCACGGTGAAATATTGGGCCTTATAAATTGTTTCTTCAACATGTCATCTAGTTGTTTCTTCAGCTCTGTCAACTCTGTTGGGGACATTCGATAGGGTGCTATCGAAATTGATCTGATCCCTAGTATGAGATCGATTGCAAACTCTATCTCTCTCTTTGGTGGCAACCCTGGCACTTCATCCAGGAAAACTTCTGGGAACTCGCGCACCACCGACAAAGTATCCACACTAGGAGTCTCTTTAGCATCCAAAGAAAACAGCACCATGTATTCTTCTGATTGTCCACCTCTCGATATACCATCATTGGGTGTAACACCCTTTCCGGGGGCATCACATTTATGAACATTTTAAAATACTCTAAGGCCGAAAAAACGGGTTAATTAAAACATTTAAGAAAGATGGGGGTGAATTTTCCCTTTTCACAAGAGATAAATGTAAAAGCTTGTAACCGTTTATGCGTGTAAAGTAAATAGAACATTTCATACTGTAAGTTCATAAGTTCATAAAGGTTTACATACAAACCCAACCCGACTACAGAAAGAAAACAGAAAGATACAGACTCATCATAAAAGATTGGAGACGCAGCTCCTAAACATAAGATACTTGGAGTTGCAGCTCCACAAAAGATAAAAGAAAGGTACAAACTCTTTGACACCCTATACTGGCCAACAGCATACTACATAGGAAGACAACCCTCGGATCAACAGCTAAATACTTCCCTTGACTTCTCCTTTTCGGAGAGACAAGCGAATGAAATAGGAATGTGTGGATAAATCACCTCACCCCTAGTCTCTTCACTCATCGCCTTCCAACTAGGACCCATCAAGCGAGACCTAACAGGAACCCTAGCAAGGACTACTGCTGGCATTCCTATGGAAGACATAACAGAAGTTGACTTAGAAGCAACTTTGTTAACAAGCAGCCTACCCCTATCAGAGGGAGAAGGCACTGAACACTCCGGTGAGAGAGCCCACCTAGCGTTCCACTTACGACCACAAGTTAAGAACCCTTCCTCTACGACCGATGCCGATGATGAGTGTGGCTCTCCACATGTATGTTGTTAGAAGCCCATCATGACTAGGTGTTCAAATGCCGTAACCACTGGGAGGCTCAACAGAGAGATGCATCCGAAGCGTCAGGTGGAGTCTCGATATCACGACCTTCTCGGGAGACCACCAGAGAAGTACACAACGATGCAATACAAAGTAATGAGGTGAGATTCCCATTCATCAACACAACACATGGCAGAAGTAAAAACGGTACGACACACCAGATAACAGCATACTAATCATGCATATCATACCTCTCAATATCACATATTATCCAATCAACAGCATAAGACATCATCAACATAGGATAATAATGTATAACATGTAAATGTATCCATCAACAGTCATGCAATGCAATGCGATGTACATAACTCAATGCCATATGTCACAAGGGTAAGACTCTGAACGCTACTCCATGGAGCTGAACATGACTGGAGTGAGTGATTGGGAGAACATTGTCTGCGTTATCTCAGCCCAACATGTGCTATCTCAACAAGATTGTGAATTCGCTTTTACGGCTCACGGCAAACGTGCTTTACCCAAATCGTGATTTGTTCGGTGTCCAGTCAGGACGTCAGCATTTTTCAATAGGTCACCCACGACACAGAGGAGCTACTCTCTGGCCACATGTGGTCTCCCCAACCCCAACGTCCTCAAGATCTCCAAAATCGTCACCTCCAAAAATCGTACCCGCACAAAGGTGTAAGCTCAACTCCCAGGTACAATGCCCAATTCATGCACAGATGCGTATGCATGTCAAGAAATGACACAACACAAACACGTACTACACTATCACTGTAGCACCACGTCTATCTCTTGATAAACCATAGGGCACCCCTACGGGACCCACTTTCACATGACTTGCATCAGTCGCCCATTCTTGGTTCCGTTCCTTGCGTCCACGTACAACTCTGTCGTTCGGAAAACGATGTTCAAGTCTTATGATATATCATTCCATATCCTAAGCGTATTTTGGAAAATAAGATCCACAAGGATTCCTTTATCATGTCTTCTCACTTATCTATCAAGGGAAACATTACTTATTTTGTATAAGTAACTCTTTGTGGTTAAGTATTATGGATCCTTAGATGACCTAAATCATCAAGGGTGAGGGACATGGTTTTCCATGGCCACAAGGAATAGGTGCATGTCTTTTATTTAGTCTTTGTGAGTCCATTATGAAACTCATTGCATTCCTTAGGAGATATTACGTACTTGCGCTATTATAGTAAAGTCTTTAAAATACTTTTCTTGGTAGTAAACTAGTTCATGGAATCTCCTTTATCAAACATAGTTTTGAAAACTGTATACATATACTCATAAGGTATCCGAAACCCCAAGATACATGGTACCTTATCTTTTGCCAAACTAGCGTAAAACTTCCTTTGAAATAATACTAATTTCCTTTACTTAGCGTAAAAAGGGAAAACATATATTTCTTTAAATCACTTTTTCATTTTCAAATGAAAACTATAACTCATTTGTTTTGTAAGATTTCAAAATTAATCATAGTAGTGTAAAGACTCATTGTTTTAAAGAATTTTTTTTTTTTAAACAAAGAAGGAATGCAAAGGCATCACTGTAGAGTAAGGCATCCCAGCTAGGCTGGCACCCATTGTTTAAAGAAAATACTTACAAGAATTCTCATTTTTCTTGAAAGTAGGTTTACTAACCAAAACCTTTGGAAACCACATGAATCATTTAGAAAACTTTGTTCTTGAAAATCTTTTTCTTGCAACAACATGCTAGAATAAGTGGTTGATTAACTTCAAACTTTCCTATTCTTAAAACACTTTTCAAATGAACCCAAAATACTCATTTTACAACACTTGATTCTTTGGAAACAAAACTTGATTTCTTAGGAAACCTTTTTAATTTCTCTTTCCTTTATACTTTAGTATAAACACTTTAAACCTCTTAACATCAACATTTTAGGTTCCTAGCCCTCATTACTATGGTATGGCCGAATGCCTCCATGTAAGTAAGGTAGATCTTTTTAATTTCTTTTGCCTTCATGGAAACATTTAAGCCCATTACACCATTATTTGAACATAGAAGCTTTGACTTTTCTTTTTAACTCAACAAGGCCGAACCACACATGGTAGTTTTCAACAAAATATATGTCATCCAACAACATTCTAGCATCATGAAAATCATCTCAACATATAGTCATTTCATCAAGTATTGAAAGCATGAACAAGTTCATTATTCGAAAATCCTATCCTTAGGCGATAGTTTTTCACCATTCCAAAATGATTTTCAACACTAACACTCAAACACAAATAGTCACACCAACACCATAATATACAATTCCAAAAATCAACACCAAAATCCGTATACATAAAATTTCAGCATTTCAAGCATCCACTTGTGACACACATTTGATTGACCAAACGAACTCGGATTTGAGCAAATGAGGACTCATATGAAAGCTTAGGATGTCTAGTTTTTGGATATAAAATTTATTTTCAAAAAAAGTAACTGAGATAGTACAGTTTCACGAAATAAATCTCTGAAGTCAGAATCTAAGGCAGAATTTTATGCTTAGATTGAAACAAGTTTTCAAGGATCAAATATTCATGAAATCACATGAAATTTGTGCTCAAAATGAAGCCCAAGATGTCTAGTTTTAGGATCAAAAAGAATTTTTAAAATCCAAGATCGTATTTGAGAGAAAAACCGAAATTACTCACATATGGTCAGATCCGAAAATCATATTTTCACAAACTCTTTTCAACAAAAAGATGGAGGAACCCTAGGTTAGGGTTTTCCCACATGTAAAAGTTATTTTCAGTCATTCAAACATATCAATGAACACAAATCAAGCAATAAATAATTATTACAACATTGTTCTCATAGAGAACCAAATAGACAAAGTAGGAAACCCTTGGTTTAGGGTTTTCCCCAAACCAAACCCATAAACCATTTTCACCACCACCGATGTGGTGTGATGAGGTTCACTCCCCCATTACCTTAATGAAGATCTTTAGGATGAGCAAAACTCAAAGCTCCAAGAACAAGGAGGTGGCTGAACCTATGTTAGCCAAAAACACCATGATTTTAAACTTTGTTTAGCAAAATCATGAGCTAGGAAAGGTTGCTTCATGATTCTATGAAATGAAATGAAGAAGAAATAAGGTTAGAAGCTTACTTCATGAAGAACAGTTTGAAGATCAAGGTTGATGTTCTTGAGGGTCAAGAACCAAGTTGCTCCAAATGAAAAACTTTCTTCATCAAAGATGTAAAGGAGGTTAAGACAAGATGATCTATGGTTTTAGAATGAAGAAACAAGTTTTGGTTCATGGTCTAAGAGGCCAAAATCGTGAAGAAGGAGAAGAGAGAGAAGAGAGGATTTGAGAGTTATTGAGAAATAAGAGAGCTTGATCCTCTAAAGAATGAAAATGCAATAAGGATGGTGTTTTTCACACCATTTGGCCATATGGCCTTCGATATTTTGGAAGCCAAATTGATTCAAATAATAGTTTACTAATGATTTGATGAAGTGTAAGTAAATGGATGGCCATGATCAAGTAAGGTAAAAGAGGTGTTGAGCTCATGTTAAAAGTAGTAGAGATTAACCATAAATAGGTTAATTAGCTTTCTCCATAAAAGGTAAGGTTGATTGGTTATTAACCAAGAGTCATAGAAAGTTAATCCATTGGTTAAAGGAATGAAAAGGTGATGGATGGTTGACAACGTCTCGTGAAACGTGAGATGCATTCTTGAACTACTCCCGACACTGGGCCAGAACAACTTCCCGACCCTAAGCCAGATTACTTCTCGACCTTGGCATGCATCCCAAGGTAAAGTGGTCCCGATTAAAATAATAATATTTTTATCGGTTCCAGCTCAAAATAGCACACTGGGTCAAAACAACACCTTATGATTATTAAGCTCATAATTGAAATTCAAATATGAATTTCCAATCATCAACTATTATTATGATTATGATTAATCAATTGTATTCTCAGTCAAGTTATGCATACAAACAGTTAAAAGACAGACATAGGGTTTTTGGGATGTTACAAAAGGTCTTATTTGAACAGTCTAGCACTACATGGTTGGCCGAGAGTCAGTCCATGCCTAATATAACATCAATCTGTTGCATAGGCAGGCAGACCAGGTCTATAAGAAAATATCGGTTCTCTATAACAACAGGACATTGTATGCAAACAAATAGGGTGGTCAGGGAATCACCTGTGGGTGTGGAAACAATCAAATCATATGGTAAGGATGAAACGAGTAAACTCAAATGATCCATACACGCTAATGAAATGAAAGAATGTATAGCCCCTGAATAAAAAAAAAAAAAAGATAAGAGCTTCCCAGCTATTAGGCACATACCTTGTATCAGGTTGGGACATCGAGAGGCTTCCAATCGGCTAATTAAACTCATGTTTTTATAATCAATTCGACCCCCCAATTGGATCGGGGGCAAACGCCTTTGAAAAGATTGCTTGGATTTAAGAAAGAGTCGCTTAGATTTATCCATGGTTTGTTTATTTCTATCCCGAAAATCCTATCCTCTCACGGTGAACACTCGCCCACTTGGTTGCGGTCTGTTCTGCTGGCGCACCACTTATGACCTTGCTTCCACATTTTGAGTTCTCCCGCTTGGTTGTGGGAACTGGTTCCTCCTATCACTCCCTTGCCTATAGTTGCTAGCATAATGGCCTACCTTGCCACAACAAAAGCAGTTGAAGTTGGGTGCTTGAGAACAATCTTTGATTAGATGCGATCCTCCACATCAGAAACATGTTGTAAACCCTGGTTGTCCCTGACTGTTATTCCCTCTTCCATAACTTATTGTTTGCTAATTTGGGCGACTGTAAGGCTTCGCTCTCTGTTGAAACCTTCCTCCTTGACCTCTTAAGCCACTGTTACGAACAGGTCCTCCGTTCTTTGTTTTGTGGTTGCATTCCTTCGGTCTGATCATGCCCTTCCAGTACTATGCACTTTTCTAGCAGCTCTGGGAATGATATGATACTCAAAGGTAGCATTATTTCCCTCTTCAGTTCGGGTATCAACCCGTCTTCGACGCTACGACACACCCAGTCTTCGTTTGGATGCATCTGGTAGAATTGCGATAACTTCAACAATGCCTCGAACCACATGGCGTACTCTCCGATAGACATGTGTCCCTGCTTCAAGTTAAGAAACTCTTTCTCCTTCTCTTGTTGGATGCTTCTTGGGAAGTACTTCTCCAAAAAGCTTTCTCAGAACAATTTCCAATTCAGCATTCTTACTTCTGCCTCAAGTAACCTTTGTTTTTTCCTCCACCAGGCTTCCGCTGCTCCAACCAACAAAAAACCGCATATGTGACCTTCCTATCTTCCCGGCAATGTATAGCCGCAAAGACTTTCGCGATCTCTTGTAACCACAACTCTACAGCTTCAAGGTTGTATTCCCTGTGAAATTGTGGGAGATTTCCTTTCATGAACACATTCAGACCGGTGTCCACCATCTCATCTCCCCTTAATGGGTGCAATTGATTCTGTCTCGCTTCCCTCTCTTCTTGTCGTTGCATGAACCAAGCGTTCTGTTGCGTCTGTTACAGCATAGCGGTGGCCAAATCCCTCAGGGCCCTCATTGCCTCATTATGATCTCCGCCACTTCCAGTTCTTGAGGTATCACCATTATCATTAAAGTCCCCGGCTTCAGCTGGTGTACCTCCTCCTCTAGTTCATCTTCTGCCGTTTCCTTTAGCCATTTAACTTCCTTCAAAAAGGGAACATTAGCCTCAATTCATAACACATATAATATTACTCAGTAGATAAACATATTATATGCCTTGTGAATAAAACAATTATCACACGCGATAACCTGCGCATCGTACAATCTACCCCGTCTCTAATATAGTTGATCCACATCGGATACCAACTATCAAAGCCAGTACACTTCCTAGACCTCACAATCTGATTAGAATCGAACTGCTCTGCTACCACCAAATGAGACAACCCGATGTCCCATTAAAGAACCTAAGTATTACCTAAACTTAATAAACATTAGCGCACTTTATTAAAAGAGCGAAGCGAAGCAGAAAGAAAGAAAACTAACGCAAGCTAAAGCATGCAACAACACATCAGAAGTAAAGCATAGCTAAGAAGGATAACTACATACATTCACATACATGAGTTGCCGCATCAGGAAGGCTACAGTAATATATACAAATGGTGTACATAAAAAGGTAATAGTAAACCAAAATACATCAGGAGACCACAAAACTCTCAAACTAACTAGCACTCTCCCGCCCCACTCCAAATACATCAAACTAGGCTCACCACACTACCTAGACAGATGCAGTGGCGGGAACGTACCATCAGCGAATCGGATACCCAAAACTACCATGTCCTACATCGTAAGTATGCCGATAAACCCGCACGGGTACATAATCCAACGAAGAATTGGACACCACTACTCTGTGCCATGTGTAGGTCCGCAGATACTACTCTCTCCTTCATCTATGTCCTCGTAACACGAACCTAAACCCTACTAGTGGTCGAGTAACCGATAAAACCTAACTCACATTGGCGACTACTAGTTGGTGGTACCGATGCAGTTTTAGGCATTGTAGGTTTATCACCGATGGGTTGATTTTATGATATGTCGAGGTTGTATGCTTGTGTGTTGGTATGCATAACATGATATATATGTTGATATGTAGGTATGTCTAGTAACATGCTTAGGATTACTTGAATATGTACCTATGAGCTGATTTGCTTAACATGAGTATTTAATATGATTATGGATGCTTATGGCATGTTGTTGTGATTACTGTAGCATGAGTAGAAATAAGTCATAATTATGTTAAATTGGGAGATGAGCATGTGGTAAGGATTTTGGGGACATATATGTGATAGTGCTCAACCTGGAGATCCTGTTGGTATGTTTATGTTGAGATATAAAGTTGATACCCGGTTATGTCGGCAAACGTTGGTCGTAGTTGTGTACTAGTTACGGTTGAGGCACTAAGTTGTTGATCTCGAGATGAGTCGGTGAGGTTCATGCTGCATCATTGTTATTGTTGGCGTACGAGCGATCGATCTTACCTGTGGGGAGATGATCGTACCCACAAGTTGAGTTGTTAACGGGCAAATATTCTGACCTGGCCTACGGGCGGGAGAATATGTTGTACCCATGAGTTGAGTTGAGCCAAGACGACTGTTGGCCGAACCTTGCATTACGGGGATTGGCATAGTGATGGCTGGGACATCTTGATCTACCGGGCATGTCGCGTCATGGCCGCGTCCATATAGTTGTTAGATGCATGAGTGTGAGGGATAGTAGTTAAGAGAGAATAACTTGTGAGATGATTGCTTGACACGTTGTGTTGTTGAGTGTTGCTATCTGTATATCTTATTTTATAGATGTTTCCTTATCGATGATGTGTTGCTGTTTCTTATCTTCTGTACTCTTTTATGTTGTATTTTATTCTCAATCGCATGAGAATATCTTGTTGAGGAGCTGCTTGAGGAGAAAGATGGCACACCGACTGAGCCTGATGCTGGCGGGATAGCTCGGGATCCTGGTGTTGGGAGTTTTTGAGCTGCTCTACGAGGAGGACGATCGCTTCTAGGAGATTGACTACTCCCAGCGACGGGTGGTGTATACGGGCCTACTACCGTATACTTTAGAGCTTGGGGATCATCGAGGAGCTATCTTGTAGAAGACTTCCATATTGCTCAGAGGCTACCTTTGGAGAGGCTTTAGAACAGATTGTGGGACTACCATCATGATTCAGACGCTGGTTGGAGATCTCACACATCCTCTAGGACTAGTTTTGTGGCTCGAGGCCGACGTCGTCGTGTTGAGAGGAGGATGAGGGAGTATCGTCATCGCCGAATCATGATGTCGAAGAGCAAGACAGAGTACGAGGCGCTGCAGACCTACCGTCGAAGGCAGGGAGCTTCAGTTGGGAGCTCTCGCTATCCTCGTTAGAGTCAGGGTTGGGTAGCCAATCTTGGTTTTTGTTATGGCCAGTATATGGGTTTGAACGAAATGTATTTTGGGGCCAGGAGAGGAAGTCTTATGTATTTTATTTTGTTACCATGCTTTCGGTTTATATATGTCAGATAGCCGTGTACTCTGATGACAATGGTTGGTGTTGGTTGTAGGCTCTACTGATGGAGCCATTACTTTTATATATCTATGCTGTATATGGTTGTAGTATCAGTGTTGCTTCGGTTGTTTTAATTATTCCGCATTTTTATATAATCACGCTACGCTGTAACGTTAAGAATATGAGTTCGGGGTTACTAATTGGGACCTCCGAGGAAGGGTTGTCTCATTCAGCGGTTGATTCGAGGGATGTCTTCCCGTGTAGTCTTTTGTCGGCCAGTGTAGGATGTCAGAGTGTATGTATTTTCTTTTTATCTTTTGTGGAGCTGCGTCTCCAATCCTTTATATTGAGTATGTATATTTCTGTTTACTTTCTGTAGTAGGGTTGGGTTTAATGTAAATCCTTTATGAACTTATGACCTTATATTATGAAATGTTTTACCTCACATGCATAAATGTTACAAGCTTTTATATTCATGTCTTGCGAAAGGAAAAATTTACCCCATCTTTCTTAAATGTTTTTAATTAACCCGTTTTTCGGCCTTAGAGTTTTATAAAATGTCCGTAAATGCGATGCCCCGGAAAGGGTGTGACATTGAGCCTGATGCTGGCGAGAGAGCCTCGGATCCCAGTGTTGGGAGATTTTGAGTTTCTATACGAGGAGGACAACCGTTTCTGGGAGATTGATTACTCCCAGCAACAAGTGGTGTATACGGGTCCGACTACCATATACTTTAGAGCTTGGGGATCGTCGAGGAGCTACCTTGTAACACCCCCCCGAGATGTCACGGTTAGTAACCCAAATTTTCTTTTTCAGTTAATTAAAACCTTTTTCGAAATTACTTATTAGATTTACTGCGGAAATTCTGATACCAATTCAAAACTTTAATAACAACAGAGAAACAAATACAACTCATCATTTACAAAACTCATTCACTTCGCCTTAAGGCATACATTGCGTCACTCTCTTAATACACGCCGTACTGAGTCATGATCAATGGACCTGACTTTAAATATCGAAATCCTAAGAGCTGGTCTAACAAAACTCTAAGAGTAATAAAGTAATAAAGCGTACTACCTAGCATGCATCACCCCAATAATACCGGGCTTCGTCATCAACAGTCCACCGTCTTCGTTGTCAAACGCCAAGGAACTCAGCTGCAGGGTCCCACAGTGACCTAGAGGACTGCTGGAAAAAAAATCTGTACATGTATTCAAAAAAACACAACAGAGTGTCCAACATGTACAGGCAAGGGTGAGATACTTTTTCACAAGTTCATCGTAATAGCCACACAAGTAAAACAACATAAAAATCATGCATCAACACAGTCATGCGACAAAGTATCATTGTGATATTATTCAATATAATATCACAGTGGGATAATTCTATTTTTAAGATGTCATACTCATTCATCAATGCAAGTCAAATGAATGCATGAGGCCTTAATATGACTTTCTAACATCATGTACTCCGGAGATTCCTAACTTCACGTCCTCGAGCGATAGGCCGCAGTAAAACCCGTAACACAATTGCTCTCGTGAGTCGGCCTCTCAATTTTGGTCCGAGCTCCAATCGTTCCAGGGTACCACGTCATAACCACATCATGAATACTCCAGTCTCTGATTGAGTTCATCCGCGTTGGATAGCCGATTTACCACGGCACGGGGTCGCGAGGCCTCCGGCCACTTGTGGGATCTCGAACACAGGATGCCCCTATAGACCTAGTGGTCTTAACTGGCTGAATTCTCAACTACGTAAGTTGTGGCTCGGTTCGTATGGCACGTCGGCCGACTCATGCATGTATGTAGGAGGGTTTCCATTCTTTCTTTCTTTTTCATTCAATTCTTTCTTCTTTCGTCAAAGCACAAGGCTCATGACTCGTTCAACTCAAATTTCATAATACGAAGTACTAGGCCGACGTCACGGGCACTAGACTCGCATATAGGACCCAAAGTCCGTTCTTCTTCAAAACACAGGACTTGAAGTCCGAGTGCTCAATTCACAGAACACTAGCTCAACGTCTCGGTCACTAGGTTCATGTGCCCCACATGCGTGAAGGGGTAATCACCAGTTTCATTAAATCCACTTTTTGTAGTTCAAAGCTAAAAAACAAAACATAAGTTCTCTTTGGTATAAACCAAAACTCGTTTTCGCTCTAAAACAGTTTTCCACAAAATTTTTCTTTACAAAACATTCTCAAAGATTCAAGTTCTAAAGATGCATTTTCAAAGGATTTTGGCTTTTAAAAACCTTTTCTAAGGTTCCATCATTTCAAAACATTTTTCTAAAGATTGTTATCAAAGCAGCTTTCATGAAGAGGTATTTTCGTTTTCGGAACATTAAATACTTTTAGAAGGTATTTTCTTGACAACTAAATATTTTTCAAGGTTTTCTTTTGTATGTTTAACATGTTTCGAAAATAATGATAAAGTAATTTTTCACTATTTTCCTCACCAACTCTCGACTTCCTAAGTCTTATTCGAGATCATTTCAAGTTCTTAATCTTAGTGGCTTTTAAATAAAAACGGTCATCATAACGTTTAGCTTAGAAGCTTTTGCTTTCCTCAAAATCAAAACATTTCAAAAACGTTGATTAAGACTTTTAGTTAGCTTAATCTTCGTTACTGAGCTATAGCCAGTGCTATGCCCTTAACCAGTCCAGGATATATATATATATATATATATATATATATATATATATATATATATATATATATATACACACACACACACACACACACACATCAAGTATCAGTCCAAGGCATCCATGCCACAATTCATATTTCAAACATCCAAGCAAATACCTCATAAAATAAATCAAGTACATACACCACATATAACATGTCTTCAAATACCAAACAAGCATATAGATCACACAATGCATCAACTAGGCAAAACATCAACTTCACATCATAGTTACAACATTCAACAAGAAACTCATGAGGCTATCAAACTTATTGGAGATAATCTCCCCTTACCTCTCATAGCTTCCACGTAAGTTCCATCTAGTCGTATCCATGATCTTCATGACAACGATCTGTTCCATCCACGCACATACGTTCTACTCTTCTTTTTTTTTTTTTTTTTGTTGATGGTCATAACTGATCATTCCGACAACTCAAAATCACAACATGACAAACAAGTACTACACACACCTATTTTTTTTGTAAACGTACCTTTCAAACCATAAAGTACTTTCACATGTTTTTAAAGTAAAATCATTGGTTTTCGCAATAAGATATCCCTTTCTAACGATTAACAAAAATCCAATTTATATTAATGATAACTCTAAAATATTTTATATACTCAAAATGAGGTTCTCAAAACGATCTCTTGTTTTCAGATAGGATTTGGAGAAATAAAATTAACTTTAGAAGCTTAACATTAACATTTTGCTTATCCATCAACTATCGGGAAAATTCATTCCCTCTTTTATTTACATGCTAGTCCATTATTCTCTACTTAATTCCAACTTAGTATTCAACTCACAACTCGAAATTTACTAACATTGGTTACCTAATCAAGTTCTCATCTTTTAACCCTAGTTTAGTGACCAAACATAGTTAGACCCCTATCAATATAGCAAATGCTTAGGCTTCTTCATTTCACCACCAAACACTCTAAACTCTATCATTTTCACCTTAGAATCTTAATACTCATGACAAATCCGAATTTCATATATAAATTAGGAAAACAACCAAATGACTTCAGAAAATTTTCATATTTTTAATGAAGGTAGCCAATATATATATCATCATTTTTAAGTAGGATTAAATCATCAATAATTCACAATAAATCATATACTGAAATTGTTTTGTCCAGAATTTTCCTACAATATTTTCATTTAAACAGTTTGCAGTCCATAATTTATTTAACATAGTAGAGCTTATCCAAAATTTACCAAATTAAATACACATCATCCTAACATGTATAGGAACATCCCCATAATTTTATTTTTCTTCAAATGAGTCACGAATATTCCAAGTTTAATCAAAATCGTGGCACACCTCCCAGATTTTTGAGTTCAGAACAGCAGTTAGGGAAAATCATGAACGAAAGGCTAGATGACCTTTAAAATTTTCGATAATTTAACTGGATGTTTCCAACTCAAATATGAAAACAATGCAATTGGTCCCAACTCAAAATTCGAATCCAGTAATTTATGAGAAATCACGCATTGGGACTGTTTTACACAAAAGTTTCCAGAAACATGTAGTAGCACTACTTGAGCCTTTGATTATCTTTGACCTATTAAATCAAATCCTTTTTAAGCCATAATTTAAAGGCAACTAGTAGACATGTGATAGTTTACAAAACATATTTTTCTAGAATATATTTGCTTCTAGAACTAGTTTATAAAAACCAAATAAAAGCAGCAGCCCAAAGTAAATCAATCCCAAAACAAAATCATTTACATAAGTAATTTGTATAAGAATACAACCTTTAAACAATCTAATTTAATCATATCAACACAACATATTTGATTTGATATCAAGAAAGGGATTTAGGGATTAAGATTCAAGGGGTTTAGGGGGGAAAAATGAATTGAAGCAGAAAATCAACTCAACTACACAAAGAAGATGAAGTGGCCGCGGTTCTGAATTTCCGGCGCGGTGGTGCGATTTCCGGTGCGGTGGTCGCCGGCGAAGGTGCCTGATCGTGAAATTTCTTTGTGGGTTTTGTTGCGGACGAGGAGAGGAGTCCAAATATCTATTTAGTTTCTTGAACGGAGGCTCGTGGCGACCAGAATCTCGCTGAAAAGGTGGCGGTTTGAGTTTTCCGATCTATGTGTTTTCATGAAAAAGATGGGAGCTTTTGGTAGAGCATGATGAGGAGATGAACAATATGGTGTTTGTTTGCCAAGACATGGCCGGAGGTGGCCGGAAAACGAGCTCCAAAGAGACACCCATTTTCGAGGTTGCTCATTTCAGGAATATATTTAGATGGATAGAAAGAAGAGATTGAGAGGAGCAAGAATATGTAATTTGTTTGGCCAGAGGTGGCCGGAGCACGGTGGTGGAGGGCGGCGAAGGTGGCAGCGGTGGTGGTGCTTCCATGGAGGAGTTCTTCCACTTCTGAAATAGGAAGATGATGAAAATGAGTGGGGGGAGAGGGGGAACCGTGAGTTTTGAGAGGGAGAGGGGTGTGCGATCAGAAATTTTCGGAGTTCAGGAAGTCATTTTTTTTAAATTTAACCAAAATGTAGATAATTAAATTGTAAGACTTACTGTCGCGTTCTCGAGTCCATCTGAGGTCTCTGGAGCAATAAAAGCCTAATGACAGTGCAAAAACACAGACCGAACTCCGTTTTAGTTTTCAGCACAAATTTTAATCGTAGCTTCGTACGATAACGTTGAGCATGACTATGGTCTCGGAATATTTTATTTCCCTCTCTAGGTCCTTCAATAAAATACAAACATATAAATACTGATTAATTAGCTTTAGAGAGCTTTGAAAAATCGGGGTGTTACATACCTAGTGGGAGACTTCCGTATTGCACAGAGGCTACCTTTGGAGAAGCTGTGGAACAGGCCGTGGAACTATCATCATGACTCGAATGCTGGTTGGAGATCTCACGCCTCTGCTAGGACTGGTTTTGTGGCTCGAGGCCGACATCATCGCGCTGAGAGGAGGATGAGAGAGTACCATTGTCGCCGGATCGTGATGTCACAGAGCGAGACGGAGTATGAGGCACTACAGACCTATCGCCGGAGGCAGCGAGCTTCGGTTGGGAGTTCCAGTCATCCTCGTTAGAGTCGTGGTCGGGTAGCAGTATTAGTTTTGCTATGGCCAGCATATGGTTTTGAGCGAAATGTATTTTGAGGCTAGGAGAGGAAGTCTTATGTATTTTCTTTTCTTTTGTTTTCATGCTTCCGGTTGTATATGTTGTGAGTTACGTACTCTGATGATCGATGACAGTTGTGAAGGCTTTATTGATGGAGCCAGTACCTCTATATATATATATATATATGTCTATGTATGGTTGTGGTATCAGTACGTTGGTTGTTTTAATTATTCCGCATTTATATATATATAATCACGCTACGCTGTAACGTTAAGAATATGAGTTCGGGTTGCTAAATGAGACCTCCGAGGAGGGGCAGTCTCATTCTCATAGAGAACCAAATAGATAAAGTAGAAAATCCTTGGTCTAGGGTTTTCCCCAAACCAAACCCATAAACCATTTTCACAACCACAAATGTGGTGTGATGTGGTTCACTCCCTCATTACCTTAATGAAGATCCTTTGTGAATAAGAGAACTCCAAGCCAAGAGAAAAGGTGATGGCCGAACCCATGTATAGAAAAAGAACAAGGTTTTAAAACTTTGTTTGGAGAATCATGAACTAGAAAGTAAACACTCATGATTTAAAGAAAAGAAATAAAAAGGAAATAAGATTAGAAGCTTACTTAGTGAAGAACACTTTGAAGGTCAAGATGGTGTTCTTGAGGGTGAAGAACAAAGTTGCTCCAAAGAGAAAACTTCCTTCATCAAAGATGATCTAGAGACCAAGACTAGATGGACTATGGTTTTAGATGAAGAGAGAGAAAGGAGAAAATGTTTAAGTGTTTATGAAAGATCAACATTTGATTCTTGAAATAAGGAAATTAAGTATAAATTGGTGTTGTAGCACAAATGGTCGTATGGCCTTAGTAATTAGGAGCAATAATTTTTACTAAAAAGGAAATGAATAATAGGTTTATAGGTTCTTGTCATAGAATGTATGACTTAGATTGATCCAAGTACACACTTGTTGATCATAGAATTAAAGATGCCAAGATTAACCATAAATGGTTAAGTTACTTTTCCATAAAAGGTAAGGATGATAGGTTATTAACCAAGAGTTATAGGAAATTAATCCATTGGTTAAAAGGAAGGAAAAAGGTGATAGATGGTTGGCATAAAGGTGACCATGTCTCGTGAAGCGTGAAAAGCATTCATGAACTATTCTCGGCTCTGGGCCAGAACAACTTCTCGACCCCGGGCAAGACTACTTCCCGTCCCCGGGCCAGACTACTTCCCGGCCCTAGAACGCATCCCAAGGTAAAGCGTTTCCAATTAAAATAATAATATTTTTATCGGTTCCGACTCAAAACAGCATAACAGGCTCAAAACAACAATTTATGATTATTAAGATCAAAATTCAAATTCAACTATGAATTTCCAATTATCATATATTTTTATGATTAAAATTAATCGAATCGTGTTCTCAGTCAAGTTATTCATACAGACTGTTAAAAAGACAGACATAGGATTTTGGGTATGTTACATTAGGTGGTGGTTCATTTTTGCCTTTGGATTGAGAGTTCTCTATTTTTTTTGGTGGCTCAAATTTTGGTATAGAGGCAATTCCTTTCTCCTTCCCTTTATTCCAATTAGTCTTCGTTGAATTTGAAGAACTATATTGAAACTTAGAGACATTTTTCCTCTTAAGTTGCCTTTCTACTTTCATGGCCATATGATCCATGTCTTCGATCTCCACACAATGCTGCATTTCCACAACATTTGCTAGGTCTCGGTTTAACCCATTTAGGAATCTAGCCATGGTGGCTTCTCTATCCTCCTCCACATTGGCTCTAATCATAGCAATCTCCATTTCTTTCTGGTACTCTTCAACACTCATGGAACCTTGAGTGAGACTTTGAAGTTTTTGGTAGAGTTCCCTATAGTAGTGGCTAGTGATGAATCTCTTCCTCGTGATAGTCTTCATCTCCTCCCAAGTTTCAACCGATCTTTTATGGATTCTTCTCATATGGAAGCTAACTTTACTTTCTTATCTTCGGAGTAGTTATGGTAATAGAAAAACAAGCTCAACTTTCTTTTGCCACTCTAAATATGCTTCTGGATCATTTCTCCCTTGAAAAAGGGATTTTCAGTTTAATGCGGCTGAAATCTTCATCAATTCTTCTTTCTCTTCTTTTCTCACGTCTACCATTATGGTCTTGATCTTTTGATTCAATCAAGCTACTTCCACTCTTACTTTCTGCATCTGTTCTTCTATTTATCCTCCTTTTATTAGGTTACAGGAGTGCTCCTTATTTTGGTTTTCTTCAAGCCGTTCAATCCTGTAACACCCCACTTTAGGGGTCATGATTATTTAACACAAGACGAAAGAAATGCGGAAATATATTAACATATAAAGAGCTTATCGAAAATATGGGTTTTCTATTTTTTTTTTCTTTATACTCAAGTTTCGAAAACATATAAGGATGCTTGTACTCATAAGAATAAATACACGTAATCATAAACAACATTGAAAAAAAATAAAGGCTTCCCATAATACATATATATAAAAATCGCAGTTTTCAACATCTGACTACAAAAGAAAGTAACCAACATAAAGACAACTCAACCTACACTACTTGGAGACGCAGCTCCACAACATATAGGGGAAGGGGGTACATCCCAAATATAAAGACGCTGGGAAACACACTAGCGACTGGCCAAAACAAACACTGTACTACTCATCGGAGTAGTACTCCTCTGGGTCCTCCTCCTCCTCATCCTCCAAGGCCTACATGTCATACCCACTCATGATCTGTTCCGCATACCGGAGCATCTCCTCATCAGTCCTCATCCACCACGCATGTTGACTCGCGCTGGCAGGGCTATCTTAGGAACGGGAGAGGATAACGAAGGGAGTAGAGAAGGATACCCTAGTATGAGCCGGTGTGCTCTTGCGAGCAGTCATCCTCCAATTCGCCCGCTGGCGAGGAATCTGAGGATGTAGCTCGGAAGGCACATAGGTAGGCCCTGGGGGTGGGACAACAGGGACAGAATGGCCGGCAGCACATACAGGTACGGTGGAAGTAGACGGTTAAATAGGTGGAGGTGGCATGGAAGCAAGGTCGACGTACACGTCCCTGGGCTGCTCCAGGTGAACTGCAGGCTGGGTACTAGGTAGTCGCGGATGAACTGCAGTTGGGGTCCAAAAGTACTAACACTGGTGAACTGGTCAGACGCTTCTTCAACTCCTGAAAACTGGCCTCACAAGCCTCGATCCATGTAAATTCTTGATCCTTCCGTGTTAACTTGGTCAACGGTGCCACAATCTTAGCGAATCCTTCAATGAACCTCCGATAGTAGCCTGCTAAACCGACCAAACTACGGATCTCTGTTGCTGTCTTCGGTTGTTCCCATTGTAAATCTGCTTCCACTTTCACCAGATCTACGGCGATTCCCTCCTTTGAGATAACATGACATAAAAACTGAACCCCTTCTAGCCAAACTTCGCACTTCGAAAACTGGGCATACAACTGTTTCTCTTTGAGTATTTGCATTACCATTCGTAAATGTTCTGCATGCTCTTCTTTATCCCTAGAGTAGAAAAGGATGTCGTCGATAAATACCACAACAAACTTATCTAAGTAAGGACGAAATATCCTATTCATGTAATTCATGAATATAGCAGGTGCATTCGTTACTCCGAATGGCATTACCAAGTACTCATAGTGTCCATAACGTGTTCTGAATGCCGTATTTGGAACATCCTCCGTCTTGACTCGGATCTGATAACCCGACCGTAGATCTATCTTAGAAAACACAACTGCTCCCCGTAGCTGATCCATAAGGTCATCAATCCTCGGAAGTGCGTACTTGTTCTTGATAGTGATATTGTTCAACTGACGGTAGTCCACACACAAACGGGACATCCCATCCTTTTTCTTCACAAGCAAAACTGGGGCTCCCCACGGCGACACACTGGGTCTAACAAACTGTTTCGACATTAGCTCATCCAACTGTTTCTTTAGCTCCTCTAGCTCTACGGGCACCATCTGGTATGGTGCCATAGATATTGGTCCAGATCTCGGCACTAGATCTATCTAGAACTCGATGTCTCTAACCGGTGGAAGTCCGGGTATATCTTCAGGAAAGACTTCTGGGAACTCGTCGACAATCAGAATCGGACGCGCATCTTTCTCGCTACTGACCTCCAGAAAGGACAACAACATGTATCCTTGGGCTCCTTCTCTCAAAGATGCTTTCGCTTGATTGGCAGAGATAAAACCAAAAATCTCACTTTTTGCAAAGATTAGGGTTCGGTTGGCACAATCCAAAAGAACGTGGTTAGAGTACAGCCAATCCATCCCCAAGATAACATCTATTTGCAATAATTGCAAACAGATCAGGTTGACTACAAACTTCCTACCCTCAACAAGAATAGGGCAGTTTAGACAGGCCTCAGCCGTAACAACAGGTTTCACAGCAGGCGTGGAAATAACCAAATCGAAAGGTAGTGAGGAAATAGGTAATCCCAAAAGTTTAACACAACCATATGCAATTAAGGAATGTGTTGCGCCGAAATAAAACAGTATAGTGAAAGTTTTACCTCCAATGTTACCCTCCCCTTGGATCAGGTCTTGGTTCTGAGAAGCTTCAGCACCGCTGTAACACCCAACTTTAGGGGTCACGATTATTCAACACAAGACCATAAATTTAAAAGCGGAAAATATATAAATAGAGCTTACCGAAAATATAGGTTTTCTTTTTCCTTTCTTTTATACTCAAGTTCCAAAACCATGCACGCGTACTTACACCACAAGGACAATATGCATAATCATAATCAATACTAAAAGATAGAACATCTCTCAAAATACATAGGTACGCATAGTAGTTTGAACACTAGACTACCGAAGAAAGCAAAATAACATAAAGACAAGCTTAACCTGTACTACAGGAGATGCAGCTCCACAACATAAAGGGGAAGGGGGTACATAATAAATATATAGACATTGGGAAAGACTCTAGAGACTGGCCAAAAATTGACGCTGTACTAGTCATTAGAGTAATACTCCTCTGGGTCCTCCTCCTCCTCTTCGTCCTCCTCCATGGCCTCCTCCTCCTCGTCCTCATCCTCCAAGGCCTGCATATCATAGCCACTCATGATTTGCTCTGCATACCGCAACGCCTCCTCATCAGTCCTCAACCACCACGCGTCTTGACTCGCGCTAGCAGGAGCTACCTCAGGAACGTCATCCAGTACATCCGCTAGTACCTCCTACTCCTCCTCCATATCCTCATCGTCAGACGAGAGGATAACGAGTGTAATGGAGAAGAATACCCTGGAGGAACCCGGTGTGCTCTTACGAGCAGTAATCCTCCAATTCGCCCGCTGGCGAGGAATCAGAGGGTGTAGCTCCGAAGGCTCATAGGTAAGTCCTAGGGGTGGGACTATGAGAACGGACGGTCCGGCAGCAGATACAGGCAGAGTAGACATAGATGGTGCAGTAGGTGGGGGTGGCATTGAAGCAAGGTCAACATATACGTCCCGGGGCTCTTCCCAATGAGCTGCAGGCTGGGTACAAGGCAGTCACGGGTGATCAGCATGTGGTGGTGGTGGCTGGGTGACCCCTGAGCTACCCTCACCATTGATCTGTAAAGTGCAAACTCTCTCGGTCAGGGTTGTCATAGAGAAAGGTAACTCCCTCCAGCTAGTGAGGCTCACGGCTCCAGTGTAGGTGCGCCGTCTGTCATGAAGGATTGTCCAAGCATTAGCCCCTTCGTGAAGTGTCAAGTCTAAAGTCAAACGAGAAGGTGGATTGCTCGCCATATCTACTCACCATAGCAAGATGAAAACCACGCGAGCAGCGTGACAGCAAAAGAAATGAGGTGAGATTCTGCATATCGTACAACCATAACAGTAGTGATAAAAGTCACGCACACATGCACCCAATCGCCAATTAGCGCACGGGCTTTCACAGCATAACAATTAAATTACATGGCATCACAGTTAATATATCAACCAACAACAATATAGGTCAAATGTCAACTCAAGTATGCAATGACACTAATGCAACATGACTCAAACCCCTACTCCATGGAGCTAAACATAATCAGAGTGAGTGATTGAAAGAACATTGTCTGTGTTATCTCAGCCCAGAGTGCCACATCCAATGATTGCAATCATCTTAACGGCTCACGCCAGACGTTCTTTACCCAAATCATGATTTGTCCGATGTTTCAGTCAGGACGTCTAAGTTTTTCGATGGATATCCACGACACAGAGGAGCTACTCTCTGGCCACATGTGTTTTCCCCAACCCCCGACGTCCCCAAGATCCTCATGATCGACACCTCAGACAATCGCACCTGCACCAATGTGTAATCTCAACTCCTAGGCATCACACCCAACTCATGCATAGATGTAGATGCATGTCAAGAAATGCCACAAAACAGCCACGTACTACCTCATCACTGTAGCACCACGTTTATCTCTTGATAAACCACAAGATACCCTTACGGGACCCACTTTCACACGACTTGCCATCAGTCGCCCATCCTTGGTTCCGTCCCTTGCAATCACGTACCACTTCGTCGTTCGTAACACGGTATTCATGTCTTATGATAGATTAGTCCATAACCTAGATGAAATATGGAGGTTAGGATCCACAAGGACCCCCTTCATCAATATTCTCACTTTTCAAACAAGGAACATTACTTTTATAAGTAACTCTTAGTGATTAAGCATTATGGAGTCCTTAGATGATCTAAATCATCAAGGATGTGAGACATGATTTTGTCATGACCACTAGGTATTAGTATATGTCTTTTACTAGTATCTTATGAGTCCATTAAGAAGTTCATATAGATTCCTTTAGGAGATAATGAGTGTTTATATTATTATAGTGAAAAGCTTCAAAGTACTATCCTTATAGTAAAGTAGTTGATGAAATCTCCTTTTTTAAGTATAGTTTGAAAAACTCTAATCAAGTATCCATAGGTGTCTCATTTAGTGTAAAACTTCTTTGAATTAGTTTCCTAGCTCTATTACTTAGTGTAAAAGAAAACATATTTCTTATTTGAAAATCACCAATTTGTTTTCAAATGAAATATAACTTATAAGGTCTTGGAAAGCTCAAAAAGGTAATAGTGTAAAACTCTTTCTTTTTAAAGAAGGCTTTGTAAGAATCCTATCTTCTTAAAGAAGACTTACTAACCAAAAATCCTTTAAAAACCATCTTGATTAACTATGAAACTCTTGGTTCTTGAAAATCTTTTCTTCCAAAAACAACTTATTAAAATAAGTGGTTGATCAACATCAAGCCAACTTATTCTTAAAATAGTTCCTTCATGAAATCCAAAAACACTTATTTCACAACACATGGTTCTTTGGAACCAAAACTTGGTTTCTTTGGAAACCTTTTCAATTTATATACCTCTTATACTTTAGTATGAACATATAAAACCCTTTAGCATCAACATTTTATGGTCCTAACCCTACTTTCTATATCAAGGTCGAATGCCCCATAGAAATAGGATAGGTTTTCTTTGTTTTATATGCATTGTTAGAACGATATTAAGTCCATTTTACCATCACTTAAACATAGAAGATTTGGCTTCCCTCCTCAACATGACAAGGCCGAACCTCTCATGCCCATAAACAACCAAAATGAAGCCATTCAACAACATCCAAAGTAACTAGAATAATCACATCAACATATAAGCATGTTATCAAGGCAACTTAGAACATAAATAAGTTCAAACCATTCTAAAATCCTATCCGTTGGTCTTTGGACCCAAGAATAGTTTTTCACCATGCCAAAATAATTTTCTTCTAGCATATACAAACACAATCATCCTATCAACACAACAACATAACTTAATATGACAACAAAGTAAAGAACTTTATAAGGAAACCGTAGATCTAGGGTTTTCCTTGAACAAAACTAGGAGGCCTTTATCACCACCATTTAAGGTGTGATATGGTTCACTCCCCCATTACCTTTGTGAAGCTTCCTTGAAGAGAAGAAGATGAAGACTTGGTCACCAAAACAACAATGAAAACCGTGACCTAGAGGAGAAACAAACAAGTTCAAAAACTTGATTTTTCAACTTCATAAACAATGATAAGACAAGGTTGTTCTCAAGAGTACTAAAGAAAAGAAACTAAGTTAGAAACTTACTCTTGAGTAAGGGTTCAAAAACAAGTTCAAGAAGCTTGAACCTTCTTGAATGATTCTTGAATATCTTTGAGCAAACAACTTCAAATGAAGAAATTCCAAAGATGAAAGTTGTTTAGATGAATGAGATAAACAAGAATATGAAGTTAAAATGATGAAATAAGGTGGGTAAGTTCACTTACCAAGGATGGCCGAAACTAGGAAGTGAGGAGAGAGAAGAGAGAAACTTAAGAGTTTTAGTGTTTTCAAGTGAGAGTTTAGAATGAATGGAATAATGATCTTGGTGTCTTGAACACCTAATGGCCGAAGTTCCCCTCCTTGTGGAATCCAAAACTTAATTAAATCTTGGTCATAGAGAATGGAGGGCCAAGATGCAAGTAGGTAGGTGTGTTGTTGCTTATGGAGGGCTTAAGGACAAGATTAACCAAAAATGGTTAAGATACTTTTTCCATTAATGGTTAGTGTCATAAACTTGACTTGAAATGATGGAAAGCAAATCTTGGCTTCTCCCAAGATGGAATGGCCGAATGGACTTAGCTAAATGTAACTAGAATAGTTAAATTCCCATTTAGTTAGGAATTTGGTGATTAGGGTTTTTACCAAAAATGGATAATTCGTTTTCACTACTTTTGGAAAATTTTTGGATTTTAAGAAAGCTAATTCTCTTCATTAGGAGTAATCAACAAGGTAATAGAAAATTTAATTCAACATTACATTCCACTTAATTCCCCGTTTCCCGGCCTCCGGCACGTAAAACGAGAATTACCCGATAACGATCAAAACAGAACTTTTATCGGTTTTCGTCTCATAACAACCAAGGAAACTTTACCACAACATAACCATCATATAAACATCCACACACACACACACACACATATATATAGTCATACAAATCACACGGGTATCAATCACAATGTACTGGTGATTATAACCGGTTACAGAAAACGGGGGTGTTACAATAATCCCCTACAAAAAAAAAGTTTCGTCCTTGAAACTTAAGGACGTCAAAACAACTGCGGATACTGCTCCTTCATCTTCTCTACCAGCTTCCACGTCCCCTCCCCGGACGCTTCATTCCAGATGACCTTTACCAGAGCAATATCCTTCCCTCGAAGCTGCTTCATTCTTCGATCCCCGATCCTGATAGGAGAAGTTTCAAAAGTTAGGTTATCCTTTAATTGTACTGCATCAGGCTCTATGACATGCATGGGATCAGGGATATACTTTTGCAATTGCGAAACAAGAAATACATCAAGAAGATTTGAAAGAAACGGGGGTAAGGCAATTTGATATGCTACTGGGCCGACTCTACGAAGGATTTGATAAGGTCCAATGAATTTTGGTGTGAGTTTCCTGGATTTTATTACTCTACCTATCCCAGGCATGGGCGTGACTCTCAAGAATAGGCGGTCCCCTTCCTGAAACTCAAGCGGTCGACGCCTTTTGTCCGCATATCCCTTTTGTCTACTTTGAGTAGCCCTCATCTTATCTTGAATCAACTCCACCTTCTCCGAAGTCTGACGTACGAGCTCGGGTCCTAGAGTAAGGTGTTCTCCCTCCTGGTACCAACATAACGGTGTTCTACAATGCCTCCCATACAGAGCTTCGTAGGATGCCATCCCTATGCTAGAATGAAAACTGTTGTTGTATGTGAACTCTATCAACGACAAAAATCCTTCCCAGCTCCCTGATTGCTCAAGCACACAAGCTCTCAACAAATCTTTTAAAGACTGAATCGTTCTCTCTAACTGACCATCTGTCTGCGGATGGTATGCCGAACTCAAACGTAGCTTCGTTCCTAGAGCCTCTTGCAAGCTTTGCCAAAAGCGAGACGTGAACCTCGGATCTTTGTCTGAAATGATACTTGATGGTACACCGTGTAACCTAACGATCTCCCCGATATAAAGCTGGGTCAACTTCTCCATCGAGTACTTGATGTTATGGGTAAAAAGTGTGCTGAATTTGTGAGTCGATCCACGATCACCCAAATAGCATCATAGCCCTTCGGCGTCCTAGGTAAACTAGTCACAAAATCCATGGAGATGCCGTCCCATTTCCATTCGGGAATATCTAGGGGTTGCAGCATTTCCGCGGGTCTTTGGTGCTCCACCTTCGCTTTTTGACACACTAGACACGACGATACAAAACTGGCAACATCTCTCTTCATCTCGTGCCACCAATACATCCGTTTCAGGTCTTGGTACATCTTGGTCGACCCTGGATGCATACTCAGCTTGCACATGTGAGCTTCCTCAAGTATCAGCCGCCTTAGATCCGCATCATTGGATACACAGATTCTGCCCTTGAACCACAGAATCCCATCTGGTCCTTCTACAAACTCTGACGTGGTCTCCTGCCGTCCGGCTTCTCTCTCTTTCATGAGATACTGATCCTCACTTTGTTTCTCTCTCATCTGATTCAAGAGATCACTCTCCACGGTGATCATACCCACACTGAGCTTCCCTGGAGATGCCTCTACAGCTAACTTCAGATCTCTGAATTGCTCGATGAGCTCTCACTCTCTGACCATCATGGCAGACGCATGAAACACCTTCTTACTTAAGGCATCCGCTACAACGTTTGCTTTTCCAGGATGATAGTGCAACTCGAAGTCGCAGTCCTTCAAAAAAATTCTAACAATCTTCGTTGCCTCATGTTGAGCTCCTTCTGGTCACACAAGTACTTCAGACTCTTGTGATCATTGAAAATGCCGAACTTTGCCCCATACAAGAAATGCCACCAAATCTTCAGAGCAAAAACTACTGCAGCTAACTCCAAGTTGTGAGTCGGATAATTCTTCTCATGGTTCTTCAACTGCCTTGAAGCGTAAGCTACCATTTTCCGGTTCTGCATCATGACGCATCCCAAACCCTGGTATGAAGCATCAAAAAATACCTCAAAAGGTTCATTGGGGTCCGGAAGTACTAACACAGGTGAACTGGTCAGACACTTCTTCAACTCTTGAAAACGGCTTCGCAGGCCTCGGTCCATGCAAACGCTTGGTCCTTTCGCGTTAACTTGGTCAACAGTGACACAATCTTGGCGAATCCTTCAATGAACTTCCGATAGTAACCCGCTAACCCGACGAAACTATGGATCTCAGTTGCTGTCTTTGGTTGTTCCCACTATAACACAGCTTCTACTTTCGCCGGATCCATAGCGATCCCCTCCTTTGAGATAATATGACCCAAAAACTGAACCTCTCCTAGCCAGAACCCGCACTTCGAAAACTTGGCAAACAACTGCTTGTCTTATTTGCAGTACCACTCGCAAATGTTCTGCATGCTCTTCTTTATCCCTAGAGTAGATAAAGATGTCGTCAACAAATACCACAACAAACTTATCAAAGTAAGGGCGAAAGATCCTATTCATGTAATCCATGAATATGGCAGGTGCATTCGCCACTCCGAATGGCATTACCAAATACTTGTAGTGTCCATAACGTTTTTTGAATGCCGTTTTTGGAACATCCTCTGTCTTGACTCGGATATGATGGTAACCCGACCGTAGATCTATCTTAGAAAACACAGCTGCTCCTCTTAACTGGTCCATCAGGTCATCAATCCTCGGAAGTGGGTACTTGCTCTTGACAATGTTCTTGTTCAACTGACGGTAGTCCACACACAGCCGAGACGTCCCATCCTTCTTCTTCACAAGCAAAACTGGTGCTCCCCACGGGGACACACTGGGCCTAACAAGCTGTTTGGACATCAACTCCTCCAACTGTTTCTTTAGCTCCTCTAGCTCTGCGGGCGCCATCCGGTACGGTGCCATAGATATTGGTCCAGATCCCGGCACAAGGTCTATTGCGAACTCGATGTCCCTAACTGGTGGAAGTCTAGGTATATCTTCAGAAAAGACTTCTGGGAACTCGTCGACAATCGGAATCGGACGTGTATTTTTCTCGCTACTGACCTCCAGAATGGACAACAACATTTATCCTTAGGCTCCTTCTCGCAAAGAAGCTTCCTTGATTGGCAGAGATAAAACCAGAAATCTCACTTTTTGGAAAGATTAGGCTTCGGTTGGCACAGTCTAAAAGAACATGGTTAGAGGACAGCCAATCCATCCCCAAGATAACATCTATTTGCCATAATTGCAAACAGATCAGGTTGGCTACAAACTTCCTACCCTCAATAAGAATAGGGCAGTTTAGATAGGCCTCAGCCATAACAGCAGGTTTCGCAGTAGGCGTGGAAATAATCAAATCGAAAGGTAGTGGAGAAACAGGTAATCCCAAAAGCTTAACACAACTATATACAATAAAAGAATGTGTTGCGCCTGAATCAAACAATACAGTTAAAGTTTTACCTCCAATATTACCTTCTCCTTGGATCAAGTCTTGGTTCTGAGAAGCTTCAACACCGTTCACTGAGTAGACTCGCCCTTTTGCCTTGGGCCTTGCTGCTCGAACCAGATTGACAGCAGGTTTTGCCTTGGGTTGTCTGCACTCCTTTGCTATATGACCAGGCTTCCCACAGTTGAAGCAGATGACCCCTGTTGTTGAGCACTCCCCTGCATAGTGGTCTCCTCCACACTTGAAGCACTTGACACCAACAGCTCCCGAAACTATACGATTTCCGTTGTCCTTCCCTTGGAATCGTTGATAGCACTGACCTCTATACGGCTTTGAGTAGGGCTTCTTGTGATGGAAACTGCTACTACCACTCTTCTTGAACCTTGATGGCCCAACGCTTCCTTGGGTTTTGCTCCGACTTCCTTTCAGTTCTTCAATCAACCGCCACTTGTCCATGAGCTGAGGAAAAGGAGTGATCTCGAACGGCATGACTGCCTCCTTGAGCTCGTGTCTCAGACCCTCCTCGAACTTTCTACACTTCCATGCTTCATTGGGGTTGTCTAGGAAGTAGTTGGAGAACTTTGCCAGACCCTCAACCTTGGCAGCATACTCGCAGACTGTCATGCTCCCATGACGCAGCTGGAGAAACTCCATCTCCTTGGCATGCCTGGCACTCGCAGGGAAGTACTTTTCAAAGAACTTCATACGGAAGAACTCCTAGGTGACGGCTTGTCCAGCGTGCTCGGCCACTTGGCGGGCTCCCCTCCACCAGTACTCTGCATCACCTACCAGCATGTAGGCTGCATAGGTTACTTTATCAGCATCTGAGCACCTCATTGCTTCAAAGATCTTTTCCAATTCTTGCACCCACAAATCTGCCTTCTCCGGGTCATATTCTCCCTTGTACTACGGCGGGTTGTTCCTGCGGAACTCACTCAACCCTCGACCACCAGCGGTTGCCTGTTCTCGGAGTACAAAAGCAGCAGTCATCTCCCTCATCGACTGCACAGCATCAGCCATACCCGCATTGCTATTCGCCATCTCGTTCTGCAAGACCAACAAAGTTCAGTATATGCTAGAGGTTCCTTTGCACAAGCTCAAACAATGTTGTCATTCCTTTCGGAATTCAACAGCACACAAGTCACAGAGGCACACAGCAAAAACAAGATAGACCAACCACAAACCCAAAAAGACTCGGCCAGCTCTGATACCAAATAATGTAACACCCCACTTTAGGAGTCACGATTATTCCAAACAAGACCATAAATTTAAAAGCGGAAAATATATAAATAGAGCTTACCGAAAATATGGGTTTTCTTTTTCCTTTCTTTTATACTCAAGTTCCAAAACCATGCATGTATACTTACACCACAAGGACAATATGCATAATCATAATCAATACTAAAAGATAGAACATCTCTCAAAATACATAGGTACATATAGAAGTTTCAACACTGGACTACAGGAGAAAGCAAAAAAACATAAAGACAAGCTTAACCTATACTACAAGAGACGCAGCTCCACAACATAAAGGGGAAGGGGGTACATAATAAATATATAGACACTAGGAAAGACTCTAGTGACTGGCCAAAAACTGGAGTTGTACTACTCATCAGAGTAATACTCCTCTGGGTCCTCCTCCTCCTCCATGGCCTCCTCGTCCTCATCCTCATCCTCTAAGGCCTGCAAGTTATAGCCACTCATGATTAGCTCTGCATACCGCAACGCCTCCTCATCAGTCCTCAACCACCAAGCGTCCTGACTCGCGCTAGCAGGAGTTACCTCAGGAACGTCCTTCAGTACATCCGTGGGTACCTCCTCCTCCTCCTCCTCTATATCCTCATCGTCAGACGAGAGGATAACGAGTGGAACGGAGAAGAATACCCTGGAGGAAGCCGGTGTGCTCTTACGAGCAGTCATCCTCCAATTAACCCGCTGGCGAGGAATCAGAGCGTGTAGCTCGAAAGGCTCATAGGTAGGTCCTGGGGGTGGGACTATGGGAACGGACGGTCTGGCAGTAGATGCAGGCAGAGTAGATGTAGAACGTGCAGTGGGTGGGGGTGGCATGGAAGCAGGGTCAACATATACGTCCCGGGGCTCCTCCCGATGAACTGCAGGCTGGGTACAAGGCCGTCGCGGGTGATTAGCAGGTGGTGGTGGTGGCTGGGTGACCCCTGACCTACCCTCACCACTGATCCACAAAGTACAAACTCTCTTGGTCAGGCTCATCATAGAGAAAGGTAACTCCCTCCTGCTCGTGAGACTCACGGCTCCAGTCTAGGTGCGCCATCCATCAGGAAGGATCGTCCAAGCGTCAGCCCCGTCGTGAAGTATCAAGTCTAAACTCAAACGAGAAGGTGGATCCCTCGCCATATCTACTCACCATAGCAAGATGAAAACCACGCGAGCAGCGTGACAGCAAAAGTAATGAGGTGAGATTCTGCATATCGCACAACCATAACAGCAGTGATAAAAGTCACGCACACACGCACCCAATCGGCAATTAGCGCATGGGCTTTCACAGCATAACAATTAAATTACATGGCATCACAGTTAATATATCAACCAACAACAATATGGGTCAAATGTCAACTCAAGTATGCAATGACACTAATGCAACATGACTCAGACCCCTACTCCATGGAGATAAACATAATCAGAGTGAGTGATTGGGAGAACATTGTCTACGTTATCTCAGCCCACAGTGCCACATCCAATGATTTCAATCATCATAACGGCTCACGCCAGACGTTCTTTACCCAAATCGTGATTTGACTGATGTTTCAATCAGGACTTCAGTTTTTTTCGATGGATATCCACGTCACAGAGGAGTTACTTTCTGGCCACATGTGTTTTCCCCAACCCCCGATGTCACCAAGATCCTCATGATCGACACCTCAGACAATCGCACCTGCACCAAGGTGTAATCTCAACTCCTAGGCATCACGCCCAACTCATGCACAGATGCAGATGCATGTCAAGAAATGCCACAAAATAGCCACGTACTACCTCATCACTGTAGCACCACGTTTATTGCAACATCCTTTCCCGAGTGTCACATTGCCGAACGTTTATAAGGCCGAAAATATTTATTAATGCGGAAAATACGATTTTTCTTTTTCTTTTCTTTTCATAAAGATGTAATGGGATTAGTAAAGGTAATAAATATTACTAATAAGTGAACTTAGGTTCACCATGCATTACTAGGACATACATACAGTATTATAAATACAGAAACAGAAAACAAAAACAGAAACATCAACATTACTATATACAGACATAAGTCTAACGTATGACTGACATAAGAAGATACAATAAGTACTAGGAGTCATAGCTCCCAAAAGGTACTACAAAAACTGACATAGTCTGGCCGACAACAAAACTAAAACAGCAAAAGAGTCCACCTCCGAACTCAAAGGGACTGCGGAACCGAACCATCGTCGCGTCCATCTGTTCAAGCATCAACAGCAAGTACCAGCAGAAACATACAGATATGGGTGAGATTCCCGTTCATCAACACAACAAAACAGCAGTAGTAAAAACGGGACGACTCACCGGGTAACAACGTACCCAACATGCTTACAAAGGTTCTCAGTACAAATCATGTTAAGCAGTCATCAACATAATATCGTGCTAAACATTTAACAGCATAATATAAGGCATTCTTAACAATATAGTGATGTATAACAGTAAATGTAGACATCAATAGCCATGCAATGCAATGCAATGTATATGACTCAATGTCAATGTCACTGGGTACTACTCTGACCCCTACTCCATGGAGCTAACAAAACATTCGGAGAGAGTGAATGGGAGGACATGTTCCGGTTTCTGCCAGCCATGAGCAAGATGCTACAACATTCGTAACGTGCACGTATCTGGCTTTACGGTAACACTCTCGACCAAACATGAAAAGTACGGCATCTAGTAGAGGATATCAGTGTATTGCACGGATTCGCCACGACACAGAAGAATCACCAACTGGTCACATGTCAGCCCTTCCGACCCTGATACCTCCAAAAAGACCATTGAAGATCGTCACCGTAAGATTCGCACCCGCATCAAGGTGTAAGCTCAACTCCTAGGCTCAAGGCCTTACAACTATGCACATGAAATGCCAATGCTTACACAAAGCAGATGCGATAAAGCAATGTCTATCCATTGGATAAACCTCAAGGTTCACTAAGGTTCTCTTCCTTAGAAACTACACGCGTCTTTGTTTTATAAAACATTTATCCATCGGATAAAACATTTATCCATCGGATAAATATCTCGTGATTCCTTTGGAATGATCTAGACTGCTTTCAGAATCGCCGACTGTCCCCACAGACCAACACAAGTCTTTTCAGCGTGTTTTGTCCTCACTCACACGCTTTCTAGGAAACTTCCCAGAAGGTCACCCATCCCATAATTACTCTAAGTCAAGCACGCTTCACTATAAAGTACTTATGTTCTAAGTTCCCGAAAGAAGATAAATCTTGTTGATATGGGTAGTACCAATCAATTCTTATATGCCTTCCCTTAGTTATACAATCCCATACCTGCATAGCCTCAGGATTCCTTCCACTGTACAGTCCCATACCTGCACAATCTCAGGATCTCTCTCATTCCGGTCATCACAAGACGGAAACAATTGAACGATTAACCTGGATCCGAATCATCGGTCCGTCATCGAACTATTGTTTCAAAACCCAAAACGTTACATGTTTATGTTTAAGTCTTTAAGCCTTTCTAAGATATTAATCCCTTGTCTTTCAATTAAGGAAACAAGTGTTGATTTCACTTAAGTCTTATGAACTCATTGATGTACTAAGTCATCAATGGTATAGTACATGGTCTTGTTCCACCACATACCATACTTAATTAACCCTTGTCTTCAACTCTAAGTTAATTATTTAACTTAGGTTTTTCACGCGTAAAACTTTACGATTGAGTTAGAGAACTCCTTTTGTAAACCAAACAACTTTTACGATTGAAAACTCATTTGATTTAAAACAACATTTGAACTACTTACTTCATTTCTAGCATTTTCTAAAACATGAAATTCGCTTAGCGAGAGTACTTTCGCTTAGCTAAATTAAGGTAGTGATTCCTTTCTCGCGGGGCGAATAGAAGTTTCGCGTTGCGAGGCTGAGAGTTATATTTGCTCCTTATACAAATCCTCTGTATCGCGAGGCGAATATTGTCTCGCGTCGCGAGGCAGAGAACTGTATTTCAAACCGACCTTCTGCATCGCGAGGCGATAATTGTCTCGCGTCGTGAGGCAGAGCTGCAATTCTTCACTGCTTAGGCGGTTCGCGGGGCGAGAACTACTTCGCTATGCGAGGCAGAGAAGCTGCATCTTTGCTGCTCGGGCTAGTCCACTGTCTCGCGAGGCGAGGCAATGTTAGCCTGGCGAATGCCTTATCTTCCCTCTGTCTCGCGAGGCGAGACGGGGTTCGCTGGGCGAGTGCCCTGTTTTCACTTTTCCATAACTTCTTCATTAATTCTCTTTTGAAACACTTAGTTTGATTAACAAACCTATGGCTAAAGAAAAGACATTTTCCACTTTGGTGACACACTTAAAAGATTAAAACTTCATTTGATCTTTGGATCAAAATCACTTTTGTTTCTCTTTGAAAACATAGGTTATGAAATCATGTTTTTCTTACTTCAAAACCTTGCTAGATCAAGAACAACACATGTTCTTATATTTCCTCTCACTAAGGCCACCAATGACAATATAGCTCAAAAGCCTACTACAACACATGAGACTTTGCTTCACCAACAAAGCAAATATAGCTCAAAAGCTCACACCAATTATGACAAACCATAATTACACCTTATTACATCATAACCAAAACATACAAGTCCATCACACATCATAGTCTCATGACCAAGCATAAAAGTCCATACTTGATCTAGTGATCAAAGTAGGTTTTTCAACATACATGGAAATGATTTTCATAATCATATCATCATCAACTTATGCTAAAGCACACTACAACATACTCAAGCATAAACTCATCATAACAATCTTGTTCTCCAAGAGAACTTAACAAAACTTAACACATAAAAGTGAACCCAAACTAAAGGGTTTCACCCACACATAAACTTAAACAACCATTCTCACTACCACCATCTTGGTGTGATGAGGTTCTTCTCCCCATACCTGTTGAAGAGCAGATTCCCGGATCAAAGTCGGTTGATCGGTTTGTGAACCTTCTGATAATTGTCACCAACTACAAACAACCAAACAATCAATAATTAAACAAAAATCAAACCAAACTCAACAATTCTCACAAAGAGGGTTTCGGCCACCCTAAAGAGAATAAAGCTAGGAATTGATCTTGGTTTTCCATTTCATGGATTCAAAGGCATTAGGAAAGCTAAGAATGAAATCAAGTGTTAGAAATCAAAAATTGATGAAAACACTATTCATCATCATCAAGAAAGGTTCGGCCCTAATGTGCTTTTTGAGCTATGATGAGAGTTGAATCACAAGCTCTTGGGTTTAGGTAGAGATTGATGAGGTGAGTTCAAAGAAATTGGTCTCACATCAAAATGATTTTTCTACAATTTCCTATGGATTTTCAAACTTTTGGATCTAAGAAATAATTTTCATGAAAATGAAGATTGATCTTGAAATAAAGAGATATTCAAGGAGCTAAGAGATCATAGAAGTGATCTTACCTTGAAATGAAGGAAGATTGCTCAAGGAATCAAGTGATTCTAACAAGAACTCAAGCTTTTCTCAAGAACAACAATGGTGTTTTCTCTCTAAAGTTGAAGATGGTGTTCTTGACTCTTCAAGAGGGGCTGGGCTGCGTGAATGAGGGGCTGGATGGGGCTGAGTTCAGCCTTAAAACAAGTCACTTAAGGGCAAAATGGTCATTTGCCAAAAGGGTAAAATGGTAAAAGTGCAAAAGACTAAGGTTAGGGGTATTTTGGTCATTTTGCATCTAGATTTTCCCGATCGTCATGACGACTCTGGCATACTCTCCCAAGTGTCCTGGGATGTTGTGATATCAAGATTATCTGTTGGCGAGTCCCGGTAAATCCATATATGGTTCCGTTCTTCACCCGATTGAGAATTCCGCCCGAACGAAGGTCAGGAAGTTATTTTTCTGAAATTTTTATGAAATTTAACCAAAACGTAGATAATTGAATTCTAAGACTTACTGTCTCGTTCATGGGTCCATCTGAGGTCTTCTGAGCAGTAAAATCATACTGTCAGTGTAAAAACGCAGACCGGACTCCGTTTGAGTTTTTGACTCAAAACTTAATCGTAGCTTCCTACGATATCGTCGAGCATGACTATGGTCTCGGAATATTTTATTTCCATTCCTAAGACCTCGAATAAAATAAAGACATTAAAATACTAAAGAATTAGAAAACGTGAAAAATCGGGGCGTTACATTTATCTCTTGATAAACCGCAGGATACCCTTACGGGACCCAATTTCACACGACTTGCCATCAGTCGCCCATCCTTGGTTCCGTCCCTTGCAATCACGTACCACTTCGTCGTTCGTAACACGATATTCATGTCTTATGATACATTAGTCCATAACCTAGATGTATTATGGAGGTTAGGATCCACAAGGATCCCCTTCGTCAATATTCTCACTTTTCTAAGAAGGAACATTACTTTTATAAGTAACTCTTAGTGATTAAGCATTATGGAGTCGTTAGATGATCTAAATCATCAAGGATGTGAGACATGATTTTTTCATGACCACTAGGTATTAGTATATGTCTTTTATGGTTAATCCTAATTTGGATATGCTCTGCTAGGGTTAGCCTTTCTTGTGCCCCAAGTTTCTTTCTTTCTGCATGGCTGCCTTCTCGGATTGTCCATGGGGGATCCTTTTTCCTGAATTAGTTTCCTCTCCTCCTCCTTCTCCTTCTTCTACTGCTATTTCGGGTTTGAAAGCATCCATTCAAACCAAGTCTTTTGTGCAAGCATTGAATAATACTTGCTCGGTTCCTATCTGTCAATTGCCTACACCATGCATAAAAGGGGATGAAATCTCAATTAAAATTCCCGAGACTGAGTACATTGCTGGGTTAGAAAGTTGCAAAAACCATCTTCATGGTCGTCTTTTGTTAACAAAGGGTAGTGCCCCTTTGAAGGTTAATGACTTGCGCTGTAAGTTACTAGGATTATGGAAAAAAATAGGTCCTTGGCAAATAATTTCTTTGGGAAAAGTATTCTATGAGTTTTCTTTCTCCTCCCTTGAGGATCTTAAGAGTGTTTTGGTTGTGGGATTATGGTCCCTCTCTCTAGGAAGTCTTCGCTTATTTTCTTGGTCTAAGGATTTTAATCCTTATTCTTTGAGGCAAACGAATGCTCAGATTTAGGTAAGATTCGTTGGAATTCCTCAAGAGTATTGGCGCCCCAAAATTCTTTTTGCTGTTGCTAGTGGTATAGGCGTGCCAATTTGTTTAGATGAAGCAACAAGTAAGAAGTCTTTTGGACATTTTGCAAGGGTGTTGGTGGATCTTGATTTGAATGCCACACTCAGATCACAAGTATTAGTGGAGAGGAATGATTTTGCTTTCTTTACAGCAGTTGAATATGAGAAGCTGCCAGAATTTTGTTCTTCTTGTCAATTAATAGGCCATTCTTTGGTCAATTGCTTTAAGTCAAAAAGTTATGATGAGCAGAAATTTGTGAAAGATACTCAGGTCAAGTCTAAAAGATTATATGTTCCTAAGCAGTCCGGTGCTGCTGATGTTGTTAACAAGGTTGTTCAGGATAATTCTCGGGCTGCTGTTGAATATGCTACTCCTCTAAATGGGTGCCCAACTAATAGAATTCAGGGTTCTTGTCAAGCTCAAAAGGGTAAGGAAGTTGCTGGTTGTTCTAAGGAGAATGAGAATCTAAATGTAGATTTGCATCACAATACCTCAGCTAATAGGATGGATCCTGTAGTTGATCCTGATGTGGTACCTGAATCTGATCCGAATTCTGCTCCAGGCAGTAAAACTGATCTTTTGGCTTTAAATAATGAGTCTAGTCATGACTCAATTCCAGTTAATATAAATGAATCCACACCCTTTGCTGCTGAGAATAGAAATGAAGAATTTCAGGTCTCTGGTGAAGCGTCTGATTCCATTGAAACAATTTATGATGAGACTCTAAATGTGGTTAGTGCCCAGGGAGCGGGTGGTGTCCATCTCTTAATCCACCAGTTCAGAAGGAACTTTCCCGTATTGGGGGGGAAATTTTGGGATGCTCAGCCTAATACTGAGGATGATGAGGATCATGATAGTTCTGATGAAGGGATTTCCTCGACAAGGAATGTTTCTGATTATATAGCTGATGAGGGATACACAAAGGTGCTGTCTAAGTCTCAAGACAAGAAAATCAGGAAAAAAAGAAAAGAATGCAAAGACAAATCCCATTGTTATCAGGAACACTAGGTCCAAAGCAGGCCTTTCTACTGTGCCTAAATGAAAGTTCTCTTCTGGAATGCAAGAGGAATAGCTAACCATGATACAAGGTTAGTTTTAAATAATATGATTCTAAGTAATAAGCCAGATCTGATCTTAATTGCCGAACCTTGGACTGATTTATGCAACTTTCCTACAACTTTCTGGATTAAGTTAAAGCTTAAAGTTTTTGCTGTTAACAATAGAAATTCTCTTGTTCCAAATTTGTGGTGTATTTGTGCTGCATCACTTAGCCCTACTGTCATTGCTTCATCAACTCAGCATGTTACTTTTTCTGTTTATTGGGACACGCAATTGCTCTACTTTACTGCTGTGTATTCTGCTACTACATACACGGCTCGAAGATCTCTTTGGAATGAATTATCACTTTTAAGTCAGACTTTTGATGGTCCTTGGTGTTACTTGGGAGATTTCAATGCTGTGCTTGGTGCTCATGAGCATAGGGGTTACAGGCCTCCTGCTAGGATTTCTTGTGAGGAGTTTCAGTCTTGGCCTGATGCAAATAGCTTGTTTCATTTGCCCACTGTTGGTGCTGAGTTCACATGGTCTAATAGAAGAAGGGGGTCTGCACATATAGAAAGAAGATTGGACAGAGTCATTTGAAATGACTCTTGGCTAGCTTTTTGGAATTGTTCTACCTGCTGCACTTTGCCTAGATGTAGTTCAGATCATTTTCCTATCCTGCTTAAGCTGCAAAGAAATTTAGTGACATACAACTCATCTTTCAAATTCCAAAGGATGTGGTCAACTAACAAGGACTGTTATTCTGTTATTGCTGACTGTTGGAGGCAGGAAATCGTGGGATGCCCTATGTTTATTTTATCTCAAAAACTGAAAAGACTGAAGACAGTTTTAAAAGTATGGAATAAAGAGCAGTTTGGTGATGTCCATAAGATAGTCGATACTGCTTTGCAGAATTTAAAAATAATTCAAGAGGAAATAGAATCTGTTGGATGTTCTGATGAGTTACTGGCCCAGGAAGAATCTGCTCAGTTAGATTTAAACACAGCTTTGACTGCTCAAGAATTGTTTTGGAAGGAGAAAGCTAGAGTGGACTGGCACCTAGGTGGAGATAGGAATACAGTTTTCTTTCACAGAGTGGTTAAGATCAGAAATGCTTCTAGGAAGATTTCTTTGCTGAAAAATGGTGATTCCATTTTGGATAAACAAGAAGATATTGAGAATCATATCCTAGATTATTATGAAAATCTTTTTGCTTCCTCTAATACATGTATTGACAATGGTTTAATTGATGAGGTTATCAGTCCTGCGGTTACTGATTCTGATAATCTTATGCTAACCTGATTGCCAACTTGGGATGAAGTTAAGCATGCAGTCTTTGGTATGAATGCTAATGGGGCTCCAGGTCCGGATGGTTTTGGTGGTTTCTTCTACCAACATTATTGGGATATTGTTGGCCATGATGTTTTTAGATCTGTTTCTCAATTTTTTCAGCAAGGATGGCTCCTGCCAAATCTGAATTTGAATAATGTGGTTCTTATTCCTAAATCTGCAAATGCTGATTCAATTACACAATTCAGACCTATTGCTTTAGCAAACTATCAGTTCAAAATCATCACTAAGATTATTGCAGATAGACTTGCCATTATAGCTCCACAACTTATATCTCATAACCAGCGGGGTTTCATTAAGGGCAGAAGCATTACTGACTGTATTTGTGTGGCATCAAAGGCTGTGAATCTTCTTGATAAAAAGTGCTTTGAGGTAATGTTGCATTGAAGATTGATATTAAGAAAGCATTTGATACAATGGATGGGAGTTTTCTACTAAAAACCCTTCATGCATTTGGTTTTGATTCAGTTTTTTGTAACTGGATTAAGGTTATCCTTCATTCTGCAAAGGTTTCTATACTAGTTAATGGTCATGCTACAGGATTTTTTTCTTGTAAAAGGGGAGTGCGACAGGGTGATCCTCTATCGCCTCTTCTTTTTTGTATTACTGAGGATGTGCTTAGTAGTGCCATTTCTCTTTTGGTTCAACAAGGCAAGTTTCTTCCTATGTCAAGCCCTCGGGGATATGCAGTGCGTTCTCATGTCTTATATGCCGATGACTTGCTCATTTTTTGTAAGGGCAGTAAAAGAAACCTGCAGAATCTAATGAAAGTTTTTGAGAGGTACAGTGCTGCTTCAGGACAGTTAATCAGTAAAGAGAAGTCTAAAATTTACAATGGTTCTATATCTCATAATAGGCTGCATTGCCTTGTGAGTATTCTGGGGTTTGGAATTGGTCATTTACCTTTTGTTTATCTAGGTGTTCCTTTGGTTAAAGGTAAGCCTAGAATGAGGCACTTGCAACCAATTGCTGACAGAATAAGATTGAAATTAGCTTCATGGAAAGGTGCTTTGCTTTCTATCATGGGGAGAGTTCAACTTGTACAATCAGTTATTCATAGTATGCTGCTACACTCCTTTCATGTCTATGGCTGGCCTTCTTGTCTTCTTAAATTGATTGATAGGTGGATTAGAAATTTTATTTGGTCTGGGGATGTGTTGATCAAGAAAGTGGCTTCTGCTTCTTAGCACAGAACCTGCTTGCCAAAGGAGGCTGGTGGCCTTGGTTTACACTCAGTTAAAGGAATTAATAAAGCAGCTCTGCTGCGACTATGCTGGCAGTTGGTTGAATCTGAGAATCAGTGGGCAACGCTACTTAGAGCAAGGGTTTTCATTAATAACAAGTTTACCTCTCTGCATATTTCCTCTTCGGTCTGGCTGGGATTAAAAGCTCATATTGGCACAGTCTTAAATAACTGTCACTGGTTAATTGGTGATGGTGCATCAGTAAATTTTTGGGTGGATTGTTGGCTAAGCAAACCAGTTGTCGATTTTTTTCAGATTCCATGCAACAGTCATAAACATCTTCATTCTAAAGTTAAGGATTTTATTGTCAATGGCAAATGGTTCATTCCTGATATTATGCTTCAGAACACTAATGATTTTGCAGCTGAAATTGAGCATTATACTCTTTCTAGTTCTTCAATTCCTGATAAGCTAATCTGGAGCAGAACCAACTCAGGTGACTTAACATTAAAACAAGCTTATTCCCTGCTTTTTCCTGCTGCTCAGCTACCATCATGGGGTAAACAATTATGGTGCTCTGCTGTTCCCCCTTCCAGGTCTTTGGTATTATGGAGAATAATTAACAAATGTCTTCCTACTGATGAGGTGCTATGGAATAGAGGTTGCTGCGTCGTTTATTCTTGCAGTCTATGCAACAAAGCCTATGAATCATCTGTACACCTATTCCTCCAATGTGACTTTGCATTGCAAATTGTGGCGCTGGCTCAGCTCTTGCCTGTCGGTTTCAATTAATTTAAGCTCTATTTTTACTGTCTTAGAAATCTGCAATCTTTACTGGAGTTCTCAGATTAAAGACATAGTAATGTCAGGAATTGCTAATTCATTCTGGTCCATATGGTATAGCAGAAACCAAGTAAGGTTTGAGAATAAACACATATCAATTCAGCGTGCCATAAAATTGGTTAAATCTGCTGTTGGTTTGGCAGGTTCACTGTCTAAAGGTTTCTCATATAATAATGCAGTTGAGAAATCTATTCTTTCCAGCTTTCAATTGTCTCCAAAATTATCTAAGGCTCCTGTTATTATTGAAGTCATTTGGAAAGCTCCGAGTTTCAATTGGATCAAATGCAACACGGATGGCTCTGCCATTGGTTGTCCGGGTATGGCAGCATGTGGGGGGATCTTCAGAGACAAGCATGCGGCTGCTTTAGGCTGCTTTGCTCTTAATATTGGCATATCTTATGCTTTCCATGCTGAGCTTATGGGGGTTATATATGCTATTGAGATAGCTTATTCGAAGGGGTGGGATCATATTTGGCTTGAATCTGATTCCACTTTGGTTCTTCTTGCTTTTTCATCCTCGGTTGTGGTACCTTGGTCTTTAAGGAACCGGTGGCTAAACGCTTTGTCTTTATCTAGGAGAATGCACTTTATTTACTCTCTTGTATTCAGAGAAGGTAACTCTTGTGCAGATCTTTTAGCTAGTCATGGGACTTCTATTAGTGGCCTTTCTTGATGGGATTATATTCCTACTTTCCTTCAAGTGGAGTTCTTTAGGAATAGAATTGGTTTTCCTAACTATAGGTTTAAATAATTCTTTCAATGGGTCAGGTTTAATGCCCCCCCATTATTTTGTATTCTTTTTTATTTTCTTTTTTTAATAATATTCTTGGTATGCTGCAGATGATTGATAATGCTTGAAGTGCCAACATAGTTGGGATGTCTAGCGTTATAGTGATGCTTTTGCATAACAATTCTGTTTAAAAAAAAAAAAAGTATATGTCTTTTACTAGAATCTTATGAGTCCATTAAGGTGTTCATATAGATTCCTTTAGGAGATAAAGCGTGTTTATACTATTATAGTGAAAAGCTTCAAAGTACTATCCTTATAGGAAAGTAGTTGATGAAATCTCCTTTATTAAATATAGTTTGAAAACTCTAATCAAGTATCCATAGGTGTCTCATTTAGTATAAAACTTCTTTGAATTAGTTTCCTAGTTCTATTACTTAGTGTAAAAGAAAACATACTTCTTATTTAAAAATCACCAATTTGTTTGCAAATGAAATATAACTTATAAGGTCTTGGAAAGCTTAAAAAAGTAATAGTGTAAAACTCTTTCTTTTTAAAGAAGGTTTTGTAAGAATCCTATCTTCTTAAAGAAGACTTACAAACCAAAAATCCTTTAAAAACCATATTGATTAACTATGAAACCCTTGGTTCTTGAAAATCTTTTCTTCCAAAAACAACTTGCTAAAATAAGTGGTTGATCAACATCAAGCCAACTTATTCTTAAAATAGTTCCTTCATGAAATCTAAAAACACTTATTTCACAACAATGGTTCTTTGGAACCAAAACTTGGTTTCTTTGGAAACCTTTTCAATTTAGATACCTCTTATACTTTAGTATGAACATATAAAACCCTTTAGCATCAACATTTTAAGGTCCTGACCCTACTTTCTATATCAAGGCCGAATGCCCCATAGAAATAGGATAGGTTTTCTTTATTTTATATGCATTATTAGAACTATATTAAGTCCATTTTACCATCACTTAAACATAGAAGATTTGGCTTCCCTCTTCAACATGACAAGGCCGAACCTCTCATGCCCATATACAACCAAAATGAAGCCATTCAACAACATCCGAAGTAGCTAGAATAATCACATCAACATATAAGCATGTTATCAAGGCAACTTAGAACATAAATTGTGAATATATGCCTTGACAGGATTAGTTAAAGTTTTGATGGATAATAAAACAAAACGACCCAGAAGGACTAGATTGAAAAAAGTGGAAACAATTATCTCAGATGATCAAGTCTTTCAAAAGGGGTGAAGGGATTTTCATATTTGTATTGTGTGTTATAGATTTTGTTGTACATGGTGGTAAAGCTCTCTCAATCTAAAATCAATCACACACACACACATAATCGAAGGAGTAAAAATAATAAACTTAATAGGCCGTAAGTTCTTTGATTGGTAAAATCAATTTCAGCCGTTAAGTTTAAATTCAGCTGGCTTACAAATGATCATAATCGATTATAAGATAATCATAATCGATTATCAATATCTGAAAAGAAACAACTCGAAACAGTGAAGGTGTAATCGATTACTATAATCGATTATGAACTTAATCGATTCCATAATCGAGGTTTATGTTACGATTAATCGATTCCTTAATCGATGTTTTACATAATCGATTCTTCAATCGATTTTGCTCCTACGCGTTGTAAAAGACTCTGAAACAGAGATAATCGATTATGATGCTACTGTCTCTCAGCGCGTTTTTTGGATTAAAAGGGAATAAATGATTATTTCATTAAAATAATCGATTATGTAGCGCTAATCACAAATAGTAAAAATGGGCTTAACCTAATTCCCATGGGCCTAATTCTTTTCCTATAAATAGAATGCCTTGGGATGCGTTTCAGTCACAACAAATCGACTGCCCTATTTTCTTATTGCGCTATAATCTCACCAATATTACACTTTGATTATACATATTTTGAGAGAAAGCTTTATACTCCATATAAGTGAGATTGTAATTATGCTTCAAGTTGTAATTTCTTATCTGCACTTTTGAGTGCTACATCTCTCGCCTTTTACTGTTCTTATTTTTGGGTGTGAATCCCATAGTTTTTTAAGAGAAGGTTTTTCTCTTGAGACTCTGTCACTGGGGGAGGTGATATCCCTGGTCTGTGAAGAGTGCTCTTATTTGTGAAGATTTCTAGCTGAACCTGATTTAAAAGCTAGTTACTGAGTGAAAACCCTTGTTGGTTGACCTTAGGGACTGGACGTAGGCTACTGGGGTATTAGGTAGCCGAACCAGGATAAAACTGTGAGTCTTTCATTTCTTTTCTTGCTCCTTATTTTACTGCAATTTACTTAACGCTCTTTAAATACAAGTCATTTATTTTATTGCAATTTATTTAACGCATTTTAAATACAAGTCATTTATTTTATTGCAATTTATTCAACGCTCTTTATGTTGGCCCTAGCAAGCATCACCCAAGAGGGGGTGAATTGAGTTTATAAACTTTTCTAGATTTATTTAGAGAAAGCGATTTCTCTATTAAAATTTAATGCTCAAACAATGAAAATAATCGAAGCAATAAAGAATAAGATGAACAATAAATCACAATATAAAAGAGATAGGGAAGACGAAGCTTGCAAACCAGATTTATTCTGGTTTAGCCACCCACCGTTGGTGACCTACGTCTAGTCCCCGGAATATGTTTCCGGGTTTTATCCACTAATCCCAAGCTTCTAGGTGCTTGAATACCTTTATAACACAGAGCACTCTAACCACGCCTTATGGGATGCCTCACCCATATGTAAGAGTCTCAACGGCCTATAGCACTCTCCTTCGCGCCTCTGGGATGTCTCACCCGCGCTTCTGACCCTAAGGCCGCACTCAAAAGAGATGCCTCACCCTTTTACAAAAGAAGGATACCTCACCTTCTAACCAAAGAGATGCTTCACCCTCAACCTAGGGATACCTCACCCTATTTCAGATTTGATACAAGAGTAAAAGAAATTGAAGCACTCTAGATAGTGCAGATAATACAAATTGACGAACTATAAGTATGATGATTTTAATAGAGTTTGGCTCTAAATAATTATCAGATCAAAGTGTATTTTTCATGTGTTTTCTGCACACCAATTTTCAATTAAGAAACTCACTTTTATAGCCTTTTTAAAAAAATAGGACTGTTTCACCTCAAATTAAGGAAAGAATTGATTTCGCAAGAATAGCCGTTTTGTAGATTGTTACCGTTTGGAACTGATTGGCACATATTTACAATCGATTGATTTTCTTTGAAGCAGATTAAAAACACACTGTTGAAATATGGCAATCAATTGACTAGTAGTGGAAATCGATTGACGATAATAACACATTCTACATATTAGATTTGAAAAGTCAATAGCCGAATTGATTTAGATCTAATTACAATAGGTATTAGAGATAGGCAGCAATCAATTGACACAGTAAGCTATTGAAATTGAAGAGGTGTAATGTCGTGGACATTGATTAAAAAGTTTGAACGATTGGGTATATAATAAATCAATATAAAATAGCAATTATTAATACTTTGAAATTGATTTACAATTATTTAATACTTGTAATATGGATAGAAAACCGATTGACAAAAACAACAACAACTCTTTCATGTCAGATCAAATTTTAATTTGAAATCAATTTGAAAAACATTTGCAAATCAAAAGCTCTAATTAAACATTTTCTCAAATAGCAGTGTTGTTAAATTAATTAATTGAGTCAAAGGAAGTTATAGTCATCATATCCTTACAAGACGTCTGAGACCTAATATATTTACCTAATCTTGTTTGAGGTCTTGATGTTTGAAACTTTGGTACTTCTAGCTTTTTCATTTCTTACTTTGCTAACTTTTGAATACTTGCATTCTTGTAAAATATATTTTCTTTTTGTCCTGCATGTTTATGATTAGTGTTCATTAATTAATTATTATAATGCACAGAACACTTAGAAACATATTCAATGCTTGTATGTCATAACACATATCATCAAATAATATTCCATTTTATAAACACATGTGTGTGACATATTTGGTATTTCAACAATCAATATTTGGCATCATCAAAACTTAACACATTGAAACCTGTGACACCCGCTACCCCACATACGATAAAATTAAATAAAGCATACAAGTTAAATAAAACTTTAACATAAAAGGTAGCAAGTACCACATGATCCGAAAACGTTTTAAACATAAAACAACTGCGGAAAAACATTAACATAAACAAAACCCGAAACCCGATGTCACATAATCAGAGCTGGTAACCACTACCGATATTACATCAGAAAACAACTAACATACTAGACATAAACCAAACTATACTATGAGCAAGCGATCTCCTTGGGATCATTCCTCAGCTGGCAGCTCACCATCCTCTGCATAACCAAAGGTACATGCAAAACACAACAACAGATAGGGAGTAAGGAACTATACGTATAAAAATAAACGGTAATAGAGCAGTTAGCAAGATGATCATGCAGCATATAAACATCATAATACAACATACATGTTATAACACATTCCATTATATCACTTTATAAACATGCTATGCGATGCATAACTACTCCACTAATCCATATGCAATGTGGCCAACAACTCTAACTCTGGAAAGACGATTAGGAGTCCATGTTCGGTTATCAACGTGGATGATATGCCAGACCATGGGCCATCCCCAAACACTCTCACCAATCCTGATAACGTATAGTGGCTAGTCAGGGTACTCAAGCTTATTCATTAGGTCACTCCGGCAATAGGTAGCTAGCCCATGTCACCTGGAACTTCCATACCCAATGTACCCGCAAGGCCAGGTTAACACCCATCGTGGCCTCCACTATCGCGATTCATCATTTACTTTCCACCCAACATATCAACTTCAACGTATGATGCGTGCAATGTTCATCAATATGCAAACATATGTCCAACCATCCATCATCAACACCTTTACATGGCTATCAACTTTGACCAACAAGCATCAAAGATGATTTATCAACATCAAACTTGACCAATAATCATCAAGAATGATATAACCAACAATATCGGTAACAGTACGTCGTTACCAATAACATCATCGTCTTATTAATTGTTCTCTTTGTTTAGTCTTAACTTAACATTATCTTTGTTAAGTATTATACTTAATCTTAATATCTAATCCTCAATTCATATCTTATTAAGACTATAACTTAATCTTAGTATTTAAACCTCAAGTCATATATTTATTAAGATTATAACTTAATCTTAATATTTAAACCTCAAGTCATATATTTATTAAGATTATAACTTAATCTTAATATCTAAACCACAATTCATATCTTATTAAGATTATAACTTAATCTTAATATTTAAACCTCAAGTCATATATTTATTAAGATTATAACTTAATCTTAATATCTAAACCACAATTCATATCTTATTAATATTATAACTTAATCTTAATATTTAAATCTCAAGTCATATATTTATTAAAATTATAACTTAATCTTAATATCTAAACCTCAATCCATATCTTCATGTTTATGAACATCAATTGGACTAATCCTAGTTTTAGGCTTAGTACTAACATCCCTATGTCTTTTATTAACATTGATTTAACAGCAGTTCCAACACACCAACTCATACAATCATGGCATATCATCATCATCATACACAACATCATAAACAACATCAAAAACGTCATGCCAAGATCGTACAAACTATTTAAACAATTAACAACATGTATAAACAACCATAACAACTTCATACGGCAATTAAGGCATATAGCACACAAATAGGATCAGGGTTAACCCTCATCTTACGCTACCCTAGAACCTATTTGTTATACTAATCCCTTCTCCCCATACCTGGTGTGACGATACCAGCCTATGAGCCAACAAGAGCAAAGTCCAAGCATGACTCCTCCAAACGGGTTTAACAGGTTCAGCGAGCTTTGACCAAGAACAACAAGAAAGGACAAAGGTAGTTAATTCCCAAACAAAGCAAGGGAAGGGAATTAACACACGGGTTATGCACATACCTCGATTAGATCCCTGGGGAACTAATCTGCTAGCATCCATTCACAACACTGGCACATGAACAACGAAGTTTGGTTTGACATGGACAAAACGGTTCAACATTAACTCAAGGGGTTCCAAGAAAGGATGAGCAGGGTTGGTTACCTTACCTCAAAGTAACACTAAGCTAGCAACTTAACCCCAAACGCAACAACAAACTCCACAGGGATGTATTCTTGACGAAGAACACCCAAACAAGGATTGGGGACGCTCAAGGATTCAATGGGAACCCAAGATAAAGGTAAAAGATGGCTGTTTCTAACTCTAGGAAAGACGGCTATAAGTTTTAGGTCGAACAAAAGAGGTATAAAAAGGATTAGAGCGAAACGGGCTAACCAAAGAGCCCAAAACGCGTGCTTACTGATTTCGCCCTAACTTTAGCTACGAGTTCGATTTAGGTGTTCTTGGTGGCGTTGGAAAGCTAAGAGAATTTTCTACAAAATCATGTTTCACTATCTATTCCTAATTCGGACTCTAACAGGGTCAAAAATATGATATAAGTTCAGCATTAAAAAGCTAGTTGTTTCTAGATAGGATTTTTTAGGAGATTAAGATAAGATAATTTTATCTATTCAATGATTGAATCTCTATGACATCTAATTGATCTTATACCAACACAACTACAATTATCATAAATATAAATATCTTATATTAATATAATCATGATCTAAATATTTATACAGATAGTCGTATATTAATATAATTCTATTGTGCATTAATACAAGTAATCCAGTGTTAATATAAACATATATATAATTGATGACATATAAATAAATATACGATCACACATTAATTACACACATCATATTAGTCCATACAAAATCACATATAAGCACACGAGATCACATACTTACATACTAATATAATCAATTATATATTCATATAGATAAGATCATGTATTAATACATGCAGTATAATTAATAATTAATAATATAAATATAACTATGCACAATTATCTATTAATACAGTCAATCGTATATGAATATAAGTATAATTAATATAAATCATTTACATATCAATAAGAATCAATTACATATTATAATAATAATAATAATAATAATAATAATAATAATAATAATAATAACAACAACAACAACAACAACAACAACATTTTAATATTAAAATGTAAACACACTTATAATCATACAAACATAAGCGTGCATGTTATCACTTAAAATATACACACATGGATATACATTCATATAAATACTTATAAAATGTAGTGATGATGTAAACAAGCATATTGTCAATTATTATACTAATAATAACGATAATAGTAATAATACATATAATTATAGCAACATATACACACTCATACAAAAAACGGGGTGTTACAAAACCTATGGGGTTTCACATTCTCCCCTTTTTGATGATGTCAAATCAATAAGCAAATATATTACTTTAGCCATTTGTTAAGATAAACTACTTGTTATGCCATATTTGCTTTCTAATTTTTCTCCCCCTATTTGACATCAACAAAAAGGATTTCTATAAAATTATGATGTCAAGAAGAAGAACCATTTATATTGTTAAGAATATTATACAGAGTGGTAGCACACTTGAAATACATAATCCTCCCCCTTACAATGTCCATCAAGTAACAAAATATTTTCATTTTAAAATCTCCCCCTTAGACATGTAATTCTATGCACTCATACTCCCCTTTAGGATGCAATTATTTCTCCCCCTTTCAAAAATAATTTTTCAAATATACACACTTCATTTTTCAAAGGATTTGAAGGGTAGAGGAAATATATTCGACTATGATCATACAATCCATTATATAAAATATATGAAGTTTAGGGATAGAGATACTTATGGATTTTATTGGAGAGATGTGCTCTTTGTTTGTGGTAATGATCTTTGAAGTTGAGATATCTCCCTTCGAGATTTCATCACTTGAAGAAAGTCTCTTGTTTGCCTCTTCTTTTGTCCTCAGAGGCTTGTACTTCCGGTATTTGATTGCTATGTTTGAAACTTATAAAGCTTTCAAATTCAAGGTTAGCATCAAATAACATTTAAGCATATTTACAAGCAAGACATAGGTATAATATAATTTATGTATATAGCACATCATCATCTATGTCATTTGATAAGGACAAATTATCCACATATTCATTTGAATCCAAAACTTATTTTAAGCACTTTTAAATTTCAAGGTTACCATGATATGATCATCATCAAAACTAATATAAGCTTCGAATCCTCGAAAAAAAAAAAAAACTAATATAAGCACTTTGGGACAAACAATGATCATGTAAGACAAATAGTCGTAAGTAAAGATTTCAAGCACACACATATGCTAATCAAGAAGTAAAGTACCTTCTAATGATTTTTAATTTTAACTCATATGATTTATTTCAAGATATACATAGTTCAATATAAGGATCGATGAAGGTTAAAGACATGCTTAGAACACATGATTTAACATTTTCTTCTTGTTTCGATAATAATCACGTATTTAACAATTTCAAACAAGAAATTATAAATCATTTAATAATAAAATTCTCTAAGCAAGCAAATCGAGACATTCATTCATATAGGAGAAAGGAGTTAAATAATTTCACTAGCTCAAAATCAAGCCAATATGGTTATAACATCATTTTAAAATATAAGGAGAGATAGAGATTAACCCATATCAACTTACAAGCAAGATGACTAAATAGTCCCTTTTAATATTATTATTATTTTTTTATGATGATAAATCTTACCTTTCTTACGTGAGTAATGTATGTATCGGAGTGAATGTGCAACTAGTATGCCTGAAAGGATCTCCCCTCTCAATTGTACATTACTCAAAGAAAGCATTAGTAAGGTCAAGAGACAATATAAGCAGTTAATTTAAATTTGTGTAACTCCCCCTCAACATATCAGTGTAATGTATGCATTACTTATTTCCCAATTTTCGCCCCTTTTGCCATTATTAAAAACAAGTGCTAAGATATAAAGATGATAGCAAATAACAATACACATCATTAATAAAAATAAAAAGCAGGGTACATGACACAAGACATAATAGGGAAAGAGAAAGAAAAACAAAGCAGCACATAGAAATCGGTTTGTTAGTGAAGGAAATCGGGTTTGACATTTAATAAAATCGATTTGACCAATTTTTAAATGGATTTGGAGGCTTGAGAACAGAGGTAATGCTCCAAAGGAGAGAACAAATCGATTTGGAGGTTTTGCCAATCGGATTTTAAAAACAAAATCGATTTTAAAATTGTGATTTTCAAAAACAAAGAAGGTTCTGCATGCACAACGCTATGTATGTGAGAGCATATAATCTTGTAGAGTTAATTTATGCTAGATTAATCCAAATTGCCTAATTCCCATCAAATATAAAAGAAAGCTCTCCTTCTTCAGGATTTTGTGAGAATATCAGCTAATTGCTTAGTGATGTCATCATGTTCAAGAACACATTTACAACCAAAGGCGATGTTGTTACCTTTGTCGCACAACTTACTTTTGTTTAATCCCTCTGGTGCTTGTCATATTTTTTTTTTTTTTATCAGCTAAGACTTTCAAGCAACCTGCAAACACAGAATTTATGCTTTGCTTTTCGGTAACCAAATTCTCTTGGGTCCTTTAGTGTTAGTTGCAACAAGTGTGCCCTTAGGAACCCATACTTTCTTATCAATTACCTTTCTCATGTTGCAGGTAGATGCAGTATGCCCTTTTTAGCACAATAATGACATTTAACGAAAGGACTAATTGATATATGAGCAAGCATAAAAGGTTTCTTCAAAAATAATTTTTCATGATCCTTAGGTTTATATCCTAAGCAAGCCTTGTCATATACACCCTTTTGACTACCCAAAAGAACATTTAAATTATCTCTACCATTGGTGAATTTCACAAGGGTGTTTTCCAAATCATTGATTTGTTTTTCATATCCATCACATTTCTTGCATGGAAGGTTTGCTTCAATGTGTCCAATGCTATAACTTTCCTCATTTAGCTTTAGGTTTTCTTTGGTTAAAGCAATTACTTGATTTTTCAAAATTTCAACCATTTTCTTAGATTTTCCTAATGCCTTAGCCAGCCTCATAGAGTAATTATGTAATTCAAGAAAAGCATCATGCAAGGTAACATATGAGCAATCAGATGATGAATTAGAGATTATCTCATCGTCACTTTCATGATCTGCCATGAGACACAAGTTGGCTTCCTCTTTTTCTGAATCATCACATGAGTCCATGTCGTTTTCATCCCAAGCAATATAGGCTCTTGTAGACATTTTGTCCATTAGTCCACTATCTTGATACTTTTTCTGCAGAGTAGAAATAGTGGGAGGACATTTTGGTACCCATTTCAACTTGGGTCCTTGGAGGTTAGTGAATGAGCATTTAATAATCTTAGGAACCCATACCCATTTATTTCTCACATAATAATTTTTCCTATAATGGCACATATGAGAAATATGACCAATCTTTCCACAATAATTACATATTATGTTCATTTTTCTAGAATTGACAATAAAAGCTTTTGGCTTGTCATGAACATAGTATTTGTCATTAGCTACACTTGTATTTCCATGATCAAAATCATTCTCACCCTTTTTATTTTCAAATACGAAGTGTGGACATGCAATATTTTGAATTTGAGCAGATTTATGAGATAAGTCCTCTAAAGTATGTTCAAGATTGATACAATTCTCATAATCAAGTGAGGATTCATAATTCACAAATTCTTCCACATTCAGAAAACAATATTTGTCTTTTAAAATCTCAATTTGATTTTCAATAGATGAAGTACTTTGCAAGCATTTTAAAATTTTATTTTCTAAACTCATTTCCTCATCATACACTTCATTGTATGCATGTAATAATTCATCATTCACAGGGTTGAGTTTAGTATTATTTACCTCCAAATTTATTTGAGCCATTTGATCGGTAATTTCATCTTTGAGCATATTTGACTCTTCATTGGAATGATCTTATTTCTCATTTTGGTCTGCCAATGCTTCAAGAGTATGTTCCTTTGGGTTTTGCTCCTTCTCTTTTTTAAGTGAAACATTATTGTTGTCATGAAGAGTTCTGTTTCCTTCATCACTTTGAATATCTTCTTGAGGGCATTTTTCAAGACACGTTTCCATCAATGGCTTTTGCTCTTCTTGCTTTCTATTTACACTTTCATCCACATAATCATTGTTAGCAAGATAAATAGCATTAAGAGCATCCCAAATGTCCTTAGCACTAGAGCAATTTTTGATTTTAACATAAACATCATTTTCCATACAACCTTTTAAAATCTGCATAGCTTTAATATTTAAGGAAAAACATTTTTTGTCATAATCGTTCCATTGTGATTTAGGTTTTGAAATAAAACCATTTAGCACAATATCCCACAAATAAAAACCAATTGCTTGTATAAAAATTTCTATCCTAGCTTTCCAATATATGAAATCCACACCATCAAAAAATGGTGGTTTATCAAAATCAAAAGAACTCATTTTTTCAAATAAAGCTTTAAAGGTTGCCAGCAAAGATGATCTTTCACTCTAAGCTGTTAAGCTTCTAATCAGAACTGAAGCTCTGATACCACTTGTTGGCCCAAGCAAGCATTACCCAAGAGGGGGTGAATTGAGTTTATAAAATTTTCTAGATTTATTTAGCGAAAACGATTTCTCTATTAAAACTTAATGCTCATACAATGAAAATAATCGAAGCAATAAAGAATAAGATGAACAATAAATCAAAATATAAAAGAGATAGGGAAGAAGAAGCTTGCAAACCATATTTATCCTGGTTCAGCCACCCACCGTTGGTGACCTACGTCCAGTCCGCAGAATATGTTTCCGGATTTTATCCACTAATACCAAGTTTCTAGGTTCTTGAATACCTTTACAACACAGAGCACTCTAACCACGCCTTATGGGATGCCTCACCCACGTGTAAGAGTCTCAACGGCCTATAGCACTCTCCTTCGCGCCTCTGGGATGCCTCACCCGTGCTTCTGACCCTAAGGCCGCACTCAAAAGGGATGCCTCACCCTTTTACAAAAGAAGAATACCTCTCCTTCTAACCAAAGAGATGTTTCACCCTCAACCTAGGGATACCTCACCCTATTTCAGATTTGATACAAGAGTAGAAGAATTTGAAGCACTCTAGATAGGGCAGATAATACAAATTGACGAACTATGAGTATGATGATTTTAACAAAGTTTGGTTCTAAATAATTATCAGATCAAAGTGTATTTTTCATGTGTTTTCTGCACACCAATTTTCAATTAAGAAACTCACTTTTATAGCCTTTTTAAAAAAATAGGACCGTTTCACCTCAAATTAAGGAAAGAATTGATTTCGCAAAAATAGTCGTTTTGCAGATTGTTACCGTTTTGAACTGATTGTCACATATTTACAATCGATTGATTTTCTTTGAAGCAGATTAAAAACACATTGTTGAAATATGGCAATCGATTTACTAGTAGTGGAAATCGATTGACGATAATAACACGTTCTGCATATTAGATTTGAAAAGTCAATAGCCAAATTGACTTAGATCTAATTACAATAGGTATTAGAGATAGGCAGCAATAAATTGACATAGTAAGCTATTGAAATTGAAGAGGTGTAATGTCGTGGACATTGATTAAAAAGTTTGAACGATTGGGTATATAGTAAATCAATATAAAATAGCAATCTATTAATACTTTGAAATTGATTTACAATGATTTAATACTTGTAATATGGATAGAAAACCGATTGACAAAAAAAAGAACAACTCTTTCATGTCAGATCAAATTTTAATTTGAAATCAATTTGAAAAACACTTTGCAAATCAAAAGTTCTAATTAAACATTTTCTCAAATAGCAGTGTTTTAGTTAAATTAATTAATTGAGCCAAAGCAAGTTATAGTCATCATATCCTTGCAAGACGTCTGAGACCTAATATATTTACCTAATTTTGCTTGAGGTCATGATGCTTGAAACTATGGTACTTCTAGCTTTTTCATTTCTTGCTTTGCTAACGTTTGAATACTTGCATGCTTGTAAAATATATTTTCTTTTTGTCCTGCATGCTTATGATTAGTGTTCATTAATTAATTATTATAATGCACAAAACACTTAGAAACGTATTCAATGCTTGTATGTCATAACACATATCATCAAATAATATTCCATTTTATAAACACATGTGTGTGACATATTTGGTATTTCAACAATCAATATTTGGCATCATCAAAACTTAACACATTGAAACGTATGGGGTTTCACACTTTATATTCAAATTATTTATTTTCTGAAGTGCTCTACTGTGCAAAAAGTTTTTAAAAATACACCTTACACACAATTCACCCCCTCTTGTGTTTGGAGTCACTTGTCATCAAGTGGCATCAGAGCTTAACTCTTGCTTATAGGCTTAACTGCCTCAAGAGGTAACATGACTTCAAACAACTTTAATCACGAGGGACATTCCATCAGACCCCCATCTTTCAATGGTGAAGGGAATGGTTATTGGAAAGAAAGAATGCAAATCTTTCTTGAGGTTGTGGACCTCGAAGTTTGGGACGCTGTGAAAAACGGTCCATTTGTCCCCACCCATTCTGTCAATAGTGCAGTGGTGGACAAACCAAGAAGTCTCTGGACTGACGAGGAAAGAAAAAGGGTCCAATACAATTTGAGGACAAGGAACATTATCACTTCAGCTTTAAGCTGCGATGAGTTCTACAGGGTCTCAAATTGCAAGACCGCTAAGGAAATGTGGGACGCCCTTCAACTCACCCATGAAGGTACTACCGAGGTCAAAAGGGCTCGAATGAACACATTAACCCATGAATATGAGCTATTTAGGATGAATCAAGGTGAAAACATATAAGATATGCAGAAACGTTTTACCCACATTATTAATCATCTTAGGGCTCTTGGGAAATCCTTTAGTAATGAAGATTTGATTAATAAAGTGCTTAGATGTTTAAATAGAAGTTGGCAACCCAAAGTAACTGCTATAGCTGAATCTAGAGATTTATCCACTATGACTTTGGCAACTCTACTTGGAAAATTACAAGAACATGAACTCGAATTAAATCGACTTACTGAAAGTGAAGAGAGTGACAAGAAAAAGAAAGGGCTTGCACTTAAAGCAAGTGTGAGTGAAAGGGAAGAAGAAATTGATTTTGATGATTGTGACAGTCTAAATGAAAACGAGGAAAATATGAGCTTGATGGTACGCAAGTTCAAAAAGTTTCTAAGGTTCAAAGGCAAAGCAAAACAATTACCTACTCCTCAAAGGAAAAATGAGGGAGAAGGAAGTTCTTACAATCCAACGTGCTTCAATTGTTGCAAAAAGGGCCAAATTAAACCCGATTGTCCTCAAGGACAAAAGAAGTATGAGAAGGTGTAACGCCCCAACTTTCACATTTCACGATTCTTTAGTATTTAAACGTTTTTATTTTATAGGAGGGTTTAGAGAACGAAATAAAATATTCTGAGAACATAGGCATGCCTTACACAATCATAGGAAGCCATGGTTAAGTTTTGGGCGAAAACTCAAACGGAGCCCGATCTGCGTTTTTCACTGATAGTAGTCTTTTTCTACTATCAAGATCTAATTTCAACTCGTGAACGAAACAGTTAGGTTTTATATTTTATTCCCAACAATATTGGTTATTTTGAAAATATTCAAAAAAAATAAGTCGTCATACGACTTTCTTGGGCGAAAACCTAAATCGGGTGAAGAACAGAGCTGAATACGAGATTTCAATGACCCGCTATGGATAAGATTGAAGTCACATGGTGTTCTATGATTCATCAGTGACTCATCAGTGACATTTACGCCCCTAGTCTTTTAAGGAATTACCAAATTACCCTTTTGGTTATTTACAAGTTTGCCATGACATCAAAATATATATTTCTCTCTTTTTCTCTCTTGGCCATTTCGGCCACCACTCTTTCTCTCTCTTCTCTCTCTTGTTCTTCATCTTCTCTCACTTGTTCTTCCAAGTTCATAGAGTTCTTCATGTGTTCTTCACATTTTTCTTCATTTTGATCTTGAAACTTGAAAGTTTTTGGTGAAATCAAGTTGTTTCTCTTCAAGACTTTGAATCTAGAAGGTATTAACTCCATCCTAGCTTTCTTAATCTCTCTATTTCATCTCTTGATTCTCTTGATTCATGAAGATCCAACTTTGATCCATAAACTTTGAAAATTCATAAAAAAGTGTAGAAAAATCCTTTTGATACCAAATCAATTTCTATGATCTAGTTTCATCATTCTCTTTCATTATCCAAGGGCATGAAATCAAATAAGTTTTCTAGCCATATCTTCTTAAAGTGGCCGAAATCTTCATGGTAAGAAAGGATGAGTTTTTTTCTCAAGTTTTGAGTAATAAGACTTAATCTAGTGTTGTGTGTACTTGAGGATCATGGATCCAAGAGTTGGAAACCAAATGAGCTTGCTAGCTCATATGGGTTTTCTTGGCCGAAACCTCCATGTGTTGGTGGATGGGATTTTGGTTCAAGTTTTGGAGTAATAGGCTTTGATCTAGCCTTAGCACACCTAGTAAGGATGGAATCCAAGAGATAGGAATTTTTGGACATCCCTAGCTTTTTTTTATAGCTCCATGGCTGAATCCTATATAGGTAGGAATAGGAAGATTTGTGTTATGTAATATTGATGTTTGGATTCATTATGTGTATGTAGTTGTGATTGGTTGATCGGACGAGGAATTGGGAGTTTGCCTGAGGGATTTGACGATAACTATATGTTATCCGTGATTGATTTGTGTAGCTCTGTTGGAGCTTCGTTGTGATTGTAATAATGATCTATGCTTTAGTATGCTTTACTATGTTTTAGCATATGTTGATGATGATGTATGCTTGGATGGAAAATGTTTTCATGTATGTTGAAAACCATACTTTGATCTCTAGATCAACTAAGGATTTTTATGCTTGATTATGATTGAATGATGCATGATTATTGCTCATCATTATATTGTGAGCTTTTGAGCTACAACTTGTCAAATAGGTGAAGCAAAATCTTCACATCCCATTGAGGGAGCATTCGGCCATGACCAAAGAAAAAGGAAGAACACTTGTTGTTCTTGAACATTTAAAATTCTTAAAGTAAGAAATTGTTTTAATATAACTTATGTTTCAAAGGAAAACAAAAAGTAATTTGATCCAAAGATTAAGTAAAGTTTCAACCTTTAAGCGTCTTCACCAAAGTGAAACATGTCTTTTACTTTAACCTTAGTTTATCTAAGTGATCAAGTGATTTAAAAGTAAAATAAAGAAGTGTTTTCATGAGAAGTTAAATATAGTTTCATAAGGCATTTCCTTTATCTTAAAACGAAGACAAAGTTCTTTTTCAAACATAATGGAGACCTTTTATCCTTAAGTTGAATAAATGAATCATAGTTAAGGAAGTTAGATGAGATTACATTTCCTTTCCATTAACTGAGACCATGGTTTTACACTAAGTTAAGTACCGAAAAACTCTTTTCAAAAATAGTTAAGGTACTTTGCTTGAGGCAAGTGCAACGTATTTCAAATCCAATGAGTTTTCAAATGAGAACAGTTTTGTTACCAAAAGAGTTTTTAACTCTTAATCGTAAAGTTTTACACGTGAAAACCTAAGTTAAGTAATTAACTTAGAGTTGAAGACAAAGGATAATTAAGTATGGTATGTGGTGGAACAAGACCATGTACTATACCATTGATGACTTAATGCATCAATGACTTCATAAGACTTAAATGAATCAACATTTATTTCATTGATTGAAAATCAAGGAGTAATATCTTAGAAAGGATCAAAGACTTATCTAAGAGGATTCTCAATCCTTCTTCATAATACTTAGGGTTTGAGATGTGATTCATAAGACACAAACACAAACAAGAAACGTTTTGGAATTTGAAACAGTCGTTCGATTGTTTCAGTCTTGTAATAATTGGGACGAGAGAGACCCTGAGGCTGTGCAGGTATGGGACTGTACGGTTAAAGGAATCCTGAGGCTATGCAGGTATGGGACTGTATAGTTGAAGGAAAGCTTATGAGAATTGATTGGTACTACCTATACCAACAAGATCCGTCTTCCTTTCGGAAGCCTAGAACATAAGAACTCCAAAGTTAAGCGTGCTTGACTTGGAGTAATTGTGAGATGGGTGACCTTCTGGGAAGTTTCCTAGAAAGCGTGTGAGTGAGAACAAAGCATGCTGAAAAGACTTGTGTTGGTTTGTGGGGACAGTCGGCAATTCCGAAAGCAGCCCGGATCATTCCAAAGGAATCACAAGATAATTATCCGATGGATAAATGTTTTATAAATACAATGACGTGTATAGTTCCTAAGAAAGAGAACCTTAGAGAACCTTGAGGTTTATCCAATGGATAGACATTGCTTTATCGCATCTGCTTTGTGTAAGCCTTGGCATTTCATTTGCATAGTTGTAAGGACTTAAGCCTAGGAGTTGAGCTTACACCTTGATGCGGGTGCGAATCTTACGGTGACGATCTTCAATGGTCTTTTTGGAGGTATCAGGGTTGGAAGGGCTGACATGTGACCAGTTGGTAGCTCTTCTGTGTCGTGGCGAAGCCGAGCAATACACTGATATCCTCTATTAGATGCCATACTTTTCATGTTTGGTCGAGAGTGTTTCCGTAAAGCCAGATACGTGTACGTTACGAATGTTGTAGCATCTTCCTCATGGCTGGCAATAACCGGAACATGTCCTCCCATTCACTCTCTCCGACTGTTTGTTAGCTCCATGGAGTAGGGGTCAGAGTTTTACCCTTGTGGCATATGGCTGTTGATGATTACATTTGCTTAGTGTACATCACCATTTTGCTTTCAAGATGTGTTATGCTGTTAATTGATAAATATGATATATTGCGATTTATGGTATGCATGTTGGATATGTTGTTAGGTGGTATGTTGCCCTGTGTTACTTCTGTTATTATTCTGTGTTGATACTACATATGTTCTTATGCTGTTTTGTGTATCGTGCATGTAGTTATCGCGTTTAAATCCATATATTGGTTACTCACCTTTACCTGTACATGTTGGACACCCTGTTGTGTTTTTGGATACGTGTACAGATACTTCTCAATGGTCTTTTGGGTCACTTCAGGACCTTATAGCTTGTGTTTCTCGATGCCGAAGACGAAGATGTGTGGACTGTCGACGACGAGACCCAGTCTCAGTGGTATGATGCATACTAGGTAGTAGACTCTATTGTCCATAGAGTTCTTTTATCAAACCAGCTCTTAGGATTTTTAATGTATAATGTTGAGAAAGTTGGTGTATGTGGTTTTGAAAACCTCTGTATAGTTTGGAACTTCTGTATGAAAGACAATTTCAAGAAATCTTTTATGTGATGGTTTAAGGTTTGTGAATAGACCCAGTTATGTGTATTGTCAAGAATGGTGTGATTTTATTATTGTGATGTGTATGAGCTCATCAGACGAATCAGATAACGAGGAGGCAAATCTGTGCCTCATGGCCAATCATGAGAGAGATGAGGTAAATGATTTTGAACTTGAAATCGGATTGTCATATAATGATTTACTTGTTGCATGTGAAGAATTAGATGATGAAACTATGCGCCTTAAAAAAATTGTTTTGTCATCAAAGAAAACCATCTCTAGTCTTGAATCTAAAATTGATCTTTTGAATATTGAGATGGATACCATGAGAGAGAAACTAACTGCTTCAAGAGAAACCTCATCATGCTCAAATTGTGAAAACAAAAGAAATGAAGTTTCAAAATGTAGTGAATGCAACGTTTTGAAAACTAAAATTGAAGATTTATACAACACGCTTGCAAAGTTCACTAGTGGAAGAGATAACCTAAATGTACTCTTGGGAAATCAAAAGGGGATGTATGACAAAGCTGGTTTGGGCTATCACCCTAAATTGCATGAAAAATCCTTTAAGAAATTCTTTAGTCCAACAAATACGTCTATCAGTCCTTTTGTTAAATGTTTTTATTGTGGTAGAAAAGGGCACATTGCTTCTATATGCAATGCTAGAAAGAGAAAGAACATAAATGGTAAGAAGGTATGGGTACCAAAGGGCAATTAGCCCAAAACTAACCCTCAAGGACCCAACATGATTTGGGTACCAAAACTTAAAACCTAAAACTGTTTTGTAGGTGTGCTTGAAAGCAAAGGACTCGAACTGGTATCTTGATACTGGATGCTCCAAGCACATGAGGGGAGACAAAAATAAGTTCTTTTCCCTCACACCCAAAAAGAGTGGCTATGTCTTCTACGGTGATAATAACAAAGGTAGAATCGTGGGAATTGGAACGGTTGGTAAGAGTCCCAATCCCATTATTGAAAATGTATTGTATGTTGAGGGATTGAAACATAATTTGCTAAGTATAAGCCAACTCTATGACAAAGGTTTTGATGTAATTTTTCATACGTCAAAGTGCATGGTTATAGATGCTAAAAACAAACAAACTAAGTTACTTGGACAAAGAATTAAAAATATTTATATGGTTAACTTGGATAATCCACCTTCAAATGTTGCATGTTGTCTCATTAGTAAAGAGGATGAAACTTGGTTATGACATAGGAGAATGGCACACATTCACATGACCCATCTAAATAAGTTGGTTAGCAAGGACCTAGTAATTGGACTACCAAAATTGCGTTTTGAAAAAGACAAGTTGTGTGACGCTTGTCAAAAAAGGAAAACAATTAAAGGCCTCTTTTAAGTCTAAAAATGTTGTTTCTACAAAACGGCCTTTACAGCTTTTACATATGGACTTGTTTGGTTCATCTAGAACTATGAGCTTTGGTGGCAATTACTATGCACTTGTTATTGTGGATGATTATTCTCGCTTTACATGGACCTTGTTTATTTCTCATAAAAATGACGTTTTTGCTGCCTTTCGAAAACTTGCTAAGGTTATTCAAAACGAGAAGGGTTTAAACATTGTATCCATCCGAAGTGATCATGATGGTGAGTTCCAAAATAAGGCATTTGAGGCCTTTTCTACTAAAAATGGAATTGAGCATAATTTTTCCTCACCAAGGACTCCCCAACAAAATGGGATGGTGGAAAGGAAAAACCGGTCTCTTGAGGAATTAGCAAGGACTATGCTAAATGAGACCAACCTTCCCAAGTATTTCTGGGCAGACGCGTTAAGCACCGCAGTCTATGTAATGAATAGAGTCCTCATAAGACCTATTCTAAAACAAACGCCCTATGAAATTTACAAAGGAAGGAAGCCCAACATCTCCCACTTTCACGTATTCGGATGTAAGTGCTTTGTTTTGAATAATGGTAAAGATAACCTTGGCAAGTTTGATGCCAAAGTTGATGAAGGTATATTTCTTGGATATTCAAGCTCTAGTAAATCTTTTAGAATTTATAATAAAAGAACTATGACTATTGAAGAATCTGTACATGTTACTTTTGATGAATCTAACCCCAAATCTGTGGTAGAGGAAGTGTTGATGATCTTGCAGAAATCTTGAGCCATATTCACCTTGGAAAATCACAAGGTCATGGAGATCAAACACTTCAACAAATGGAAGGATCACCTCATTCGGATCTTCCAAAAGAATGGAGATCATCAGGAGATCACCCTCTTGACAACATTATAGGTGATATCGAAAAAGGGGTAACAGCTCGAAACTCTCTAAAACATGTATGTCACTATATGGCTTTTGTATCTCAAATTGAACCTAAAAATGTGGATGAGGCTATAGTGGATGAACATTGGACTCTTGCCACGCAAGATGAATTAAATCAATTTGAAAGAAACAATGTGTGGGAACTTGTCCCCAAACCTAAGGACCATTTAATCATTGGAACTAAATGGGTTTTTCGTAACAAACTATATGAAAATGGGATAATCACACGTAATAAAGCAAGGATTGTAGCCAAAGGTTACAACCAACAAGAAGGAATAGATTTTGATGAAACCTATGCTCCCATAGCTATATTAGAGGCCATTTGCATGCTTCTCTCCTTTGCATGCATTATGGATTTCAAACTGTTTCAAATGGATGTAAAAAGCGCCTTTCTAAATGGCCTTATACAAGAAGAAGTCTATGTAGATCAACCCCTAGGTTTCTCAAACTTTGAATTTCCAAACCATGTGTTCAAATTGCAAAAGGCATTATACGGTCTAAAGCAAGCTCCTAGAGCTTGGTATGAACGTTTAAGTAAATTCTTGCTTGAAAATGGTTTTCAAAGAGGAAAGGTTGATACTACTCTTTTCATCAAAAACAAAAAGCATGACATTCTACTTGTTCAAATTTATGTGGATGACATAATTTTTGGTGCTACTAATGAGGCTTTGTGCAAGGATTTCTCTAACATTATGCAAAGCGAATTTGAAATGTCAATGAAGGGTGAACTCAACTACTTCCTTGGTCTACAAATTAAACAAACAAAGGAAGGCACATTCATCAACCAATCCAAGTACTGCAAGGAGCTGCTCAAGAAATTTGGGATGAACAATTCTAAGGACATATCTACTCGCATGAGCACATCATGTTATCTAGACAAAGATGAAAATGGAAAATCAGTTGACATGAGTAAGTATAGAGGTATGATAGGATCTCTCCTTTATCTTACTGCTAGTCGTCTCGATATTATGTTTAGTGTATGCATGTGTGCACGTTTTCAATCAAACCCTAAGGAATCACATCTCACCGTGGTAAAACGCATTATGAGATATCTCATTGGCACACAAAATATGGGGTTATGGTATCCTAAAAGGGGTGACTGCACCCTAGTGGGATACTCAGATTCAGATTTTGCGGGATGCAAATGGACCGAAAAAGTGCTAGTGGTACATGTCACTTACTAGGAAATACCTTAGTCTCTTGGCATAGTAAGAAACAAACAAGTGTGGCCTTGTCCACCGCCGAAGCTGAACACATTGCAGCAGGCAGTTGTTGTGCACAAATAATTTGGATGAAACAACAATTAAATGACTATGGAATTAATCTAGAAACTGTTCCTATTAAATGTGACAACTCTAGTGCCATAAATCTCACGAAAAATCCAGTTGATCATTCTAGGACCAAGCACATTGAGATTCGGCACCATTTCATTAGAGATCATGTACAAAAAGGTGATTGCATGATTGAGTTTGTGGAACATCTAAACAACTCGCAGACATCTTTACAAAACCATTACCTAAGGAAAGCTTCTCTTTCATAAGAACTGAATTAGGAATATTAAATCAGTCATGCATTGAGTAAAATACACATCTTATCCTGTTCTACTAATCTGTGTATTAAGTTTGGATAAGAAAATAGGATCCATTAATCGATTAACATAATCGATTATATAAGTCAGAAGAACCATAATCGATTAGCATAAACGATTACGCACGCAATGCAGAAAATGATTAGAAGTCAGAAGACCAACAATCGATTACCATAATCGATTATGGAGGGTATGTACCTTTATTCTACTTTTCTGAATATATGCCTTGATCTTCTTGATTTCTTTCACGCTTTTTGATAATGCCAAAAGGGGGAGAGTTATATGTATTGCATAATTCAGGGGGAGTGATTTTTTTTTTATCGCATAAAGTGAGGGGGAGTAGAGCATATATTATCTGTGCATTACTCTGAGATTATTAAATATTAAATGCTCTAACTCGGTTCTTGAGAAAATCCCTCCTTGAGACGTTTGTCATCATCAAAAAGGGGGAGAATGTTAAAGTTTTGATGGATAACAAAACAAAACGACCCAGAAGGACTAGATTGAAAAAAGCGGAAACAATCATCTCAGATCATCAAGTCTTTCAAAAGGGGTGAAGGGATTTTCATATTTGTATTGTGTGTTGTAGATTCTATTGTACATGGTGGTAAAGCTCTCTCAATCTAAAACCAATCACACACACACACATAATCGAAAGAGTAAAAGTAATAAACTTAATAGGCCGTAAGTTCTTTGATTGGTAAAATCAATTTCAGCCGTTAAGTTTAAATTCAGCTGGCTTACAAATGATCATAATCGATTATAAGATAATCATAATCGATTATCAATATCTGAAAAGAAACAACTCGAAACAGTGAAGGTGTAATCGATTACTATAATCAATTATGAACTTAATCGATTCCATAATCGATGTTTATGTTACGATTAATCGATTCCTTAATCGATGTTTTACATAATCGATTCTTCAATCGATTATGCTCCTACGCGTTGTAAAAGACTCTGAAACAAAGAACCCATAATCGATTATGATGCTACTGTCTCTCAGTGCGTTTTTTGGATTAAAAGGAAATAATCGATTATTCCATTAAAATAATCGATTATGTAGCACGAACCACAAATAGTAAAAATGGGCTTAACCTAATTCCCATAGGCCTAATTCTTTCCCTATAAATAGAATGCCTTGGGAAGCGTTTCAGTCACAACAAATCGACTGCCCTATTTTCTTATTGCGCTAAAACTCTGTCAAAATCTTTTTCAAATAATCTCACCAATATTACACTTTGATCATACATATATTGAGAGAGAGCTTTATACTCCATATAAGTGAGATTGTAATTGTGCTTCAAGTTGTAGTTTCTTATCTGCACTTTTGAGTGCTACATCTCTCGCTTTTTATTGTTCTTATTTTTGGGTGTGAATCCCATAGTTGTTTAAGAGAAGGTTTTTCTCTTGAGACTCTGCCACTGGGGGGGTGATATCCCTGGTCTGTGAAGAGTGCTCTTATTTGTGAAGGTTTCTAGCTGAACCTGATTTAAAAGCTAGTTATTGAGTGAAAACCCTTGGTGGTTGACCTTGGGGACTGGACGTAGGCTACTGGGGTATTAGGTAGCCGAACCAGGATAAAACTGCGAGTCTTTCATTTCTTTTCTTGCTCTTTATTTTACTGCAATTTACTTAACGCTCTTTAAATACAAGTCATTTATTTTATGCAATTTATTTAACGCATTTTAAATACAAGTCGTTTATTTTATTGCAATTTATTCAACGCTCTTTAAATTCAAGTTATTTATTTTCTAAAGTGCTCTGCTGTGCAATTTTTTTTTTAAAAATAAATAAGTTCAAACCATTCTAAAATCCTATCCTTAGGTCTTTGGACACAAGAATAGTTTTTCACCATGCCAAAATAATTTTCTTCTAGCACATACAAACACGATCATCATATCAACACAACAACATAACTTAATATGACAACAAAGTAAAGAACTTTATAAGGAAACTGTAGATCTTGGGTTTTCCTTCAACAAAACTAGGAAGCCTTTATCACCACCATTTAAGGTGTGATATGGTTAACTCCCCCATTAACTTTGTGAAGCTTCCTTGAAGAGAAGAAGATGAAGACTTAGTCACCAAAACAACAATGAAAACCGTGACCTAGAGGAGAAACAAACAAGTTCAAAAACTTGATTTTTCAACTTCATAAACAATGATAACACAAGGATGTTCTCAAGAGTACTAAAGAAAAGAAACTAAGTTAGAAACTTACTCTTGAGTAAGGGTTCAAAAAGAAGTTCAAGAAGCTTGAACCTTCTTGAATGATTCTTGAATATCTTTGAGCAAACAACTTCAAATGAACAAATTCCAAAGATGAAAATTATTTAGATGAATGAGATAAACCATAATATGAAGTTAAAATGATAAAATAAGGTGGGTAAGGTCACTTACCAAGGCTGGCCGAAACTAGGAAGAGAGGAGAGAGAAGAGAGAAACTTAAGAGTTTTAGTGTTTTCAAGTGAGAGGTTAGAATGAATGGAATAATGATCTTGGTGTCTTGATCACCTAATGGCCGAAGTTCCCCTCCTTTTGGACTCCAAAACTTAATTAAAATCTTGGTCATAGAGAATGGAGGGCCAAGATGCAAGTAGGTAGGTGTGTTGTTGCTTATGGAGGGCTTAAGGACAAGATTAACCAAAAATGGTTAAGATACTTTTTCAATTAATGGTTAGTGTCATAAACTTGACTTGAAATGATGGAAAGCAAATCTTGGCTTCTCCCAAGATAGAATGGCCGAATGGCCTTAGCTAAATGTAACTAGAATAGTTACATTCCCATTTAGTTAGGAATTTGGTGATTAGGGTTTTTACCAAAAATGGATAATTGGTTTTCACTACTTTTGGTATATTTTTGGATTTTAAGAAAGTTAATTCTCTTCATTAGGAATAATCAACAAGGTAATGGAAAATTTAATTCAACATTACATTCCACTTAATTCCCCGTTTCCCAGCCTCCAGCACATAAAACAAGAAATTACCCAATAACGATCAAAACAGAACTTTTATCGGTTTTCGTCTCATAACAACCAAAGAAACTTTACCACAACATAAACATCATATATATATAACACAAGGTATCAATCAATATGTACTGGTGATTATAACCGGTTACAGAAAACGGGGGTGTTACAACACTCCCCTACAAAAAAAAAAAAAAGTTTCGTCCTCGAAACTTAAGGACGTCAAAACAACTGTGGATACTGCTCCTTCATCTTCTCTTCGAGCTCTCACGTCGCCTCCCCGGACGCTTCATTCCAGATGACCTTTACCAGAGCAATATCCTTCCCTCGAAGCTGCTTCATTCTTCGGTCCTCGATCCTGACGGGAGAAGTTTCAAAAGTTAGGTTATCCTTTAATTGTACTGCATCAAGCTCTATGACATGAATGGGATCAGGGATATACTTTCGCAATTGCGAAATATGAAATACATCATGAAGATTTGAAAGAAACGGGGGTAAGGCAATTTGATATGCTACTGGGTCAACTCTACAAAGGATTTGATAAGGTCCGAGTTTCCTGGATTTTATTACTCTACCTGTCCCAATCATGGGCGTGACTCTCAAGAATACGTGGTCCCCTTCCTGAAACTCGAGCGGTCGACACCTTTTGTCCGCATATCTCTTTTGTCTACTTTGAGTAGCCCTCATCTTATCTTGAATCAACTTCACCTTCTCCGTAGTCTGACGTACGAGCTCGGGTCCTAGAGTAAGGTGTTCTCCGTCCTGGTACCAACATAACGGTGTTCTACAATGCCTCCCATACAGAGCTTCGTAGGGTGCTATCCCTATGCTAGAATGAAAATTGTTGTTGTATGTGAACTCTATCAACGACAAAAATCCTTCCCAGCTCCCTGATTGCTCAAGCACACAAGCTCTCAACAGATCTTTTAAAGACTGAATCGTTCTCTCCGACTGACCATTTGTCTGCGGATGGTATGCCGAACTCAAACGTAGCTTTGTTCCTAGAGCTTCTTGCAAGCTTTGCCAAAAGCGAGACGTGAACCTCGGGTCTCTGTCTGAAACGATACTGGATGGTACACCGTGTAACCTAATGATCTCCCCGATATAAAGCTGGGTCAACTTCTGGGTAAAAAGTGTGCTGAATTTGTGAGTCGATCCACGATCACCCAAATATCACCATAGCCCTTCGGCATCCTAGGTAAACTAGTCACAAAATCCATGGAGATGCCATCCCATTTCCATTCGAGAATATCTAGGGGTTGCAGCATTCCCGCGGGTCTTTGGTGCTCCACCTTCGCTTTCTGACACACTAGACATGACGATAAAAAACTGGCAACGTCTCTCTTCATCTCGTGCCACCAATACATCCGTTTCAGGTCTTAGTACATCTTGGTCAACCCTGGATGCATACTCAGCTTGCACATGTGAGCTTCCTTGAGACAACCCATTCCTAGGAGGTCCCATTGGTGACCCTACTTATAATTATTTGCGCTATAGCGTACCGTAGTAGTATAAAATTTGCGAAAATATTAAAACATTAAGCATACTGATACCATAATAATATATACAGACATAAGAGTATCGGCTCCATCAGTAGAGCCTACAACAACTAATACGAATTAAACAAACTAAAGAGTACACAGTAAATAAAACTGAAAGCATAGTAGAGGAAATAAAAATACAGATGACTTAGTCTCCCGTACTGGCCATAATAACTACAACTACCAACCCCCGATGTCTAAGGTCCTCCAGCACCGGGATCCAGGGCTCTCCCGCCAGCATCTGCTTCTACGGGTATACCATCAATCTCCTCGGGCAAATCCTCAACGGGATCTTCTCATACAGTCGAGAGTAAAGAGAATATGACATAGAAAATACAGGGGACAAGAAACAGTAATATGTCATAAATGGGAAAAACAGCGATATAAATAATGTATATAGATAGTGTGACACCCGCTACCCCGCATACGATAAAATAAAATAAAGCATGCAAGTTAAATAAAATTTTAACATAAAAGGTAGCAAGTATCACATGATCCGAAAACATTTTAAACATAAAACAACTGCGGAAAAACATTAACATAACGAAACCCGAAACCCGATGTCACATAATCAGAGTTGGTATACATATACCGATAACACATCGGAATAAAACTAAACAACTGAACGTAAATCCTATCTACTACTACTAAGAGAGATCTTCACGGGATCACTCCTCGTCAGCATGCTCACCCTCCTCTGCACATGCAACATCATATGCACAAGAACAACAAAGGATGGGGGTGAGAAATACGATCATAAATATATGTAAACGGAATGGAATAGTAATTAAGATGACATACAACATACATCAATCAACACATGTATAATCAATACATATCAAAGATGCATGTCAATGCGAATGCAACATCACTACTCCGTATGCATGTGGCCAACAACTCTAACTCTGGAAAGACGATTAGGAGTACATGTCCGGTTATCAACGTGGATGTTATGCCAGACCGTGGGCCATCCCCGAACACTCTCACTAATCCTGATAACGTATAGTGGCTAGTCAGGGTACTCAAGCTTATCCTTTAGGTCACTCCGACAATAGGTAGCTAGCCCATGTCACCTGGAATTTCCCTACCCAATGTACCCGCAAGGCCGGGATAACACCCATCGTGGCCTCCACTATCGCGATTCATCGTTTGCTTTCCACCCAACATATCAACGTCAACGCATGATGCATGTTATGCTCAACAACATGCAAACACATGTCCAACCATCCACCATCAACACCATTACATGGCTATCAACTTTGACCAACAAGCATCAAAGATGATTTATCAACATCAAACTTGACCAATAAGCATCAAGAATGATTTAACCAACAACATCGGTAACAGTACGTCGTTACCAATAACATCATCGTCTTATTAATTGTGCTCTTTGTTATGTCTTAACTTAACATCATCTTCATTAAGTATTATACTTAATCTTATTATCTAAACCTCAATTCATATCTTATTAAGATTATAACTTAATCCTAATATTTAAACCTCAAGTCATATAGTTATTAAGATAATAAATTAATCTTAATATCTAAACCTCAATTCAAATTTTATTAAGATTATAACTTAATCTTACTATTTAAACCTCAAGTCATATATCTATTAAGATTATAACTTAATCTTAATATCTAAACCACAATTCATATCTTATTAAGATTATAACTTATTCTTAATATTTAAACCTCAAGTCATATGTTCATTAAGATTCTAACTTAATCTTCATAACCCTATCCATCAAGCATAAGGGGTCAAAACTGTTCCTGGGCACGTGAGAATCGATTTCCATTCTCTGGAATCGATTTCTCAAGTCTTCAAAATCGATTTCCAATCTCTGAAAATCGATTTCAGCATGTTCAAATCGATTTCCCCAATCGATTTTGAACAAGGGAAAATCGATTGTAAAAATCGATTTCTACCAGGCCAAATCGATTTCCACGTTCTAGAAATCGATTCTTGGTTGATTCAAATCGATTTCCATGTGCTGGAAATCGATTTCTGGGTGTCAGATCATACAGCAGCAGTTTTTCCTCCGCTATAGACCAGTCTACGTTCTCTAATTAACATATCATTCGAGCCTAAGCTATTTATCACTAATTTGATTAGTCCAACACTCATGAATCATAACCTAAGGGTTCTCAACTAATCCTTGGTCATCAATCTCACATTGCCTATTTATTTTCTCCCTATAACTATGTTCTAACAGTATAGGATTAACAAAACACCATATCATGGCATAAACAACATGTTCATCATTATCAATTCATCAACATTCATAATAATCATGTACTCATAGTTATAAACATGTTATGACATCAGATTATTCATCAATCAATATTCGTACAGCCAGAAAACAATATAACAACATTCATAGGCACTTACAATGCATATAGGCAAACATATAGGGGTCATGGGTTAACCCCTTCATCTTAACCTATCCCAAAACCCACATACTCATGATCAATTTTCTCCCCCCCATACCTGGTATGACGATTCACAGCCTAAGGGAAAGAGAACAAAGCCAAGTTCTGCTATGGTTCCTTCTTACGGGTTCAGCACTTGATCATGATCGCAACACTGGAAAGCAGAGTCGACCCTTAAGTTAAGGATTAAAAGGGAAAACAAAACTAGGATTAGAAACTCACCTTGGTTTCTAACTTATGAGATTAACTCTAGCGGCAGGGATAGACTAGCCAAACAACGGCGTGTTCTTGACGAAGAACACCAAAGCAGGGTTCGTCCTTTGGGTTTTCTAGAGCAAGAGATCAATTAGAGCTCTTAGGGATGAGAAGAGGCAGAAAGTGTGTACAATAGGGTGTGGATACTAGGTTTAGGTCATACGCTATGTATATATAGCTGTTAGGGACGTTTTAGGACGAATGGGCCGTACACAGCATAGCCCAGTAATCCAAACGCGTACACAAGCTCTGACGCGCATGAAAATCGATTTCAACATCCATGGAAATCGATTTTCCTTTGGCCAAATCGATTTTCTTATCAAGGAAATCGATTTTGCCCTTCAAAGAATCGATTTCTTCGCCTGGAAATCGGTTTCCCAAATCGATTTCACAAATCGATTTTCCAATCGATTTTGGCATCGAGACCTGAATAAAACTTGTAGGCAATCCTCTAAGCTTTCCAACGCATCCTAGATCATCTCGATCGGATGTCTAGAACTCAAGATATGGCCAAAACCGTGAAACAGGTTATATAGACTCGGATGAATTGATTATTCTAAAGGCTAAACTATTACAACTATGAACTTATGCACCAAAACAAGCAAAAACGACATATGCAAGCATCTATAAGCAAGTATCAATACATATATACATAGAAGTGAAAGAGCAGGGTGTTACAATTCCACCCCCCTTATAAAAAATTTCGTCCTCGAAATTTCTACTCACCTTGAGTAAACAGATGTGGGTATGACTCCTTCATCTTGCTCTCCAACTCCCACGTAGCACTTTCTTCTGTAGCTCCACTCCAAATGACCTTGACCAAGGGAATTTCCTTCCCTCTCAGCTGCTTGACCCTTCTATCTTCAACCCGAAGTGGTAGCACCTCAAAGGTCAAGTTATCCTTTAGTGGAATAATATCGGGTACTATCACATGGCTTGGATCATGAACATACTTTCGAAGTTGAGACACATGAAACACATTATGAAGGTTTGACAAGAACGGGGGTAAGGCTATCTGGTAGGCGACTTCACCGACTCTTTTTAGAATTTGGTAAGGGCCAATGAATCTAGGAGTAAGTTTCCGCGCTTTCATTACCCTGCCAACCCCAGTTGTTGGAGTAACTCGCAAGAACACATGATCTCCCTCCTGGAATTCGAGAGTTTTTCTTCTCTTATCATGGTAACTCTTTTGCCTACTCTGTGCTACTCTCATCTTATCTTGTATCATCCTCACTTTCTCTGTAGTCTCTTGCACTACCTCAGGTCCTAACACAACATTCTCTCCAGGCTCATTCCAACACAAGGGTGTCCTACACCTCCTCCCATACAAAGCCTCATAAGGTGCCATCCCAATATTGGAATGGAAGCTAGTGTTGTAGGTGAACTCTATGAGGGGTAAAAACTTATCCCAGCTACCCGACTGTTCTAGCACACACGCCCTCAACAAGTCTTCTAAGGATTGGACTGTCCTCTCGGACTGACCATCGGTCTGTGGATGATAAGCTGAACTCAATCTAAGCTTAGTTCCTAAGGCCTCATGCAAACTATTCCAAAATCTAGAGGTAAATCTAGGATCTCTGTCTGAAATTATGCTAGAGGGTACACCATGCAATCTAACTATTTCTCTGATATACAACCCAGTCAACTTCTCTAATGGATATTCCATGTTCATAGGAATAAAATGGGCAGATTTGGTTAACCTGTCCACAACAACCCATATGGCATCACAACCAGCTGGAGTCCTAGGGAGTCCAGACACAAAATCCATAGAGATACTATCCCACTTCCACTCAGGGATACTCAAAGGTTGCAACTTACCTGAAGGTTTCTGGTGCTCTATCTTAGCCTTCTGACACACTAGGCAAGCATAAACAAACTCAGCCACATCCTTTTTCATCCTAGGCCACCAAAACATCCGTCTCAGATCCTGATACATCTTTGTGGCTCCTGGGTGAACACTTAAACCACTCCTATGCCCTTCCTCAAGGATCAACTTCCTAAGCTCTGGAATATCAGGTATACAAACTCTATCTTGAAACCTCAAAATTCCATCAGTCCCATCCTTAAAATTGAGATTTCCACCTTGAGCAATCAACTCTCTCTGGTCTAAAAGGTATACATCTATCTTCTGCCCTTCTCTAATCTGATCCATCAAACTGCTAGTGATTTTCAACATTCCTAGCCTAATGCTCTTAGGGGTAACTTCCCAAACTAAACTCAAATCTCTAAACTCCTCTATCAAATCCATCTCTTTAACCATCAAAGCTGAAACATGTAAGGTTTTTCTACTCAAAGCATCAGCCACTACATTGGCCTTACCTGGGTGGTAACTCAACTCAAACTCGTAATCCTTAAGAAATTCCATCCACCTACGCTGTCTCATATTCAGCTCCTTTTGGTCAAACAGGTATTTCAAACTCTTATGATCACTAAAGACCTCAAATCTAGCTCCATAGAGATAATGCCTCCAAATTTTTAAGGCAAACACTACCGCTCCTAACTCCAAGTCGTGAGTGGGGTAGTTCTTCTCATAGGTCTTAAGCTGCCTAGAAGCATAAGCTACTACCTGACCATTCTGCATCAACACACCACCTAAGCCTTGCTTCGAAGCATCACAATATACTACAAAAGGTTCACTAGGATTGGGTAACACTAACACAGGTGCAGATGTCAACCTATTCTTCAACTCCTGAAAACTTTCCTCACACTTAGAGTCCCACACGAAGATCTGACCTTTCTTAGTAAGGCGGGTCATAGGCAAGGCTATCTTAGAGAATCCTTCTATAAACCTCCTATAGTACCCGGCCAAACCCAAGAAACTTCTAACCTCGGTCACTGACTTAGGTGCTTCCCAATGGAGCACAGTTTCTACCTTAGCTGGGTCCACGGCTATCCCTCCTTTAGAGATGATGTGTCCTAAGAAACTCACCTCTTCTAACCAAAACTCACACTTGGACAACTTGGCATACAACTGTTTTTCCTTAAGGGTTTCCAAGACTATCCTCAAGTGTTCCTCATGTTCCTCCTTAGTCTTAGAGTATACTCGGATATCATCTATGAAGACAACTACAAACCTATCCAAGTATGGATGGAAGATCTTGTTCATGTAGTCCATGAACACAGCAGGGGCATTAGTCACACCAAAAGGCATAACTAGATACTCATAATGGCCATAGCGCGTTCTGAACGCAGTCTTTGGAATGTCCTCAGACTTGACCCGAATTTGGTGATAGCCTGATCTCAAATCTATCTTAGAAAACACACAAGCTCCTATCAGCTGGTCCATAAGGTCATCTATCCTAGGAAGAGGATACCTATTCTTAATAGTCACCTTGTTGAGCTGTCGGTAATCGACACACAACCTCATGCTGCCATCTTTTTTTTTTTTTTTCAGCAACAACACTGGCGCTCCCCACGGAGACACACTAGGCCTAACAAACTGCTTCTGGAGCAATTCCTCTAACTGTTTCTTCAACTCAGCTAGTTCTAGAGGGGACAACCTGTATGGTGCTATGGATATAGGTCCTGTACCTGGCACTAAGTCTATGCTAAACTCAACCTCTCTCTCAGGTGGCAAACTATAAATATCCTCGGGAAAAACTTCTGGAAACTCTCTCACAACTGGCACATCCTTAACCTCAGCCTTTCTCTCTATTTCCAGGGAAGATAAGATCATGTATACTTGGGCTTCTTCTCTAATAGAAGCCTTGACTTGGTTGGCAGTCAGAAAACTCGGATCCTTAGGATCGACAACAGTTCCAAAAACAACAGTTTTATCAAAGCAATTTAAAAGGACATGATTGGCAGATAACCAGTCCATACCAAGAATAACATCAAGTTGTTTAAGGGGTAAGCATATAAGATCAACTATGAAATTTCTATCATCAATGACAATGGAACAACCTTTACAAATATGTGAGGTAACAACAGGCTTATTGGTAGGGGTAGCAACAACTAGATCATATTCAAGTTGGGCAACAGGTAATCTAAGGTACTCAACACAGTCATGTGATATAAAGGAATGCGATGCACCCGAATCAAACAACACTATTAAAGGAGTCCCTTTGATGAGGCACTTACCTTGAATCAGGTCTTCAGATTCTGAGGCTTCAGCTCCACTGAGAGTGAAGACTCTTCCACTTGTCCTCAGTCGATTGGCTTGAGAACTCTTACTGGCATTCTGTGGCTCCATCTTTGCTCCACTACAATCCTTACTGATATGACCAGGCTTCCCACACTTGAAGCAGATGATGTCTGTCTCCTTGCAGTCACGAGTAAGGTGCTCCTTACCACACTTGCCACACCTGATTGGCCTAGAAGAGGCAAATCCTCCGCCACTGGCTGGTCCCGATGTATACTGCGATTTCTTACCGGCGAACTTGAATCCACGACCAACTGGTGCCAACTGTTGTTTTCCTTTGTCCTGTTGGGTCGTCCTCTTGCTACCTTGGGGACCAGAACTCCTGAACTGAGAAACTCTGGACTTGTAGTCTTCCTCAAAGATTCTGCACTTGTTCACCAAGGTGGGGAAAACACGGATCTCCTGGTAACTGATGGCTTGCTTAATCTCTGGACGCAAACCATTCTCGAACTTCACACACTTGGAGCGATCATCATTACAATACTGATAGAGTGGATAGTAACGTGACAGCTCCTCAAACTTAGCGGCATAATCCCCAACGGACATGTTTCCTTGAGTCAATGCCAGAAACTCCATCTCCTTCTTGTCACGTATATCAGCAGGGAAATATTTCCCCAAGAATCTCTCCTTGAAGGCATCCCAAGTAACCACGGTGCCTTCAGCTTCTAAATGTTGGCGACAATTCTCCCACCAATGTTCAGCTTCCTCTACCAACATGAAGGTAGCAAAGGTAACCTTCTGAGCATCGGTGCATGCCATGGCTCGAAAAATCTTCTCAAGCTCTCGGATCCATGTCTGAGCACCTTCAGGGTCATAAGCTCCCTTGAAGGATGGCGGATTATTCCTCTGGAATTTATCCAAACCCTGAAATTCAGCAGGTCCACCTCCGTTGTGATTCTGATTCTGCCCTATGGCATTAGCTAATGCTTCCAGGGCATCAGCAATCGCACGATCATTTCTAGCTGCCATAACTTCCTGCATCGTTCAAGCAAACTGCTCAATATCGGAAGTTAAGCAAAGCAAGACTAAACACATAATACTCTATACCATCGTCATGGACAATCATATAAGAGTACACAGAAGAGAACACAACAGACACATACCCCGGCCTGTAGGACAGACTGGCTCTGATACCACTAAATGTGACACCCGCTACCCCGCATACGATAAAATAAAATAAAGCATGCAAGTTAAATAAAATTTTAACATAAAAGGTAGCAAGTATCACATGATCCGAAAACATTTTAAACATAAAACAACTGCGGAAAAACATTAACATAACGAAACCCGAAACCCGATGTCACATAATCAGAGTTGGTATACATATACCGATAACACATCGAAATAAAACTAAACAACTGAATGTAAATCCTATCTACTACTACTAAGAGAGATCTTCATGGGATCACTCCTCGTCAGCATGCTCACCCTCCTCTGCACATGCAACATCATATGCACAAGAACAACAAAGGATGGGGGTGAGAAATACGATCATAAATATATGTAAACGGAATGGAATAGTAATTAAGATGACATACAACATACATCAATCAACACATGTATAACCAATACATATCAAAGATGCATGTCAATGCGAATGCAACATCACTACTCCGTATGCATGTGGCCAACAACTCTAACTCTGGAAAGACGATTAGGAGTACATGTCCGGTTATCAACGTGGATGTTATGCCAGACCGTGGGCCATCCCCGAACACTCTCACTAATCCTGATAACGTATAGTGGCTAGTCAGGGTACTCAAGCTTATCCTTTAGGTCACTCCGACAATAGGTAGCTAGCCCATGTCACCTGGAATTTCCCTACCCAATGTACCCGCAAGGCCGGGATAACACCCATCGTGGCCTCCACTATCGCGATTCATCGTTTGCTTTCCACCCAACATATCAACGTCAACGCATGATGCATGTTATGCTCAACAACATGCAAACACATGTCCAACCATCCACCATCAACACCATTACATGGCTATCAACTTTGACCAACAAGCATCAAAGATGATTTATCAACATCAAACTTGACCAATAAGCATCAAGAATGATTTAACCAACAACATCGGTAATAGTACGTCGTTACCAATAACATCATCGTCTTATTAATTGTGCTCTTTGTTATGTCTTAACTTAACATCATCTTCATTAAGTATTATACTTAATCTTATTATCTAAACCTCAATTCATATCTTATTAAGATTATAACTTAATCCTAATATTTAAACCTCAAGTCATATAGTTATTAAGATAATAAATTAATCTTAATATCTAAACCTCAATTCAAATTTTATTAAGATTATAACTTAATCTTACTATTTAAACCTCAAGTCATATATCTATTAAGATTATAACTTAATCTTAATATCTAAACCACAATTCATATCTTATTAAGATTATAACTTAATCTTAATATTTAAACCTCAAGTCATATGTTCATTAAGATTCTAACTTAATCTTCATAACCCTATCCATCAAGCATAAGGGGTCAAAACTGTTCCTGGGCACGTGAGAATCGATTTCCATTCTCTGGAATCGATTTCTCAAGTTTTCAAAATCGATTTCCAATCTCTGAAAATCGATTTCAGCATGTTCAAATCGATTTCCTCAATCGATTTTGAACAAGGGAAAATCGATTGTAAAAATCGATTTCTACCAGGCCAAATCGATTTCCACGTTCTGGAAATCGATTCTTGGTTGATTCAAATCGATTTCCATGTGCTGGAAATCGATTTCTGGGTATCAGATCATACAGCAGCAGTTTTTCCTCCGCTATAGACCAGTCTACGTTCTCTAATTAACATATCATTCGAGCCTAAGCTATTTATCACTAATTTGATTAGTCCAACACTCATGAATCATAACCTAAGGGTTCTCAACTAATCCTTGGTCATCAATCTCACATTGCCTATTTATTTTCTCCCTATAACTATGTTCTAACAGTATAGGATTACCAAAACACCATATCATGGCATAAACAACATGTTCATCATTATCAATTCATCAACATTCATAATAATCATGTACTCATAGTTATAAACATGTTATGACATCAGATTATTCATCAATCAATATTCGTACAGCCAGAAAACAATATAACAACATTCATAGGCACTTACAATGCATATAGGCAAACATATAGGGGTCATGGGTTAACCCCTTCATCTTAACCTATCCCAAAACCCACATACTCATGATCAATTTTCTCCCCCCATACCTGGTATGACGATTCACAGCCTAAGGGAAAGAGAACAAAGCCAAGTTCTGCTACGGTTCCTTCTTACGGGTTCAGCACTTGATCACGATCGCAACACTGGAAAGCAGAGTCGACCCTTAAGTTAAGGATTAAAAGGGAAAACAAAACTAGGATTAGAAACTCACCTTGGTTTCTAACTTATGAGATTAACTCTAGCGGCAGGGATAGACTAGCCAAACAACGGCGTGTTCTTGACGAAGAACACCAAAGCAGGGTTCGTCCTTTGGGTTTTCTAGAGCAAGAGATCAATTAGAGCTCTTAGGGATGAGAAGAGGCAGAAAGTGTGTACAATAGGGTGTGGATACTAGGTTTAGGTCATACGCTATGTATATATAGCTGTTAGGGACGTTTTAGGACGAATGGGCCGTACACAGCATAGCCCAGTAATCCAAACGCGTACACAAGCTCTGACGCGCATGAAAATCGATTTCAACATCCATGGAAATCGATTTTCCTTTGGCCAAATCGATTTTCTTATCAAGGAAATCGATTTTGCCCTTCAAAGAATCGATTTCCTCCTTCTGGAAATCGATTTCTTCACCTGGAAATCGGTTTCCCAAATAGATTTCACAAATCGATTTTCCAATCGATTTTGGCATCGAGACCTGAATAAAACTTGTAGGCAATCCTCTAAGCTTTCCAACGCATCCTAGATCATCTCGATCGGATGTCTAGAACTCAAGATATGGCCAAAACCGTGAAACAGGTTATATAGACTCGGATGAATTGATTATTCTAAAGGCTAAACTATTACAACTATGAACTTATGCACCAAAACAAGCAAAAACGACATATGCAAGCATCTATAAGCAAGTATCAATACATATATACATAGAAGTGAAAGAGCAGGGTGTTACAGATAGCAACACACCAAATCACAACAGTGACAACTAAACAACTTCCGGATAATTTTTCCCTTAACTACTGTCTCTCATACTCATGCAACTAACGACTATATGGACGCGATCATGACACGACATCCCCAACGGATCAAGGTGTCCCAATCATCACAATGCCACCCCCATAAAGTAGGGTTCGATCTAAAGCCCTCAGGCCCAACTCGTCTCATGGGTACGACATATTCCCCCGCTCGCAGGCCAGGTCGGAATATTCGCCCGTCAACAACGCAACTTACGGTAACGACATGTTCCCCCGCTCGCAGGCTAGGTCGAGATATCCGCTCGTCCCTCTACAATTCGACTAACGGGTACGACCATCTCCCCGCAGGTAAGATCGAAATCGCCCCTACGCCAAACTAATCGGTACGACCATCTCCCCGTAGGTAAGATCGGAATCGCCCGTATTCCAACACAGTGATGAACAAAAACTATGCAACATGAATCTCACTAACTCATCTCGGGATCAACACTTAGTGCCTCGATGATCTCTAACTCATCTCGGGATCAACACTTAGTGCCCCTATTTAATTAATTAGGCTAGGGATGTTGAAATTCTACTAACTCTTGGATCAATGATCCTTAAGCATACCTAATACACAATCAATGATCAATTATCAAAGATTTGAACCAAAACCCCTTAAACCAACAAAGTAGGGTTTCAGCCATCACCATGAAAAATAGGTGAGAGTTTGATTTAGCCTCCTAATAACTTAGATTACATGATCAAGGGATGAAATAGGTGAAATCAAGAACAAAGAACAAAACCCATTTTCCCCAAAATAGTGCATAGGTTCGGCCTTAAAAAGATAAATAGCTAGAGGTTTTATTTGATTTCAAGCTCTTGGATTATGATAGTAGAGGTTGATAATAGCTCATAGAAATTGGTTTGGCATTAAAATGATTTTTCTACAATTTTCTAGAAATTTTTGAAGTTTAGATCTAGAAATTGAAACTCATGAAAATCAATGGAGAAAAATAAAGATTGAGATCTCAAGGATGAAATCTATACCTCCTAGGTGATAGAGGAGGATGAGAGGAGCAAATTTGCTTAACAAATCTCCTTGAAAAACCTTTTAGAAGTTGAGTGAAAATGGAGATGAAGAAATGAAGAAAAGAGAAAATGGAGAAAGGAAGAAAAGGAAGAAGAAGATGAGAGGGAGGGGCTGACCAGCGAAATTTGAGGAGGAAAAAGGTGAGTGGGTGAAGATATTTTCTTCGTGCCTTAATGAGTAAGAAAGGTAAAAAAGGTAGAAAGGTAATTAGTAAAAATAACCAAGGGCAATTTGGTCATTTCACGTCCCGACATTTTGAAAATCCTCACAACACTGGTAGGAGTCCCCAAATGATTTAACATAGCCTTGGTATGAAAATCATTGGCTCAAGGTTCTCGAAAAACCCTAAGACAACTCGAATCGTCTACCCGATCGGTTTTCGGCTCGAATATAGAATATTATTTATATTTTTAGACGTCAGGACACATTTTAGAAAAAAGATAGAGGATTGAATTCTAAGATTAATGGTTCTGACCGTTAGTCAAAATGAGGTCTTGTTAGTAGAAAAACACTATCATCCGAAAAACATAGATCGAGCTCTATTTGAGTTTTCGGCCCAAAACTTATCCATAGCCTCCTACGATGGCGTAGAGAGTGACTATGGCCTCGGAATAATTTAATTAAATTTTCTAGACTCTCCAATAAAATATAATTACTTAAATACTAATTAATTAAAAGAATTAAGAAAATCGGGGTGTTAAATTCCTCAAGTATCAGCCTCCTTAGATCCGCATCACTGGGTACACAGATTCTTCCCTTGAACCTCAGAATCCTATCTGGTCTTTCTACAAACTCTGACGTGGTCTCCTGCCGTCCGGCTTCTCTCTCTTTCATGAGATACTAATCCTCACTTTGATTCTCTCTAATCTGATTTAAGAGGTCACTCTCCACGATGATCATACCCACACTGAGCTTCCCTGGAGATGCCTCTACAACTAACTTCAAATCTCTGAATTGCTCGATGAGTTCTCTCTCTAACCATCATGGCAGACGCATGAAACACCTTCCTACTTAAGGCATCCGCTACAACGTTTGCTTTTCAAAGATGATAGTGCAACCCGAAGTCGTAGTCCTTCAAAAATTCTAATAATCTTCGTTGTCTCATGTTGAGCTCCTTCTGGTCAAACAAGTACTTCAGACTCTTGTGATCACTGAAAACGCTGAACTTTGCCCCGTACAAGAAATGCCTTCAAATCTTCAGAGCAAAAACTACTACAGCTAACTCCAAGTCGTGAGTCGGATAATTCTTCTCATGGTTCTTCAACTGCCTTGAAGCGTAAGCTACCACTTTTCGGTTCTGCATCATGACGCATCCCAAACCCTGGTATGAAGCATCACAAAATACCTCAGAAGGTTCGTTGGGGTCCGGAAGTACTAACACTGGTGAACTGGTCAGATGCTTCTTCAACTCTTGAAAACTGCTTCGTAGGCCTCGGTCCATGCAAACGCTTGGTCCTTGCGCATAAACTTGGTCAACAGTGCCACAATCTTGGCGAATCCTTCAATGAATCTCCGATAGTAGCCTACTAACCTGACGAAATTACCGATCTCTGTTGCTGTCTTTGGTTGTTCCCACTGTAACACAACTTCTACTTTCGCCGGATCCACATTGATCCCCTCCTTTGAGATAACATGACCCAAAAACTGAACCTTTCCTAGCCAAAACTCGCACTTCGAAAACTTGGCATACAATTGCTTCTCTTTGAGTATTTGCAGTACCACTTGCAAATGTTCTGCATGCTCTTCTTTATCCCTAGAGTAGATAAGGATGTCGTCGATAAATACCATAACAAACTTATCTAAGTAAAGGCGAAAGATCCTATTCATGTAATCCATGAATATGGCAGGTGCATTCGTCACTCCGAATGGCATTACCAAATACTCGTAGTGTCCATAACGCGTTCTGAATGCCGTTTTTGGAACATCCTCTATCTTGACTCGGATCTAATGGTAACCCGACCGTAGATCTATCTTAGAAAACACAGCTGCTCCTCTTAACTGGTCGATCAGGTCATCAATCCTTCGAAGTGGGTACTTGTTCTTGATAGTGATCTTGTTCAACTGACGGTAGTCCACACACAGTCGAGACGTCCCATCCTTCTTCTTCACAAGCAAAACTGGTGCTCCCTACGGTGACACACTGGGCCTAACAAACTGTTTGGACATCAGCTCCTTCAACTGTTTCTTTAGCTCCTCTAGCTCTGCGGGCGCCATCCGGTACGGTGCCATAGATGTCGGTCCAGATCCCGGCACTTGGTCTATTGCGAACTCGATGTCCCTAACCGGTGGAAGTCCAGGTATATCTTCAGGAAAGACTTCTGGGAACTCGTTGACAATCGGAATCGGAAGCGCATCTTTCTCGCTACTGACCTCCAGAAAGGACAACAACATTTATCCTTGGCTCCTTTTCTCAAAGATGCTTCCGCTTGATTGGCAGAGATGAAACCAGAAATCTCACTTTTTGGAAAGATTAGGCTTCGGTTGGCACAGTCTAAAAGAACATGGTTAGAGGACAGCCAATCCATCCTCGAGATAACATCTATTTGTGATAATTGCAAATAGATCAGGTTGGCTACAAACTTCCTACCCTCAATAAGAATAGGGCGGTTTAGATAGGCCTCAACCGTAACAACCGGTTTCGCAGTAGGCATGGAAATAATCAAATCGAAAGGTAGTGGAGAAACAGGTAATCCCAAAAGCTTAACACAACTATATGCAATAAAATAATGTGTTGCGCCTGAATCAAACAGTACAGTTAAAGTTTTACCTCCAATATTACCTTCTCCTTGGATCAAGTCTTGGTTCTAAGAAGCTTCAACACCGTTCACTGAGTAGACTCGCCCTTTTGCCTTAGGCCTTGTTGCTCGAACCAGATTGACACCAAGTTCTGCCTTGGGTTGTCTGCACTCCTTTGCTATATGACCAGGCTTCCCACAGTTGAAGCAGATGATCCCTGTCGTTGAGCATTCCCCTGCATAGCGGTCTCCTCCACACTTGAAGCACTTGACACCAATAGCTCCCGAAACTGCACGGTTTCCGTTGTCCTTCCCTTGGAATCGTTGATAGCGCTGACCTCCAGACGGCTTTGAGTAGGGCTTCTTGTGATGGAAACTGCTACCACCACTCTTCTTGAACCTTGATGGCCCAATGCTTCCTTGGGTTTTGCTCCGACTTCCTTTCAATTCTTCAATCAGCCAGCACTTGTCCATGAGCTGAGGAAAGGTAGTGATGTCGAACGGCATGACTGCCTCCTTTAGCTCGTGTCTCAGACCCTCCTCAAACTTTCTACACTTCCATGCTTCATTGGGGTTGTCTTGGAAGTAGTTGGAGAACTTTGCCAGACCCTCAACCTTGGCAGCATACTCGCAGACTATCATGCTCCCTTGACGTAGCTGGAGAAACTCCATCTCCTTAGCATGCCTGGCACTCGCAGGGAAGTACTTTTCAAAGAACTTCATACGGAAGAGCTCCCAGGTGACGGCTTGTCCAACGTGCTCGGCCACTTGTTGGGCTCCCCTCCACCAATACTCTGCATCACCTACCAGCATGTAAACTGCATAGGTTACTTTATTAGCATCTGAGCACCTCATTGCTTCAAAGATCTTTTCCATTTCTTGCACCCACAACTCTGCCTTCTCCAGGTCGTATTCTCCCTTGTACTGCGGCGGGTTGTTCCTGCAAAACTCACTCAATCCTCGACCACCAGCGGTCACCTATTCTCGGAGTACAAAAGCAGCAGTCATCTCCCTCATAGACTACACAGCATCAGCCATGCCCGCATTCCGATTCGCCATCTCGTTCTGCAAGACCAACAAAGTTCAGTATATGCTAGAGGTTCCTTTGCACAAGCTCAAACAATGTTGTCATTCCTTTCGGAATTCAACAGCACACAAGTCATAGAGGCACACAGCACAAACAAGATAGACTAACCACAAACCCAAAAAGACTCGGCCAGGTCTGATATCAAATAATGTAATACCCCACTTTAGGGGTCACGATTATTCAAAATAAGACCATAAATTTAAAAGCGGAAAATATATAAATAGCGCTTACCGAAAATATGGGTTTTCTTTTTCCTTTCTTTTATACTGAAGTTCCAAAACCATGCATGTATACTTACACCATAAGGACAATATGCATAATCATAATTAATACTAAAAGATAGAACATCTCTCAAAATACATAGGTACACATAGTAGTTTCAACAATGGACTACAGGAGAAAGAAAAACAACATAAAGACAAGCTTAACCTGTACTACAGGAGATGCAACTCCACAACATAAAGGGGAAGGGGGTACATAATAAATATACAGGCACTGGGAAAGACTCTAGAGACTGGCCAAAAACTAGCGTTGTACTACCCATCAGAGTAATACTCCTTTGGGTCCTCCTCCTCCTCCTCCTCGTCCTCCTCCATGGCCACCTCCTCCTCGTCCTATCCTCTAAGGCCTGCATGTCATAGCCACTCATGATTTGCTCTGCATACCGCAATGCTTCCTCATCAGTGCTCAACCACCACGCGTCCTGACTCGCGCTAGTAGGAGCTACCTCAGGAACGTCCTCCGGTACATCCGCTGGTACCTCCTCCTCCTCCTCCATATCCTCATCGTCAGACGAGAGGATAACGAGTGGAACGGAGAAGAATACCCTGGAGGAAGCCTGTGTGCTCTTATTAGCAATCATCCTCCAATTCGCCCGCTGGCGAGGAATCAGAGGGTGTAGCTCGAAAGGCTCATAGGTAGGTCCTGGGGGTGGGACTATGGGAACGGACGGTCCGGCAGCAAACGTAGGCAGAGTAGACGTAGACGGTGCAGTGGGTGGGGGTGGCATAGAAGCAGGGTCAACATATATGTCCCGGGGTGTTGGGGTTTCAAGAGGGATAATTTTCAAAAACAATTTTCAAAAACATCTTGAGCGGAAAAACCCCTTTACTAAAAGACCACGTATTGCACATGAATCACAAGGATATTGTGTTTACCTCTTGAAGCGTAGCTTTACCGCGAACACTGTGAACGCGCCAACAAGACCGGTTAGCCAAAAAAAAACGCTGATACTTACGACACTCATAACTTTCGCTCCAGACCTTGTCTCGCAAAACTGAACGGTGAAGATGTAGAGCCACATGTCACGAACCGTCTATCCAAAAATCATCCCGATCCAACGGTTAACGAATCTCAGATCGCGAGATTACGATAACTGTCCAGCCATAACCACCATAAGAAAAGGCTTCTCTATCACCAGTATTGCAAAGTAGCAATACCTCTACTCAGTCCACGCGAGCAAACTAATGTCAGAGATAGTGTAGTGCTAGCTATCAGGATTGGGAGAGGAACGATACACAGAGAGAGAAAAGAGGGCGCGCTTTCAAGGGTGTACAACGGCCGTTATGAGTGCTCTGTGTTGTGTGTTGCTTAAGTGACGTGCACAGCTTACTAATAGCTGTCACTCACTTAACCTAATCCACATGGACCACTATACGCTACAGGCCCAATTTTTAATTATTAATTAAATCATATTTAATTAATCAATTAAACTTATCCTCATTTAATTATCAATCAAATCATATTTAATCAATCAATTAAATCAATCCCATTTAATTATTAAATAAATCATATTTAATTAATTAATTAAATTAATTCTCTTAACATTTGCTCTATGCGTGTGACCCTATAGGTTCTCAATTAATTGGCAATAATATTAATTATTATTAATCATATTAATAATCCTAAGGATTTTATTATGCTATAAATATGATTATCAAATATAACATAATAAATAAATGCCTTACACATATATCAAATATATGATCAAAGTCATGATACAAATGATTATCTATTCAAAATAGATTGGCCACTAGGGCCTACCCCAACACGGGGCTCCTCCCGATGAACTGCAGGCTGGGTACACGGCAGTCGCGGGTGATCAGTAGGTGGTGGTGGTGGCTAGGTGACCCTTGAGCTACCCTCACCACTGATCCGCAAAGTGCAAACTCTCTCGGTCAGGCTCGTCATAGAGAAAGGTAACTCCCTCCTGCTCGTGAGGCTCACGGCTCCAGTGTAGGTGCGCCGTCCGTCAGGAAGGATCGTCCAAGCGCCAGCCCCGTCGTGAAGTGTCAAGTCTAAAGTCAAACGAAAAGGTGGATCGCTCGCCATATCTACTCACCATAGCAAGATGAAAACCACACGAGCAGCGTGACATCAAAAGTAATGAGGTGAGATTCCGCATATCGCACAACCATAACAGCAGTGATAAAAGCCACGCACACACGCACCCAATCGGCAATTAGCGCATGGGCTTTCACAACATAACAATTAAATTACACGGAATCACAGTTAATATATCAACCAACAACAATATGGGTCAAATGTCAACTCAAGTATGCAATGACACTAATGCAACATGACTCAGACCCCTACTCCATAGAGCTAAACATAATCAGAGTGAGTGATTGGGAGAACATTGTCTGCGTTATCTCAGCCCACAATGCCACATCCAATGATTGCAATCATCATAACAGCTCACGCCAGACGTTCTTTACCCAAATCGTGATATGGGTCACCACCATTTAAGGTGTGATATGGGTCACTCCCCCCATTACCTTTGTGAAGCTTCCTTGAAGAGAAGAAGATGAAGACTTGGTCACCAAAACAACAATGAAAACCGTGACCTAGAGGAGAAACATACAAGTTCAAAAACTTGATTTTTCAACTTCATAAACAATGATAACACAAGGATGTTCTCACGAATACTAAAGAAAAGAAACTAAGTTAGAAACTTACTCTTGGGTAAGGGTTCAAAAACAAGTTCAAGAAGCTTGAACCTTCTTGAATGATTCTTGAATATCTTTGAGCAAATAACTTCAAATGAAGAAATTCCAAAGATTAAAGTTGTTTAGATGAATGAGATAAACAAGAATATGAAGTTAAAATGATGAAATAAGGTGGGTAAAGTCACTTACCAAGGCTGGCTGAAACTAGGAAGAGAGGAAAGAGAAGAGAGAAACTTAAGAGTTTTAGTGTTTTCAAGTGAGAGGTTAGAATGAATGGAATAACGATCTTGGTGTCTTAAACACCTAATGGCTGAAGTTTCCCTCCTTGTGGACTCCAAAACTTAATTAAATCTTGGTCATAGAGAATGGAGGGCCAAGATGCAAGTAGGTAGGTGTGTTGTTGCTTATGGAGGGCTTAAGGATAAGATTAACCAAAAATGGTTAAGATACTCTTTCCATTAATGGTTAGTGTCACAAACTTGACTTGAAATGATGGAAAAAAAATCTTGGCTTCTCCCAAGATGGAATGGCGGAATGGCCTTAGCTAAATGTAACTAGAATAGTTACATTCCCATTTAGTTGGGAATTTGGTGGTTAGGGTTTTTACTAAAAATGGATAATTGGTTTTTACTACTTTTGGTAATTTTTTGGATTTTAAGAAAGCTAATTCTCTTCATTAGGAATAATCAACCAGGTAATGGAAAATGTAATTCAACATTACATTCCACTTAATTTCCCGTTTCCCGACCTCTGACACGTAAAATGAGAAGTTACCCGGTAACGATCAAAATAGAACTTTTATCGGTTTTCGTCTCATAACAACCAAAGAAACTTTACCACAACATAACCATCATATAAACATTCACACACACACATATATATATATATATATATATATATATATATATATATATATATATATATATATATATATATAGAGAGAGAGAGAGAGAGAGAGAGAGAGAGAGAGAGAGTCATACAAAACACAAGGTATCAATCACAACGTACTAGTGATTATAACCGGTTACAGAAAACGGGGGTGTTACAATGGCTCACAGAGAAAACTCGCCCCTTTGCCTTGGGCCTTGCTGCTCGAACCAGGTTGACAGTAGGTTCTGCCTTGGGTTGTCTGCACTCCCTTGCCAATGACCAGGCTTCCAACAGTTGAAGCAGATGACTCCCGTTGTTGAGTACTCCCTAGCATAATGATCCCCTCCATACTTGAAGCATTTGACTCCAATGGTTCCCGTTGTCCTTCCCTTGGAATTGCTGGTAATGTTGACCTCCAGACGGCCTCGAGTATGGCTTCTTGTGATGGAAACCGCTACTACCACCCTTCTTGAACCTTGACGGACCAAAGCTCTCTTGTGACTTGCTCCGACTTCCTTTCAGTTCTTCAATCAGCCGGCAGTTGTCCATGAGCTGGGGAAAGGTAGTGATCTCAAACGACATGACTACCTCCTTGAGCTCGTACCTCAAACCTTCCTCAAACTTTTTGCACTTCCATGCTTCATTGGGATTGTCTTGGAAGTAGTTGGAGAACTTTGCTAGACCCTCAAACTTGGCAGCACACTCGCAGACCGTCATGCTCCCTTGACGTAGTTGAAGAAACTCCATCTCCTTGGCATGCCTGGCGCTCGCAGGAAAGTACTTCTTAAAGAACTTCATACGAAAGAGCTCCCAGGTGATGGCTTGACCAGCCTGTTCGGCCACCTGGCGGGCTCCCCTCCACCAATACTCCGCATCTCCTACCAGCATGTAGGCAGCATAGGTCTTTTTGTCTGCATCCGAACACCTCATTGCTTAAAAGAACTTTTCCATCTCCTGCACCCACAGCTCAGCCTTCTCAGGGTCATATTCTCCCTTGTATTGCGGCGGGTTGTTCCTGCGGAATTCACTCAGCCCTCGACCATCATCGGTCGACTGTTCTCGGAGCACAAAGGCAGCGATCATCTCCCGCATAGCTTGTACAGCATTAGCAATACCTGTATTCCGATTTGCCATCTCATCCTGCAAGACAAAGAAGGTTCAGTATATACTAGAGATTTCTTTACACAAGCTCAATCAATGTTGTCATTCCATTCGGAATTCAACAGCACACAAGTCACAGAGGCACACAGCACAAACAAGATAGACCAACAACAAACCCAAAAAGACTCGGCCAGCTCTGATACCAAATAATGTAACACCCCACTTTAGGGGTCACGATTATTTAACACAAGACGAAAGAAATGCGGAAATATATTAACATATAAAGAGCTTACCGAAAATATGGGTTTTCCTTTTTTTTCTCTTTACACTCAACTTTCGAAAACATATAAGGATGCTTGTACTCATAAGAACAAATACACGTAATCATAAACAACATTGAAACAAATAAAAGCTTCCCAAAATACATATATATAAAACTCGCAATTTTCAACATCTGACTACAAAAGAAAGTAACCAATATAAAGACAACTCAACCTACACTACTTGGAGACGCAGCTCCACAACATAAAGGGGAAAGGGGTACATCCCAAAAATATAGACGCTAGGAAAAACACTAGAGACTGGCCAAAACGGACACTGCACTACTCATTGGAGTAGTACTCCTCTGGGACATCCTCCTCCTCGTCCTCCAAGGCCTGCATGTCATACCCACTCATGATCTGTTCCGTATACCGGAGCATCTCCTCATCGGTCCTCATCCACCACGCATCCTGACTCGCGCTGGCAGGGGCTACCTCAGGAACGTCCTCCAGCACATATTCGGGTAATTCCTCCTCCTCCTCCTCCTCCATCTCCTCATCGTTAGACGAGAGGATAACGAGGGGAGTAGAGAAGGATACCTTAGTATGAGTGGGTGTGCTCTTCGAGCAGTTATCCTCCAATTCGCCCACTGGCGAGGAATCTGAGGATGTAGCTTGGAAGGCACATAGGTAGGCCCTGGTGGTGGGACAACAGGGACAGAAGAGCCAACAGTAGATACAGGTACGGCGAAAGTAGACGGTGCAGTAGGTGGAGGTGGAATGGAAGCAAGGTCGATGTACACGTCCCTGGGCTCCTCCAAGTGAACTGCAGGCTGGGTACTAGGTAGTCGTGGATGATCGGCAGGTGGTGGTGGTGGCTGGATGATCCTTGAGCTTCCCTCACCAATGATCTGTAAGGTGCAAACTCTCTCGGATAGGCTCGTCATGCAGAAAGGTAACTCCCTCCTACTCGTGAGACTCACAGCTCCATTATAGTTGCGACATCCGTCAGGATGGATCGTCCAAGCGTCCTCTCCATCGTGAAGTGTCAAGTCCAAGGTCAAACGGGAAGGTGGATCGCTCTCCATGTCTACTCACCATAGCAAGATGAAAACCATGCGAGCAGCGTAACAGCAAAAGTAATGAGGTGAGATTCCGCACATCGCACAACCAGAACAGCAGTGATAAAAGTCACGCACACACGCACCCAATCGGCATATAGCGCATGGGCTTTCACAGCATAACAATTAATTACATGGCATCACGGTTAATATATCAATCAACAATAATATGGGTCAAATGTCAACTCAAGTAAGCAATGACACCAATGCAACATGACTCAGACCCCTACTCCATGGAGCTACACATAACAAAAGTGAGTGATTGGGAGAACATTGTCTGCTTTATCTCATCTCACTATGCCACATCCAAAGATTGCAATCATATAACGGCTCATGCCAGACATTCTTTACCCAAATCATGATTTGCCTGGTGTCCAGTCAGGACGTCAGCGTTTTTCGACAGGTCGCCCACGACACAGAGGCGCTACTCGCTGGCCACATATGGTCTCCCCAACCCCAACGTCCTCAAGATCTCCACGATCGTCACCTCCAACAATCGCACCCGCACAAAGGTGTAAGCTCAACTCTCGGGCACAACGCCCAACTCATGTACAGATGTGTATGCATGTCAAGAAAATGCCACAACATAGCATATACTACTCCATCACTATAGTACCATGTTTATCTCTTGATAAACCACAGGGCACCCCTACGGGACCCACCCTCACATGACTTGCCATCAGTAGCCCGTTCTTGGTTCCGTTCCTTGCAAATCACGTACCACCTCGTCGTTCGTAACGCAATGTTCATGTCTTATGATACATTATTCCATACCCTAAATGCATTATGGAAAACAGGATCCAGAAGGATCCCCATCTTCATATCTTCTCACTTGTCTATCAAAGGAACGTTACATATTCTATATACATAACGCTTGGTGATTAAACATTATGGATTCCTTAGATGACCTAATCATTAAGGGTGTGGGACATGATTTATCATGACCACAAGGTATTGGTGTATGTCTTTTACTTAGTCTTTGTGAGTCCATTGTGGAGCTCATTGGATACTTCTTAGGAGATAATACGCGTTTATACTATTATAGTAAAAAGCTTCAAAGTACTATCCTTATAGCAAGGTAGTTGAGGAAATCTCCTTAATTAAGAATATTTTGAAAAACTCTATACAATTGCCCATAAGGTGTCTTACTCAGTGTAAAACTCTTTTGAATTGGTTTCCTAATTCTATTACTTAGTGTAAAAGAAATATACTTCCTACTTGAAATCACCATTTCGTTTTGAAATGAACTATAACTTATATAATTTTGAAAAGTTCTAAAAAGGTAATAGTAGTGTAAAACTCTTTGTTTTTAAAGAAAGGCTTTGTAAGAATCCTATCTTCTCAAAGAAGACCTACTAATCAACAATCTTTGAAAAACCATCTTGACTAACTATGAGACTCTTGGTTCTTGAAAATATTTTCCTCAAGGACAACTTATTAAAATGAATGGTTAATCAACATCAAACCAACCTATTCTTAAAGTAGTTCTTACATGAAGTCAAAAACACTTATTTCACAGCACATGGTTCTTTGGAACCAAAACTTGATTCCTTTGGAAACCTTTTCAATTTATATGCCTCTTATACTTTAGTATGAACATATTAAACCCCTTAAATTCAACATTTTAAGATCCTAACCTACATAGCAAGGCCGAGTGCCCCAAGTAATAAGGATAGGCTTTCTTTTAATTATTTTGCATTGTTGGAACCATTTTAAGTCCATTACACCATCACTTGAACATAGAAGCTTTGGCTTCCCTCATTAAACATCACATGGCCGAACCTCACACATCCATTTTCAACCAAAATGAAATCATCTAACAGCATCCAAAGTAGCTAGAAAATCATATCAACATATAAGCATGTTATCAAGGCAACTTAGAACATAAACAAATTCAACATTCTAAAATCCTATCCTTAGGTCTTTGGACCTAAGAATAGTTTTTTACCATGCCAAAATGATTTTCTTCTAGCATATACAAATACAATCATCATATCAACACAACAACATAACACAACATGAAAACAAAGTAATGAACTTTATAAGGAAACCCTAGATCTAGGGTTTTCCTTCAACAAAACTAGGAGGCCTTTATCACCACCATTTAAGGTGTGATATGGTTCAATCCCCCATCACCTTTGTGAAGCTTCCTTGAAGAGAATGAAGGGAAAACTTGGTCACCAACACAAGCCAAAAACCGTGGCCTATAAAGAAAAGAATAAGACCATGAACTTTGATCTTTCAACATTATAAACATGGTAACACAAAGATGTTCTCAAGAGTACTAAAGCAAAGGGACTAAGTTAGAAACTTACTCTTGAGTAAGGGGTTCAAAAGCAAGTTCAAGAAGCTTGGGTGTTCTTGAAAATCCTTGAAGAACTTAGTGTAAACAACTTCAAATGAATGAGTACAAAAGATGAAAGGTTTTTAGATCATGAAGATGAACAAGAATATGTGGTCAAAAGGATGAAATAAAATGGGTAAGGTTGCTTACCAAGGGCTGGCCAAACCTTAGAGAGAAGGGAGAGAAGAGAGAAAACTTGGCTTTTGGTTTTTAGAGTGATAAGCTGAAGGATGAATGGAATAGTGTAACTTAGGGTATTTTACCCTTAATGGCCGAAGCCTCCACATCTTGTGGACTCCAAAATTCTATTCAAACTTGATCATAAAATTTGTACGACAATTGAGGGTTAAGATGTAAAGAAGTGGTGTGTTGTTGCTTGATGAAAGTCTTAAGGACAAGATTAACCATTTAAGGTTGGAGTAGCTTGTTCCATTTATGGTTAATGTCATAAACTTGATTTGAAAGAATGGAAGGCCAATCTTGGCTCCTCCCAAGGTGAGATGGCCGAATAGTTGCATTTTCCATTTGGTTAGGAATAAGGTGATTACGGTTTTTACCAAAAATGGATAATCGGTTTTTACTACTTTTGGTAAATTTTTGGATTTTAAGAAAGCTAATTCTCTTCATTAGGAATAATTAACAAGGTAATGGAAAATTTAATTGAACATTACATTCCACTCAATTCCCCGTTTCCTGGCCTCTGGCACGTAAAACGAGAAATTACCCGATACTGATCAAAACAGAACTTTTATCGATTTTCGTCTCATAGCGACAAAAGAAAACTTCACCGCAACATAACCATGGATATAAAACCATCATATAAACATCCACATATATATATGAAGTCATACCAAACATAAGGTAGCAATCACAATGTAATGGTGATTATAACCGGTTACAGAAAACTGGGGTGTTACAAATCCGGTCTAAAAACTTTTCGAATAGGAAGTTCGTTCTTTCAAATTGTTGTTGCATGGCTTTTAGCAAACATGCTTGATCAGGTTGTTCATTCCTTTATCCCATTATTACTTTAGTACCTGAAAATGGTTAATGACGAGAAATAAAGTCCTCACACTCCCACTAAGTGTTTACACTCTTGAATTATGTCACTTGACTTGTGTCAAACCCACTAAAATTTCAAAAACCGAATTACAACCCTACTAGTAGCAAGGGTGTTGACCCGAATCGTCTCTCAATGACCAACTCAGAAATCCAATCATATTAAGCAAGCTAATTAAAAGGTTGGGGTTTGCAGGTTTGTAAATAACCAAAATGGTTAAAACAGTAGCAATTAAAACTTCAAACAATGGTGTAAAAACAACCAACCCAAGTTAGTGACAATTATCAGGTATAATTCATCCTTAATCACAAAAGAACATACAAAATGTCAATTAAGTCCTTGATTTCGTATTACAATAAGAAGCCCGACCATAACCCATGCATTTCCTACTAGAAATGTATCTAGAATATGATTAATCAAGGCAAATGAATTAAGCATTCATTAAAACCGAAATTAAGCATCAAACCCGAAATTCAACCAAGCTAGACATATCATCAAACACGTTCAAACACCATCGGTGTCAGAATGATAGGTTGTGCTACGGCTCAGTCTAGTGCCAAAGGCTTGCTGAAAAGCTTTCCAATATCTAGAGGTAAACCTGAGGTCTCTATTGACACTATGGAGGTGGGTATACCATGACGCTTAACTATCTCTTTGATGTACCAATCTGCCAAATTATCTATGATATAGGTTGTTGTAATTGGCAAGAAGTGAGCAAACATAGTCAACCTATCAACTATTACCCATATTGCATTAAAACCAGTTCGAGCCCTATATCACAAAGAGATATCTTTTCCCATTTCCATTCTGGAATCTCCAAAGGCTGCAACAATCCCTAAGGTCTCTGATGTTCTATTTTAAGTAACCTTGTGACAAACTAAACACTTAACCACAAATCTAGCTACACCCCTGGCCACCAATACATCCTATTTAAGTCCCGATGCATCTTGGTTATGCCCAAATGTATGGCGAACTTTCCTTTATGCGCTTCCTCTAAAATATTTTCTCTAAGGCTCCCTTCCTCAGGTTCGGCGATCCTATGCTTAAACAACATTATCACATCGGTGGACAAGACATAACCTTCTTGATTCAAAAGGGATTACAATTCCTGATCTAAGAGCTAGGCTTGCTTAATCAGGTCGCTAAAGTCACTACACATTTCATACATGCTCAATTTCAAGCTTAAGGCATTCAAAGCCACACTCAAATTCAAGTCCCTAAATTCCTCTACCAAATTCATCTCCTTAGCCATCATGCTAGACATGTGCAAAGATTTCCTACTTGGAGCACCTGCCAACTACATTGGCTTTTCATGGCTGGTAATTCAACTCAAAATCATAATATGTAAGACTTTTATGATCGTTAAAAACCTCAAATTTTGCTCCATACAAATAATGCAACACCCTTTCCTGAGTGTCACATTCCCGAACGATTATAAGGCCCAAAATAATATTAATGCGAAAAATACGATTTTTTTTTTCCGCAATGATGTAATGGGATTAGTAAAGGTAAGTAATAAAAAATGAACTTAGGTTCACCATGCATTTCTAGAAGTCATACAGAATTAGATATGGAAATAGAAATAATAATGTATACAGACATAGGTTCAAGCCTAACTGATAATAAGTATATAATAAGTACTAGGAGTCACAGCTCCCCAAAAGGTACAACTGACAATTGACGCAGCTTGGCCAAAACTAAACAGCAAAAGGTGTCCCCCTCCGGACTCAAAGTATATGCTGAACTGAACCGTCGTCGCGTCAACCTTCTTAAGCAGAAACAGCAATACCGGTAGAGAAGATATATAGATATGGGTGAGATTCCCAATCATCAACACAACAAAATAGTATAAGTAAAAATGGGACGACGCACAAAGAAATAACATACTTAACATGCATACCATAAATCTCAATATATCATGTTAATCAATTAGCAGCGTAATGTAAGGCATCCTCAAAACAGAATAGTGATGTGCAACAAGTAAATGTAATCATCAACAGCCATGCAATGCGATGCAATGTACATGACTCAATGCCATATGCCACAAGGGTAAACTCTGACCCCTACTCCATGGAGCTAACAAAACATCGGAGAGAGCCAGCCTTGGGCAAGATGCTACAACATTCGTAACGTGCATGTATCTGGCTTTACAGAAACACTCTACACCAAACATGAAAAGTAAGGCGCTAGTCGAGGATATCAGTGTATTGCTCGGAGTCGCCACGACACAGAAGAGCTACCAACTGGTCACATGTCAGCCTTTCCAACCCTGATACCTCTAAGACTATTTAAAACGTCACCGTAAGATTCGCATCCGCATCAAGGTGTAAGCTCAACTCCTGGGCTCAAGGCCTTACAACTCATGCAATGAAATGCTAAAGCTTACACAAAGCAGATGCGATAAAGCAATGTCTATCCATCGGATGAACCTCAAGGTTCACTAAGGTTCTCTTCCTTAGGAACTATACGCATCTTTGTATTTCAAAACTTTTATCCACCGGATAAATCTCGTGATCCCTCCGGGATCGAGTCATCACAAGACCGAAACAATTGAACGATTGACCTAGATCCGAATCACCAATCCGTCATCGAACTACTGTTCCAAAACCCAAAACGTTTCATGTTTGTGTTCGTGTCTTATGATTTACATCTCAAGTCCTAAGTATTATGAAGAAGGATTGAGAATCCTCTTAGATAAGTCTTTGATCCTTTCTAAGATATTAATTCCTTGGATTTCGAATAATGAAATAAGTATTGATTCACTTAAGTCTTATGAAGTCATTCATGAACTAAATCATCAATGGTATAGGGCATGGTCTTGTTCCACCATATACTACACTTAATTATCTCTTTTCTTTTGCTCTAAGTTAATTACTTAACTTAGGTTTACATGCATAAAACCTTACGATTTTGGGTTGAAAACTCTCGATTTGAGACTTTGTAAATCAAAACCTTTCTAATTGAAAAATCATTTGATTTGAAATAACTTTGTACTTGCTTAAAGCAAAGTACCTTAACTAATTTGAAAAGGGTTTTTTCTTACTAACTTAGTGTAAAACCATGTTCTAAGTTAGTATAAAAGAAAATGGAATTTCATTTAGTTTTCAAACTATGATTCAGTTAGTTCAAACTTGAGGACAAAGTCCACTTTATACTTTGAAGATAGAATGTTAACTTAGTTTTAAAATGAAGGTGATATCCCATTAAAACCTAAGGTAACTTCCTATTACTTTTTCTTCCATAAAATCACTTTCATCATTTAACTTTTAAAACACTTAGTTAATTGGATTAACCATGACTAAAGTAAAAATACATTTTCACCTTAGTAAAACATTTTAAGGTCAAAACTCTATTTGATCTTGAGATCAAAATCACTTCTTATTTTGTTTTGAAGTATAAGTTACTAAAACATTTTCTAACTTTCCAAACACATTGAATGTTCAAGAACAACTCATGTTCTTCCTTTTTCTTAAGGTCAAGGCCGAATGCTCCCTTACATGGGATGTGAAGATTTTGCTTTACCAACTTGTCAAGAAATAGCTCAATAGCTTACAATATAATGGTGAACAATAATCATGCATCATTCAATCATAATCAAGCATAAAAATGCTTACTTGACCTAGAGATCAAAGTATGGTTTTTAACATACATAAAAATATCTTTCCATCCAAGCATGCATCATCATAAACACATACTAAACATAGAACTATTATTACAATTATGTTCTCAATGAGAACTTCACAAATAAAGTAATGAACCCAGACAAAAGGGTTTCACCCAAACAATCATAAACAACCATTTTCACCTTCCTCCAATTTTGGTGTGATGAGGTTCACTCCCCATACCTTTTGGTGAAGTAATTTTCCGAATGAAAATTCGTCCGACCGGTTCGTGAATCTCCCGATTACTTGTCCAAATACTCAACACCAACTACAATCATATAATCCAATCAAACATCAACATTAACAACACAAATTTTTCTTATTCCACTAGACATAGGGTTCGGCCATATGGCTCAAAATTAGATAGAGATGTCTAAATTTCCTATCTCTTGGATGAATGATCCTTAGGTATACCTAACACTAAAACAAGTCTCATTACTCAAAACTTGAATAAAAAACTTAAGCTTTTTCAACAACTATGGTTCGGCCTCATCAAACCTATATGGGTTAGAGAACTCTTTTGGTTACAAGCTCTTGGATTATGAAAGAGGGCAATGAAACTAACTCGTAGAAATTGGTTTGACATTAAAAAGATTTTTCTACACTTTTCTATGAATTTTTGAAGTTTGAAGTTCAACTTGAACAAAAGCTTGAAAAGCATAGTTTCAATGGAAGAAAATGAAGATTAAGAGACCAAAGAAGAAGTCTATACCTCTTAGAGGATGAAGGTGAGTGAAGTGATCAACTTTGCTTCTCAATGTTCTTGAAGTTTCTTAAGGAAAATGGAGAGAAAAAGTGAGAAAGTGTGGAGGAAGATGTGTTATGGAGAAAATGAAGTAAATGGTCCTCATGAAGGTGAAGGAGGCGTGTGGGATAAGGTGAAGGGCAAGGGTGTCCAAAAAATTTCACTTAAGGGGCAAAATGGTCTTTTCACACAAGGTTAAATGGTAATTTCATGAAAGTTCAAGGGTATTTTGATCATTTCATGTCCAGATATTTTTAAAATCATCATGACACTTGGCACACATCCCAAGGTGATGTGACCTGATGTGACTTCATGATTATCCATTAGCGGGTCCCGGTAAATCCCTATTCGGCTCCATTCGTCCCCCGGTTCGAGTTTTCGCCCGAATAGTTTATTATTTGTTTGCTTTTTAGAGCACGAAACCAATTTTAGCACAAAGGTAGGTAATCCAATTCTAAAACTAACTGTCTCGTTCAAGAGTCAAAATTAGGTCGTCTGAGCAGTAAAATCATATTGTCAGTGAAAAACGCAGACCGGGCTCCGTCTGAGTTTTCGACCCAAAATTTAACTGTAACTCCCTACGATAGCGTAGAGCGTTACTATGGTCTCAGATTATTTTAATTCATTCTCTAGACCCTCCAATAAAATGCAAACACATAAATATTGTTTATTAATATTAGAAAGCTTGAAAAATCGGGACGCTACAAATAATATCTCCAAATCTTTAAAGTAAAGACTATCACTGCTAACTCCACATCATAAGTGAGGTAATTCTCCTCATGAGTCCTACGATGTCTAGAAGCATATGCTCCCACCTTTCCTTCATGTGTCAACACGCATCCTAAACCATTTTTAGAAGTGTCACATTAAATTGCAAAGTTCACTAAAGGGTCCGAAATAGTAAAGACCGGTGATGACATCAATCTTCTCGTAAGCTCTTGAAAGCTATCCTCACACTCTAATCCCAAAACTCTTCCACAACACCATATACTTGATTATGATACAAAAGTGTATCCGTCATAGGTTATCATAGCCTTACCCATTAGCTTGCCATGTGTCCATCACGCAAGGGTAGGGGCTTGACACTTCTCCAACATGCAAAGCGCCTAAGCTTTTAGCTATCATGGCCTATTTTTACTTTCTTTTCCCATTTTTATTTTATGAATTTGTATTTTGTATTTTAGTGGGTGGATGATCAAATCTCCACCCTTTATCTTGATCTTATCAATCTCTTGATAATCCAAGGGCTTAGATTATTTTCTACATTTAGGTTTTTCAATTACTTAAATTTTGGCTTATCATAATCAAGTATATAGTATGGAATTGATGTGGCATAAACGACTCTGTATTATGAATGAATGAATGAATATTGTGCTTGCAAGATGCTAATTGGAATTTCATGCATGTTTTCATAATGACCGACTAGTACGATTACTATCCGACTAGACATGTATGGTAATAGTATCTTTCGCGACTCTAGACTAGTGTATCATTCATTATTCGATTATAGAATGATTAGTCTTATTCACCTAAAGGAATAAAACATATATATAGTAGTGAAATTTGGTAACTATGATACTCTTGGCTTAAGCACGACTTACAATCTTTCGCATATTAGTCATCTTTTTGAATTCTGGTTAAGCAAGTCAAGGGATAAGTGTTGTGACAATATAAATCTTAAGGGAAGTCAGTATAATTTCTGATGTAAAAATGATATCAGATGTAATTAGATCAAATATCATGAGAAGTCGGTGTAATTTTTTTTATTATTGTTGTTAAGCTTATATTTATTAATTATTGTTATTGTTATTTTTTAAGTTCTTTAAAAAAACTTAAATAAATAATTTAATTTATTATTTAAGTTTTAGATTATTTTCAAAATTACACATTATATATCATGGATTGGTTCTAGTCCAATTACTATTGACAGCATCGGGTTCGAAATTTAAAAAATTATCTTGTTAAAATAGGGTTAGGCTAATTAGTGAAAGAATATAAAAAAAAAAGTAATTTTTCATCAAAAAATTAAATTTATCACTTTTTAAAATATTAAATGTATCAATTCCGAATGAATAGTATGTCAGAAATCAAGTAAGCTAGACTTAATGGTTACAGATGTTGTTTGTAGGAATGGTGCATAATGATGTGGAATCCTAGTTTCGCTCTGCTAGGGTTTTAGCTTTCTTGTTTTGCAAGTAACACCATGTCAATCATTTCTGATTGCCCATGGGAGTTCCTTTTTCTTGATTTTCTTCTTCCTCTCAAACCTTCTTCTCCACCACCTCCTATTTCTTCTTCTTCTCCTCATGCTGCGATTCCTTCTTCTCTAAGTAATCCAAAAAAACCTTTCCACAGGCAGTCAATACCTCTTTTGATATTTCATTAAATCAATTGCCAAAACCATGTCTAAAGGGAGATGCATTAGCAATCAAGATTTTTGAATCAGAATATCAGGCTGGTGTCGCAGAATGCAAAAATATTCTATATGGCAGATTGATGCTTTCTAAGGGTGATTCTCCTATTAGAGTCAATGACTTGAGAGTCAAGTTATCCAAGATATGTATAACACCCCGATTTTTCAAGCTTTCTAAGATCAGTAAACTATATAAATGAATTTATATTTTATCGGAGGTTCTAGAGAATGAATTTAAATAAACTAAGACCATAGTCACGCTCTACGCTATCGTAGGGAGTTACGGTTAAATTTTGGGTTGAAAATTCAGACGGAGCCCGGTCTGCCTTTTCACTGATAGTAAGATTTTACTGATCAGAAGACCTAATTTTGACTCATGAACGAAACAGTTAGGTTTAGACTCAAATTTTCAACAGTTTTGATAAATTTGGTTTTTCGCACTTAAAAGTGAAATAATATAAGCTATTCAGATGAAATCTTAAATCGGGTGAAGAACGGAGCTAAACATGGATTTACTGGGACCTGCTAACGGATAAACTTGAAGTCACATCAGGTCAAGTCACCCAGGAAAGCATGTTATGACTCACTAGTGTCATGATGATGTTTGAAAATATCTGAATGCGTTCACACTGCGAAAAGACCAAAATGCCCCTAACCTTTTTCTTAATTACATTTTGCCCTATGATGAAAAGACCATTTTGCCCCTTAAGTGAAAATTTTTGGACCTCCTTGCCTTCCCTCTTCTCTTCCATGCCCCCACCCTTCATGAAGCCTCCATCCATTTCCTTTTCTTCAAAACTCATCTTCTCCTTCACTTTCTCTCATTTTCTCAAGAAGCAATCAAGAGATTTTGTGAAGAAAAGTGGTTGATCTTGCTCACTTTCATCCTCCAAAAGAGGTATGAACTCTTCTTTTGATCTCTTAAGCTTCATGTTCTTCCCTTAAAAATCTTGTTTTTCAACTATGTTCAAGTTCTAACCCCAAAGTTCATAAGTCTCTAGAAAATTGTAGAAAAATCCTATGATCATGAAACCAATTTCTATGAACCCTCCATGATGCGTATGTTGAGTATCTAGAAACTTGACCACAAAAGAAAATTCCTTCCTATTTTTCTAAGCTATGGCCGAAACCTAACTAGTGAGAAATCATGAGTTTTGCTTCAAGTTTTTGAATGATGAAGCTTGTTCTAGTGTTAGGTATACTTAAGGATCATTCATCCAAGAGATAGAAAATTTTAGACATCTCTAGCTATTTTTGGAGCAAGAGGCCGAACCCTAGATCAAGTAATGTAGGGAAAACTTATGTTATTAATGTTGATGTTTGGATTGATTGTGTGAATTTAGTTGGTGCTGAGTGTTCGAGCGTATAATTGGAAGATTTGTGGACCATTCGGACAACTTTCATTCAGAACTTTACCTTGAGAGGTAAGGGGCAATAACCTGAGTAATTCAATTTCCGATGGCTATGTACTGTTTGTATGGGTGGAAATGTGAACTTGTGGTGTATTGTATTTATTTTGTGGAGTGTTTTACTTATTGCTTAAATATGCTTGTTTATGCTTAATTATGCCTGATTATGTTTATTTATGCTTAGCATGATATGTTGACTAAAATGATGATTGGTATTGTGCTAAGGAACCTAACATCGGTTAGGGTTCAAAATCGAGTAAAGTTAAAAGCTTCAAAAAGCTTGGGATGTAAAGTAAGTAAATAAAAGGCTAAAGTTTTTAAAGGATTTTGAAAACAAAGTGAATTGATATCTTTTTTTGGGAACAAGAAAAAATGCAATATACTTCACTAAGAAATGAAAAAGCATAAAAGGAGAAAGGGGAAAACTATTTTTAGTTCAAGAAAAGTAAGCTTTTAAAATAAAAAGTACCTTTAGAAATCATCAGTCTTTTTTAAAGCAATAAAATGAATCTTTTCGATCAAAAGTATTTTCAAGTGGTCCAGTTTTGGAAGCAAACTGTTTTATCAAAGAAAAAAGGTTTTCACGAACCGTATTTCAAAGTTGTGATAGTTTACTAAAGTCTTTCAAAAGAAATGTGGTTTTTGACCAAGAGGTTGTTTTATGGAAAACTGATCCCCATGGCTTTTTGTATAAACTTCGGAGATGTAGGTTTTGTTTTTGTATTTCAAAAAGAGAAAAGTGAATTCAGATGTGAACCTAGAAACCGAGACGTCGGGGTTCTAGTGTTCTGCAGAACACGTGGATCGAGGATCTGTGTTGGTGAAGTGGTTTTGTAAACTTGTGGACGTTTTGTGTGCTAGAGAATCCAAAATCTGAGATTGGTGCATCGGTTGATGGTTTTTGGGTTTGGGTTGTTGGACTGCGTGTCCTTTTTGGGTTTTGGACTATGTGTACCTTTTGAGTAAATGTTGAAAAGACTTGAGAGTCTAAAAGTTGTGGTGGTTGATAGCTTTATGCTTCAACAAGGGAGTAATGATACGACATAGAAAAGCTGACGAAAACAAAGGATTTCTCATGCATATGTTTTCTGGCAGACGTGCCATCTAATATGAGGGGACCTTGATGGCAGGGAAACCTGGGATGACTTTGGTCATTGTGTATCATTGTGCCTTGATGGAAAATGGTGTCATACGTGTTCTGGGAACGTATTGTGCCTTGAGTTGGACAATATAGTATGACCTGATTACGATTTGTTAAGTACCTCCGATTGCGCCCCCATGTGAGAATCGCGTAGTGTCATGGGATTCATGCACTTGTTTATAGCAAAGTGGTGCTAGGCATTGTTGCCTAAGGGCCAATGTATTGCGAGCCTGATCCGGTCTTTGAAAGGTGATGGGATTTCCGAAAATTAAGAATCAAATATTAGATGATATATGTGCAAGTGCCATGCATACGTTTTGAAAATGACGATGACTGTTGGGCACGAGACCCTAGTGATTTATCTTTATTATTATGATATTCTAAGATATGTTTATCATGCTTAAGAATTGTGTTTGAAACATATATATATGAACTTGTTTTTGTACTTGATGTACGTAGTTGTCGTATTTTGAGTTCATATATTGGTTTCTCACCCTTACTGTATCCTTGGATATGTTGTTTTTCTCTTGACATATATTATTGTTTGTATACAGATGGGATCGAAGAATGGCAGCCTAGCTCACTCGGTGGTTCGCTCCCTCGTTTTTGAGCAGCGTGAATGTAACACACCGATTTTTCACTGCTTTTAATGTCAATAAGTTGTATAATTGAGTTTATATTTTATTCGAGATTTTAAAAAATGAAATAAAATAAACCAAGACCATATTCATACTCTATGCTATCGTAGAAAGCTACGGTTAAATTTGGGTTGAAAACTCAAACGGAGCCTGGTCTGTGTTATTCACAGACAGTAAGATTTTACTAGTTAGGAGACCTAATTTTGACTCGTGAATGAAACAGTTAGGTTTAGAATTGAATTTCCAGCATTTTTGATAAAATTAAAAATTGGTTTTTCGCACAAAAAAGTGAAATAATATAAGTTATTTAGGCAAAACATTGAATTTGGTGAAGAATGGAGCTGAATACGGATTTACCGGGACTTGCTAATGGATAAACTTGAAGTCACATCGGGTCACATCACATGAGAAAGCGTGCGAGTGTCATGATGACGTTTGAAAATATCTGGACGTGAAAAGACTAAAATGCCCCTGACTCCTCTCAAAATTACCATTTAACCTTGTATGAAAAGACCAAATTGCCCCTAAGCAAAAAATGTAACATCCCAAAATCCCTGTATCTGTCTTTTAACTGTTTGTGTGAATAACTTGGCTGAGAACACAACCTGATTAATAATAATCTTAAAAATATTTAATAATTGGAAATTCATAATTGAATTTCAATTTTTAGCTTAGTGATCGTAAGATATTGTTTTGAGCCTGTTGTGTTGTTCTGAGTCGGAGCCAATGAAAATATTATTATTTTAATCGGGATCGCTTTACCTTGGGAAGCGTGCCAGGGTCAGGGAGTAATCGGGCCGGGGATCGGGAGTTCACTATGGCCCAGAGTCGGGAGAAGTTGAGACTGCTTATCACGTTTCACGAGGAGGTATCTTTTAGCATTTCATGACAACTTACACCTTTGTCAACTTTTCCTTTTATGGAAAAAGCCAAACCACCCATTTTTGGTTAATCTCTACAACTTTGAATATGGTATTAACACCTTTGTACTTCATCACATCTTGACCCTTCATTTCCTTACACAATTTTTTATTAACTTTAACTTGAAATTGGTGATAAGTCACCAAGGCCATTCGGCCATTCCAAGACTAAAACACATATCCACTTTCATTTCTCATATTCTAAAGATCAAACACACCATTTCTTAGGTTTTTGAAAAATCCTCTCTTCTCTCTCTTCTTCATAAATTCGGTTCTTCACCCTAGATCTCTAACCAAATTCCTTTCTTCAATTCTAAAACCATACCTCACCTGGTCTTGATCTAAGGATCAACTTTGGTGAAGGAAGTTTCTTTATTTGGAGAAGTTGTTATTCAACCTCAAGAACACCATCCAAAACCTAGGAGTTGTTCTTGAGTGGGTATGCTTCTAAATCCTTTTCCTTTTCATTTCCTTACTTATTAACTTCAGTAATCATCTTCTAGTTCTTCTTTTCCTGAAAACAAGTTTGAGATCTCACCTTTTTCTCTCCTCTAGGTTCGCCTTCTCTTTGTTTTGAGGGCTTGGAGTTTCCTTTCACTTAAACCTCTTCATTAAAGGTATGTGGGAGTGAACCTCATCACACCAAAATTGGTGGAGGATAAAAATGGTTGTTTATGTTTTGTTTGGGTGAAACCCTAGCTTGGGTTCACTACTTTCTTGATGAAGTTCTCTTTGAGAACAAGTTTGTAATAATGTTTCTACGCTTAGTATATGTGTATGATGATGTATGCTTGGATGGAAAAATGTTTTCATGTATGTTGAAAACTATACTTTGATCTCTAGATCAAGTAAGGATTTTTATACTTGTTTATGGTTGAATGATGTATGATTATTGTTCCTCATAATATTATGATTATTTTGAGCTATTACTTGACAAGTTAGTGAAGCAAAATCTTCACATCCACTAAGTGATAATATTCGGCCATAGTAGTGAAAAGAGGAAGAACATCAGTTTGTTCTTGAACTTTAATGTTTTGAAAGCTAATAAGTGTTTTAGTAACTTGTATTTCAAAACAAAAAAGAAGTGATTTTGATCCAAAGATCAATTAGGGTTTCGGCCTTAAGTGTTTTTAACCAAGGTGAGAATATGTTTTATTTTAGTCATAGTTTATTCAATTAAGTAAGTGTTTTAAAAATAAAATAATGAAAGCAATTTCATAAGAGTAAAATTAATATGAAGTTACCTAAGGTTTAGTAGGATGTCACATTCTTTCTAAAACTAATTTAACATTCAATCCTCAATGTATAAAGAGGACCTTGTCCTCAAGTTTGAATTAATTAAATCATCATTCGAAAACTAAATGAAAGTTCCATTTCTTTTACACTAACTTAGGGCACGGTTTTACGCTAAGTTAGTGAGGAAAACCCTTTTCAAGATTAGTTGAGGTACTTTAATTCAATCAAGTAACCAAGTTCTTTTAAATCAAATGAGTTTTCAATTGGAAAGGTTTTGGTGTATTAAGTCCTAAATCGAGAGTTTTCAACTCAAATCGCAAAGTTTACACAAGAAAACCTAAGTTAAGTAATTAACTTAGAGCATAAGAAAAGAGATAATTAAGTATAGCCTATGGTGGAACAAGACCATACACTATACCATTGATGACTTAGTTCATCAATGACTTCATAAGACTTAAGTGAATCAATATTCATTTCAAAAATTGAAACTCAAGGAACTAACACCTTAGAAAGGATCAAATACTACCTAAGAAGATTCTCAATCCTTCTTTATAATACTTAGGACTTGAGATGTCATTCATAAGACACAAACACAAACACGAAACGTTTTGGGTTTGAAACAGTAGTTCGATGACGAACCGATGATTCGGTTTCAAGAAATTCGTTCAATTGTTTCAGTCTTGTGATGACTCGATCCCGATGGGATCATGAGATTTATCCGATGGATAAAAGTCTTATAATACAAACACGTATATAGTTCCTAAGGAAGAGAACCTTAGTGAGCCTTGAGGTTTATCCAGTGGATAGACATTGCTTTATCGCATCTGCTTTGTGTAAGCATTGGCATTTCATTGCATGAGTTTGTAAGGCCTTGGGCCTAGGTGTTGAGCTTACACCTTGATGCTGGTGCGAATCTTACGGTGACGATCTTAAATAGTCTTGGAGGTATCAGGGTTGGAAAGGCTGACATGTGACCAGTTGGTAGCTCTTCTGTGTCGTGGCGAATCCGAGCAATACACTGATATCCTCGACTAGATGCCGTACTTTTCATGTTTGGTGTAGAGTGTTTCCGTAAAAGCCAGATACGTGCACGTTACGAATGTTGTAGCATCCTGCCCAAGGCTGGCGTACATGGAACATGTCCTCCCATTCACTCTCTCCGATGTTTTGTTAGCTCCATGGAGTATGGGTCAGAGTTTTACCCTTTGTGGCATATGGCATTGAGTCATGTACATCGCATTGCATAGCATGGCTACTGATGAGTACATTTACTTGTTATGCATCGTTATCCTGTCTTGTAGATGTTACATGCTGCTAATTGATTAAATGATATATATATATATATATATATATATATATATATATATATATATATATATATATATATATATATATGTGTTTAGTATGCATGATGGGTATGTTGTTACCTGGTGAGTCGTCCCGTATTTACTTCTACTGTTTTGCTGTATTGATGATCGGGAATCTCACCCATATCTGTATCTATTCTTTGCTGGTGTTGCTGTTTCTATTTGAGAAGATGGGCACAATGACGACTCAGCTCAGCATCTACCTTGAGTCCGGAGTGGGACTCCTCATGTTGTTTTGTTTTGGCCAGGCTGTGTCCAGTCGTCAGTTGTACCTTTTGAGGAGCTGCGTCTCCTAGTACCTATTTATGTACCTATTTTACAGTTGGGCTTGGACCTATGTCTGTACTCAGTATTTTTTATATTTCTGCACTTTATTATGTTTGACCTTTAGAAATACATGGTGAACTTAAGTTTAATTATTAGTATTCATTCAACAAAATATCATTTCAACATCATCATGAAAAGAAAAAGAAAAAAAACAAAGAAAACCCGTATTTTCCGCATTAATATTATTTTCGGCCTTATAATCGTTCGGGAATGTGACACTCGGGAAAGGGTGTTACTTTATTTGGTATCAGAGCTGGCCGAGTCTTTCGGGTTTGTGGTTTTGGTCTGTCTTGTTTGTGCTGTGTGTTCTCTGTGTGTTTCTCTGCTGTTATCTCCGTAAAGAAGATAATGTTGTTTGCTTTGGTTGTGCTGTGGTCCCTTGAGCTTGACAATTCTGGTTTTGTAGGTAGCGATGGCTGCTCAAAACCTGAATGCTGCTATGAATGTCATACGGGAGATGGTTGCAACACCCTTTCCCGAGTGTCACATTCCCGAACGTTTATAAGGCCGAAAATATTTATTAATGCGGAAAATACGATTTTCTTTTTCTTTTTCTTTTCACAAAGATGTAATGGGATTAGTAAAGGTAAATAATACTAATAAACGAACTTTGGTTCGCCATGCATTTCTAGAACATACTGTATAATAAACACTGAACAGAAACAGAAATAGAAACGTCAACATTACTGTATACAGACATAAGTCTAATGTATAACTGACATAAGGAATACAATAAGTACTAGGAGTCGTAGCTCCCAAAAGGTACTACAAAACTGACATAGTCTGGCCGATAAAAAAACTAAACCACCAAAAGAGTCTGCCTCCAGGCTCAAGGAGACTACTGAACTGAACCATCATCACGTCCATCTGTTCAAGCAGCAACAGCAAGTACCAGCAGAAAACATACAGATATGGGTGAGATTCCCGTTCACCAACACGACAAAACAGCAGTAGTAAAAACGAGACGACTCACCGGGTAACAGCGTACCCAACATGCTTACAAGAATTCTCAATATCAAACATATTAAGCAGTTGACAGCATAATATAAGGCATTCTTAAACAATACAGCGATGTATGACGGTAAATGTAAACATCAACAGCCATGCAATGCAGTGCAATGTATATGACTCAATGCCAATGTCACTGGGTACTACTGTGACCCCTAATCCATGGAGCTAACAAAACGTTCGGAGAGAGTGAATGGGAGGACATGTTCCGGTTTCTGCCAGCCATGAGCAAGATGCTACAACATTCTTAACATGCACGTATCTGGCTTTACGGAAACACTCTCAACCAAACATGAAAAGTACGACATCTAGTAGAGGATATCAGTGTATTGCACGGATTTGCCACGACACAAAAGAGCTACCAACTGGTCACATGTAAGCCCTTCCAACCCTGATACCTCCAAAAAGACCATTGAAGATCGTCACCGTAAGATTCGCACCCGCATCAAGGTGTAAGCTCAACTCCTAGGCTCAAGGCCTTACAACTATGCAAATGAAATGCCAATGCTTACACAAAGCAGATGCGATCAAGCAATCTCGAGTTCCACTAAGGTTCTCTTTCTTAGGAACTATACGTGTCTTTGAAAAACAAAACCTTTATCCATCGGATAAATCTCGTGATCCCTCCGGGATCGAGTCATCACAAGACTGAAACAATTGAACGACTGATCGGGGTCCGAATCACCGGTCCGTCATCGAGCTACTGTTTCAAAAAAAACGTTTCATGTTTGTGTTTATGTCTTATGAAGTCATTGATGTACTAAGTCATCAATGGTATAGTATATGGTCTTGTTTCACCACATATTATACTTAATTATCCCTTGTCTTCAACTCTAAGTCAATTACTTAACTTAGGTTTTTAATGCATAAAACTTTACATTTTGAGTTGAAAAACACTCTTTATAAACAAAACCCTTTCTCGCGGGGCGAAGATATGTTTCGCGACGCGAGGCTGAGAGGTTTTCTTTACTGTTTAGACAGTCTTTTTGCTTCGCGAGGCGAGGATTGTATCGCGACGCGAAGCCGAGAAGCTGCATCTTCATTGCTTAGGCGGTTCGCGAGGCGATAACGACTTCACGACGCGAGGCCGAGAAGCTGCATCTTTGCTGCTCGGGCTACTCCACTGTTCCGTGAGGCAAGGCAAGGTTAGCCTAGTGAATGCCTTGTTTTCCCTCTGTCTCGCTTGGCGAGACAAGGTTCGCTGGGCGAGTGCCCTGTTTTCACTTTTCCCTAACTCCTTCATTAATTCTCCTTTTGAAACACTTAGTTTGATTAAAAGACCTATGGCTAAAGAAAAGACATTTTCCCACTTTGGTGACACACTTTAAAGGTTAAAACTTCATTTGATCTTTGTATCAAAATCACTTTTGTTTCTCTTTGAAAACATAGGTTATGAAATCATGTTTTGTTGCATCAAAACCTTGCCAAAACAAGAACAACACATGTTCTTATATTTTCCTCTTACTAAGGCCACAAGCCTACTCCAATGAAAAATGGAGACTTTGCTTCACCAACAAAGCAAATGTAGCTCAAAAGCTCACACAATTATGATAAACCACAATACACATTACTACATCATAATCAAACATCCAAGTCTATCACACATCATGGTCTCATAATCAAGCATAAAAGTCCATACTTGATCTAGTGATCAAAGTAGGTTTTTCAACATACATGGAAATGATTTTCATTCAATCATATCATCATCAACATATGCTAAAGCACACTACAACATACTAAAGCATAAACTCATCATGACAATCATGTTCTCCAAGAGAACTTAACAAATAAAAGTGAACCCAAACTAAAGGGTTTCACCCACACATAAACTTAAACAACCATCTTCACCACCACCATCTTATTGTGATGAGGTTCACCCCCCATACCTGTTGATGAGTAGATTCCCGGATCAAAGTCGGTTGATCGGTTTGTGAACCTCCTGACAATCGTCAACAACTATAACAACACAACAATCCAACATTAAACAACAATCAAAGCCAATCTCAACAATTCTACCTAAGGGTTTCGGCCACCCTAAAAAAAATAAAGCTAGGAATTGATCTTGGTTTTCCATTTCATGGATTCAAAGCCATTAGGAAAGCTAAGGATGAAATCAAGTGTTAGAAATCAAAAAATGATGAAAACACTATTCATCATCATCATATAGGGTTCGGCCAAAAAGGGATTTTGGGCTATGATGGGAGTTGAATCATAAGCTCTTGGGTTTAGGTAGAGAATGATGATGTGAGTTCAAAGAACTTGGTCTTACCTCAAAAGGATTTTTCTACAATTTCCTATGGATTTTCAAAGTTTTGGATCTAAGAATTTCTTTTCATGAAAATGAATATTGATCTTGATATAAAGAAAGATTCAAGAAGCTAAGAGACCATAGAAGTGATCTTACCTTGAAATGAAGGAAGATTGCTCAAGGAATCAAGTGATTCCAACAAGTGATTCAAGCTTTTCAAGGATGAAAATGGAGTTTCTGTCAAGAACAACTATGGAGCTCTAACGGGGAGGGGGCTGTGAGAAAATGATGGAGTGAGGGGCTGAGTTCAGCCTCTTAAGAGCTCACTTAAGGGTAAAAAGGTCATTTGCCAAAAGGGTAAAATGGTAAAAGTGTAAGAGAATAAGGTTAGGGGCATTTTGGTCATTTTGCGTCTAGATATTTCCGAACGTCATGATGACTCTGGCATACTCTCCCAAGTGTCCTGGGATGATGTGATATCAAGATTATCCGTTGACGAGTCCCAGTAAATCCATATGTGGCTCCGTTCGTCACTCGATTGAGGATTCCGCCCGAACTAAGGTCAGGAGGTGATTTTTCTGAAGTTTTTGTGAAATTTAACCAAAACGTAGAGAATCGAATTCTAAGACTTATTGTCTTGTTCACGGGTCCATCTGAGGTCTCCTGAGTAGTAAAATCATACTGTCAGTGTAAAAACGCAGACCGGACTCCGTTTGAGTTTTCGACTCAAAACTTAATCGTAACTTCCTACGATATCGTTGAGCATGACTATGGCTTGGAATATTTTATTTCCATTCCTAAGACCTCGAATAAAATAAAGACATTAAAATACTGAAGAATTAGAAAACGTGAAAATCGGGGCGTTACAATGGTTGCTGTGATGGTTCAATGTGATGAGAGAGCTGTTGGGGGTAGAGGACTGGATGAATTCCTCCGTAGGAACCCACCTCAGTTCAAGGGTGAGTTCGATCCTGAACAAGCTGAGCACTGGATTCAGATCTTGGAGAAGATCTTTGGGGCTTTGAGGTGTACCGAGAACGACAAGGTTGTCTACGCAACTTATATGCTGGTAGAAGATGCTGCATACTGGTGGGAAGGAGCTCGTCAGGTGCTGATGCATGATCAATAGGTTATTGACAGGAATGCTTTCAAGGGGAAGTTTCTGGACAAGTATTTTCCTGCAACTACGAGGCACGAGAAGAAGATGGAGTTCCTCCAGCTGAAACAAGGGGGAATGTCTGTAGCTGAGTACGAAGCCAAGTTTGAGAATTTGGCAAAGTTCTCGATCTACTTTCTGGACAACCCAAGAGAAGAATGGAAATGCAGGAAGTTTGAAGGGGGTTTGAGGCATGAGTTGAAAAAGGCTGTGGTTCCTCTTGAGATTTCTGTGTTTCCCAAGCTGATGGAAAAGTGTTGCCTGATAGAGAGCTTGGAACCTAGCAAGGATAAGGGAGCACAGAGTTCTGGACCGACTAGGTCCCACAGAGGCAATGGTGGTCATGACAACAGATCTCGATGGAAACCCTATCCGAGACAGCAAGATCAACAACAACGTTTTGTAGGAGGAAGCAGTGGGGGTTTCAGTCAGTCTGGGAACGCCCCAAACAAGTGTATGAAGTGTGGGAAGAATAATCATGCCACAAAAGATTGCTCAATCAAGGGGATAATATGCTTCAGGTGTGGAAAACCGGGACATATCTCACGCGACTGTGTGCAACCAAAAGCAGAACCTTCTGTCAACAATGTGCAAGTAGTGAGGCCTAAGGCAAAGGGCAGAGTTTATACTATGAGTGGTGCTAAGGCTTCTCAGAATGAAGACTTGATCCAAGGTCAGTGCGTCATGGGAGGTAAACCTTAACTGTACTGTTTGATTCAGGTGCAACACATTCCTTTATTGCCTATGACTGTGTGAACCTTTTGGGATTGCCTGTGTCTTCTTTACCTTTTGATTTAGTGATTTCTACATCTACTGCAAAGCCTGTTATAACTGCTAAAGTTTGTTTGGACTGTTCTATTTCTGTAGAAGATAGGACGTTCTAGATTGATTTGATATGTTTGCCTCTTTCGCAAATGGATGTAATCTTAGAGATGGATTGGTTATCTTCTAACCATATCCTGTTAGATTGTGCAAACAAAACCTTAATCTTTCCTAGTTCTGAGGATTCTGGATTTTTGATTGCCAACCAAGTAAATGCTTCTCTGAGAGAAGGAGCTCAAGGATACATGTTACTATCGTCCTTGGAGGTCAAGAGCGAGCTAGTCTTAGAGCATGTGCCTGTCGTGAACAAGGTTCCTGAAGTCTTTCCTGAAGATGTGCCAGGGTTGCCGCCAGTTCGGGACATCGAGTTTTCAATCGACCTTATACTAGGAACAGGACCCGTGTCTATGGCACCGTATCGCATGACACCTACAGAGTTGGAAACCTTGAAGGAACAATTAGAAGATTTATTGGGGAAGCAGTTTGTTAGACCAAGCGTGTCACCGTGGAGAGCTCCTGTGTTGTTAGTGAAAAAGAAAGATGGAACTTCTCGCTTGTGTGTGGATTATCGCCAGTTGAAGAAGGTCACCATTAAGAACAAGTATGCTCTCCCGAGGATAGATGACTTAATGGATCAGTTGAGGCGAGCGACAATTTTCTCCAAGATCGACCTGCGATCGAGTTATCACCAGATTCGTGTGAAGGCAGAGGATGTACCAAAGACAATGTTTTGAACACGCTATGGGCACTATGAGTACCTTGTGATGCCTTTTAGGATGACTAATGCTCCAGCCATATTCATGGATTATATTCCCGAGATACTAATCTATTCCCGAGATCAGGAAGAACATGCTGAACATCTTAGTGTGGTCCTTCAGATTCTGAAGGAGAAACAGTTGTATGCAAAGCTATCCAAGTGTGAGTTTTGGCTCAACGAAGTGCAGTTTTTGGGTCACGTGATTTCAAATGAAGGGATTGCGGTGGATCCGTCAAAGGTTGAAGCAGTTCTTGAGTGGGAAAGGCCAACAACAGTGACTGAGATACGCAGTTTTGTGGGCTTGGCTGGGTATTACCGGAGGTTCATCGAGGGATTTTCTAAGATTGTAGGATCCCTTACCCAGTTGACAAGAAAGGATAAAGCTTTTGAATGGACTGAAGACTGTGAGCAGAGTTTTCAGGAGCTGAAGAAGAGGCTGACTACTTCGCCAGTGTTAGTGTTACCAGATCCAAGTGAACCTTTTGAAGTGTACTGTGACGCTTCATACCAAGGGTTAGGCTGTGTTCTGATGCAGAATCGGAAAGTGGTAGCTTATGCTTCGAGGCAGTTGAAAGTGCATGAAAAGAACTACCCTACCCATGATCTGGAGTTAGCAGCGGTGGTCTTTGCGTTGAAGATTTGGAGGCACTACTTGTATGGTTCGACGTTCATTGTCTTCAGTGATCATAAGAGTCTGAAGTACTTGTTCGATCATAAAAAGCTCAACATGAGGCAAAGACAGTGGTTGGAATTTCTGAAGGACTACGACTTTCAGTTACAGTATCATCCGGTAAAAGCTAATGTGGTAGCAGACGCTTTGAGTAGGAAAGTGTTACATGTGTCTGCCATGATGGTTAAAGAACATGAGTTGTTGGAACAGTTCAGAGACATGCATCTATCAGTGGTCAGTATGCCGGGACAGCTTTGTGTGGGCATGGTTACAGTGTCGTGTGATCTGATGGATCAGATTCGGGAAAAGCAAGTGTATGATCAGTATCTAGAGAAAGAGCGAGGAAATCCGAGGAAAGGGTTGACGTCTGAGTACCAGGAAGGAGTAGATGGGATTCTAAGACGAGGAGAAAGGGTCTGTGTGCCAAACAACCCAGAGTTGAGGAGGTTAATTATGGACGAAGCTCATAGAAGCAAGTTAAGCATGCATCCAGGATCTACAAAGATGTACCAAGACCTGAAGCGGTTGTTTTGGTGGCAAGGAATGAAACGAGATGTGGTTGATTATGTGGCGTCTTGCTTGGTGTGTCAGAAAGCAAAGGTGGAACATCAAAGGCCAGCTGGAATGTTACTTCCGATGGACATCCCAGAGTGGAAGTGGGATGACATAGCAATGGACTTTGTGACGTGCTTACCAAGGACACCTAAGGGGTGTGATTCCATTTGGGTGATAGTAGATAGGCTTACGAAGTCTGCTCACTTCCTGCCTATCAATATGAAGTACTCTACGGAGAAACTGACTCAGATTTATATCAGTGAGATTGTGAGACTACATGGGGTACCTTCGAGCATCATATTAGATAGAGACCCGCCTTTTACTTCACGATTTTGGCTGAGTTTGCTTGAAGCTTTAGGAACAAAGTTACGGCTGAGTTCGGCTTACCATCCTCAAACAGGCGGACAATCAGAGAGGACGATACAATCTTTAGAGGATTTGTTGAGGGCGTGTGTGTTGGAACATGCCGGAAGTTGGAAAAGTTTTCTACTGTTGATAGAATTCACCTACAATAACAGCCATCATTCCAGTATAGGGATGGCACCCTATGAAGCTTTATACGAACGACGATACAGAACACCTCTGTGTTGGTATCAAGATGGAGAAAGTGCTTCATTAGGACCTGAGCTAGTGCAACAAACAACTGACAAGGTTAAAATGATTCAAGAAAAGATGAGGACAACTCAGAGCCGACAGAAAAGCTATGCGGATAAAAGACGTAGGCCCCTTGAATTCGAAGAAGGTGATCATGTATTTTTGAGAGTCACTCCAACGACTGGGGTTGGCAGGGTCCTGAAGTCCAAAAAACTCACTCCAAAATTTATCGGACCTTATCAAATTCTTCGTTGAATAGGTCCAGTAGCTTACCAAATAGCTTTACCACCTTTTCTATCCAACCTTCATAATGTTTTTCACGTTTCGCAATTGCAAAAATATATTCCGGATCCCAGTCATGTCATAAAGCCTGATTCAGTACAGCTAAATGATAACCTGACCTATGAAACACTGGCTGTCAAGATAGAAGACAAAAGAGTTAAGCATCTACGAGGAAAGGAGATATCCTTGGTCAAAGTTATCTGGAATGAGACTTCAAGTGATGCACCTGGGAGTTGGAAGATAGGATGAGGGAACAGTTTCCGCATCTCTTCTAAGGTAAATTTCGAGGACGAAATTTCTTTTTGGAGGGTAGTGTTGTAACATCCCAAAATCCCTGTATCTGTCTTTTAACTGTTTGTGTGAATAACTTGGCTAAGAACACAACATGATTAATAATAATCTTAAAAATAGTTAATAATTGGAAATTCATAATTGAATTTCAATTTTTAGCTTAATGATCGTAAAATATTGTTTTGAGCTTGTTGTGTTGTTTTGAGTTGGAGCCAATGAAAATATTATTATTTTAATCGGGACCGCTTTAACTTGGGAAGCGTGCTAGGACCGGGAAGTAATCGGGCCCGAGATCGGGAGTTCACTCTAGCCCAGATTTGAGAGAAGTTGAGATTGCTTATCACGTTTCACGAGGAGGTATCTTTTAGCATTTCATGACAACTTACACCTTTGTCAACTTTTCCTTTTATGAAAAAAGCCAAGCCACCCATTTTTGGTTAATCTCTACAACTTTGAATATGGTGTCAACACCTTTATACTTCATCACATCTTGGCCCTTCATTTCCTTACACAATTTTCTATCAACTTTAACTTGAAATTGGTGATAAGTCACCAAGGCCATTCGGCCATTCCAAGACTAAAACACACATCCACTTTCATTTCTCATCTTCTAAAGATCAAACACACCATTTCTTAGGTTTTTGAAAAATCCTCTCTTCTCTCTCTTCTTCATAAATTCGGTTCTTCACCCTAGATCTCTAACCAAATTCCTTTCTTCAATTCTAAAACCATACCTCACCTTGTCTTGATCTAAGGATCAACTTTGGTGATGGAAGTTTCTTGATTTGGAGAAGTTGTTCTTCAACCTCAAGAACACCATCCAAAGCCTAGGAGTTGTTCTTGAGTGGGTAAGCTTCTAAATCCTTTTCCTTTTCATTTCCTTACTTATTAACTTGAGTAATCATCTTCTAGTTCTTCTTTTCATGAAAATAAGTTCAAGATCTCACCCTTTTCTCTCCTCTAGGTTCGGCCTTCTCTTTGTTTTGAGGGCTTGGAGTTTCCTTTCACTTAAACCTCTTCATTAAAGGTATGTGGGAGTGAACCTCATCACACCAAAATTGGTGGAGGATAAAAATGGGTGTTTATGTTTTGTTTGGGGTGAAACCCTAGCTTGGGTTCACTACTTTCTTGATGAAGTTCTCTTTGAGAACAAGTTTGTAATAATGTTTCTACGCTTAGTATATGTGTATGATGATGTATGCTTGGATGGAAAAATGTTTTCATGTATGTTGAAAACCATACTTTGATCTCTAGATCAAGTAAGGATTTTTATACTTGTTTATGGTTGAATGATGTATGATTATTGTTCCTCATAATATTGTGATTATTTTGAGCTATTACTTGACAAGTTAGTGAAGCAAAATCTTCACATCCACTAAGTGATTGTATTCGGCCATAGTAGTGAAAAGAGGAAGAACATGAGTTTGTTCTTGAACTTTAATGTTTTGTAAGCTAATTGTTGACAAGTGACTCCAAACACAAAAGTGAGGTGAATTGTGTGTAAGGTGTATTTTTAAAAACTTTTTGCACAGTAGAGCACTTTAGAAAATAAATAACTTGAATTTGAAGTGCGTTGAATAAATTGCAATAAAATAAACGACTTGTATTTAAAATGCGTTAAATAAATTGCGAAAAAATAAATGACTTGTATTTAAAGAGCGTTAAGTAAATTGCAGTAAAATAAGGAGCAAGAAAAGAAATGAAAGACTCGCATTTTTATCCTGGTTCGGCTACCTAATACCCTAATAGCCTACGTCCAGTCCCCAAGGTCAACCACCAAGGGTTTTCACCCAATAACTAGCTTTTAAATCAGGTTCAGCTAGAAACCTTCACAAATAAGAGCACTCTTCGCAGACCAGAGATATCACCTCCCCCAGTGACAGAGTCTCGAGAAAAACCTTCTCTTAAACAACTATGGGATTCACACCCAAAAAATAAGAACAATAAAAAGTGAGAGATGTAGCACTCAAAAGTGCAGATAAGAAATTACAACTTGAAGCACAATTACAATCTCACTTATATGTATGATCAAAGTGTAATATTGGTGAGATTATTTGAAAAAGATTTTGCTAGAGTTTTAGCGCAATAAGAAAATAGGGCAGTCGATTGTTGTTTTTGAAACGCATCCCAAGGCATTCTATTTATAGGAAAAGAATTAGGCCCATGGGAATTAGGTTAAGCCCATTTTTACTATTGGTGGTTCGCGCTAAATAATCGATTATTTTAATGTATTAATCGATTATTACCTTTTAATCCAAAAATGCGCTGAGAGACAGTAGCATAGATAATCGATTATGGGTTCTCTGTTTCAGAGTCTTTTACAACATGTAGGAGCATAATCGATTGAAGAATCGATTATGTAAAACATTGATTAAGGAATCGATTAATTAATTGTAACATAAACATTGACTATGAAATCGATTAAGTGCATAATCGATTATATTAATCGATTACACCTTCACTGTTTCGAGCTGTTTCTTTTCAAATATTGATAATCGATTATGATTATCTTATAATCGATTATGATCATGTGTAAGCCAGCTGAATTTAAACTTAACAGCTGAAATTGATTTTACCAATCAAAGATCTTACGGCCTATTAAGTTTATTATTTTTACTCTTTTGATTATGTGTGTGTGTGATTGATTTTAGATTGAGAGAGTTTTACCACCATGTACAACAGAATCTACAACACACAATAAAAATATGAAAAACCCTTCACCCCTTTTGAAAGACTTGATCATCTGAGATAATTGTTTTCGCTTTTTACAATCTAGTCCTTCTGGTTCGTTTCTGTAACATCTTAATTTTCGCATCGGTAAAGTATAATGACAAAGTTGTAAATATCAAGATATTTTGGAGAAGTAATCATGACATGGATGACTTATGGTGGTGAGTCTTGGTGGAATAATCATGATAGTGATGAGTCATGGTGATGACTCATCCACTGACTCATCACACTCAGGAACCGCGTCTCTCGTCCAGTGTTTGATTTTAGCTCTACATGTCCACTTTTGAACCCACTACAGATATATTCTTACTCTACATTACTGGTAGAGAATTATGGTTAAGGTTTGGGTTGACGATTCAAACTAAACCCGGTCCGCATACGAGACTGCCAGAACCGGTAACGGATAAGCATAAGGTCGCTTTCAAAGCCACCTCACCTTATCCTACCTCTAAACTCATGATTACATGGTGAGTCACCATACTCATGATGGCGAAGGGTGAGTCGCATGGGTGACTCACCATAGTAATGATTAGGGTTTAGAAATTACAATTTTGCCCCCTAAGAGGAAATGACAATTTTGCCCTTAAGTGTTTTTCTATCAACCTTACCTTTTCTACATATATGTTCCATGCCATTCATAGATATATTTACCCTCTCATATTTCTTTCTCCTTCACTTTATTCTTTAAGTCCAAGTGTTGAAGTTTCTAGTACAACTTTTGGTGAAATTCCAATTTGCTCTTAAAAGAAATGATCATGCTCACCTTGAAAGTGAGTATAAAAGGATCCTTATCCCTCCCTTCTTATCTTTTCCTCTCTTTCACGCCATCCCTCTCTCTCTCTACTCTCTCTCTTTTCTTTCTTCATCACCTTCAAGTCTTCATCTTCTTCAAGCTTCTCTACTCTAATTTCTGCAAGGATTTTCCATAAACTTTGAGAAGCAAAGTTGTTCATCTTGATCTTCTCTATCATCTAAGAGGTATAAATCTCATCTTTAAGCTCTTGATCTTCACTTTTATCCATGGAAGCTCTATGTGTTCATGTGTGTTCTTGAACTTCCAAAATTCATGAAAAATTGTAGAAAAATCATATTGATGTCAAACCAATTTTCTTGATCTAGATTTATGATCTTCTATAATAATCCAAGAGTTTGTAGTCACAAAAGCTCTCTAACCCATTTTCATGTAAGATGGCTGAATGCCCTCTAATGATGAATCCATGGAGTTTTGTTCCAAATTTTGTTAAAGGAGTGTTGATTTGAGTTCTATCACACTTAGATGTCCTTGAATTCAAAGGATTGTAATCCTACCTTAATTTTCTAGGACATGGACGAATTCCCTATGTTGTGGAATCATGAAGTTTTGTTTCAATGTTTGATAAAAGAATGTTGATTTGACCCTATTACACTTACATGCCTTTGAATCCCAAAAGAATTGAATTAAGAACCTCTCCTAGCTTCATTTACCATAAGAGGGCCGAAACCCGAAGTGTCCCAAATCAAGAGTTTTGTTTCAAATTCTTGAATTCCATGACTTACAGAAGTGTTATCTATGCTTAAGGATCATAGATCCAAGAGTTTTTGAAATTTTAACATTTCTAACATTTTCCTACTTATGGGGCCGAACCTAGTTCATAGGATTAGAGAGTTGTATTTGATTATACTAATTGTGATTATGATTTATTTTGAAGGAGGAGATCGTGTTCAATCGTTCTAAAGCGTGTACGGCTACCGGTTGGATGTACGGGGCTGCGGCCGTGAAGTGTTCCTGAACTTGTGATAGTTGCTACCTTGCTCTAAGGTGGGGGAAAGATTCATACTCATCGGGGAGGCAAGAGTAAAGTAGAATGCATTAATACGCGTAGGGGAACCTAAACCCTACTAGAGGTTGAGCCCTGACAAAGTACCTAAACCCTCGGTATAGGTATCTTTGGGCTATCACCATTAAGAATACACCCTAGGTTAGATGATGATAACATGATAAATGACATGCTATGTTGATTGAGGTTGTATGCTCAATATGCTTCTATGGTTACTATGATGTGATCGTGGATATATGTTTTACCATGGTATGATAATGTACTTCATTTTATTAGTTGGTGTTATATGCCTCATTTGATGATATGTTGTGAAAAGTATGATGATGTATATGTGATTGTTGGTATGCTTAGAATTAAGCAATGATCACTTATGAATTGGGCAATGTGTGAGGTAAAATCATTTGATGGTAATAAGCTACTGCACTCAACCTGGTGAAATGCTAAGGGACTGTTGATAGTCGTAGGCATCCTGCTTGGTAGGGGATGCGGTATCCTTCTTGGTAGGGGATACGTGTGTTAATTGATGGGGTTGAGTTGCAGTGATTGATCAGAATGAGTCGTGAGGATTCATGTTAGTTGCATTGTGTTGTGATGTCACAGCCGCGTAGATCTGGGATTACGCGAGGTCAAACCGGAACTACAGTTAGATGCTTGGTAGGTCTACTGTGAGTTTCTGAGATCTCCGATGCGCCTTCCGACACCGGGATAGCTATTCCTATCGGGAATGGGGAATAGTGTCACCCTGCTTGGTAGGGGGTGAGCATCCTGCTTGGTAGGGGATGTAATGTACCCGTGAGTGTAACGGAACTTGCTGCTCGGATGACGTTTGACTTTCATCCTGCTTGGTAGGGGATACGTTGTGACGTAGGAATGTGGCTGTCGCGTCTTCATGTAAGGTCCAGGTGCATGAGAGTGTGAGACCAATAGTTAATTGCAAGAAACCTCGAGGATAATTGTTAATGCTAATTGTGTTTGTGTGTGATTATATGATTGTGCTATTAATGTATCTGCTTTACCTTTATCCCTAATTATGATGATATGAAATACTAATCCCCTGTTTTCATCATATTGCATGTTTTGTTAAATTGATAAAGAAGCAGAGCCAGACTACAAAAAGATGGACGGAAACTTTGTACGGATTTGATTCTGGTGGAACATCGAGGGCAAACGAGGATATTAGTTTATTACGTATGTACGGCCAGTGTTTTTTTTTTTTTTTTTTTTTTTTGTCTTTTGATGTACTTTAGGCATGTAGAGGGAGTCGTTTGTATGTATTAATACCATACTTCCTTTTGACATCTGTGTACTCTGATAATGTACGTATGTATGCATATACCGTACATGTGTATGTTTAAAAGTTTAAATCTTTTAGTATATGCAATCAGCGCGCAAACAACTATAATGTAAGTGGGATTAGTTAATATCTTAGGTTCTTTAATGGGATTATCCTACATAGTGGGGTCGTCTCATTGTGGTGGTATCAGAGCAGTTCGGTCCTCTCCGGACTGTGTGGTCTAGGAGGAGGTTGTCACTAGCCGTGTCTAGTTGGACCTACAACGGGTACCAACTACGTTTAGACGTTGAGTAGTGTCTACTTGTTGAGTAATATTATATGGCTCATGAATCGGAGCTAATAATTTCTTTTACAGGAAATTAAATGGCTCGAGGACGTAATAGAGGACGTGGCGAAAGGTCAACAAAGGGAACACCCGAACTAAGGAATGGAAATGGAGAGACTTCCTATGCAGGTGGTAGGGAGGAATCCACTGAGGCCTTAAGGGCAGTCCGGGAGTTGGCAACCGCTATGCTGCAGCAGACACACCATAATGCTGAATTTATGCAAATGACTATGGAACAACAACAGAGGCAGAATCAAAGACATGATATGGATGCGGATGATACTGGACTGACAACTTTTCTAAAAGGGAAGCCGCCACAGTTTAATGGTGACTTCGACCCAGAGGGTGCAGAGCTCTAGATACAAGAACTAGAAAAGATCTTTGCTGCAATGCATTGTCACGAAGACCGTAAGGTGACATATGCATCATTTGTACTGACAGGAAGTTCTGAATTATGGTGGAAGGGAAAGCAAAGGATGTTGGAAGGAGAAGGTAGAATAATTAACTGGGAGTTATTCTGAGAATGCTTTTTGGAGAAATACTTTCCTCGATTGATAAAGAGAGAAAAAGAAAACGAGTTTATGAGCCTGAAACAAGGAAGTATGTTAGTGGGAGAATATGCGGCAAGGTTTAAACCATTACTCAAGTTTTCAGAGTTTTATAAGAGGTACCCGGAAGAGGAATGGGTATGCGGTCGATTTGAGGACGGGCTGAAGTATGATCTGCAACGGATGATAGCACCACTAAACATCTCCAGGTTTCCAGAAATATTGGAAAGGTGTTCTGTGATTGAAAATATTGATAGAAAGAGAGACTCGCAACAGCAACAACGGAGTGGAGGACCAATGAGAGGCAACATTCCTCAGAAAGGCAAGGGCAGAGGGGGTAGGCCCCAATCTAGAGGAAGACCATATGAACGCCCAATCGCTATAGGAGGAATAAGAACCGGAGGATCTAGAATGATGCAGGTGAAACCGCAGGGATGCTTTAGATGTGGAGGTCCGCACCTTATCAAAGACTGTACCTTGAGTGGAGACCGCCAATGTTTTCACTGTCGCAAGATAGGCCACTTTGCTAGAGACTACAGACAGCAAGTTCAACAGCAGCAACCCGCTGCTAATAACCGAGGAGTAGGGGCAAAACCACAAACAGGAGGATCACAAGCGACAAGGCCACAAGTTAAGGGAAGGGTGTTTACTGTGAGAGGAGCTGAGTCCTCTCAATCCCCTAACCTTATTCAAGGTATGTGCTTAGTGTCGGTAAAACTATTGTTCGTGTTATTTGACTCAGGAGCCACCCACTCCTTTGTGTCTCTTGAATGTGTGAAACATTTGAAGTTGCCGGTGTCTGTACTTCCGTATAACTTGACTATTTCTACTCCTACAAATGATTCCTTGACTACCATGTCTATTTGTTTAAAATGCCCAATTGTTGTGGAGAATAGATCTTTTCTTGTTGATCTGGTTTTGTTTACCTATGCAACAACTAGATGTTATCCTAGGTATGGATTGGCTCTCGGCCAACCATATACTATTGGACTGTGCTAGAAAAACCTTAGTGTTTCCCGAGAAACTTATTTTGGTGACTGTCAATAGTGAGTCTCGGAAATATGTAATGTTGTTCTCCGTGGAAGTAAAAGAGACTCCAGATACTAGTTCCTTGCCTGTGGTGAGAGAATTTCTGGAGGTATTTCCAGAAGATGTTCCAGGATTGCCACCTGAGAGGGAAATCGAATTTGCAATAGATCTTATACCTGGAACCGGACCAATCTCTATAGCACCATACAGAATGTCTGTAACACCCCGATTTCCTTAATCTTTTAATTAATCAGTAATTAATCAGTAATTAAGTAATTGTATTTTATTTGAGGGTCTAGAAACTTTAATAAATTATTCTGAGGCCATAGTCAAACTCTACTCCATCGTAGGAGACTATGGTTAAGTTTTGGGCCAAAAACTCAAACGGAGCCCGATCTATGTTTTTTCGGATGATAGTGTTTTTCTACTATCAAGGACTCATTTTGACTAACGGTCAGAATCATTAGTCTTAGAATTCAATCCTCCACCTTTTTACTATAATGTGTCCTGACGTCCAAAAATATAAATAATATTTTATATTCGGACCGGAAATCGATCGGATAGACGATTCGAGTTGTCTTAGGGTTTTTCGAGAACCTTGGGCCAATAATTTTCATACCAGGGCTATGTTAAATTATTTGGGGACTCCTATCAGTGTCCTGAGGTGAATTGACCAAGTTGCCCTTGGTTAGTTTTTACTAGTTACCTTTTGTTACCTTTTACCTATTTTCTTAACTCCTAAGTTAACTCTTTAAATATACTATTTTTCACCCTCACTCTCTCATTTTTTCGGCAGAAACAGCTCCCCCTCCTGACCCATTCTTCTTCTTCTTTCTCTTCTTTGTCTCTTTTCTTTCTCACCATTTTTCTTCACTTTTGGAGCTTAAATCCTCATGATTTTGTGAAGCAATCTTCACCAAATTTGAAGGAGATCATCATATGAGGTAGCTAGTTCTCTCTATCTCTCTCAATCTCTCATTTTTATCCTCTAAATTTCATGATTAGAAATGTTAGGATTTTTATCCCTAAATCTTCAAAAATCCATGATAAATTGTAGAAAAGTCATTTTGATACCAAACCAATTTCTATGGCCTAGGTTCATGACACACATGCATGATCCAAGAGATTAGAGCCAAGAAATCTCTCTAGCTATTTTTTTAAGAGAGAGGCCAAACCCGGCCCCCTATTGTGTAGGGTAGGGTTTTTGGTTGGTTTTTGATGTTTTGACTTGATATCTAGGGTTATCACATTTAGTTATCACATTTAGTTAGGATGCTATCCAAGAAATGAGAATTTTTGGAGCTCCCTAGCTATTTTTCATATTTTTCATTCAATAAGGCCAAACCCTAGGGGTAGTGCAGTAGGAGAAATCTTTGCTTTTTGAACTAATGCCTTCATTGATTATGTTTAGGGATACCTAAGGATCATTGATCCAAAAGTTAGGAATTGTTCGACATCCCTAGCCTAATTAATTAAATAGGGGCATTAGCTATTCCTAAGGAATTAGGGAGTTTTTGATTTAACTGTATTGATTTCTGGTTGTGTTTTTTTGTATACAATCGGACAGGATTCGAACATCCGACAGCGCACCCGACTGACAACTGCGGAGTTGTAGCCGGAGCTGCTCGAGGAAATCACTAAGGTGGGGAGAAAGAACTAATATCGTCGGGAAGGCAAGCTTAGTATAGAGTATATATATCTGTGTAGGGGAACCCTTAAACCCTACTAGAGGTTGAGCCCTGGTTAAAGTGTCTAGACCCTAGGTGTAGATACTTTTGGGCTATTACCGCTAAGTTGATATTATGAATGATGAGACTGATTGAGTTTGATTATGTTGAATTATTTAATTGATTACTTATTGATTTTGTTTTGGTGAACTGTCTGTTTGATGAATTATTGCCTGAATTTATGATGATAACAGTACTGGAAAGATCTACTGTTGCGATGTTTATTGTGATTGGTTGGTTGAGTGTTGATGAGAGTATGGTGAGCGATGATGTTGTTCGGGTTGATATCGTTGTGGTCCCGACCGTGGAGCCATGGCTCGTAGACGCAAGGCGTCGTGATGCAGATGCTGATGTGATGTTGATGATGATGTGATGTTGATGTTGATGATTGATGTTGACGTTGATGTGATGCGATGTGTCGTGGTCGTGGACGAGTGTTTAGGCGTGACGTCCCGATATCAACCTGCGATGGATGCTTGTTGCATTTTCATAACATTTCATACCACAGCATTTGGTCCCAAAGGGGGATGTCCAATTGGGGACGTTACGTAAAGTCCCATGGCGGGATATGATGTGGTGTAATCCCGACGGGGATATCCAATTGGGGACGTGATGTATCGGCCGACATGCATATAGGGAAGACAGCATATAGATAGGGACTAGTATCCCTCCTATAGGCTTATTCGAGAGAACGATGTTTAAGATGATTGTGATTGGTGACCTAAGAGATGGATGAGGTTGTGTTATATATGTTATCTGTGTTGTGTGATGTGTATATATATATATATATATATATATATATATATATATATATGCTGTACTAATGCCCCTCTCCCATATTGATGATATATGTTTCTTATCTCCCGCTATTTTTCTGTATGTGTTGCTCTTATTTTATGGGAAGACCCCGAGGAGGAACCAGTTGCTGAAGAGCTGGACGGCATTTCTTACGAGCCTGACGCTGGAGGACGTGCCACGGACCCTAGGCTCGAGAGGTTGGGCAATGATCGTGGCTAGCCGGAGAGCTGTCTCTTGGCTTAGTTATGTATTTTGATCTCAGTCTGTACTGATGTACACTATGTAGTACTTTATTACTATAGCCCTACTGATGGGGCAATGTTGTATGTGATATATTTCTTTATATTTGAAGCTGTGTACTCTGAAGCGTAGCATGCTGTTTATTGTTTTGCTTCCACGTTAAATTTCCCGCTTCGCTTCGTTTTAATAAGGCGCGCTAACGTTTATTATGCGATTAAGATTAGTTAATATCTTAGGTTTTACTGATGGGACGGCGGGTCGTCTCATTTATTGGTATCAGAGCAGTTCGATTCTAATATCGGACTGTGTGGTTTAGGAAGTATGCTAGCATTGACAGTTATGTCCACTTTGGGTACTAACTGTGTTAGGGAAAGGGTAATGTGTCTGATGCGTATGTTATCGAGAGTGATAACTATTCTGTTCGTAGGGCACATGATATATATGTCGGTTGATTTATATTGAATGTTGCGTTATTCTTGTTAGGAATAGCTGAGGATCCAGGAAATTTCGCTAAGCGAAATTAATCTCGCCAAGCGAAATAGTTTTCGCTAAGCGAATTTGTCCTCGCTGAGCGATCCAGAGAAGTTCCAATCACTGTCTCAATTTCGCTAAGCGAAATTGATCTCGCTAAGCGATCCAGGAAGGTTTCAAATGGTGCATCACTATCTCAATTGCGCCAAGCGAATGGATCCTCGCTAAGCGAAATGCACTCAGTTTCGCTAAGCGAATTGAGTCTCGCTGAGCGAAATTCACTCTATTTCACTAAGAGAATGGGGTCTCGCTAAGCGAAACCTTGTTTTTGCCTTTTCCTTATTTTCTTCTTTTTCTGCAAAACGGAATAAGTCGCAATCTTATCATATGTCTTATGGATCGAAGCATGGTAAGGCATATAATGCATGTGTGGGATAATACAGTGTGTATGTCTTACAAATGTGACCTGACAATTTCTGCTATGGGAAATTAAACGACTTGCGGACGAGGTAGAGATAGAAGATGTTGGATTGAGTACTTTTGTGAAAGGGAAGCCGCCACCGTTTAATGGTGACTTCAATCCGAAGGGAACAGAACTCTGGATACATGAGATGGAGAAAATCTTTACGGCAATGCACTGTCGTGAGGACAGGAAGTTGACCTATGCATCCTTCATGCCGATGGGAGGTGCAGGGCTATGGTGGAAAGGCAAACAGAGAATGCTTGGAGCAGAAGGAAGAGTGATTAACCGAGGGCTATTTTGAGAATGTTTTCTAGAGGAATATTTCCCCAGATTGATGACGAGAGAAATAGGGTTCGCTATAGATATCGTACTAGGAACTGGATCGATTTTGATAGCACCTTATCTAATGGCTCTAGCGGAGTTAATAGAGCTGAAAAAGCAGTTGGACGATATGTTGGATAAGGAGTTTATAAGATCAAGTGCTTCACCATGGGGAGCGTCGGTACTGTTTGTCAAAAAGAAGGATGGAAGTTCGAGGCTGTACGTGGATTATCGACAGCTGAACAAGGCGACAGTCAAGAATAAGTATCTGTTGCCTAGGATTGACGATTTGATGGACCAGTTGAAAGGAGTAGTAGTATTTTCAAAGATTGACTTAAGATCTGGTTATCACCAGATTCGAGTCAAGAGAGAGGATGCTTTTAGGAGCCGATATGGACACTACGAGTACCTGGTTATGCCTTTTGGCGTAAATAATGCTCCAGCAGTGTTCATGGATTACATGAATCGGATCTTCCGACCGTTCTTAGATAAGTTTGTTGTTGTGTTTATCGACGACATTCTTATTTATTCCCTCAATCAGGAAGAACATCAGGAACGTCTTAGGATTGCGCTTCAAGTGTTAAAGGACCGACAACTTTATGCAAAGTTGTCCAAGTGTGAATTCTGGTTAGGCGAAGTACAATTCTTAGGTCATGTGATTAATCGTGATGGGATAGCGGTAGATCCCGCAAAGGTTGAAGCTGTGGTACAATGGGAAAGTCCTAAGTCGGAAAGTGAGATACGGAGTTTCCTAGGACTAGCTGGATATTACCGAAGGTTCATTGAAGGATTCTCAAAAATCGCGTTGCCAATGACGCAACTAACACGGAAGGGAATATCCTTTGATTGGACGGATGAATGTGAGAAGAGTTTTCAGGATCTGAAAAAGAGGCTGACTACGTCACCAGTATTGACGTTACCGAATTCTTCAGGACCGTTTGACGTGTACTGTGATGCGTCATACCAAGGATTGGGTTGTGTTTTAATGCAAGACCGGAGAGTGGTAGCATATGCTTTGCGGCAGCTAAGAATTCATGAGAGGAATTATCCGACTCATGATTTGGAGCTAGCAGCTATAGTGTTTGCTTTAAAGATATGGCGACACTATTTATATGGAGCTAAGTTTATAGTGTACAGTGACCACAAGAGCTTAAGGTATCTATTTGATCAGAAAGAGTTGAACATGCGGCAGAGGAGATGGATGGAATTCATAAAGGATTATGAATTTGATCTACAGTACCACCCAGGAAAGGCCAACGTGGTGGCAGATGCATTGGGTCGGAAATCTTTGCATATGTCCGCTATGATGGTGAAAGAACCAGAACTGTTGGAACAGTTCAGGAATCTGAACCTGGACGTGGAGTTATCCAGAGATAAGATAAGTTTAGGAATGATCACTATCACTAGTGATTTTCTGAACTTGATCTGGAAAAGCAAGGAGAAGATCAGTACCTACAGGAAAAGAACCAGATGGTAGAAGAAGGAAGGACTTCCGAGTTCAAGAAGGGTACTGATGGAATCCTGAAGTTTGGAGACAGGATATGTGTGCCTAAGGATAGTGAAGTTAGGAACATGATCTTGGAAGAAGCACACAAGAGCAAACTGAGTTTTCATCCTGGATCTACAAAGATGTATCAGGACCTAAATGGAATGTTTTGGTGGCCTGGGATGAAGAAGGAAGTAGCAGAATATGTCCAATCTTGTATAGTGTGTCAAAAGGCAAAGATTGAACACCAGAAACCAGCAGGGTTATTGCAATCATTGGACATCCCAGAATGGAAATGGGATAGCATTGCCATGGATTTTGTTTCCGGATTGCCGAGGACGCAACAGAGATGCGACGCAGTTTGGGTAATCGTTGACAGGCTTACGAAATGTGCTCATTTCTTGCCGATCAACCAAAGGTATTCTTTGGAAAGATTAACCCAGATTTACATCAAAGAAGTGGTGAGATTACATGGAGTACCTTCGAGTATAATTCCGGACAGGGATCCGAGATTTACTTCCAGGTTTTGGCAGAGTCTAAATGGTGCATTGGGAACTAAGCTCAGAATGAGTTCAGCTTATCATCCGCAGACGGATGGTCAGTCTGAGAGGACGATCCAATCGTTGGAAGACCTTTTAAGAGCATGTGTTTTGGAAAACACAGGAAGTTGGGACGAGTTCCTTCCATTTATTGAGTTCACATACAATAATAGTTTCCACTCGAGTATCGGCATGGCGCCATACGAGGCACTGTATGGACGAAAGTGCAGAACACCACTCTGTTGGTATGAGACAGGGGAGAATCAGTTGATAGGCCCAGAGATGGTACAGCGAACGACGGAGCAAGTTAAGAAAATTTGAGAAAAGATGAAAATCGCACGGGATCGAAAAAGGAGCTACAGTGACAAGAGGGGGAGACCTTTGGAGTTCCAGGAAGGCGATCATGTCTTTATGAGAGTCACACCAAGAACTGGATTCGGTAGGGCAATCAAATCCAGAAAGCTTACCCCTAGATTCAATGGACCATTTCAAATTCTTCGCCGAATTGGTCCAGTTGCCTACCAAATTGCCTTACCTGCCAACCTTTCCAATATTCACAATGTATTCCACGTATCCCAACTCAGAAAATACCATCCTGATCCATCACACGTGATAGAGCCCAAATCAATCCAGGTAAAGGGAGAACTTGGAATACGAAGCGTTGCCTATACGGATTGACGACACGAGGGTGAAAGAACTCCGCGGAAAGCAGATTCCCTTAGTCAAAGTCATAAGGGATGCTACCACAGGAGATGCCACCTGGGAACGTGAAGAGGATATGCAGCAGCGGTAACCACATCTATTCTAAGGTACATCGAATTTCAAGGACGAAATTCTTTTTAAGGGGGGTAGTAATGTAACACCCCGATTTCCTTAATCTTTTAATTAATCAATAATTAATCAGTAATTAAGTAATTGTATTTTATTTGAGGGTCTAGAAACTATAATAAATTATTCCGAGGCCATAGTCAAACTCTACTCCATCGTAGGAGACTATGGTTAAGTTTTGGGCCAAAAACTCAAACGGAGCCCGATCTATGTTTTTTCGGATGATAGTGTTTTTCTACTATCAAGGACTCATTTTGGCTAACGGTCAGAACCATTACCCTTAGAATTCAATCCTCCGCCTTTTTACTAAAATGTGTCCTGACGTCCAAAAATATAAATAATATTTTATATTCGGACTGGAAATTGATCGGATAGACGATTCGAGTTGTCTTAGGGTTTTTCCAGAACCTTTAGCCAATAATTTTCATACCAGGGCTATGTTAAATTATTTGGGGACTCCTATCAGTGTCGTGAGGTGAATTGACCAAATTGCCCTTGGTTAGTTTTTACTAGTTACTTTTTATTACCTTTTACCTATTTTCTTAACTCCTAAGTTAACTCTTTAAATATACTATTTTTCACCCTCATTCTCTCATTTTTTCGGCAGAAGCAGCTCCCCCTCCTGACCCATTCTTCTTGTTCTTTCTCTTCTTTCCCTTCTTTCTCTCTTTTCTTTCGCACCATTTTTCTTCACTTTTGGAGCTTAAATCCTCAAGATTTTGTGAAGCAATCTTCACCAAATTTGAAGGAGATCATCATAGGAGGTAGCTAGTTCTCTCTATCTCTCTCAATCTCTCATTTTTCTCCTCTAAATTTCATGATTAGAAATGTTAGGATTTTTATCCCTAAATCTTCAAAAATCCATGATAAATTGTAGGAAAGTCATTTTGATACCAAACCAATTTCTATGGCCTAGGTTCATGACACACTTGCATGATCCAAGAGATTAGAGCCAAGAAATCTCTCTAGCTATTTTTTTAAGAGAGAGACCGAAACCCCCTATTGTGTAGGGTAGGGTTTTTGGTTGGTTTTTGATGTTTTGACTTGATATCTAGGATTATCACATTTAGTTAGGGTGCTATCCAAGAAATGAGAATTTTTGGAGCTCCCTAGCTATTTTTCATATTTTTCATTCAATAAGGCCGAACCCTAGGGGTAGTGTAGTAGGAGAAATCTTTGCTTTTTGAACTAATGCCTTCATTGATTATGTTTAGGGATACCTAAGGATCATTGATCCAAAAGTTAGGAATTGTTCGACATCCCTAGCCTAATTAACTAAATAGGGGCCGTAGCTATTCCTAAGGAATTAGGGAGTTTTTGATTTAACTGTATTGATTTCTGGTTGTGTTTTTTTGTATAAAATCGGACAGGATTCGAACATCCGACAGCGCACCCGACTGACAGCTGCGGAGTCGTAGCCGGAGCTGCTCGAGGAAATCACTAAGGTGGGGAGAAAGAACTAATATCGTCGGGAAGGCAAGCTTAGTATAGAGTATATATATCTGTGTAGGGGAACCCTTAAACCCTACTAGAGGTTGAGCCCTGGATAAAGTGTCTAGACCCTAGGTGTGGATACTTTTGGGCTATCACCGCTAAGTTGATATTATGAATGATGAGACTGATTGAGGTTGATTGTGTTGAATTATTTAATTGATTACCTGTTGATTTTGTTTTGGTGAACTGTCTGTTTGATGAATTATTGCCTGAATTTATGATGATAACTGTACTGGAAAGATCTTCTGTTGCGATGTTTATTGTGATTGGTTGGTTAAGTGTTGATGAGAGTATGGTGAGCGATGATGTTGTTCGGGTTGATATCGTTGTGGTCCCGACCGTGGAGCCGTGGCTCGTAGACGCAAGGCGTTGTGATGCTGATGCTGATGTGATGTTGATGATGATGTGATGTTGATGTTGATGATTGACGTTGACGTTGATGTGATGCGATGTGTCGTGGTCGTCGACGAGTGTTTAGGCATGAGGTCCCGATATCAACCTGCGATGGATGCTTGTTGTATTTTCATAACATTTCATACCATAGCATTTGGTCCCAAAGGGGGATGTCCAATTGGGGACGTTACGTAAAATCCCGAGGCGGGATATGATGTGATGTGATGTGATGTAATCCCGACGGGGATGTCCAATTGGGAACGTGATGTATCGGTCGACATGCATATAGGGAAGACAGCATATACATAGGGACTAGTATCCCTCCTATAGGCTTATTCGAGAGAACGATGTTTGAGATGATTGTGATTGGGTGACTTAAGAGATGGATGAGGTTGTGTTATATATGTTATCTGTGTTGTGTGATGTATATATATATATATATATATATATATATATATATATATATATATATATATATATATATATATATATATATATATATATATGTTATACTGATACTCCTCTCCCATATTGATGATATATGTTTCTTATCTCCCGCTATTTTTCTGTATGTGTTCCTCTTATCTTATGGGAAGACCCCGAGGAGGAACCTGTTGCTGAAGAGCTGGACGGCATTCCTTACGAGCCTGACGCTGGAGGACGTGCCACGGACCCTAGCCTCGAGAGGTTGGGCAATGATCGTGGCTAGCCGGAGAGCTGTCTCTTGGCTTAGTTATGTATTTTGATCTCAGTCTGTACTGATATACACTATGTACTGATGGGGCAATGCTGTATGTGATATATTTCTTTATATTTGAAGCTGTGTACTCTGAAGCGTAGCGTGCTGTTTATTGTTTTGCTTCCGCGTTAAATATCCCGCTTTGCTTCGTTTTAATAAGGCGCGCTAACGTTTATTATGCGATTAAGATTAGGTAATATCTTAGGTTTTACTGATGGGACGGCGAGTCGTCTCAATGTCGCCGGCAGAATTGGTGGAATTGAAAAAGCAATTAGATGACATGTTGGGAAAAGAATTCATCAGGCCAAGCGTTTCACCATGGGGAGCACCCGTTTTATTTGTTAAGAAGAAGGATGGGAGTTCGAGATTATGTGTCGATTACCGACAGCTGAATAAGGTAACTGTCAAGAACAAATATCCTTTGCCAAGGATAGATGACCTGATGGATCAACTGAAGGGAGCAGCTGCATTTTCTAAAATTGATTTAAGATCTGGCTACCATCAGATTAGAGTTAAGAAGGAAGATATACCAAAGACGACGTTTAGGACTCGGTACTGACATTACGAGTACCTAGTTATGCCCTTCGGTGTAACGAATGCTCCAGCAGTGTTTATGGACTACATGAACCAGATTTTTCGACCATTCTTGGATAAGTTCGTGGTTGTATTCATGGACGATATCCTTATCTACTCACCAACTAGAGAGGAACATGAGGAACATCTTCGGATCGTGCTTCAAGTCTTAAACGATAGACAACTATATACGAAACTGTCCAAATGTGAATTCTGGCTAGAAGAGGTACAATTTCTGGGGCATGTGATCAATAAAGAAGGTATCGCAGTGGACCCGGCAAAAGTGGAGCCAGTAGTCCAGTGGGAAAGTCCAAAGATAGTTAGTGAAGTAAGAAGTTTTCTTGGATTGGCTGGATACTACAGAAGATTCATAGAAGGCTTCTCAAAGATTACGTTACCTATGACGCAATTGACAAGGAAAGGCGTGACATTCGAATGGACAACTGAGTGTGAAGCCAGTTTTCAAGAATTGAAGAAACGGTTAACTACGTCACCGGTGTTGGTGTTACCAGACCCTTTAGGACAATTTGAGGTGTATTGTGATGCATCATATCAAGGACTAGGATGTGTGCTCATGCAAGAGGGGAGAGTTGTGGCTTATGCTTCAAGACAATTAAGAATTCATGGAAGAAACTATCCGACTCATGACTTAGAATTAGCAGCAATAGTATTTGCTTTGAAGATCTGGAGGCACTATCTCTATGGAGCGAAGTTTAATGTCTACAGTGATCACAAAAGCCTTAGATATCTGTTTAATCAGAAGGAACTCAACATGAGACAAAGGAGATGGATGGAGTTCGTCAAGGACTACGAGTTCGAATTGCATTACCATCTAGGGAAGGCTAATGTGGTAGCAGATGCTCTGAGTAGGAAATCACTGCATGTATCTGCTATGATGATCAAAGAGCTAGAATTGGTGGAGCAGTTCAGGGATTTGAATCTAGGGGGAGAATGTTTCAAAGGTAAGATGTGTCTGGGAAGACTCACGATCACCAGTGATTTTCTCGAGACAGTTAAGGAGAAACAAGAGGCAGACCAGTTTCTTCAGAAAATGAAGAACTTAATTCCCCGTCAACGGACCTTAGAGTTTAAGGTAGATGTAAATGGAGTCCTCAGGTTCAGAGATAGAATATGTATACCAGACGATAACGAAGTTTGAAGAATGATCTTGGAAGAGGCACATAAGAGTAAGTTAAGTTTCCATCCAGGTGCCACAAAGATGTACCAAGATTTGAAAAAGATGTTCTGGTGGCCTGGAATGAAGAAAGAAGTTGCAGATTATGTGTTGTCTGCTTGACGTGCCAAAAGGCGAAGATCGAACATCAGAAGCCTGGCGGATTACTACAGTCACTGGATATCCCGGAATGGAAATGGGACGGGATTGCCATGGATTTTGTAACCGGGTTACCAAGGACTCAGAAGAGGCATGATGCCATATGGGTGATCATTGATAGGCTGACAAAATGTGCCCATTTCCTGCCTATTGGTGAAAGTTACTCATTGGAGAGGTTGAAACAGATCTATATCAGAGAAATAGTAAGGTTACATGGAGTGCCTGCCAGCATCATATCTGACAGAGATCCGAGGTTTACATCAAGATTTTGGAAGCAATTGCACAGTGCATTGGGGACCAAACTGAGATTGAGTTCAGCTTACCATCCCCAGACGGATGGACAGTCAGAGAGGACAATCCAATCATTGGAAGATTTATTGAGAGCTTGTGTACTTGAACATATGGGGAGTTGGGACTATGTCTTACCACTGATCGAGTTTACATATAACAACAGCTTCCATGCGAGTATTGGTATGGCACCGTTTGAAGCTTTATATGGTAGGAAATGTAGAACACCGTTGTGCTGGTATGAATCGGGAGAAAGTCAGATACTCGGTCCAGACATGATTCAACAGACAACGGAACAAGTGAAGATAATCCGGGAAAAGATGAAGGCAGCTCAAGACAGGCAGAAAATTTACAGTGATAAAAGAAGAAAGCCTTTGGAATTCCAAGAGGGAGACCACATCTTTATGATAGTTACACCTAGAACAGGTATTGGCAGAGCTATCAAGTCTAGGAAGCTCACTCCAAGGTTTATTGGGCCATTCCAAATTCTTCGTCGAATTGGTCCAGTTGCATATCAGGTTGCCTTACCTCCAAATCTGTCAAACCTTCACGACGTCTTCCATGTGTCACAACTCAGGAAATAATATTCTGATCCTTCTCATATCATCGAACCAGAGTCCATACAGCTACGAGAAAATCTAGAGTATGAAGCCTTACCAGTGAATATAGTGGATCGAAGGATTAAAGAACTCCGTGGTAAGCACATTCCTCTAGTGAAGGTGGTGTGGGATGAAGTTACCGGAGATGCAACTTGGGAAAGAGAAGAAGATATGCAGCAACAGTATCCAAACCTATTCTAAAAGTTACGTCGAATTTCGAGGACGAAATTCTTTTGGGGGTAGTAATGTAACATCTCAATTTTCGCATCGGTAAAGTATAATGACAAAGTTGTAAATATCAAGATATTTTGGAGAAGTAATCATGACATGGATGACTCATGGTGGTGAGTCATGGTGGAATAATCATGATAGTGATGAGTCATGGTGATGACTCATCCACTGACTCATAACACTCAGGAATCGCGTCTCTCGTCCAATGTTTGATTTTAGCTCTACATGTCCACTTTTGAACCCACTACAGATATATTCTTACTCTACATTACTGGTAAAGAATTATGGTTAAGATTTGGGTTGACGACTCAAATGAAACCCGGTCCGCATACGAGACTACCGGAACCGGTAACGGATAAGCATAAGGTCGCTTTCAAAGCCACCTCACCTTATCCTACCTCTAAACTCATGATTACATGGGTGACTCACCTAGGTGAGTCACCATACTCATGATGGCCAACGGTGAGTCACATGGGTGACTCACCATAGTAATGATTAGGGTGTAGAAATTACAATTTTGCCCCTAAGAGGTAATGACAATTTGGCCCTTAAGTGTTTTTCTATCAACCTTACCCTTTCTTCATATATGTTCCACGCCATTCATAGATATATTTACCCTCTCATATTTCTTTCTCCTTCACTTTATTCTTTAAGTCCAAGTGTTGAAGTTTCTAGTACAACTTTTGGTGAAATTCCAATTTGCTCTTAAAAGAAATGATCATGCTCACCTTGAAAGTGAGTATAAAAGGATCCTTATCCCTCCCTTCTTATATTTTCCTCTCTTTCACGCCATCCCTCTCTCTCTCTCTCTCTACTTTCTCTCTTTTCTTTCTTCATCACCTTCAAGTCTTCATCATCTTCAAGCTTCTCTACTCTAATTTCTTCAAGGATTTTCCATAAACTTTGAGAAGTAAAGTTGTTCGTCTTGATCTTCTCTATCATCTAAGAGGTATAAATCTCATCTTTAAGCTCTTGATCTTCACTTTTATACATGGAAAATCTATGTGTTCATGTGTGTTCTTGAACTTCCAAAATTCATGAAAAATTGTAGAAAAATCATATTGATGTCAAACCAATTTTCTTGATCTAGATTTATTATCTTCTATAATAATCCAAGAGTTTGTAGTCACGAAAGCTCTCTAACCCATTTTTATGTAAGATGGCTGAATGCCCTCTAATGATGAATCCATGGAGTTTTGTTCCAAATTTTGTTAAAGGAGTGTTGATTTGAGTTCTATCACACTTAGATGTCCTTGAATTGAAAGGATTGTAATCCTACCTTAATTTTCTATGGCATGGCCGAATTCCCTATGTTGTGGAATCATGAAGTTTTGTTTCAATGTTTGATAAAAGAATGTTGATTTGATCCTATTACACTTAGATGCCTTTGAATCCCAAAAGAATTGAATTAAGAACCCCTCCTAGCTTCATTTACCATAAGAGGGCCGAAACCCTAAGTGTCCCAAATCAAGAGTTTTGTTTCAAATTCTTGAATTCCATGACTTACAGGAGTGTTATCTATGCTTAAGGATCATAGATCTAAGAGTTTGTGAAATTTTAACATTTCTAGCATTTTCCTACTTATGGGGTCGAACCTAGTTCCTAGGATTAGAGAGTTGTGTTTGATTATAATAATTATGATTATGATTTATTGTGAAGGAGGAGATCGTGTTCAATCGTTCTAAAGCGTGTACGGCTGCTGGTTGGAGGTACGGGGCTGCGGCCGTGAAAAGTGTTCGTGAACTTGTGATAGTTGCTACCTTGCTCTAAGGTGGGGGAAAGATTCATACTCATCGGGGAGGCAAGAGTAAAGTAGAATGTATTAATACGCGTAGGGGAACCTAAACCCTACTAGAGGTTGAGCCCTGACAAAGTACCTAAACCCTCGGTATATGTATCTTTGGGCTATCACCATTAAGAATACACCCTAGGTTAGATGATGATAACATGATAAATGACATGCTATGTTGATTGAGGTTGTATGCTCAATATGCTTCTATGGTTACTATGATGTGATTGTGGATATATGTTTTACCATGGTATGATAATGTACTTCATTTTATTAGTTGGTGTTATATGCCTCATTTGATGATATTTTGTGAAAAGTATGATGATGCATATGTGATTGTTGGTATGCTTAGAATTAAGCAATGATCACTTATGAATTGGGTGATGTGTTAGATAAAATCATTTGATGGTAATAAGCTACTGCACTCAACCTGGTGAAATGCTAAGGGACTGTTGATAGTCGTAGGCATCCTGCTTGGTAGGGGATGCGGTATCCTGCTTGGTAGGGGATACGTGTATTAATTGATGGGGTTGAGTTGCAGTGATTGATCAGAATGAGTCGTGAGGATTCATGTTAGTTGGATTGTGTTGTGATGTCACAGCCGCGTAGATCTGGGATTACGCGAGGTCAAACCGGAACTACAGTTAGATGCTTGGTAGGTCTACTGTGAGTTTCTGAGATCTCCGATGCGCCTTCCGACACCGGGACAGCTATTCCTATCGGGAATGGGGAATAGTGTCACCCTGCTTGGTAGGGGGTGAGCATCCTACTTGCTAGGGGATGTAATGTACCCGTGAGTGTAACGGAACTTGCTGCTCGGATGACGTTTAACTTTCATCCTACTTGGTAGGGGATGAGGTATCCTGCTTGGTAGGGGATACGTTGTGACGTAGGAATGTGGCTGCCGCGACTTCATGTAAGGTCCAGGTGCATGAGAGTGTGAGACTAATAGTTAAGTGCAAGAAACCTCGAGGATAATTGTTAATGCTAATTGTGTTTGTGTGTGATTATATGATTGTGCTATTAATGTATCTGCTTTACCTTTATCCCTAATTATGATGATATGAAATAATTATCCCCTGTTTTCATCATATTGCATGTTTTGTTAAATTGATAAAGAAGCAGAGCCAGAATACAAAGAGATGGACGGAAACTTCGTACGGATTTGATTCTGGTGGAACATCGAGGGCAAACGAGGATATTAGTTTATTACGTATGTACGGCCAGTGTTTTTTTTTTGTCTTTTGATGTAGTTTGGGCGTGTAGAGGGAGTCGTTTGTATGTATTAATACCATACTTCCTTTTGACATCTGTGTACTCTGATAATGTACGTATGTATGCATATACCGTACGTGCGTATGTTTAAAAGTTTAAATATTTTAGTATATGCAATCAGCGTGCAAACAATTATAACATAAGTGGGATTAGTTAATATCTTATGTTCTTTAATGGGATTATCCTACATAAGTGGGGTCGTCCTAGTTTCGTTTTGTCATCCATCAAAACTTTAACTAATCCTATCAAGGCATATATTCACATTCTCCCCCTTTTTGATGATGAGAAACGTCTCAAGGAGGGATTTTCTCAAGGAACGAGTTAGAGAATTTAATATTTTATAATCTCAGAGTGATGCGCAGATAATATATGCTCTACTCCCCCTCACTTTATGCAATAAAAAAAATCACTCCCCCTGAATTATGCAATACATATAACTCTCCCCCTTTTGGCATTATCAAAAAGCGAGAAAGAAATCAAGAAGATCAAGGCATATATTCAGAAAAGTAACATAAAGGTACAAACCCTCCATAATCGATTATTGTAATCGATTGTTGGTCTTCTGACTTCTAATCATTTTCTGCATTGCATGCGTAATCGATTATGCTAATCGATTATGGTTCTTCTGACTTATATAATCAATTATGTTAATCGATTATTGGATCCTGTTTTCTTATCCAAACTTAATACACAGATTAGTAGAACAGGATAAAATGTGTATTTTACTCAATGCATGACTGATTTCATATTCCTAATTCAGTTCTTATGAAAGAGAAGCTTTCCGTAGGTAATGGTTTTGTAAAGATGTCTGCGAGTTGTTTAGAGTGTTTCAACAAACTCAATCATAAAATCACCTTTTTGAACATGATCCCTAATGAAATGGTGCCGAATCTCAATGTGCTTGGTCCTAGAATGATAAACTGGATTTTTCGTGAGATTTATGGCACTAGTGTTGTCACATTTAATAGGAACAGTTTCTAGATTAATTCCATAGTCATTTAACTATTGTTTCAACCAAATTATTTGTGCACAACAACTGCCTGCCGTAACGTACTCAGCTTCGACGGTGGACAAGGCCACACTTGTTTGTTTCTTACTATGCCAAGAGACTAAGGCATTTCCTAGTAAGTGACATGTACCACTAGTACTTTTTCGATCCATTTTGCATCCCACAAAATCTGAATCTGAGTATCCTACTAGGGTGCAGTCACCCCCTTTAGGATACCATAACCCCATATTTTGTGTGCCAATGAGATATCTTATAATGCGTTTTGCCGCGGTGAGATGTGATTCCTTAGGGTTTGATTGAAAATGTGCACACATGCATACACTAAACATAATATCGAGACGACTAGTGTGACATCCACTACCCCGCATATAATAAAACATAAATAAAATCATACCTGTCTTTAAAAAATATATAGCAATTAAAATAAAAACATGTCCTCAAGGGTAATGTGCATCACATCATCTATAACGTAAAACATAGCAATCTGAAATAATCAAAATCCTTTAAAACCAAATTGCGGAAAACATAAATAATAAACATAACCCAGATCCCGATGTCACATATTAGAGCTGGTATACATATACAGATAATACATCGGAATAAAACCTAATAACATAAATCATAAATCCTAACTACTGAGAGAGATCTCCTCGGGATCACTCCTCGTCAGCATGCTCACCCTCCTCTGAATATACCACAACATATGCACAAGAATAACAAAGAGAGGGGTAAGAAACACAATCACGAATATATGTAAACGGAATGGAATAGTAATTAAGATGGCATACAACATACATCAATCAACACAGATTTAATCAATATATATATCAAAGATGCATGTCAATGCGAATGCAACATCACTACTCCGTATGCATGTGGCCAACAACTCTAACTCTGGAAAGACGATTAGGAGTGCATGTCGGGTTATCAACATGGATGATATGCCAGACCGTGGGCCATCCCTGAACACTCTCACTAATCCTGATAACGTATAGTGGCTAGTCAGGGTACTCAACATTATTCTTTAGGTCAATCCGACAATAGGTAGCTGTTGAGTCTCTAAATGTCTGACGTGCATTTACCATAGTTTTGATGAGATTAAAACAGTTATTCAATGATTTAATTGAACCCGTCTATGGTATTTAATTCATCTACTTAGTGTGCAGATTAAAACATTAAGTGTCTATATGAACTGTTCACTCGTCTGAACTTAGATAAGTTCACCCGTCTGAATTAACTTAAGTTCATACGTCTGAACTAACTAAAGTTCACTCGTCTGAACTGAGATAAGTTCACTCGTCTGAACTAGCTAAGGTTCACTCGTCTGAACTAAGAGAAGTTCACTCGTCTAATGAAGTCTTCAACCGTCTGATCAAAGGAAGACTCACCCGTCTAAAAGACTTTGCAACTGACGTCATCTCTTTGTTAAAGAGACAACCCGTCTAATAAAGCTACTCATCCGTCTACTGACTAACGTTAAAGAATACATTGGATGAAAGTTGTCTCGACTCTGATAAGGAACTTTAACAAAGTGCTTTGCCTGAACACAACTGCATCTTACACCAAAAGGGAAAGTCTTCCCTCTGCAAATAAAAAGCACGTATACAGACCTGCTGAGACCAAAGGTATATCAGAAGTCTGCATCACTCTGATGAAAGAGAACAAGCGAAGTTCCCTATGCGTTAATGGCTAATCAGAACGACTTTATTGCATTTATTGAAGATCTACAAGAAGCCAAGCCTTCAGACTTTGTGTCTAACGGCTTTAAAATCTTGAAGCCTATTTAATGAAGAAGACTTCGAAGATTCAAGCAGACAACAGAACGATCAAAGCAATCAAGAGTATTTAATCTGTGCATTTATATCTTCATTCTTTCATTATTTATTCTTCAATCATTTGAAGTTATTACGCAGTCTTTTAGAACTTCACATTTAATACACTCGTCTGAGTCCTTGTGAAAGACTTGCAAAGTGTAATCTTTTTACAACTTCTCTCAAACAATACTTGTCTGGAGCCTGAAGAGGCTAAGTGTGCAAACAATACTTATCTGGAGCTTGAAGAGGCTAAGTGTGCAAACGATACTTGTCTGGAGCCTGAAGAGGCTAGGTGTGAGAATAATACTTGTCTGTACTATAACCTAAATCAGTTATAGTGAGAAAACTTGGTGCTGCCAAGGACTGGACGTAGCCTCATTGTTAAGGGGTGAACCAGGATAAAACCTGCTGAGTGATCTCTCTTTTCCATAACTCTTTAGTTTGATTATTTGTCTTAACTATCATCTAACTAAAGGGGTTTATAATTGTGTTTATCAAACCTTTTTTTATCTTGCATGATTGTGTGTTTTCTGTGAAAACCTTCAGACCAGTTATCAGTCTGATTGACCTGTCTGTGTTTACTCGTCTATCATAACCCGTCTGTGCTTGTGAAAAAGTTTCTAAATTCCGCATAAATTGGTCAAACACCATTCAACCCCCCTTCTAGTGTTTGCATTTGTCTATTTCAGTTGGTATCAGAGCTCAGCCTCTGGGTTGAGCACCTAACAGTGTAGAGAAAAGATCCTGAAGAATAGACAATGTATTCTGGAGCAAGCTCAAGTGGGAACCCCCAACCTAAAGGTGGCTCTATAACCAGACCCCCTTTCTTCGATGGTGTAAACTACAACTACTGGAAAGAAATGTTTCACTGGTTCATCTTGTCAACAAATTCTGATATATGGGATGTCATTACTGATGGTCCTTATACTCCTCAAAATAATGATGGCTCAGACAAGCCTAAGACTCAGTGGACACCTGCAGAAAAGACAAGATGGGATCTAAACCATAAAGCCAGATATGCTATAATATGTGCTCTCAGTCCAAAAGAGTTTGAAAAGGTATGTGCTTGTGATTCTGCTAAAGAAATGTGGGACTCCTTATCTGTCACACATGAAGGAGAAGAGACAGAAGAGGAAGCCAATCTCTGTCTGATGGCCAATATAGATTCAGAACCTGAAACTGAGGTACATTCTGAACTTGAGGAATTGCATGATGCTTATGATGAAATGGTAGAGGAATCCAAAGGCTTATCTAAGGCCTTCAAATCCCTCAAGAGAGATTATGTTAAACTCCTCAGTGAGCATAAACAAAAATCTCAAGAGTGTGAGATGCTGGCCAAAGAGAATAGCCAGCTGAAGACTGAAAAGTCTGATGAAGCTTCAATCTCAAGTGAAACATCACATTCTGAAGAAGTGGTCCCACTTCAACAGAAAGTGAAGGAGCTCACTTCTGATCTTGCTAGATTTGTTAATGGCAGAGATAATCTGACAAAACTGCTAGGATGTCAGAGACACTCTCTTAACAAAGAAGGCATTGGATATGATCATCAAGCTGATCATAAAGTATCAACAAAATCTTCAACTGTCTATGTTAAACCCACTCCAGTTAGAATTACACCCGTCTGTAACTTCTGTGGAAAAGCTGGACATGTTATGTCTAAGTGTTTTCACAAGAAGAAGAGGAAGTCTTCACAGACTCCTAGAACTAACAGAAAAGGACCCAGAAAAATATGGGTACCTAAGGATAAAATAATTTCTGTTGCAGACATCCTTAATAGGACAAACCAGACGCCTCTGCTGGTACCTGGACAGTGGCTGCTCGCGACATATTACAGGAGAAAGGTCTATGTTCCAAGACCTCCAGTCTGAGAATGGTGGATTTGTTGCCTTTGGAGGCAATCAAAAAGGAAGAGTAATTGGTGTTGGTACAATTGGTGGTAAACCCCCTCTTCCCTCTATCTCAAATGTGCTTATCGTGGAAGGACTAAGACACAATTTACTTAGCATAAGTCAATTATGTGTAGTGGATTTGATGTCTCCTTCACTAAGAATGAATGCATAGTCAAAGACAAGAGTGGCAAGACCCTCTTTTCAGCTAATAGACAGCAAAATCTTTATAAGATTGAGCTAACTGAACTCTCAGATCAAAGTGTAACCTGTCTGATGTCTAAAGAGGATGAAAGATGGTTATGGCATAAGAAACTAGGACATGCTAGTATGAAACTTATTTCGAAATTGAAAAAGGATAACCTTAATTGTGAGAGGATTGCCTGATATTAGTTTCAAGAAAGATGTTTTATGTGATGCATATCAGAGAGGTAAACATGTAAAATCAAGTTTCAAATCAAAAAACTTGTATCAACCTCTAGACCTCTTCAGTTGTTACACATGGATCTGTTTGGACCAGTTAGTGTTACCAGTTTAGCTGGAAGGAAATATGGTGTAACACCTCGATTTTCGAGTTTTTCTTTTAATCAGTATTTATGAACTTATATTTTATTCGAGGTCTTAGAAAGGCATAGAAAATATTCCTAGGCCATAGTCATGCTCAGCGATATCGTACGAAGCTACGATTAAGTTTTGAGTCGAAAACTCAAACGGAGTCCGATCGGCGTTTTTACACTGACAGTATGATTTTATTGCTCAGGGGACCTCAGCTGGACCTGTGAACGAGACAGTAAGTCTTAGAATTCGATTCTCTACGTTTTGGTTAAATTTTGCAAAAAATTCAAAAAAATCATTTCCTGACCTCCATTCGAGCGAAATCTTCAATCGGGTGGAGAACGGAGCCGCGTATGGACTTACCAGGACCCGACAATGGATAATCTTGATATCACATCATGTCAAATCACTTGGGAGAGCATGCCAGAGTCGTCATGACGATCGGGAATTTCAGGACGCAAAATTACCAAAATACCCCTAACTTCAGCATTTTCACCTTTTACCATTTTACCCTTTGAACCAAATGACCTTTTTACCCTTAATGAACTCTTTAGAAGGCTGGAACAGCCTCCTCCAGCCCCATTATCACGCAGCCAGCCCTCCCAAAACAATAACTCCATTGTTGTTCTTGAAGAAAAATCCTTTCCTCCTTGAAAACCTTGATCCACTTGTTGAAATCACTTGATTTCTTGACCAATCTTCCTCCATTTTAAGGTAAGATCACTTCTATGGTCTCATATCTTCTTGAATCTCTTTCAATATCAAGATCAAAACTCCATTTTCATGAAACTCATTCTTAGATCCAAAACTTTGAAAATCCATAGGAAATTGTAGGAAAATCCTTTGGATGTGAAACCAAGTTCTTTGAACTCACCTCATCACCCTCTATCTAAACCCAAGAGCTCATGATCCAAGTCTCATCCTAGCTCTAAAATCCCAAAATGGCCGAACCCAAGTAGTGGTGATGAATAGTGTTTTTGTTCAAATTTTTGATTTCTAACTCTTGATTCCATCCTTAGCTTTCCTAGTATCCTTGAATCGATGGAAAACCAAATCAATTCCTAGCCTAGATTGCCCTATATGGCCGAGAGCTTCATGGGGAAAATCCATGAGTTTTGTTTCACATTTTTGAGTCATAGGACTTGAAATGGTGTTAGCTAAGTTCATGAACCAACCATCCAAAAGTTTGGAACCAAATGAGATACCTAACCCTTTTTACCTTTCATGGCCGAACCCTATACCTTTTAAGGGAAATAAAACTTGTGTTCTTATGTTATAGATTGATGTTGATTTGTTGTTTGAATTGAATTGTGTTTGATTGTTTTAGGCGACGCGAACGGAACCGAAGCCGGAGCCGAGAACCGATTGACTTTGCATTGAACTTCCTTTGTGAGATAAAGGGAGGTAGTCATTTAAGTTTGAGTAGCTTCATAGTGCATGTTTGATATATGTGTTATGATGTCTTGAGTGATTAGAGATGAGTTTGAATGATGTATATGTATACTTATATCCTGGATAGATTGGATGTTAAGTGTTGTGCATAATTGCTATTCGATATAACTATGGCATGGATGCCTTGAGTGATATCATTGTGATATTGAACTGTTGATATATATCTATACATATATTTATATCCTGGATGAGCATAGGACTGGCTATGTCTCGATAATTGTTAAAAGACTCGAAATCCAAAATCTATGTTTTGAAAACCGTGTTTGAAATTAAAAAGTGGTTTTTGGAAAACGTGTTGCTTTTCAAAAAAAGTGAAGTTTCCTTTTTGAAAAGTGTGTTCCTTGAAATTAAAAAGTGATTTTGTGAAAAGTCGTGCAAAACGTATTTTATTTTGGTAAAGCGTTTTAAAAAGACGTGAAACCTTAGAAAACGGTTTTTGTTTTCAAGAAAGGTGTTTTTCCCGGAAAATGTTCCCTTGATTAAAAAGATGTTTTATTTCACGAAAATAAAAGTGTATTTTGTTTCCCAAGTTTTTTTGAGAAAGTTTGACGAAAAGTTTGAGACGCACCCGAACCTAGTGGCCGAGACGTCGGGGCTAGTGTTTTGTGGATTGAGCACTCGGACTTCGTGTCCTGTGTTTTTGATATGAGTGGGCTTAATGCCTTTTTGAAACGAGTCGTGGACTTTATGTCTCGACATTTGAAAGAATGAACAAAAAGAAAACAGAAAACTTTCTGTGTACATGCATGAACCGGCATACATGCCATTTGAAACCGAGCTACAACTCTAGTAGTCTAGAATAAAGTCAGTCAAGACCACTAGGTCTATAGAGGCATTCTGTGTTCAAGATCCCACAAGTGGCCGGTGGCGTAGCAACCCCGGGTCATGGTAAATCGGCTGCCAAACACGAATGAACTCGATCAGATACTGGCGTATTCAGGATACGGTTATGACGTGGTACACTAGAACAATTGGAGTTCGGACCTAAATAGAGAGGCCAACTCATGAGAACAATTGTGTTACGGGTGTTACTACGACCTATCGCTCGATGTTGGGAAGTTAGAATCTCCGGAGTACATGAATTAGAAAGATGATATTGAAGTCTCATGCATTATTATAACTGATGATAGTGTTTGGGATGTTGTATTGTATTATATAAATAACTGTTCATATAATTGTATTTATCTGTGGATGTTTATACATCTGTTTGTCGCTTGTGCGGCTATCGTGGTAACTTTATATGAGTATCTCACATTTGCCTGTACATGTTGGACACCTTGTTGTGTTTTGGAACACATGTACAGATGTTGATCATAGGTCCCCGCGGAGACGTGAGGACTCGGACGATGGAAACTTTTGAAGGAGCCGACGTTGGGTTGTACCCCAATGGCTACTTTTAGCCGATTAGCTTAGGGGTCTTTTGTTTTGAGTAGTCTTATTTTATTACTGCACGTATGTCGAACTTATTTCTTAAGTCTGTAATTTGATATATATTAGACCAGGTTTTATGTTATGTTTATGTTTTTATGAACAGTGAATATCAATGTGTGATGTGAAATTTATTTCTTCGTCTTGAGTTGTTTGCCTATGCATGTAGAAAATTTTCAGAACCGCGTTTTCGAACGTAGCTACTTAATTAAAGTATTTTCCGAAAGCAACCAGCATTTTATTTTCTTGTTTTATTCCGCATTAGAGTTCGTGTACGTAGCACCCGCGAGGGGGGGTGTTACATTAGTGGTATCAGAGCTGGTCGAGTCTTTCGGGAATCCTTGGGAAGTGAGTCTGTTATGTTTATGTTGTGTGATCTCTGTGAACCTTGTTTGAATTGTTTCTCTGTTGAAGCAATGGGCGTTGACACACTAGTTTTGATTTACGTTTCCTTATTAAGGTATGTTTGGTTTGCCTTGTAGGGAGACATGAATCTTAGAGGTGGTCGTGGTGGAGGTCACGGCATTGTTGACAACAATGTTGATGCCAACAACATGAATCGGGCTATCCAGGCCATGGCTGATATGGCGGCTGCTGTTGTTGAACAGACAGCAACGATGGCTCAACAGAATCAACAGAACCAACAGAGAGCTAATCTTGTTGCTGGTGCCAGAGGGTTAGTCGATTTTCGGCGTCATGATCCTCCATAGTTTCACGGGGACTGTGACCCGGAAAAGGCTGACCTGTGGCTGCAAGAAATAAAGAAGATTTTTGCTGTTCTGCACTGCCCCGAAGAAGTGAAGGTGGACTATGCCACATTTCTGTTTCTGGGTGACGCAGAGTATTGGTGGGGAGGAACCAGACAACTGCTGGAAGCCAATAACCAAGACATCACTTGGGGAGTATTCCACACCAAGTTTCTAGACAAGTACTTTCCCCAAAGTGCCAGAACGGAGAAAGAGCAAGAATTTCTAATGCTGCAGCAGAGGGATATGACTGCCGGGGAATATGCGGCGAAGTTTGAATCACTCGCCAAATATTTCCGCTTTTTCCAAGCCCAACCTGACGAGGACTGGAAATGCGAAAGGTTTGAAGGCGGTCTGCGCTTCGAGATCAAGGAGTCGGTGTTGCCACTAGAGATCCGTACCTTCCAAGCTCTGGTGGAGAAGTGCAGAAAAGTGGAAAAGATGAGAAGCGGAAGGGAGAACAAGGGTACTGCAAGAGGACCGTCTAGGTCAAGGAACCTGAACCAATACCAGCAACAGAAAGGGAAGCAGTCCCAGAAGAAGCCGTATTCCCGACCTCAAGGGAATTGTCAAAAACAACAACCTTATCGTCCTATTGCTTCTGCTTACGGTGGTGGGAGCAGAAACGACCCGAACCAGGGCCGAGGCCAGAGATGTTTCAAGTGTGGGCAACCCGGACACCCAGCTGATAGCTGCAAACTGAAAGGAGTTCTATGTTTCCAATGCGGGGAGATAGGACATTTCGCGAGGGAATGCCCTACACCAAAGCCCGAGCCGACTGTCAACAACATGCGGACTGCTAGACCCACAGCGAGGGGAAGGGTTTATACCATGAGTGGCGCTGATGCCTCCAAATCTGATGATCTCATACAAGGTAGTTACGTCATAGCTGGTAATCTCCTAACTGTACTATTTGATTCGGGTGCGACACATTCGTTTATCTCTTTGAATTGTGTGAGACAATTAGAGTTTCCTGTTTCTTCGCTGTCTTTTGATTTGATTGTCACAACTCCAACTGCTAAGCCTGTTACTGTTAATACAGTATGTTTGAATTGTCCTGTTATTGTTCATGATAGGAACTTTCTTGTTGACTTAATATGTTTGCCTTTGACTCAATTGGATGTGATCCTAGGCATGGATTGGTTATCTTCCAACCATATCCTTTTAGACTGTGCACATAGAACCTTAGTTTTTCCTGACCCTGAGATTTCTGGATTTATAACTGCCAACCAAGTAAGAGCTTCTTTGAAAGAAGGAGATCAGGGATACATGCTTCTATCCTGTTTAGAAATCGAGAGGGACGTTGTCTTGAGCGATGTGCCGGTTGTCAAAGATTTTCCGGAAGTTTTTATAGAGGACGTACTAGGTTTGCCACCTGTGAAGGACATCGAGTTTGCGATCGACTTAGTTCCAGGATCCGGTCCGATCTCTATAGCTCCTTATAGGATGTCACCTACGGAGTTAGCCGAGTTGAAGACTCAACTAGAGGATCTGATGTCCAAGCGGTTTGTGAGGCCAAGTGTGTCCCCGTGGAGAGCACCAGTGTTGTTGGTGAAAAAGAAGGACGGAAGTTCAAGACTATGTGTGGATTATCGTCAACTCAACAAGATAACGATCAAGAACAAGTATCCTCTACCCCGCATAGATCACTTGATGGATCAACTTCAAGGAGCCGCTGTCTTTTCAAAGATAGATCTGAGATCCGGTTACCACCAGATCAAAGTAAAGAACGAGGACGTACCCAAGACTGCATTCAGGACTCGTTATGGTCACTATGAGTACCTCGTGATGCCTTTCGGAGTGACGAACGCGCCTGCTATCTTCATGGACTATATGAATAGGATTTTCCGTCCGTTTTTGGATCAGTTTGTCGTCGTGTTTATAGACGATATTCTCATCTACTCGAAAAGTTCCGAGGAGGATGAGGAACATCTACGACAAGTTTTACAAATCCTTCACAAGGAGAAGTTGTACGCAAAGCTGCCCAAGTGTGAATTTTGGCTGGATGAAGTCAAATTCTTAGGACATGTGATTTCGAAGGAAGGAATTGCCGTCGATCCTACGAAAGTAGAAGCAGTACTTCTGTGGGAGAGACCCAAGACTGTGATGACAGAAATCCGCAGTTTCGTTGGACTAGCTGGTTATTATAGAAGGTTCATCGAAGGATTTTCGAAGATTGTTGCACCGTTGACTCAACTTACGAGGAAGGACCAACCGTTTATGTGGACTGACAAGTGTGAGGAAAGTTTTCAGACGGTGAAGGAACGTTTGACAACCTCACCAGTGTTAGTACTACCTAAGCCAGACGAACCGTACGAAGTGTACTGTGATGCCTCGCATCAAGGTTTAGGATGTGTGCTTATGCAACATCAGAAGGTTGTAGCGTATGCTTCACGCCAGTTGAAGACTCATGAGAGGAATTACCCGACGCACGACCTTGAGTTAGCTGTTGTGGTTTTTGCACTAAAGATCTGGAGACACTACTTATATGGATCTAAGTTCGATGTCTTCAGTGACAAAAAAAGTTTGAAGTACCTGTTCGATCAGAAGGAACTTAACATGAGGCAGAGACGTTGGATGGAGTTTCTTAAAGACTATGACTTCACTTTGTTGTACCACCCTGGGAGAGCAAATGTCGTTGCAGATGCTCTGAGTCGGAAGACCCTACACATCCTTGCAATGATGGTTAAAGAGATAGAATTGATAGAACAGTTTCGTGATCTCAACCTAGTTGTGGAAGTGAACCACGAGAGGATTAGCTTGGGAATGATTAAGGTATCTAGTGGACTGATGGAGACGATCCATGAACAACAAGCAATTGATGAGTACCTCCAAGAGAAAAAGGAGTTTCTGGGACAAGAAAAAGCTGCAGAGTTCAGTATAGGAACTGATGGTATCTTGAGATGCAATGGACGAGTTTGTGTGCCAAGCAACCCGGAGATGAGGAAGATGATTCTAGAAGAAGGACACAAGAGCAAGCTGAGTATTCACCCTGGATAAACCAAAATGTACCAAGATCTGAAACAAAAGTTTTGGTGGCCAGGAATGAAGAAGCAAGTGGCTGAGTATGTAGCATCATGTTTGACCTGTCAGAAAGCGAAGGTAGAACATCAACGACCTGGAGGGATGCTTCAATCCTTGGATGTACCCGAATGGAAATGGGAGAGCATTTCAATGGATTTCGTGGTGGGACTGCCGAGGACTTCTAAGAGTTTTGATTCGATTTGGGTGATCGTTGATAGGTTAATGAAGTCAGCACACTTCTTACCTGTTAAGATCAACTACTCAGTGGAGAAGTTAACGGAGCTGTATATCAGAGAAGTAATCAGACTACCTGGAGTGCCTTCAAGCATAGTCTCTGATAGAGACCCAAAGTTCACGTCACATTTTTGGCAAAGTCTGCATCAAGCTTTAGGAACAAAGATAAGGCTAAGTTCAGCCTATCACCCTCAGACTGATGGACAAACAGAGAGAACGATACAGTCGTTGGAAGATCTGCTGAGAGCTTGTGTTCTAGACCATGGTGGAAGTTGGGATGATCTGTTGCCTCTTATAGAATTCACCTACAACAACAACTATCATTCTAGTATAGGGATGGCACCCTATGAAGCCTTGTATGGACGAAAGTGCCAGACACCGTTGTGTTGGTACCAGGATAGAGAGAACATGATCATAGGCCCAGAACTTGTGCATCAAACAATGGAAAAGATTAAACAGATTCGGGAAAAGATGAAAACGGCACAGAGCAGACAAAAGAGCTACTCAGATAAGAGAAGATGACCGCTCGAGTTTCAAGAAGGTGAACACGTGTTCCTGAGAGTCACATCTACGATTGGGGTAGGTAGTGCGATTAAGTCCAGAAAACTCACTCCCAAATTCATTGGACCTTACCAAATTCTTCGGCATATTGGTCCAGTAGCTTACCAGATTGCCTTACCACCTTTTCTGTCCAACATTCATAATGTTTTTCATGTCTCACAACTTCGGAAGTATATTCCTGATCCGTCTCATGTAATCGAACCTGATATAGTACATTTACGAGAAAACTTGTCTTATGAGACATCGCCTGTGCGAATCGTTGATAAGAGCATCAAGCAACTCAGGGGAAAACAAGTTCCCTTAGTCAAAGTCATTTGGAACGAAGCAACTGGAGACGCAACGTGGGAGCTCGAGGACAAGATGAAGTTACAGTATCCCGATCTTTTTCAAGGTACGTAATTTCGAGGACGAAATTTTTTTTTAGAGGGTTAGTAATGTCACAACCCGATTTTCGAGTTTTTCTTTTAATCAGTATTTATGAACTTATATTTTATTCGAGGTCTAAGAAAGGGATATAAAATATTCCGAGGCCATAGTCATGCTCAGCGATATCGTACGAAGCTACGATTAAGTTTTGACTCGAAAACTCAAACGGAACCCGGTCTGCGTTTTTACACTGACAGTATGATTTTACTGCTCAGGGGACCTCAGATGGACCCGTGAACAAGACAGTAAGTCTTAGAATTCGATTCTCTACGTTTTGGTTAAATTTCGTAAAAATTTCAAAAAAATCATCTCCTGACCTCCGTTCGAGCGAAATCTTCAATCGGGTGGAGAACGGAGCCGCGTATGGACTTACCAGGACCCTACAACGGATAATCTTGATATCACATCATTTCAACTCACTTGGGAGAGCATGCCAGAGTCGTCATGACGATCGGGAATTTCGAGACGCAAAATTACCAAAATACCCCTAACTTAAGCCTTTTCACCTTTTACCATTTTACCCTTTGAACCAAATGACCTTTTTACCCTTAATGAACTCTTTAGAATGCTGGAACAGCCTCCTCCAGCCCCATTATCACGCAGCCAGCCCTCCCAAAACAAGATCACCTTTGTTCTTCTTGAAGAAAAATCCTTTCCTCCTTGAAAACCTTGATCCACTTGTTGAAATCACTTGATTTCTTGACCAATCTTCCTCCTATTTAAGGTAAGATCACTTCTATGGTCTCATATCTTCTTGAATCTCTTTCAATATCAAGATCAAAACTCCATTTTCATGAAACTCATTCTTAGATCCAAAACTTTGAAAATCCATAGGAAATTGTAGGAAAATCCTTTGGATGTGAAACCAAGTTCTTTGAACTCACCTCATCACCCTCTATCTAAACCCAAGAGCTCATGATCCAAGTCTCATCCTAGCTCTAAAATCCCAAAATGGCCGAACCCAAGTAGTGGTGATGAATAGTGTTTTTGTTCAAATTTTTGATTTCCAGCTCTTGATTCCATCCTTAGCTTTCCTAGTGTCCTTGAATCCAAGTGATGGAAAACCAAATCAATTCCTAGCCGAGATTGCCCTATATGGACGAGAGCTTCATGGGGAAAATCCATGAGTTTTGTTTCACATTTTTGAGTCATAGGACTTGAAATGGTGTTAGCTAAGCTCATGGACCAACCATCCAAAAGTTTGGAACCAAATGAGATCCCTAACCCTTTTTACCTTTCATGGCCGAACCCTATACCTTTTAGATGAAAGAAAACTTGTGTTCTTATGTTATAGATTGATGTTGATTTGTTGTTTGAATTGAATTGTATTTGATTGTTTTAGGCGACGCGAACGGAACTGGAGCCGGAGCCGAGAACCGATCGAGTTTGCATTGAACTTCCTTTGTGAGGTAAAGGGAGGTAGTCATTTAAGTTTGAGTAGCTTCATAGTGCATGTTTGATATATGTGTTATGATGTCTTGAGTGATGATTTAGAGATGAGTTTGAATGATGTATATGTATACTTATATCCTGGATTGATTGGATGTGAAGTGTTGTGCATAATTGCTATTCGATATAACTGTGGCATGGATGCCTTGAGTGATATCATTGTGATATTGAACTGTTGATGTATATCTATACATATATTTATATCCTGGATGAGCATAGGACTGGCTATGTTTCGATAATTGTTAAAAGACTCGAAATCCTAAATCTATGTTTTGAAAACCGTATTTGAAATTAAGAAGTGATTTTTGGAAAACGTGTTGCTTTTCAAAAAAAGTGAAGTTTCCTTTTTGAAAAGTGTGTTCCTTGAAATTAAAAAGTGGTTTTGTGAAAAGTCGTGCAAAATGTATTTTATTTCGGTAAAGCGTTTTAAAAAAACGTGAAACCTTAGAAAACGGTTTTTGTTTTCAAGAGAGGTGTTTTTCCCGAAAAATGTTCCCTTGATTAAAAAGATGTTTTATTTCAAGAAAACAAAAGTGTATTTTGTTTCCCAAGTTTTTATGAGAAAGTTTGACCGAAAAGAGAAAATGATGAACCTTTGAGACGAACCCGAACCTAGTGGCCGAGACGTCGGGGCTAGTGTTTTGTGGATTGAGCACTCGGTCTTCGTGTCCTGTGTTTTTGATTTGAGTGGGCTTAATGCCTTTTTGAAACGAGCCGTGGACTTTATGTCTCGACATTTGAAAGAATGAACGCAAAGAAAACAGAAAACTTTCTGTGTACATGCATGAACCGGCAGACGTGCCATTTGAAACCGAGCTACAACTCTAGTAGTTGAGAATAAAATCAGTCAAGACCACTAGGTCTATAGGGGCATTCTGCGTTCGAGATCCCACAAGTGGCCGGTGGCGTAGCAACCCCGTGCCGTGGTAAATCGACTGCCAAACACGAATGAACTCGATCAGAGACTGGCGTATTCAGGGTACGGTTATGACGTGGTACCCTGGAACAATTGGAGTTCGGACCTAAATAGAGAGGCCGACTCATGAGAACAATTGTGTTACGGGTGTTACTACGGCCTACCGCTCGATGTTGGGAAGTTAGAATCTCCAGAGTACATGAATTAGAAAGATGATATTGAAGTCTCATGCATTATTATAACTGATGATAGTGTTTAGGATGTTGTACTGTATTATATAAATAACTGTTCATATAACTGTATTTATCTGTGGATGTTTATACTGTTGTTTGTCGCTTGTGCGGCTATCGTGATAACTTTATATGAGTATCTCACCTTTGCCTGTACATGTTGGACACCTTGTTGTGTTTTGGAACACATGTACAGATGCTGATCATAGGTCCCCGCGGAGACGTGAGGACTCGGAGGATGGAAACTTTTGAAGGAGCCGACGTTGGGTTGTACCCCAATGGCTACTTTTAGCCGACCAGCTTAGGGGTCTTTTGTTTTGAGTAGTCTTGTTTTATTACTGCACGTATGTCGAACTTATTTCTTAAGTCTGTAATCTGATATATATTAGACCAGGTTTTACGTTATGTTTATGTTTTTATGAACAGTGAATATCAATGTGTGATGTGAAATTTATTTCTTCGTCTTGAGTTGTTTGCCTATGCGTGTAGAAAATTTTTAGAACCGCGTTTTCGAATGTAGCTACTTAATTAAAGTATTTTACGAAAGCAACCAGAGTTTTATTTTCTTGTTTTATTCCGCATTAGAGTTCGTGTACGTAGCACTTGCGAGGGGCGTGTTACATATGGATTTGTCATTGTTGATGACTATTCTAGATTTACTTGGGTACTTTTCTTAACCCACAAGGATGAGTCTTTTAAGGCCTTCTCTGTATTCTGTAAGAAAGTACAAAATGAGCAAGGTTTTTGTATTTCTAACCTTAGAAGTGATCATGGGGGAGAATTTGAAAATGAGCAAGTCAAACTGTTCTGTGAAGAGAATGGAATCTCTCACAACTTCTCTGCACCTAGAACTCCACAGCAAAATGGAGTGGTTGAGAGAAAGAACAGATCTCTGCAAGAGATGGCTAGATCAATGCTCAATGAAAATAATTACTTCTGGGCTGAAGCAGTAAACACTGCATGTTATGTGCAAAATAGAATACTTATAAGGTCTATCCTAAAGAAGACTCCTTATGAATTGTGGAAAGGTAGAAAACCCAACATATCTTATTTCCATGCATTTGGATGTGAATGCTTCATCTTAAATACCAAGGATCAACTTGGAAAGTTTGATTCCAAGGTAGACAAAGGTATCTTCATTGGATATTCTGAAGTGTCTAAGGCATATAGAGTTTTTAACTCTAGAACCTTTGTTGTTGAGGAATCTATTCATGTAAAATTCAATGATAATCTAAAGACTGATAGGGAACTATCAGATCTAGAAGATGATCTTGCAGGACTTGATCTTACCCAGCAGACGAGTCAACAGCCAGACGTATCAAAAATTGAATCTGCTGAGGAATCTGTCAGACAAGTGGAGCAAACGAGTCATCAGTCAAGTCAACATCAGAATGATGATCTCACAAGAGATTGGAAGTTCAAAGCTCATCATCCTGAAGATCTTATCATTGGAAGTCCCTCTGAAGGTGTTAGAACCAGATCTGTCTTAAGAGAGTGAAGCAATATGGCTTTTTATCTGAAATTGAACCAAAGCATATTGAGGAAGCTCTTGAAGATGAAAGCTGGATTCTTTCTATGCAAGAGGAACTTAATCAGTTCAAAAGGAATGATGTCTGTAAACTTGTCTCCAAACCAACAGACAAGCCTGTTATTGGAACAAGATGGGTTTTCAGAAACAAGCTAGATGAAGATGGCAAAGTTGTCAGAAACAAAGCAAGGTTAGTAGCTCAAGGCTACAACCAACAAGAAGGTATTGACTATACTGAGACTTTTGCACCTGTAGCTAGAATAGAAGCTATTCGCATACTCATCTCATATGCTGCACAACATCAAATTACTTTATTTCAAATGGATGTAAAAAGTGCTTTTTTAAATGGAATAATTGAAGAAGAAGTTTATGTTAAACAACCTCCTGGTTTTGAAGATAATGAAAAACCAGATTATGTTTTCAAACTTGAAAAAGCTTTATATGGTTTAAAACAAGCGCCTAGAGCATGGTATGATAGACTTAGTTCTTTTCTTATGAATAATGGTTTTATAAGAGGAAAAGTTGATACAACTTTGTTTAAGAAATGCTCAAAAGATAACTTCATAGTAGTTCAAATATATGTTGATGATATTATTTTTGGAGCTACTAATGAAAAATTGTGCGAAGAATTCTCTAAGTTGATGCAAGCAGAATTTGAAATGAGCATGATGGGAGAATTGAAGTTCTTCCTTGGACTGCAAATCAAGCAGACGTGTGATAGAATCTACATCCATCAACAAAAGTACATCAAGGAGATTCTAAAGAAGTACAAAATGGATAGCTCAAAGATCATAAAAACTCCAATGCAAACTAAGAAGCAAAGATGATGAAGGTAAAAAGGTAGACCAAACTGTCTACAGAGGTATGATTGAATCTCTTCTTTACATAACATCTAGCGGACCTGTTATTCAATTTAGTGTCTGTATGTGTGCTAGATTCCAATCTGATCCCAAAGAATCTCATCTTAAGGCTGTTAAAAGAATCTTTAGATATTTGCTTGGAACCACTAATCTTGGTTTAATGTATTTGAGAACACAAGATTACAGATTAGTTGGTTTTTGTGATGCTGACTTTGCTGGAGATAGAATTGAAAGGAAAAACACCAGTGGAGGATGTCACTTCATTGGAGCAAACTTAATCTCCTGGTCAAGCAAAAGACAGACGACTATCACACTCTCAACTGCAGAAGCAGAATATGTCTCTGCTGCAAGTTGCTGCTCACAGCTATTATGGGTAAAACATCAACTAGAAGATTACTCTATATTTGAGTATAATATACCTGTCTGGTGTGATAATTCTAGTGCTATTTGCTTAACTAAGAATCCCATACAACATTCTAAGGCTAAGCACATAGAAATCAAACATCACTTCATAAGAGATTATGTTCAGAAAGGTGTATTTGATGTTAAGTTTGTTAAAACTGAAAATCAATGGGCTGATATCTTTACAAAACCTTTAGCTGAGGATAAGTTTAAGTTTATAAGAGACAACTTGAATATACATTGCTTTGCTGAATAGCCTGTCTGATGAGTGTTAATGATACCCATCTATGTTTAATCGTCTGACTCTTTAAATCATACTCTTTATTTGAAATATTTTCTTTTAAATGGTTATTATCTTTAATGCCATTTCTTTCTCTGAGGCAAAATGTGTACATGGCTGTTTTTATTTTAAATCAAATTTTTTTAAACCTCCATATTTTTGTTGTTTTCATTTAAAATTACAACTGTCTTTGGTCTTTAAAAGGGAAAACCTTCTTTTATTTTAAAAGGTATTTCGTTCTTACGTTTTCAAATCTCTTTCTCTTCATTTTTATAACCATCAAAGAGGATACATCTGCTCAGGGGGAGCAGTTGAAGAAGCCTTTAGGCAAAACCAAAGGACAAACTTGCCTTTAACTTTTTTTTTGTTCTCTTAGTACCTTATTTGTAATTTTCTTTTTAAAATTATCTTGTACACAACCAATGATGGTTAAATACAAATTACCTCCTCTGTTTCTCTTTTTTTGATTATGACAAAAGGGGGAGAAAGTTAAATGAAAAGTAACATAAAGGTACATACCCTCCATAATCGATTATTGTAATCGATTGTTGGTCTTTTGACTTCTAATCATTTTCTGCATTGCGTGCGTAATCGATTATGCTAATCGATTATGGTTCTTCTGACTCATATAATCGATTATGTTAATCGATTATTGGATCCTGTTTTCTTATCCAAACTTAATACTAGAACAAGATAAGATGTGTATTTTACTCAATGCATGACTGATTTAATATTCCTAATTCAGTTCTTATAAAAGAGAAGCTTTCCGTAGGTAATGGTTTTGTAAAGATGTCTGCGAGTTGTTTAGATGTTTCAACAAACTCAATCATAAAATCACCTTTTTGAACATGATCCCTAATGAAATGGTGCCGAATCTCAATGTGCTTGGTCCTAGAATGATAAACTGGATTTTTCGTGAGATTTATGGCACTAGTGTTGTCACATTTAATAGGAACAGTTTCTAGATTAATTCCATAGTTATTTAACTGTTGTTTCATCCAAATTATTTGTGCACAACAACTGCCTCCCACAACGTACTCAGCTTCGGCGGTGGACAAGGCCACACTTGTTTGTTTCTTACTATGCCAAGAGACTAAGGCATTTCCTAGTAAGTGACATGTACCACTAGTACTTTTTCGGTCCATTTTGCATCACGCAAAATCTGAATCTGAGTATCCTACTAGGGTGCAGTCACCCCCTTTAGGATACCATAACTCCATATTTTGTGTGCCAATGAGATATCTCATAATGCGTTTTGCTGCGGTGAGATGTGATTCCTTAGGGTTTGATTGAAAACGTGCACACATGCATACACTAAACATAATATCGGGACGACTAGTGTGACACCCACTACCCCGCATATAATAAAACATAAATAAAATCATACCTGTCTTTAAAAAATATATAGCAATTAAAATAAAAACATGTCCTCAAGGGTAATGTGCATCACATCATCTATAACGTAAAACGTAGCAATCTGAAATAATCAAAATCCTTTAAAAACAAATTGCGGAAAACATAAATAATAAACATAACCTAGATCCCGATGTCACATATTAGAGCTGGTATACATATACCGATAATACATCGGAATAAAGCCTAATAACATAAATCATAAATCCTAAGTACTGAGAGAGATCTCCTCGGGATCACTCCTCGTCAGCATGCTCACCCTCCTCTGCATATACCACAACATATGCACAAGAATAATAAAGAGAGGGGTAAGAAACACAATCACGAATATATGTAAATGGAATGGAATAGTAATTAAGATGGCATACAACATACATCAATCAACACAGATTTAATCAATATATATATATATATATCAAAGATGCATGTCAATGCGAATGCAACATCACTACTCCGTATGCATGTGGCCAACAACTCTAACTCTGGAAAGACGATTAGGAGTACATATCCGGTTATCAACATGGATGATATGCCAGACCATGGGCCATCCACGAACACTCTCACTAATCCTGATAACGTATAGTGGCTAGTCAGGGTACTCAAGATTATTCTTTATGTCACTCCGACAATAGGTAGCTAGCCCATGTCACCTGGAACTTCCATACCCAATGTACCCTCAAGGCCGAGATAACACCCATCATTGCCTCCACTATCGCGATTCATCGTTTGCTTTCCACAAATCAACGTCAACGTATGATGCATGCTATGCTCAACAACATGCAAACACATGTCCAACCATCCACCATCATAATCAATCACATTGATTATCAACAATGACCATCCACGATGATCATCAAACAACTAGGCGCTATCAACATTGCCAATATTATCATATTGTCATTATTAGTGTTAACGTTCATTTCTATATTATCAGCCTTGAATTATGATCTCACAGTCTTTTTTCCTCATTACCCTATTCATTTCTTCTTCACAACAGAATCTGGGTGAGAAACCCAGATTCGCTAGGCGAATCGTGGCTCGCGAGGTGAGCCCGAGAGCTCCTAAACAGGTTCTCAGATTCGCTAGGCGAATCCTGGCTCGCGAGGCGAGCCCGAGAGCCCCAATATATAGTTCTCTCATTCGCCTCGGGGATTACAATCCGCCAGGCAAATCACGTCAGACCACGAATGGTCTCTCTATCTCGCCTCGCGAATGGCTATTCGCTAGGCGAATCATGATAGATGTGGGAATCTTAAGAATTTCTCTAAGTTATCCCTATGCCTTTCATCCCATCTCTCAAGAATCATCCCTATGGGTTTCCAAGACTAATCCAACAGTATCAATCTCACCTGTCATAACAACTCATTCATTATGGGGTGCCAAACATCCTAAAGCTATGTTCTTTTAATAATCCTATTTTCTTCATTGTAATGCACATCATCATCAAGTCATCATTATCAATGCACATCATACAATCTCATCAATGCATATCATATGTATATTCATACTATTCATCGCATATCATAATATTTCAATCATATCATCAAGACAAACACCCATAATCATAATCATAGAACCATAAACATATATATTTATATAATATTCACATAGGCATATACATGGCATATACATAACATACACATAATTACACTCATAGCATATACATAGGCATTTACAATGCATATAGACAAACATATAGGGGTCATGGGTTAACCCCTTCATCTTAACCTATTCCAAAACCCACATACTCATGATTATTTCTTCCCCCCATACCTGATATGACGATCACAATGAACAAAGGAAGAGAAAACTATCTGGAAAGATTGCGTCTCATGAACACTAGATCGCACGACACTTGATTTCACGATCACAGCCCCAAAGGGTTCAAGAGCAGCAACAAGGAAGAGGGATTATGATGGCAGCGATGCTCCTCAAGCGAATGCGATGAAGAACGATGAACAAAGGTGAAGTCTCCTTCAAGAATCCTTGGGATGGGTTTAGGAATCCTTGTTTAGAGAGAGTGAGGCAGTTTCTAAGAGTATTTCGAGTTAGAAAATAGGTTTAGGTCGAGTCTTATGGTGCAAATATGAGTTAGGATCATTATGGGCTGATTAGAAGCCCAAAAACACGATTGTGCTACGCGCAGATTCGCTAAGCAAATCCATTTTCGCTAGGCAAACCAGAGAGCTGCAAGAATCTGTCTGCCAGATTCGCTAGGCAAAGTTCCTTCGCTACGCGAAACTATACACTCGCCAGAATGCTTCTACAATAACGCTCATTTAATAGCGTTTGTAAATCGGAAACGATATTAAAAATGTTTGTACCCTTTTAATAGCATTTGTTAGAAGAAGTGCTATTAAAGAGTTATACTAAGATAGCGTTTGTTTCCCGAAGCGCTATCTTTTCTATTTCAAAATAATGATAAAAGAATTTGTGTCACCTAAGATAGCGTTTGTTCAGAAAACGCTATTAAAATATACACCTAAGATAGCGTTTTTTCAGAAAACGCTATTGTATGATAATTTAAGATAGCGTATCTTTTACAAATGCTATCTTAGGTAATTTTTATAACTTCCCGCACAATATAGCCTCACCCCCGCGTGCATTCCCCCACCCTAATTAATATCTTTTCTTTCTCTCACCCCCCGCGCTCATTTCATCACCCTCTCTGCCTCGGCAGTGAATGCTACGGCGATGAATGCTGCGGCGGTGAATGCTGCGGCGGAGAAAGCTTTCAGCCTCTTGCTGCCTCTCTCTCCCTCTCTCACTCTCTCTCCCTCTCGCTGAGTGCCTACGGCTCTGTTAAGGAAGTGCCACAAAGCTCCTCTGTTAGTGCAACTCAGCCTCGTCGCGCAGCCAAATTTAGGTATTAATTGAAAATTTGGACATCGCCCTTTAAGTTGTGTTCATATGTATCTCGTTGCTTCTTTGTTTTATGAGTCAATTTGAAGGGTTGAACTGAGAGCTTAGGATGGTTATTTCCTGCTTTGATTGCCAATCTTTTGTTTCATCATATTGTACTTTAGCTTGTCTTTCTCAGTTTGATTATGATACTTTAAATGTTACTCAGTTAGACAGTTGATGCATCTAGATTAGAATTTCACATGAACAAAGCAACATATTCTGAGTAAAAAAATTGTCACGATGAAAAGTTGACTCGATTTTAAGATGACCATGCTGATTGGTAGAAATTAATGCTTAATGGTATGTAATGTCACTGCTGATCTACTGCTTTGAATTTGTTACATTGTTTGATCATCTCCACTTGCATCTGACAGGAGTACTCGAGTTCTGTAGCAATTCTATGTTAGATGATATAATATATTCACCATTTAACTTAAATCAATCCATTCATTAGTCTGCATAGTATAGAAAAATCAATCCATTCATTTCAGTTTGCTTTGTTCTGTTTGTCCACAAATCATGGGCATCAAAAACTCCATGATGGGGTAATAATATACTCTCTTAGGCTTAAAGTAAAAAAGGAACCCACACTCACTCACTCCTACCATTCATAGACACAGTAGTTTGATATTTACCAAAGATCAAACCTATTTCCTTTTCCTCTCAACTCCCTTTCATGCATTCCAAAAAAAGGAGTTTTGTTAATTCTGTTTTAAATTTCTAAATCTTTTCATCATTTAATGTTTTTGGTTGAATAGGAGTTCTAGCTTGTCTATTAAGTTATCAACCACACAATGCTTTACGTAGGAGCATCAACTAGATATTAGCCCTGCAAGTGAATTAAAAGTTTGTATTGAAAAATGGTATATTTAATATATTATAATTTTAAAAGTTTTTAGCTTTCCCATTAAAGAGAGCTCTTCTTTTTCCTCTTTGCTGGACTGAGATTTTATCATTTTTCCTTTTCAGATACCACGATATTAGATTGAGATTAGCATATTGGGCTATTACTACCAGGTATTGGTATTTTATTTAATCCTTTATTTGCAGCATTAGGCATGTTTATTTTAATCAGTATACATGCATTTACCTAAGTGTCATATTCAAGAACGATTTTGCATAAATATACAAGTTGTTCTTGAATTGTCCAAAAGTGGACATTCTAAGATTGTAAATTCACATTCAATACAATATTGTATGTCTTAATTACTTCTTGATCTAAGAATGTCATCAATTATTATTTTCCCATTGTTCTCTGGGTACATACTTAATTTGGGTGATAATACCACCTGGATTAAATTGTGTGCTTGGAGAACTAAGGGGTGCCGGAATTTTCTTAGAACAAGCTTAAAAGTCATACAGTAATATAATGTGAAGTTCACAATCTTGGATAGGATAGGAACCCCACCCCATACAGTATGAAGTAGACGTCAAGCATGTAAACATATTGCATGTAGACATCAACCACTCTAAACTGAAGGTAATTGTGGTTCATAAATATTTTGGTAGATCAAGAAAGCATGGATCGGAAATGGATGTTTGCTAATCGTTTAATGAAGGAGTATGAGGATGGAGTGAAAGAGTTTATTAGGTTTGCAGTTCGTCATGCAGAAAACCCTAGTAGAATCATATGCCCTTGTTTAGATTGTCATTATGCAAGGCGAGTTAGTGTAGCCGAGTTGGAAGAACATTTAGTGTGTAATGGAATCGATCAAAGTTATACATGTTGGACAAAGCATGGTGAGATAAGAGATGAGTCAAATGATATGATGACTAGTGTGAGATATTCATCAAAGATACAAACACAAGTACTTATGAGGGTGATTGTTTTAAAGACATTGCAAATGCGGTTAAAGAGGATCTTCGGGATTGTCCTCAAATTATTGAGAGGTTGCTAAGTGATGCCGAGAAACCATTGTATGATGGTTGTACTAAATTCACAAGATTGTCGGCGATGTTAAAGTTGTATAACTTGAAATCGGGTAATGGATGGACTGACTGATAAGAGTTTTACGGACTTACTCTCACTATTGAAAGATATGTTGCCGGAGGATAATCTGCTTCCTAGTCGAACATATGAGGCTAAACAAATGTTACGTTCGATTGGCATGAGCTATGAGAGGATACATGCTTGTCCTAATGATTGCATTTTATTTTGGAATGAATATGCATCATTAAACGTGTGTCCTAAATGCAATACCTCATGATATAAGAAGAAAGAATCAGCTCCAGAGAAGGTTCTGTGGTATTTTCCCATAATACCTAGATTTAGGCATATGTACCTCAGTTCAGAAGATGCAAAGCACTTGACATGGCATAAGGATGAAAGGATTCAAGATGGCAAGCTACGACACCCGGCAGATTCTCCTCAATGGAAGAGAATTCATTATGATTATCTTGATTTCGGGCAAGAACCAAGAAACCTACGACTTGCATTGTCTACTGACGGATTTAACCTGCACGGTGTTCAAAGTAGCTCCCACAGTACATGGCCTGTGATTTTGGTGATTTATAATCTACCCCCATGGCTATGCATGAAGCGCAAATTGATGATGTTGTCTATGTTAATTTATGGGCCAAAACAACCAAGAAATGATATAGACATATACTTGACTCCTTTAATTAAAGACTTGAAACAAATGTGGGAGACAGGTGTAAAAGTGTATGATGGGTATAAGGAAGAAAGTTTCAATTTGAAGGCAATGTTGTTTGGCACAATTAATGATTTTCTAGTGTACGGTAATTTGTCGGGATATAGCATCACGAGTCAGTGTGCATGTCCTATATGTGACGAGGGTACAGATTGGATGCGGTTGGAACATTGTAAGAAGAATGTCTTCCTCGGGCATCGTAGATTTTTACATCCAAGTCATCATTACCGGTGGTGGAGAAAAGCGTTCAATGGGAACTCGGAAGAAGGCAGAGCTCCTTCACCGTTGATGGGTGAGCAATTGTTTGAAAAGGTAAAGAATTTGAGTATCCAATTTGGTAAACCTTTTACGAGAGAGCTTGTCATAAGATGGTGGAAGAAAATGTCGATTTTCTTTGAGTTGCCATATTGGAAGTCATTATATGTAAGACATTTCCTTGATGTGATGCACATTGAAAAAATATATGTCATAGTGTCATTGGTACGTTACTCAATGTGCCAGGGAAGACTAAAGATGGAATCAATGCAAGATTGGACTTAGTTAGTATGGGAATAAGAGAAGAATTGGGACCGACGAAGAAGGGAAAGCGTACATATCTTCCTCCGGCCGCTCACACTCTATCTAGAAAAGAAAAAAATTGTTTTTTATAAGTTTCTTGATGGAGTTAAGGTTCCAGAAGGGTATTCTTCAAACATTAAGAATCTTGTATCGATGAAAGATCTCAAGTTAAAAGGTCTAAAGTCCCACGATTGTCATGTTCTCATGGAGCAGTTGCTACCAATTGGTATAAAGGTCCATTTTGCCTAACAAAGTGCGGGGGGCCATAACTAAACTTTGTTTCTTCTTCAAGGCAATTTGCAGCAAAGTGATTGACCCTGGGAAGTTGCCATCATTGCAAAGGGAAATAGTTGTGACTTTGTGTGAGCTTGAGATGTACTTTCCACCTTCATTCTTTGACATAATGGTTCATCTAACCATTCACCTTGTTAGAGAGACACAACTATATGGGCCAGCTTATATGAGATGGATGTACCCGATTGAGCGTTATATGAAGATATTAAAAGGCTATGTTAAAAACAGATCACGGCCAGAAGGTTGTATTGTTGAACGATATATTGTGGAAGAAGCTTTTGAATTCTGTACAGAATACCTAACCAATGTTGATTCCATAGGGCTGCCAAAGTCTCGTCACACAGGGAGAACGATGGGGCAAGGAATTACTGGAACTAAAATAATGACTATACTAAGGTCAGAATGGGAGCAAGCACACTTATATGTTTTACACAATGCCGATGAGGTTGAGCCATATGTTGAAAAACATAAGGACATACTTAAGAGTTCGTATCCAAATAAGAATCAGAATTGGTTAAATAGAGAACACAATCGTTGTTTTATAACGTGGCTAAGAGATCACATTTTTGCAGAATTGATTGTAAATCCTACTTCAGTTTCAGAAAGATTGAGATGGTTAGCGAAAGGTCAAAGCTTGCATGTCTTCTCTTATAATGGTTATCAAATTAATGAGTACACATTCTATACAAAAGAACAAGATGATCAGAGTACAATGCAAAATAGTGGTGTGACGCTTGTAGCTCAGTCTATGCATATCTCGAGTGCCAAAGACAGAAACCCCATTTATGCAAATATGTCATACTTCAGCGTCATTGAATGCATATGGGAGTTGGATTACACAATGTTTCAGGTGGGTGTGTTTGGTTGTAAGTGGGTTGACAATAATAACGGTGTTCGGATTGATGAGCCAGGATTCATGAAGGTGGATCTAAATAGAGTAGGTTATAAAGATGAGCCTTTTATATTAGCATCTGAAGCTCAACAAGTGTTCTATGTCACTGATCCAGCTGATATGAAGTGGTCCATTGTTCTCTTGACTAATAAAATAATTGTTACTACGATTGATGATCATGACCATGAAGATGTCGATATTGAAGATGATCCTTTCATTGGGACATCACAATCAATTGAGATTGATCCAACTAGAGATGATGATATGTATACAAGAGATGATCATGATGAGGGGCTATGGGTTAATCCACCATTTTGTACTAATAAAGGACAATCAAGTCTCAATCCAACAAGTAAAAGAAAAAGATCGAATTAAACATGTATGTATTGTTTGTGTTTACATAACTTTATGATCAATTAAATTTATATTTAGTGATTTATCTAATTAAACGTGTATGGTTTTCCAGTATCGTTTTACTTGTGTGTCTAGTTTTGCTGTAGGTAAATGGCATCTTCCAATAATGCTAGTGCTGCCAATGTGAAGCGACGTGGGCCAACAATTATGAAGGCAATCATCCGCGCTAGGAGTAAAGGACTAAAATTTGAGATAATTTACTTACTAATCTAAGGATTTCATTATGTTGTTTGTTATATAGATTTAATTACTTTTCATTTTTATTAGGTTGACTAGAATTATAAGGATCAACCAATTCGTTCCAATGCCAAAAAAATGAAGAGTTACATTGGGTCGGCTGTTCGGCAGATGATCCCAATTACTTGTGATAATTGGAAGGATAACTCTTTGGATGCTTCCAAAGAGAACTTATGGGCTGATATACAGGTAGTTATTAATATTTGTGAGTTATATTGTTTCTTTTGTAAACATACTTACTCTTTGACTTTGTTTTTATTGTTTTGCAGATGTCTTTTAATGTTGATGAATCCCGACGGAGATTTGTACTTCAGGAAGTCGGAAAACTTCATCGAGCATTCAGAAGTAGATTGACAAAAAAATTTCTAAGAGATGCCGATGGGAATCTCAATGAAGAACCTCCATCAAAATATGCACACATCATATCAAGGGATGAATGGGTAGATTTTGTAGCAATACGCATAGGAGATGCACGATTCCTGGTATGTTTAATATCACGATAGTCCTTATAATTTCTATATTGGTCATATAACCATCTATTAATATAACTACTATGTGTCTAAATAGAAATTAAGCAATGATAATTGCCAGAGAGCGTTAAATCCTGCTCACCCTTACAAAGCATCACGTAAGGGGTATGCTGACCTTGAGGATGAAATGGTATGTATATAATTAACTGTGTGGTATTTATGTCTTTTAATCAATTTGGTTAATATATATTATTTCAATGTACAGATAAAGGAGGCAGAGTCAGAAGTTACAAAAATTGAGCGCCATATTGTGTGGAAGAAAGCCCGTGTGAACAAGGCAGGTGTGATTGAAAACGAAAATACCCAGCATGTGTGGAATAAATGTGTAAGTAACATAGTGTTAACATTTTTATTTGTTATTTTCTTATGACAATAGTAATGTTTAACATTTCCATTTCACTAATAACTATGTCAGGTGACCCTATCACAGTCTGCATCAGAGAGAGAGATACAAGTTTGTGGCCGCCAAGATATTCTTACCAAAGCCCTAGGTGTGCCAGAGTACCCCGGTCGTGTTAGGGGTGTTGGTTTTGGTGTCTCTCAAAGAGACTACTTCCCACCTGAAAGTCATACAAAACAAGGAGATTTAACTAAAATTAAAAGGTTGGAGACGTTGGTGGAGCAACTCTCAGAAAAAGTGAATAATTTGGAAGATAAACAGAAAAAAAAGGAGGATGAGGAGAGGCAGGCTAATTTAGTAACCCCAAGCGTCAAAGATAGTTACACTCTAGCATCTACTATCAAGCTTCCCGAGGTAAATTATTTTTTCAATATCATTGTAATATTGGTGACAAAACTGGAGCTATGCATACAAATAGACTTTTTGTGTGTCACCTATAGAAAACCATGAATGTTTGTTGTGCTCTTGTAAGGCTTGAAATTTTGCATTATCTATTTCATGTTCAATTACTTATAACAGATTTCATAGCTCATTTATCTATCATTGGTTTAGGGTGTCAACTCATGTCGACTATTTTTATCGACCCCAACCCGCCGCGTGGTTGGAAAGGGTAAAGTATATAATCGACCAGAAGGTGAAACATTGCACACCCGCCCACTACCCCTCAACCATGTGAAAGTTGGAGTTGAGGTTGCAGTTGAGGGGGATGCGCCATTGCCCATACCTATTGATGAGGTAGATGTGATGACAATAAGAGATGCAATAGGTACTTATGTGGCATGGCCAATCAACCTCGTGGTTGTAATGGATATGGTATGTTGGATTTTTCCACCTTATCATAAACTGCATATATTTATTACATTAGTTGGTCTCTAATTGATGTACTGAAATGCAAAACTTCCAGGTACCTGCAAAATCTAAAGATAAGGGCTTAGTGTCCGAACATAGAAAGGAGTCTATTACAACCCCAGTAAAGAAGGGGGCAAATCTCATACCATCCATCCTACAGCTGGTTCTGATAGTCTTTCTCTAGAATATTGCCATTTTCTTAAAATACATGTACGTAAGAAGATGAAGGATGCTAACCAATTACATATAGAGATAGAAGCAAGTATTTTTGGTGATCATATCGTTGATATTATTGGTATTGAAAATATCAATGAAATTTTGAATCATGGACAATTAAGTGCCTCTGTTATTTCCATATATATCAGGTACTAAATCAATTTATTAATCTTTCCATTTAAATATTTATGTCATCGGATTAACATATTTGTATATTTTAATTTAAGGTATTTGTATGAAGAATTTTTGCTTCAAAATGGAAGAACGAGGAGGTTTCCGTTCTTATCCCCACATCGAATATCTACATTCTTATATGGGGAATCACAATCACAGTATATAGCTGACCGCTTGGCTATTACAGACAAAGAATACCAGCCCTTGTTTCTGGCACCGTACAATGTAGGGTGAGTCACTTATCCTTTAGAACTTAATTTACGGTAATGAATTATATAAAACTTGAGTTGCTTAGGATTTGCTATCTTAACATTTTCGTAGAGAGCATTAGGTATTGTTAGGGATCAATCCTGTTGAAGAGATTGTTTATTATCTGGATCCCTTGCATTCTGATCCTAAGAATCGCCTAGCCTTAAAGAATATGGTCAATAGGTAAGCAATCAATTCTTTTCGAGCTTCCTACAGCTCATCATTGCTCTTACGCTCTTTAATGATTAGTGTTTGGTTCAACGCATCTATGTCTTGAAGTGACTGTTCCTTTTCTCTTAAATCCTTATGTAAAACTTCCAATTTATACAGAACTTCTGAATCTCCATCATCTTCCATGTGCTTCATGACATCTAATTTTCCTTTTAGTTGTAGAATCTCCATCTCCAGCTTTTGTTTCATATCCAATTGTTTTTCAAGCTGGATTAGTTTACCATGGAGTTGTTCTTTTTTACGCTGGATACATAGATAGTTAAATATTAACAATGTGCCACTCTGATGCTAAGAAGGATACTTTTGGTCATTAACAAAGCATAGAAACAGGTTATACAGACCTTTTGATCAGCAGCCAGTTTCAAAACATTTTCCTTAGCTTTCTGTTGCTCCAGAACAGCCAATTGAAGAGAGCTATTTCTGATTGCATTCTAAAAAGACAATAAAAAACAGAAACAGTGGGAGGAAAAAGAACAAAGGAAAAATAGAAAAGCCCCGGGTAAAATTCTTTGGAATATAGCTCTAGACTGATGGCTCTTCTTTTTGCCCTCTTTTCCAAAAATTTCATCTCATAAACTGTGTAGCCTAAGACAACTCTAAGGAGTAGTTCACAATTATAATTACTATTTGATCATAATTACTCAACATTATGTTGGAATAGGTGGCTTCGACTCAAGAGGGGAGGGGTGAATTGAGTCTTAAAAAATCTTCTTTAATTTTCGAAAATTACTTTTCTCAAATTCAATTGTAGAAGCTAACACCAACGATAATAATAATATGAATAAATAAAGAGTGTAAGGGAAGAAGAGCGTGCAAACCAAAGATTTATCCTGGTTCAGTTCACCACCGTTGGTGACCTACGTCCAGTCCCAGAATATGTTTCCGAGTTTTGTCCACTATAGTCAAGCTTCCAAGGCGCTTGAAAAAACCGTTACAACCAGAGCTCTCCTTACTTGGGATACCCCACCCTCGTATAGGAGCCTCAATCAAATAAATAAGGGATACCTCACCCTTTCACATACACTGAGGGATACCTCACCCTCAATCTAGGGATACCTCACCCTTTCACAAGGTTTCAGCAATAAGAATAAGATGACACACTCCACTAGTGTAGATGGATACAAATTGAAGTCCTATGAGATTGATAATAATAAGAACAATAGATGGCGCAAAGTGATTTCAGAAATGATTTGTAAATAGCTCGTGTTATGAAAAAAAATTGTGCTCTGTATTGTGATACTCCGTTCTTTTTCGCTGAAATAAGGAAAAAAGATCATTTATAAGGCTGAAAAAAGTTTACTGTTTTATTCCAAAAACGGCAACCACAGCGTGTGTAATGATTTTGATTCTTTTCATTAAAGGCACATAACAATCGATTTTTACATATGCCAATCGATTTTCATAAAGAATAAGATGTGAGAAGCACAGGAGTAAATCGATTTGAGCCTGGTGTAAATCGATTGTAGTGGAAGGAAATCGATTGAAAGGAAAGGACAAGGTCTTACCAAACAGTGAAAATCGATTCTCCAGTGGTTTAAATCGATTTCATAAATCGATTGATCAAATCGATTTTGCTTCTTTAATAGAATGATGAAACATGTTCAATCTGTTTTGAAAATTGATTTGAATATCTTGAAAATCGGTTTTGGTAATCGATTTGTAGAACAAATTAAATCGATTGGAGATTTAAATAAATTCCATATCCAAAGCTATATCACTGTTTGATTGAAAGGGATACGGACTTTAACCCAGAAATTTTATTTTGGATTTAATATCAAACGCTATTTCAAAGATATTATTAAGGAATGTAGATTTCAAATACATTTTAAAAATAATCATACTTATTGAGAAAAGATTTTACTTGTCATCATTAATACCTTGAGCCACATTATTACTAAATAAAATCAATCTCTTACAATAATATCTAAGACCTAATTCTTTACCCATTTGATCCTTTGGTCTTGATATCTGAGATTCTGGTACATCATAATAATTTCACTTTTTGCACTTGGTACCTGCATACTATAACAACATATCCTTTTGGCTTTTGTCAGTGTTTGTCATTCATCAAAATATATATAAGTAAGTAATTACACATTAGTGGTGGCATGACATCCAATATTATATGATCATATAGAAAAGGTCAAGATTGTTGCCTAAATCACAATCAAAGATGCAAACACAAGTATAAGCTGCTTGAGAAAGCTGCAGGTCTTGAAACTAGGAAGGAATAGCCTCTATGGTGCAATCCCAGCAGGTTTAGGAAACATTTCTTCTCTCAAAAATATTAGTTTTGGCACCAACTCTCTTAGTGGCTGGATTCCCAGTGACTTGGGTAGGCTACATAATCTAATTGAGCTTGATCTCACTCTTAACAATCTCGTTGGGACTGTTCTACCTGTTATATACAACTTGTCTTCCCTTGTTAACTTGGCCTTAGCTGCAAACTCCTTGTGGGGTGAGATTCCTCAGGATGTTGGTCATAAACTTCCAAAACTCCTATAGTTTTCAATTTCTGCTTCAAGATTGGTTTTGTGATGATTGAAAATGTTTCCTAATGAAGTTTGTTTGATTTTGTGATTAGTGCTTTGAAATTTACCGCGCATGTAGCGGAGCTAAGGTGCCTCGTTCAAAAGCAAACAACGTTAAATGGATCCAGATAGTGGTATATATATCTGCAAAACTTAATAAGCAATAATTTTCAAAAAAACTTTACTGATTTATTATTTCTGTTTTATAGTGCCCCAGACAAACCAACAATATAGATTGTGGATATTACGTCATGCGCTTCATGAAGGAAATTATCTTACAAAACCAAGTTAAAATACCAGTGACGGTATGTAGTTTCAGTACTGGTTATTTACTCTTAAATATGACCATTCAAATGTTATCGGCTTATTGCAATTGTAACTTAATTTATTAAATTTTGATATTGCAGTACTTCCCTGACTGCAAATGCTTCACATACTCCAGTGCTCAACTATCTGAAGTCAAGGAAGATTGGTCTCGCTATATTGTTGATAATTTTATTTGATTACCCTTGTCATATATATGGTCTAAAGTATGTACTTTGTTATGTATGGTTTGGTTCAACTAACTTAGGTGCCTGAGTTTTGCTGCACATACTGTTGGAGATTGTTGCATAAATGTATGATGATATTGACATCTTTTTTGTTATGTGTTGTGATTGCTGTACACTGTCATATATGTTCTAAAGTATGTGATTGATGCACCTGTTGAAGATTGTAGCCTCTGAATAGCTTTTTGCTGAACATGCAGGGAGGAAGTAAAGATATAAGAACTAAATTGAGCTTGAAAAAAAAAAAAATAAGAGCAAATAGATAGCATTTGTTTTAACAAACGCTATCTAAAGTCATATGTAAGATAGCATTTATTTTTGAAAACGCTATCCTAGGGTCTAACTTTAGATAGCATTTGTTAAAAAAAAACGCTATCTTAGGTATGACTTTAAATAGCGTTTGTTAAAACAAACGCTATCTTAAGACCACCCACGAAAACTTTAAAACGACCTTACAATAGCGTTTATTTAAGCAAACGCTATCTTAAGTTACACCTGTGATAGCGCCTCCTAAACACTATCTTTATTGACAGCATTTAATTACACGGACATAGATAGCGCGTAAATGCGCTATTAAAGGGTGTACAGAAACGCTATTAAAAGCGTTTTTTTTTGTAGTGTAGAAGCCGAATTTGGCCCTGACACCTGAGATAAGACTTGTAGATAATTCTCTAATCTTTCCAACGCATCCAAGATAGCCTCAATCGGAAGTCTAGAACTCAAGATATGAACAAAACCGTGAAATAGGACGTAAGGCGATAAAGTGATTAAACTATTTTTAAAGGCTAAACTATCCCAACCATGAATCTAAACCTTATGGGCGAGCATAACCACATATATTGGTCAAGAATAATACATAATAATATGTATTAATATAAGGTGAAATTCGGGGTGTTACAACTAGCAGTAAGATAAAGGAGAGATCCTATCATACCTCTATACTTACTGATGTCAACCGATTTTCCAGTTTCATCTTTGTCTAGATAACATGATGTGCTCATGGGAGTAGATATGTCTTTAGAATTGTTCATCCCAAATTTCTTGAGCAGCTCCTTGCAATACTTGGATTGGTTGATGAATGTGCCTTCCTTTGTTTGTTTAATTTGTAGACCAAGGAAGTTGTTGAGTTCACCCATCATTGACATTTCAAATTCGCTTTGCATAATGTTAGAGAAATCCTTGCACAAAGCCTCATTAGTAGCACCAAAAATTATATCATCCACATAAATTTGAACAAGTAGAATGTCATGCTTTTTGTTTTTGATGAAAAGAGTAGCATCAACCTTTCCTCTTTGAAAACCATTTTCAAGCAAGAATTTACTTAAACATTCATACCAAGCTCTAGGAGCTTGCTTTAGACCATATAAAGCCTTTTTCAATTTGAACACATGATTTGGAAATTCAAAGTTTGAGAAACCTGGGGGTTGATCTACGTAGACTTCTTCTTGTCTAAGGCCATTTAGAAAGGCGCTTTTTACTGTTATAACTTGTGCCCTGTAAAGAACACGAAACCCAGAAACAATCACAGAGAAACAAGATCTATAATATGCAATGAACAAAATATCACAAAACAATGAATTACTTCAAAGATTAACAAGAACAGAAAAGGAATCAACACACCAAATTGATGACGGAGTTCGGCCACTAACGACCTACGTCTCCGGGACTTAGCACCGCTTCGTCCAATCTTATTCAGAGCCAATATCTTTGAGATTTACAATGAGTAATTGAATCCCTCACTCAAACAATACCTAGAGAAAGTGTTATCTACCGTTCTCCCAATTACACCCAAGAGCTTCATTGATCCTCTCAGTATAATGGTTTTACAGAAGTATTCCTTTCTCTCTAGTTTTCTATATTCACTCCAAAATGGAAGAAATACAATATATATACAGAGATGAGAAAACAATGATGATAACAGAATTAGTTTCCATCAGTAACCATCTAACAGAAAATAGATAAGTGAGAGAGTATAGAGTCCAACTGAATTGCCACCTCATCAAAACTAACCAGCTGACTTAAATGCCATTTATGCAACAATCTCCACCTTGACATTTACAGAAACCTTGGCTCTGAACTGACTACAATAGCAGTGCTATCCGAGGCACTAGATGCTTAACCAGCATCTAAGTTAAGCAAGTTAATGCAGTGATTAAACTTGCCTGAAGACACAACTTTTGTAATAAAATCTGCAGCATTATCAGATGTATGAACCTTCTGAATTTGAACTGAACCATTAGCAACAATGTCTCTTATCCAATGCAGTCTAGTGTCTATGTGCTTAGTCCTTTCGTGAAAAGAACTATTCTTACAGAGGTGAATGGCACTCTGATTATCACACAGCACATTTACACTATCTTGAGAGATCCCTAGTTCATTGACCAACCCCCTCAACCACACAGCTTCTTTCACAGCCTCTGTGATCCCAATATACTCTGCCTCGGTGGTAGATAGAGCAACAACATGTTGTAAAGATGCCTTCCAGCTTACTGTACAGCCAAACAAAGTAAAAACAAATCCTGTTAAAGACCTCCTCTTGTCCAGGTCCCCTGCAAAATCTGTGTCAACATACCCAAGAACTCCACCTGAAGCTTGATTTTCTCTGCCATACCTCAAACCCACTTGAGTAGAACCCTTCAGATATCTCAGAATATGTTTCACTGCTGCCCAGTGCAGATTTCCTGGATTATACATGTATCTGCTCACCAAACTGAGTGCATATGCTAGGTCAGGCCTAGTACACACCATGGCATACATTAGGCTTCCAACTGCACTAGCATATGGCACACTTTCCATTTGTTTCAACTCTTGCACACTGCTCGGACAGTCCTCTGCAGAAAGTTTAATGTGTGAGGCTATGGGAATGTTGGCAGCCTTAGTATCAACCATATTAAACCTGTGCAAAATTTTATTTATGTAACCTTCCTGTGTAATAGTGAGAATTCCAGCCCCTTGCTGCCTTGTAATTTCCATCCCTAGAATCCTCTTGGCTTGACCCAAATCCTTCATATCAAATTCAGATTTCAACTTCTTTTTAAGCTCATTGATCTCATCCATACTCTTGCTAGCAATTAACATATCGTCCACATATAAGAGCAAATAAATGTAGTCATTGTTGTTCAACCTTTTATAGTAAACACAACTATCATGATCACTCCTCTTATACTTAATACTCAAGATAAAACTGTCGAATCTCTTATACCATTGCCGTGGGGACTGTTTTAACCCATACAAAGACCTTTGGAGTAAACACACCCAATCCTCTTTGCCCTTCACCTCAAAACCTTGTGGCTGCTTCATGTAGATATTTTCCTCAAGGGTACCATGTAAAAAAGCCGTTTTTACATCCAATTGTTCAAGGTGTAACCCAAATCTAGCAACAATTGCCAATATGACTCTTATTGAGCAATGTTTCACTACGGAGAGAAGATTTCATGGAAATCCAACCCCTCTCTTTGGGTGAACCCTTTAGTCACAAGTCTGGCTTTAAATCTTGGAGGTTCAGAATCTGTAGTTCCTTCCTTTACCTTGTATATCCACTTGCATCCCACTAGTTTAGTTCCTTGAGGTTTCTTCACCAATTCCCATGTCTGATTTTTGCATAAAGATTCCATTTCATCTTCCATTGCAAGTTGCCACTTGTGATGTTCCTTACTTCTCATAGCTTCCTTGTAAGTCCTTGGTTCTTCATTTGTGAAAGTCACAGCTGTATTCAAAGCATATGCAGTAACCCCTTCATGTCCATACCTGTCAGGAGCCTTTATATTCCTTCTCGGCCTGTCTCTGCAGAGGAGGTATTCCCTGTCAGATTCAAATTCAGAATCAGAATCTGTTTGAGCTTCAATAGTCTCGGGTTGTGCTTGATTTTCCCCACTTCCCTTATCACTTTTATCCTCAAACTCCACCTCAAACTGATGTTGCTGTCCCTCTGAATTTCCAGTGACTTTTCCCATATTTCCATCTCCTACAAACTCAGATTCATGGAATTTTACGCCCCTGCTTATTATGCATTTCTTCCCTTCAAGAGACCATATTCTATAGCCTTTCACACCCTCAGGATAACCCATGAACAGCCCCTTCTTAGCCCTTGGTTCAAGTTTGCCGTCATTCACATGATAATAAGCCGTGCAACCAAATATCCTTAGATGACCATAATCAGCAGCCTTTCCATTCCATATTTCCTGCGGAGTTTTACAATCCAAAGCAGTAGAAGGACTCCTATTTATGAGGTAACAAGATGTGTGGACAGCTTCACCCCAAAATTTCTTAGAAACGTTAGCATTAGATAACAGACATCTAAACCTTTCTAAGAGAGTCCTATTCATCCTCTCAGCAAGGCCATTTTGCTGAGGAGTCCTACTAACAGTATTATTTCTATATATCCCATGTGCCTTACAGTAATTATTAAATTCTTCATTACAAAATTCTAAGCCGTTATCAGTCCTTAAAGCTTTAAACTTCTTGTCACATTGATTTTCAACTCTAGTTTTCCATTCAACAAAGGTTTTAAATGCCTCATCTTTGGTTTTAAGCAAGTATATCCAAACTTTCCTACTGTAATCATCAATAAAGGTTATAAAATACCTCTTACCTCCATGAGTAGGTATCCTTGATGGCCCCCATAGGTCAGAGTGGATATAACCGAGCTGTTCTTTAGTCTTGTGAGTACCAATGGTGAACTTCACCCTAGTATGCTTCCCATACACACAATGTTTGCAGAATTCCAATTCTTCCAGCTTATCACCTCCCAGCAGCCCTTCTTTTCCCAACTGTTTGAGTCCTCTTTTACTGATGTGGCCGAGTCTTTGATGCCATAAATTCCCTCTGTTACTGACAACACTCTTAGCAGAATTAGAGGCACCAGTGATGGTGTCTCCTCTGAGAACATACAGACAATTCCTTGACCTTTCACCCTTCATAACCACTTGAGACCCCTTTGAGATTTTCATAACAGAATTCTCAGCTTTAAAACTGAAACCAGCCTCCTCAAGAGTTCCCAATGAAATCAAGCTTCTTTTTAGATCCGGAACATGCCTTACCTGTGTTAGAGTCTTCTCAGTGCCATCCTTGAGTCGAATTCTAACAGAGCCAATTCCAACTACACTACATGTAGCATTATTGCCCATTACCACCTTACCCCCTTCAAATGGCTTGTAGTCACAGAACCATTCTCTTGTAGGACACATGTGGTAAGAACAACCAGAATCTAGCACCCAATCGGTTTCACCTTGGCCATTCGCAGCTACCAACAGTTCAGAGCTTTCATACCCCTCTGAGGCTACTGAAGCATCACCATGATCTTCACCCTTGTATTTCTTCTTGAACTTACGGTCTGGACAATTCTTCTTGAAGTGTCCTTCTTTGTGACAAATGAAGCACTTCAACTGAGTCTTTGTCTTGGATTTGGATCTCTTCTTTCCCTTGTTGTCTTTGTAGTCCCTCTTGTCACCTCGTCCCCTGACCATTAGATTATCCCCTTCATCAGAATCTTTGGTTTCCCCTTTCTTGGATAATTCCTTTGCCATCAGAGCCACTTGCACATCTTCTAAAGATATGGTGTCTCTACCGTAGATCAATGTATCAGCAAGATTATCATAAGAGCTTGTCAGAGAGCGAACTAGTAGTAAGGCTTGATCTTCATCTCCGATCTTGACATCTATGTTTTCCAGATTCAGAATTAATCTGTTAAACTCGTCAATGTGATCCTCAATTGACCCACCCGGTTGCATCTTCAGTGTGTACAATCTTTGCTTTAGGTATAAACGATTTGCCAGTGTCTTCGTCATGTACAGATGTTCGAGCTTCAACCACATTGCAGCAGCGGACTTTTCTTTAGAAACCTCCCGAAGGACCTTATCACCGAGACTCAGAATAATGGCGCTGTGAGCCTTATTCAAGAGTTCTTTCTTCTCCTTGTCAGGGAGCGTACTCAGTTTCTTTTCCCCTTCAAGAGCGTCATCCAACCCTTGTTGAACCAGAAGTGCTCGCATCTTCAATCTCCACAGACCAAAGTCGTTTTTCCCGTTGAACTTCTCAATATCGAACTTTGCCATTGCCATCGATCTTTCTTCCTCTCGCTAGCTCTGATACCAGTTGTTATAACTTGTGCCCTGTAAAGAACACGAAACCCAGAAACAATCACAGAGAAACAAGATCTACAATATGCAATGAACAAAATATCACAAAACAATGAATTACTTCAAAGATTAACAAGAACAGAAAAGGAATCAACACACCAAATTGATGACGGAGTTCGGCCACTAACGACCTACGTCTCCGGGACTTAGCACCGCTTCGTCCAATCTTATTAAGAGCCAATATCTTTGAGATTTACAATGAGTAATTGAATCCCTCACTCAGACAATACCTAGAGAAAGTGTTATCTACCCTTCTCCCAATTACACCCAAGAGCTTCATTGATCCTCTCAGTATAATGGTTTTATAGAAGTATTCCTTTCTCTCTAGTTTTCTATATTCACTCCAAAATGGAAGAAATACAATATATATACAGAGATGAGAAAACAATGATGATAACAGAATTAGTTTCCATCAGTAACCATCTAACAGAAAATAGATATGTTAGAGAGTATAGAGTCCAACTGAATTGCCACCTCATCAAAACTAACCAGCTGACTTAAATGCCATTTATGCAACATTTACATCCATTTGAAACAGTTTGAAATCCATAATGCATGCAAAGGAGAGAAGCATGCGAATGGCCTCTAATCTAGCTACGAGAGCATAGGTTTCATCAAAATCTATTCCTTCTTGTTGGTTGTAACCTTTGGCTACAAGCCTTGCTTTATTACGTGTGATTATCCCATTTTCATAAAGTTTGTTACAAAAAACCCATTTAGTTCCAATGATTAAATGGTCCTTAGGTTTGGGGACAAGTTCCCACACATTGTTTCTTTCAAATTGATTTAATTCATATTGCATGGCAAGAGTCCAATGTTCATCCACTATAGCCTCATCCACATTTTTAGGTTCAATTTGAGATACAAAAGCCATATAGTGACATACATGTTTTAGAGAGTTTCGAGTTGTTACCCCTTTTTCGACATCACCTATAATGTTGTCAAGAGGGTGATCTCTTGATGATCTCCATTTGGAAGATCTGAATGAGGTGATCCTTCCATTTGCTGAAGTGTTTGATCTCCACGACCTTGTGATTTTTCAAGATGATTATGGCTCAAGATTTCTGCAAGATCATCAACACTTTCCTCTACCACAGATTTGGGGTTAGATTCATCAAAAGTAACATGTACAGATTCTTCGAAAGTCATAGTTCTTTCATTATAAATTCTAAAAGATTTACTAGAGCTTGAATATCCAAGAAATATACCTTCATCAGCTTTGGCATCAAACTTGCCAAGGTTATCTTTACCATTATTCAAAACAAAGCACTTACATCCGAATACGTGAAAGTGGGAGATGTTGGGCTTCCTTCCTCTGTAAATTTCATAGGGCGTTTGTTTTAGAATAGGTCTTATGAGGACTCTATTCATTACATAGCATGTGGTGCTTACCGCGTCTGCCCAGAAATACTTGGGAAGGTTGGTCTCATTTAGCATAGTCCTTGCTAATTCCTCAAGAGACTGGTTTTTCCTTTCTACCACCCCATTTTGTTGGGGAGTCCTTGGTGAGGAAAAATTATGCTTAACTCCATTTTCAGTACAAAAGGCCTCAAATGCCTCATTTTGGAACTCAACATCATGATCACTTCGGATGGATACAATGTTTAAACCCTTCTCGTTTTGAATAACCTTAGCCAGTTTTCGAAAGGCAGCAAAAGCGTCATTTTTATGAGAAATAAACAAGGTCCATGTAAAGCGAGAATAATCATCCACAAAAACAAGTGCATAGTAATTGCCACCAAAGCTCATAGTTCTAGATGGACCAAACAAGTCCATATGTAAAACCTGTAAAGGCTGTTTTGTAGAAACAACATTTTTAGACTTAAAAGAGGCCTTTACTTGTTTTCCTTTTTGACAAGCGTCACACAACTTGTCTTTTTTAAAACGCAATTTTGGTAGTCCAATTACTAGGTCCTTGCTAACCAACTTATTTAGATGGTCCATTTGAATGTGTGCCATTCTCCTATGCCATAACCAAGTTTCATCATCTTTACTAATGAGACAACATGCATCATTTGAAGGTTGATTATCCAAGTTAACCATATAAATATTTCCAATTCTTTGTCCAAGTAACTTAGTTTGTTTGTTTTTAGCATCTATAACCATGCACTTTGACGTATCAAAAATTACATCAAAACCTTTTTCAGAGAGTTGGCTTATACTTAGCAAATTATGTTTCAATCCCTCAACATACAACACATTTTCAATAATGGGATTGGGACTCTTACCAACCGTTCCAATTCCCAATATTCTACCTTTGTTATTATCACCGTAGAAGACATAGCCACTCTTTTTGGGTGTGAGGGATGAGAACTTATTTTTATCTCTCGTCATGTGCTTGGAGCATCCACGATCAAGATACCAGTTTGAGTCCTTTGCTTTTCAAGCACACCCATCTTTCTCATGATTGGCCATGAGGCACAGATTTGCCTCCTCGTTGTCTGATTCGTCTGATGAGCTCATATCATTGTCTTCCCATGCAATGTAAGCTCTTCTTCCTTTTCTATCCTTTTGTGGCTTCTTTTCATCCTTCACATACTTCTTTGGTCCTTGAGGACAATCGGGTTTAATGTGGCCCCTTTTTGCCACCATTGTAGCACATTGAATTGTAAGAACTTCCTTCTCCCTCATTTTTCCTTTGAGGAGTAGGGAATTGTTTTGCTTTGCCTTTATACCTTAGAAACTTTTTGAACTTGCGTACCATCAAGCTCATATTTTCCTCATTTTCATTTAGACTATCACAATCGTCAAAATAGGTTTCTTCTTCCCTTTCACTCACTCTTGCTTTAAGTGCAAGTCCTTTCTTTTTCTTGTCATGAGTCTATTTAATTCGAGTTCATGTTCCTGTAATTTTCCAATTAGAGTTGCCAAAGTCATAGTGGATAAATCTCTAGATTCAGCTATGCAGTTACTTTGGGTTGCCAACTTCTATTTAAACATCTAAGCACTTTATTAATCAAATATTCATTACTAAAGGATTTCCCAAGATCCCTAAGATGATTAATAATGTGGGTAAAACGTTTATGCATATCTTGTATGCTTTCACCCTGATTCATCCTAAATAGCTCATATTCATGGGTTAATGTGTTCATTCGAGCCCTTTTGACCTCGGTAGTACCTTCATAGGTCAGTTGAAAGGTGTCCCACATTTCCTTAGTGCTCTTGCAATTTGAGACCCTGTAGAACTCATCGCAGCTTAAAGCTGAAGTGATGATGTTCCTTGCCCTCAAATTGTATTGGACCCTTTTTCTTTCGTCGTCAGTCCAAAGACTTCTTGGTTTGTCCACCACTGCAATATTGACAGAATGGGTGGGGACAAATGGACTGTTTTCCACAGCGTCCCAAACTTCGAGGTCCACAGCCTCAAGAAAGATTTGCATTCTTTCTTTCCAATAACCATACCCTTCACCATTGAAAGATGGGGGTCTGATGGAATGTCCCTCGTGATTAAAGTTGTTTGAAGTCATGTTACCTCTTGAGGCGGTTAAGCCTATGAGCAAGAGTTAAGCTCTGATGCCACTTGTTGACAAGTGACTCCAAACACAAGAGAGGGGTGAATTGTGTGTAAGGTATATTTTTAAAAACTTTTTGCATAGCAGAGCACTTTAGAAAATAAATAACTTGAATTTAAAGTGCATTGAATAAATTGCAATAAAATAAACAACTTGTATTTAAAATGCGTTAAATAAATTGCAATAAAATAAATGACTTGTATTTGAAGAGCGTTAAGTAAATTGCAGTAAAATAAAGAGCAAGAAAAGAAATGAAAGACTCGCAGTTTTATCCTGGTTCGGCTACCTAATACCCCAGTAGCCTACGTCCAGTCCCCAAGGTCAACCACCAAGGGTTTTCACTCAATAACTAGCTTTTAAATTAGGTTCAGCTAGAAACCTTCACAAATTAGAGCACTCTTCACAGACCAGGGATATCACCTCCCCCAGTGACAGAGTCTCAAGAGAAAAACCTAAGAACAATAAAAAGCGAGAGATGTAGAACTCAAAAGTGCAGATAAGAAATTACAACTTGAAGCACAATTACAATCTCACTTATATGGAGTATAAAGCTCTCTCTCAATATATGTATGATCAAAGTGTAATATTGGTGAGATTATTTGAAAAATATTTTGGCAGAGTTTTAGTGCAACAAGAAAATAGGGCAATTGGTTGTTGTTTTTGAAACGCATCCCATGGCATTCTATTTATAGGAAAAGAATTAGGCCCATGGGAATTAGGTTAAGCCCATTTTTACTATTTGTGGTTCGCGCTAAATAATCGATTATTTTAATGTAATAATCGATTATTACCTTTTAATCCAAAAACGCGCTGATAGACAGTAGCATAGATAATCGATTATGGGGTCTCTGTTTTAGAGTCTTTTACAACGCGTAGGAGCATAATCGATTGAAGAATCGATTATGTAAAACATAGATTAAGGAATCGATTAATCGTAACATAAACATCGATTATGAAATCGATTAAGTGCATAATCGATTATAGTAATCGATTGCACCTTCACCGTTTCGAGCTGTTTCTTTTCAGATATTGATAATCGATTATGATTATCTTATAATCGATTATGATCATGTGTAAGCCAGCTGAATTTAAACTTAACGGCTGAAATTGATTTTACCAATCAAAGATCTTACGGCCTATTAAGTTTATTATTTTTACTCTTTAGATTATGTGTGTGTGTTATTGATTTTAGATTGAGAGAGCTTTACCACCATGTACAACAAAATCTACAACACACAATACAAATATGAAAAACCCTTCACCCCTTTTGAAAGACTTGATCATCTGAGATAATTGTTTCCGCTTTTTGCAATCTAGTCCTTCTGGGTCGTTTCGTTTTGTCATCCATCAAAACTTTAACTAATCATGTCAAGGCATATATTCACACTAATAAGTGTTTTAGTAACTTGTATTTCAAAACAAACAAGAAGTGATTTTTATCCAAAGATCAATTAGGGTTTTGACCTTAAGTGTTTTTAACCATGGTGAGAGTTTGTTTTACTTTAGTCATAGTGATATGAGCCCACTAAGGAACATGGACCTAGAAGCACTACAAAGACTTGGTGGGCCTATGGCAAGAGCAAGAGCTAAGAAAGCTCAAGAAACTTTAAATCAAATGGTGGATCTTTTAATGGACACAAGCCCAAGTGCAAGTCAAGAAGGAATGGAGCCCAAGATGGTGACTTATCTTAGTCAAGTAGAGGCCCATAATGATGACAAGGGGGCGTGACTTTGCTTCAATAGTTGTTGTTTTGTTTTTCAATTCAATAAAGTGTAATGGGTTATGTGAGTGGATCCAATTGGGCATTCTCTATTAGTGGGCTACACTAATAGTTGCATGAAGGTCTAGCCCATATTATCCATGATGCTACACGTGAGTAGGGAGTCTTGGGGAGGGAATCTTTAGCTTGCATGCTATAAGAAACTCCTCATTAAGTTGAGTCAACAACTTGTAAGTTATGGGTGTTACACTTTTAATTTTCAAAGCAAAGTGTAACCACGCATCATGAAGGGAGAGTAGGTGTGACATTGAGTGTCTTGGGGTTGAACTCAATTGCTTGATGGTGAGTTATGAGTGCTTGATGGCTGCCTTCAATTGTTTGAGTGTTACACTTTTAATTTGACAAACAAAGTGTAACCACCCATGAAGAGCAAGTGGTAGGCGTGCATGATGAAGGGTTGGGGGCTGAATTGATTTATTTTAGTGGTCATTAAGTTAGGAATTAGGCCATTCAAAGTGGGGGTTATGCCTTGTCTTTGGATGCCAAGAGTTGGATGACTATTATATGTATGCACCTAAAACCTTGAGAAATACAACTTTTATGTTACTTTGGATCAAATTCCATTTGAGTGAGAATTGTTTTTCCTAGGTTCTTGGTTGAACCAAACTTAGTTCTTATCAAGAATCCAAGGTTCTTATGGCGAACATCCTTGGCTTATCAAACCTTCTTGGTTTGTGGCGCCTCATCATCTCTTTATTTCCATTTTCTTATTTTCTTCTCTTTTGTGTTGATTCATATTGTTTCTAAACTAGAACACGAAATTAACAAGTTTAGAATTCAACCATAAGATCGTTAAAAGGCAACCACACCATTTGGTTGTCATCAAGTGGTATCAAAGCTTAGGCTTTGGTTGAATTTTTTGTTTGTGTTCTTGATTCTATTTTCTTCTTCATCTTCTACTCTTTCTTCTTTTCTTTCCAAAAAACCAAAACAAAATTTACTTTGATTCTTTTCTTGAAGGGAAATTTCGTGGTTGTTGTGTATTGCTCCAAAAACAAAGTTTTCAAGAATGATTCTCTTCAACAAGTATTAAAAAAAATCATGAATAGTAGGAAAAAAAAGAGAGAAGAGAAAAATTCAATTGAGCAATTTGTGTATTGAAAATATTTTCCCTTCTTCCTTCGTTTCTTATTTCTAAACCTTTTCTTTTCTAGCCTTTTCTTTGTTGTCCTTGTTTGATAAGTTTTGTGATTTTTGTTACTTGAATCTTGGTATTTTTGTGTTTTTTTACTCGATTCCTCTAAGAACTAAAGGAGAACATTTGAGAGGAAAAAGGCAAGAGTGCAAATTTACTACTTGTGTGGAAAAAGCCAAAAGAGAGAAAATTCATTTGTGTGACAAGTGAGGGAGTGTAGTGAGGGAACACAAATCATGGCAAACAATGAAGATAGTCCACCACTTTCACCAAGGTCCGTGGTCATTTTTGTACGAATGACTGCTCAAGTGCAAGCCCTTTAAAGGCAAATGGAGACAATGCGAGTCAACTATGATCAACAACTTGCCAACCTTCAAAATCAAGGTGATTCTAGCGGGTATGAAAGTGAAAGAGGAAGGCCTAGAGGAGGAAGACGTAGAGGAGGAGGACATAGGGGAAGGAGGCATGATGAAAGGCTTGAGGGGGTCAAAATCAAAGTTCCTCCCTTTCTTGGGAAGAATGATCTGGAGGCTTACTTGGAGTGGGAGTTAAAAATAGAACAAGTCTTTGATTGTAATTCTTACAATGAAGGCAAGAAGGTGAAAGTAGCCGCCCTTGAGTTCAAAGAATATGCCCCTGTGTGGTGGGACCAATTACAAAAAGAAAGGAGGAGACTTGGAGGAGAGCACACAGACACTTGGGAGGAGATGGAATATGTCATGAGAAAGCGGTTTGTCCCAAATCATTATCAAAGGGACATTCACAACAAATTACAAAGGCTTACCCAAGGGACCAAAAGCGTTGATGAGTACTTCAAGGAGATGGAGTTGGCCTTACTTAGGTCAAATTTTCAAGAAGATAGGGAGGCTACCATGGCAAGATTCTTACATGGCTTGAATCAAGATATTCAAGACATAGTGGAATTACAAAATTATGTGGAGCTTGAGGATTTGGTGCAACAAGCAATCAAGCTGGAGCAACAAATTAAGAGGAGGAAGTTCAAATATTCTTCTCCTTTTTCTTCAAAATTTCCATCATCAAATTGGAAGGACAAGCAAAAGAAGGAGGGTGCACCAACCAAAGAAGCCGTGAGCACCTCTCAAGGCAAGAAACCAATGGAGACAACCTCTAGGAGCCTTGAAGTGAAGTGTTTCAAATGGATAGGCCATGGTCACATAGCCGCCCAATGTCCAACAAAGAGAACCATGGTGACCATGAATGGTGAAGTAGTGTCACAATCCGAGGCTTCAAGTGGAGAGGACAGTGAAGGAGATGTGTTCATGCCGGATGATGATTTACTTATGGTGAGGAGGTTATTGGGGAGTCAAGTGAAAGATCATGAAGCTAGCCAAAGGGAGAATATCTTTCATTCTAGATGCCTAATTCAAGGAAAGGTATGTTCTCTAATCATTGATGGACGAAGTTGTGCCAATGTTGTAAGTACTAGATTAGTGTCAAAACTAAATCTTGTAACTAAGGCACATCCAAGACCATATAGGCTTCAATGGTTAAGTGAGGTAGGAGAAATGGTAGTGAGTGCAACAACCTTTCCCGAGTGTCACATTCCCGAGCGTTTATAAGGCCGAAAATATTTATTAATGCGGAAAATACGATTTTTCTTTTTCTTTTCATTGCATAAAGATGTAATGGGATTAGTAAAGGTAAATAAATAATACTAATAAATGAACTTAGGTTCACCATGCATTTCTAGAACATATTGTATTATAAATACAGAAATAGAAAATGAAAACAGAAACATCAACATTACTATATACAGACATAAGTCCAATGTATGACTGACATAAGAAATACAGTAAGTACTACGAGTCATAGCTCCCAAAAGGTACTACAAAAACTGACATAGTCTGGCCGACAACAAAGCTAAAACAGCAAAAGAGTCCACCTCTGAACTCAAAGGGAATGCTGAACCGAACCATCGTCGCGTCCATCTGTTCAAGCATCAATAGCAAGTACAAGCAGAAAACATACAAATATGGGTGAGATTCCCGTTCATCAACACAACAAAATAGCAGTAGTAAAAACGGGATGACTCACCGGGTAACAGCGTACCCAACATGCTTACAAGGTTCTCAATATAAATCATGTTAAGCAGTCAAAAACATACTAGCATGCTAAACATTTAACAGCATAATATAAGGCATTCTTAAACAATACAGCGATGTATAACAGTAAATGTAAACATCAATAGCCATGCAATGCAATGCAATGTATATGACTCAATGTCAATGTCAATGTCACTGGGTACTACTCTGACCCCTACTCCATGGAGCTAACAAAACATTCGGAGAGAGTGAATGGGAGGACATGTTCTGGTTTCTGCCAGCCATGAGCAAGATGCTACAACATTCGTAACGTGCACGTATCTGGCTTTACGGTAACACTCTCGACCAAATATGAAAAGTACGGCATCTAGTAGAGGATATCAGTATATTGCACGGATTCGCCATGACACAGAAGAATCACCAACTGGTCACATGTCAGCCCATCCAACCCTAATACCTCCAAAAAGACCATTGAAGATCGCCACCATAAGATTCGCACCCGCATCAAGGTGTAAGCTCAACTCCTAGGCTCAATGCCTTATAACTATGCACATGAAATGCCAATGCTTCCACAAAGTAGATGCGATAAAGCAATGTCTATCCATTGGATAAACCTCAAGGTTCACTAAGGTTCTCTTCCTTAGAAACTACACGCGTCTTTATTTTATAAAACATTTATCCATCGGATAAAATATTTATCCATCGGATAAATATCTCGTGACTCCTTTGGAATGATCCAGATTGCTTTCAGAATCGCCGACTGTCCCCACAAACCAACACAAGTCTTTTCAGCGTGTTTTGTCCTCACTCACACGCTTTCTAGGAAACTTCCCAGAAGGTCACCCATCCATAATTACTCTAAGTCAAGCACGCTTAACTATAAAGTTTTTATGTTCTAAGTTCTCGAAAAGAAGATAAATCTTGTTGGTATGGGTAGTACCAACCAATTCTTATATGCCTTCCCTTAGCTATACAGTCCCATACCTGTATAGCCTCAGGAGTCCTTCCACTGTACAGTCCCATACCTGCACAGCCTCAGGATACCTCTCATTCCGGTTATCACAAGACGGAAACAATTGAACGATTAACCTGGATCCGAATCATCGGTCCGTCATCGAACTACTGTTTCAAAAACCAAAACGTTTCATGTTTGTGTTTACGTCTTATGAATTATGTCTCAAGTACTAAGCATTATGAATAAGGATTGAGAATCCTCTTATATGAGTCTTTAAGCCTTTCTAATATATTAATCCCTTGTCTTTCAATTAAGGAAACAAGTGTTGATTTCACTTAAGTCTTATGCAGTCATTGATGTACTAAGTCATCAACGGTATAGTACATGGTCTTGTTCCATCACATACCATACTTAATTAACCCTTGTCTTCAACTCTAAGTTAATTACTTAACTTAGGTTTTTCACGCGTAAAACTTTACGATTGAGTTAGAAAACTCTTTTTGTAAACCAAACAGCTTTTACAATTGAAAACTCATTTGATTTTTGAAACAACATTGAACTACTCACTTCATTTCTAGCATTTTCTAAAAGGTGAAATTCGCTTAGCGGATTTACATTCGCTTAGCGAAATTGAGGCAGTAATACCTCTCTTGAAACTCCTCTGTATCGCTCGGCGAAACATATTTCGCTTAGCGAAAGTCCACTTTATTCGCTTAGCGAGTCTTAAGCGAAATGGAGGCGGTTATACCTCTTTTGAGACTCCTCTGGATTGCTTGGCGAAACAGAATTCGTGTAGCGAAATTTCACTTCATTCGCTTAGCGAGTATAATTTCGCTTAGCGAAATGGAGGCGGTTATACCTCCTTTGGAGACTTTTCTGGATTGCTCAGCGAGATGTAATTCACGTAGCGAAATTCGCTTGGTTCGCTTAGCGAATATTAATTCGCTTAGCGAATGTGAGGCAGTGATGCCCAACTTAGAATTCCTCTGTTTTCGCTTAGCGAATGTAAATTCGCTTAGCGAAAAGTTGCCTTAAACCAAGACATTAACCTTATGGAACCATTTTGATTCTCTTCATGAAACCACTTCTTTTCTCATTTTGAGTCACTTGATTGACTAGATGGACTAAGGATAAGGTATAAAACATGTTTCACTTTGGTGAAAACACTTTGAGATTTAATTCCATTCAAAGTCACTTAGGGTTTTTGTGACACCCGCTACCCCGCATACGATAAAATATAATAAAGCATGCAAGTTAAATAAAATTTTAACATAAAAGTTAGCAAGTATCACATGATCCGAAAACATTTTAAACATAAAACAACTGCGGAAAAACATTAACATAACGAAACCCGAAACCCGATGTCACATAATCAGAGTTGGTATACATATACCGATAACACATCGGAATAAAACTAAACAACTGAATGTAAATCCTATCTACTACTACTAAGAGAGATCTTCACGGGATCACTTGTAACGCCCCGATTTTTCACGTTTTCTATTTCTTTAGTATTTTAATGTCTTTATTTTATTTGAGGTCTTAGGAATAGAAATAAAATATTCCGAGACCACAGTCATGCTCGACGATATCGTAGGAAGCTACGATTAAGTTTTGAGTCAAAAACTTAAACGGAGTCCGGTCTGCGTTTTTACACTGACAGTATGATTTTACTGCTCAGAAGACCTCAGATGGACCCGTGAACGAGACAGTAAGTCTTAGAATTCAATTATCTACGTTTTGGTTAAATTTCGTAAAAATTTCAGAAAAATAACTTCCTGACCTTCGTTCGGGCGGAATCCTCAATCGGGTTACGAACGGAGCCACATATGGACTTAACGAGACTCGCCAAAAGATAATCTTGATATCACATCATCCCAGGGCACTTGGGAGAGTATGCCAGAGTCGTCATGACGTTCGGAAATATCTGGACGCAAAATGACCAAAATGCCCTTAACCTTAGTCTTTTACACTTTTACCATTATACCCTTTTGGCAAATGACCTTTTTACCCTTAAGTGAACTTTTAAGAGGCTGAACTCAGCCCCTCACTTCATCATTTTCGCACAGCCCCTCACACCATAGAGTTCCATAGTTGTTCTTGAGAGAAAACTCCATTTTCACCTAGAAAAGCTTGAGTTTTTGTTGGATTCACTTGATTCCTTGAGCAATCTTTCTTCATTTCAAGGTAAGATCACTTCTATGATCTCTTAGCTTCTTGCATCTTTCTTTATTTCAAGATCAATCTTCATTTTCATGAAAAAAATTTCTTAGATCCAAAACTTTGAAAATCCATAGGAAATTGTAGAAAAATCCTTTTGAGATAAGACCAAGTTCTTTGAACTCACATCATCAATCTCTACCTAAAGCTAAGAGCTTATGATTCAACTCTCATCATAGCTCAAAAAGCATTTTTGGCCGAACCCTCTTGGAAGATGATGAATAGTGTTTTCATCAAGTTTTGATTTTTAACACTAGATTTCATCCTTAGTTTTCCTAATGCCTTTGAATCCATGAAATGGAAACCAAAACCAATTTCTAACCTTTTTAACCTAGGGTGGCCGAAACCCTCTTTGTTGTAATAGTTGATTTTGGCTTTGATTGTTGTTTAATGTTGAATTGTTGTGTTGTGTAGTTGTTGACGATTATCAGGAGGTTCAGAAACCGATCAACCGACTTTGATCCGGGAATCTGCTCATCAAGAGGTATGGGGAGAAGAACCTCATCACACCAAGATGGTGGTAGTGAGAATGGTTGTTTAAATTTATGTGTGGGTGAAACCCTTTAGTTTGGGTTCACTTTTATGTGTTAAGTTTTGTTAAGTTCTCTTGGAGAACAAGATTGTTATGATGTGTTTATGCTTGAGTATGTTGTAGTGTGCTTTAGCATAAGTTGATGATGATATGATTGATGAAAATCATTTTCATGTATGTTGAAAAACCTACTTTGATCACTAGGTCAAGTATGGACTTTTATTGTTGATTATGAGACCATAATGTGTGATGGACTTGGATGTTTGATTATGATGTAGTAATGTGTATTATGGTTATCATGATTGTGTAAGTATTGTGAGCCATATTTTGTTTGGGTGATGAAGTAAAACTTCACATTGATTCCTAGTTGGCTATTGGCCATGACCTTGAGGAAAGGAAGGATAGGAATAGTTCTTGAACAAATCAAGTTTTGATGTAAAGAAAGTGTTTTCAATAACTTGTGTTTTTCAAAGAAAACCCTAAGTGTCTTTGAATGGAAATTAAAGCTCAAAGTGCTTTCACCAAAGTGAAACATATTTTATACCTTATCCTTAGTTCATCTAGCTAATCAAGTGACTCAAAATGAGAAAAGAAGTGGTTTCATGAAGAGAATCAAAATGGTTCCCTAAGGTTGATGTCTTGTTTTAAGGCAACTTTTCGCTAAGCGAATTTACTTTCGCTACGCGAAAAACAGGGAAAGTCTTAGTTGGGCATCACTGCCTCACTTTCGCTAAGCGAATTCAAATTCGCTAAGCGAACCCAGCAAATTTCGCTACGCGAATTACGTCTCGCTGAGCGACCCAGAGAAGTCTCCAAAGGAGGTATAACCGCCTCCATTTCGCTAAGCGAAATTATTTTCGCTACGCGAATACAATGCATTTCGCTACACGAATTCTGTTTCGCCGAGCGATCCAGAGGCGTTTACAAAGAGGTTTAACCGTCTGAACTTTCGCTAAGCGAATTCATATTCGCTAAGCGAATACAATACATTTCGCGTTTACAAAGAGGTTTAATCGTCTGAAATTGCGCTAAGCGAATTCATATTCGCTAAGCGAATCCAATGCATTTCGCTACGCGATTTGTGTCTCGTCGAGCGAACCAGAGGAGTTCCAAAAGAGGCATTCTTGTTTCAATTTCGCTAAGCGAATGAAATTTCGCTAAGCGAATTACATGTTCAGAAAATGCTAAAAATAGAGCAAGTAAGTGTTTCAAAGATTGTTTCAAATCAAATGAGTTTTCAATTGAGAAGTTGTTCTGGTTTACAAATGTTTTGGGTTTTGAGACAGTAGTTCGATGACGGACCGGTGATTCGGACCCCGCTCAGTCGTTCAATTGTTTCAGTCTTGTGATGACTCGATCCCGGAGGGATCACGAGATTTATCCGGTGGATAAAGGTTATGCTTTCAAAAGACACGTATAGTTCCTAAGGTAGAGAACCTTAGTAGACTTTGAGGTTTATCCGGGGGATAGACATTGCTTGATCGCATCTGCTTTGTGTAAGCATTGGCATTTCATTTGCATAGTTGTAAGGCCTTGAGCCTAGGAGTTGAGCTTACACCTTGATGCGGGTGCGAATCTTACGGTGACGATCTTCAATGGTCTTTTGGGAGGTATCAGGGTTGGAAGGGCTTACATGTGACCAGTTGGTAGCTCTTCTGTGTCGTGGCGAATCCGTGCAATACACTGATATCCTCTACTAGATGCCGTACTTTTCATGTTTGGTTGAGAGTGTTTCCGTAAAAGCCAGATACGTGCACGTTACGAATGTTGTAGCATCTTGCCCAAGGCTGGCGCGCACGGAACATGTCCTCCCATTCACTCTCTCCGAATGTTTTGTTAGCTCCATGGAGTAGGGGTCAGAGTAGTACCCAGTGACATTGACATTGAGTCATATACATTGCATTGCATTGCATAGCTATTGATGTTTACATTTTCTGTTATACATCGTTGTACTGTTTAAGAATACCTTATTGTATGATGTTAACTGCTTAACATGATATTATGCTGTCAACTGCTTAATATGTTTGACATTGAGAATTCTTGTAAGCATGTTGGGTACGTGGTTACCCGGTGAGTCGTCCCGTTTTTACTATTGCTGTTTTGCTGTGTTGATGAATGGGAATCTCACCCATATCTGTATGTTTTCTGTTGGTACTTGCTGTTGCTGTTTGAACAGATGGACGTGATGATGGTTCAGTCCAGTAGTTCCTATGAGCCAGAGGAGGACCTTCTTTTTGTGGTCTAGTTTTGTTGTCGGCCAGACTATGTCGTTTTTGTAGTACTTTTGGGAGCTACGACTCCTTGTACATATTGTATTTCTTATTGTATTAGTTATACATTAGACCTATGTCTGTATATAATAATGTTGACGTTTCCATTTCTGTTTCTGTTCTGTGGTATGTTCTAGAAATGCATGGCGAACCTAAGTTCGTTTATTAGTATTATTACCTTTCCATTGCATCTTGTGAAAAGAAAAAAAAAAAAAGAAAACCGTATTTTCCGCATTAAGAAATATTTTCGGCCCTATAAACGTTCGGGAATGTGGCACTCGGGAAAGGGTGTTGCATTGTTTGGTATCAGAGCCGGCCGAGTCTTTTTGGGGTTTGTAGGTTATGGTCCGTCTTGTTTGTGTTGTGTTCTCTGTGTGATTCTCTGTTGTTTGCTTTAGTTTTGTTGTGGTTCTTGTGTTTGATAGTTCTGGTTTTGAAGGTAGCAATGGCTGCTCAAAACCTGACTGCTGCTGTGAACGCCATATGGGACATGGCTGCTGCTATGGCTCAACGTGATGAACGAGCTGCTGGAGGTAGAGGACTGGACGAATTTCTTCGTCGGAATCCACCTCAATTCAAAGGTGAATTCAATCCTGAGTTGGCTGAACGCTGGATCCAAACGCTGGAGAAGATCTTTGGAGCGATGAGATGTACTGAGAATGACAAGGTTGTCTATGCAACCTATATGCTGGTGGAGGATGCTGAATACTGGTGGGAAGGAGCCCGTCAGATGCTGGTGCATGACCAACAAGCTGTTGACTGGAATGCTTTTAAGGGAAAATTCCTGGAGAAGTATTTTCCTGCTAGTGCAAGGCACGAGAAAGAGATGGAGTTCCTCCAGCTGAGACAAGGGGGAATGACCGTAGCTGAATACGGGGCTAAGTTTGAAAGTCTAGCAAAGTTCTCAAATTACTTTCTGGACAACCCAAGAGAGGAGTGGAAGTGCAGAAAATTCGAAGGAGGTCTAAGGATCGACTTGAAGAGAGCTGTAGTTCCATTGGAAATTTCTGTTTTTCCGAGGTTAATGGAAAAGTGTCGTTTGATCGAGAGTTTGGAGCCTAAGGACAAGCGGGTACAGAGTTCTGGACCGAGCAAGTTCCAGAGAGGAAGCGGTGGTCAAGACAACAAATCTCGATGGAAGCCGTATGCAAAGCAACAAGATCGACAACAACGTTCTGTTGGAGGAAGCAGTGGGAGTTTTAGTCAGTCTGGAAATGCCCCAAACAAGTGCATGAAGTGTGGGAAGAGCAATCACATCACCAGAGATTGTTCGATCAAAGGGATTATCTGCTTCAAGTGTGGGAAGCCGGGACACATCTCACGTGAATGCATGCAACCGAAGTTGGAACATTCTGTTAACAATGTCCAAGCTGCAAGGCCTAAGATGAAGGGCAGAGTCTACACTATGGGTGGTGCTGAAGCTTCTCAGAATGAAGACTTGATCCAAGGTCAGTGTGTCATGGGAGGTGAAACCTTAACTGTACTATTTGATTCAGGCGCAACGCATTCCTTTATTGCCTATGACTGTGTGAATCTGTTGGGATTACCTGTGTCTTCTTTACCTTTTGATTTGGTAATTTCTACGCCTACTGCAAAGCCTGTTGTAACTGCTAAAGTTTGTTTGAATTGTTCTATTTCTGTTAAAGATAGAAGGTTTTTGATTGATTTGATCTGTTTGCCTCTCTCGCAAATGGATGTAATCTTAGGAATGGATTGGTTGTCTTCTAATCATATCCTGTTAGACTGTGCAAATAAAACCTTAGTTTTCCCTAGTTGTGAGAATTCTGGATTTTTGACTGCCAACCAAGTAAACGCTTCTTTGAGAGAAGGAGCTCAGGGATACATGTTACTATCTTCTTTGGAGGTCAAGAGCGAGCTAGTCTTAGAGCGCATACCTGTCGTGCATGAGTTTCCGGAAGTCTTTCCTGAAGACGTACCAGGTTTGCCGCCAGTTCGGGACATCGAGTTTGCAATCGATCTTGTGCTAGGAACAAGACCAGTGTCTATGGCACCGTATCGTATGGCACCTGCTGAGTTGGAAACGTTGAAGGAACAGTTGGTAGACTTATTGGGGAAACAGTTTGTTAGACCCAGTGTGTCACCGTGGGGAGCACCTGTGCTGTTGGTGAAAAAGAAAGATGGAACATCTCGGTTATGTGTGGATTATCGCCAGTTGAATAAAGTTACTATTAAGAACAAGTATCCACTTCCGAGGATAGATGACTTGATGGATCAGTTGAGGGGAGCGGCAGTTTTCTCCAAGATTGATTTGCGATCGGGTTATCACCAGATTCGTGTGAAGGCAGAAGATATACCGAAGACAGCGTTTCGAACACGCTATGGGCACTATGAGTATCTTGTGATGCCGTTTGGTGTGACGAATGCTCCAGCTATATTTATGGACTATATGAATAGGATCTTTCGTCCATACCTAGATCAGTTTGTCGTTGTCTTCATAGATGACATACTTATCTATTCACGAGACCAGGAAGAACATGCTGAACATCTTAGTGTGGTTCTTCAAGTTCTGAAAGAGAAACAGCTGTATGCAAAACTGTCCAAGTGTGAGTTTTGGCTCGACGAAGTGCATTTTTTGGGTCATGTAATTTCAAGGGAAGGAATTGCTGTAGATCCGTCGAAAGTCGAAGCAGTTCTTGAGTGGGAAAGACCAACCACAGTGACTGAAATACGCAGTTTTGTGGGTTTGGCTGGGTATTATCGGAGGTTCATTGAGGGATTTTCTAAGATTGTAGGACCTCTTACCCAATTGACGAGGAAGGACAAAGCGTTTGAATGGACTGAAGCCTGTGAGCAGAGTTTTCAAGAGTTGAAGAAGAGGCTAACTACGTCACCAGTGTTGATATTGCCAGATCCAAGCGAATCTTTTGAAGTGTACTGTGATGCTTCATACCAAGGTTTAGGCTGTGTTCTGATGCAGAATCGGAAGGTGGTAGCGTATGCCTCGAGACAGTTGAAAGTGCACGAGAAGAACTACCCAACTCATGATCTAGAGTTAGCAGCGGTAGTCTTTGCGTTGAAGATTTGGAGGCATTACTTGTATGGTTCGACGTTTAATGTTTTCAGTGACCATAAGAGCTTGAAGTATCTGTTTGATCAGAAAGAACTCAACATGAGACAAAGACGGTGGCTGGAATTTTTGAAGGACTATGATTTCCAGTTGCAGTATCATCCGGGAAAAGCTAATGTGGTAGCGGATGCCCTGAGTAGAAGGGTGTTACATGTGTCTGCCATGATGGTTAAGGAACACGAGCTGTTGGAACAGTTCAGGGATATGCATCTGTCTGTGGTTAGTATGCCAGGAAGACTATGTGTAGGTATGGTTACAGTATCTTGTGATCTGATGGATCAGATTCGGGAGAAACAAGTATACGACCAGTATCTGGAGAAAAAGCGAAGGAATCTAAAGAAGGGGATGACGTCGGAATACAAAGAAGGAACAGATGGAATCCTAAGACGAGGAGAACGGGTTTGTGTGCCAAACAACCCAGAGATAAGGAGGTTAATTCTGGACGAGGCTCATAGAAGCAAGTTAAGTATGCATCCAGGGTCAACCAAGATGTACCAAGACCTGAAGCGGTTGTTTTGGTGGCAAGGGATGAAAAGAGATGTAGCTGATTATGTGGCATCTTGCTTAGTGTGTCAGAAAGCAAAGGTTGAACATCAGAGGCCAGCTGGAATGTTACTTCCGTTGGATATTCCAGAGTGGAAATGGGACGACATAGCAATGGATTTCGTGACGTGTTTGCCAAGGACACCTAAAGGATACGATTCCATTTGGGTTATAATTGATAGGCTTACGAAATCAGCTCATTTTCTACCGATTAATCTCAAGTATTCTATGGAAAAGCTTACTCAGATTTATATCAGTGAGATTGAGAGTGCATGGAGTATCTTCAAGTATCATATTGGATAGAGACCCGCGTTTTACTTCGCGTTTTTGGCAAAGTTTGCATGAAGCTTTAGGAACAAAGTTACGATTAAGTTCGGCTTACCATCCTCAAACTGATGGACAATAGGAAAGGACGATTCAGTCTTTAGAGGATCTGTTAAGGGCGTGTGTGTTGGAACATGCCGGTAGTTGGGAGAATTTCCTACCGTTGATAGAGTTTACCTACAACAACAGTTATCATTCAAGTATAGGGATGGCACCCTACGAAGCTTTATACGGACGACGTTGCAGAACACCTTTGTGTTGGTACCAAGATGGAGAAAGTGCTTCATTAGGACCTGAACTAGTGCAACAAACAACCGAGAAGGTGAAACTGATTCAAGAAAAGATGAGGACGACTCAGAGCCGACAGAAGAGTTATGCGGATAAAAGACGTAGGCCACTTGAGTTCGAGGAAGGGGATCATGTGTTTTTGAGAGTCACTCCGATGACTGGGGTGGGCAGGGTCTTGAAGTCCAGAAAACTCACTCCAAAATTCATTGGACCTTATCAAATTCTTCGTCGGATAGGTCCAGTAGCTTACCAAATAGCTTTACCGCCTTTTCTATCCAACCTTCATAATGTTTTTCATGTTTCGCAATTGCGGAAGTATATTCCTGATCCTAGTCACGTCATAGAGTCTGATTCAGTACAGCTGAAGGATAACCTAACCTATGAGACATTGCCGGTTAAGATCGAGGACAGGAGGATAAAGAAACTGCGAGGGAAGGAGATAGCTTTGGTCAAAGTTATCTGGAACGAGACTACAGGTGATGCTACCTGGGAAAGAGAAGAGGACATGCAACAACAATATCCGAGTTTGTTTTAAGAGGTACGTATAATTTCGAGGACGAAATTCTTTTAAGAGGGGTAGGAATGTAACGCCCCGATTTTTCACGTTTTCTATTTCTTTAGTATTTTAATGTCTTTATTTTATTTGAGGTCTTAGGAATAGAAATAAAATATTCCGAGACCACAGTCATGCTCGACGATATCGTAGGAAGCTACGATTAAGTTTTGAGTCGAAAACTCAAACGGAGTCCGGTCTGCGTTTTTACACTGACAATATGATTTTACTGCTCAGAAGACCTCAGATGGACCCGTGAACGAGACAGTAAGTCTTAGAATTCAATTATCTACGTTTTGGTTAAATTTCGTAAAAATTTCAGAAAAATAACTTCCTGACCTTCGTTCGAGCGGAATCCTCAATCGGGTGACGAACGGAGCCACATATGGACTTACCGAGACTCGCCAAAAGATAATCTTGATATCACATCATCCCAGGGCACTTGGGAGAGTATGCCAGAGTCGTCATGACGTTCGGAAATATCTAGACGCAAAATGACCAAAATGCCCCTAACCTTAGTCTTTTACACTTTTACCATTATACCCTTTTGGCAAATGACCTTTTTACCCTTAAGTGAACTTTTAAGAGGCTGAACTCAGCCCCTCACTTCATCATTTTCGCACAGCCCCTCACACCATAGAGTTCCATAGTTGTTCTTGAGAGAAAACTCCATTTTCACCTAGAAAAGCTTGAGTTTTTGTTGGATTCACTTGATTCCTTGAGCAATCTTTCTTCATTTCAAGGTAAGATCACTTCTATGATCTCTTAGCTTCTTGCATCTTTCTTTATTTCAAGATCAATCTTCATTTTCATGAAAAAAATTTCTTAGATCCAAAACTTTGAAAATCCATAGGAAATTGTAGAAAAATCCTTTTGAGGTAAGACCAAGTTCTTTGAACTCACATCATCAATCTCTACCTAAACCTAAGAGCTTATGATTCAACTCTCATCATAGCTCAAAAAGCATTTTTGGCCGAACCCTCTTGGAAGATGATGAATAGTGTTTTCATCAAGTTTTGATTTTTAACACTAGATTTCATCCTTAGTTTTCCTAATGCCTTTGAATCCATGAAATGGAAACCAAAACCAATTTCTAACCTTTTTTTCTAGGGTGGCCGAAACCCTCTTTGTTGTAATAGTTGAGTTTGGCTTTGATTGTTGTTTAATGTTGAATTGTTGTGTTGTGTAGTTGTTGACGATTATCAGGAGGTTCAGAAACCGATCAACCGACTTTGATCCGGGAATCTGCTCATCAAGAGGTATGGGGAGAAGAACCTCATCACACCAAGATGGTGGTAGTGAGAATGGTTGTTTAAATTTATGTGTGGGTGAAACCCTTTAGTTTGGGTTCACTTTTATGTGTTAAGTTTTGTTAAGTTCTCTTGGAGAACAAGATTGTTATGATGTGTTTATGCTTGAGTATGTTGTAGTGTGCTTTAGCATAAGTTGATGATGATATGATTGATGAAAATCATTTTCATGTATGTTGAAAAACCTACTTTGATCACTAGGTCAAGTATGGACTTTTATTGTTGATTATGAGACCATAATGTGTGATGGACTTGGATGTTTGATTATGATGTAGTAATGTGTATTATGGTTATCATGATTGTGTAAGTATTGTGAGCCATATTTTGTTTGGGTGATGAAGTAAAACTTCACATTGATTCCTAGTTGGCTATTGGCCATGACCTTGAGGAAAGGAAGGATAGGAATAGTTCTTGAACAAATCAAGTTTTGATGTAAAGAAAGTGTTTTCAATAACTTGTGTTTTTCAAAGAAAACCCTAAGTGTCTTTGAATGGAAATTAAAGCTCAAAGTGCTTTCACCAAAGTGAAACATATTTTATACCTTATCCTTAGTTCATCTAGCTAATCAAGTGACTCAAAATGAGAAAAGAAGTGGTTTCATGAAGAGAATCAAAATGGTTCCCTAAGGTTGATGTCTTGTTTTAAGGCAACTTTTCGCTAAGCGAATTTACTTTCGCTACGCGAAAAACAGGGAAAGTCTTAGTTGGGCATCACTGCCTCACTTTCGCTAAGCGAATTCAAATTCGCTAAGCGAACCCAGCAAATTTCGCTACGCGAATTACATCTCGCTGAGCGACCCAGAGAAGTCTCCAAAGGAGGTATAACCGCCTCCATTTCGCTAAGCGAAATTATTTTCGCTACGCGAATACAATGCATTTCGCTACACGAATTCTGTTTCGCCGAGCGATCCAGAGGCGTTTACAAAGAGGTTTAACCGTCTGAACTTTCGAATACAATACATTTCGCGTTTACAAAGAGGTTTAACCGTCTGAAATTGCGCTAAGCGAATTCATATTCGCTAAGCGAATCCAATGCATTTTGCTACGCGATTTGTGTCTCGCCGAGCGAACCAGAGGAGTTCCAAAAGAGGCATTCTTGTTTCAATTTCGCTAAGCGAATGAAATTTCGCTAAGCGAATTACATGTTCAGAAAATGCTAAAAATAGAGCAAGTAAGTGTTTCAAAGATTGTTTCAAATCAAATGAGTTTTCAATTGAGAAGTTGTTCTGGTTTACAAATGTTTTGGGTTTTGAGACAGTAGTTCGATGACGGACCGGTGATTCGGACCCCGCTCAGTCGTTCAATTGTTTCAGTCTTGTGATGACTCGATCCCGGAGGGATCACGAGATTTATCCGGTGGATAAAGGTTATGCTTTCAAAAGACACGTATAGTTCCTAAGGTAGAGAACCTTAGTAGACTTTGAGGTTTATCCGGGGGATAGACATTGCTTGATCGCATCTGCTTTGTGTAAGCATTGGCATTTCATTTGCATAGTTGTAAGGCCTTGAGCCTAGGAGTTGAGCTTACACCTTGATGCGGGTGCGAATCTTACGGTGACGATCTTCAATGGTCTTTTGGGAGGTATCAGGGTTGGAAGGGCTTACATGTGACCAGTTGGTAGCTCTTCTGTGTCGTGGCGAATCTGTGCAATACACTGATATCCTCTACTAGATGCCGTACTTTTCATGTTTGGTTGAGAGTGTTTCCGTAAAAGCCAGATACGTGCACGTTACGAATGTTGTAGCATCTTGCCCAAGGCTGGCGCGCACGGAACATGTCCTCCCATTCACTCTCTCCGAATGTTTTGTTAGCTCCATGGAGTAGGGGTCAGAGTAGTACCCAGTGACATTGACATTGAGTCATATACATTGCATTGCATTGCATAGCTATTGATGTTTACATTTTCTGTTATACATCGTTGTACTGTTTAAGAATACCTTATTGTATGATGTTAACTGCTTAACATGATATTATGCTGTCAACTGCTTAATATGTTTGACATTGAGAATTCTTGTAAGCATGTTGGGTACGTGGTTACCCGGTGAGTCGTCCCGTTTTTACTATTGCTGTTTTGCTGTGTTGATGAACGGGAATCTCACCCATATCTGTATGTTTTCTGTTGGTACTTGCTGTTGCTGTTTGAACAGATGGACGTGATGATGGTTCAGTCCAGTAGTTCCTTTGAGCCAAAGGAGGACCTTCTTTTTGTGGTCTAGTTTTGTTGTCGGCCAGACTATGTCGTTTTTGTAGTACTTTTGGGAGCTACGACTCCTTGTACATATTGTATTTCTTATTGTATTAGTTATACATTAGACCTATGTCTGTATATAATAATGTTGACGTTTCCATTTCTGTTTCTGTTCTGTGGTATGTTCTAGAAATGCATGGCGAACCTAAGTTCGTTTATTAGTTTTATTACCTTTCCATTGCATCTTGTGAAAAGAAAAAAAAAAGAAAACCGTATTTTCCGCATTAAGAAATATTTTCGGCCCTATAAACGTTCGGGAATGTGGCACTCGGGAAAGGGTGTTGCATCACTCCTCGTCAGCATGCTCACCCTCCTCTGCACATGCAACATCATATGCACAAGAACAACAAAGGATGGGGTGAGAAATACGATCATAAATATATGTAAACGGAATGGAATAGTAATTAAGATGACATACAACATACAATAATCAACACATGTATAATCAATACATATCAAAGATGCAAGTCAATGCGAATGCAACATCACTACTCCGTATGCATGTGGCCAACAACTCTAACTCTGGAAAGACGATTAGGAGTACATGTCCGGTTATCAACGTGGATGTTATGCCAGACCGTGGGCCATCCCCGAACACTCTCACTAATCCTGATAACGTATAGTGGCTAGTCAGGGTACTCAAGCTTATCCTTTAGGTCACTCCGACAATAGGTAGCTAGCCCATGTCACCTGGAATTTCCCTACCCAATGTACCCGCAAGGCCGGGATAACACCCATCGTGGCCTCCACTATCGCGATTCATCGTTTGCTTTCCACCCAACATATCAACGTCAACGCATGATGCATGTTATGCTCAACAACATGCAAACACATGTCCAACCATCCACCATCAACACCATTACATGGCTATCAACTTTGACCAACAAGCATCAAAGATGATTTATCAACATCAAACTTGACCAATAAGCATCAAGAATGATTTAACCAACAACATCGGTAACAGTACGTCGTTACCAATAACATCATCGTCTTATTAATTGTGCTCTTTGTTATGTCTTAACTTAACATCATCTTCATTAAGTATTATACTTAATCTTATTATCTAAACCTCAATTCATATCTTATTAAGATTACAACTTAATCCTAATATTTAAACCTCAAGTCATATAGTTATTAAGATAATATATTAATCTTAATATCTAAACCTCAATTCAAATTTTATTAAGATTATAACTTAATCTTACTATTTAAACCTCAAGTCATATATCTATTAAGATTATAACTTAATCTTAATATCTAAACCACAATTCATATCTTATTAAGATTATAACTTATTCTTAATATTTAAACCTCAAGTCATATGTTCATTAAGATTGTAACTTAATCTTCGTAACACTATCCATCAAGCATAAGGGGTCAAAATTGTTCCTGGGCACGTGAGAATCGATTTCCATTCTCTGGAATCGATTTCTCAAGTCTTCAAAATCGATTTCCAATCCCTGAAAAACAATTTCAGCATGTTCAAATCGATTTCCCCAATCGATTTTGAACAAGGGAAAATCGATTCTAAAAATCGATTTCTACAAGGTCAAATCGATTTCCACGCTCTGGAAATCGATTCTTGGTCGATTCAAATCAATTTCCATGTGCTGGAAATCGATTTCTGGGTGTCAGATCATACAGCAGCGGGTTTCCTCCGCTATAGACCAATCAACGTTCTCTAATTAACAGATCATTCGAGCCTAAGCTATTTATCATCAATTTGATTAGTTCAACACTCATGAATCATAACCTAAGGGTTCTCAAACTAATCCTTGGTCATCAATTTCACATTGCCTATTTATTTTCTCCCTATAACTATGTTCTAATAGTGTAGGATTAACAAAACACCATATCATGGCATAAACAACATGTTTATCATCATCAATTCATCAATAATCATATAAATCATGTACTCATAGTTATAAACATGTTATAACATCAGATTATTCATCAATCAATACTCGTACAGCCAGCAAACAATATAACAACATTCATAGGTACTTACAACGCATATAGGCAAACATATAGGGGTCATGGGTTAACCCCTTCATCTTAACCTATCCCAAAACCCACATACTCATGACCAATTTTCTCCCCCCCATACCTGGTATGACGATTCACAGCCTAAGGGAAAGAGAACAAAGCCAAGTTCTGCTACGGTTCCTTCTTACGGGTTCAGCACTTGATCACGATCGCAACACTGGAAAGCAGAGTCGATCCTTAAGTTAAGGATTAAAAGGGAAAACAAAACTAGGATTAGAAACTCACCTTGGTTTCTAACTTAGGAGATTAACTCTAGCAGCAGGGATAGACTAGCCAAACAACGGCGTGTTCTTGACGAAGAACACCCAAGCAGGATTCGTCCTTTGGGTTTTCTAGAGCGAGAGATCAATTAGAGCTCTTAGGGATGAGAAGAGGCAAAAAGTGTGTACAATAGGGTGTGGATACTAGGTTTAGGTCATACGCTATGTATATATAGCTGTTAGGGACGTTTTAGGACGAATGGGCCGTACACAGCATAGCCCAGTAACCCAAACGCGTACACAAGCTCTGACGCGCATGAAAATCGATTTCAACATCCATGGAAATCGATTTTCCTTTGGCCAAATCGATTTTCTTATCAAAGAAATCGATTTTGCCCTTCAAAGAATCGAATTCCTCCTTCTGGAAATCGATTTCTTCACCTGGAAATCGGTTTCCCAAATCGATTTCCCAAATCGATTTTCCAATCGATTTTGGCATCGAAACCTGAATAAAACTTGTAGGCAATCCTCTAAGCTTTCCAACGCATCCTAGATCATCTCGATCGGATGTCTAGAACTCAAGATATGGCCAAAACCGTGAAACAGGTTATATAGACTCGGATGAATTGATTATTCTAAAGGCTAAACTATTACAACTATGAACTTATGCACCAAAAACAAGCAAAAACGACATATGCAAGCATTTATAAGCAAGTATCAATACATATATACATAGAAGTGAAAGAGCAGGGTGTTACAATTCCACCCCCCTTATAAAAAATTTCGTCCTCGAAATTTCTACTCACCTTGAGTAAACAGATGTGGGTATGACTCCTTCATCTTGCTCTCCAACTCCCACGTAGCACTTTCTTCTGTAGCTCCACTCCAAATGACCTTGACCAAGGGAATTTCCTTCCCTCTTAGCTGCTTGACCCTTCTATCTTCAACCCGAAGTGGTAGCACCTCAAAGGTCAAGTTATCCTGTAGTGGAATAACATCGGGTACTATCACATGGCTTGGATCATGAACATACTTTCGAAGTTGAGACACATGAAACACATTATGAAGGTTTGACAAGAACGGGGGTAAGGCTATCTGGTAGGCGACTTCACCGACTCTTTTTAGAATTTGGTAAGGGCCAATGAATCTAGGAGTAAGTTTCCGCGCTTTCATTACCCTGCCAACCCCAGTTGTTGGAGTAACTCGCAAGAACACATGATCTCCCTCCTGGAATTCGAGAGTTTTTCTTCTCTTATCATGGTAACTCTTTTGCCTACTCTGTGCCACTCTCATCTTATCTTGTATCATCCTCACTTTCTCTGTAGTCTCTTGCACTACCTCAGGTCCTAACACAACATTCTCTCCAGGCTCATTCCAACACAAGGGTGTCCTACACCTCCTCCCATACAAAGCCTCATAAGGTGCCATCCCAATACTGGAATGGAAGCTATTGTTGCAGGTGAACTCTATGAGGGGTAAAAACTTATCCCAACTACCCGACTGTTCTAGCACACACGCCCTCAACAAGTCTTCTAAGGATTGGATTGTCCTCTCGGACTGACCATCGGTTTGTGGATGATAAGCTGAACTCAATCTAAGCTTAGTTCCTAAGGCCTCATGCAAACTATTCCAAAATCTAGAGGTAAATCTAGGATCTCTGTCTGAAATTATGCTAGAGGGTACACCATGCAATCTAACTATTTCTCTGATATACAACCCAGTCAACTTCTCTAATGGATATTCCATGTTCATAGGAATAAAATGGGCAGATTTGGTTAACCTGTCCACAACAACCCATATGGCATCACAACCAGCTGGAGTCCTAGGGAGGGAGTCCAGACACAAAATCCATAGAGATATTATCCCACTTCCACTCAGGGATACTCAAAGGTTGCAACTTACCTGAAGGTTTCTGGTGCTCTATCTTAGCCTTCTGACACACTAGGCAAGCATAAACAAACTCAGCCACATCCTTTTTCATCCTAGGCCACCAAAACATCCGTCTCAGATCCTGATACATCTTTGTGGCTCCTGGGTGAACACTCAAACCACTCCTATGCCCTTCCTCAAGGATCAACTTCCTAAGCTCTGGAATATCAGGTATACAAACTCTATCTTGAAACCTCAAAATTCCATCAGTCCCATCCTTAAAACTGGGATTTCTACCTTGAGCAATCAACTCTCTCTGGTCTAAAAGGTATACATCTATCTTCTGCCCTTCTCTATTCTGATCCATCAAACTGCTAGTGATTTTCAACATTCCTAGCCTAATGCTCTTAGGGGTAACTTCCCAAACTAAACTCAAATCTCTAAACTCCTCTATCAAATCCATCTCTCTAACCATCAAAGCTGAAACATGTAAGGTTTTTCTACTCAAAGCATCAGCCACTACATTGGCCTTACCTGGGTGGTAACTCAACTCAAACTCATAATCCTTAAGAAATTCCATCCACCTACGCTGTCTCATATTCAGCTCCTTTTGGTCAAACAGGTATTTCAAACTCTTATGATCACTAAAGACCTCAAATCTAGCTCCATAGAGATAATGCCTCCAAATTTTTAAGGCAAACACTACCGCTCCTAACTCCAAGTCGTGAGTGGGGTAGTTCTTCTCATGGGTCTTAAGCTGCCTAGAAGCATAAGCTACTACCTGACCATTCTGCATCAACACACCACCTAAACCTTGCTTCGAAGCATCACAATATACTACAAAAGGTTCACTAGGATTGGGTAACACTAACACAGGTGCAGATGTCAACCTATTCTTCAACTCCTGAAAACTTTCCTCACACTTAGAGTCCCACACGAAGATCTGACCTTTCTTAGTAAGGCGGGTCATAGGCAAAGCTATCTTAGAGAATCCTTCTATAAATCTCCTATAGTACCCGGCCAAACCCAAGAAACTTCTAACCTCGGTCACTGACTTAGGTGCTTCCCAATGGAGCACAGTTTCTACCTTAGCTGGGTCCACGGCTATCCCTCCTTTAGAGATGATGTGCCCTAAGAAACTCACCTCTTCTAACCAAAACTCACACTTGGACAACTTGGCATACAACTGTTTTTCCTTAAGGGTTTCCAAGACTATCCTCAAGTGTTCCTCATGTTCCTCCTTAGTCTTAGAGTATACTAGGATATCATCTATGAAGACAACTACAAACCTATCCAAGTATGGATGGAAGATCTTGTTCATGTAGTCCATCAACACAGCAGGGGCATTAGTCACACCAAAAGGCATAACTAGATACTCATAATGGCCATAGCGCGTTCTGAACGCAGTCTTTGGAATGTCCTCAGACTTGACCCGAATTTGGTGATAGCCTGATCTCAAATCTATCTTAGAAAACACACAAGCTCCTATCAGCTGGTCCATAAGGTCATCTATCCTAGGAAGAGGATACCTATTCTTAATAGTCACCTTGTTGAGCTGTCGGTAATCGACACACAACCTCATGCTGCCATCTTTTTTCTTCACCAACAACACTGGCGCTCCCCACGGAGACACACTAGGCCTAACAAACTGCTTCTGGAGCAATTCCTCTAACTGTTTCTTCAACTCAGCTAGCTCTAGAGGGGACATCCTGTATGGTGCTATGGATATAGGTCCTGTACCTGGCACTAAGTCTATGCTAAACTCAACCTCTCTCTCAGGTGGAAAACTATAAATATCCTCGGGAAAAACTTCTGGAAACTCTCTCACAACTGGCACATCCTTAACCTCAGCCTTTCTCTCTACTTCCAGGGAAGATAAGATCATGTATACTTGGGCTTCTTCTCTAATAGAAGCCTTGACTTGGTTGGCAGTCAGAAAACTCGGATCCTTAGGATCGACAGCAGCTCCAAAAACAACAGTTTTATCAAAGCAATTTAAAAGGACATGATTGGCAGATAACCAGTCCATACCAAGAATAACATCAAGTTGTTTAAGGGGTAAGCATATAAGATCAACTATGAAATTTCTATCATCAATGACAATGGAACAACCTTTACAAATATGTGAGGTAACAACAGGCTTATTGGTAGGGGTAGCAACAACTAGATCATATTCAAGTTGGGCAACAGGTAATCTAAGGTACTCAACACAGTCATGTGATATAAAGGAATGCGACGCACCCGAATCAAACAACACTATTAAAGGAGTCCCTTTGATGAGGCACTTACCTTGAATCAGGTCTTCAGATTCTGAGGCTTCAGCTCCACTGAGAGTGAAGACTCTTCCACTTGTCCTCAGTCGATTGGCTTGAGAACTCTTGCTAGCACTCTGTGGCTCCATCTTTGCTCCACTACAATCCTTACTGATATGACCAGGCTTCCCACACTTGAAGCAGATGATGTCTGTCTCTTTGCAGTCACGAGTAAGGTGCTCCTTACCACACTTGCCACACCTGATTGGCCTAGAAGAGGCAAAAAGTGTGTACAATAGGGTGTGGATACTAGGTTTAGGTCATACGCTATGTATATATAGCTGTTAGGGACGTTTTAGGACGAATGGGCCGTACACAGCATAGCCCAGTAACCCAAACGCGTACACAAGCTCTGACGCGCATGAAAATCGATTTCAACATCCATGGAAATCGATTTTCCTTTGGCCAAATCGATTTTCTTATCAAAGAAATCGATTTTGCCCTTCAAAGAATCGAATTCCTCATTCTGGAAATCGATTTCTTCACCTGGAAATCGGTTTCCCAAATCGATTTCCCAAATCGATTTTCCAATCGATTTTGGCATCGAGACCTGAATAAAACTTGTAGGCAATCCTCTAAGCTTTCCAACGCATCCTAGATCATCTCGATCGGATGTCTAGAACTCAAGATATGGCCAAAACCGTGAAACAGGTTATATAGACTCGGATGAATTGATTATTCTAAAGGCTAAACTATTACAACTATGAACTTATGCACCAAAAACAAGCAAAAACGACATATGCAAGCATCTATAAGCAAGTATCAATACATATATACATAGAAGTGAAAGAGCAGGGTGTTACATTGGCTCATAGGCTGGTATCGTCACACCAGGTATGGGGAGAAGGGATTAGTATAACATATAGGTTCTAGGGTAGCGTAAGATGAGGGTTAACCCATGACCCTATTTGTGTGCTATATGCCTTAATTGCCGTATGAAGTTGTTATGGTTGTTTATCCATGTTGTTAATTGTTTAAATGGTTTGTATGATCTTGGCATGACATTTATGATGTTGTTTATGATGATGATGATATGCCATGATTGTATGAGTTGGTGTGTTGGAACCCCTGTTAAATCTATGTTAATAAAAGACATAAGGATGTTAGCGCTAAGCCTAAAACAAGGATTAGTCCAATTGATGTTCATAAACATGAAGATATGGATTGAGGTTTAGATATTAAGAATAAGTTATAATCTTAATAAACATATGACTTGAGGTTTAAATATTAAGATTAAGTTATAATCTTAATAAGATATGAATTGTGGTTTAGATATTAAGATTAAATTACAATCTTAATAAATAAATGACTTGAGGTTTAAATATTAGGATTAAGTTATAATCTTAATAAGATATGAATTGTGGTTTAGATATTAAGATTAAGTTACAATCTTAATAAATATATGATTTGAGGTTTAAATATTAGGATTAAGTTATAATCTTAATAAGATATGAATTGTGGTTTAGATATTAAGATTAAGTTATAATCTTAATAAATATATGACTTGAGGTTTAAATATTAGGATTAAGTTATAATCTTAATAAGATATTAATTGTGGTTTAGATATTAAGAATAAGTTATAATCTTAATAACTATATGACTTGTGGTTTAGACATTAAGATTAAGTTATAATCTTAATAAGATATGAATTGAGGATTAGATAATAAGATTAAGTATAATACTTCATAAAAATAATGTTAAGTTAAGACTTAACAAAGAGAACAATTAATAAGACGATGATGTTATTGGTAACGACGTACTGTTACCAATATTGTTCGTTAAATCATTCTTGATGCTTATTGGTCAAGTTTGATGTTGATAAATCATCTTTGATGCTTGTTGGTCAAAGTTGAAAGCCATGTAATGGTGTTGATGATGGATGGTTGGACATGTATTTGTATATTGATGAACATTGCACGCATCATACGTTGAAGTTGATATGTTGGGTGGAAAGCAAACGATGAATCGCGATAGTGGAGGCCACGATGGTTGTTAACCCGGCCTTGCGGGTACATTGGGTATGGAAGTTCCAGGTGACATGGGCTAGCTACCTATTGTCGGAGTGACCTAATGAATAAGCTTGAGTACCCTGACTAGCCACTATACGTTATCAGGATTGGTGAGAGTGTTCGGGGATGGCTCATGGTCTGGCATATCATCCACGTTGATAACCGAACATGTACTCCTAATCGTCTTTCCAGAGTTAGAGTTGTTGGCCACATTGCATATGGAGTAGTGGAGTAGTTATGCATCGCATAGCATGTTTATAACGTGACATGATGGAATGTATTATAACATGTATGTTGTATTATGATGTTTATATGCTGCATGATCATCTTGCCAACTGCTCTATTACCGTTTATGTTTATACGTACAGTTCCTTACTCCCTATCTGTTTTTGTTGTGTTTTGCATGTACCTTTGGTTATGCAAATGATGGTGAGCTGCCAGCTGAGGAGTGATCCCAAGAAGATCGCTTACTCATATTATAGTTTGATTCATGTTTAGTTATGTTATTTGTTTTCCGATGTAATATCGGTAGTGGTTACCAGCTCTGATTATGTGACATCAGGTTTTGGGTTTTGTTTTTGTTAATGTTTTCCCGCAGTTGCTAAATTATGTTTTCAAACGTTTTCAGATCATGTGGTACTTGCTACCATTTATGTTATAGTTTTATTTAACTTGCATGCTTTAATTTATATTTATCGTATGTGGGGTAGCGGGTGTCACAACATGAATCGGCAGACGTGCCACGAAATCTAGCAACAATCCATTGTGGTTGAGAATATGAGCCAGTTAAGACCACTTGGTCTATAGGGGCATCCTGTGTTCGAGACTCCACAAGTGGCCGGAGGCATTGCGACCCCGTGCCGTGGTAATCGGTTGTCCAACACGGATGAACTCAATCAGAGACTGGACTATTTACGATATGGTTGAGACATGATACCCTAGAACAATTGGAGTTCGGGCCTAAATTGAGAGGCCGACTCATGAGGACACTTGTATTATGGGAGTATTTACGGCCTATCACTCGACGAAGGGAAGTTAAGAATCTCCGGAGAACATGAAATTAGAAAGATGATATTGAAGTCTCATGCATTATGTTATAACTCATGTTGATGTTTGAGATATTATGTTATAGCCTATGACGATGTTTGAGATATTATGATTATATGAATATCTATTAATGCAACTGTATTTATAATTGGACGTATGTTTTGTTTGCTTGTGCGGCTATCGTGATAAACTTGTGGAATGAGTGTCATACCTTTGCCTGTACATGTAGGACACCTTGTTGTGTTTTTGGATACATGTACAGATGCTACCCAGAGGTCCCCGCGGACACTTGAGGACTCTGATGATGGAGTCCCATGAAGATGAAGAGAAGGACGATCCCTCTGAATTCCTCCGAGAATCGGAGTTGACTTTGGGGTTTTTCCCCAATGGCTACTTTTATCCCGACCAGCAATAGAGTTTTAGTTTTTGAAGCAGTCATATCTTATCTGTTGTTTTATGTTGACATATTATTTTGAATTCTGTAATCTATAAAATAGACTAGAACTTCTATTACTAGTTAAATTCTGTTTCTAGAAAACCTATATGCTCAGGCATTGATAATGTAACACCCCGATTTTTCAAGCTCTCTAAAGTTAATAAACAATATTTATGTGTTTGTATTTTATTGGAGGGTCTAGAGAGTGAACTAAAATAATTTGAGACCATAGTCATGCTCTACGCTATTGTAGGGAGTCACAGGTAAATTTTGGGTCGAAAACTCAAACGGAGCCCGGTCTACGATTTTCACTGACTGTAGTGTTTTACTACTATAAAGACCTAACTTTGACTCGTGAACGAGACAGTTAGTCTTAGAATCGGATTCTCTACAATTTTGCTAAAATTGGTTTCGTGCTCTAAAAATCGGAATAACAATAAACTATTCGAGCGAATTCTCAAACCGGGTGACGAACGGAGCTAGATATGGATTTACCGGGACCCGCTAACGGATAAACATAAAGTCACATCAGGTCACATCACCTAGGAATGCATGCCTGTGTCATGATGGCTTTTTGAAAATATCTGGAAGCGAAATGACCAAAATGCCCCTGACCTTTTTCATAATTACCATTTAACCTTGGGTGAAAAGACCAAATTGCCGTTAAGTGAGAAATTTTGGACATCCTTGCCCTTCCTCTTCGTAACCTCACGCCCTCCCCCTTCATGGAGACACTTCTCCATTTTCTTCGCCAACTCCATTTTCTTTCCTTTACTTTCTCTTCACTTTTCTTAAGAAATCTTCAAGATTTTTGGTAAACAAAGTTGATTACTTGCTCATCCTTATCACCAACGAGGTATGAACTTCATTCTTAACCTCTCAATCTTCCTTTTTTCTCCATTGAATCTTGTAGTTTTCTCCATGATCAAGTTTATGACCTTAAACTTCAAAAATTCATGAAAATTTGTAGAAAAATCCTTTTAATGTCAAACCAATTTCTATGAGCTAGTTGTATTACCCTCTTTCATAATCCAAGAGCTTAGAACCAAGAGATCTCTCTAGATCATATGGGTAAGATGGCCGAATCTCCCCCTTTTTGGATCAATGAAGTTTTGGTTCAACTTTTGGTTTAGAAGTGTTGATTAGAATCGATCACACTTAGAGGTCTTTAAATCCAAAAGCATGTGATCAAAAACTTCCCTAGCCTATTTTGTTAAAGGGTGGCATTTAGGGAGAACAATAATTTTTTATTCAAGTTTGTGTATAGAGACTTGTTATGGTGTTAGTAGTACCTATAGATTCTTCATCCAAGAGATAGGAATTTTTAGACATCGCTAACTAATTTTTGGACCCTATGGCCGAACGCTAGGTGGAGGGGAATATGGAAATTTGTGTTGTATAGTATTGATGTTTGGATTGATTGTGTGTATGTAGTTGTGGTTGAGTAATCGAGAGAATTCGCGGGCCGATCGGACGACTTTTGCTCGGAGGAAAACTTCAAGAGGTAAGGAGAGTTTGCCTGAGGGATTTTTCCCGATAACTATATGTTATCCGTGATTGATCTGTGTAGCTCTGTTTGAGCTTCGTTGTGATTGTAATAATGTTCTATGCCTAGTATATGTTTGTGATGATGCATGCTTGGATGAAAAAGTGTTTTCATGTATGCTGAAAACCATACTTTGATCTCTAGATCAATTAAGGATTTTTATGCTTGTTTATGGTTGAATGATATATGATTATTGTTCATCATAATATTGTGAGCTTTTTAGCTATTACTTGACAAGTTAGTGAAGCAAAATCTTCACATCCCATGTGTGGGAGTATTCGGCCTTGACCTTAAGAAAAAGAAAGAACATGAGTGGCTCTTGAACCATTCAATGTGTTTGGAAAGTTAGAAAATGTTTTGGTAACTTATACTTCAAAACAAAATAAGAGGTGATTTTGATCCAAAGATCGAATAGAGTTTTGACCTTCAAATGTTTTACTAAGGTGAAAATGTATTTTTACTTTAATCCTAATTTATCGAATTAACTAAGTATTTTAAAAGTAAAATGATGAAAGTGATTTCATGGAAGAAAAACTAGTAGGTACCTTAGGTTTTAAAGGGATATCACCTTCATTTTAAAACTAAGTTAACACACTAAGTTAACATTCTATCTTCAAAGTATAAAGAGTACTTTGTCCTAAAGTATAGATTTAAATGAATCATAGTTCAAAAAGCAAGTCAAACTCCATTTTCTTTCACGATAACTTAGATCACGGTTTTAAACTAAGTAAAGAAAAATCCTTCTCAAATTGGTTAAGGTATTGTACCCCAAGCAAGTAACAAAGTTCTTTTAAATCAAATGAGTTTTCAATTTGAAAGGTTTAGGCTTGCAAAGTCTTAAATCGAGAGTTTTCAACTCAAATCATAAAGTTTTACGCATAAAAACCTAAGTTAAGCAATTAACTTAAAGAAAAAGAAAAGAGATAATTAACTATAGTATATGGTGGAACAAGACCATGCACTATACCATTAATGACTTAGTTCATCAATGACTTCATAAGACTTAAGTGAATCAATACTTATTTCATTATTCGAAATCCAAGGAATTAATATCTTAGAAAGGATCAAAGACTTATCTAAGAGGATTCTTAATCCTTCTTCATAATACTTAGGACTTGAGATGTAAATCATAAGACACAAACACAAACATGAAACGTTTTGGGTTTTGGAACAGTAGTTCGATGACGGATCAGTGATTCAGATCCAGGTCAATCGTTCAATTGTTTCAGTCTTGTGATGACTCAATCCCGGAGGGATCACGAGATTTATCCGGTGGATAAAAGTTTTGTAATGAAAATACGCGTATAGTTCCTAAGGAAGAGAACCTTAGCGAACCTTGAGGTTTATTCGGAGGCTAGACACTGCTTTATCGCATCTGCTTTGTGTAAGCATTGGCATTTCATTGCATGCGTTGTAAGGCCTTGAGCCTAGGAGTTGAGCTTAAACCTAGATGCTGGTTTGAATCTTACGGTGGTGATCTTAAATGGTCTTTGGAGGTGTCAGGGTTGGGAAGGCTGACATGAGACCAATTGGTGATTCTTCTGTGTCGTGGCGACTCCGTGCAATACACTGATATCCTCTACTAGATGCCGTACTTTTCATATTTGGTCGAGAGTGGTTCCGTAAAGCCACACGTGCACATTACATTTGTTGTAGCATCTTGTCCATAGCTGGCAATACACGGAACATGTCCTCCCATTCACTCTCTCCGAAGTTTTGTTAGCTCCATGGAGTAGGGGTCAGAGTTTTACCCTTGTGGCATATGGCATTGAGTCATGTACATCGCATTGCATTGCATGGTTGTTGATGATTACATTTACTTGTTATACCTCACTATTCTGTTTTCGAGGGTGCCTTATACTATGCTGCTAACTGATTAACATGATGTATTGAGATTTATTGTATGAATGTTAAGTATGTTATTACTTGGTGCATTGTCCCGTTATTACTTCTTCTATTGTGCTGTGTTGATACTACATATGTTCATATGTTGTTTTGTGTGTCGTGCATGTAGTTATCGTGCTTAAATCCATATATTGGTTACTCACCCTTGCTTGTACATGTTGGACACCCTGTTGTGTTTTTGGATACGTGTACAGATGCTTCTCAATGGTCATTTGGGTCACTCTGGGACCCTATTGCTTGAGTTTCTTGATGTCGACGACGAAGATGTGTGGACTGCGGACGACGAGGCCCAGTCTCATTGGTACGATGTATGCAAGGTAGTAGGCTCTATTGTCCGTAGAGTTCTTTTATCAAACCAGCTCTTAGGATTTTCAATGTTTAAGTTGAGAATGTCGGTATATGTGGTTTTGAAAACCTCTATATAGTTTGGAACTTCAGTATGAAAAACAATTTCAAGAAAGCTTATATGTGATGGTGAAATGGTTATGAATAAACCCAGCTTATGTGTGTTGTATAGTATAATGTGATTTTATTATTGTGATGTGTGTATCACGTTCCTGAAGTATTATGCAGAAAAATTTTACACCCTAGTATTCTGACTTAAAGTAAATTATTATTTTCCGAAAACAACCAGCACTTCTCTTTTAATTTTAATTCTGCACGTGTTTAAGATGTAATGCCCAAGGGGGTGTTACAGATACCTTATGTTATTTTGTTATGAATGTTTAATATTGGAGTATGTTATGATATTTATTCCATCTTTCCTGTATTTAATGATTATAATGTGAAGAAGTGTTTTTTTTTAAAACACAAGTTTTCGAACATAGTCAATTACTTAAAGTATTTTCCGAAAGCAACCAGCGTTTTAAATTGTTATGTATTTTCGCATTGATTTTGAGACGTAGCACAGAAGGGGTGTGACAGTGAGGACCCTGCTGCGTGCGTCATTCACCCGAGAGCCAGTAGCGCAACCTACACTGGACCCATTTGCACTCTACACAGGAATGTTGAGGTGGGACCTCAGGAGAGAACGCATACGATCCAGATCCCTCTGTCGCCGATCTGGATGATCCTGCTGTATCTGGTGGATCAGGCGTCGCTACAGCACGAGATCCCAGCTGCCCAGCCCCTGCAACAGCAGCCGTCCTTGACTCCTCCCCCTCCATTCGTCGTAGTAGCATAGGGGCAGGAGGAGGATCCTAAGGAGGACCCTCAAGAGGATCCGGAGTATCAGCCTCAGGAGAACGAGGATGCTCTGGCTATGGGAGCCGGGGAAGTAGGGATGGTCAATGGGAATGTAGATTCCCCTGATCTCTCTTCTGATGTAGACGTTGGACCCTCCTTTGGGGGACTATCCAACGGGTTTCACTAGATGTAGACCAGCATAGGGTTTTAGTTTTGAGGTAGCAATTTTTGGGTAGTCTATTATCGGCTACTGATGGCCATGAGTTTTATAGATATGGTTTCCAGACTATCGCTACCTGATTTTGAGGATTGATAGTATTTTTACTTTTCTGTTAGCTATCTTTTGAAACGGACATGTTGTCCAAGGTTCCTTGATGCACATGGCTAACTGATGATGCATATATACATATATGTTGATGTTTCTCTTGAGTATTTGTTATTTATCTTTGTAAGAAGAAAAAATTTTATCACGGTTTTCGCAGTAAGTAAGATCTAACTAAAGAAAATTTGTTTTCCGAAAGTAACCAGCAAACTTTTATTTCGTATTTCATGTTGTTTTTGGGTCACCATGTGATGCTGGATTAGGGTGTCACATTAGTGGTATCAAAGCTGGTCGAGTCTTTCGGGAATCTTTGGGAATAAGTCTGTTCTGTTGATGTTGTGTGATCTCTGATTAAGACTTGATTGAATTACTTCTTCGAAGTAATGTGTGTTTATAAGTGAACATATGTTTTGGTTTCTAGTTGCAGTTTGACTGATTTCAATCTTGTAGGTCAGACATGGAACGAGAGACTAAGACCAGAGCTGGACGTGGACGTGGACGTGGCCATGGAATGGACTTTGCTACACAAGCAATGGCGAACATGGCAACTGCAATCACTATTCAGACGGCTACCATGAATGCTCATAACGAGCAAGAGCTGGCCCGTGCTGTACAGGCTGCAGAAGGCCGAAGTCTTACCACTTTTAGACGCCAAAATCCGCCACAGTTTTATGGCGATGTGGATCCCAAGAAGGCTGACTTGTGGATCTAGGATATCAAAAAGATATTCGAGCTGATCTATAGCCCTGAAGAAGTGAAGGTACCATATGCAACTTTCCTATTGCTGGGAGATGCTGAGTACTGGTGGAAGGGAGCCAGATAGCTGCTAGAAGCGAATCAACAGGAAATTACTTGGAATCTGTTTAAACGGCGATTCCTGGAGAAGTATTTCCCACAGAGTGCCAGAGCTGAGAAAGAGCAAGAATTTTTGTGACTGCAAAAAAAGGGAATTGTCTGTCAGGGAATACACGGCAAAATTCGAGTCACTTGCCAAGTATTTCCGATTCTTCCAGAACAACCTTGACGAAGATTGGAAGTGTGAATGTTTTAAGAAAGGATTGAGGTACAAAATCAAGGAGTCAGTGCTGCCGAAGGGAATTCGTAATTTCCAGGCGTTAGTTGAGAAAAGCAGACAAGTGGAGCTGATGAAGCATGGAAGGGCCAACAGAGGGAACGTTGGAGGACCTTCCCGTTTCAAGAACCAATATCAGAATCAAAGAGGAGGACAGAGTCAGAAGAAACCTTATTCCCGGCCCCTAGGGAATCATAAGAACCAACAACCATATCGTCCTGTTGCTCACGCATCAGGCAGTGGAGGCCAGAGGAATCAAAACCAAGGCCAAGAAAAGAAATGTTTCAAGTGTGGAGATCCATCACACCTAGCCAACAACTTCTCGGTACGTATTAATGGATGCTATCGTTGTGGACAAACGGGGCACATAGCAAAAGACTGCAAGGTATAGAAAGTTGTCCCAGCCGCTAATGACAACAATAGAGCCAAAAGGCCGACGGCAAAGGGAAGAGTTTACACCATGAGTGGTGCTGAGGCTTCGGATTCCGACGATCTCATATAAGGTAGTTGCGACATAGATGGTAATCTCTTAACTGTACTTTTCGATTCGGGTGCAACTCATTCTTTTATTGCGATGGATTGTGTGAAACGTTTAGAATTGTCTGTTTCTTCCTTCTCATATGACTTGATTTTTTCTACCCAAACTGCTAAGCCAGTTACTGTAAATTCAATATGTTTGAACTATCCTATTGTTATTCAGGATAGACATTTTCTTGTTAATCTAATATGCCTGTCTTTAATAAAATTAGATGTAATTTTAGGCATGGGTTGGTTATCTTCCAACCATATCCTATTAGATTCCGCACACAAAACCTTAGTATTTCCCAATATCGAGATTTCTAGATTTTTAGCAACCAACCACATTAGAACTTCTTTGAAAGAAGGAGATCAGGGATACGTGCTTTTATCCAACTTAGAAGTTGAGGAGAAGATCGAGCTGAGTACGATGCATGTTGCAAGGGATTTTCCGGATGTGTTTTCAGACGATGTTCCGGGTTTGCCGCCAATAAGAGATATAGAATTCTCCATCGATTTGGTAACACCCCCCTCGGGTGCTACGTATTCAAACTCAAAATGCGGAAAATATCAAGAGAAATAAACGCTGGTTGCTTTCGGAAAATAATATAATTAAATAGCTACGTTCAAAAAAGTGGTTCTAAAAATTTTCTGCATGTATAGGTAAAACAAACTCAAGACAAGGAAATAAACTTAATAACACACATTAATAATTATGGTGCATAAAAACATAATTGTTGGAACCAAAGTGGTCATGGTCCAGATAATCCCTTAAGTTTTGATGTTAACAAAGAGCTAATTTAAGATGAACAAAGATTTGTTATGGACTAACGTTTTATATTAAGTGTGCAGGACAAATCTAAATTGAGTCCAAAGACTATCCATAGTCCAAAGACATTATCTCGTCCAACATAGTCCAAAGACTTTATCTCGTCCAATACCTATTCTTGGTTTACGACTGGACGGTAATTTATAGAACCATGGAGTCCAAAGACTCTTTTGGTTACCTTCTGTAATAGCTAGTCCAATAAATGTCTTTTAAATTTCAAGCGCGAACATCTTGTAAAAGCATTTGAATTTATTATTCCCTGTAAAAGGCTTATACCCGTGGGACAAAACATTCTTTGTAATATTCGCACAAAAGTAAAGCATAAGCCAGAATGTCTCTATCACCTAAAGAAGTTGACCTTCTTGTTTTGGATAAACAAAAGGCAACTTTCGTTCTACTCAGAGGATATGTCAGCACCACTTTTAGCTATCACCCTGATAGTCTATTCTGCTGATCAGAAACTTCAGAAGCTATCAGACTCAACGGATCAAATGCATTCAATGCTCATCAGAACGGATCCTTTTCCATCCGTTGAAGACTGAAGACTGCTCAAAGAAAAAAGGCTATATATACCTTCATCTTTTGAAAGTGCAAAGACAGAGAACGAAATCGAACTTGAGCAAAAATACAAGTGAAGCTGCACATAGCATTTCAAAATCCGTCAAGAGATACAAGAAAATATTAGCTCAAGAGATAAAAGAGAAAATCTCAAGCTTGCAAAGCTAGAAAAGCTACTCTGATTCTAACCTTCATATTACTCTCTGTGTAGAGCTATTTTCAAGAGTCTAAGCTTTAGTTTCGAATTCTCACAGATAGTGAGTTAGTAGAACAATCTTTTTCAAAACCTTAGTTTGGTTGAGCCTGAAGAGGCTTGTCTGTAAAAGAATACTTAGAGAACCTGAAGAGGTTGAGAATACTGCCTGAAGAGGTGTTGAATACTTTGTAACAAAAGGTTTTTTGTTATAGTGGATAAAGCTCTCAAGTAGAGAGGACTGGACGTAGCTCTTTGGTGAAGAGTGAACCAGGATAATATCGTTGTGTTCCTTTCTCTCCCTTCTCTTACTTTAGTTTTTGTCTAACAAACTAACTGGGATTGAATTGCCTTTCTTTGCGCTGTCTTCCATCTTAGTCAAAACTAAGTGAGCGTCCAACTTGGAGTTTGGAAGAGCTCTCTTTGCTTTTAATCTTTTTAAGCGTCCAATCTTGCGAAAAACATTATCTGCTTACGAAAAGAATTTAAAACCGTTTAAAACACAATTCAACCCCCCTTCTTGTGTTTCAAGCAGGTTCCTTCAATAATCAGAACATAGATTCAGGTCTAATATAAATTATTAGACTCAAGATATAAGTTCAATGCACGTGCAGCAATTCATAATATAAGATTGCTACAAAATAAAGGACTCCTAAGTTGGTCGGCTAAGAGTAGCCATTGGGATACAACCCAAAGTCGGCTTCTTCAAAAGGCTCCGTCATCCGAGTCCTCACGTGTCCGCGGGGACCTACGATCAACATCTGTACATGTGTTCCAAAAACACAATAGGGTGCCCAACATGTACAGGTAAAGATGAAATACTCATATAATAAGTTTATCACGATAGCCGCACAGGCGACAAACAGCATAAACATCCACAGATAAATACGGTTATAAGAACAGTTATTTATGTAATACAATACAACATCTCAAACACTATCATGAGTTATAACAATGCATGCAACTACAATACCATCTTTCTAATTCATGTACTCCGGAGATTCCTACTACCCTTCATCGAGCGATAGGCCGCAGTAACACCCGTAACACAATTGTTCTCATAAGTCGGCCTCTCAATTTAGGTCCGAACTCCAACTGTTCGACACACAGAATGCCCCTATAGACCTAGTGGTCTTAACTGGCTCAATTCTAAACTACGTAAGTTGTAGCTCATTTTCAAATGGCACGACTGCCGGTTCATGCATGTATACAGAAAGTTTTCTATTTTCTTTTTCGTTCAACCTTTCATTTGACGAGACATAAAGCCCACGACTCGTTTTAAAAGGACATTAAGTTCGTTCAAGTCAAAAACACAGGACACGAAGTCCGAGTGCACAATCCACAAAACACTAGTTCGACATCTCGGTCACTAGGTTTGTGTTCATCTCAAAGGTTCATGATTTTTCCTTCTCGGTCTTATTTCCACAAAACAGATTTGGAAAACAAAACTCAATTTCATTTTCGTGAAATAAAACATTTCTTTATCAAGGAAAACATTTTCCGGGAAAAACACTTTCGGAAACAAAATCGTTTTCTAAAAATTTCACATCTTTTTAAAACGTTTTTCTGAAACAAAAACTCGCTTTGCACGACTTTCCACCAAACTACTTTTTCCTTTTCAAAAGAATATAACTTCTTCAAAAAGGAAGGATTACTTTTCTTCAAAAGCAACACATTTTCCCAAAAACACCTTTTTGATTTTCAACGCTCGTTTTTCAAAACTTTGATTTCGGTTTTCGATTATTTTAATTATTTATCAAGACATAGCCAGTCCTATGCTCATCGAGGGTATATATATATATATATATATATATATATATATATATATATATATATATATATATAACAATAGCATATACTTCAATCAAGGCATCCATGGCACAATTTATATCAAGTAACCAATTATACACAACACTTAGCATCCAATCAATCCAGGATATAAGTATACATACACATCAAGTCTTAGTTCAACCATAACACATCAATCAATCAAATGCCGTGAGGTTACCAAACTCAAACTCCCTTTACCTCTCTAAGATGTTCAATCAAAACTTGAACGATCCTCGGCTCCGGTTTCGTCCACGTTGCCTAAAACAATCAAATACAATTCAATTCAACAACAACCAACACAAGAAAACAACAACAAAACATAAATTTTCCTTCCCCTAAAAGGTCCAAGGTTTGGCCACTTTTGATAAAAATGGTTAGGGATCACATTTGGTTCCAAACTTTTGGATGGTTGGTTCATAAGCTTCGTTAACACTAACACAAGTCCTATGACTCAAAAATATGAAACATGGCTCATGATTTTTTTCATTGAAGGTCTCGGTCATTTTGGGAAAAAGGGGTTAGAAAAAGATTTGGTTTTCCATCACTTGGATTCAAAGACAGTAGGAAAGTTAAGGATGGAATCAAGAGTTAGAAATCAAAAATTTGATCAAAAACACTATTCATCATCATCTCTAGGTTTCGGCCACTTTGGGGAAAATAAGCTAGGATGAGAGCTTGATCATAAGCTCTTGGGTTTAGGTAAAGGATGAGGAAGTGAACTCATAGAAATTGGTTTCCCATTAAAAGGATTTTTCTACAATTTTCTATGAATTTTGAAAGTTTTGGATCATAAACTTGAGTTTCATGAAAACAAGATTTGATCTTGAGATTGAAAGAGATTCAAGAAGCTAGGAGATCACAGAAGTGATCTTACCTAAGAATGGATGAAGATTGATCAAAGATTCAAGCTTTTCTTCAAAGATTTCAAGCTTTTCTTAAGAAAAAAAATGGTGGCTTTGTTCAAGGGGGAGGAAGATGTGTTCTTGGTGTTCTAAGACCAGATTTGGGCGTGAATGAGGGCTGAGAATGGGGCTAACCAGCCTTAAAACAAGTCATTTAAGGGTAAAATGGTCATTTCCTTTAAGGGTGAAATGGTAAAAATGAAAAAGGTTTGGGATATTTTGGTCATTTTGTGTCTCGATATTTCCGAATGTCATGACGAATCTGGCATGCTGTCCCAAGTGATTTGACATGATGTGGCATCAAGATTAATCGTTGTCAGGTCTCGGTAAATCCATATGCGGCTCCGTTTGTCACCTGATTGAGGATTTCGCTTGAATTAAGGTCAGGAAATGATTTTTTTTTTTTTTGAAATTTAACCAAAACGTAGAGAATTACATTCTAAGACTTAATGTCTCGTTTAAGGGTCCATTTGAGGTCTCCTGAGCAGTAAAATCATACTGTCAATGAAAAAATGCAGACCTGGCTCCGTTTGAGTTTTCGACTCAAAACTTAATCGTAGCTTCCTACAATATCGTTGACATAACTATGGTCTAGGAATATTTTATTTCATTTTCTATGTCCTTGAATAAAATATATACTTAATTTTTCCTTTTATTGATATATATAAAGCAGAGAAAAAATTGGGGTGTTACATTACTACCCTTCTCAAAAAAATTTCGTCCTCGAAATTACGTACCTTGAAAAAGATTGGGATACTATAATCTCATCTTGTCCTCAAGCTCCCATGTCGTGTCTCCAGTCACTTTGCTCCAAACACCTTGACCAAGGGAACTTGTTTTCCCTTGAGTTGCTTGATCCTCTTATCAATGATCCGCACAGGCGATGTCTCATAAGACAAGTTTTCTCGTAAGTGCACTATATCAGGTTCGATTACATGGGACGAATCAGGAATATACTTCCGAAGTTGTGAGACATGGAAAACATTATGAAAGTTGGACAGAAAAGGTGGTAAAGCAATCTGGTAAGCTGCTGGACCAATACGTCGAAGAATCTGGTAAGGTCCAATGAATTTGGGAGTGAGTTTTATGGACTTTATAGCTCTAGTTACCCCAGTCGTGGGTATGACTCTCAGGAACATGTGTTCACCTTCTTGAAACTCGAGGGGTCGTCTTCGTCTATCGAAGTAGCTCTTTTGTCTGCTCTGTGCCGTTTTCATCTTTTCCCGAATTTGCTTAATCTTTTTCGTTGTTTGTTGCACAAGTTCGAGGCCTACAATCATGTTCTCTCCATCCTGGTACCAACACAACAATGTCTGGCACTTTCGTCCATATAAGGCTTCATAGGGTGCCATCCCTATGCTAGAATGATAGCTGTTATTGTAGGTGAATTCGATAAGGGGTAAAAGATCATCTCAACATCCACCATAGTCTAGAGCACAAGCTCTTAGCAGATCTTCCAAAGATTGTATCGTCCTCTCTGTCTATCCATCAGTTTGAGGGTGATAGGCTGAACTCAGCCTCAGCCTTGTTCCTAAAGCTTGATGTAGACTTTGCCAAAACGTGACGTAAACTTTGGGCCTCTATCAGAGACTATGCTTGACAGCACTCCATGTAGTCTGATTATTTCTCTGATATACAGCTTGGTCAACTTCGCCACTGGGTAGTTGATCTTAACAGGTTAGATGTGTGCTGACTTCGTTAACCTATCAACGATCACCCATATCGAATCAAAACTCTTAGAAGTTCTCGGTAATCCTACCACGAAATCCATCGAGATGCTCTCCCATTTCCATTCGGGTACATCCAAGGATTGGAGCATCCCTCCAGGTCGTTGATGTTCTACCTTTGCTTTTTGGCAGGTCAAACATGATGCTACATACTCAGCTACTTGCTTCTTCATTCCTGACCAACAAAACTTCTGCTTCAAATCTTGGTACATTTTGGTTGATCCAGGGTGAATGCTCAGCTTGCTCTTATGTCCTTCTTCTAGAATCATTTTCCTTATCTCTGGGTTGCTTGGCACACAAACTCATCCATTGCATCTCAATATACCATCAGTTCCCAAGCTGAACTCTGCAGCTTTCTCTTGTCCCAGTTACTTCTTTTTCTCTTGGAGGTACTCATCAGTAGCTTGCTGTTCACGGATCGTCTCCATCAGACCACTAGATACCTTGATCATTCCTAAACTAATCTTCTCGTGGTCCACCTCCATAACTAGATTGAGATCACGAAACTGTTCTATCAATTCTAGCTCTTTAACCATCATCGCAGAGATATGCAGGGTAATCCTGCACAGAGCGTCGACATTTGCTTTCCCAGGGTGGTACGGCAAAGTGAAGTCGTAATCCGTAAGAAACTCCATCCAACGTCTCTGCCTCATGTTAAGTTACTTCTGGTCAAATAGGTACTTCAAACTCTTGTGGTCATTGAAGACATCGAACTTGGATCCATACAAATAATGTGTCTAGATCTTCAATGCAAAAATCACGGCAGCTAATTCAAGGTCGTGCGTAGGGTAATTCCTCTCATGCATCTTCAACTGGCGCGAAGCATATGCTACAACCTTCCGATGTTGCATAAGCACACATCCTAATCCCTAATGCGAAGCATCACAGTACACTTTGTACGGTTCGTCCGGTTTAGGTAACACTAACACTCGTGAGGTTGTCAAAAGTTCCTTCATCGTCTGAAAACTTTCCTCACATTTGTCAGTCCACGTAAACGGTTGATCCTTTCTCGTCAGTTGAGTCAACAGCGCAACAATCTTTGAAAATACTTCGATGAGCCTTCTGTAATACCAAACCAGTCCAACGAAACGGCGGATTTCTGTTATGGTCTTAGGTCTCTCCCATAGAAGTACTGCTTCTACTTTTGTAGGATTGACGGCAATTCCTTCCTTCGTAATCACGTGCCCTAAGAATTTGACTTCATCCAGCCAAAATTCGCACTTGGGCAACTTTGCGTACAACTTCTCTTTGTGAAGGATCTGCAAAACTTGTCGCAGATGTTCCTCATGCTCCTCGAAACTCTTCGAGTAGATAAGAATATCATCGATGAACACGATGATGAACTGATCCAGAAACGGGTGGAAAATCCGGTTTATATATATAATCCATGAGGATAGCAGGCGCGTTCGTCACTCCAAAAGGCATCACGAGGTATTCGTAATGACCATAACGCGTCCAAAATGCAGTCTTAGCTATGTCCTCGTTCTTCACTCTAATCTGGTGGTAACCAAATCTCTGGTCAATCTTTGAAAAGACAGTGGCTCCCTGAAGTTGATCCATCAAATCATATATGCGGGGTAGAGGATACTTATTCTTGATCGTTATCTTGTTGAGTTGATGGTAGTCCACACAGAGTCTCGAATTCCCGTCTTTCTTCTTCACCAACAACACTTGTGCTCCCCACGGGGAAACACTTGGCCTCACAAACCGCATGGACATCAGGTCCTCCAATTGAGTCTTTAGCTCGGCTAACTCCATAGGTGACATCCTATATGGAGCTATAGAGATCGGGCCGGGTCCTGGAACTAAGTCGATCACAAACTCGATGTCTTTCATAGGTGGCAAACCTGGAATGTCCTCTGGAAAAACTTCTGGAAAATCTTTCACAATCGGCACATCGCTCAAGACAACGTCCCTCTCGATTTTTAAACAGGATAGAAGCATGTATCCCTAAGCTCCTTCTTTCAAAGAAGCTCTTACTTGGTTGGCAGTTAAAAATCTAGAAATCTGAGGGTTAGGAAAAACTAAGGTTCCATGTGCACAGTCTAAAAGGATATGGTTGGAAGATAACCAATCCATGCCTAGGATCACATCCAATTGAGTCAAAGGCATACATATTAAGTCAACAAGAAAGTTCCTATCATGAACAATAATAGGACAGTTCAAACATATTGTATTTACAGTAACAGGTTTAGCAGTTGGAGTTGTGACAATCAAATCAAAAGACAGCGAAGAAACAAGCAAGTCTAATTGTCTCACACAATTCAAAGAGATGAACGAATGTGTCGCACCCAAATCAAATAGTATAGTTAGGAGATTACCAGCTATGATGCAACTACCTTGTATGAGATCATCAGATTTGGAAGCATCAGCGCCACTCATGGTATACACTCTTCCCCTCGCTGTTGGTCTAGCAGTTCAAACATTGTTGACAGTCGACTCGATTTTTGGTGTAGGGCATTCCCTTGCGAAGTGTCCTATCTTCCAGCATTGGAAACATAGAACTCCCTTCAGCTCGCAGTCATCAGCTTGATGTTCGTGTTTCCTTCATTTGAAACATCTCAGGGCTTGGCGTTGGTTCTGGTTGTTTCCGCTCCCTCCACCGTAGGCATAAGCGATAAGACGATAGGGTTGTTGTTTTTTACTATTCCCTTGGGGTCGGGAATACGGCATCTTTCTGGTTCCGGTACTGGTTCGGGTTCCTGGACCTAGACGGTCCTCCCACGGTACTCTTGTTCTCTCTTACCCTTCTCATCTTCTCGAATTTTCTGCACTTCTCCACCAGGGCTTGAAAGGTACAGATCTCCAGTCGTAACACTGACTCCTTGATCTCGAAGCGCAAACCGCCTTCAAATCTCTCGCACTTCCGGGCTTCATCGGGTTGAGCTTGGAAAAAGAGGAAATACTTGGCAAGTGATTCAAACTTCGCCGCATATTCTCCAACAGTCATGTCCCTTTGCTGCAGCCTCAGAAACTCCTGCTCTTTCTCGGTCCTGGCACTTTGGGGAAAGTACTTGGCCAGAAACCTGGTGTGAAACACCCCCCAAGTGATATCATGGTTGTTGGCTTCCAGCAGTTGTCTGGTTCCTCCCCACCAATACTCTGCATCACCCAGCAACAGGAATGTGGCATAGTCCACCTTCACTCCCTCGGGACAGTTTAGAACAGCAAAAATCTTCTCTATTTCTTGCAGCCACAAGTCAGCCTTTTCCGAATCACGGTCCCCATGTAACTGCGAAGGATCATGACGCCGAAAATTGACTAACCCTCTGGCACCAGCAGCAAGATCAACTCTTTGTTGATTCTGTTAAGCCATCATAGCTGTCTGTTGAGCAACAGCAACAGCCATATCAGCCATGGCTTGGATAGCCCGATTGATGTTGTCATCATCAGCATTGTTGTCAGCAGTGCCGCGACCTCCACCACGACCACCTCTAAGATTCATGTTTCCCTACAAGGTAAACCAATCATACCTTAATAAGGAAACATAAATTTGTGCGTTAAGTGCTAGTGTGTCAAAAACTAGTGTGTCAAATACTAGTGTGTCAACACACATTGCTTCAACAAAGAAACAATTCAAACAAGGTTCACACAGAGATCACACAACACAAACACAACAGACTCACTTCCCAAGGATTCCCGAAAGACTCGACCAGCTCTGATACCACCAATGTAACACCCCCCTCGGGTGCTACGTACTCGAACTCAAAATGCGGAAAATATCAACAGAACTAAACGCTGGTTGCTTTTGGAAAATAATATAATTAAATAGCTACGTTCAAAAATGTGGTTCTAAAAATTTTATGCATGTATAGGTAAAACAAACTCAAGACAAGGAAATAAACTTAATAACACACATTAATAATTACAGTGCATAAAAACATAATCACAACATAGATTCAGGTGTAATATAAATTATTAGAGACTCAAGACATAGGTTCAACGCACGTGCAGCAATTCATAATATAAGACTGCTACAAAGTAAAGGACTCCTAAGTTGGTCGGCTAAGAGTGGCATTGGGATACAACCCAAAGTCGGCTTCTTCAAAAGGCTCCGTCATCCGAGTCCTCACGTGTCCGCGGGGACCTACGATCAACATCTGTATACGTGTTCCAAAAACACAACAGGGTGTCCAACATGTACAGGTAAAGGTGAGATACTCATATAATAAGTTTATCACGATAGCCGCACAGGCGACAAACAGCATAAACACCCATAGATAAATACAGTTATAAGAACAGTTATTTATGTAATAAAATACAACATCTCAAACACTATCATGAGTTATAACAATGCATAAGACTTCAATACCATCTTTCAAATTCATGTACTCCGGAGATTCCAACTATCCTTCATCGAGCGATAGGCCGCAGTAACACCCGTAACACAATTGTTCTCATGAGTCGGCCTCTCAATTTATGTCCGAACTCCAATTGTTCTAGGGTACCACGTCATAACTATATCCTGAATAGTCCAATCTCTGATCGAGTTCATTCGTGCTGGGTAGCCGACTTACAACGGCACGGGGTCGCAAGGCCTCCGGCCACTTGTGGAGTTTCGACACACAGAATGCCCCTATAGACCTAGTGGTCTTAACTGGCTCAATTCTCAACTACGTAAGTTGTAGCTCGTTTTCAAATGGCACGTTTGCTGGTTCATGCATGTACACAGAACGTTTTCTGTTTTATTTTTCGTTCAACCTTTCATTTGTCGAGACATAAAGCCCATGACTCGTTTTAAAAAGACATCAAGTCCGTTCAAATCAAAAACACAGGACACGAAGTCCGAGTGCTCAATCCACAAAACACTAGTCCGACGTCTCGATCACTAGGTTTGTGTTCATCTCAAAGGTTGATCATTTTTCCTTCTCGGTCTTATTTCCACAAAACAAATTTGGAAAACAAAACTCAATTTGAATTTCTTGAAATAAAACATTTTTTTATCAAGGAAAACATTTTCCGGGAAAAATACTTTTTCTGAAACAAAATCGTTTTCTAAAGGTTCCACGTCTTTTTAAAATGTTTTTCTAAAACAAAAACTCGCTTTGCACGACTTTCCACAAAACCACTTTTTCCTTTTCACAAGAACATAACTTTTTTAAAAAGGAAGGATTACTTTTCTTCAAAAGCAACATGTTTTCCCAAAAACACCTTTTTGATTTTCACAGCTCGTTTTTCAAAACTTTGATTTCGGTTTTCGAGTATTTTAATTATTTATCGAGACATAGCCAGTCCTATGCTCTTCCAAGGTATATATATATGTATCAATATCAATTCAACAATAGAATATACTTCAATCAAGGCATCCATGCCACAGTTTATATCAAGTAACCAATTATACACAACACTTAGCATCCAATCAATCCAGGATAAAAGTATACATATACATCAAGTCTTAATTCAACCATAACACATCAATCAAATGCCGTGAGGCTACCAAAATCAAATGAGATACCTCCCTTTACCTCTTTAAGATGTTCAATCAATACTCGAATGATCCTCGGCTCCGGCTCCGGTTTCGTCCATGTCGCCTAAAACAATCAAATACAATTCAATTCAACAACAACCAACACAAGAAAACAACAACAAAACATAAATTTTCCTTCCCCTGGAAGGTCCAAGGTTCGACCATTTTTCTAAAAAGGGTTAGGGATCACATTTGGTTCCAAACTTTTGGATGGTTGATTCATAAGCTTGGTTAACTGTAACACAAGTCCTATGACTCAAAAATATGAAACATGGCTCATGATTTTTCTCATTGAAGGTCTCAGCCATTTTGGGAAAAAGGGTTTAGAAAAAGATTTGGTTTTCCATCACTTGGATTCAAAGACAATAGGAAAGTTAAGGATGGAATCAAGAGTTAGAAATCAAAAATTTGATCAAAAACATTTCATCATCATCTCTAGGTTTCGGCCACTTTGGGGAAAATAAGTTAGGATGAGAGCTTGATCATAAGCTCCTGGGTTTAGGTAGAGGATGATGAAGTGAACTCATAGAAATTGGTTTCCCCTTAAAAGGATTTTTCTACAATTTCCTATGAATTTTGAAAGTTTTGGATCATAAACTTGATTTTCATGAAAACAAGATTTGATCTTGAGATTGAAAGAGATTCAAGAAGCTAGGAGATCACAGAAGTGATCTTAACTAAGAATGGATGAAGATTGATCAAAGATTCAAGCTTTTCTTCAAAGATTTCAAGGTTTTCTTAAGAAAAAATGGTGGCTTTGTTCAAGGAGGAGGAAGATGTGTTCTTGGTGTTCTAAGACCAGATTTGGGCGTGAATGAGAGCTAAGATTGGAGTTGACCAGCCTTAAAACAAGTCACTTAAGGGTACTTTATGGGTGAAATGGTAAAAGTGAAAAAGGTTAGGAGTATTTTAGTAATTTTGCGTCTCGATATTTCCGAACATCATGACGACTCTGGCATGCTCTCCCAAGTGATTTGACATGATGTCGCATCAAGATTATCCATTGCCGGGTCTCGGTAAATCCATTTGCGGCTCCGTTTGTCACCCGATTGAGGATTTCGCTCGAACAAAGGTCAGAAAATGATTTTTTTTTAAAATTTAAACAAAACGTAGAGAATTACATTCTTAGACTTACTGTCTCGTGTACGGGTCCATCTGAGGTCTCCTGAGCAGTAAAATCATACTGTCAGTGGAAAAATGTGGACCGAGCTCCATCTGAGGTTCGAGCCTTTGTGTGGATTTTCGGCAACTTGATAAAGTGACGATTAAGAACAAATATCCTTTACTACGTATCGACAATCTGATGGATCAACTGTGAGTAGCTGCTATTTTCTCGAAGATCGATTTAAGGACAGGATATCATCAAATTAGAGTAAGGACTGATGATATACCTAAGACTGCGTTCAGGACTCATTACGAACATTACGAATATCTCGTGATGCCTTTTGGAGTAACGAATGCACCTGCTATCTTTTTGGACTACATGAATCGGATTTTTCGTTCGTTACTTGATAAGTTCATTGTAGTGTTCATGGATGACATCCTCATTTACTCTAAGAGTCGTGAGGAACACGAAGAACATTTGCGACAAGTTCTGCAAGTCTTACGCGAGAAGACACTGTATGCGAAACTCTTCAAGTGTGAGTTTTGGCTTGAGGAAGTTGGATTTCTAGGACATGTTATAACGAAGAATGGGATTGTTGTTGACCCTGCTAAAGTGGAAGCTGTGCTTTCTTGGGAAAGGCCAAAGACAGTAACAAAAATAAGAAGTTTCGTTTGTTTGGCTGGATACTATCGAAGGTTTATCAAAGGATTTTCCAAGATCGTAGGACCCTTAACTCAACTCACAAGGAAAGACCAACCTTTTACGTGGAGTGCCAAGTGTGAAGAAAGTTTCCAGAAGATAAAGGAACTTTTGATGACTTCGCCAGTGTTAATACTTCCTGAACCAAGTGAACCTTACGAAGTGTATTGTGATGCTTCGCATCAAGGTTTAGGTTGCATGTTAATGCAACACCGCAAAGTGGTGGTGTATGCGTCAAGGCAATTAAAGACTCATGAGAGGAATTATCCCACACACAATCTGGAGGTAGCTTCGATAGTTTTTGCACTAAAGATATGGAGACATCATTTATATGCTGCAAAGTTTGATGTCTTTAGTGATCACAAAAGTTTGAAGTATCTGTTTGACCAGAAGAAGCTCAACATGAGGCGGTGGATGGAATTTTTAAAGGATTACGACTTCACGTTATAGTACCATCCTGGAAAGGCTAACGTAGTAGTAGATGCTTTGAGCCGGAAAGCCATTCATATTTCAACTATGATGGTGAAGGAATTAGAGTTAATCGATGAATTCCGTGATCTCAACTTGACAATGAAGATAAGTCCGAAGAAACTAATTTAAGGAATGATCAAGATTTCCAATGGACTAATGGAAGAGATACGTGAACAACAAGCTGCAGATGAGCATCTTCAAGAGAAGAAGGTGTTGATGGAACAAGGAAAAGCTAATGAGTTTAGCTTGGGACCAGATGGAATCTTGAAGTACAACGGACGGGTCGGTGTACCCAATAATCCTGAGATGAGAAAGACGATTCTAGAGGAATCCCACAAGAGTAAATTGAGCATTCATCCAGGTTCAACCAAGATGTATCAAGACTTGAAACAAAGATTTTGGTGGCCAGGCAAGAAGAAGCAAGTCGTGGAATAAGTTGCATCACCTATTGATTCTAACAACTGATTGGAGAGTGGATCATTCGGACCTTTCAATTCATAGATGTGGATCTCAGTCCTATGAATAGGGATACTCCCGAAACTCACAAACAAAAAAGAAAGTGAGTTAGACAAAAAGAGAAGAAACTTGGACAAAAAAGAAGTAACTTGGACAAAAAGAAACAAAGTGACTTAGACAAATCTTCTGACTTGTCAGAAAGCCAAAGTAGAACATCAATGACCTGGAGGGATGTTACAATTGTTAGATGTACCGGAATGGAAGTGGGAAAGCATATCAATGGATTTCATGGTGAGTTTACCGCGAACTACAAGGGGTTTCAATTCGATTTGGGTAATCGTTGATAGGTTAACGAAATCGGCACATTTCTTACATGCCAAGATCAACTATACAGTAGCGAAACTAACTGAGGTATATATCAGAGAAGTGATTAGACTTCATGGAGTACCCTCGAGTATTGTTTCAGATCGAGATCCTAAGTTTACTTCACGTTTCTGGGAGAGCTTACATCAAGCGTTAGGAAACAAGTTACGCTTAAGTTTGGCATATCATCCTCAAACAGATGGACAAACTGAAAGAACGATTCAATTGTTAGAAGATTTGCTAAGGGCATGTGTCCTAGACAATCGAGGAAGTTGTAATGAACTGTTACTGTTAATCGAATTCACCTATAACAACAGTTATCACTCAAGCATAGGGATGGCACCTTATGAGGTCCTATACGGGAGAAGATGCCAAACACCCCTTTTTGTTGGTATCAAGATGGAGAGAGCACGATTCTAGGTCCAGAAATCGTGCAGCAAACAACAGATAAAGTCAGGCAAATTCGTGAAAGGATGAAGACATCCCAAAGTAGGCAGAAGAGTTACTCTGACCGGCAGAGACGACCTCTCAAGTTTCAAGAAGGCGAACATGTATTTCTGAGAGTCACTCCCACGACTGGGGTATGTAGGGTGATCAAATCCAGAAAACTCACTCCTAAATTCATTGGACCATATCAAATTCTTCGTCGTGTTGGCCCAGTAGCCTATCAAATTGCTTTACCTCCATTTCTTTCAAATCTTCACACTGTCTTTCATGTTTCACAATTGAGGAAATATATTCCTGATCCATCTCATGTAAATTGAACCCGATGAAGTACCTTTGAAAGAGAACCTGTCTTATGAGACTTCTCCTGTACGAATCGCGGATAAGACGATTAGACAGCTCAGGGGTAAACAAATTTCCTTAGTCAAGGTTATTTGGGATAATACAACCGGAGAGGCGACGTGGGAAGCTGAAGCCAAAGATGACAGTGCAATATCCTTATCTTTTTCAAGGTACGTAATTTCGAGAATGAAATTTTTTTTAGTGGGGTAGTAATGTAACACCCCGATTTTTCAAGCTTTTTAAGATCAGTAAACTATATAAATGAATTTATATTTTATCGGAGGTTCTAAAGAATGACTTTAAATAAACTAAGAGCATAGTCACACTGTACGCTATCGTAGGGAGTTACAGTTAAATTTTGGGTTGAAAATTCAGACAGAGCCCGGTCTGCGTTTTCACTGACAGTAAGATTTTACTGATCAGAAGACCTAATTTTGACTCATGAACGAAACAATTAGGTTTAGAATCGAATTTCCAACAATTTTGATAAAATTGGTTTTTCGCACTAAAAAGTGAAATAATATAAGTTATACGGGCGAAATCTTAAATCGGGTGAGAACGGAGTTGAATATGGATTTACCGGGACCTGCTAACGGATAAACTTGAAGTCACGTCAGGTCAAATCACCCAAGAAAGCATGCCATGACTCACCAGTGTCATGATGACGTTTGAAAATATCTGAACGTGTTCACACTGCGAAAAGACCAAAATGCCCCTAACCTTTTTCTTAATTACATTTTGCCCTATGATGAAAAGACCATTTTGCCCCTTAAGTGAAAATTTTGGACCTCCTTGCCTTCCCTCTTCACTTCCATGCCCCCACCCTTCATGAAGCCTCCATCCATTTCCTTTTCTTCATAACTCATCTTCTCCTTCACTTTCTCTCATTTTCTCAAGAAGCACTCAAGAGATTTTGTGAAGAAAAGTGGTTGATCTTGCTCATTTTCAACCTCCAAGAGGTATGAACTCTTCCTTTGATATCTTAAGCTTCATGTTCTTCCCTTAAAATCTTGTTTTTCAACTATGTTCAAGTTCTAACCCCAAAGTTCATAAATCTCTAGAAAATTGTAGAAAAATCCTATGATCATGAAACCAATTTCTATGAACCCTCCATGATGTGTATGTTGAGTATCTAGAAGCTTGAACACAAAAGAAATTTCCTTTCTATTTTTCTAAGCTATGGCCGAAACCTAACTAGTGAGAAATTGTAACATCTCGATTTCCAGAGCCTTTATAAATCCGTAAGTCGAATAATTAAGTTTGTATTTTATTCAAGGTTTTAGAAAATGAAATAAAATAAACCAAGACTATATTCATGCTCAACGCTATCGTACGAAGCTACGATTAAATTTTGGGCCAAATACTCAGACGGAGCCCGGTCTGCGTTTTTTCACTGACAGTAAGATTTTACTGCTCAAGAGACCTCAGTTTGACCCGTGAACGAGACAGTAAGTCTTAGAATTTAATTTCTTACGTTTTCGTTAAATTTGAAAAAAAATCACTTCCTAACCTTCGTTCGAGCGAAATCTTCAATCGGGTGAAGAACGAAGCTGCATTTGGATTTACCAGGACCCGCTAACGGATAATCTTGATGTCACATCAAGCCACATCATGGGAAAGCGTGCCAGAGTCATCATGACGTTTGAAAATATCTGGACGTGAAATAACCAAAATGCCCTTGGTCTTTTAACAAAATTACCAAAACGTCCTAAACTTAACTACAAGTTTGCCATTGATACAAAATAAATATCTCACTGACTCGCTCACTAGGCCATTCGGCCATCTCTCTCTCCTCTCTTCTCTCACTTGTTCTTCAAGTTCTTCAACCAAAACCATATTTTGATCTTGAAAAGTTGAAGTTTTTTGTGAAATCAAGTTCCTTTTCTCTTAAGCTTCATCATCTAGGAGGTATAAACTCCATCCTAGCTCTCTTAATCTCTCTATTTCATCTCTTAAATCTCTTAATTCATGGAGGTTAAAGCTTTGGTTCATAAACTTCAAAAATTCATAGGAAATTGTAGAAAAATCCTTTTAATGGGAAACTAATTTCTTTGAGCTAGCTTGATCATCCTCTACCTAAACCCAAGAGCATAAGATCCAACTCTCATCCTTGCCTATTCTTCTAAAAGTGGCCGAACCCTAGGAAGATGGATGAATAGTGATTTTGTTCAACTTTTTGATTTCTAACTCTTGATTCCATCCTTACCTTTCCTATTGTCTTTGAATCCAAGTGATGGAAAACCAAATCAATCCCTAGCCATGTTTTCCTCCTTATGGCCGAGACCTTTAATGAGTAGAACCTTGAGCTTTGTTGCAAATTTTTGGGTATTAGGACTTTTATTAGTGTTAACCAAGCTTGTGAACCAACCATCCAAAAGTTTGGAACCAAATGTGATCCCTAACCCTTTTTACCATTTGTGGCCGAACCTTTGACCTTTTGGGGGAGGGAAAATTCATGTTTTGATGTTGTTTCTTTTTGTGTTGTTAATTGTCGATGAATGGAATTGTTGTGTGTTTGTAGTTGTTATCGGATACTTGGACGAGGAATTAGGAGAATTCGTGGACCGATCGGGCGACTTTACCTTCGGAGGATGACTTCAAGAGGTAAGGGGAGATTAACTTCAATAAGTTTGATAGCCTCATGAGTTTTGTTGGATGATTGTAACCATAATGTGAAGTTGATGATTGTCCTTGTTGATGCATTTTGTAACCTATATGCTTGTTTGGTGCTTTGAAGATATGCTATATGTTGTGTACGTACTTGATTTATTTTATGAAGTACATGCTTGGATGTTTGAAATATGAAGTGTGGGATGCCTTGGATGAGATAATATTGAATTGAGATTTGATGCGTCTATATATATATATATATATATATATATATATATATATATATATATATATATATATATATATATATATATCCTGGACTGGTTAAGGGCATAGCACTGGCTATAGCTCAATAATGAAGATTAAGCTAACTGAAAGTCTTAATCAACAATTTGGAAATGTTTTGATTTAAGGAATGAAAAGCTTCTAAGCTAAATTATAATGGCCAATTTTATTAAAAAGCCACTAAGTTAAGAACCCAAGACGATTTCGAATAAGACTTAAGGAATTGAGAGTCAGTGAGGAAAATAGTGAAAAGTCGTTTTATCATTATTTTCTGAACATGTTGCACAATGAAAGAGAAAATTGAAAAATATTTAGTTTGTTAAGAAAGATCCTTCTGAAAGTATTTGATGCTCCGAAAACGAAAATGTCTCTTCATGAAAGTTTGCTCCGATAACAATCTTTAGAAAAATGTTTTAAAACGAGGGAACCTTTAGGAAAGGCTTTTAAAGCTAAAATCCTTTGAAAATGCATCTTTAAAACTTGAGCCTTGAGAATGTTTTGTAAACAAAAGTTTTTGTGGAAAATACGTTTTAGAGCGAAAACGAGTTTTGATTTATACCAAAGAGAACCTGAGTTTTGTTTTCGAGTTTTGAACTACGAAAATGAATTTGATGAAACTGGTGATTACCCCTTCACGCATGTGAACACATGAACCTAGTGACCGAGACGTCGGGCTAGAGTTCTATGACATGAATGGACTTTGTGTCCTATATGCGAGTCTAGTGTCCGCGACCTCGGCCTAGTACATCGTGGATTGAGCACTCGGACTACGTGTCCTATGTTTTGAAAAAGAACGGACTTAGTGTCCTATGCGAGTCTAGTGTCCGCGACGTCACCCTAGTACTTCGTGAATTAAGAACTTGGACTACATGTCTTGAAATTTGAATTGAACGGGCTATATGTCTTTTAAATGAGTCATGAGCTATGTGCCTTGACAGAAAAAGAAAGAATGATCGAAAAGAAAGAATAAACGAAAAGAAAGAATAGAAAACCTCTTGCATACATGTATGAGTTGGCCGACGTGCCATACGAACCAAGCTACAATCGAAGTGGTTGAGAATTGGGCCAGTTAAGACCACTAGGTCTATAAGGGCATTCTGTTTTCGAAACTCTAAAGGAGGCCGGAGGCCTCGCGACCCCGTGTCGGGGTAAATCAGCTACCCAGCACGAATGAACTCAATCAGAGACTGGACTATTCATGATAAGGTTATGACGTGGTACCCCGGAACAATTGGAGATCGGACCTAAATTGAGAGGCCAACTCATGAGAACAATTGTGTTATGGGTGTATTCGCGGCCTATCGCTCAAGGAAGGGAAGTTAGGAATCTCTAGAGTATATGAATTAGAGAGTCGAATTGAAGTCTCATGCATTCAATTGACTTATTTTGATGAATGAGTATGATATTTGAAAGTGAAATTATTTCATTATGATATTATGATTGAATATTGATGTTTTATCGCATGACTAAGTTGATGCATTATTTGTATGTTGCTTTACTTGTGTGGCTATTACGATAAACTTGTGAACGAGTATCTCACCCTTGCCTGTACATGTTGGACACCCTGTTATGTTTTTTGAACACATGTACAGATATTTTCCAACGGTCCTCTGGGTCACTGCGGAACCCTGTAGCTAAGTTCCTTGGTGTCGAGGACAAAGACGAGTGGACTGTCGGAGACGAGGCCTAGTATTATTTGGGCGATGCATGCTAGGTAGTATGTCTATTGTTCTTAGATTTTTGTTAGACCAGCTCTTAGGATTTTGATTTAAAGTCAGGTCCTTTGACCGTGACTCGGTAGGATGTGTAACAAGAAATTGAAATGATGTATGCCATAATGCGAAGTTGAATGAGTGATATAAATGATGAGTTGAATTGTTTCTCTATTGTTGTTAAAATTTTAAATTGGTATCAGATTTTCTGCAACTAGTCTAATGAGTATTTTCGAAAAGGTTTTAATTAATCAAAAAAGAGATTTTGGATTACGAACTATGACATCTTGAGGGGGTGTTACATGTACGGACTATGACATCTTGAGGGGGTGTTACATGTAACACCCCGATTTTCGAGTTTTCCTAATTAATCAGTGTTTATGAACTTATATTTTATTCGAGGCCTTAGAAATGGCAATAAAATATTCTGACCAGATAGGAATGTCCTACACAACTATAGGAAGCCATGGTTAAGTTTCGGGCGAAAGCTCAAACGGAGCCCGGTCTGCGTTTTTCACGGATAGTAGCCTTTTTCTACTATCGAGACCTAATTTGGACTCATGAACGAGACAGTAAGTCTCGGGATTTTATTCTCTACATCTTTGATAAAATCCGTCCTGACGACTAAAGTCGGGAATAATATATTATATTCGGGCGAATACTCGAACTGGGAGACGATTGGAGCTGAATACGAGATTTTAGCGACCCGCTACGGATAAGGTTGAAGTCACATGGTGTGCTATGACTCATCAGTGACTCATCAGTATAATGATTACGTTTAGAAAATATCTGCACGTGAAATGACTAAAATGCCCTTGACCCTTTTCATAATTACCATTTGCCCTTGAATGAAAAGATCGTTTTGCCCCTCAGAATTTATTGAAAAACCATTCTGACCCTGTGACTCACCATGTCATCATTACCTTTCTAGAAATATCTAGATATTTATAAGGGAAATGACCAAAATGGCCCTAGTCTTTGAAGGAATTACCAAATTACCCTTTTGGCTTCTTTATAAGTTTGCCATAGGATGAAAATATAAATACCTCTCTCACTCTCTCACTAGGCCTTTCGGCCATTCACTCTCTGTCTCCTTTCTCTCACTTGTTCTTCGTGTTCTTCATGAGTTCTTGAGTGTTCATCAAAAGTTCTTCACAAAAACCCTAGTTTGATCTTCAAAAGTTGAACTTTTTGAGTGAAAACTTGTTTCTTCTTCACTAATCTTTGATCCTAGGAGGTATGATCCTCATCTTAACTCTCTCAATCTCTCTATTTCATCTCTTGAATCACTTGATTCATGAAGATCCAAGTTTAGATCTAGAACTTTGAAAATCCATAGAGAATTGTAGAAAAATCCTATGATCATGAAACCAATTTCTATGAACCCATCATGATGTGTACTTTGAGTGTCTAGAAGCATGAACCCAAAAGAAATTTTCTCCCTATTCTTCCATGGAAGGGCCAAATCCTAATAATGGTGCAAGGATGGGTTTTGTTGCAATTTTTGGCTATATAGCACTTACTTGATGTCTTTGAGCACTAAACCCAAGAGCAAAACATCAACCCAAGCTCCTAACCTATTTCTCCTCTTCATGGCCGAAACATATAGGGTGTAGAACCATGAGTTTTGTCTCAAATTTTTGGGTCATAGGACTTGATTTAGTGTTAATCATGCTTAAGGACCAACCATCCAAAAGTTTGGAACCAAATGAGATCCCTAGCCTTTTTTTATCCTTTCATGGCCGAACCCTATACCTTCTTGGGGAAGAAAACTTATGTTTTGATTGATGTTGCTTTGTTGTTTTAATTGAATTGTGTTTGATTATTTTAGGCGACGCGAACGGAACCAAAGCCGGAGCCGAGAACCGATCTAGTTTGGAGTGAACACTTTCGTGAGGTAAAGGGAGGTAGTTCATTTTGAGTTTGGTAGCCTCATGGCATATGATTGATTAGTGTGTTATGATTGAATTAAGACTTGATGTATATGTAATACTTATATCCTGGATTGATTGGATGTTAAGTGTTGTGCATAGTTGGTTATTTGATATAAATGTGGCATGGATGCCTTGGATGATATCTTATTGTGATATTGAACAGTTGATATATATATATATATATATATATATATATATATATATATATATATATATATATATATATATATATATTATATATCCTGGATGAGCATAGGACTGGCTATGTCTCGATAATTGTTAAAAGACTCGGAATCGAAATCAAAATTTTGAAAACCGTGTTTTGGAAATCAAAAAGTGGTTTTTGGAAAACGTGTTGCTTTTTCAAGAAAAGTTGTCTTTCTTTTTGAAAAAGTATTTTATTTTTAAAAATAAAAAGTGATTTTGTGAAAAGTCGTGCAAATCCAGTTTTGTTTCAGTAAAGTATTTTGAAAAGGCGTGAAACCTTAGAAAACGGTTTTGTTTTCAAGAAAGGTGTTTTTCCCGGAAAATGTTTCCTTTGATAAAGAAAAGTTTTGTTACCAGAAAACCAAGGTATGTTTTGTTTTCCAAAGTTGTTTTGAGAAAATGAAACCAGATGAAAAATGATGAACCTTTGAGACGAACCCAAACCTAGTGGCCGAGACGTCGGGGCTAGTGTTTTGTGGATTGAGCACTCGGACTTCGTGTCCTGTTTTTTGATTTGAGTGGGCTTAATGCCTTTTTGAAACGAGTCGTGGACTTTATGTCTTGACATTTGAAAGAATGAACGCAAAGGAAACAGAAAACTTTCTGTGTACATGCATGAACCGGCAGACGTGCCATTTGAAACCGAGCTACAACTCTAGTAGTTGAGAATGGAACCGGTTAAGACCACTAGGTATGTAGGGGCATTCTGTGTGTCGAGACTCCACAAATGGCCGGTGGCCTCGCGACCCCATGCTGTGGTGAGTCGACTACCCAGCACGAATGAACTCGATCAGGGACTGGACTATTCAGGATATGGTTATGACTTGGTACCCTGGAACAATTGGCGTTCGGACCTAAATAGAGAGGCCGACTCATGAGGACAATTGTGTTACGGGTGTTACTACGACCTATCGCGCGATGTTGGGAAGTTAGAATCTCCAGAGTACATGAATTAGAAAGATGATATTGAAGTCTCATGCATTATTATAACTCATGATTGTGTGTGAGATATTATATTGTGTTGTATAGATAAATGTTCATATAACTGTATTTATGTTGTTTGTCGCCTGTGCGGCTATCGTGATAAACTTATTATATGAGTATCTTACCTTTGCCTGTACATGTTGAAAACCTTGTTGTGTTTTTGGAACACATGTACCGATGTTGTTCATAGGTCCCCGCGGAGACGTGAGGACTCGGATGACGGAGCGTTCTGATGAAGTTGACGTTGGGTTGTATCCCAATGGCTACTTTTAGCCGACTAGCTTAGGAGTCTTTTATGTTGAGCAGTCTTATATTATATTACAGCACGCTTTTGAACTTACGTTTTCAGGTTTTGTAATATGTTATATTATGATTATGTTTTATGAATAGTGAATACTGATTTTGTTATATTATTGCCTATGCATGCAGAAAATTTTTAGAACCGCATTTTCAAACATAGCTACTTAATTAAAGTATTTTCCGAAAGTAACTAGCATTTTGTTTTCTTGATTTATTTCCACATTAGAGTCCGAGTATGTAGCACCCACGAGGGGGGTGTTACATTACAGAAATCATGAGTTTTGCTTCAAGTTTTTGAATGATGAAGCTTGTTCTAGTGTTAGGTATACCTAAGGATCATTCATCCAAGAGATAGGAAATTTTAGACAACTCTAGCTATTTTTGGAGCAAGAGGCCAAACCCTAGATCAAGTAATGTAGGGAAAATTTATGTTGTTAATGTTGATGTTTGCATTGATTGTGTGAATGTAGTTGGTGTTGAGTGTTCGAGCGTATAATCGGAAGATTTACGGACCAGTCGGACAACTTTCATTCAGAACTTTACCTTGAGAGGTAAGGGGAGATAACCGGAGGAATTCATGTTCCGATGGCTATGTACTGTTTGTATGGGTAAAAATGTGAACTTGTGGTGTATTGTATTTATTTTGTGGAGTGTTTTACTTTTTGCTTAAATATGTTTGTTTATATTTAATTATGCCTGATTAGGTTTATTTATGCTTACCATGATATGTTGACTAAAATGATGATTGGCATTGTGCTAAGGAGCCTAACATTGGGTAGGGTTCAAAATCGAGTAAAGTTAAAAGCTTGAAAAAGCTAGGGATGTAAAGTAAGTAAATAAAAGGCTAAGAGTTTTTAAAGGATTTTGAAAACAAAGTGGATTGATATCTTTTTTTGGGGTTAAATATACTTCACTAAGAAATGAGAAGACATAAAAGGAGAAAGGGAAAAAATATTTTTAGTTCAAGAAAAGTAAGCTTTAAAAAAAAAGTGCTTTTAGAAATCATCAATCGTTTTTAAAGCAATAAAACGAATCTTTTCGAGCAAAAGTATTTTCAAGTGTTCCAGTTTTGGAAGCAAACTATTTTATCAAAGAAAAGGGTTTTCACGAACCATATTTCAAAGTTGTGATAGTTTACCAAAGTATTTCAAAAGAAATGTGGTTTTTGATCAAGAGGTTGTTTTATGGAAAACCGATCCCGATGACTTTGTGTATAAGCTTTGGAGATATAGGCTTTGTTTTTGTATTTCAAAAAGAGAAAAGTTAATTTGGATGTGAACCTAGAAACCGAGACGTCGGGGTTCTAGTGTTCTGTAGAACATGTGGATCGAGGATCCGTGTTGGTGAAGTGGTCCTGTAAACTTGTGGACGTTTTATGTGCTCTACAATCCAAAATCTGAGACTGGTGCATCGGTTGATGGTTTTTGGGTTTGGGCTATTGGACTGTGTGTCCTTTTTGGGTTTTGGACTGTGTGTCCCTTTTGAGTAAATGTTGAAACGACTTGAGAGTCTAAAATTTGTAGTGGTTGATAGCTTTATGCTTCAACGAGGGAATAATGATACGACACAAAAAAGCTGACGAAAATAAAGGATTTCTCATCCATATGTTTTCTGGCAGACGTGCCATCTAATATGAGGGGACCCCGATGGCAAGGAAACCTGGGATAACTTCGGTCATTGTGTATCATTGTGCCTTGATGGACAATGGTGTCATACGTGTTCTGGGAACGTATTGTGCCTTGAGTTTGACAATATAGTATGATCTGATTATGATTTGTTAAGTACCTCTGATTGCGCCCCCATATGAGAATCCCGTAGTGTCATGGGATTCATGTACTTATTTATAGCACAGTTGTGCTAGGCATTGTTGCCTAAGGGCCAATGTATTGCGAGCCTGATCCGCTCTTTGAAAGGCGATGGGATTTCCGGAAATTAAGAACCAAATATTAGATGATATATATGGAAGTGTCATGCATACGTTTTGAAAATGACGATGACTGTTGGGCACGAGACCCTAGTGATTTATCTTTATTATTATGATATTCTGTGATAAGTTTATCATGCTTAAGAATTATGTTTGAAACATATATATGAACTTGTTGTTGTACTTGATGTATGTAGTTGTTGTATTTTGAGTTCATATACTGGTTTTTCACCCTTGTTGTATCCTTGGATATGCTATTTTTCTCATGGCATATATTATTATTTGTATACAGATAGGACCGGAGAACGAGAGCCTAGCTCACTCGGGGGTTCGCTCCCTCGTTTTTGTGCATCGTGAGGACCCTGCTGCGTGGGTCATTCACCCGGGAGCCAGTAGCGCAACCTACATTGGACCCATTTGCACTCTATGCGGGAACGTTGAGGTGGAACCTCAGGAGAGAACGCATACCTTAGAGACGATCCAGATCCCTCTGCCGTCGACCTGGATGATCCTGCAGTATCTAGTGGATCAGGGGTCACTACAGCATGAGATCCCAGCTGCCCAGCCCCTGCAGCAGCAGCCGCCCTTGACTCCTCCCCCTCCGTTCATCTTAGTAGCAGAGGGGCAGGAGGAGGATCCCGAGGAGGACCCTCAGGAGGATCCTATGTATCAGCTTCAGGAGAACAGGGATGCTCTGGCTAGGGGAGCCGAGGAAGTAGGGATGGTCAATGGGAATGTAGATTTCCATGATATCTCTTCTGATGTAGACGTTGGACCCTCCTTTAAGGGACTATCCAACGGGTTTCACTAGATGTAGACCAGCATAGGGTTTTATTATTGAGGTAGCGATTTTTGGGTAGTCTGTTATCGGCTACTGATGACCATGAGTTTTAGAGATATGGTTTCCTGACTGTCGCTAACTAGTTTTTAGGATTGAGAGTATTTTTACTTTTCTGTTAGCTATCTTTTGAAATGGACATGTTGTCCAAGGTTCCTTGTGTTGGGAATTTGCGTATTAAAAACGAAAAACGCAGCGGAAAAAATTCCCAATAAATAGGATCCGTGCGAATGGTCATGACTCATGATGTAGTGTTTACCTCTTGTAGCGTAGCTTTACCGCGATCACTGTAAGGGAAGAACAGTCATTCTCAATCGATCACGAGCACTACGAACAACGCTATCACCATTACCGCAATGGAGCAGCACCTCTACGTAGTCCACGCGAACAAAACACCGCCGGAGAAAACGTCGTGCTAGCTAACGACAAGGGTGAGGGGGGACGCGCCTACCAAGGTGGTGTGATGGCCACTAGGTTATGCGCAGTAAGTTCTCCTTAGCGCTTATAGTTTATAAGTTGTCACCCACTTAACCTAACCTCATTGGGCAAGCTACAGGCCCAATCTTATAATTAATATTATTAAATCATATTTAATAAATTAATTCATTCTCCGACTATTTGCTCTATGCATGTGACCCTATAGGTTCTCAAAAAATTGGCAATAATATTAAATCACATTTAATATTATAAACAATGAGCGGCATCTAGTAATACATCATTGTTACCCAATTAGTGAGAATATCGGTGATACGATATATACCTTACGGTAACCAAAATAACCGTGTAGTAAATGTCCTTTCGTCCATATGTCTTAATTGAACACAAGGCATAAGTGTGTCATTCTTATTAAGTTCAATTATTTGTTTCTCAATTCCCGAGTAGACGTGCAATCACAAATGGGCCCAATATCTCATATTAGCCCATTACAGCATGGTCATGCACTTTCACGTCTAACTCTATTGAGAGGCCCATGACATTACTCCTGTTATGTAGGATGGACGAATCCTATCTACATCACTCACATCCCTCAACATGATTCATTGTAGGCCCAATAACTATCTTTATGATCCTCCTGTTACGGATAACGTTTGGTAGCATTGAAGCCTACAACTCCTTATGTAGGAATCGTAGTGACTTCAAGTCGAAGGACTACTTCACTTTAGTTACCATGAGAAGCGCTCATGACACTTACATAACTACTATACAGCGTTCTCATAGTGGGTCAATCCAGTATAAATATTACTCTAATATTTATACCTATGTGAAGACTTGATATCTCATATCCATGACCCGTGAGATGTGGTCATCAGTCTACCCACATAATAGTCTCGATGTATTATTGTCGTCCTAATTAACAATAATACTTGACTACGGATACTTTAAGAATAGTATTTAAAATGTTCAATAGGGTCTCACGATCAAGTCATGTACTTGATGTTCTATTGAACCGAAATAACTATTCTAAGGACTTTACTTCGTTTAAACAATTAAGAGTATAAACTGAAATGCCTCATATGTCGAATATATGTAAACCAAAGTCATGATACAAATGTAAATCTCAAAGAAGACTAATGGCCTCTAGGGCTTACACCAACAATCTCCCACTAGCACTAGAGCCAATCAGGCATAAATCTAATACCCATTGACCTAGTGTGACCATCATGCTTCTGCTGAGCAAGAGGTTTCGTAAGTGGATCAGCAATGTTGTCAAGTGTTGGTACTCTACATATCTTCACATCTCCTTTATCGATAATCTCTCAAATGAGATGGAAGCGCCTAAGTATATGTTTGGATCGCTGGTGAGATCTAGGTTCCTTGGCTTGTGCAATGGCTCCATTGTTATCGCACTAGAGATCAATGGGATCCACAATGCTAGGAACAATACCATGTTCAGTAATGAACTTCCTGATCCAAACGGCCTCCTTTGCTGCATTGGAGGCAGCAATATACTCAGCCTCTGTGGTAGAATCAACAACTGTCTCCTGCTTTGAACTCTTCCAGCTCACAATGCCACCATTCAGGCAAAACACAAAACCAGACTGCGATATGGAATCATCCTTATCGGTTTGGAAGCTAGCATCGGTGTAACCCTTTACAATGAGATCTTCCTCACCTCCATAGATCAAGAATGTATCCTTAGTTCTTCTCAGGTATTTGAGGATATTCTTGACAGCAGTCCAGTGGCTTTCACCGGGATCAGACTAGTACCCGCTCGTTATGCTTAAAGCATACGAGACGTCTGGTCGAGTACATAACATGGCATACATGATAGATCCGATTGCAGATGCATACGGAATCTTATTCATGTGATCCCTCTCTTCATGATTGGAAGGGGATTGTGCGTTTGAAAGGCATATACCATGTGACATAGGCAAGAGTCCTTTCTTGGATTCATGCATGTTAAACCATTTTAACACCTTGTCTATGTATGTACTCTGACTTAGGCCGAACATTCTCAATGATCTATCTCTACAGATTTTGATACCTAACACATAGGTAGCCTCGCCTAGGTCTTTCATAAAGAAGCAATTCCCTAACCACGTTTTTACATTTTGTAGGGTAGGGATGTCATTTCCAATAAGTAGTATGTCATCCACATATAGTACTAGAAAGACAACAATGCGCCCACTAACCTTCTTGTAGACACAAGGTTCATCTTCATTTTTGATGAATCCAAACTATCTTACAACATCATCAAAACGAAGATTCCAGCTTCTGGAAGCTTGCTTCAATCCATAAATGGATCGTTGTAATTTGCACACCTTTCCAGCATTCTCTAGAGTGTCAAAACCCTCAGGTTGTGTCATGTACACATCATCCAGTAGATTTCCATTAAGGAAAGCAGTCTTGACATCCATTTGCCAGATTTCATAATCCTAGTGTGCTGCTATAGGAAGCAAGATCTGAACGGATTTAAGCATTGCAACTGGTGAAAAGGTTTCATCATAGTCTATGCCATGAATTTGTTTGAAACCCTTAGCAACATCGTGCTTTGTAGGTATGTACATTACCATCCATGTCAGTTTTCTTTTTGAAAACCCACTTGCACCCTATGGGTTTTACCCCTTCTGGTAGTTCAACCAAGTTCCAAACTTGATTAGTGTACATGGAATCCATTTCAGATCTCATGGCCTCTAGCCATTTCTCAGATTCTGAGCCAATGATGGCTTCCTGGTAAGTCATAGGCTCATCTTGATCCATGAGTAAAACATCACCTTGTTGAGTCATGAGAAATCCATATCTCTCAGGTTGGTGACATATCCTATTAGACCTACGCGAGTCTTGTGCTACTGGAGTAGATTGTTGTTCCATAATATCTTGCAGAGGTTGCTCCTGTTCCATCATAGTTTCATTGCTATTTTGTGATTCTTGAACTTCTTCAAGTTCTATTTTCCTCCCACTGGTTCCTTTGGAGATAAACTCCTTTTCTAGGAATATACTAGTCCTGGCAACAAACACTTTGCCTTCATAAGGATTATAGAAATAGTATCCCTTGGTTTCCTTAGGATACCCCACAAATAAGCACTTATCAGATTTGGGTTCAAGTTTATTAGAAATTTTCCGTTTCACATAAACCTCACAACCCCAAATCTTCATAAAAGACATACTGGGTTGTCTGCCAGTCCATATCTCATATTGTGTCTTTTCAACCATCTTACATGGAACACGGTTAAGTGTAAAAGCTGCTGTTAATAAAGCATGTCCCCAGAAGGAGTTTGGAAGGTCTGCAAGACTCATCATGGATCGAACCATATCTGATAAGGTTTGATTCCTCCTTTCAGATACGTCATTCCATTGTGGTGTTCCAGGAGGAGTGAGTTGAGATAATATCTCACACTCTTTCAGATGATCATCAAACTCCAGGCTTAAATATTCACCACTTCGATCTGATCGAAGTGCTTTAATATTCTTACCCAGTTGGTTTTGTACTTCATTCTTGAACTCCTTGAACTTTTCAAAGGATTTGGATTTATGTTTCATTAGATACACAAATCCATATCTACTGAAGTCATCAGTAAAAGTGATGAAGTATTGAAAACCACCTCTAGCCGATGTGTTTACGGGTCCACATACATCACTATGTATAAGGCCCAAAAGATCACTTGCCCTTTCACTATTACTAGTGAATGGGGTTTTAGTCATCTTTCCCAATAAACAAGACTCACATATCTCATATGATTCATAATCAAAAGAGTCCAATAATACATCTTTATGGAGTTTGGAAATGCGTTTCTCATTTATGCGGCCTAAGCGACAATGCCAAAGGTAAGACGGGTTCAACTCGTTTGGTTTGACCCTTTTGGTATTAATGTTATAGATAGGCATATCAAGATCAAGGACATACAGTCCATTATACATTTGTGCACTAGCATAGAAAATTTCATTTAAATAAATAGAACAACATTCGTCCTTTATTATAAAACGAAAACCACTCTTGTCCAAACAAGAAACAGAAATAATATTCCTGCTAATACCAGGCACAAAATAACAGTTGTAACGCCCCGATTTTCACGTTTGGTCGAGAGTGTTACCGTAAAGCCAGATACATGCACGTTACGAATGTTGTAGCATCTTGCTCATGGCTGGCAGAAACCGGAACATGTCCTCCCATTCACTCTCTCTGAATGTTTTGTTAGCTCCATGGAGTAGGGGTCAGAGTAGTACCCAGTGACATTGACATTGAGTCATCTACATTGCATTGCATTGCATGGCTATTGATGTTTACATTTACTGTTATACATCGTTGTACTGTTTAAGAGTACCTTATATTGTACTGTTAACTGCTTAAAATGATATTATGCCGTCAACTGCTTAATATGTTTGACATTGAGAATTCTTGTAAGCATGTTGGGTACGCTGTTACCCGGTGAGTCGTCCCGTTTTTACTACTGCTGTTTTGTTGTGTTGATGAACGGGAATCTCACCCATATCTGTATGTTTTCTGTTGGTACTTGCTATTGCTGTTTGAACAGATGGACGTGACGATGGTTCAGCCCAGTAGTTTCCTTGAGCCCTGAGGCGGACCTTCTTTTTGTGGTCTAGTTTTGTTGTCGGCCAGACTATGTCAGTTTTGTAGTACTTTTGGGGAGCTACGACTCCTAGTACTTATTGTATCAGTTATACATTAGACCTATGTCTGTATATAGTATTATTCCTTTTTCTGTTTATGTCCCTGTAATTATTATGCATATTGTTCTAGAAATGTATGGCGAACCTAAGTTCGTTATTAGTATTATTTACCTTTACTAAATCCCATTGCATCTTGTGAAAAGAAAAAAAGAAAACCGTATTTTCCGCATTAAGAAATATTTTCGGCCTTATAAACGTACGGGAATGTGACACTCGGGAAAGGGTGTTGCATTATTTGGTATCAGAGCTGGCCGAGTCTTTTTGGGGTTTGTAGGTTATGGTCTGTCTTGTTTGTGTTGTGTTCTCTGTGTGTTTCTCTGTTGTTTGCTTTAGTTTTGTTGTGGTTCTTGTGTTTGACTGTTCTGGTTTTGAAGGTAGCAATGGCTGCTCAAAACCTGACTGCTGCTGTGAACGCCATACGGGAAATGGTTGCTGCTATGGTTCAACGTGACGAAAGAGCTGCCGGAGGTAGAGGACTGGATGAATTTCTCCGTCGGAATCCACCTCAATTCAAAGGTGAATTCAATCCTGAATTAGCTGAATGCTGGATCCAAACGCTGGAAAAGATCTTTGGAGCGATGAGATGTACTGAGAATGACAAGGTTGTCTATGCAACCTATATGCTGGTGGAGGATGCTGAATACTGGTGGGAAGGAGCCCGTCAGATGCTGATTCACGATCAACAAGTTGTGGATTGGAATGCTTTTAGGGGAAAATTCCTGGAGAAGTATTTTCCTGCAAGTGCAAGACACGAGAAAGAGATGGAGTTCCTCCAGCTGAGACAAGGGGGAATGACCGTAGCTGAATACGGAGCCAAGTTTGAAAGTCTAGCAAAGTTCTCAAATTACTTTCTGGACAACCCAAGAGAAGAGTGGAAGTGCCGGAAATTTGAAGGAGGTCTGAGGATCGACTTGAAAAGAGCTGTTGACCCTCTAGAGATTTCTATTTTTCCGAGGTTAATGGAGAAGTGTCGTTTGATCGAGAGTTTGGAGCCTAAGGACAAGCAGGTACAGAGTTCTGGACCAAGCAAGTTCCAGAAAGGAAGCGGTGGTCAAGACAACAAATCTCGATGGAAGCCCTATGCAAAGCAACAAAATCGACAACAACGTTCTACTGGAGGAAGTAGTGGCAGTTTCAGTCAGTCTGGAAATGCCCCAACCAAGTGCATGAAGTGTGGGAAGAGTAATCACATCACCAGAGATTGTTCGATCAAAAGGATTATCTGCTTCAAGTGTGGGAAGCCGGGACATATCTCACGTGAATGCATGCAACCAAAATTGGAACATTCTGTCAACAATGTCCAAGCTGCAAGGCCTAAGATGAAGGGCAGAGTCTACACTATGGGTGGTGCTGAAGCTTCTCAAAATGAGGACTTGATCCAAGGTCAGTGTGTCATGGGAGGTAAAACCTTAACTGTACTGTTTGATTCAGGCGCAACGCATTCTTTTATTGCCTATGACTGTGTGAATCTGTTGGGATTGCCTGTCTTCTTTACCTTTTGATTTGGTAATTTCTATGCCTACTGCAAAGCCTGTTATAACTGCTAAAGTTTGTTTGAACTGTTCTATTTCTGTTACAGATAGAACATTTTTGATTGATTTGATCTGTTTGCCTCTCTCGCAAATGGATGTAATCTTAGGAATGGATTGGTTGTCTTCTAATCATGTCCTGTTAGACTGTGCAAATAAAACCTTAGTTTTCCCTGGTTATGAGAATTCTGGATTTTTGATTGCCAACCAAGTAAACGCTTTTTTGAGAGAAGGAGCTCAAGGATACATGTTACTATCTTCTTTGGAGGTCAAGAACGAGCTAGTCTTAGAGCGCATACCTGTCGTGAATGAGTTTCCGGAAGTCTTTCTTGAAGACGTGCCAGGTTTGCCGCCAGTTCAGGACATCGAGTTTGCGATCGATCTTGTGCCAGGAACAGAACCATTGTCTATGGCACCGTATCGTATGGCACCTGCTGAGTTGGAAACCTTGAAGGAACAGTTGGTAGACTTATTGGGGAAACAGTTTGTTAGACCCAATGTGTCGCCGTGGGGAGCACCTGTGCTGTTGGTGAAAAAGAAAGATGGAACATCTCGCCTATGTGTGGATTATCGCCAGTTGAATAAGGTTACTATTAAGAACAAGTATCCACTTCCGAGGATAGATGACTTGATGGATCAGTTGAGGGGAGCGGCAGTTTTCTCCAAGGTTGATTTGCGATCGGGTTATCACCAGATTCGTGTGAAGGCAGAAGATATACCGAAGACAGCGTTTCGAACACGCTATGGGCACTACGAGTATCTTGTGATGCCGTTTGGTGTGACGAATGCTCCAGCTATATTCATGGATTATATGAATAGGATCTTTCGTCCATACCTAGATCAGTTTGTCGTTGTCTTCATAGATGACATACTTATCTATTCACGAGACCAGGAAGAACATGCTGAACATCTTAGTGTGGTTCTTCAAGTTCTGAAAGAGAAACAGTTGTATGCAAAACTGTCCAAGTGTGAGTTTTGGCTCGACGAAGTGCAGTTTTTGGGTCATGTAATTTCAAAGGAAGGAATTGCTGTAGATCCGTCGAAAGTCGAAGCAGTTCTTGAGTGGGAAAGACCAACCACAGTGACTGAGATACGCAGTTTTGTGGGTTTGGCTGGGTATTATTGGAGGTTCATCGAGGGATTTTCTAAGATTGTGGTACCTCTTACCCAATTGACGAGGAAGGACAAAGCGTTTGAATGGACTGAAGCCTGTGAACAAAGTTTTCAGGAGTTGAAGAAGAGGCTGACTACATCACCAGTGTTGATATTGCCAGATCCAAGCGAATCTTTTGAAGTGTACTGTGATGCTTCATACCAAGGTTTAGGCTGTGTTCTGATGCAGAATCGGAAGGTGGTAGCGTATGCCTCGAGACAGTTGAAAGTGCACGAGAAGAATTACCCAACTCATGATCTGGAGTTAGCAGCGGTAGTCTTTGCGTTGAAGATTTGGAGACACTACTTGTATGGTTCGACGTTCAATGTCTTCAGCGATCATAAGAGCTTGAGGTATCTGTTCGATCAGAAAGAGCTCAACATGAGGCAAAGGCGGTGGCTGGAATTTTTGAAGGACTATGACTTCCAGTTGCAGTATCATCCGGGAAAAGCTAATGTGGTAGCGGATGCCCTAAGTAGAAAAGTGTTACATGTGTCTGCCATGATGGTTAAGGAACAAGAGCTGTTGGAACAGTTCAGAGATATGCATCTGTCCGTGGTTAGTATGCCAGGAAGACTATGTGTGGGTATGGTTACAGTATCTTGTGATCTGATGGACCAGATTCGGGAGAAACAAGTATACGACCAGTATCTAGAAAAAGAGCGGAGGAATCTAAAGAAAGGGATGACGTCGAAATACAAGGAAGGAGTAGATGGGATCCTAAGACGAGCAGAACGGGTTTGTGTGCCAAACAACCCAGAGCTAAGAAGGTTAATTCTGGACGAAGCTCATAGAAGCAAGTTAAGTATGCATCCAGGGTCAACCAAGATGTACCAAGACCTGAAGCGGTTGTTTTGGTGGCAAGGCATGAAAAGAGATGTAACTGATTATGTGGCATCTTGCTTGGTGTGTCAAAAAGCAAAGGTTGAACATCAGAGGCTAGCTGGAATGTTACTTCCATTGGATATCCCAGAGTGGAAATGGGACGGCATAGCAATGGATTTCGTAACATGTTTGCCAAGGACACCTAAAGGATACGATTCCATTTGGGTTATAATTGATAGGCTTACGAAATCAGCTCATTTTCTACCGATTAATCTCAAATATTCTATGGAAAAGCTTACCCAGATTTATATCAGTGAGATTGTGAGACTGCATGGAGTACCTTCAAGTATTATATCAGATAGAGACCCGCGTTTTACTTCGGGTTTTTGGCAAAGTTTACATGAAGCTTTAGGAACAAAGTTACGATTAAGTTCGGCTTACCATCCGCAAACTGATGGACAATCGGAAAGGACGATTTAGTCTTTAGAGGATCTGTTAAGGGTGTGTGTGTTGGAACATGCCGGAAGTTGGGAGAATTTCCTACCGTTGATAGAGTTTATCTACAACAACAGTTATCATTCGAGTATAGGGATGGCACCCTACGAAGCTTTATACGGACGACGTTGCAGAACACCTTTGTGTTGGTACCAAGATGGAGAAAGTGCTTCATTAGACCTGAACTAGTGCAACAAACAACTGAGAAGGTAAAACTAATTCAAGAAAAGATGAGGATAACTCAGAGCCGACAGAAGAGTTATACGGATAGAAGACGTAGGCCACTTGAGTTCGAGGAAGGGGATCATGTGTTTTTGAGAGTCACTCTGATGACTGGGGTGGGCAGAGTCCTGAAGTCCAGAAAACTCACTCCAAAATTCATTGGACCTTATCAAATTCTTCGTCGGATAGGTCCAGTAGCTTACCAAATAGCTTTACCGCCTTTTCTATCCAACCTTCATAATGTTTTTCATGTTTCGCAATTGCGAAAGTATATTCTTGATCCCAGTCACGTCATAGAGTCTGATTCAGTACAGCTAAAGGATAACCTAACCTATGAGACATTGCCGGTTAAGATCGAGGACAGAAGGATAAAGAAACTGCGAGGGAAGGAGATAGCTTTGGTTAAAGTTATCTGGAACGAGACTACAGGCGATGCTACCTGGGAAAGAGAAGAGGACATGCGATAACAGTATCCGAGTTTGTTTTAAGAGACACGTATAATTTCGAGGACGAAATTCTTTTAAGAGGGGTAGGAATGTAACGCCCCGATTTTCACGTTTGGTCGAGAGTGTTACCGTAAAGCCAGATACGTGCACGTTACGAATGTTGTAGCATCTTGCTCATGGCTGGCAGAAACCGGAACATGTCCTCCCATTCACTCTCTCCGAATGTTTTGTTAGCTCCATGGAGTAGGGGTCAGAGTAGTACCCAGTGACATTGACATTGAGTCATCTACATTGCATTGCATTGCATGGCTATTGATGTTTACATTTATTGTTATACATCGTTGTACTGTTTAAGAGTACCTTATATTATACTGTTAACTGCTTAACATGATATTATGCCGTCAACTGCTTAATATGTTTGACATTGAGAATTCTTGTAAGCATGTTGGGTACGCTGTTACCCGGTGAATCGTCCCGTTTTTACTACTGCTGTTTTGTTGTGTTGATGAACGGGAATCTCACCCATATCTGTATGTTTTCTGTTGGTACTTGCTGTTGCTGTTTGAACAGATGGACGTGACGATGGTTCAGCCCAGTAGTTTCCTTGAGCCCTGAGGCAGACCTTCTTTTTGTGGTCTAGTTTTGTTGTCGGCCAGACTATGTCAGTTTTGTAGTACTTTTGGGGAGCTACGACTCCTAGTACTTATTGTATCAGTTATACATTAGACCTATGTCTGTATATAGTATTATTCCTTTTTCTGTTTATGTCCCTGTAATTATTATGCATATTGTTCTAGAAATGTATGGCGAACCTAAGTTCGTTATTAGTATTATTTACCTTTACTAAATCCCATTGCATCTTGTGAAAAGAAAAAAAGAAAACCGTATTTTCCGCATTAAGAAATATTTTCGGCCTTATAAACGTTCGAGAATGTGACACTCGGGAAAGGGTGTTGCAACAGTTCTCCAACTGAATAATAAGCCCAGTAGGCAAAGTCAATACATAGGTTCCTATAGCTATAGCAGCAACTTTTGCTCCATTGCCAACTCGTAGGTCAACTTCGCCTTTTGCCAATGGTCTACTCCTTTTTAGATCCTACATATTTGTACAAATATGAGATCCACATCTAGTATCTAATACCCATGATGCAGAAGTAGATAAGTTGACTTCTATAACATATATACCTGAGGTGGAAGTCTCACTTCCCTTTTTCTTGCTTTCTTCCAAGTATTTGGGGCAGTTCCTCTTCCAATGCCCGGTCTAACCGCAGTGGAAGCAAGTGCCCTCTTTAGCAACTCCACCTGTAGGCTTTAAGCCAGAAGTGCTAGGTTTGGACTTATGGAAGCCCTTGCCTTTGCCCTTATGCTTATCCATGGGTTTCTTATGCTGCTTCTTGCCCTTTCCAGCTTGGACCATCATGATGGCCTTCCCCTTTCCTTTATTAATATTTTGTTCAGCAGTTCTCAACATGCTCAACAATTCTGGCAATGGTTTGTCAAGATCATGCATATTGTAGTTCATGACAAACTGACTATAACTCTCAGGCAACAATTGTAGAACTACGTCAGTGGCCAACTCTTGGCCCAAAGGAAAACCCAACCTTTCAAGATTCTCAATTTACCCAATTAATTGAAGTACATGAGGACTTACAGGGCTTACCTCTGCCAGTTTAGGATTGAAAAGGTTTCTGGAAACCTCGAACCGCTCATGTCTTGCCTGCCCTTGATAGAGCATTTTGAGGTGCACGATCATATCATACTCCTCCATGGTCTCATGTTGCTTCTGAAGCTCAGAGGTCATGGTAGAAAGCATGAGGTAGCCGACGGTTAAGGCATCATCTTGATGCTTCTTATAAGCATCCTTATCAGCCTTAGAAGCATTAGCAGCCGGTGGCTCCTCAGGGATTTGTTCTTCAAGAACATACAACTTATTTTCATGCCTGAGGACAATCCTCAGGTTTCTGTACTAGTCCAGGAAATTCGTTCTGGACAGCTTGTCCTTCTCAAGGACAGATCGCATTAATAGGTTATTTGATGTGTGGTTTGCAGACATGGTTATCTACAACAGAAATATATAGAATATAAGTATCATGTATAAACATATTTAATAAGGTCTTTTATTAAATACGCTTCCCACTATTTTACTCAAATCAATGACCCTCACCATTGACTCGGAAAATCCCGTTGAAAGATTTTCTAGTGGGACCAAGATCCATATTTCACTTCATCCTGAGTCAGCTTTGGCTGATCGCCTAGAACTAGGCTATTTAGGTAGGAAACTCTTTCCAATTACATCTCTTGTAATTCTTGGATCAATTGGGTGAATAACTCTTATTCTAATCCATCTTATGGATTAATGCCCAACTCCATGCCTCTAAGCCCTTTTCATTCCTATTGAAGTTGGCTTAGTTAAGTCAGACCCAATGGTTGACAATTGGATATTACATTTATCCCATCGCGTCTTACTAGCATAGACAAAGGTACTCTGCTTTGGCAGACCTACGCTCAATCGATATTAGTCTTGACGAGTATCATGCATCGGAAGGCACATTTAAACGCGACTTAATATTTCCTTTTGAGGGATTTATTTATAAATTTGATCTCACCATAAGTTAAACTGTTTAACCTACTATATGCTAACATGCATCTCATACATATATAGCATATACAAATGTGACATGGTTATGGCCCCTAACGCATTGATTCTCCTAAGCCAATGAGAGAATCTAATCTAAAACCCTAGTGACGTACAAGCTTCACCAAGCATGATCACCTACCGAGTTGTCCTCTTCTGAAGTCGTCATCTTGTCTCCACCATAACATTACAATTGAAAGAAACCTCTTTTATATTCGAGGGGAATAAGGTGAGAAAAGAATGTACATATGGAAATTAAGAGAAAGGCATGACACGCAGGCCGTATTTCAAAATAACAAAAGAAAGAAGAAAAAGGACTAAGGCCATTACCATTCACCATACACAACCAAATACATAATAAAAATTAATAATAAAATATTTATTATTATTTATTATTATTAATTATTATTTTTAAGTGATTTCAAAAACCACTCAAAATAATGCTTCTGATATCCTCATAATCGATTACCATAATCGATTACTACTATTCTGACTCCTTAGAAAATATCATAATCGATTACCATAATCGATTACTGCTATTCTGACTTCTCAGAAAAATGACTATTGTACTATCATAATTGATTGCTGTACCACCATAATCAATTATTGTACTACCATAATTTGTCGCATAATCAATTACATAATCCATTATGTAATCTGTTATATGAACGTTCATGCAAATTCTTTGCATAATCGATTATATAATCGATTACATAATCGATCATTGTGGTTCTGACCAAAATTGCCTTGCTTCCACGACGATTAGGGATCAACACTTGAGCCTTCATAATCGATTACATAATCGATTATGAAGCGTCTGGATATAAAGTGTGCATGACAGCAACACTTGCTGTCGCCGCAAATCAAAACAAGGATTTCAGAAAAACGTTTTTCACAAAACATTTTTACGATTTTCAAACATAACATGTTAAAGATCATATCTTTCAAAAACAAAACATGTTATAATAAATAAACACACAAGAGAATCATGGTTTCGCAAGCGTCTCTGATACCACTGTTGGGAATTTGCATATTAAAAACGAAAAACGCAGCGGAAAAAATTCCCAATAAAAAGGATCCATGCGAATGGTCATGACTCATGATGTAGTGTTTACCTCTTGTAGCGTAGCTTTACCGCGATCACTGTAAGGGAAGAACAGTCATTCTCAATCGATCATGAGCACAGTACCGCAATGGAGCAGCACCTCTACGTAGCCCACGCGAACAAAACACCGCCGGAGAAAACGTCGTGCTAGCTGACGGCAAGGGTGAGGGGGGACGCGCCTACCAACGTGGTGTGACGGCCACTAGGTTATGCGCAGTAAGTTCTCCTTAGCGCTTAAGTGACGTGCACAGCTTATAAGTTGTCACCCACTTAACCTAACCTCATTGGGCTTGTACGCTATAGGCTCAATCTTATAATTAATATTATTAAATCATATTTAATAAATTAATTCATTCTCCGATTATTTGCTTTATGCGTGTGACCCTATAGGTTCTTAATAAATTGGCAATAATATTAAATCACATTTAATAGTATAAACAATGAGTGGCATCTAGCAATACATCATTGTTACCCAATTAGTGACAATATCGGTGATATGATATATACCTTACGGTAACCAAAATAACCGTGCAGTAAATGTCCTTTCGTCCATATGTCTTAATTGAACACAAGGCATAAGTGTGTCATTCTTGTTAAGTTCAATTATTTGTTTCTCAATTCTCGAGTAGACGTGCAATCACAAATGGGCTCAATATCTCATATTAGCCCATTACAGCATGGTCATGCACTTTCACGTCTCACTCTATTGAGAGGCCCATGACATTACTCCTGTTATGTAGGATGGACGAATCCTATCTACGTCACGAGCATCTCTCAACATGATTCATTGTAGGCCCAATAACTATCTTTATGATCATCCTGTTACGGATAACGTTAGGTAGCATTGAAGCCTACAACTCCTCATGTAGGAATCGTAGTGACTTCAAGTTGAAGGACTACTTCACTTTGGTTACCATGAGAAGTGCTCATGACACTTACATAACTATTATGCAGCGTTCTCATAGTGGGTCAATTCAGTATAAACATTACTCTAATATTTATACCTATGTGAAGACTTGATATCTCATATCCATGACCCGTGAGATGTGGTCATCAGTCTACCCGCATAATAGTCTCGATGTATTATTATCGTCCTAATTAACAATAATACTTGACTACGGATACTTTAAGAATAGTATTTAAAATGTTCAATAGGGTCTCACGATCAAGTCATTTACTTGATGTTCTATTGAACTGAAATAACTATTCTAAGGACTTTACTTCGTTTAAACAATTAATAGTATAAACTGAAATGCCTCATATGTCGAATATATGTAAATCATAGTCATGATACAAATGTAAATCTCAAAGAAGACTAATGGCCTCCAGGGCTTACACCAACACCTTGATTTACATGGCTAACTGATGTTGCATATATATATATATATATATATATATATATATATATATATATATATATATATATATATATATATATATAAAAAAAAAATTTATCACGATTTTCGCAGTAAGTAAGATCTAACTAAAGAAAATCTGTTTTCCGAAAGTAACCAACAAACTTTTATTTCGTATTGCATATTATTTTTGGGTCACCATGTGATGCCAGATTAGGGTGTCACAATATGGAAAATTGCTGGTACTTGGACAATGGTTTCATTAGGCAAAGGGTATTATGAATTTAATTTCTTGAATATTGATGATCAGTGAAAGGTTCATTCGAATGGATCTTGGAATTTAAGTCCAGGATTTCTGAGATTATTGGCTTGGGTTCCGGACTTCAACCAAAGTCTTATTAGACAAACATTTGCTCAGTGCTGGGTTAGAATTCATGGGTTGTCTCGTGAATATTGGCGTCCAAAAATCTTATTTGAAATTGGTGGAGGCTTAGGAGTTCCAATTGCTTTGGATGAAGCCACGCTGAAGAGAAGTTTTGGGCACTTTGCTAGAACTTTAATTGATATTGATCTGACCCAGAAGTTACAAGAAAAATTGATGGTGGAGCGAGATGGATACGCCTTTTATGTTGATATTGAAGAATTCCTCTCTATTGTTCAACTTGCCAAGTCATTGGCCATTCTTTATCAGAATGCAGGTTTCAATCCAACAAGAATCTTGTTTCAATTAAAGAACAAATCAGAGTGCCAAAGGACTCTTTTAGGAAGCAAAATCAGCAATACGTCCCTAAAGTTAAAGAAGTAAGCCCTGCTGGTGGTGAAGGTCAACCTGAGATTATTAGAGATGCAGATAAAGGAAAGGTTGTTGTTATTGATAATGATGTGTGTGACACCCACTACCCCGCATATAATAAAACATGAATAAAATCATAGATGTCTTTAAAAAAATAATATAACAATTAAAATAAAAACATATCCTCAAGGGTAATGTGCATCACATCATCTATAACGTAAAACATAGGAATCTGAAATAATCAAAATTCTTTAAAAACAAACTGCGGAAAACATAAATAATAAACATAACCCAAGTCCCGATGTCACATATCAGAGCTGGTATACATATACCGATAATACATCGGAATAAAACCGAATAACATAAATCGTAAATCCTAACTACTGAGAGAGATCTCCTCGGGATCACTCCTCGTCAGCATGCTCACCCTCCTCTGCATATACCACAACATATGCACAAGAATAACAAAGAGAGGGGTAAGAAACACAATCATGAATGTATGTAAACGGAATGGAATAGTAATTAAGATGGCATATAACATACATCAACCAACACAGATATAATCAATATATATATATATATATCAAGGATGCATGTTAATACGAATGCAACATCACTACTCCGTATGCATGTGGCCAACAACTCTAACTCTGGAAAGACGATTAGGAGTACATGTCCGGTTATCAACGTGGATGATATGCCAGACCATGGGCCATCCCCGAACACTCTCACTAATCCTGATAACGTATAGTGGCTAGTCAGGGTACTCATGCTTATTCATTAGGTCACTCCGACAATAGGTAGCTAGCCCATGTCACCTGGAACTTCCCTACCCAATGTACCCGCAAGGCCGGGTTAACACCCATCGTGGCCTCCACTATCGCGATTCATCGTTTGCTTTCCACCCAACATATCAACTTCAACGTACGATGCGTGCAATATTCATCAATATGCAAACACATGTCCAACCATCCATCATCAACATCATTACATGGCTATCAACTTTGACCAACAAGCATCAAAGATGATTTATCAACATCAAACTTGACCAATAAGCATCAAGAATGATTCAACCAACAACATTGGTAACAGTACGTCGTTACCAATAACATCATCGTCTTATTAATTATTCTCTTTGTTAAGTCTTAACTTAACATTATCTTTATCAAGTATTATACTTAATCTTATTATCTAAACCTCAATTCATATATATTAAGATTATAACTTAATCCTAATATTTAAACCTCAAGTCATATATTTATTAAGATTGTAACTTAATCTTAATATCTAATCCACAATTCATATCTTATTAAGATTAGAACTTAATCCTAATATTTAAACCTCAAATCATATATTTATTAAGATTATAACTTAATCTTAATATCTAAACCTCAATCCATATCTTATTAAGATTATAACTTAATCCTAATATTTAAACCTCAAGTCATATAGGTATTAACGTTCTTTTCTATATTACCAACCTTGAATTATGACCTCACAGTCGTTTTGCCATTACCCTAATCATTATCCCTTCACAACAGAATCTGGGTGAGAAACCCAGATTCGCTAGGCGAACCTGGCTCGCGAGGCGAGCCCGAGAGCTCCTAAACAGGTTCTCAGATTCGCTAGGCGAATCCTGGCTCGCGAGGCGAGCCCAAGAGCCCCAATGTCTGGTTCTCTCATTCGCCTTGCGGATTACAATCCGCTAGGCGAATCACATCAGACCACGAATGGTCTCTCTGTCTCGCCTCGCGAATGGCTATTCGCTAGGCGAATCATGACAGATGTGGGAATCTTAAGAATTTCTCTAAGTTATCCCTATGCCTTTCGTCCCGTCTCTCATGAATCATCCCTATGGGTTTCCAAGACTAATCCAATATCATTAATCTCGCCTCTCATAACAACTCATTCATTATAGGGTGCCAAACGTCCTAAAACTATGTTCTTTCATTGATCATATTTTTGTCATAGTAACGCACATCATCATCAAGTCATCATTATCAATGCACATTATAAAATCTCATCGATGCATATCGTATCTATATTCATACTATTCATCGCACATCATAATATTTCAATTATATCATCAAGACAAACACCCATAATCATAATCATAGAACCATAAACATATCTATATTTATATAATATTCACATAGGCATATACATAACATACACATAATTACACTCATAGCATATACATAGGCATTTACAATGCATATAGACAAACATATTGGGGTCATGGGTTAACCCCTTCATCTTAACCTATCCCAAAACCCACATACTCATGATCTATTTCTTCCCCCCATACCTGGTATGACGATCACAATGAACAAAGGAAGGAAAAATGTCCGGAAAAGGTTGCGTCTCACGAATGCTCGATCTTACGACGCTTGACTTCACGATCACAGCCCTAAAAGGTTCAAGAGCAGCAACTAGGAAGAGGGCTTGTGATGGCAGTGATGCTCTTCAAGCGAAGGAGACAAAGAACGATGAACAATGGTGCAATCTCCTTCAAGAATCCTTGGAAAGGGTTTAGAAATCCTTGTTTGGAGAGGAAGAGGCAGTTTCTAAGAGTAATTCGACTTAGAAAATAGGTTTAGGTCGAGTCTTATGGTATAAATATGAGTTAGGGTCATTATGGGCTGATTAGAAGCCCAAAAACACGATTCTGGTGCGCGCAGATTCGCGAGGCGAGTAGCCTTTCGCGAGGCGAACCAGAGAGCTGCAAAAATCTGGATGTCAGGTTCGCGAGACGAATGTATCCTCGCGACGCAAAAATTTAGAAGCCGAATTTGGCCTTAACACCTGAAATAAGACTTGTAGATAATTCTCTAAGCTTTCCAACGCATCCAAGATCGCCTCAATCGGACATCTAGAACTCAAGATATGGCCAAAACCGTGAAACAGGTTTCTTGGACTTGAATGCATTGACCATTCCTTAAGACTAAACTACCCCAACTATGAACTTCGACATCAAGAACAATCATAAATAACATATGTTGGTCAAGAATAATACATAGTAATATCTATTAATATAAGGTGAAATTCGGGGTGTTACAATGTGTCGATTGAAGATGAAATAACTGCAGCAATTAGTAAGGGGAAGAAGATTATTATCACAGATGTTGGTAATAATGGAAATCAAAACGTAGTTGATTTGTGTAATCCTGATGGTAGAAGCAATGTGGAAAAGTCTAAAAATTTTGATGTCTTGGTGGAAGATGTTGTTGATGATACAACTTTCCTTGGGGTTAATAATATTTCTTTTAATGAAGCTGAGTTTCAGTTTAATCCAAATCCTATCATAGGATATGTATCTGAAACTGAGATTGGTGGATCTTCAGGAGCTAAACAAAATGACAATCAACAAATAGGTGAGCAACATATTACAACCGATTCAAGAGTTGATGAGGAAAGTCCAAATCATGTTTCTGCATCTTTTTCTAATGACTCAATCATTGGTAATAATTTTGAAATGCCTATGGTCCATGCTAATGATGTATTTAATAAGGACATAAGGATAGCTAGAAAGTTATGGAGTGATGATACTCTTGATGAGATAGAAGAAGATGTTCAGGATGTTGATTCAGAAGTCAATGTTGATACTGCATCTAAGTATTTAAGAGCTGAGATAGAGATTTTTTCAGCAGTCTTTTCCAAGTCTTAGAAAAAGAAGCAAAGGAAAAAGAATTTGCTTATTCAGAAGAATAATGGTTACAGAACCCGAGCTAGGGGAGGTCCTAATATGTTAGTACGATGCTGAAGATTATGTTCCCGAATGTTAGGGGTTTTGGCAACCCTGATACAAGACTGATTTTGAAAAATCTTTGCAAGCTTCATAAGCCTGACTTTCTCTTTTTATCAGAGCCTTGGATTTCTTCTCAGCAGGTTTCCTCAGGATTTTTTAATAATCTTAATATGAAGACAACTTTGGACTGACTTAACATCTCTGCATCAGAATTTTCCTGCTCCATGGTGTTTCATAGGTGACTTTAATGCAGTTTTGGGAGCACATGAACATAGAGGCAATAATTTGCCCAATTTAGTTTCCTGTAAGGATTTCAGATCTTGGATAGACCAGCAACATTTAATACATATAAAAACTAGAGGATCTCAGTTTACTTGGTCTAATGGTAGATTGGGAGGAAATTATACAGAAAGGAGGTTGGATAGATCTATCTGCAATGAGGATTGGTTAAGCTTCTGGAGTAGTGTTGATTGTTGTACATTAACTCGTAGTAAATCAGATCATTTTCCAATATTTATGACTATGAAGAAAGGGGAGAGGCAATATAACTCTAATTTCAAGTTTATGAAGATGTGGTCAAAACATTCTGATTGTCTTAAAAGCATTATTGAGATTTGGCAGATTCCAGTGTTAGGCTGTCCTATGCACATTCTGTCTCAAAAGTTAAAAAATCTGAAGGTTAGTCTCAAGCAATGGAATAAGGATGGTTTTGGCATTGTTCACTTGAATGTTCAAGCTGCAATGGCCAAATTGGATGATATACAAGATCAAATCAGTAGAAATTGGGGTTCAAAAGCTTTGACTTAGTTGGAAAAAGAGATTCAAATTGATTTGCAACAAGCATTACATTTTGAAAATGAGTTCTGGAAGGAGAAATCAAGAGTTAATTGGCATTTACATGGGGATAGAAATATTGAATTCTTCCATAAAGTGACAAAGTTCAGAAATGTGACTAAACAGATTTTAGTTATGAGGCATGGTGATAATATTCTTGATAAAGCTGTGGATATAGAAAATCATATTTTGCATTATTATCATGATCTTTTTGCTACAGGGAATACTTGTCAGTCTAATGCTTTGGTAAATGATGTCATTCCTGCTTTAATGTTTGATCAGGATAATGATATGCTTACTCAACTCCCTTCTTTTGAAGAAGTTAAATCTGCTATTTTTTCTCTAAATGGTGATAGTGCTCCAGGGCCAGATGGCTTTGGTGGATTATTTAATCATGTGTATTGGGATATTATATCTCAGGATGTTTATAATGCTGTGCTGGAGTTTTTCAGTCATGGGAGATTGCTTCCAAATTTTAATGCAAATGTTGTAGTTCTTATTCCAAAGATTTCAGGTGCAGAGAAGATTGAGCAATATAGACCTATTGCTATGGCTAATTTCAAGTTTAAAATTATCTTAAAAATGCTTGCAGATAGGCTTGCTTTGATTGCTCCAAAAATTATCTCTGAGAATCAAAGAGGTTTTATAAAAGGTAGGCTTATTACAGATTGCATTTGTTTTGCTTCTGAGTCTATTAATCTTCTGAGTAAAAGATATTTTGGAGGTAATATAGCTATGAAGATTGATATAAGGAAAGCTTTTGATACCATAGATTGGAGTTTTTTGTTACAAGTTCTGCAGGCCTTTGGTTTTAATGAGAAATTCTGCTCTTGGATTCATGTGATCCTTTTATCTGCTAAGCTATCCATTTCAATAAAAGGTCATGCAGTAGGATATTTCAATTGTAGAAGAGGGGTAAGGCAAGGTGACCCCTTATCCCATCTTCTATTCTGCCTTGCAGAAGATGTTTTGAGTAGAGGTATATCAAAGCTTGTTACTGATGGTGATTTGCAGCTGATGTCAGGACCAAAAGGGGTTAGAATGCCAAGTCATGTGCTATATGCATATGACATTATGATTTTTTGCAGGGCTTCGAAAAAGAGTTTGTCTAGTTTGATGAAATTGTTTGATTCCTATGAACAAGTTTCAGGTCAAGTGGTTAGTAAGGAAAAATCAAAGTTTCATTCTGGTGGAATTCCTCTTTCAAGAGTTAACAGAATCTCAAAGTTTCATTTTCTTCCTATTGCAGACAAGATTAAGAATAAGTTGTCATCTTCGAAGGGCTCCTTGTTGTCCATCATGGGAAGGGTGCAACTGGTAAGATCAATCATCCATGGTATGCTGCTATACAACTTTCAAATTTATGTTTGGCCTGCTAGTTTGATCAATTTAGTTGATAAATGGATGAGCAATTTTGTTTGGTCTGGTAATATAAATGATAGAAAGCTAGTGATAGTCTCTTGGAGTAAAGTATGCAAGTCTTTTGAGGAGGGTGGCTTAGGACTTAGATCTATCAAAGCAATTAATAATGCAGGGTTGTTGAAGCTTTGCTGGGATTTTTATTCTTCTAATTTACAGTGGGCTGATTTAATGAGAACTAGAGTTTTGAGAAATAACATTCTTGTCCAGTATTACGTTTCCTCTTCAATCTGGCTTGGTATAAAGCTGCTTTTCTATTCTGTTGTGGAAAATTCAGCATGGAAGCTTGGTGATGGTGCTCAAATCAAATTTTGGGCTGATAGGTGGCTAGTGAGACCTATTGTTGATATTATTAATTGTCCTAATGCTCTTCACAGTAGATTTATAGCTTATGTGAAAGATTTTATATTGGATAGGAAGTGGTCAATCCCTGTAGCTTCCCTGCATTGGAATCTGCTATTAGAGGTGCAGTTATTGCTCAGCAACCTTGTCAAGATCAACTTATGTGGAATGCTAATGAGTCAGGTGTTTTATCATTTAAAGATGCATTTCTTTTTCAGAATCTTGTGGGACATATTCTGAGTTGTTCGAAGTTTATTTGGAAAAAATGTATTCCTCCATCACAGTTTTTTATTCTTTGGAGGATTCTTCAAAATAGAATGCCTACAGATGAGCAGTTATGGAAAAGAGGTTGTACTGTTGTTTCCATTTGTAATCTTTGTTGGAAAGATGTTGAGTCTACCAATCATTTGTTCTTGCATTGTTCTTTGCTCAATCTCTCTGGAATTGGCTTGGGGAAATTCTTAGGCTTTCTATTGATTGTTCCAGTATACAATCTGTTATCAAAATTTGTGATACAAGTTGGAGTTCCCAGGTTCATGATATTGTTGCTGCAGGGGTTATTAATGTGCTGTATGTAATCTGGTATTGTAGGAACAAGTCCAGGTTTGACAGCACACTATAAGAAAACAGTTGATTTCCGATGGCCAAAAACCATCGGTAATCAACAAAAACCGTCGGTAACTACACATTTCCGACGGTCCATTATCCGTCGGAAATAGGCTTGTCGGTAATAGTTACCGACGGCTAGGCCCGTCGGTAGTTTATCGACGGATAGGCCCGTCGGTAATAGTTGACTGGAGTACTTTACCGACGACTTAGGCCGTCGGTATATATAATTTTTTTTAATTAGATTTTAATTGATTATTTAATTATTAATAAATTATATTTTATATTTATTAAATATTTTTCTTTGTTATTAATTATTTATAAATATTAAATAAATAAATAATGCAAAATAAAATTAAAAATAACATTAAAACAGTTAAAATTATATCCAAATAATAAATAACATATGTTCTTACAATACATAAAAATATAAATAAAAAAACTAATAAGAAAATCTAATAATCTCTATCATAATGATGAGGAGACTAGATAAGATCATCGAAAGAGTCTTCCTTATCATCATCGGCACTGGTGCAACCGGCCGGCTGATCTGGATAGGGGGCTGCTGCTGAGGGGGCTGCTACTGAGGAGGCTGTTGGTGCATTTGTTGTATGCTCCGTAGCATCTGCTCCATCCGCCGCTCATGCTCCTCAGACTCGGCCAGTCTCCGCCTCAGCTCAGAAATCTCCTGATCAGCATGGCGACTGGCTCCGGTGGATGCTGTGGCGCTGACATCCAAGCTCGAAGATCCTTTCCGATAGATACCGGAAAGGTCTCCTGCACCGTAAAGACGACCTTTCTTCTTGCCGCCAACAACCTCAGCCCAAACACACAGTGCAAGCCGCTGCTGCTCCTCGGGCTCAAGTGGGGTGGAGGAAGATGCTGTTGCCTGAGACATCCTCTCCTCGAACTTCTCCTGTTATGCATAATCAAATAAATTAATGAAGACTATATATAATAAAACCATACATTTCAAAACTATTAATAAATGAGGTATTACCTGTGTGCACCTAGAACACTCACTACATACTCGTCAGTACCCTTCCTAGTATGGGTGTGGCGATGGAGCTCGTTAATCGGCACTGGTCCTTTTCTGTCCCTAACCTGTACGTACACAAACATAAATTATAAGTACACAATAATTAAAAAATAATATGAATAACATATGTATTAAATATGAATAAATGTACTAGACGCTCAAAGTACTCCGCCTGGCTAACGGAACCTCCTGTGTGCAGGCTACCACCCTTCTTTGATGCCCTATTTTTATCTGCTTGGGCTGATTTTTTCTGGAAATCAACAATAACCCAGTGGCGGCATAGGGCATCCCAAACTGCATCTCCCGTCCATGAGGGTCGCTCGCCCCTCAAGCGAGCTGCCCTGAGCATATCAGATAGGCGATGGGAGGCCTTCATATGAAAGTTCCTCTCGACCAATGCTTCATGCTCGGCTCTCCAAGCAACTTTTGTCTGCATTAGAAATATATAAATAGTAATTTATTATATTAATAATTTTTATGAAATAATAAGCCAAAAATATTAAGTAAATTGAAGATAGAACATTGCCTTAATAGGAACTGGTTTGTTCTTACTTTTCCCGGTCTTGCGAGGACAATACCTCAACGCTTGACAAAATCTGCATTCAAGCAGCGCACCGTCATTTTTGCCGAATTCATTATCGTAAGAAAGCAAGCACCCATTCACACAACAGTCAATCCTCTTAGCCTGTAGTCCCAACTTGGATACTAACCTCTTCGCTTCATAATAATTTTTGGGTAAACCGTCTTTTACAGGCATCACGTCCAAAAGAATTTGGGAAAAATAATCCAAACACTCGTCGGCAACATTCCAATTGGACTTGCAAGCTAACAGTCTAACACACATCGATAATTTAAAATCTGAGGCGCCTTGATACAACGGTTTATTTGTCTCAATCAAAAGATTAAAAAATCTTTGTGCTTCCTCATTCGGCAGTTCTTCGGTGTTATCGTAATCATGCGCCTCATTCACTCCGAGAGTATCACCCACCATGTCCTGCATTGACGCAAATTGTTCCCCATATCCCATATCTGCGCAACTGCTTGAGCCACCCGTGCAATTCTCATCAACCCCTAAATCAACATTTGGCGCTTCTTCACCGTGATCAATCCAAATCCAGTAATTGTCCTTAAACTCAACTTTATACAAGTCTGTTTTCACCTCATCATCGCTCTTAATCCGTCGACATTGATATTTAAGGTACGGACATCTAATTCCCCCATCATCGATGAAACGTTGTTGTCGCTTCGCTTGAGCAACAAATTCTTCAACCTTATCTACAAAGGATCGTTTCAGACCCCTTCTTCCCGGATATACCCTATCATACATCCAACTACGATTCGAAGGATAAAAATCCATCTTCTGCATGTTAAAAGAATGCAAAACCATTAAATTTGGACAACACGCCAACTTAGGTATATCCACATTCACTTTCTTTATTTGGTATGGTCCTATCCCATTTGAGAAGAAACTTTTTCAACACCTGATCTTAGTATTAATAGTTATTACCTAATTCACATGCCTTATATTTGATGAAATTTCGACAGCATTTCCCGTTGGTCTCTAAGTACAATAGTTGACCGCAATACTGTGGTCAAGTTTGCACCCAGAGAACAAAAGAAAATGTATTGGACCAATATTTCGTCAAATATAAAACATTAGAAATAAGCAATATTACTATTACACAAGTGAAGAATTTTTTTTTCCCAAACTGTCCTCCTTGGATAATTCAAGGTTCAATACAATGAGCGGCACCTCTATGTGATTACACGCCTGCTCAATAATATTGAACCTCAAACGGGAAGATAAGGTTTTGCTTCAGTATTAATAACTCGTCTAGAAAATAAAACTTTAACCTCTATGAGATAATTTTACTTGAAAGTCAAGTTCATAGGATAAAGTGCATAGGGACAGATCAAAGTTGCAAACAAACCAACAAGTAACTATTCTAAGTCTTATGAGCCTTGACACCTATTTTAAGTGATAAGAAAAATTGGTACTGTATTCCTTGTCGCGGACTTATTTATTTTATTAACCTATTTTGTTATTTAATCATTGTTGTAATTTAATTTTAATTTCAAATATTTAACCTCTTTATTCAATTAATCAAATATTATTTATTATTTCTACCTTATTTAAATTTTTAATCGATTAAATTTTATTCACTAATTAGTTTCACCACATCGCACTATCCGCTACCGAACCATCTGCAATTTGCCATGACCCCACCATCACCGTCCCGACATTTTTTCATGTCCAGGTTTCTAACTTAAGCTAATTATTTTTATAATTTATTATTTAATTATAACCCTTATGAGGTTTCACACAAATACAAGCGGTAAGAGATTTTGATATTCTATGCATTAGTATTTTATTTTACTATTTATGCATTAGTTTTATGTGGCTTAACACTTGTTATAAGTGTTAAGAACAATCAATTTATCTTAATTAATTTTATTTATATTATTGTATTATTTATTATATTTATTTATTTATTTTAATTAATTTATTTATTTGATTTTACTTGGCTAGGTCCTTAGGTCGATGTTTCTAACTTAAACCAAAAAAAGTATTATATGGTGACATCTTTTATTTTTTAAATCTTATGTAATTAAACATGTAATTTATCCTAAAAAATTTACGAGTGAAATTAGGCCCTACACTATCACTACAAACATGCAAATTAAAACATCATGAATATAATTTAAAATAAAATTACGGAATTAGAACAAATAAAAAAAAAAACCTAAACCTTAATTCAACCTAAGTCCTACACAACAGAACATATAATTTAACCAGGAATACATAGTTTGAAACTACAATTTCAACAACATAATAGATGTTCAGCAACTACAATTTCAGCAACATATATAATACATGTTCAGCAACATAATACATGTTCAACAACAATACAGTAATGCAAAAAAAAAAAAACAATACAATCCAATGGGAGATTTTGAAATGACTGACTAGACGTGGAGATAGCAAACAGTGGCGAGGTGGTGCTGGCAAGGGGTGGTCCGGCGAGTTGGTGCTGGCCGAGTGGTACTGGCGGTTGGTGGTGGTAGCCCGCGGAATGGTGGTGTAGCGAGGTGGTGGTGGGCCGCGAAGAGGTGGTGGTGCGGCGAGGAGAGAAGATACAGAGGAGAGGAGAGGAGATGGTGGCGGTGGCTGGTGGCTGTGACGGCGGAGGAGAGCAGACGCGGAATAGGAAGGGAGGGGGAGGGGGAGGGGGAGGGGGTCGCGAGAGGGGGAGAGAAATGAGAAGGAGAAGGCCGTCGGTAAGGCAAAAATACCCTTACCAACGGCTTAAACTAACGTTCACATTTCAATTTACCGACGGATTAAACCGCCGGTAATGTTATCACCGTCGATAAGGTAAAAAAACCCTTACCGATGGCCTAAGCCGTCGGTAAACTAATGGTCACATTTCAATTTACCGACGGATTAAACCGTCGGTCTGTCGGTAACTGAGTGGGAATATTTGAGCCAAAAACTACCGACGGATTTACCGACGGCCTAGTCCTCGGTAAATTTACCGACGGTTAAACAAATTTTACTTTTTCCGACGGCCTAAACCATCGGAAATTCATGAATTACCGACGTCGTTACGGCCGTCGGTATTACCGGGTTTTCTTGTAGTGGCATTTCAATTCCTTTTCACTCTGCTATTATGTTAATTGTTTCTAATATTTCTCTTGCTGGTAATACAAGTTGTGAAAAAATGTCTGCTTCTATTGATGAGTTTATGATTATGAAGTCTTTTAAAATAGTTGGACATCCGAGTAAAGTTCCCAAGATCACAGAAGTAGTTTGGATTCCTCCAAGTTGTTACATGATTAACTGTAATTCGGATGGTGCTGCTAGAGGGTGTCCAGGGCCTGCTGCTTGTGGTGGTATACTCTGAGATGCAAGTGTTGCGGTGATGGGTTGTTTTGCAGCTAATATTGGTGTTGGAAATGCTTTTCAAGCTGAATTAACAGGAGCAATGTTGGCAATTGAAATTGCTTATAAGAAGGGTTGGAGGAAGTTGTGGTTAGAGTGTGATTCTAAACTAGTGATTCAAGCTTTCAAAAACTCTGAAATTGTTCCTTGGAGATTAAGGAACCGTTGGCAAAATTGTTTGATTTTATCGAAGCAGATGCGGTTTGTTTGTTCACATGTGTACACAGAAGGAAATAAGTGTGCAGATAATTAGCTTCCTATGGTGTTTCTCATCCTGATTTTGCTTGGTGGAATTCCATTCCAAGCTTTATTAGGGAGGATTTTTTTATGAATAGGTTTGACTTTCCAAACTATAGATTCTTGTGATTTTTTCATGGATTTTGGTATATGTCCCCATGACATTTTGTTATATTTTTTACTTTATTCAATAAATTAATGATATATTGCAATTGATTGGTAAAAGCTAAGATACCAACCTACTAAGGATTTTAGTTTTTATAATGGTGCTTTTGCATATTATTCTTGCCACTCCGAGCGGGGGAAGCTCAATTGAAAAGGAGAAGTCAGGGTCTTGTACTGGTAGCTTCATCCCGTAACCCCTGACTAGTCTCTCCATACAAATTCCATTCTTCTATAACATAGTACGTATATTTAAGACAACGGGCGACAAAAACTTTTTTCACTCCTTCTCTTTCTGACAGTCAAAGTGAAGGGTTTTGATTCCGAATTCACAGCCGAACATGTGTTCAAATTTGTGGAGCTTTGAAAATAAAGTGGGTTAGTTGAGGAGTGTAGTACAACAAAAGTTTGGTGTTTTATCCTTTTACCCTTTATATTTATTTGTACTACCACACAGTCACCACACAACTGCTTTGTATTGTACTACACAATGCAATGCAGGGAGCCAGGGAGGGATTGATTTTGTGTGCACATTTATTTTAGCAATGGCTGACATAAATATCGGATTTCTGCTAAAAAGTTTTCAAAGCCTCTGAGATTCTCATCTCACTTCATTTTAGTTTCTACGACTCATCATTCTATTGTTCAATGCCCCGTGGTTTAGTAATTGAAACACTCAAGCACATCAAAATCCTTTGTTTGCATGTTTTTACTGGCATTTTTTAAGTTTTAAATGTTTCAGTTGGACATGGTAATCGATATCATATCACTTTTGTCTTTTCTGACCCATTGGAGAATAGAGTTCTTGCTAGGACAGTGAAGAGGGTTTCAACAAATAACTTTCAATTTGAATCCTAGGTCCTTGTCACAGAGATTCACTCTTCTATCACCCAAAAGGAAAGATTGAGGTATGATATTTGATGGGTTTTCATCTTTCACCAGCCTTTACGTTACGTAGCATAAGATCAAAGAAAAAAGAACTTTTCCCTTGCAGGATCGAAATCTCATTCCTTTTGTCATCTTTTTAGATTTTATTATATAGTATATATTAGTTATATTTATTACAATGGGTGTTTCAAATCTACAATTATGAATGATAACATGATTACAAATTCTGTGTTTGTAGTTTGGGTTGATTTTAAATAGGAGTAGACCGTTTTTTGTTTACTTTTTCTAACCGTGTCACTTTCCTCATTTTATTTTTCCTTGTGGATCGATTCCCTTAGAGTGGAGGATTTGATTAATCAGATGGGCACTACAAACAATGAAGATCTCAAAGAGATTGAGAACTTTCACAGAGATGACATCGAAGAGGTTAAAGTCGAGCCAGAGGGTGTGAGTAGAATAGCACCATGGGCAAGACAGATCACAATTCGAGGACTAATAACTAGCTTTCTGATTGGTATCATTTATAGTGTAATTGTGATGAAGTTGAACCTTACAACTGGGCTAGTCCCCAATCTCAATGTCTCAGTTGCTCTCCTTGGCTTCGTATTCATTCGAGGTTGGATTAAGCTGCTTGAGAAAGCCAATATTGTTTCAACACCTTTCACTAGACAGGAGAATACCATAATCCAGACTTGTGCTGTTGCATGCTATAGCACCTCTTTTGGAGGTGGGGGTTTTCTTCAATTTCTATGTTTGGAATCCAAATTGAATTCTTTAACTTGTATTTGTATATATAAATGAATAAATGATAGTGTTTGTATATGTAATGTTTAATTTTACTTGTTTGTAGGTGGTTTTGGGTCTCACCTCTTGGGTTTGAATAGGAAGACATACGAGCAAGCAGGGGTTGATACAAAGGGGAATACTCCTGGTAGCACCAAGGAGCCTGCAATTGGCTGGATGACAAGCTTTCTCTTTGTGACATACTTTGTTGGGCTATTGGCATTGGTTCCCCTTAGAAAGGTACTTCTTATGAGTAGCTTTCTATGATTTTGCACTTGAATATTAGCGATATAGGAAAATATAGATTGTAGTTAGTTTGGCTGCCTAGATATAGGCATGATGTAAACACCTTGGTGTGACCTTTTTCTCATTTTGTAATATTTTACACTCATCAATAAAATACACTTTTAGACTTTTCCCTCTTCTCTTCCATGGATGCCATGTTCTTCAACATGGTATCAGAGCAAACTTGGTATCCACCTTGAAGGAATATTCCGCTGCATTCCGTTTTCTTTTTCGTTCAGTTTTTTCATTTCTTATTTTATTTTCTTTTCCATTTTTCCATTCTTCCTCTGAATCGCGTTCGTCTTTGGTACGATTTCTCCATCGTATATTTGTTTCCTTCTTTCAGATTTGGTTCTTGACCTAGAATCGATCGTTCTCCTGCATCGCGTTTTTGGTGGCGTTCTTCTTTTTCGCGATCTCTGCGCGTCGCGTTTTCACCTTTCGATCTCCAAGTTGACGGTTGTTCTCGATCGATTTCCGTTACAGATCGAGTTTCAGTTCATCGTTGATTCACTCCTTCCGACGCCGACAGCAACGACGGATTCTCTGATTCAAGGTTTTGCGTTGATTTCGTCGTTCTTCTGCTGGATCACCGATTCTTAGATTCATGTAATTTTCGCTGGATTTCAGAAGGTTTTGTTGACGATGATTCAAGATCTTGAGATATGTGGAAACAGTTGCGCATCATCTCAGTTTTCTTGGTTCCTTGATGTTTCCTCCGCACTGCACTCACTATGGTTTGGTGCTTGGTGCTTGCTTCGTTTGAGGTTCGGTTCTTCTCAACGGTGATAATGGTTGTGCATCGATGAAATTGTTGTTCGGTGCTCCTTCTAAGCTTCAGTCATGGTGATGGTTATATGAAGGTTTGTTACATACTTGCTTTTTGTGATGACTTGTTGTCCGAACATCAAATATTGATTTTGATCTGTTCTGCCTCCATTGGTACTGCTGACAGTATGAATTGATTTATGAGAATTGAATTCACCTGTTTGGATTTACAAGAATCTGTAGTTGTTCATGTATTGTTTGTGTGATGCTGAATTCTTTGCATTTGGCAACAAAATCAATGACTTGGAAAGTTCTGGTTTGAAAGTTTCTGTTGCTGCCTTGATTTTCTTGGCTCTGTGAAGCAAAGATTGTAGATGATTGGCCTTGTTTGCTATTGGTTCTGTGAAGCCTAGATCCTAGGTGATTGGCTTTGTGCAGTCTATGAAGATAATTTCACCTTTCTGGTTTGCTGCTGCTTTGTTTTGCCCCTACTGCTGCAAGTTATGGATATCAAGATGATTTCGAATAGCAAGCAGCAGGGGAGGTACCTCATTTTGGTTTCCGAATTTGCTTTGTTTCTAGTTCTTGAGGTTCATCAGATTCCGTTTGTGATTAGCATGTGTGTTTTCGATTCATCTGCACAAAACTCACTACGGCTAGAATCTACGTTGCTGCTCTTGCAACAGTGATTATTATATGATGCACACCTGAGTGTTTGGTAATTTGCCTCTTTGTTGATTTGGTTGGTTAGTTGATGAATCCATCAATTGAGCATTCTTGGTCTGGTAATTTTACCTTGCTGACTGGAAATTTGCCAAGTTGGAGATTACAAAGTTGGTTTCGGGTATCCTTCAGTTTGGGTACATGATGATAATTGCTTCACATGTCTTCTTTGTTTTGATGGGAGGCCTATGCTTGCTTCTGAGATGTCCACATATGTGAGCGTTGAAGACAATTTTGGGTTCGCTGATTTCCATACTTGTTGTTTCACTGTTGTTCAGCCTTATTGGCTTGAATTTAGCTTCTGTCCCATGGATGGTTAAGCAAGTATTGATATCTTTGTTGATGTGCTTCTGCCAAGTGGTTAAACTTTTGAGTTATAGTTTCTGCTTGGTGGTTAAGCCTTTGCCTTATGGCTTTGTTGATTTTAGCTTCTACCCTATGGTAGTTAAGCATTGTAGCTTCTGTTAAGTGGTTAAGCCTTGAGTTGTGGCTTCTGCTTAATGGTTAAGCTTTTGCCCTTTGTTGGCTTTGTTGATTTGCGCTTCTGCCCTATGGTGGTTAAGCTTTAATGATTGTCTTTGGATTGTATTTTCAGCCGATGTATTTCCGGCATTTCTCTTTAAGTATTCCTTTGATTTGATTTGCACTTGTATTACTCATCCCAAGCTGGAAGTGTTGTGAACACCTTCCAGCTTGCGGGGGGATATTAGCGATATAGGAAAATATAGATTGTAGTTAGTTTGGCTGCCTATATATAGGCATGATGTAAACACCTTGGTGTGACCTTTTTCTCATTTTGTAATATTTTACACTCATCAATATAATACACTTTTAGACTTTTCCCTCTTCTCTTCCATGGATGCCATGTTCTTCAACATTGAATACTTGAATACTTGATTAATTGAATACATTTGGTTATTCAATGTATTTTTAAGATGAAGTTTATTAGTTTAGTACATTAATGTAGAAGCGACGATAATCTCAGTGTCAATTTGATTTGGAGTAACTTGAATGGTGTTGCTGATGCAATTTATGTTATTTAACAGATCATGATAGTAGACTACAAGTTAACTTATCCAAGTGGAACTGCTACAGCCGTTCTTATTAACGGGTTCCATTCTCCTACAGAAGATGACATGGCCAAGTATGAACTTGCTTTTTCTTTTTCAGTTTTTTCATGTTAAAATCGGTGAATCTATATACAGTCTAAAACTAGTTCAACATCTTTCACAGGAAGCAGGTTCATGGTTTCATGAAATTCTTCTCATTTAGTTTTCTTTGGTCTTTCTTCCAATGGTTCTATGCTGGTGGAGATCAATGTGGATTCGTTCAGTTTCCCACTTTTGGAGTGAAAGCATGGAAAAACTCGTTTGTGCTTTATTTCATCTTTGCTCTACTATAATGAGTCTAAACCCTGAAATAATTGTTCAATGCATTGATATAAATGTTTGAATATTGCAGATTTTACTTTGATTTCAGCATGACTTATGTTGGAGCAGGAATGATTTGTCCCCATCTTGTCAACTTATCCTTGCTTCTTGGTGCTGTGATTTCATGGGGCATTATGTGGCCGTTGATCAGGGGACTAAAAGGAGAATGGTTCCCTGAGAGTATACCAGAAAGTAGTATGAAGAGTCTTAATGGTTATAAGGTCTAAAATGAGCTACAGTTGAAGGAATCCATTTGTGCTATTTTGATTTTAGTTGTCATTTCAAGCCGTAACCTTCCTTTAGTTTCTTGATGCAGGCCTTTATTTCCATTGCTCTAATCCTTGGTGATGGGTTCTACAATTTTGTCAAAATAATGTATTTTACTGCCACAAATATTTATGCCAGCATGAAAAGGAGGAATCCCGAAACAGGTAACCTGCCTCTTATCATTTTCCACTTCCTGGGTTATGTAAATCGCCAGTTAAACTTTTCATATGATCAAATTCATCTTACCAGTTACCACTTTATTAATCCTTTTTCATAAATAGAAGATGTTAACTATCATCTCAACAGAACAAGTAATCAATATTATCAATAAAATGAGTTGGAACACGTGCTATTTGTAATCAACTAAGTACATGTTTGATTCTGCTTAATTTTTACACAGAACAGCTTTTCAGCCAGCAATCATCTCTAGAACATTTTTTGGCTCTTGGCTGTTCTAAGCACAACATAAGCTAACCCAAAAACGCCCCAATAGATATATGCTATAATTACTAAGGTTGCATTTGGTGTTTAGCCAACCAGAAATGATCAATGCTGAAGAGTGGCTTATAACATCTATGCGTCTTTATTTGTTTGTGAAATCTGACATCTGATAGTAAACTATCCACTGGAAGGTAAAAACAAACAGTAATAGGAGAGAATGCAAGTAGTATATTGTTTATGTACTGCAATTGGGCAATTACAGGAAGTATGTGATCGCAGAAATAGAAGAAAATGAGAGTGATAGGCAATTTCGAGAGTGCCTAGAGCTCTCCTACAAGCCAATAGCCCAATACCAGCCTTTTTCCCATTTCTCTCTCATCCTTTCTTATATGAGCTCACACCAACGTGATGCTCTGCTAGGAATAATCCTGCCCAATCCCACTCTGCCAGCTAGGCAGAGTTTGTTATCTCATTCCTCCGCTTCTCCTTCATTTTCCTCGCGTATACCTGACCAAATCTTTTGGGACCCACTTTATTTTCCTCACTAAGGTGCCTATCAACACCCCCCCCTTCAAGACTCACCTTGTCCCCAAGGTGAAACTGAGGAAATAAATCTTGCACTTCTTGCCATTCCTCCCAAGAGTTTTCACAGTCAGGGAGTTGTTTCCATTTGATTAGCACTTCAACCAAACCTTCTGTAGTGGTTCTGACAGCCAGAGCCTCCTCAGGTTCCACTTGCAATTCCCATTCATCTGAGAGACATGCAGGTAATGGTTGGGGTTCCACTGCTGTTGGAACTGCCTTCTTCAAGAGAGACACATGGAAGACAGGGTGTACTCTGCTTGCGGCTGGTAACTGCAGTTTGTAAGCTACTGAACTGATCTTCTCAATTATCTCATAAGGACCATAGTACTTTGGGCTAAGTTTCTGGTTGACCCTCTTGGCTAATTGTTTGAGTTTGTAAGGCTGAATTTTGAGGTAAACCGAGTCTCCCACTTCAAAGATAATCTCCCTTCTGTTTTTATCAGCTTGCTGTCGCATTCTGTTTTGGGCTTTACTCATCAGCTCCTTCAATTCTCTTAACATCTCATTTCTGTCCTTGGTTAACACCTGCACCTCATCCACACTGGTTCTGTTTTCATCACCCCAAATCAACACTGGAGGTCTCCTCCCATATAGAGCTTCAAAAGGAGTCATTTGTAGAGTTGCATGATAATTGGTATTGTACCAATATTCTGCCCAAGGCAGCCACTTGGGCCACTGTTTCGGCTTGCACCCTGTGAAGCACCTAAGGTAGGTTTCCAGACACCTATTCACCACCTCCGTTTGGCCATCACTTTGAGGGTGATAGGCTGAACTCATCTTGAGTTTAGTACCTGCCAATTTAAATAATTCTGTCCAAAAAGCACTAGTGAAAACCCGGTCTCTATCAGAAACAATGGATGTAGGGAACCCGTGCAATTTCACCACCTCCTTAAGGAACACAGCAGCCACTTCCTTAGCAGAGTAAGGATGTGATAAAGTGAAGAAATGAGCATACTTGGTCAACCTATCCACCACCACAAAAATAGTATCTACACCTAAAGCTTTAGGTAGACCTCCCACAAAATCCATGGAGATGTCACTCCATACCTGGCAAGGAATAGGTAAAGGCTGTAAAAGACCTCCAGGACTTAAAGCTTGGTATTTGTTTCTTTGGCAAATGTCACAAGCTTGGACATATTGATGAATTCTTCTCTTCATACCCTCCCAGTACACCACACTAGCAATCCTTTTGTAAGTCCGTAATACCCCTGAGTGGCCACCTGTTATTGAATCATGGAATTCCTTCAAAATTCCTTCAATGCGAGGAGAGTCTTTTGGAACCACAATCCTGTCTTTGTAGTACAGCCTTCCCTTCTTGAGTTGGTAACCCGCATGCTCTTTTGCTTGAGAGAGCAAATCCTGCACTATTATCCTCAACTTAGCATCCTTCTGGACCTCTTCATCCAGCCCCTCCCACTCATGACAGTGGACAGTGGAAATCGCAGAATATTGCAGCTGTCTTGAGAGTGCATCAGCAACTCTATTTTCAGCACCAGGTTTGTATTTGATATCAAATGAGAAACCCAACAACTTGGTGACCCATTTTTGCTGCTCCTCTCCCATTAATCTTTGATCCGTCAGAAACCTCAAACTCTTTTGATCTGTGTGTACCACAAAGTGCCTCCCCAACAAGTAATGCCTCCACTTATGAACTGCCAGCACAATTGCCATCAGCTCCCTTTCATACACAGATTTACTCTGAGCCCGAGGAGATAGAGTTTGGCTCATGTATGCCACAGGCCGCCCCTCCTGCATAAGGACTGCCCCAAGGCCCTTACCTGAAGCATCGGTCTCCAACACAAACTGCTTGGTAAAATCAGGGACCACCAGGACAGGTAAAGTGGTCATAGCTGTTTTGAGTTGCTCAAATGCTTCTTGAGCTTCATCATTCCAAAGGAAATTGTCTTTCTTCAACTGTTGTGTCAATGGCCAAGCAATCTGTTGTGTCAAAGCCGTTTTAGGTATATCTTCAGGTTTCATCCTAATCTGATGGTAACCTGACTTCAAATCCAACTTAGAGAATATCACAGCAGAACCAATCTCATCTAATAACTCATCTATCACAGGAACGGGAAACTTATCCGGCACTGTATGCTTATTTAATGCTCTATAATCCACACAAAATCTCCATCCACCATCCTTCTTCTTAACAAGCAAAACAGGACTAGAGAAAGGACTTACACTAGGTCGTATTATACCTGATTGGAGCATTTCATTTACAAACTTCTCAATCTCATCCTTCTGGTAGTGTGGGTATCGGTAAGGCCTGATATTAGGTGTAGGAGCCCCTGGTTGTAATGTAATGGCATGGTCTTGTTCTCTTACTGGAGGCAGACCTGTTGGTTCTTTGAAGACATCCTGGAAAGCTTCTAATACCTCCTCCAATTCCTCATTCACTTTCACATGTGAATCGGCCATTGTGTCTATTTGATAGTAATCCACCAAAAATCCTTCTCCCTCTTGTTGCATATCCTTCCACATAGTTCTCACCGAGACCTGTTGTCTGCTAAGAGAGGGCTCCCCCCTTACCATAAACTCTTCAGCTCCCTTCCTCCATTTGATGACTAATTGTTTGAAGTTTGCCCTGATATCTCCAAGGCTAGCCAACCAATCCATGCCCAAAACCATCTCAGTACCTCCCAATGTCATGAGAAAGAAATTCTGTTCAATTTCAATTCCCTGCAGGGACAGTTTCAACCCTTTACACACTCCTCTATGGTGTACCTTCTCTCCATTCCCCACTGTAATGGTATACTCCTCTGTATCCTCCACAGCCAAATTCAGTTCCTCAACCAATTTGTAAGAAATGAAATTGGTGGTGGCTCCTGAATCAATCAGAATGAGCACTGCCCTGTTGCCAATCAGTCCCCACACTTTGAAAGACTTGTTGGATGTAAGCCCTTCCTTGCTCCTCATAGACAATTGGAGCACTTTCATTTCCGGTACAATCTCCTCTTCCTTCTCCTCTTCACTGTCCTCTGTTTCACTCTCTACCAATTCAAGTTGAAGATGTCTCAACTTGCATTTGTGATCATGACCCCATTTTTCTCCACATTTGAAACACAGCCCCTTTCTACTCAACTCCCTCAGCTCCTCAGGACTCAATCGTTTGCTCCCACCACTCTTCTTAGTATCCCCTTCCTTCCCTTCTGGTCCCTCAATGGCAAGAGGAACAGGCCTGGATACATATCCCTTGGCACCACTGCTAGACCCTTCCTTACTCGGTTTCCAACTGTTTGCTCGATCACGCCAATCACCTCTGTCTCTGGCGTTGGATCTAGTTTTCTGTATCACAGCATTCTTCTCTTCAATCAACAAAGCCCTGTCCATCAGTTCAGCTAACGAATTCGATTCATGGAGCTTCAATTCTGCTTGGATCTCCTCCTTTAGTCCATTAAGGAAAATGCTGTCTAACATAACTCTCTCATCCCTCTTCAAGGGTGCAATCAGCATCTCAAACTTCTCTCTATATTCCATCACCGTGCCGGTCTGTTTAGTGCTGAGTAAAGGGCCCAGTGGATTTTGCACTAATGCTGGTTGGAATCGGCGTATAACGGCTCGCGTGAACTCTTCCCAACTCAATTCCTCTGTTTGCTCCTCCCACCATTGGTACCAATTAAGAGCTCTACCCTCTAGAGCTATCACGACCGCGTCTAGCTTGTCCTCATCTCGCACATGGTTCACACGGAAGTATCGTTCAACACGAACGATCCATCCATGAGCCTCGTCTCCATTAAACACAGGGATTTCAATCTTTCGCCCTCGCGAATAGTAACGCCTCGGTGAATGGGTCTGTCCGGGGGTCACGCTTCTTTCCACTTCGTCTCGGTTTCGTTCTCGCGACGTCGTTCTTCCCCGACGCCAGCGACGGGAACGGGATTGTCCTCGCCGTTCGAGCAAGCGTCGTAACTCAGCCAATTGCTCGCGATTCTCCTGTCGCATCTCAGTGAGCTCACGTTCCACAATTTCCACACGTGCTTCCATGATCGCTCTCGTCACTACCATCCAAGCTCTGATTTCTGGTGCTTTGATACCAGTTGATAGTAAACTATCCACTGGAAGGTAAAAACAAACAGTAATAGGAGAGAATGCAAGTAGTATATTGTTTATGTACTGCAATTGGGCAATTACAGGAAGTATGTGATCGCAGAAATAGAAGAAAATGAGAGTGATAGGCAATTTCGAGAGTGCCTAGAGCTCTCCTACAAGCCAATAGCCCAATACCAGCCTTTTTTCCCCATTTCTCTCTCATCCTTTCTTATATGAGCTCACACCAACGTGATGCTCTGCTAGGAATAATCCTGCCCAATCCCACTCTGCCAGCTAGGCAGAGTTTGTTATCTCATTCCTCCGCTTCTCCTTCATTTTCCTCGCGTATACCTGACCAAATCTTTTGGGACCCACTTTATTTTCCTCACTAAGGTGCCTATCAACATCATTTTCACTTCAGTTTCACTTTCAGATAACCAGAAGCTTCCTCTTGATGATCTTAGACGGAATGAAGTGTTTGTAAGAGAAAGCATTCCTATATGGTTGGCATGTATAGGGTACATACTGTTCTCCATCATTTCTGTCATTGTAATCCCTTTGATCTTCCCTGAGTTGAAGTGGTATTATGTGGTGGTTGCCTATCTGCTTGCACCCTCTCTTGGCTTCTGCAATGCTTATGGTTCTGGCTTAACTGACATGAACATGGCCTATAATTATGGAAAAGTGGCTCTTTTTGTGCTTGCAGCCTTAGCTGGGAAAAGTGATGGCGTAGTTGCTGGACTTGTAGGGTGTGGCCTGATTAAATCTCTTGTTTCCACCTCATCTGATTTGATGCATGATTTCAAGACTGGTCATCTCACCTTCACTTCCCCTCGATCAATGCTTCTAACTCAAGCTATTGGGACAGCATTAGGTTGTATTATTGCTCCAGTCACATTCTTCCTTTTCTACAAGGCTTTTGAAGTGGGGAATCCAGACGGTGAATACAAAGCCCCATATGCCATCATATATAGAAACATGGCAATTCTGGGTGTTGAAGGCTTTTCTGCCCTCCCCCATCATTGCTTGCAGCTATGTTATGGATTTTCTGCATTTGCTATTGCAGCCAATTTGGTGAGAGATCTGAACCCAAAAAATGTTGGGAGATGGGTTCCACTTCCAATGGCAATGGCTGTCCCCTTCCTAGTAGGTGCTTACTTTGCAATTGACATGTGTGTGGGTAGTTTGATTGTGTATGTATGGCACACACTAAAAAGCAAGGAAACAGGTTTGATGGTTCCAGCAGTTGCTTCTGGTTTGATTTGTGGAGATGGGTTATGGATTCTCCCTTCATCTATTCTTGCTTTGCTCAAGGTCCGTCCCCCAATCTGCATGAGCTTCTCGGCAACCAAGTAGAAGTTCAATTATAGAGATTTAGGAAATAGATGTAGTTAAATCAAATGACTAGTTTTGGTAATTATGTGCATAATAATGTCATAGTAGGGAGGCTGCTTATTAGCAATTAGTTCATAATAAAGATGCAGCACTTAGTCAAAGACGAATCTAGATTTATATGAAATTAGCTTAAATGGCTACGGAAAAATGAGTATAAAAATGTTACACAAATGTTGTGATAGATTTTTGACATATTCGAGCAGACTGGGCAACCAACTTGAGTGTTCCTATCACTCTAGACAATTGACGTAAATAGATTTGTTTGCCATCTCCCAATTTTATTGATCGTAGAAGCACCAAACTTTCCCAATTTTTTTTTCGATAATTGAAAATTTATTGAGTAGGTTCTAGGCCAAAGCATCATTGTGCCTAAACTCCCCCCACCTTCTAGGAAGGGTTGGAGAGCAGGCACATAATCATGTGCTCCTAGGCTAGAGCATCTCCAAAATAGGAGATAATTACAAAATACACAAAACCTGCTGTCAAGTCTCAAGGCCTTTTACTTGCACTAACACCTCATTTCCTAGTTGTAACCGAAACAGAAAGCAATAGCCAGAATACATAACCAGCCCCTCATGATAAGCCCCCTTTTACTAGAGACCTATTGCAAGTAAAGTTCCTGTAGTTCCATCCATAATATACCATGAAAACATAAAGTAAAGAAAAACATCACTAATCCTGATGAATCGCAGTCCTTTCTTCGAGTCCCTGACTTATATGTCTTCTGTATTTTGGCAATTTCTGTGAGTTTTAATGCTTTTCCATCCATTGGAACCACACCTATCTTTTGGTTTAAACCATTTTGTGATCCGTTTCCCAATTCCTCGTCTATACCTGTGCTCTGTTTACACCATCTCTTTTCGGCCCCCTCAATTGTTTTCCTTTCAATATTTGCACTACAAAACTGCATCAAACACTTGAGAATCATAAGTACATATAGAAAAAAACAGCATTAAAAACCTTTTTATCTAGTGTGTTATCAAACTATTGAGTGGGATAGTTTTTATGTCCATGATAGCCACATTCCTTCTCTTTGGGCCCCTTCCTTTGCCAATGAATCTGCAACGCTGTTTGCCTCCCTGCATCTATGTACAAAAGACACCCCTTTTAAGAGTACAAGGATGTTTTTCATTTTGTTACCAAGGAAGCGAAGGTTCCAAGGACAAGACTCAATATTCTTAACCCAAGTTAATGCATTTCTAGAGTCTGACTCAACTATTATCTCTTTCTCCATAACCCAAGCCTTTTGAAGTGACATTTCTAACGCAAACACAATGGCCATGAATTCGGCCTCATTTGAATCTCGAATCCCTATCGATGCCGAGAATATACCTAAGATAGTACCACATTCATCTCTTAGCACACCCCCTATACCTGCTTCCCCCGGTTTTCCTTTAGCTGACCCATCAACGTTCCATTTGAGCATGCTAGGGGGAGGGGGACTCCATTGTATTTGTGGTCTACATCTACTCTCTTGTTTCCATATTCGCACCGCATCAAGGCTATGAACTATATCCCCTGGATGAAACGGGCTCTCTTTTTTCCACCCTTTAAGCCAGTAACCGAGTCTCAACCTAATGATAAAGGCTATCAAGTTCCAGTCGGTCGTCACTTTCTCGAACACAACTTGGTTCCTTTGGAACCACAACGTCCACACTACCACATAAAATAAGGAAATCCATAGATCCCTCTGAAAAGTCCCTGTTATGGCCCCTACCCAGCAGTCAAACCATTGCCCTATTGTTTGTGTCACAGGCATTTTAATTCTCCACCAATCTTGGCACTCAGCCCATAATCTCCATACATGTTTACAATGTAGGAAGAGGTGGTCAACTGTTTCTTCATCATCAGTACAAAATGGGCATTTGACTTCAGAGGCTTGAATCAAGTTAAGCCTTTTTAACCTACTCTTAGTATTTAACCTCTGTTGCATAACTAGCCATACCAATAATTCCGCTTTTGGGGGTGCTAGCCCTAGCCAGGACTTTCTTACATTATCTGTTGGAGGGAATTGATCCCAATAAGCTCTTGAGAAGGATTTGACTGTGAAGTTTCCTTTTCGATCATGTTTCCACCACAGTTTGTCCTTTATATTTTGTGCTAAATTTACTTCCTGTAAACACTCGAATAGCTCCTCAGCTAGCCGCAACTCCCAGTGGAACAACTCTCGTCTCCATATTAGGTTCCAATGCCACTCCGTTCCATCCCAGAATCCCATATTTGATATGAACTCCTCCTTTTGCAAGGAAATAAGGTGAAGTCTTGGGAACCTTTCCTTTAAGCTTGTGTTTCCTAGCCATTTGTCAATCCAGAATCTCGTATTTGTGCCATCCCCTAGGTTAACCCAACATCCTTCGTTTATGACTTTCTCAATCCCCTCATTCCATCGATTCACAGTCATGATTGAGTTCCAAATTCCACTATTGTTTCTTATAATTCGGTTGTTTTGCAGTGGTTTGTTAGGGTCCAGATTATGGATTGAGCAAATTGCTCTTTTCCAGAGAGGATTCCCTTCACTAGAGAATCTCCACCACCATTTAAAGAGCAGGCCAGCATTTTTGATGACTAGATCCCCAACTCCTAACCCTCCCAAGTATTTCGGTTTCTGTATGATTTCCCAATTTATGAGGGGTATTCCTTTCCGAAGTTCTTGTCCGGACCAGAAGAAGTTTCGCTGTAGGCTGATTATTTTCCTCACCACTTTCTTTGGTATCTTAAAAAGACTCAAGTAATACAGTGGTAAGCTGTTAAGGACCGATTTTATCAAGACTAGCCTCCCTGCTCTAGACAGGACTTTTGCTTTCCATGTGGCTAGCTTTGTTTGGACCCTATTGATTATGGGGTTCCATACTGCCACAGTTTTTGGATTTGCACCCAGCGGGATACCCAGATAAGTAATAGGAAGTTCCACTAGTTGACATCCTAGTCTTGTCGCCATTTGCTCTCCCCAGACTCTATCTTTTCCCAAAGCAATCAACCCAGATTTTTGGAAGTTTATTTTTAATCCTGATAGAACTTGAAAGCAGTCCAAAATCCTTCTGATATTTGTCAGAATCTTTTTCTTTGCAGGGCAGAAGATCAGGGTATCATCCGCAAATTGCAAATGAGATATACTGACCCTGTTCCTTCCAATCCTTATATCTTGGATGATGTTCTTTTCAATTGCAGTCTTCATGAGCTGATTAAACGCTTCTGTGACTAATATGAACAGAAAAGGGGATAGTGGGTCCCCTTGTCTAAGGCCCCTCTCCATCTTGAATGGGGCTGTGGGAGACCCATTAACCAGAATTGATATCGTTGCTGTTGTTAGACATTGTCCTATCCACCCTCTCCATTTGGCACCAAAACCCATTAATTCAAGAAGTTGGTCTATGAAGCTCCATTTAACGGTGTCATAAGCTTTCTGGAAATCAAGTTTCAGCATGGCAACCTCTTTCTTGTTCTTCTTTGCCCATTGGACTATCTCATTCGCTATCAAAGCACCATCTAGTATTTGTCTTTCCTTTATGAAGGCCGATTGTGTTTCTCCCACCAGATCGGGCATTACCTTTTTGAGTCTGATTGCCATTATTTTAGCAATGATTTTGTATACGCAACCCACCATGCTAATGGGTCTAAAATCTTTTAACTCTGCAGCTCCTTCCACTTTGGGTATCAGAGTTACCCATGTGGTGTTTACTGCTTTCGGTAGGGTTCCTCTTTCGAAGAATTCCATTACCATCACAATAAACTCGTCCCCCACTATGTCCCACATCTTTTTAACAAAACCCAGGTTGAAACCATCATAACCCGGAGCTTTGGTAGACTCGCAACTCCAAACTGCTCTTTTTATTTCCTCTCTGGTAGGGTTGAGCTCTAGCTCCTCCCTTTGATCCGGGGATAGTCTTGGGAATCCAGACCCGTTGTGCCTAATATGGACCTCTTCCTCTGCCGCGTAGAGATTCTTGAAGTATTTGATGGTTTCTTTCTTTATACTTTTAGGATCTTTCAACACCCTATTACCTACTCTTAAGTTCCCCATATGCTTTTTCCCTTTTCTCACCATGGCCATAAGATGGAAGTACTTCGTGTTCCTATCATTCCCAGATAACGCTTTCGTCCTAGCGAGTTGCATCCAGTACTTTTCTTTCCTTTTGAGCCACATCCATAGTTGTGATGTTAGAGCTTTTAGTCTTGCCATATTGACTTCAGATAGGTCCTGTTGCTCATTTTTCTGGTCCAGCACTCTTATTTCCTGTTCCAGTTGCTCTACTCTCCTATCAATATCCCCAAAGACCTCCCTGTTCCATTTTTTAATTGGGTTTTTTAAGTTTTTCAGCTTTGTGTGTAGAGGCATATTGGCGAAATTTTTCCATTCGCCCTCAACCATCTTGATGAAGTTTGGATTTGTGAACCAAACGTCTAGTGCTCGGAATGGTCGAGGGCCCCAATTAACTTTTTCACAATCCACCTGCAAGGGGCAATGATCTGACACTGATCTTTTTAGTCCCCACAGTTTCATTTCCCTAAAAAAGTCTAACCACTCTGTGTCCACGAAAACTCTATCAATACGACTTGCCGAATTGTTCCGGTACCAAGTATATTTCCTACTTAGCAAGGGTAGATCCACCATATCCATGGCTGCCTGCCAATGCTGGAAGTCCCTCATGCTTGCAGATATTATGGTATTTCCTTTTCTTTCTTCAGGTTTTAGGACTTCGTTAAAGTCACCCAGCACCATTACTGGATGTCCTACCCTTTGCTTTAAAGCTATTAATTCACTCCAAAGCTCACCCCGCCCATCCCTAGTCGTAGGCCCATAAACAAAAATAAATGCAACCAAGGCATCTTTACCAATTAATTTTCCATCAATATAGATCCACCTTTGGCCTTTCCTAGTGGTTTCCTTCAGAAACACCCCTTCATCCCAGATTAAAATCAAACCTCCCCCTCCATTCACTGCTGGGATATCTTCCCAGCAGAACCCATCTCTTGACCACCAATTCCTAATACGCTGTGCAGTGATGCTCGAGTGTTTGGTCTCCACCAGACCCATTAGAGCTGGGGTCCTATCAAGGACCAGTTTACGGATCGCCGAAGACTTACCCAAGCCCCCAATACCCCTAATATTCCAGCAGATTAAATTCATATTAAAAAGTAGATCAATAAAAACCTTACCTTTGGCCCGGAGCTTAGATGCTCGTGAGGCCCCCCTGCTCCCTTCTCCTATTGCTTCTTCTCAGACTGACAATCTTTTGAACAACTTCTGCATCTCTTCGAGCTTCTAGGTTGAGCTCCTTCCCAATCCCCCATGCCCTCCTCGCTTCTGACTCATCGTTGCTGAATTCATCATTAGAGCTTGACTCTGACTGGCTTGCAGAGACAGTCGGCAACGGGCGAGGGGATTGTTTCAGAACCTTCTTACGCTTTGCTGGTCTTCCTCTTTTCAGTGGTTTGCCGCTTGCATTTGCAATTACAGTACCTGGAAGTGCTTCTTCGGCGTTCTCCAGCGACGAGACACGAACCCGGATGTGTGACTGAATGTTTGGTTGGTGTGGGTTGGTGTTTAGCCCAAAGGCTCCACTGGAGAGACTTGCTCTTCTATCTGCGTCAACAGGGACACCGGTCCGCACAATCTCATGGCCCGAGCAGTCGTGCGGCCCATGATCTCTAGGGTCCAGTTGTACAATCTCATTCCCCCCTTGCCCTGCTGCGTGAATCAAGTTGTAATTGGGCCTATTTTGAGAGAAACCAGGTGGAGCCCCAATTGTGTTTGTCCACTGGGCTAGTAGCATTCCTTCTTCCTCCAAATTGTAGCTTAAATGGGCTGACATTGTTTTTTGTTGGGATTCCTCCATCATATCTAGCCGCCCACTAACTGCCCTTTCTTCTTCTTTATTGCAGACAGTTCCAAGGCCTCGATGGGGAAGGTGCTCGATACTATCAAAAGCACTTAAGGTGCATTGCACGTCCTTGTCCAAAGCCGTAGGTAATTTGTGCCCATTATCTTGTAACTGTAAACTGCCATCATCTTCATTCATGATTGTCTCGATAATAACATGTTGTTCAACCTCTGCATTTAATTCCCATGCTTCATCAGTTAATGCCCTTGTTGCCACGTCATTGTCTTGCACCTTTGGACTCACGATTCTTCTTCCCGCTGGTGTTTCAGCAACAATGGATTGCAGGGTGTCAGACTGCGACAATTCTGGAATTGAGCTCATGATCTTTTCAGTGCATTTGATTTGAGATGATTCCTTTTCTTTAATATATATTTCAAAGGGTATCCCTTCCACTATTAAGAGAATATGATCTTCGATAAAGGGCATGTGTCCTGTATGCACTAGAACGGTGGCGGTCTCCATTGAAGAGCCTTGGACCGTCTTTGGGTCTAAGCATACTAATTCACCGAATCTCTCCACAATTTTCCCCATATTTGTCGCGCTCCAGGCATGAGGTGGTAAACCAAGGATTTCGAGCCATACTCTCCTTTTTGTATTAACTTCATGCACTGACCATCTTCTCACCTCCATTCCCTGCAAGCTCTCATCATCTAACCCCTGCATATAGGCTGAAACCATGGCTTCTTCCGATTCAAAAGTTATGATGAACTTGAAGCTTCCTACATCTCTGACTCCCGCAAGTGAAGCCCATCTTGTTTTGACTGTACGTGCAACTTCTTCAATCTCTTTAGGGGTCTTTGTCTCAATAACAAGGCTATTCTTTAGCCAAAGTGTATTTTCCATGTTGACTTCACCCACGATTGCACTTAAGTCTGTTGTATTCCCTGTAGGTTGAGCCGACGTGCTAGCTTTATCTTTATGCCTTTCACCTTGATGAATCACCCCTTCTGCGGCTTTCTGAGTTTGTAGTACCGCATCCTTATAAGATCTTTGATCTCTAAAGGCTTGTTGATTTGCTGGTGTCCTGGTTGGGTCTGCATGCAACTTGGTGCCCTTCTCTCGTGCTCTGGTTCCTCTGCTTTGATCTGAAGCCCTCCCCTTCTCAAACCTGGCCCATTTTACAAACAGCTCACCCCCATTGAGTAGTCGTCCATTCAACTTCTGTATTGCTTCTTCCGCTCCCTCATAATTTTCAAATCTAGCGAAGCCAAACAGCCACTTCGAAGTAGGTCTTCTCTTCCTTGAGATGAAGACATTTGTGACTTTTCCCATCCTTTGAAAAACTGCCTTCAACTCTCCATGATTGATTTCCGGGTGGATATTGTCTATGAAGAGTGTGAAGGTCTTCCTGGTAGTCATGTCTTTTCTCTGCCATCTTGCTCCTGGAGTTGTTGCCTTCCTGTCTCTGATAAGAATTGTGTTTCGGTCTCCTTGAAACGGTTGCCGACATCTGCGCTCTACTCTCCTCCACATATTGTCTATTTGCATACCAAACTTTCCCCATAATTCTAACTTATTGATCGTGCAAGTATAACTTAATGCTTTAACCAAGATTCTTGGGCCGATAAGATCTCCGAGATAATGGTACTGACTGATCTTACTATCCAGATACTTAACTGATTTCGGACCTCGTAACCGACTTCTCAATAATGAGTAATTAATAAGGTATAACAATTTTGTAACCGCCTTAATGAGGACGCTCATAATCACTCATAATGGTCCATTATCCCTATGGTAACCGCTACCCTCATGCTATATATATTGGGCATAGCTCTTAGGTTTAGAGGAGATCTCCTCTTGACACTTGCAAACCAAGTACCTGCCAGAGGACAACCCAATTTTTCGGTTCTTAGACAGAACAGTTGGCGCCCCCATGGGGTTGAGATAAACGTTCCTCGATTGCACGTTTCGCCTTCTCTGCCAACCTCACAAGCATAGGTTCTAAACTAGCATGGATACTACACCATGACCATGTTCTTTGTCTCCTTATTCTTGGATACCCATAAAAATTACCAACTTAAACCTAGCCTCCATTCACCACCTAAACTTATCCACCTGAATATGAACTCGTCACCAACATCACATACCTTGGCCTCGGCACATGCAATTTGGACCTCCATGCATGGTCCATCAACCTCAGCCTTAGAGCAGCTCGTCCTTGTCCTAGAAACAACGAGAAGAACAATAAACCTTCGAAACGTACATACCTCAGCCTTGGGATTGCACATTCATCAACACCCTATGCCCTGCCACGATAAACCCACCATTGTTGGAGTTATACTTCCTCTTCTTGTGCTGCGACGGCAAGAAATTTGGTTGTGTGTGCATGCAGAAAACCTTAACCAAGCGCCCATCAATGGCACCACCTTCACCACGTTCTCCCACTTGGGAATCAATGTCAGCTCCACACCCGAGCCCATGTGAACGCAATTGTCGTTCTACTCAACGCGTAGAGAGCTCCGGCCCTCTAGAAATGTCGTTGTTGTAATACTCCCAACGTTTTCAAACCAATTTTTTTTTATTGAATCCAGCTTTTAAATTGAGTTGTAAGAGTCATTTTCATGGTTACAGATGATCAAAATTGTTAAGGAAGGTTTTCTGGGCCAAATAGTAGATTATGTTGCTGGTCAAATGACTATTGAGAGCATATTATTGCATTATGCTCTTGCTAGACTATTATTCCCTAGGTGGAGCAATTTTTCTCAACTATTGAAAATTGATGTGGTTCTTATGTGGATCTTGATGAACAAAAAGGTTGTAAATTGGGTTGGTCTAGTTATGCAACACATGTTTGATAATCGAGCAGGAGGTTCTCTTCCTTATGGGCACATTGTGACTCGCATTCTGCGACGTGTGAGGGTGGATCTTTCTAGTGAAACAAAATTGGTGGGTGCCAAGTATCACAAAATGTTCAACCAAAGCACTATCAATCAAATGCAGTTGGAATTCTGTAACATCCTCATTTTCATCACCTTAATTAAATGCATGAATATATGTTGGTTTGATGCTTAGGAAGGATGTTGAGAGTTAAGGTTAAAATGGATTAGAAAAGGATGAAGAATGTGTGTGACTCTGAGCAGAACGCCCAAGCGTGGAGCAATGGAAGGCTCAAGCATTGTAACGCTCTAGCATGGAGTAGGGTGGACGCTCAAGCGTGGCCACTCTGACCAGTTAACTGGTAGTGATGGGACGTAAAGCGACACTTGTCGGTTACGCATCACAGCTGGCACGTGATGGGCGTTGCCTTGGTGATGAGGAAATGTCAACGCTCAAGCGTGGGAGAAGCCAACGCTCAAGCATTGGAACGCTAAAGCGTGGACTGTAACGCCCCGATTTTCACGTTTTCTAATTCTTCAGTATTTTAATGTCTTTATTTTATTCAAGGTCTTAGGAATGGAAATAAAATATTCCGAGACCATAGTCATGCTCGACGATATCGTAGGAAGCTACGATTAAGTCTTGAGTCAAAAACTCAAACGGAGTCCGGTTTACGTTTTTACACTGACAGTATGATTTTACTGCTCAGAAGACCTCAGATGGACCCGTGAACGAGACAGTAAGTCTTAGAATTCGATGCTCTACGTTTTGGTTAAATTTCGTAAAAATTTCAGAAAAATAACTTCCTGACCTTCGATCGGGCGGAATCCTCAATCGGGTGATGAATGGAGCCACATATGGATTTACCGGGACTCGCCAACAGATAATCTTGATATCACATCATCTCAGGACACTTGGGAGAGTATGCCAGAGTCGTCATGACGTTCGGCAATATTTGGACGCAAAATGACCAAAATGCCCCTAACCTTAGTCTTTTACACTTTTACCATTTTACCCTTTTGGGCAAATGACAATTTTACCCTTAAGTGAGCTCTTAAGAGGCTGAATTCAGCCCCTCACTCTCTCATTTTCGCACAGCCCCTCCAAACATAGAGCTCCATAGTTGTTCTTAAGAGAAAACACCATTGTTGGTCTTGAAGCTCCTTGAGTTCTTGTTGGAATCACTTGATTCCTTGAGCAATCTTCCTTCATTTCAAGGTAAGATCACTTCTATGATATCTTAGCTTCTTGAATCTTTCTTTATTTCAAGATCAATCTTCATTTTCATGAAAAGAATTTCTTAGATCCAAAACTTTGAAAATCCATAGGAAATTGTAGAAAAATCCTTTTGAGGTAAGACCAAGTTCTTTGAACTCACATCATCATTCTCTACCTAAACCCAAGAGCTTATGATTCAACTCCCATCATAGCCCAAAATCCCTTTTTTTCCGAACCCTACTTGAGGATGATGAATAGTGTTTTCATCAATTTTTTATTTCTAACACTTGATTTCATCCTTAGCTTTCCTAGTGCCTTTGAATCCATGAAATGGGAAACCAAGATCAATTCATAACCTTTTAACCTAGGGTGGCCGAAATCCTCTTTGTTAGAATTGTTGAGATTGGCTTTGATTGTTGTTTAATGTTTGATTGTTATGTTGTTGTAGTTGTTGACGATTGCCAGGAGGTTCACAAACCGATCAACCGACTTTGATCCGGGAATCTGCTCATCAACAAGTACGGGGGGTGAACCACATTCACACCAAGATGGTGGTAGTGAAGATGGTTGTTTAAGTTATGTGTGGGTGAAACCCTTTAGTTTGGATTCACTTTTAATGGTTAAGTTGTGTTAAGTTCTCTTGGAGAACAATGTGTGATATTTGTAGTTATGCTTGTATGCCTTATCATGTGTTTTATGATGATGTTGTCTAGGTGAGAAAATGATTTCTTGCACGATGAAAAACCTACTTTGATTACTAGATCAAGTATGGACTTTAGTGCTTATGTACTTAAATGGACTTTTGTGCTTAGGTGCTTAATTATGATGCAATGTTGTGTGTTATTGTTGATCATAATTGTGCAAGTTTTGTGAGCCATGATTTGATTAGTTGATGAAGTAAAACTTCACATTGGTTCCTAGTTGGCTTTTAGCCATGACCTTGAGAAAAGGAGGGTAATGTGTAGTTCTTGAATCATTCAAGTTTTGATGTAAGAAAAATGTTTTTAGTGGCTTATGCCTTAAACAAAAACCATAAATGATTTTGATCCAAAGATCAAACAAAATTTCAATCTCAAAGTGTTTTCACCAAAGTGAGACATGTTTTATACCTTATCCTTAGTTCATCTAGTTAATCAAGTAACTTAAAAGTGGATTAATGAAAAGTTTCATGAGAATCAATATAGTTCCATAAGGCTTTTCTTTAACAAGGTTAATGTCTTGTTTCAAGGCAATTTTCGCTAAGCGAATCCAATTTCGCTGGCCGAAAACAGAGAAAATACAAGTTAGGCATCACTGCCTCCTTTTCGCTAAGCGAAATAATCTTCGCTAAGCGAATGAAGCGAATTTCACTGAGCGAGCCATTTCTCGCCCAGCGATATAGGGGAGTTTTCATAGAGGTATCACTGCCTCATTTTCGCTAAGCGAATTTCCTGTTTTCAGAAAGTGCTAGAAATAGAGTAAGTGGTTAAAAAGTTGTTTCAAATCAAATGAGTTTTCAATTGAGAAGTTGTTTTGGTTTACAAAGGAGTTTTTAACTCAACTCATAAAGTTTTACGCATTAAAAACCTAAGTTAAGTAATTGACTTAGAGTTGAAGACAAGGGATAATTAAGTATGGTATGTGGTGGAACAAGACCATATACTATACCATTGATGACCTAGTACATCAATGACTTCATAAGACATAAACACAAACATGAAACGTTTTGGGTTTTGAAACAGTAGTTTGACGACGGACCAGTGATTCAGACCCCGATCAGTCGTTCAATTGTTTCAGTCTTGTGATGACTCGATCTCGGAGGGATCACGAGATTTATCCGGTGGATAAAGGTTTTATTTTTCAAAAGACGCGTATAGTTCCTAAGGAAGAGAACCTTAGTAGACTTCGAGGTTTATCCGGGGGATGGACATTGCTTGATCGCATCTGCTTTGTGTAAGCATTGGCATTTCATTTGCATAGTTGTAAGGGCTTGAGCCTAGGAGTTGAGCTTACACTTTGATGCGGGTGCAAATCTTACGGTGACGATCTTCAATGGTCTTTTTGGAGGTATCAGGGTTGGAAGGGCTGACATGTGACCAGTTGGTGATTCTTCTGTGTCGTGGCGAATTCGTGCAATACACTGATATCCTTTACTAGATGCCGTACTTTTCATGTTTCGAGAGTGTTTCCGTAAAGCCAGATACATGCAAGTTACGAATGTTGTAGCATCTTGCTCATGGCTGGTTGAAACTGGAACATGTCCTCCCATTCACTCTCTCCGAATGTTTTGTTAGCTCCATGGAGTAGGGGTCAGAGTAGTACCCAGTGACATTGACATTGAGTCATATACGTTGCATTGCATTGCATGGCTATTGATGTTTACATTTACTGTTATACATCGCTGTATTGTTTAAGAATGCCTTATATTATGCTGTTAAATGTTTAGCATGATATTATGTTGTTGACTGCTTAACATGATTTATATTGAGAACCTTTGTAAGCATGTTGGGTACGCTGTTACCCGATGAGTCGTCCTATTTTTACTACTGCTGTTTTGTTGTGTTGATGAACAAGAATCTTATCCATATCTGTATGTTTTCTGCTGGTACTTGCTGTTGCTGCTTGAACAGATGGACGTGACGATGGTTCAGTTCAGTAGTTTCCTTGAGCCCGGAGGCAGACTCTTTTTGCTGTTTTAGTTTTGTTGTCAGCCAGACTATGTAAATTTTTGTAGTACCTTTTGGGAGCTACGACTCCTAGTACTTATTGTATTTCTTCTGTCAGTTATACCTTAGACTTATGTCTGTATATAGTGATGTTGACGTTTCTATTTCTGTTTCTGTTGTGTGTTTATTATACAGCATGTTCTAGAAATGCATGGTGAACCTAAGTTCGTTTATTAGTATTATTTACCTTTACTAAATCCCATTACATCTTCTGAAAAGAAAAAAAAAAAAAAAGGAAACCGTATTTTCCGCATTAATAAATATTTTCGGCCTTATAAACGTTCGGGAATGTGACACTCGGGAAAGGGTGTTGCATGGATAGTGAACCTTTGCCTATATATACTTCATCATTTTAACGAGAGAAGAGTTTTTCACTCTTCATATTTTACAGAGAGCTCGAGTTAGTCTAGGAACAGCTGAGAGTTGAAATTCACGTTGGTGATTCGTTCGTAGATCGGATTCCAATTCCGTTAGTATTTTTGTGATCAGCTCTTCGTCTACTTCAATTCTACCGGTTTACTCTTGTGATCTGTCAAGGGTAAGCCGAGGTTCCGTATCGACCTACATTGTGGTTATACAATGTTCTTCCTTTATTTCTAGCTTCTATTCACGGTTATAGCTTCATATTAGGGTTAATGCTATAGTCTATATGTTGTTTCTGTGATTAGGGCAAGTGTGGAAGTTGCATTCGGAACCCATTGGAGAGAGGAGGACCGCAGCTGTGAAGGTTGGTGGAGAGTTCGTGGAGCTCTTGGAAAGTTCGTTGTGTTCGTGATCATACTGCAGTTGCTATCAGGTGGGAGAAAGAACCACAATATCGTCGGGGGGGCATGAATAAAATAATATATATTGATATGCGTAGGGCGGCCTAAACCCTACTAGTGGTCGAGTAATCGACAACACCTTAATCGACAACACCTAACTCTTATTGGCGACTACTAGTCGGTGGTACCAATGTAGTAGGCGTTGTAGGTTTATCGCCGATAGGTTGATTTTATGCTATGTTGAGGTTGTATACTTGTGTGTTGGTATGCTTAAAATGATACCTGTTGATGTGCATGTATGCATAGTAACATGTTTAGGGTTACTTGAGTATATGCCTATGATTAGATATGATGAATATGATTATTGAGCATGATTATGATTGCCTATGATATGATACATGTGATTACTATTGTATGAGTAGATATAGGCAATAATTCCTGATAAATTGGGAGATGATCATGTGGTGAGGATTTCGAGGATTCCTATATATGTTGTAGTGCTCAGCCTAGAGATCTTGTTGATATATTCATGTTGATATATAAAGTTGATACCCGGTTAAACCAGAGAAAGTTAGTTGTAGTTGTGTACAAGTGGTGGTTGAGACGCTAAGTTATTGATCCCGAGATGAGTCGGCGAGGTTCATGTTTTATCGTTGTTGTTTATCACTATGTTGGCATACGGGCGATCGATCTTGCCTGCAGGGAGATGATCGTATCCATCAGTTGTTGACGGGAGAATGTCCTGACTTGGCCTGCGAGCGGGGGGATCTGTCGTTGCCGTAAGTTGAGTTGTTGATGGTCGAATATTCTGACTTGGCCTGCGGGCAGGGGATTATATCGTACCCATGAGTTGAGTTGAGCCTGAGGACTGTTGGCCGAACCTTGCATTACGGGGGGTGGCACAGTGATGAATGGGGCATCTTGATTTGTTAGGGATGTCGCGTCGTGATTGCGTCCATATAGGCGTTAGTTCCATGAGTGTGAGAGACAATAGCTACGAGAGAATGGCTTCGGAGATGATTGCTTGATACTGTCGTTCTGTTGGATGTTGCTATCAGTATAGCTTATTTTATAGCTGTTTCCCTATTTATGATATATTGCTGCTTCTTATCTCCCACATTCTTTCTATGTTGTATTTTATTCTCGATCGCACGAGAAGATCCTGTTGAGGAGTTTCCGGAGGAGATAGATGGCACACCTACTGAGCCTGATGCTGGCGGGAGAGCCTCGGATCCTAGTGTTGGGAGACTTTGAGTTGTTGTATGAGGACGATGACAGTTTCTGGGAGATTGATTACTCCCAGCGACGAGTAGTGTATACGGGCCCAACTACCGTATACTTTAGAGCTTGGGGATCGTCCAGGAGCTACTTGGTAGGAGACTTCCAGATCGCACAGACACTGTTGTTGGAGAGGCTGTGGAACAAGCCATGGGACTATCATCATGACTCCGATGCTGGATGGAGATCTCACGCATCGTCTAGGACTGGTTATGTGGCTCGAGGCCGACGTCATCGTGCTGAGAGGAGGATGATGGAGTATCGTCGCCGCCAGATCATGATGTCCGAGAGCGAGACCGAGTACGAGGCGTTGCAGACTCATCACCGATGGCAGCGGGCATCTGTGGGGAGTTCTCGTTATCCCTGTTAGAGTTGTGTCGGGGTAGTAGTCGTAGTAGCTATGGCCAGTGAGTCTCTTCTGTTTTGTGAGCATATATACTATGGGGCTGAGGAGAGGAAGTCTCATCTACTTATGTATTTTATTTTGCTACCATGATTTCTGTCTGTATATGTCGTAGTAGTTGCGTACTCTGATGACCATAGTTGGTGTTTTTGTAGGCTCTACTGATGGAGCCAGTACTTTTATATATGTATGGTATATATATATGGTTGTGGTATTAGTGTTGGTTGTTTTTTTTATATTTTCCGCATTTTAGATGATCGCGCTACACTATAACGTTGAGAATATAAGTTCGGCTTACCGAATGGGACCTCCGAGGAAGGGTGTCTCATTGTATAGTATCAGAGCAGTTTGATTCTTAATCAAGGACTACTTCGATTAGGATGTGATAGATGGCCGTGTCTAGTTGAACCCGTCTTGGGTATTGACTTTGCTTAGGAGTTGGGTAGAGTGTCCGATACGCGAATTATCATGAGAGATAACTGCTTAGAGCGTTCTAAGGCATATAATGCATGTATATGATAATATAGTGTTGTATGTCATACGAATGTGAGCTAATAATTTCTTCTACTGGAAATTAAATAGCTCATGGAAGAGGTAGAGGACGTGGCGGAAGAGCCACAAAAGGCGTCGCTGAACCCCGAAATGGTAATGGTGAGAATTCCCACGTTGGTGATGGGACAGAGTCAACTGAAACCCTAAGGATAGTTAGGGAATTGGCTACAACAATGCTGCATCAGATGCAGCAAAACGCTCAACTGTTGCAAGTGACCATGCAACAGCCACAGAGGTAGAATCATAGGGGTGAAGTAGTGACAGAAGATGCTGGGTTGAGTACTTTTCTGAAAGGGAAGTCGCCGCAGTTCAATTGTGACTTTAACCCTGAGGAAGCAGAGCTTTGGATACAGGAACTTGAGAAAATCTTTTCGGCAATGCACTGTCGGGAAGACAGGAAGGTGACTTATGCATCCTTCATGCTGATGGGAGATGCAGAGCTATGGTGGAAAGGCAAGCAGAGAATGCTTGAAGCAGAAGGAAGAGTGATTAACTGGGGACTATTTCGGGAATGCTTTCTAGAGAAATATTTCCCCAGATTGATGAGAAGAGAGAAAGAGAAGGAGTTCATGGGTCTGAGACAAGGTAATATGTCTGTTGGTGAGTACGCTGCAAGGTTTGAGGTGCTACTCAAATTTTTTGAATTTTATCAGAGGTTTCCAGATGAGGAATAGGAGGGTAGGTGTTTTGAGGACGACCTGTGTCTTTAAGAAAAAAGGCACACAATAACCATCCATAATGGAAAATAAATTGATTCTTCTCGATACAACAGAGGTGATCGCACCATTGAACGTCACCCGGTTGCCTAAGATGTTAGAAAGATGTTCAGTCATTGAGAACATCAACAAGAAAAAAGAGCTGCAACAAGGAAGAACTGGAGGACCTGCTTGGAGATTCGATCAGAAAGGTCAAGGAGGAAAAGGAAGGTTTCAGATGGGACGGAAGCCTTATGACCGTCAGGTAACAAGACCAGCTGAACAACAACAACCAAATGGATGCTTCAGATGTGGAGGATCGCATTTGATTAGAGATTGTCCAGTGAGGGAGACTCGCCAGTGCTTTCGGTGTGGCCAGGTGGCTCACATAGCTCCAGAATGTTCACAAGGAGTGAGGTACAACACAGGTGGGCATGGCCCAGTGACCAGAGCTCAAGGAGCAGGATAGCAAGCGGGAAGACAACAAGCCACGATAAGAGTGTTTACCATCAAAGGAGCTGAATCCTCTGAATCCCCTGATCTTATACAAGGTATGTGCCTAGTGTCAGGTAAACTCTTATCAGTATTGTTTGACTCGGGAGTTACGCATTCCTTCATATCCCAAGAGTGTATGGATCATTTGAAACTACCTGTTTCGTTACTTCCTCATGATTTGATAGTTTCTACTCCTACCAGTAATTCTTTGACTACCATGACTGTTTGTTTAAAATGTCCTATTGTTGTTGAAAGTAGAAATTTTCTTATTGATCTTGCCAGTTTACCTATGCAACAACTTGATGTAATTTTAGGCATGGATTGGCTTTCGGCTAACCATGTAGTGCTAGAATGTTCTAAAAAGACCTTGATATTTCATGAGCAATCTGGATTGATGCCTGCCAAAGATAGAGATCTTGCATTGAGTAGTGAATCTCAGAGACATGTGTTGTTATTTTCTATGGAAGCTAAGGGATCTCTGAAGTTGGATTCGCTACCTATAGTGCGAGAGTTTCCGGAAGTTTTCCCTGATGATGTTCCAGGTTTACCACCAAAGAGAGAGATAGAGTTCGCTATAGATCTAGTTCCAGGAACTGGACCGATTTCGATAGCACCTTATAGAATGTTTCCAGCAGAGTTAGCAGAGTTAAAGAAGCAGTTGGATGACATGTTGGGTAAAGAGTTTATAAGACCAAGTGCTTCGCCTTGGGGAGCGCCAGTGTTGTTTGTCAAAGAAAAAGTACGGAAGTTCAAGGCTATGCGTTGATTATTGGCAGCTGAATAAGGTGACGATCAAGAATAAGTATCTGTTACCTAGGATTGATGACTTGATGGATCAGTTGAAAGGAGCGGTAGTATTTTCGAAGATTGACTTATGATTTGGTTATCATCAGATTCGAGTCAAGAAGGAGGATGTACCGAAGACGGCGTTTAGGAGTCGGTATGGACACTACGAGTATTTGGTTATGCCCTTTGGTGTGACTATGCTCCAGTAGTGTTTATGGATTACATGAACCGGATTTTTCGACCGTTCTTGGATAAGTTTGTAGTTGTGTTTATTGACGACATTCTTATCTATTCCCCTAATAGAGAAGAACATCAGGAACATCTTCAGATTGTTCTGCAAGTGCTAAAGGATCGACAGCTTTATGCGAAGTAGTCCAAGTGTGAGTTTTGGTTAGAAGAAGTGCAATTCTTAGGTCATGTGATTAACTGAGATGGGATAGTGGTAGATCTAGCAAAGGTTGAGGCGGTGATACAATGGGAGAGTCCTAAGTTGGTATGTGAAGTACGAAGCTTTCTAGGTCTGGCTGGTTATTACCGAAGGTTTAAAGAAGGGTTCTCGAAGATTACGTTGCCGATGACGCAATTAACAAGGAAGGGAACGTTTTTCATATGGACAGATGAATGCGAGAAGAGTTTTCAAGAGCTGAAAAGGAGGTTGACTACATCACCAGTATTGACATTACCAGATTCTTTAGGATAGTTTGACGTATAATGTGATGCGTCATACCAAGGTTTAGGCCGTGTCTTAATGCTAGAAGGGAGAATCGTGGCTTATGCTTCGCGACAACTAAGAGTTCATGAGAGGAACTATCCGACTCACGACTTGGAGTTAACAGCTATAGTGTTTGCTTTAAAGATATGGCGACACTATCTTTATGGAGCAAAGTTTACCATATACAGTGACCACAAGAGTTTAAGGTACCTGTTCTATCAGAAAGAGTTAAACATGAGACAGAGAAGGTGGATGGAGTTCATAAAGGATTATGAATTTGATCTGCAGTACCACCCAGGAAAAGCGAATGCTGTAGCGGATGCGTTAAGTAGGAAATCCTTGCACGTATCTGCTATGATGGTGAAAGAGCTAGAACTGATTGAACAGTTTAGAGATTTGGATCTAGGTATGAGAATATCTAGAGATACGATGCACCTAGGAATGGTCACGGTGACGAGCGACTTTTTGAACACGATTAAGGAGAAGCAAGAAGTTGATCTGTATCTTCAGAAGGTGAAGGAACAAGTAATGGAAGGAAGAATATCTGAGTTTAGGATGAATCAAGATGGAGTCTTGAGGTATGGTGACAGGATTTGTGTGCAAATGGATGTAGAGCTAAGAAAGACGATTTTGGAAGAAGCGCACAAGAGTAGGCTGAGTTTTCATCCCGGAGCAACCAAGATGTATGTATTAAGATTTGAAGAAGATGTTTTGGTGGCCTAGAATGAAGAAGGAGGTGGCTGAGTATGTGTTGGCTTGTTTGGTTTGTCAGAAAGTAAAGACAGAACATCAAAAGCCAGCAGGGTTGTTATAATCCTTGGATATCCCAAAGTGGAAATGGGATGGAATATCTATGGATTTTGTGGTTGGGTTGCAAAGAACTACGAAGAAGCATGATGCAATTTGGGTAATCGTTGATAGGTTGACGAAGTGTGCTCACTTCTTATCTATTGGTGAAAGTTATACATTTTGAAGGTTAACCCAAATCTACATCAAGGAGATAGTGAAGTTGCATGGAGTGCCCTCTAGTATTGTTTTCGACAGAGTCCTTAGATTTACATCTAGATTCTGGAAATAGTTACATAAGGCTTTGGGAACTAAGTTAAGGTTGAGTTCTGCTTATCATCCTCAGACGAATGGTCAGTCGGAATGAACAATTCAATCATTGGAAGATCTCTTGAGAGCTTGTGTTTTGGAACACACAGGAAGTTGGGATGAGTTCTTACCATTGATTGAATTCACCTATAACAATAGTTTTCATTCGAGTATAGGTATGGCACTTTATGAAGCGTTGTATGGGAGAAAGTGTAGAACACCGTTGTGTTGGTATGAGACAGGAGAAAGTCAAGTGTTAGGATCGGAGATGGTACAACGGATGAAGGAACAGATTAAGAGGATAAGGGAAAAGATGAAAGCTGCACAAGACAGGCAAAAGAGTGATAGTGACAAGAGGAGAAGACCTTTAGAATTCCAAGAAGGAGACCACATTTTTCTGAGAGTAATTGCAACACCCTTTCCCGAGTGTCACATTCCCGAACGTTTATAAGGCCGAAAATATTTATTAATGCGGAAAATATGATTTTTCTTTTTCTTTTCTTTTCATAAAGATATAATGGGATTAGTAAAGGTAATAAATAATACTAATAAGTGAACTCAGGTTCACCATGCATTACTAGGACATACATACAGTATTATAAATACAGAAACAGAAACAGAAACATCAACATTACTGTATACAGACATAAGTCTAATGTATGACTGACATAAGAAAATACAATAAGTACTAGGAGTCATAGCTCCCAAAAGGTACTACAAAAACTGACATAGTCTGGCCGACAACAAAACTAAAAAAAGAAAAAGAGTCCACCTCCGAACTCAAAAGGACTGCGGAACCGAACCATCGTCGCGTCCATCTGTTCAAGCATCAACAGCAAGTACCAGCAGAAAACATACAGATATGGGTGAGATTCCCGTTCATCAACACAACAAAACAGCAGTAGTAAAAACGGGACGACTCACCGGGTAACAACGTACCCAACATGCTTACAAGGTTCTCAATATAAATCATATTAGGCAGTTAACAACATAATAGCATGCTAAACATTTAACAGCATAATATAAGGCATCCTTAAACAATACAGCGATGTATAATAGTAAACGTAAACATCAATAGCCATAAACATCAATAGCCATGCAATGCAATGCAATGTATATGACTCAATGTCAATGTCACTGGGTACTACTCTGACCCCTACTCCATGGAGCTAACAAAACATTCGGAGAGAGTGAATGGGAGGACATGTTCCGGTTTCTGCCAGCCATGAGCAAGATGCTACAACATTCGTAACGTGCACGTATCTGGCTTTACGGTAACACTCTCGACCAAACATGAAAAGTACGGCATCTAGTAGAGGATATCAGTGTATTGCATGGATTCGCCACGACACAGAAGAATCACCAACTGGTCACATGTCAGCCCTTCCAACCCTGATACCTCCAAAAAGACCATTGAAGATCGTCACCGTAAGATTCGCACCCGCATCAAGGTGTAAGCTCAACTCCTAGGCTCAAGGCCTTACAACTATGCACATGAAATGCCAATGCTTACACAAAGCAGATGCGATAAAGCAATGTCTATCCATTGGATAAACCTCAAGGTTCACTAAGGTTCTCTTCCTTAGGAACTACAAACATCTTTGTTTTATAAAACATTTATCCATCGGATAAATATCTCGTGATTCCTTTGGAATGATCCAGACTGCTTTCAGAATCGTCGACTGTCCCCACAAACCAACACAAGTCTTTTCAGCGTGTTTTGTCCTCACTCACACGCTTTCTAGGAAACTTCCCAGAAGGTCACCCATCCCATAATTACTCTACGTCAAGCACGCTTAACTATAAAGTACTTATGTTCTAAGCTCCCGAAAAGAAGATAAATCTTGTTGATATGGGTAGTACCAATCAATTCTTATATGCCTTCCCTTAGCTATACAGTCCCATACCTGCATAGCCTCAGGATTCCTTCCACTGTACAGTCCCATACCTGCATAGTCTCAGGATCTCTCTCATTCCAGTTATCACAAGACGGAAACAATTGAACGATTAACCTGGATCCGAATCACCAGTCCGTCATCGAACTACTGTTTCGAAAACCAAAACGTTTCGTGTTTGTGTTTATGTCTTATGAATTAAGTCTCAAGTCCTAAGCATTATGAATAAGGATTGAGAATCCTCTTAGATGAGTCTTTAAGCCTTTCTAAGATATTAATCCCTTGTTTTTCAATTAAGGAAACAAGTGTTGATTTCACTTAAGTCTTATGAACCCATTGATGTACTAAGTCATCAATGGTATAGTACATGGTCTTGTTCCACCACATACCATACTTAATTAACCCTTGTCTTCAACTCTAAGTTAATTACTTAACTTAGGTTTTTCACGCGTAAAACTTTAAGTTTGAGTTAGAAAACTCCTTTTGTAAACCAAACAACTTTTACAATTGGAAACTCATTTGATTTGAAACAACATGTGAACTACTTACTTCATTTCTAGCATTTTCTGAAACATGAAATTCGCTTAGCGGAATTCCATTCGCTTAGCGAAAATGAGGCAGTAATGCCTCCTTTGGAACTCCTCTGGTTCGCTCGACGAGACATAAATCGCGTAGCGAAATATATTGTATTCGCTTAGCGAATATGTATTCGCTTAGCGCAAGTTCAGACGGTTGCACCTCTTTAGAAACACCTCTGGATCGCTCGGCGAGACAGAATTCGCGTAGCGAAACTTCACTTTATTCGCTTAGCGAGAATGATTTCGCTTAGCGAAAGTTCAGACGGTTACACCTCTATTAGAGACTTCTCTGGATTGCTCAGCGAGATGTAATTCGCGTAGCGAAATTTGCTGGGTTCACTTAGCGAATATGAATTCGCTTAGCGAAAGTGAGGCAGTGATGCCCAACTTAGACTTTCCCTGTTTTTCGCGTAGCGAAAGTAAATTCGCTTAGCGAAAAGTTGCCTTAAAACAAGACATCAACCTTAGGGAACCATTTTGATTCTCTTCATGAAATCACTTCTTTTCTCATTTTGAGTCACTTGTTTAGCTAGATGAACTAAGGATAAGGTGTAAAACATGTTTCACTTTGGTGAAAGCACTTTGAGATTTAATTCCATTTAAAGTCACTTAGGGTTTTTCTTTGAAAAACACAAGTTATTGAAAACACTTTCTTTACATCAAAACTTGACTTGTTCAAGAACTATTCATATCCTTCCTTTCCTCAAGGTCATGGCTAATAGCCAACTAGGAATCAATGTGAAGTTTTACTTCATCAACCAATCAAAGTATGGCTCACCACACTTACACAATCATGATAACCATAATACACATTACTACATCATAATCAAACATCCAAGTCCATCACACATTATGGTCTCATAATCAACAATAAAAAGTCCATACTTGATCTAGTGATCAAAGTAGGTTTTCCAACATACATGAAAATGGTTTTTCATTCAATCATCTCATCATCAACATATGCTAAAACACAACACAACATACCAAAGCATAAACTCATCATGACATTCTTGTTCTCCATGAGAACTTAACAAAACTTAACACATAAAAGTGAACCCAAACTAAAGTGTTTCACCCACACATAATTTAAACAACCATCTTCACCACCACCATCTTGGTGTGATGAGGTTCTTCTCCCCATACCTGTTGAAGAGCAGATTCCCAGATCAAAGTCGGTTGATCGGTTTGTGAACCTTCTGATAATTGTCACAAACTACAAACAACCAAACAATCAATCATTAAACAACAATCAAACTAAACTCAACAATTCTCACAAAGAGGGTTTCGGCCACCCTAAAGAGAACAAAGCTAGGAATTGATCTTGGTTTTCCATTTCATGGATTCAAAAGCATTAGGAAAGCTAAGGATGAAATCAAGTGTTAGAAATCAAAAATTGATGAAAAACACTATTCATCATCTTCAAAAGGGTTCGGCCCTAATGTGCTTTTTGAGCTATGATGAGAGTTGAATCATAAGCTCTTGGGTTTAGATAGAGAATGATAAGGTGAGTTCAAAGAACTTGGTCTTACCTCAAAAGGATTTTTCTACAATTTCCTATGGATTTTCAAAGTTTTGGATCTAAGAAATAATTTTCATGAAAATGAAGATTGATCTTGAAATAAAGAGATATTCAAGAAGCTAAGAGATCATAGAAGTGATCTTACCTTGAAATGAAGGAAGATTGCTCAAGGAATCAAGTGATTCTAACAAGAAACCAAGCTTTTTCTCAAGAACAACAATGGTGTTTTCTCTCTAAAGTTGAAGATGGAGTTCTTGACTCTTCAAGAGGGGCTGGGCTGCGTGAATGAGAGTGTGAGGGGCTGAGTTCAGCCTTAAAACAAGTCACTTAAGGGCAAAATGGTCATTTGCCAAAAGGGTAAAATGGTAAAAGTGCAAAAGACTAAGGTTAGGGGCATTTTGGTCATTTCGCGTCTAGATTTTTCCGATCGTCATGACGACTCTGGCATACTCTCCCAATTGTCCTGGGATGTTGTGATATCAAGATTATCTGTTGACGAGTCTCGGTAACTCCATATGTGGCTCCGTTCGTCACCCGATTGAGAATTCCGCCCGAACGAAGGTCAGGAAGTTATTTTTCTGAAATTTTTACGAAATTTAACCAAAACGTAGATAATCGAATTCTAAGACTTACTGTCTCGTTCACGGGTCCATCTGAGGTCTTCTGAGCAGTAAAATCATACTGTCAGTGTAAAAACGCAGACCGGACTCCGTTTGAGTTTTTGACTCAAAACTTAATCGTAGCTTCCTACGATATCGTCGAGCATGACTATGGTCTCGGAATATTTTATTTCCATTCCTAAGACCTCGAATAAAATAAAGACATTAAAATACTGAAGAATTAGAAAACGTGAAAATCGGGGTGTTACAGTAACTCTAAGAGGACTGGAATTGGCAAAGCAATCAAATCTAGAAAGCTTTCTGCTAGATTCATTAGACCATTTCAAATTCTTTGTCAAATTGGTCCTGTAGCCTGTCATGTTCCTTTACCTCCAAACCTATCCAATCTTCATGATGTCTTTCATATTTCTCAGTTGAGCAAATATTACCCCCGATACATCACACATTCTAGAACCAGAGTCAATACAATTGAGAGAGAACCTTGAGTATGATGCCTTACCCATAAGGATTGCGGATAGAAGGGTTAAGGAACTCCGAGGTAAACATATTCCGTTGGTCAAAGTTATGGGATAAAGTGACAGGAGATGCAACGTGAAGAAGATATGCAACAGTAATATCCACATCTATTCTAAGGTACGTCAAATTTCGAGGACGAAATTTATTTTAAGGGGGGGTGGAGATGTAGCATCCTCATTTTCATCACCTTAATTAAATTCATGAATATATGTTGGTTTGATGCTTAGGAAGGATGTTGAGAGTTAGGGTTAAATTGGATTAGAGAAGGATGAAGAATGTGTGTGACTATGAGCAGAACGCTCAAGCGTGGAGCAATGGAACGCTCAAGCGTTGTAACGCTCTAGCATGTAGCAGGGTGGATGCTCAAGCGTGGCCAGTCTAACCAGTTGACTGGCGGTGATGAGACGTAAAGCGACACATGTCGGTTATGTAACTCCCCGATTTTTCACGTTTCCTAATTCTTCAGTATTTTAACGTTTGTATTTTATTGGAGGGTCTAGAGAGTGAAATAAAATACTCTACTCCACAGTTTCATGGAGATTGTGACCCGGAAAAGGTGGACTTATGGCTGCAAGAGGTGGAGAAGATTTTCGATGTTCTGCACTGCCCCGAGGGAATGAAGGTGGACTATGCCACATTCTTGTTTCTAGGTTATGCAGAATATTGGTGGGGAGGAACCAGACAACTGCTGGAAGCCAACAACCAAGAGATCACTTGGGGAGTATTTCGCACCAAGTTTCGGGACAAGTACTTTCCCCAGAGTGCCAGGACCGAGAAAGAGCAGGAATTTCTGAGGCTGCAGCAGAGTGATATGACTGTTGGGGAATATGCGGCGAAGTTTGAATCACTCGCCAAATATTTCCACTTTTTCAAAGCCCAGTCTGATGAAGACTGGAAATGCGAGAGGTTTGAAGGAGGTCTGCGCTTCGAGATCAAGGAGTCTGTGTTACCACTGGAGATCCGTAACTTTCAAGCCCTGGTGGAGAAGTGCATAAAAGTGGAGAAGATGAGAAGAGGAAGGGAGAACAAGAGCACTGTTGGAGGACCGTCCAGGTCCAGGAATCCAAGCCAATACCAGAACCAGAAAGGGAAGCAGTCCCAGAAGAAACCGTATTCCCGACCCCAAGGGAATAGTCAAAAATAGCAATCTTATCGTCCTGTTGCTTTTGCCTATGGTGGAGGGAATGGAAATGATCAGAATCAAGGCCAAGTACAGAGATGTTTCAAGTGTGGGAAACAAGGACATCCATATGAGGAATGCGCACTGAAGGGAGTTCTATGCTTCCAGTGTGGAAAGATAGGACACTTTGCGAGGGATTGCCCTACACCAAAATCCGAGCCGACTATCAACAATGTACGGACCGCAAGACCAACAACGAGGGGAAGGGTTTATACCATGAGTGGTGCTGATGCTTCCAAATCTGATGATCTCATATAAGGTAATTGCATCATAGCCGGTAATCTCCTAATTGTACTATTTGATTCGGGTGCGACACATTCGTTTATCTCTTTGAATTGTGAGACTATTAGACTTGCTTGTTTCTTCGTTGTCTTTTGATTTAATTGTCACTACTCCAACTGCTAAGCATGTTCCTGTAAATAAAGTATGTTTGAACGGTCCTATTATTGTTCATGATAGGAACTTTCTTATTGACTTGATATGTTTGCCTTTGACACAATTGGATGTGATACTAGGGATGGATTGATTATCTTCCAACCATATCCTTTTAGACTGTGCACATAGAATCTTAGTTTTTCCTGATCCTGAGATTTCTAGATTTTTAACTGCCAACCAAGTAAGAGTTTCTTTGAAAGAAGGAGCTCAGGGATACATGCTTCTGTCCTGTGTAGAAATCGAGAGGTATGTCGTCTTGAGTGAAGTGCTAATTATGAAAGATTTTCCAGAAGTTTTTCCCGAGGACGTTCCAGGTTTGCCACCTGTGAGAGACATCAAGTTTTCGATTGATCTAGTTCTTGGACCCGGTCCGATCTCTATAGCTCCTTATAGGATGTCACCCATGGAGTTAGCCGAGCAGAAGACCCAACTAGAGGATCTGATGTCTGAACGGTTCGTGAGACCAAGTGTGTCCCCATGGGGAGCACCAGTGTTATTGGTGAAGAAGAAGGACGGGAGTTCGAGACTCTGCGTGGATTACCGTCAACTCAACAAGATAACGATCAAGAACAAGTATGCTCTACCCCGTATAGATGATTTGATGGATCAACTTCAGGGAGCCGCTGTCTTTTCAAAGGTTGACCTGAGATCTGGTTATCTCCAGATTACAGTAAAGAACGAGAACGTACCTAAGACTGCATTCAGGACTCGTTATGGTCACTACGAGTACCTCGTGATGCCTTTTGGAGTGACGAATGCGCCTACTATCTTCATGGACTACATGAACTGGATCTTTCGTCAGTTTCTGGATCATTTCGTTGTCGTGTTTATCGACGATATACTCATCTACTCGAAGAGTCCCGAGGAGCATGACGAACAACTGCGACAAGTTTTACAGATCCTTCACAAGGAGAAGTTGTACGCAAAGCTGCCTAAGTGCGAGTTTTGGCTGGATGAAGTCACGTTCTTGGGGCACGTGATTACGAAGGAAGGAATTGCTATTGACCCTACAAAAGTAGAAGCAGTACTTCCGTGGGAAAGACCCAAGACTGTGATAGAAATCCGCAGTTTCGTTGGACTGGCTGGTTATTACAGAAGATTCATCGAAGGATTTTCAAAGATTGTTGTGCCGTTGACTCAACTTACGAGGAAGGACCAACCGTTCACGTGGATTCAGAAATGTGAGGAAAGTTTCCAAATGATGAAGGAACGCTTGACAACCTCACCGGTGTTAGTGTTACCCAAACCGGACGAACCTTACGAAGTATACTGTGATGCTTCGCATCAGGGATTAGGATGTGTACTTATGCAGCATCGGAAGAATGTAGCGTATGCTTCGCGCCAGTTGAAAACTCATGAGAGGAATGACCCGACGCACGACCTAGAGTTAGCTGCCATGGTTTTTGCACTGAAGATCTGGTGACATTACTTGTATGGATCCAAGTTTGATGTCTTTAGTGACCACAAGAGTTTGAAATACCAGTTTGACCAGAAGGAGCTTAACATGAGGCAGAGACGTTGGATGGAGTTTCTTAAGGACTACGACTTCACTTTGCTATACCACCCTGGAAAAGCAAATGTCGTTGTAGACGCTCTGAGTCGGAAGACCCTGCATATCTCTACAATGATGGTTAAGGAGTTAGAATTGATAGAGCAGTTTCGTGATCTCAATCTGGTTATGGAAGTGAACCTTGAGAAGATTAGTTTGGGAATGATCAAGGTATCTAGTGGACTGATGGAGACGATCCGCGAACAACAAGTAACCGATGAGTACCTTCAAGAGAAAAAGGAGTTACTCAGACAAGAGAAGGCTGCAGAGTTCAGCTTAGGAATCGATGGCATCTTGAGATGCAATGGACGAGTTTGTGTGCCTAGCAACCCAAAGATGAGGAGAATGATTATGGAAGAAGGACATAAGAGCAAGTTGAGCATTCACCCTAGATCAACCAAGATGTATCAAGATCTGAAAAAAAAAAAGTTTTGGTGGCCAGGAATGAAGAAGCAAGTGGCTGAGTATGTAGCATCGTGTCTGACCTGTCAGAAAGTAAAGGTAGAGCATCAATGACCTAGTGGAATGCTTCAATCCTTGGATGTACCCGAATGGAAATGGGAGAGCATCTCAATGGATTCTGTGGTAGGCTTACCGAGGACATCTAAGAGTTTTGATTCGATCTGGGTGATCGTTGATAGGTTAAAGAAGTCAGCACACTTTTTACCTGTTAAGATCAACTACCCAGTGGAGAAGTTAACCGAGCTGTATATCAGAGAAGTAATCTTGACTACATGGAGTGCCGTCAAACATAGTCTCTGATAGAGACCCAAAGTTTACTTCACATTTTTGGCAAAGTCTACATCAAGCTTTAGGAACAAGGCTGAGACCGAGTTCAGCCTATCACCCTCAAACCGATGGACAGACAGAGAGAACGATACAATCTTTGGAAGATTTGCTGAGAGCTTGTGTTCTAGATCATGGTGGGAGTTGGGATGATCTGTTGCCTCTTATCGAGTTCACGTACAACAACAGCTATCATTCTAGCATAGGGATGGCACCCTATGAGGCCTTGTATGGACGAAAGTGCCAGACACCGTTGTGTTGGTACCAGGACGGACAAAATATGATTGTGGGCCCCGAACTTATGCAACAAACAACGGAAAAGATTAAGCAAATCCGTGCAAAGATGACGGCACAGAGCAGACAAAAGAGCTACTCCGATAGACGAAGGCGACCCCTCGAGTTTCAAGAAGGTGGACACGTGCTCCTAAGAGTCACGCCCACGACTGGGGTAGGTAGAGCTATAAAGTCCAGAAAACTCACTCCCAAATTCATTGGACCCTACCAGATTCTTCGACGTATTGGTCCAATAGCTTATCAAATTTCCTTACCACATTTTCTCTCTAACATTCATAATGTTTTCCATGTCTCACAACTTAGAAAGTATATTCCATATTTGTCCCATGTAATCGAGCCCGAAATAGTACATTTACGAGAAAACTTGTCTTATGAGACATCGCCTGTACGAATCGTTGATAAGAGGGTCAAGCAACTCAGGGGAAAACAAGTTCCCTTGGTCAAGGTTGTTTGGAATTAAGCGACTGGAGACGCAATGTGGGAGCTCGAGGACAAGATGAGATTACAGTATCCTGATCTTTTTCCGGGTACGCAATTTCGAGGACGAAATTTTTTTTAGAGGAGTAGTAATGTAACATCCCGATTTTTCACTGCTTTTACATATCAATAAGAGAATAATTAAGTTTATATTTCATTAGAGGATTTAGAAAATGAAATAAAATAAATCGAGATCACATTCATGCTCAACGCTATCGTATGAAGCTACGATTAAATTTTTAGCCGAAAACTCAAACTGAGCCCGATCTGCGTTTTTCCACTTACAGTAAGATTTTACTGCTCAAGAGATGTAATTTTGACTCGTGAACAAGACAGTTAGTCTTAGAATTGAATTTTCCACATTTTTGATAAATTTGAAAAATATCAGTTCCTGAGCTTTGTTCGGACGAAATCTCAAATTGGGTGACGAATGGTGCTGTATATGGATTAACCGGGACCCGGTAATGGATAATCTTGATGTCACATCAAGTCACATCACATGGGAAGGCGTGCCAGTGTCATGATGACGTTTGAAAATATCTGGACGTGAAAAGACCAAAATACCCCTAACCTTTTTCATTATTACCATTTAACCTTGAAGGAAAAGACCAAAATGCCCTTAAGTGACCCAAGTTTGGCCCAATTCAGCCCACCTTTCCCACACCCAAACCAGCATATGAGAGCCTTCAACCACTTCTCTCATTCACTTCATCTTCTTCCTTAAGCCATTCCACCATTTTCTTAAGAGAAAATGCTTGAGTTTTTGAGAGAAAAGTGTGATTCTTGACCAATCTTCATCATTTAAGAGGTAAGATCACTTCCATGATCCTTAAGCCTCATGAATATCTTTCTATTTCATGGTTGAAGAATTTGATTTCTTGAGTTCCAACTTCATGAACCAAAATTCAAAAATTCCTAGGAAATTGTAGAAAAATCCTTTTAATGTGAAACGAATTGCTTTGAGTTATCTTCATCACCTTCTACCTCTATCCAAGAGTATGTGATTAAAATCTTATCCTATTCTATTTTCCTAAGAGTGGCCGAGCCCTAGAAAATTGGGGGAAGAGTGGATTTCTCCAATTTTTGTTCTTGAACACTTGATTCCATCCTTTCCTTTCCTATGGTCATGGAATCCAAGTGATTGGAAAACCAAATCAATTTCTAACCATTTTTCCTCTTCATGGCCGAGACACATAGGGTGTAGAACCATGATTTTTGTTTCAAATTTTTGGGTAATAGGACTTGATTTAGTGTTAATCATGCTTAAGAACCAACATCCAAAATATTGGAACCAAATGATGTTATGATGTTGTTATTTTGGCCGAATCTTAGAAGAATTTTGGGGAAGGAAAAATATGTTTTGATGTTGTTATTTTTGTATTGATTGTTCTTTTGAATGGAATTGTGCTTGATAGTTTTAGGCGACGCGGACGAAACCGGAACCGGAGCCAAGAACCGTTCAGGAATTGATTTAGAAACTTAAAGAGGTAAAGGGAGGTATTTCATAATTAGTTTGGTAGTCTCATGGTGTTTGATTGTTATATGTGATGTGATTGTTTTGATTGATGATTTGAAGATGTGTATGAATGACATATGTACTTGATGTATCTAATGAAGCATACTTCTACACTTGAATATGAATTGTGGCATTGATGCCTTGGATGAAATTTATTGTGATATTGGGCTGATTTGATAACCATATATATATATATATATCCTGAACTGGTTAAGAGCATAGGACTGGCTATGACTCGATAAAGGCTATGACTCGATAAAGAAGATGAAAATACTTGAAAACCTAAATCGGAGTTTTGAAAACGGATTTTGAAATCAAGGAAAAATCTTGAGAAAATGTTTGATTTATCAAAGAAAGTAACTTTCTTTTGAAATATTAGATCCTTTTGAAAAGAAAAAGTTGTTTGAGGAAAGTCAATGCAAAGTGAGATTTGTTTCAGAAAAACGTTTTTAAAAGAGACGGAACCGTTAGAAAAATGGATTTGTGAAGAAAAAGAGTTTTTCCCGGAAAATGTTTTTCTCTGAAAAGAATGTCTTAGTTCAAGACAATGAAACTGAGTTTTGTCTTCCAAAGTTGTTTTGTGATAATAAGACCGAAAGAAAAACGATGATTCTTTTTGAGGTGTATGCAAACCTAGTGACCGAGATGTCGGGCTAGTGTTTTGTGAATTGAGCACTCGGACTTCGTGTCCTGTGTTTTGAATGAACGGACTTAATGGCCTTTAAAACGAGTCGTGAGCTATATGCCTCGACAAGAAAGAATGAACAAAAAAGAAAACAGAACTTTCTGTGTACATACATGAAACGGCAGACGTGCCATTTGAAAACGAGCTACAACTCAAGTAGTTGAGAATATGAGCCAATTAAGACCACTAAGTCTATAGGGGCATACTATGTTCGAGATTCCACATGTGGCCGAAGGCGTTGTAACCCCGTGCCGTGGTAATCGGTTGCCAAACACGGATGAACTCGATCAGAGATTGGACTATTCTTCTTATGGTTATGACGTGGTACCCCTAAACAATTGGAGCTCGGACCTAAATTGTGAGGCCGACTCATGAGAACAATTTAGTTACGGGAGTATTTGCGGCCTATTGCTCGATGATGGGAAGTAGGAATATCCGGAGAACATGAATTAGAAAGATGATATTGAAGTCTCATGCATTATTATAACTCATGATAGTGTTTAAGAGATTATGTTGTATGAATTATCTGTTATTATAACTGTATTTATATGTGGACATTTATGCTGTTTTTCGCTTGTGCGGCTATCGTGATAAACTTATCAAATGAGTATCTCACCTTTGCATGTACATGTTGGACACCCTGTTGTGTTTTTGGGATACATGTACAGATGTCGATCATAGGTCCCCACGGACAAGTGAGGACTCGGATAACAGAGTCTTTTGAAGAAGCAGAAAAAGAGGAACCCTCCGAATTCCCCTGGGAATCGAAGCTGACTTTGGGGTTCGTATCCTAATGGCTACTTCTAGCCTGACTAGCTTAGGAGTTTTATTTTTGAAGCAGTCTTATATTATTTGCTGCATCTATGTCGAACATATGTTTTTGAGTCTGTAATATGATATATTAGACCTGAACTTATTTTATGGTTTAAATTATATTTCTAAGAAAATTATAGGCTTCGGCATAATTACGTCATGACTAGGTTGTTATTAATATTGAATGTTGAATATTGATGTGTACTATAAGGATTATTCCTTTGTCTTGAGTTTGGATCACTTGATGCATGAAGAAAATGTTTTGACCCACATTTTCAAACGTAGTTAATTAATTAAAGTATTTTCCGAAAGCAACCAGCATTTTATTTCGTTTATGTTTTCCGCAAAATCGAGTTCGAGTATACGGCGCCGAGGGTGCGTTACAATGCCTATGAGTAGATATGATGAATATGATTATTGAGCATGATTATGATTGCCTATGATATGATATTTGTGATTACTGTTGTATGAGTAGAGATAGGCAGTAATTCCTAATAAATTGGGAGATGATCATATGGTGAGGATTTCGAGGATACCTATATATGTTGTAGTACTGAACCTAGAAATCATGTTCATATATTCATGTTGATATATAAAGTTGATACCCGGGTATACCGGAGAAAGCTTGTTGTAGTTGTGTACAAGTGGTGGTTGAGACACTAAGTTGTTGATCTCGAGATGAGTCGATGAGGTTCATGTTGCACCATTGTTGTTCATCATTGTGTTGGCGTACGGGCGATCGATCTTGCCTGCGAGGAGATGATCATACCCATCAGTTGTTGAGGGGCAAATGTCTTGATCTGGCCTGCGGGCGAGGGGATATGTCGTTGCCGTAAGTTGAGTTATTGATGGTCGAATATTTTGACCTGGCCTGCGGACGGGGGAATATGTGGTACCCATGAGTTGAGTTGAGCCTGAGGGCTGTTGGACGAACACTGCATTACGGGGAATGGCATAGTGATTTATTGATGGTCGAATATTCTGACCTGGCCTGCGGACGGGGGAATACGTGGTACCCATGAGTTGAGTTGAGCCTGAGGGCTGTTGGACGAACCCTGCATTACGGGGAATGGCATAGTGATGAATAGGGCATCTTGATCTGTTGGAGATGTCGCGTCGTGATCGCGTCCATATAGTCGTTAGTTGAATGAGTGTGAGAGGCAGTAATTAAGAGAGAATGGCTTGGGAGATGATTGTTTGATACTATCGTGCTGTTGGATGTTGCTATCAGTATAGCTTATTTTATAGTTGTTTCCCTATTTATGATATATTGCTGCTTCTTATCTCCCGTATTCTTCTATGTTGTATTTTATTCTCGATCGCACGAGAAGATCCTGTCGAGGAGTTGTTGGAGGAGCTAGATGGCACACCTACTGAGCCTGATGCTGGCGGAAGAGCCCCAAATCCCAGTGTTAGGAGACTTTGAGTTGCCGTACGAGGACAATGACCATTTCTGGGAGATTGATTAATCTCAGCGATGAGTAGTGTATACGGGCCCGGCTACCGTATACTTTAGAGCTTGGGGATTGTCCAGGAGCTATTTGATAGGAGATTTTCGAATCGCACAGTGACTGCCGTTGGAGAGGCTATGGAACAGGCCATGGGACTATCATCATGACTCTGATGTTGGATGGAGATCTCACGCATCGTCTAAGACTGGTTACGTGGCTCGAGGCTGACATCGTCATGCTGAGAGAAGGATGAGGGAGTATCGTCGCCACCGGATCGTGATATCCAAGAGCGAGACCGAGTACGAGGGGTTGCAGACTCATTGCCGGAGGCAGCGAGCATCTTTGGGGAGTTCTCGTTATCCCCGTTATAGTTGTGTCGGGGGTAGTAGTTGTAGTAGCTATGGCCGGTGAGTCTTTTCTCTTTTGTGAGCATATGTACTATAGGGGTGAGGAGAGGAAGTCTCATGTAGTTATGTATTTTATTTTGCTACCATGCTCTCTATCTGTATATGTTGTAGTAGTTGCGTACTCTGATGACCGTAGTTGGTGTTGTTGTTGGCTCTACTGATGGAGCCAGTACTTTTATATATGTATGGTATATATATATGGTTGTGGTATTAGTGTTGGTTGTTTTTTTTTATATTTTCCGCATTTTAGATGATCGCGCTACACTATAACGTTGAGAATATAAGTTCGGCTTACCGAATGGGACCTCCGAGGAAGGGTTGTCTCATTGTATAGTATCAGAGCAGTTTGATTCTTAATCAAGGACTACTTCGATTAGGATGTGATAGATGGCCGTGTCTAGTTGAACCCGTCTTGGGTATTGACTTTGCTTAGGAGTTGGGTAGAGTGTCCGATACACGAATTATCATGAGAGATAACTGCTTAGAGCGTTCTAAGGCATATAATGCATGTATATGATAATATAGTGTTGTATGTCATACGAATGTGAGCTGATAATTTCTTCTACTGGAAATTAAATAGCTCATGGAAGAGGTAGAGGACGTGGCGGAAGAGCCACAAAAGGCATTGCTGAACCCCGAAATGGTAATGGTGAGAATTCCTACGTTGGTGATGGGACAGAGTCAACTGAAACCCTAAGGATAGTTAGGGAATTGGCTACAACAATGCTGCATCAGATGCAGCAAAACGCTCAACTGTTGCAAGTGACCATGCAACAGCCACAGAGGTAGAATCATAGGGGTGAAGTAGTGACAGAAGATGCTGGGTTGAATACTTTTATATATGTATGGTATATATATGGTTGTGGTATCAATGTTGGTTGTTTTTTTATATTTTTCGCATTTTATATGATCGCGCTACGCTATAACGTTGAGAATATAAGTTCAGGTTACCAAATGGGACCTCCGAGGAGGGGTTGTCTCAAATTCTATGGCAATGCAAGGGTGCATAAGCCCAAGAGGAAATTAGTTGATATTGCTCCAGCCCCATCTCAAGGTGCAGGCCCAACTTCTCAGGGGGTCGCGACTTCTTCTTTTTCTACTGCCTCCGCTGATATGATGGAGATGCTACACTCTATTCTCACAGAGGTCTGAGCTAACACATGTGTGATTGATCGACTATGTCTTAGAGTAAAGCGCTTGAGGCATCGTCTTTCAGAGGCTGAGAATATCATTGACAGTCCCATCCGGGCACCTCCTTATCCTATTCCTGTTTGGGATCCATCTAGTAGCAGCAGCAACGAAGATGACGAAGCCTAGTTTGGCATTTGCTTTATATTTTTGGACTATTTTTTTTATTATCTTTATTATGTATTTTTTTCTACTACACTTTATTGTTTTAAAATGTATTAAAATCATATGCCTTGACTATCGCTTGATCATACCTTGTGCTCCTTTATTTTCCTGCTTTTTGATAATGTCAAAAGGGAGAGAGTTATATAATGACATGATTCAGGGGGAGTCGATTTTATTCTGATTTTTTCCAACTTAAATGTTTGTATAGTGTGAGGGGAGTATCGCAATAAATCACGCTAATCATAACTGCTCTTATCTCTAATATATTTATTTGTTATAATCTCTAACTCCCACTTTGAGAAATCCCTTCATGAGATGTTTGTCATCTTCAAAAGGGAGAGAAGGTGAACATATGCCTTGACAGGATAAGTTTTTTGACGAATGACAAAAGGAATCTTCGAAGGACAAGTATGCAAAGCGAAAAAAGAAGTCAAGAAGAGTAAGGATCCAAGACATAGTTATATACGATACTTTTATGTAATTATTGGTTGTCTGAGGATATCTTGTAAGTAGTAGTATCAACTCTTAAATAAAAATAAATCACACACACAAATATAAGGTTTGTGAAAATAACTTAAAGGTTTTCTAAAAATCAAAGGCTTTGAAAGAAAACAAGTTTATAGTCGTTATGTTTTCAAAATTTTGTTTATCTAAATGAAATAATTGATTATGTGTTTTGTATAATCGATTATAAAGTCTCTGTGAGTTTTTGGTTCACAAAAGAGATGGAATAATTGATTATGATTTTGAAATAATCGATTGCATCAATTAAATTTTTTTGCGTAAAAATCTAGAGAGACCATTGATTAGTCGATTATACTGTGATTGCTCTTCAGCTTGTTTTTAAGTGAATTGAATAATTGATTAAGGTTGGTGGAATAATCGATTATGGTGCGCTAACTTGTTTTTTAATTTGGGCTCAACTAATTCCTATGGGCTTAAAATTTTTCTGTAAATAGGAACTCTTAGGCAACCATCTTTACAACAATCATTTTACATTACTGAAACGTGGTTAAAATCTTTACTCACACTCTCTCTATTCACTTTGTTCTTACTCTAAAAAGAAAGCTTTTTCTCTACAGAGTTGAGATTCTATTGAGCTTCAAGTTGTTTATCTTTATCTTCACTATTTGAGTGCTACATATCTCGTCTTTATTTTCTCTTTCTTTTTGGGAGTGATTCCTAAAAGCTTTAAGAGAGGTGATTTCCCTAGAATTTGAGGCTCTTTGATGAGCCAAAGGGGGGCAATTCAAGTTTGCAACAAAAGGAGGTCAAACCATTCAAGTCCAAGTGACCTTATCCCTTGTTTTGATTGTAACTTGTTCTCTGATAATCCGATTTCCATGGTCTTGGTAGCGTTGGAAAGCTGAACGAATTTTCTACAAGTTGTATTCCACCATCAAGACCTAATTAGATCTCTATCATGAAGAAAATAAGGCTAGAAGTTAAGATAATTTTCTACTTGTTGCAAATTCAACCATAAGATCTTCAAAAGGCAGCCTCACCATTTGGTTGTCATCAAGTGGCATCAAAGCTCAGGTTTGGTCGAATTATTTAGTGTTTGTTATTCATGGAAGTCAAGCAAAGGAAGAATATATTCTATTCTAGATGCTTTGTGAAGGACATGGTGTGTAGCTTGACCGTTGATAGGAAAAGTTACATTAACATGGCCAGCACAACCTTGGTGGAGAAGTTGTCACTTCATGTTCTGGAGCATTCGAAACCATATTCACTCAATAGTCTCGAGAAAAATACTCTCACAAATGGAATTGATCCAAATTAACATCAAAGTTGTATTTTTCATGATAGTAGGTGCATACATATAGTTGTAGTCAACCAACTTTTGGCATCCAAAGACAAGGCATAACCCCCACTTTGAATGGCCTAATTTATGCCACTAATGGCCTATTTTAATTCAGCCCCTCAAGCCCCACTCAAGGAATACTAGGACAAGTTACAACTCCCACATTATTAGCTTGATTTATGACACTAAAGCCTAACTTAAATAGCCACCAAACAATTGAAGGCAGCCACCAAGACACTAATACTCGCCTACCATCTCCTCATTTATGGGTGGTTACACTTGCTTTTCAAATTAAAAGTGTAACACCCAGAACTTACATTATTTATGCACTCAATTAAATGAGGAGTTTCTTATAGCATGCAAGCTAAAGATTCCACCTCTAAGACTCTAATACTCGTGTAAACCATGGGAAAGAAAAATGGGCTAGACCATCATACAACTCTTAGTGTAGCCCACTAACAAAGTGACCAAAATTGGATCCACTCACATAACCCATTACACTTATTGAATTGAAATAAAAAAAAAAACAAAAATGTGATGCACGCCCCTTATCATCATCATGGGCCTTCTAGTTGACAAAGATAAGTCACCAACTTGGGCTCCATTCCTTCTTGACTTGCACTTGGGCTTGTGTCCATTAAAAGATCCACCATTTGATTTAAAGCTTGTTTGGCTTTCTTTGCTCTTGCCATAGGCCCACCAAGTCTTTGTAGTGCTTCTTGGTCCATGTTCCTTACTGGGCTCATATCATACCCTCCTTCTTTAAATGAATTCGACCTCGAATTCACCTCCTTCATAAACTACATGAAGAAAAAAATGAAAGTCAATCACATGAAGAAAAATGTCAACCCTTCCACCGGGGTCAAACGGAAATTGAGAGAAATCACCCAATGTAGCAAGTAGGTGACAAACATGCTCATCTTGTACAATCAACATCCCAACACATTCATAGCCAAGGTAAGGAATTTTAAAGGTAAGCACAAAGTTATACTTCCTTGAGTTGACATATATGACCAAATGTACCTTCCTAGGCTTGAACTTGGTGACAAAAGAGAAAGTACTTTGTCTTTTCAAAGACTCAAAGGCAAGTTGTACCTTATTGATATTCTCCTCATCACAAACAAAAAACGGCTCTTTTTGAGACAAAACAAGCCCCCTCAAACACATTAGTAGCATCATATGGAAGCTTAAAAAAATTCACAAGAATAGGTAGAGTAAGAAGGGGTGTAGTAGTGAACCCATCAACTAATGCCACATGCAATCCTTTTGTGCTCATAACAAACCTAAAAATGCTAACTTTATTTTGGACAAAGGAGTAAGTGGCCAAGTTAGCAAACAAGCTTTCTCTTAGAAATCCAAAACAACCTTCAAAATTGTTGTCATAAACCAAGTGAACATTAGAAAGCACAACAACACACTTCTCAAGGAATTCATTCAAGTCTTGGTTCATAATCCTCAAATCAAGTTTACAAGAATAGTTTGTATTAAACACATCATATCTTACGGTTTCAACACTTAAACTAGATTTAGGGAGATAACACAAATTAGGCATTTTAACATGCAAATTTGCAAATCTAGCAAGCATAGGAGGAAAGCATTTCCCAAATAGCCTTGCAAGCATCCTTTTGAGGAACCTTTGGAAACACATCACCAAATTCCTGCAAAAGATTTTCAACACCACTAGGCAAAGAGAATTCATTAGGAGCATTAGCATTCAAACAAAATTCCCTATAATAGAGCATGTATAGGGGCTGCCTTGAAATCAAAGCACTCTTCACCTCAATTTTTGTTGCAAGATAGCTCTCTTTACTCTCTTTTTCCTCTCTATTTTTATCACTTTTTTTCTCTTGATTCTTTTTCACTTTTAAAACATTCTCCTTTTCACTCTCTCTTTCTTTTCTGTCTTGCTCTCTTTTTTCTCTCATTTATATTTGATACTCACTAACTTGCTTTGGAGATAAGGGAGAAAGTATGACCTTTCGGTCTTGATACATGAGAGTATACTTATTTGAGAAACCATCATGGATGGCCTTCTTGTCATATTGCCAGGGCCTTCCCAAACAACAAATGGCTTGCCTCCATAGGCACCACATCACAAAGTACGCAATCTTCATATTTCCCAATTGAAAATGGGACCTCCACTTGTTTGTTCACCACCATTTCTCCTACCTCACTTTACCATTGAAGCCTATATGGTCTTGGATGTGCCTTAGTTACAAGATTTAGTATTGACACTAATCTAGTACTCACAACATTGGCACAACTTCCTCCATCAATGATTAGAGAACATACCTTTCCTTGAATTAGGCATCTAGAATGAAAGATATTCTCCCTTTGGTTTGCTTTACGATCTTTCACTTGACTCCCCATAAGCCTCCTTACCATAAGTAAATCACCATCCGGCATGAACAAATCTTCTTCTCTTTCCTCCCTACTCGAAACCTCGGATTGTGATACCACTTCACCATTCATGGTCACCATGGTTCTCTTTGTTGGACATTGGGATGCTATGTGTCCATGGCCTAGGCATTTGAAACACTTCACTTAACGGCTCCCAGAGGTTGTCTCCAATGGTTTCTTTCCATGAGAGGTGGTCACGGCCTCCTTGGTTGGTGCATCTTCCTTTTCTTGCTTGTCCTTCCAATTTGTGGATGGAAATTTGGAAGATGAAGAAGAAGAATATTTGGACTTTCTCCTCTTAATTTGTTGCTCTACCTTGATTGCTTGTTGAACCAAATCTTCAAGCTCCACATAATTTTGTAATTCCACTATGTCTTGACTATCTTGATTCAAGCCATGTAAGAATCTTGCCAAGGTAGCCTCCCTATCTTCTTGAAAATTTGACCTAAGTAAGGCCAATTCCATCTCCTTGAAATATTCATCAACGCTTTTGGTCCCTTGGGTAAACCTTTGTAATTTGTTGTGCTGTCCCGTTGATAATGATTTGGGACAAACCTCTTCCTTATGACATATTTCATCTCCTCCCAAGTGTCTATGGGCTCTCCTCCATGTCTCCTCCTTTCTTTTTGTAATTGGTCCCACCACACAAGGGCATATTCCTTGAACTCAAGGGTGGCTACTTTCACCTTCTTGCTTTCATTGTAAGAATTACAATCAGAGACTTGTTTTATTTTTAACTCCCACTCCAAGTAAGCCTCCAGATCATTCTTCCGAAGAAAGGGAGGAACTTTGATTTTGACCCCTTCAAGCGTTTCATCACGCCTCCTTCCCTTATGTCCTCCTCCTCTATGTCTTCCTCCTCTAAGCCTTCCTCTTTCACTTTCATATCCTTGATTTTTGTAACACCCCCTCCCGAGTGTAACGTACTCGAACTCAAAATGCTGAAAATATCAAGAGAATAAAACGCTGGTTGCTTTCGGAAAATAATATAATTACTTAGGTATGTTCGAAAACGCGGTTCTAAAAAAAATTTCTGCAAGCATAGGCAATTCAGACTCAAGATAAAGGAATAACTCCTTATAGCACATCAATATTCACTGTTCATAAAACATAAACATAACATAAATCCTGGTCTAATATATGACATATTACAGACTTGAAAACATAAGTTCAACGTACGTGCAGGAATAAATATAAGACTGCTACAAAATAAAAGACTCCTAAGCTGGTCGGCTAAAAGTAGCCATTCGGATACAACCCAAAGTTGGCTCCTTCAAAAGTTCCCGTCGTCCGAGTCCTCACGTGTCCGCGGGGACCTACGATCAACATCTGTACATGTGTTCCAAAAACACAACAGGTTGTCCAACATTTACAGGCAAAGGTGAGATACTCATATAATAAGTTTATCACGATAGCCACACAGGCGACAAACAGCATAAGTATCAACAGATAATTACAGTTATAAGAGCAGTTATTTATATAATACAATACAACATCTTAAACACTATCATGAGTTATAATGATGCATGAGACTTCAATATCATCTTTCTAATTCATGTACTGCGGAGATTCTAACTTCTCATCATCGAGCGATAGGCCGTAGTAACACCAGTAACACAATTGTCCTCATAAGTCGGCCTCTCAATTTAGGTCCGAACTCCAATTGTCCCAGGGTACCACGTCTCAACATATCATGAATACTCCAGTCCCTGATCGAGTTCATTCGTGTTTGGTAGCCGATTTACCATGGCACGGGGTTCCTACGCCACCGGCCACTTGTGGGATCTCGAACACAGAATGCCCCTACAGACCTAGTGGTCTTAACTGGTGGAATTCTCAACTGCGTAAGTTGTTGCTCGGTTTCAAATGGCACGTCTGTCGGGTCATGGATGTACACAGAAAGTTTTCTGTTTTCTTTTTCGTTCATTCTTTCAATTGTTGAGATATAAAGTCCACGATTCGTTTCAAAAGGACATTAAGCCTGCTCAACTCAAAAAACACAGGACACGAAGTCTGAGTGCTCAATCCACAAAGCACTAGCCCGACGTCTCGGTCACTAGGTTTGGGTTCATCTCAAAAGATCCATCATTTTTTCCTTTTGGTTTTATTTTCCCAACACAACTTTTGGAAAAAAAAACACTTTTATCGTTCTTGAAATAAAACATTTCTTGATCAAAGAGAACATTTTCCAGGAAAAACATTTTCTTGGAAACAAAAACCGTTTTCTAAGATTCCATGCCTTTTTAAAACGCTTTTCTGAAACAAAACACGTTTTGTATGACTTTCTACAAAACCACTTTTTACTTTTCAAAAAGGAAACATAACTTTCTTGAAAAGCAACACGTTTTCCAAAAACCACTTTTGGATTTCAAAACGCATTATTCAAAACTTTGATTTCGGATTTCGAGTCTTTTAATAATTATCGAGACATAGCTAGTCCTATGCTCATCCAGGATATATATATATATATATATATATATATATATATATATATATACAAAGCAGCCCAATATCACAATGATATTATGCTAAATCAAATATCCAAGTACAAACTTCATCAAGTATATAAGTCAATCATTCACAGCTACCAATCATCAACTAAAATTACTACATCTCATATAACAAGTCAAATACCATGCAGCCATCAAACTCAAATGACTACCTCCCTTTACCTCTCTAGGATGCTCAACCAAAACTCGAACGATTCTCGGTTTCGGCTCCGGTTTCGTCCGCGTCACCTAAGACAATCAAACACAATACAATTCAAAAAAAAAAAAAAATCAACATCAATATACAACATCAAAACATAAATTTTCTTCCCCCAAAAAGGTTCAAGGTTCGGCCATGAAAAGGTAAAAAGGCTAGGGATCTCATTTGGTTCCAAACATTTGGGTGGTTGGTTCATGAACTTAGTTAACACTACTACAAGTCTTAACACTCAAAAATGTGAAACAAAACTCAAGGTTTTGTCACATGAAGGTTTCGGCCATTTAGGGCAAAATAGGTTAGAAATTGATTTGGTTTTCCATCACTTGGATTCAAGGACAATAGGAAAGCTAAGGATGGAATCAAGAGTTAGAAATCAAAAATTTGATCAAAAACACTATTCACTCATGAACATAGGATTCGGCCATATTGGGGGGTTATGACTAGGATGAGAATTGAATCATGAGCTCTTGGGTTTAGGTAGAGAATGATGAAGTGAGTTCAAAGAAATTGGTTTCCCATTAAAAGGATTTTTCTACAATTTCCTATGAATTTTCAAAGATTTGGATCTCAAAATGGGTTTTCATGAAAATGGATTTTGATCATGAGATTGAGAGAGATTCAAGAAGCTAGGAGATCATAGCAGTGATCTTACCAAAGAATGGATGAAGATTGATCAAAGATTCAAGGTTTTTCTTCAAAGATTCAAGGATTTCTCAAAGATTCAATGGTGGTTTTCAAGGAGAAAGATGATGAAGTTCTTGGCTCTTCAAGGGGGGATGGGCTGCGTGAATGAGGGCTGGAGAAGGGGCTTTCCAGCCTTCTAATAAGTCACTTAAGGGAAAAATAGTCATTTTGCTTCAAGGGTAAAATGGTAAAAGGTGAAAAAGGTTAAGTTAGGGGTATTTCGGTAATTTCGCGTCCATATTTTTCCGATTGTCATGACGACTCTGGAATGCTATCCCAAGTAATTTGACATGATGTGGCATCATGACTATCCGTTGTCGGGTCCCGGTAAGTCCATATGATGCTCCGTTCTCCACCCGATTGAAGATTTCGCTCGAACGGAGGTCAGGAATTGATTTTTTTGAATTTTTTTTGAAACTCAACCAAAACGTAGAGAGTCGAATCCTAAGACTTACTGTCTCGTTCATGGGTCCATATGAGGTCTCCTGAGCATTAAAATCATACTATTAGTGTAAAAACGCAAATCAGACTCCGTTTGAGTTTTCGACTCAAAACTTAATCATAGCTTCCTACGATGTCGTTGAGCATGACTATGGTCTCGGAATATTTTATTTCCATTCCTAAGACCTCGAATAAAATATAAGTTCATAAATACTGATTAATTAGGAAAACTCGAAAATTGGGGTGTTACATTACTACCCCTCTAAATAAAATTTCGTCCTCCAAATTACGTACCTTGAAAAAGATCGGGATACTGTAATTTCATCTTGTTCTTGAGCTCCAGTTGCTTCATTCCAAACGACTTTGACTAAGGGAACTTGTTTTCCCCTGAGTTGCTTGATCCTCTTATCAACGATTCTCACAGGCGATGTCTCATAAGACAAGTTTTCTCGTAAATGTACTATATCAGGTTCGATTACATGGGACGGATCAGGAATATACTTCCGAAGTTGTGAGACATGGAAAACATTATGAATATTGGACAGAATAGGAGGTAAGGCAATTTGGTAAGCTACTGGACCAATACATCAAAGAATCTGGTAAGATCCAATGAATTTGGGAGTGAGTTTTCTGGACTTAATAGCTCTACCTACCCCAGTCATAGGTGTGACTCTCAGGAAAACGTGTTCACCTTCTTGAAACTCGAGGGGTCGTCTTCGTTTATCTGAGTAGCTCTTTTGTCTGCTCTATGCCGTCTTTATCTTTTCCCGGATTTGCTTAATCTTTTCCGTTGTTTGTTGCACAAGTTCGGGGCCCACAATCATATTCTCTCCATCCTGGTACCAACATAACGGTGTTTGGCACTTTCGTCCATACAAGGTTTCATAGGGTGCCATCCCTATGCTAGAATGATAGCTGTTGTTGTAGGTGAATTCTATAAGGGGTAACCGATCATCCCAACTTCCACCATGGTCTAGAACGTAAGCTCTCAGCAAATCTTCCAAAGATTGTATTGTCCTCTCTGTCTGTCCATCAGTCTGAGGGTGATAGGCTGAACTTAGCTTCAACTTTGTTCCTAAAGCTTGATGTAGACTTTGCCAAAAAAGTGACGTAAACTTTGGGTCTCTATCAGAGACTATGATTGAAGGCACTCCATGTAGTCCGATTACTTCTCTGATATAAAGCTTAGTTAACTTCTCCACTGAGTAGTTGATCTTAACAGGTAAGAAGTGTGCTGACTTCTTTAAACTATCAACGATCACCCAAATCGAATCAAAACTTTTAGAAGTTCTCGGTAATCCTACCATAAAATCCATTGAGATGCTCTCCCATTTCCATTCGGGTACATCCAAAGATTGAAGCATTCCTTCAGGTCGTTGATGTTCTACCTTCGCTTTCTGACAGGTCAAACATGACGCTACATACTCCACCACTTGCTTCTTCATTCCTGGCCACCAAAACTTCTGTTTCAGATTTTGGTACATTTTGGTTGATCCAGGGTGAATGCTCAGCTTGCTCTTATGTCCTTCTTACAGAATCATCTTTCTCATCTCTGGGTTACTAGGTACACAAACTCGTCCATTGCATCTCAAGATGCCATCTGTTCCCAAGCTGAACTCTGCAGCTTTTTCTTGTCCAGGTAATTCCTTTTTCTCTTAGAGGTACTCATCAGTTGCTTGTTGTTCACGGATAGTCTCCATCAATCCACTAGATACCTTGATCATTCCCAAGCAAATCTTCTCATTGTTCATTTCCATAGCTAGGTTAAGATCACGAAACTGTTCTATCAATTCTAGCTCTTTAACCATCATAGCAAAGAGGTGTAGTGTCTTCCGACTCAGAGCGTTTGCAACGACATTTGCTTTCCCAGGGTGGTACAGCAAAGTGAAGTCGTAGTCTTTAAGAAATTCCATCCAACGTCTCTGCCTCATGTTAAGTTCCTTTTGGTCGAACAGGTACTTCAAACTTTTGTGGTCATTGAAGACATCAAACTTGGATCCATACAAGTAGTGTCTCCAGATCTTCAGCGCAAAAACCACAACAGCTAACTCTAGGTCGTGCGTCGGGTAATTCCTCTCGTGAGTCTTCAACTGGCATGAAGCATACGCTACAACCTTCCGATGTTGCATAAGCACACATGCTAATCCTTGATGCGAAGCATCACAGTACACTTCATACGGTTCGCCTGGTTTAGGTAACACTAACACTGGTGAGGTTGTCAAACGTTCCTTCATCGTCTGAAAACTTTCCTCACATTTGTCAGTCCACGTAAACGGTTAGTCCTTCCTCATAAGTTGAGTTAACGACGCAACAATCTTCGAAAATCCTTCGATGAATCTTCTGTAGTAGCCAGCCAGTCCAACAAAACTGCGGATTTCGGTTATGGTCTTGGGTCTCTCCCATAGAAGTACTGCTTCTACTTTTGTAGGATCGACGGCAATTCCTTCCTTCGTAATCACGTGTCCCAAGAATTTGACTTCATCCAGCCAAAATTCGCACTTGGGTAGCTTTGCGTACAACTTCTCCTTGTGAAGGATCTGTAAAACTTGTCGGAGATGTTCCTCATGCTCCTCGAGACTTTTCGAGTAGATAAGAATATCGTTGATAAACATGACAACGAACTGATCCAGAAACTGACGAAAAATCCTGTTCATGTAGTCCATGAAGATAGCTGGCGCGTTCGTCACTCCGAAAGGCATCACGAGGTACTCATAGTGACCATAACGAGTCCTGAATGCAGTCTTAGGTACGTCCTCGTTCTTTACTCTAATCTGGTGATAACTAGATCTCAGGTCAACCTTTGAATAGACAGCAGCTCCCTAAACTTGATCCATCAAATCATCTATGCGGGGTAGAGGATACTTGTTCTTGATCGTTATCTTGTTGAGTTGACGGTAATCCACGCAGAGTCTCGAACTCCCGTCCTTCTTCTTCACCAACAACACTGGTGCTCCCCATGGGGCACACTTGGTCTCACAAACCGCTTGGACATCAAATCCTCTAGTTGAATCTTCAGCTCGGCTAACTCCGTAGGTGACATCCTATATGGAGCTATAGAGATCGGACCGGATCCTGGAACTAAGTCGATCGCAAACTTGATGTCTCTCACAGGTGGCAAACCTGGTACGTCCTCTGGAAAAAGTTCTGGAAAATCTTTCACAACCGGCACATCGCTCAAGACAACGTCCCTCTCGATTTCTAAACAGGATAGAAGCATGTATCCCTGAGCTCCTTCTTTCAAAGAAGCTCTTAATTGGTTGGAAGTTAAAAATCCAGAAACCTCAGGGTCAGAAAAAACTAAGGTTCCATATGCACAGTCTAAAAGGATATGGTTGGAAGATAACCAATCCGTGCCTAGGATCACATCCAATTGAGTCAAAGGCAAACATATTAAGTCAACAAGAAAGTTCCTATCATGGACAATAATAGGACAGTTGAAACATATTAACAGTAACAGGCTTAGCAGTTGGAGTGGTGACAATCAAATCAAAAGATAGCGAAGAAACAGACAATTCTAATTGTCTCACACAATTCAAAGCGATGAACGAATGTGTCGCACCCGAGTCAAATAGTACAGTTAGGAGATTACCAGCTATGATGCAACTACCTTGTATGAGATCATCAGATTTGGAGGCATCAGCACCACTCATGGTATACACCCTTCCCCTCACTGTTGGTCTAGCAGTCCGCATGTTGTTAACAGTCGGCTCGGGCTTTGGTGTAGGGCATTCCCTCGCGAAATGTCCTATCTCTCCTCATTGGAAACATAGAACTCCTTTCAGCTTGTAGCTCTCAGGTGGGTGTTCGAGTTGCCCACACTTGAAACATCTCTGGGCTCGGCCTTGGTTCTAGTCATTTCCACTCCCACCACCATAAGCAGAAGCGACAGGACGATAAGATTGTTGTTTCTGACCATTCCCTTGGGGTCAGAAATATGGCTTCTTCTGGGACTGCTTCCCTTTCTGGTTCTGGTACTGGTTTGGGTTCCTTGACCTAGACGGTCCTCCTGTAGTACTCTTGTTCTCCCTTCCGCTTCTCATCTTTTCTACTTTCCTGCACTTCTCCACCAAAGCTTGAAAGGTACGGATCTCCAGTGGTAGTACTGACTCCTTGATCTCGAAGCGCAGACCTCCTTCAAACCTCTCGCATTTCCAGTCCTCATCAGGTTGGGCTTGGAAAAAGCGGAAATACTTGGCGAGTGATTCAAACTTCATCGCGTATTCAGTCATGTCCCTCTGCTGCAGCTTTAGAAATTCTTGCTCTTTCTCGGTTCTGGCACTCTGGGGAAAGTACTTGTCCAAGAACTTGGTGCGAAATACTCCCCAAGTGATCTCTTGGTTGTTGGCTTCCAGCAGTTGTCTGGTTCCTCCCCACCAATACTCTGCATCACCCAGAAACAGGAATGTGGCATAGTTCACTTTTACTCCCTCGGGGCAGTGCAGAACAACAAAAATCTTCTCTATCTCTTGCAGCCACAGGTCAGCCTTTTTCGGGTCACAGTCCCCGTGAAACTGCGGAGGATCATGACGCTGAAAATCGACTAACCCTCTAGCACCAGCAGCCAGATCAGCTCTCTGTTGATTTTGTTGATTCTTTTGAGCCATCGTAGCTGTCTGTTGAGCAACAACAGCCGCCATATCAGCCATGGCTTGGATAGCCTGATTCATATTGTTGTCATCAGCATTGTTGTCAGCCGTGCCGCGACCTCCACCACGACCACCTCTAAGATTCATGTTTCCCTAAAGGCAAACCAAACATACCTTAATAAGGAAACATAAACTCGTGCGTTAAGTGCTAGTGTGTCTAAAACTAGTGTGTCAACAAACATTGCTTCAACAAGGAAACAATTCAAACCAAGTTCACATAGAGATCACATAACACAAACACAATAGACTCACTTCCCAAGGATTCCCGAAAGACTCGACCAGCTCTGATACCACTAATGTACCACCCCCTCCCGGGTGCTACGTACTCGAACTCAAAATGCGGAAAATATCAAGAGAATAAAATGCTGGTTGCTTTCAGAAAATAATATAATTACGTAGCTACGTTCGAAAACGCGGTTCTAAAAAAAATTTCTGCAAGCCTAGGCAATTCAGACTCAAGATAAAGGAATAACTCCTTACAGCACATCAGTATTCACTGTTCATAAAACATAAACATAACATAAATCCTGGTCTAATATATGACATATTACAGACTTGAAAACATAAGTTCAATGTATGTGCAGCAATAAATATAAGACTGCTACAAAAAAAAAAAAAGACTCCTAAGCTGGTTGGCTAAAAGTAGCCATTGGGATACAACCCAAAGTTGGCTCCTTCAAAAGTTCCCGTCGTCGGAGTCCTCGTGTGTCCGCGGGGACCTACGATCAACATCGGTACATGTGTTCCAAAAACATAACAGGGTGTGCAACATGTACAGGCAAAGGTGAGATACTCATATAATAAGTTTATCACGATAGCCGCACAGGCGACAAACAGCATAAGTATTAACAGATAATTACAGTTATAAGAGCAGTTATTTGTATAATAGAATACAACATCTCAAACACTTTCATGAGTTATAATGATGCATGAGACTTCAATATCATCTTTCTAGTTCATTCTTTCAATTTTCGAGACATAAAGTCCTCGACTCGGTTCAAAAGGACATTAAGCACGCTCAACTCAAAAAACACAGGACACGAAGTCCGAGTGCTCAATCCACAAAACACTAGCCCGACGTCTCGGTCACAAGGTTTGGGTTCATCTCAAAAGAACCATCATTTTTTCCTTTTGGTTTTATTTTCTCACCACAACTTTTGGAACACAAAACACTTTAATTGTTCTTGAAATAAAACATTTCTTGATCAAAGAGAACATTTTCCGGGAAAAACACTTTCTTGGAAACAAAAACCGTTTTCTATGATTCCACGCTTTTTTAAAACGCTTTTCTGTAACACCCCGATTTTTGAGTTTTTCTTTTAATTAGTATTTAAAAACTTATATTTTATTCGAGGTCTTAGAAAGGGATATAAAATATTCCGAGACCATAGTCATGCTCAGCGATATCGTAGGAAGCTACGATTAAGTTTTGAGTCGAAAACTCAAACAGAGCCCGGTCTGCGTTTTTACATTGACAACATGATTTTACTGCTCAGAAGACCTCAGATGGACCCGTGAACAAGACAGTAAGTCTTAGAATTCGATTCTCTACGTTTTGGTTAAATTTCGCAAAAATTTCAAAAAAATCACTTCCTGACCTCCGTTCGAGTGAAATCTTCAATCGGGTGGAGAACGGAGCCGCATATGGACTTACCAGGACTCGACAACGGATAATCTTGATATCACATTATGTCAACTCACTTGGGAGAGCATGCCAGAGTCATCATGACGATCGGGAATTTCGGGACGCGAAATTACTAAAATACCCCTAACTTAAACCTTTTCGCCTTTTACCATTTTACCCTTTGAACCAAATGACCTTTTTACCCTTAATTAACTCTTTAGAAGGCTGGAACAGCATCCTCCAGCCCCATTATCACGCAGCTAGCCCTCCCAAAACAAGAACTCCATTGTTGTTCTTGAAGAAAAATCCTTTCCTCCTTGAAAACCTTGATCCACTTGTTGAAATCACTTGATTTCTTGACCAATCTTCCTCCATTTTAAGGTAAGATCACTTCTATGGTCTCATATCTTCTTGAATCTCTTTCAATATCAAGATCAAACCTCCATTTTCATGAAACTCATTCTTAGATCCAAAACTTTGAAAATCCATAGGAAATTGCAGGAAAATCCTTTGGAGGTGAAACCAAGTTCTTTGAACTCACCTCATCACCCTCTATCTAAACCCAAGAGCTCATGATCCAAGTCTCATCCTAGCTCTAAAACCCCAAAGTGGCCGAAACCTAAGAGTGATGATGAATAGTGTTTTTCATCAAATTTTTGATTTCTAACTCTTGATTTCATCCTTAGCTTTCCTAGTGTCCTTGAATCCAAGTGATGGAAAACCAAATCAATTCCTAGCCTAGATTGCCCTATATGGCCGAGAGCTTCATGGGGAAAATCCATGAGTGTTGTTTCACATTTTTGAGTCATAGGACTTGAAATGGTGTTAACTAATTTCATGAACCAACCATCCAAAAGTTTGGAACCAAATGAGATCCTTAACCCTTTTTAACTTTTATGGCCGAACCCTATACCTTTTAGGGGAAGGAAAATTTGTGTTCTTATGTTATAGATTGATGTTGATTTGTTGTTTGAATTGAATTGTGTTTGATTGTTTTAGGCGACGCGAACAGAACCGGAGCCGGAGCCGAGAACAGATCGAGTTTGCATTGAACTTCCTTTGTGAGGTAAAGGGAGGTAGTCATTTAAGTTTGAGTAGCTTCATAGTGCATGTTTGATATATGTGTTATGATGTCTTGAGTGATGATTTAGAGATGAGTTTGAATGATGTATATGTATACTTATATCCTGGATTGATTGGATGTTAAGTGTTGTGCATAATTGCTATTCGATATAACTGTGGCATGGATGCCTTGAGTGATATCATTGTGATATTGAACTTTTGATATATATCTGTACATATATTTATATCCTGGATGAGCATAGGACTGGCTATGTCTCGATAATTGTTAGAAGACTCGAAATCCTAAATCTATGTTTTGAAAATCGTGTTTGAAATTAAAAAGTGATTTTTGGAAAACGTGTTGCTTTTCAAAAAAAGTGAAGTTTCCTTTTTGAAAAGTTTGTTCCTTGAAATTAAAAAGTGGTTTTGTGAAAAGTCGTGCAAAACGTATTTTATTCCGGTAAAGCGTTTTAAAAAGACGTGAAACCTTAGAAAACGGTTTTTGTTTTTAAGAAAGGTGTTTTTCACGGAAAACCGTTCTCTTGATCAAAAAGGATGTTTTGTTTCAAGAAAACTAAATTATGTTTTGTTTTCCAAGGTGTTTTGGGAAAATGAAACCAAAAGAAAAATGATGAACATTTGAGACAAACCCGAACCTAGTGGCCGAGACGTCGGGGCTAGTGTTTTGCGGATTGAGCACTCGGACTTTGTGTCCTGTGTTTTTGATTTGAGTGGGCTTAATGCCTTTTTCAAACGAGTCGTGTACTTTATGTCTCGACGTTTGAAAGAATGAACGCAAAGAAAACAGAAAACTTTCTGTGTACATGCATGAACCGGCAGACATGCCATTTGAAACCGAGCTACAACTCTAGTAGTTGAGAATTTAATCAGTCAAGACCACAAGGTCGATTTTCGGCGTCATGATCCTCCGCAGTTTCACGACGACTGTGACTCGGAAAAGGCTAACCTGTGGCTGCAAGAGATAGAGAAGATTTTTGCTGTTCTGCACTGCCCCGAGGAAGTGAAGGTGGACTATGCCACATTCCTATTCCTGGGTGACGCAGAGTATTGGTGGGGAGAAAACAGACAATTGCTGGAAGCCAACAACCAAGAGATCACTTGGGGAGTAGTTCGCACCAAGTTTCTGGACAAGTACTTTCCCCAAAGTGCCAGAACGGAGAAAGATCAAGAATTTCTGAAGCTGCAGCAAAGGGATATGACTGTCGGGGAATATGCGGCGAAGTTTGAATCACTCGCCAAATATTTCCGCTTTTTCCAAGCCCAACCTGACGAGGACTGTAAATGCGAGAGGTTCGAAGGCGGTCTGCGCTTCGAGATCAAGGAGTCGGTGTTGCCACTAGAGATCCGTACCTTCCAAGCTCTGGTGGAGAAGTGCAGAAAAGTGGAAAAGATGAGAAGCGGAAGGGAGAACAAGGGTACTGCAGGAGGACCGTCTAGGTCAAGGAACCCGAACCAGTACTAGCAACAGAAAGGGAAGCAGTCTCAGAAGAAGCCGTATTCTCGACCTCAAGGGAATGGTCAGACACAGCAACCTTATTGTTCTGTCGATTCTACTTACAGTGAAGGGAATGGAAATGAGCAGAACCAACGCCAAATCCGGAGATATGTCAAATGTGGGAAACACGGACATCAAGCTAACAACTGCGAGGTTAAAGGAGTTCTATGTTTCCGATGCGGGAAGATAGGACATTTCATGAGGGAGTGCCCTACACCAAAAACCAAGCCGACTGTCAACAATGTTCGAACTGCTAGACCCACAGCGAGGGGAAGGGTTTATACCATGAGTGGCGTTGATGCTTCCAAATCTGATGATCGCATACAAGGTAGTTGCATCATAGCTAGTAATCTCCTAATTGTACTATTCGATTCGGGTGCAACACATTCGTTTATCTCTTTGAATTGTGTGAGACAATTAGAGTTGCCTGTTTCTTCGCTGTCTTTTGATTTGATTGTCACAACTCCAACTGCTATGCCTGTTACTGTTAATACAGTATGTTTGAATTGTCCTATTATTTTTCATGATAGGAACTTTCTTGTTGACTTAATATGTTTGCCTTTGACTCAATTGGATGTGATCCTAGGCATGGATTGGTTATCTTCCAACCATATCCTTTTAGACTGTGCACATAGAACCTTAGTTTTTCCTGACCCTGAGATTTCTGGATTTATAACTGCCAACCAAGTAAGAGCTTCTTTGAAAGAAGGAGATCAGGGATACATGCTTCTATCCTGTTTAGAAATCAAGAGGGACATTGTCTTGAGCGATGTGCCGGTTGTCAAAGATTTTCTGGAAGTTTTTCCAGAGGACGTACTAGGTTTGCCACCTGTGAGGGACATCGAGTTTGCGATCGACTTAGTTCCAGGATTCGGTCCGATCTCTATAGCTCCTTATAGGATGTCACTTACGGAGTTAGCCGAGCTGAAGACTCAACTAGAGGATCTGATGTCCAAGCGGTTTGTGAGGCCAAGTGTATCCCTGTAGGGAGCACCAGTGTTGTTGGTGAAGAAGAAGGACGGGAGTTCAAGACTCTGTGTTGATTATCGTCAACTCAATAAGATAACGATCAAGAACAAGTACCCTCTACCCCGCATAGATGACTTGATGGATCAACTTCAAGGAGCCGCTGTCTTTTCAAAGATAGATCTGAGATCCGGTTATCACTAGATCAGAGTAAAGAACGAGGACGTACCCAAGACTGCTTTCAGGGCTCGTTATGGTCACTATGAGTACCTCGTGATGCCTTTCGGAGTGATGAACGCGCCTGCTATCTTCACGGACTATATGAATAGGATTTTTCGTCCGTTTTTTGGATCAGTTTGTCGTCGTGTTTGTAGACGATATTCTCATCTACTTGAAAAGTTCTGAGGAGCATAAGGAACATCTACGACAAGTTTTACAAATCCTTCACAAGGAGAAGTTGTACGCAAAGCTACCCAAGTGCGAATTTTGGCTGGATGAAGTCAAATTCTTAGGACATGTGATTTCGAAGGAAGGAATTGTCATCGATCCTACGAAAGTAGAAGCAGTACTTCTGTGGGAGAGACCCAAGACTGTGACAGAAATCCGCAGTTTCATTGGACTAGCTGGTTATTACAAAAGGTTCATCGAAGGATTTTCGAAGATTGTTGCGCCATTGACTCAACTTACGAGGAAGGACCAACCGTTTATGTGGACTAACAAATGTGAGGAGAGTTTTCAGATAATGAAGGAACGTTTGACAACCTCACCAGTGTTAGTATTACCTAAACCGTACGAAGTGTACTGTGATGCCTCGCATCAAGGTTTAGGATGTGTGCTTATGCAACATCGGAAGGCTGTAGCGTATGCTTCACGCCAGTTGAAGATTCATGAGAGGAATTACCCGACGCACGACCTTGAGTTAGCTGCTGTGGTTTTTGCCCTGAAGGTCTGGAGACACTACTTATATGGATCTAAGTTCTATGTCTTCAGTGACCACAAAAGTTTGAAGTACCTGTTCGATTAGAAGGAACTTAACATGAGGCAGAGACGTTGGATGGAGTTTCTTAAAGACTATGACTTCACTTTGCTGTACCACCCTGGGTAAGCAAATGTTGTTGCAGACGCTCTGAGTCGGAAGACCTTGCACATCTCTGCAATGATGGTTAAAGAGCTAGAATTGATAGAATAGTTTCGTGATCTCAATCTAGCTGTGGAAGTGAACAATGAGAAGATTTGTTTGGGAATGATCAAGGTATCTAGTGGATTGATGGAGATGATCCGCGAACAACAAGTAACTGATGAGTACCTCCAAGAGAAAAAGGAGTTACTGGGACAAGAAAAAGCTTTAGAGTTCAGTATGGGAACTGATGGTATCTTGAGATGCAATGGACGAGTTTGTGTGCGTAGCAACCCAGAGATGAGGAAAATGATTCTAGAGGAAGGACACAAGAGCAAGCTGAGTATTCACCCTGGATCGACCAAAATGTACCAAGATCTGAAACAAAAGTTTTGGTGGCCAGGAATGAAGAAGCAAGTGGCTGAGTATGTAGCGTCATGTTTGACCTGTCAGAAAGCGAAGGTAGAACATCAACGACCTGGAGGGATGCTTCAATCCTTGGATGTACCCGAATGGAAATGGGAGAGCATTTCAATGGATTTTGTGGTAGGATTACCGAGAACTTCCAAGAGTTTTGATTCAATTTGGGTGATCGTTGATAGGTTAACGAAGTCAGCACACTTCTTACCTGTTAAGATCAACTACTTAGTGGAGAAGTTAACTGAGCTGTATATCAGAGAAGTAATCCGACTACATGGAGTGCCTTCAAGCATAGTCTTTGATAGAGACCCAAAGTTTACGCCGCGTTTTTGGCAAAGTCTACATCAAGCTTTAGGGACAAGGTTGAGGCTAAGTTCAGCCTATCACCCTCAGACCGATGGATAGACAGAGAGAACGATACAGTCGTTGGAAGATCTGCTGAGAGCTTGTGTTCTAGGCCATGTTGGAAGTTTGGATGATCTGTTGCCTCTTAAAGAATTCACCTACAACAACAACTACCATTCTAGTATAGGGATGGCACCCTACGAAGCCTTATATGGACGAAAGTGCCAGACACCATTGTGTTGGTACCAGGATGGAGAGAATATGATCGTAGGCCCAGAACTTGTGCAACAAACAACGGAAAAGATTAAACTGATCCGGGAAAAGATGAAAATGGCACAGAGCAGGCAGAAAAGCTACTCAGATAAATGAAGACGAACCCTCGAGTTTCAAGAAGGTGAACACGTGTTCCTGAGAGTCACATCTACGACTGGGGTAGGTAGAGCGATTAAGTCCAGAAAACTCACTCCCAAATTCATTGGACCGTGCCAGATTCTTCGGCGTATTGGTCCAGTAGTTTACCAGATTGCTTTACCACCTTTTCTGTCCAACATTCATAATGTTTTCCATGTCTCACAGCTTCGGAAGTATATTCCTGATCCGTCTCATGTAATCGAACTTGATATAGTACATTTACGAGAAAAATTGTCTTATGAGACATCGCCTGTGCGAATCGTTGATAAGAGGATCAAGCAACTCAGGGGAAAACAAGTTCCCTTAGTCAAAGTCGTTTGGAACGAAGCAACTGGAGATGCAACATGGGAGCTCGAGGACAAGATGAAGTTACAGTATCCTGATCTTTTTCAAGGTACGTAATTTCGAGGACGAATTTTTTTTTTAGAGGGGTGGTAATGTAACACCCCGATTTTCGAGTTTTTCTTTTAATCAGTATTTATGAACTTATATTTTATTCGAGGTCTTAGAAAGGGATATAAAATATTCCGAGACCATAGTCATGCTCAGCGATATCGTAGGAAGCTACGATTAAGTTTTGAGTCGAAAACTCAAACGGAGCCCGATCTGCGTTTTTATACTGACAGTATGATTTTACTGCTCAGAAGACCTCAGATGGACCCGTGAACGAGACAATAAGTCTCAGAATTCGATTCTCTACGTTTTAGTTAAATTTCGCAAAAATTTCAAAAAAATCACTTCCTGACCTCCGTTCGAGTGAAATCTTCAATCGGGTGGAGAACGGAGCCGCGTATGGACTTACCAGGACCCGACAACGGATAATCTTGATATCACATCATGTCAACTCACTTGGGAGAGCATGGCAGAGTCGTCATGACGATCGGGAATTTCGGGACGCGAAATTACCAAAATACCCTTAACTTAAGTCTTTTCACCTTTTACCATTTTACCCTTTGAACCAAATGACCTTTTTACCCTTAATGAACTCTTTAGAAGGCTGGAACAGCCTCCTCCAGCCCCATTATCACGCAACCAGCCCTCCCAAAACAAGAACTCCATTGTTGTTCTTGAAGAAAAATCCTTTCCTCCTTGAAAACCTTGATCCACTTGTTGAAATCACTTGATTTCTTGACCAATCTTCCTCCATTTTAAGGTAAAATCACTTCTATGGTCTCATATCTTCTTGAATCTCTTTCAATATCAAGATCAAAACTCCATTTTCATGAAACTCATTCTTAGATCCAAAACTTTGAAAATCCATAGGAAATTGTAGGAAAATCCTTTGGATGTGAAACCAAGTTATTTGAATTCACCTCATCACCCTCTATCTAAACCCAAGATCTCATGATCCAAGTCTCATCCTAGCTCTAAAATCCCAAAATGGCCGAACCCTAGTAGTGGTGATGAATAGTGTTTTTGTTCAAATTTTTGATTTCTAACTCTTGATTCCATCCTTAGCTTTCCTAGTGTCCTTGAATCCAAGTGATGGAAAACCAAATCAATTCCTAGCCTAGATTGCCCTATATGGCCGAGAGCTTCATGAGGAAAATCCATGAGTGTTGTTTCACATTTTTGAGTCATAGGACTTGAAATGGTGTTAACTAAGTTCATGAACCAACCATCCAAAAGTTTGGAACCAAATGAGATCCTTAACCCTTTTTACCTTTTATGGCCAAACCCTATACCTTTTAGGGGAAGGAAAATTTGTGTTCTTATGTTATAGATTGATGTTGATTTGTTGTTTGAATTGAATTGTGTTTGATTGTTTTAGGCGACGCGAACGGAACCGGAGCCGAAGCCGAGAACCGATCGAGTTTGCATTGAACTTCCTTTGTGAGGTAAAGGGAGGTAGTCATTTAAGTTTGAGTAGCTTCATAGTGCATGTTTGATATATGTGTTATGATGTCTTGAGTGATGATTTAGAGATGAGTTTGAATGATGTATATGTATACTTATATCCTGGATTGATTGGATGTTAAGTGTTGTGCATAATTGCTATTCGATATAACTGTGGCATGGATGCAAAGAGTGATATCATTGTGATATTGAACTGTTGATATAGATCTATACATATATTTATATCCTGGATGAGCATAGGACTGGCTATGTCTCGATAATTGTAAAAAGACTCGAAATCCTAAATCTATTGTTTGAAATTAAAAAGGGTTTTTGGAAAACGTGTTGCTTTTCAAAAAAAGTTAAGTTTCCTTTTTGAAAAGTGTGTTCCTTGAAATTAAAAAGTGGTTTTGTGAAAAGTCGTGCAAAACGTATTTTATTCCTGTAAAGCGTTTTAAAAAGACGTGAAACCTTAGAAAACGGTTTTTGTTTTTAAGAAAGGTGTTTTTCACGGAAAACCGTTCTCTTGATCAAAAAGGATGTTTTGTTTCAAGAAAACCAAATTATGTTTTGTTTTCCAAGGTGTTTTGGGAAAATGAAACCAAAAGAAAAAATGATGAACATTTGAGACGAACCCGAACCTAGTGGCCGAGACGTCGGGGCTAGTGTTTTGCGGATTGAGCACTCGGACTTCGTGTCCTGTGTTTTTGATTTGAGTGGGCTTAATGCCTTTTTGAAACGAGTCGTGTACTTTATGTCTCGACGTTTGAAAGAATGAACGCAAAGAAAACAGAAAACTTTCTGTGTACATGCATGAACCGACAGACGTGCCATTTGAAACCGAGCTACAACTCTAGTAGTTGAGAATTTAATCAGTCAAGACTACTAGGTCTATAGGGGCATTCTGTGGTCGAGATCCCACAGGTTGCCGGTGGCATAGCAACCCCGTGCCGTGGTAAATCGGCTGCCAAACACGAATGAACTCGATCTGAGACTGGCGTATTCAGGATATGGTTATGACGTGGTACCCTGGAACAATTGGAGTTCGGACCTAAATAGAGAGGCCGACTCATGAGAACAATTGTGTTACGGGTGTTACTACGGCCTATCGCTCGATGTTGGAAAGTTAGAATCTCTGGAGTACATGAATTAGAAAGATGATATTGAAGTCTTATGCATTATTATAACAGATGATAGTGTTTGGGATGTCGTACTGTATTATATAAATAACTGTTCATATAACTGTATTTATCTATTGATGTTTTTACTGCTGTCTATCGCTTTTGCGGCTATCGTGATAACTTTATATGAGTATCTCACCTTTGCCTGTACATGTTGGACACCTTGTTGTATTTTTGGAACACATGTACAGATGTTGATCATAGGTCCCCGCGGAGACGTGAGGACTCGGATGACGGAGTGTCCAGATGAAGTTGACGTTGGGTTGTACCCGAATGGCTACTTCTAGCCGACCAGCTTAGGGGTCTTTTGTTTTGAGTAGTCTTATATTATATAACTACACACATGTTGAATTATTTCTAAGTCTGTAACATGTTATACATTAGACCAGGTTTTACGTTATGTTTATGTTTTTATGAACAGTGAATATCGATGTGTGATGTGAAATTTATTTCTTCGTCTTGAGTTGTTTGCCTATGCATGCAGAAAATTTTTAGAACCGCGTTTTCGAACGTAGCTACTTAATTAAAGTATTTTCCGAAAGCAACCAGCATTTTATTTTCTTATTTTATTCCGCATTAGAGTCCGTGTACGTAGCACCCGCGAGGGGGTGTTACATTTTCTGAAACAAAACTTGTTTTGCACGAATTTTCACAAAACCACTTTTTACTTTTCAAAAGAACAACTTTTCAAAAAGGAAACATAACTTTCTTGAAAAGCAACACGTTTTCCAGAAACCCCTTTTGGATTTCAAAACGCGTTACTCAAAACTTTGATTTCGGATTTCGAGTCTTTTAATAATTATGGAGACATAGCTAGTCTATATATATATATATATATATATATATATATATATATATATATATATATATATATATATATAACAAAGCAGCCCAATATCACAATAATATTCCTCAAAGGCATCCATGCCACAATGCTAAATCAAATATCCAAGTACAAACTTCATCAAGTATATAAGTCAATCATTCACAACTACCAATCATCAACTAACATTACTACATCTCATATAACAAGTCAAATATACCATGCAACCATCAAACTCAAATGACTACCTCCCTTTACCTCTCTAGGATGCTCAACCAAAACTCGAACGATTCTCGGTTCCGGCTCCGGTTTCGTCCGCGTCACCTAAGACAATCAAACACAATACAATTCAAACAAAAAATCAACATCAATATACAACATCAAAACATAAATTTTATTCCCCCAAAAAGGTTCAAGGTTCGGCCATGAAAAGGTAAAAAGGCTAGGGATCTCATTTGGTTCCAAACTTTTGGGTGGTTGGTTCATGAACTTAGTTAACACTACTACAAGTCTTAACACTCAGAAATGTGAAACAAAACTCAAGGTTTTGTCACATGAAGGTTTCGGCCATTTAGGGAAAAAGAGGTTAGAAATTGATTTGGTTTTCCATCACTTGGATTCAAGGACAATAGGAAAGCTAAGGTGGAATCAACAGTTAGAAATAAAAAATTTGATCAAAAACACTATTCACTCATGAACATAGGGTTCGTCCATATTGGGGGTTATGAGCTAGGATGAGAATTGAATCATGAGCTCTTGGGTTTAGGTAGAGAATGATGAAGTGAGTTCAAAGAAATTGGTTTCCCATTAAAAGGATTTTTCTACAATTTCCTATGAATTTTCAAAGATTTGGATCTCAAAATGGGTTTTCATGAAAATGGATTTTGATTGTGAGATTGAGAAAGATTCAAGAAGCTAGGAGTTCATATAAGTGATCTTACCTAATAATGGATGAAGATTGATCAAAGATTCAACGTTCTTCTTCAAAGATTCATGGATTTATCAAGGATTCAATGGTGGTTTTCAAGGAGGAAGAAGATGAAGTTCTTGGCTCTTCAATGGGGGGCTAGGCTGCTTGAATGAGGGCTAGAGAAGGGGCTGTCCAGCCTTCTAATAAGTCACTTAAGGAAAAAATAGTCATTTTGCTTCAAGGGTAAAATGGTAAAAGGTGAAAAAGGTTAAGTTAGGGGTATTTCGGTAATTTTGCGTCCATATTTTTTTGATCATCATGACGACTCTGGCATGCTTTCCCAAGTGATTTGACATGATGTGGCATCAAGACTATCCATTGTCGGGTCCCGATAAGTCCATATGCGGCTCCGTTCTCAACCCGATTGAAGATTTCGCTCTAATGGAGGTCAGGAAGTGATTTTTTTGAAATTTAACCAAAACGTAGAGAATCGAATTCTAAGACTTATTGTCTCGTTCACAGGTCCATCTAAGATCTCTTGAGCAGTAAAATCATACTATGAGTGTAAAAACACAGACCGGACTCCGTTTGAGTTTTCGACTCAACTTAATCGTAGCTTCCTATGATGTCGTTGAGCATGACTATGGTCTCGGAATATTTTATTTCCATTCCTAAGATCTCGAATAAAATATAAGTTCATAAATACTGATTAATTAGGAAAACTCGAAAATCGGGGTGTTACAATTTTGAAGGTTGGCAAGTTGTTGATCATAGTTGGCTTGCATTGTCTCCATTTGCCTTTGAAGGGCTTGCATTTGAGTAGTCATTCGTGCAAGAATAACCGCGGACCTTGGTGAAGGTGGTGGACTATCTCCAATGTTTGCCATGATTTGAGTAGAAGAATTTATGTGTTTCCTGACTACACTCCCTCACTTGTCACACAAATGAATTTCACTATTTGGCTTTTTTTTTCACTCAAGATGTAATTTTGCACTCTTGCCTTTTTCCTCTCAAATGTTCTCCTTTAGTTCTTAGAGGAATCAAACACAACACAAAAATACCAAAATTCAAGTAACAAAAATCACAAAACTTACCAAAACAAGGAAAAACAAAGAAAAAGGCTAGAAGAAAAGGTTTCGAAAAAAGAAACAAAGGAAGAAGGGAAAATATTTTCAAGACACAAATTGCTCAATTGAACTTTTCTCTTCTCTTTTGATCAAACAACTTTGCACTATATATATATATATATATATATATATATATATATATATATATATATATATATGTATACTTGATGAAGAGAATCACCCTTGAAAACTTTGTTTTTGGAGCAATAAACAACAACCATGAAATTTTCCCTTCAAGACTAGAATCAAAGTAATTTTTTTTTTAGTTTTGGGAAGAAAGGGTAGAAGATGAAAAACAAAGACAGATTCAAGAACACAAATACAAATTCAACCAAAGCCAAAGATTTGATACCACTTGATGACAACCAAGTTAGTGGGTTGCCTTGTTGATGATCTTAGGTTGAATTATCTAACACAATTAGGATAACTTCCAATGAAACTTAGAGAAACAAGTAGTGTTCAATTCAATAAAAGAAGAAAATGAGAAAATAGATGATGATTGGAATGGGGAAGAGGCGCCACAAATCCAAGGGGATTTGATAAGCCTAGTGAAGATCGCCACAAAAGTCTTGGACTCTTGATAAGATCAAAGGGGGTTGGCTCAATGAAGAACCTATGAGAGACTATGCACTCTCCAAATGGACTTAGCCAAATTCACAACAACCAAAAGTGCCTTTCATTCATCAACTTCGACTTACATATAGAGTAGGGTGATTGCATGAAGATGCAAACAAAAAGTCATCATAAAGTGAACTAACCCCCTCATAAAAATAGAAAATAACCCACTAAAGCTAATAAAAGAAAAATGAAACCATAACCACCAAATAAAAAATCACTAATGAGTGGCTATTAACTTCATAACCATCACATAATGGCTCTCCAATAAGTGGCCAAGATTCCATAACCTCCCAAGGAGTTAACAAGGCATGCAAGCCAAAAGTTAACCTAGTTTCTTGTCATAAAATTTGACCCCCCATGATACAATAGCCAAATAACATAATGAAATAAAAACTAAATACAAGCCTAAAACAAAATGGGTCAAATCCGTCCAAAATTTTGTGCTTAACTTCTAGCCCTATTTTATTCATGATAGAGATCGAATTAGGTTTTGATGGTAGCAATACAACTTGTAGAAAATTCGCTTAGCTTTCCAACGCCACCAAGAACACGGAAATCAGATTATCAGAGAACAAGTTACAATCAAAACAAGGCATAAGGTCACTTGGACTTGAATGGTTTGACCTCCTCTTGTTGCAAACTTGAATTGCCCCCCTTTGGGTCATATCACTCTTGCACAAAGGGAGATGATATTCTGATATTTGTGTGGAGGGTGCTCTTCTCTTATAAAGGTTTCTAGCTGAACTTGATTTAAAAGTTAGTTCTTGAGTGAAAAACCTAGGTGTTTGACCTTGGGGATTAGACATAGGCCACCAGGGTTGGTTTGTGGCTGAACCAAGGTAAATTTGGGGGTCCTCTTGTTCTCTACCTTTACTTATCCCCACGTTGCATCTCCAGACGCTTCATTTCAAACAACCTTGACTAAGAAAATTTGTTTGCCCCTGAGTTGCTTGATCCTCTTATCATCGATTCGTACAGGTGATGTCTCATAAGACAAGTTTTCTCGCAATTGTACTACATCGGGTTCAATTACATGGGAAGGATCAAGAATATACTTCCTGAGTTGTGAGACATGGAAAACATTATGAATATTGGAGAGAAAAGGTGGTAATGCAATCTGGTAAGCTACTGGACCAGTGCAACGAGGAATTTGGTACGGTCTAATGAATTTGGGAGTGAGTTTTTTGGAATTTATAGCTCTACCTACCCCAGTCGTGGGTGTGACTCTCAGGAACACGTGTTCACCCTTTTGAAACTCGAGAGGTCACCTCCGTCTATCAGAGTAGCTCTTCTGTCTGCTTTGTGCCGTTTTCATCTTTTCACGGATTTGCTTAACCTTTTCCGTAGTCTGTTGCACAAGTTCGGGGCCCAAAATCACACACTCTCCATCCTGGTACCAACACAACAGTGTCTAACACTTTCATCCATACAGAGCCTCCTAGGGTGCCATCCTTATACTAGAATGAAAACTGTTGTTGTATGTGAACTCGATAAGAGACAGAAGATCTTCCTAGCTTCCACTATGGTCTAGAAATCAAGCCCAGTAAATCTTCCAAAGATTTTATCATTCTCTCTGTTTGTCCATCAGTTTGAGGGTGGTAAGCTGAACTCAGTCTCAACTTGGTTCCTAACGCTTGATGCAGACTTTGCCAAAAACGTGAAGTAAACTTTGGGTCTCTATCTGAAACGATACTCAAGGTACCCCATGTAGTTTGATCACTTCTCTGATATACAGCTCGGTTAACTTTTCCACTGTGTAGTTGATCTTGACAGGTAAGAAGTGTGCCAACTTTGTTAGCCTATTAATGATCACCCAAATTGAATCAAAACTCTTAGAAGTCCTCGGTAAACCTACCACAAAATTCATTGAGATGCTCTCCCATTTCCATTCGGGTACATTGTTGCTATAAAAATGGTTGATGTGCTTGTGCAAGTATACACAATCGTTTAACAAGTAATAAAGTGTAAGAGAGATCGTTCCCATGAGGATTATATGGTGAATCAAGTACCAAGTTTGAATTAATGGTTCTATTAATCAAGATGAACAAAGAGTAACAAATAATTTATATTTGTGTATCCAGGACAGTTTTGGGAAATAAATGCTAGAGCAATAAAAACGGATTTGTTAACAGAATGAGTAAAACAGCTACGGGGAAGTGTCCCTTGCAACTTCATTCTAGTTCAGTTATGCGTTTGCAATGCAACAGCAATTTGGCTCTAGGAAATGAAAGTTTGTTTTCCAACAGTTCTGAGATGAACTTCACTAAACGTCTCCTATTCCTAGGTCCATATTAGTTACATTCACGCCTCACTTAAGCTCGTTCCAGCTAGCCTAAGAATTAGAATGTTCATTCCTGAATCACTCTTCATCATAATTTTCCAATTAATGATTTTACTTTTATCTATAAAAAAGTTCTGTTACACTTAGGTTTTCCAAGCAGTCGTGAGCTCAAGTTCTAACTAAGGTGATCAAGCTCAATTAAAACACAACCAAATCAGATTTATAGAAAATGCAATAGCAAGGCATAACATGACATTCACTAGAAATCAATTACAAGTTCAACATCCTATAGCTACAAGAGGTTTAGCTCATAGAGCTTACAAAAACAAAGAGAAAAATAAGAAATGGAAGAAGAAGCTATTACAATGGAGGAAAGAGAGAGAAACGGTCGCAGCTGCTGTCCTTGCTCCAGTAGGGAAGAAGATGTCTGGTCCCTCTCCTGCCGTCCCCCTTTTAGGGTTTTTCTGCCAGCATCTCCCAAGGTCCTTTCCTCTCTCATCCACTTTGGGCTAAAGACTTATTAGGACAAGTGTCCTTGGCCCGGTTCCCTGACTTTAATGCATCAAATATCAGTCCCACGTGTAGGACACTGTCCTTATCAGCGAAGGACAACTCAATGTGTAAGAGAATGTTTTGAGCCTTTGTCCTTATGCACAGTCAGCATCAGCTACAATTGCTACAGCACATCCCAGAGCAACGTTTCCAGTTTAGCGCATAGATCTCCACAAATTGCTCTGCACAGAAAACTCACACTCAAATACTAAAAACAGTTCCAAAAGATACCAAAACACTAAAACTCACGAAAGACTCTTATGAAACACACTTCACACAAGATCACACTAAAACACTAAAATCATAAACTCAAAATACTCAAAGACCACAAAAACACAAGTGAAAAAGGTACAAATAACTCTTCATAAAAAGAGTTATCATACATCCAAGGATTGCAACATTCCACCAGGTTGTTGATGTTCTACTTTTGATTTTTGACAAGTCAGACATGATGCTACATACTCAGCCACTTGTTTATTCATTCATAGCCACCAAAACCTCTGTTTCAGATATTGATTACATTTTGAGTAAATACTCAATTTGGTCCCTGAAATTGTAGGGTCGTATCAACTTAGTCCTCCACATTATCAACATTCCAAAATGATCCTTGGAATTGCAGAAAGTTAATCAGATTCGTCCCTACGTTGAAATTTGCATGGACTATAATGACATTAAGTTGGTAATGTCAGGGATTTATTTGAAACTAAGTGGATAATGTCAGGGATGTATTTGCTACATTTTTTAATTTCAAGGATTGTGTTGGAATATTGATAATGTGGGGGACTAAATTGATACGACCCTACAATTTCAGGGACCAAATTGAGTATTTACTCATTACATTTTGGTTGATCCAGGGTGAATAATCAGCTTGCTCTTATGTGCTTCCTCCAGAATCATCTTCCTTATCTTTGGGTTGCTAGGTACACAAACTCGTCCGTTGTATCTCAAGATGCCATTTGTTCCTAAACTGAACTCAGCAGCCTTCTCTTTTCCAAGTAACTCCTTTTTCTCTTTAAGGTACTCATCAGTTGCTTGTTGTTCTCGGATCGTCTCCATCAGTCCACTAGATACCTTGACCATCCCTAAACTAATCTTCTCACCGTCCACTTCCATGACTAGATTGAGATCACGGAACTATTGAATCAAGTCTAACTCTTTAACCATCAATGCAGAGATATGCAAGGTCATTCGACTCAAAGCGTCAGCCACGACATTTTCTTTTCCAGGGTGATATAGCAAAGTGAAATCGTAGTCCTTGGGAAACTCCATCCATCATCTCTGTCTCATATTAAGCCCTTTTTTGTCAAACAGGTATTTCAAACTCTTGTGGTCACTGAAGATATCAAACTTAGATCCGTGGAAGTAGTACCTCTAGATCCTTAGTGCAAAAACCACAACATCTAACTCTAGATCATGAGTTGGGTAATTCCTTTCATGAGTTTTCAACTAACGCGAAGCATAGGCTATAACCTTCCGATGTTGCATAAGTATACAACCTAAACCCTGATGTAAAGCATCACAATACACTTCATAAGGGTCGTCCGGTTTGGGTAACACTAACACTAGTGAGGTTGTCAAATTCTCCTTCATCTTCTGGAAATTTTCCTTACATTTCTCAGTCCAAGCAAAAGGTTGGTCTTTTCTTGTAAGTTGAGTCAACGGCACAACAATCTTTGAGAATCCTTCAATGAACCTTCGGTAATGACCAACCAAACCAACGAACTGCGGATTTCTATCACAGCCTTATGTCTTTCCACAAAAGTTCTGCTTCTACTTTTGTAGGGTCAACTGCAATCCCTTCCTTTGTAATCACGTGCCCCAAAAACTTTACTTCATCGAGCCAAAACTCACACTTGGACAGTTTTGCATACAACTTCTTCTTGTGTAGGATCTGTAAAACTTGTCGTAGGTGTTCCTCATATTCCTTATGAATTTTTGAGTAGATGAGAATATCTTCAATGAACACGACGACAAACTTATCCAAAAACGGGCGAAAAATCCGATTCATATTGTAACACCCTGCTTTTCGTTCAGTGCTTTATATAAGCTTGTTTGGCTGTTTAAGTTTGTTTGGTTAAGTTAGAATTGTTGGTTAAGGGCTAAGTGGGATTTTTGGCTTAAAAGTCTCTTTTTGGAACATAAGCACGACCCTGCTTATATCCAGCATGCCCGTGCTTGGTCGCGTATCTTGTGACCAGTTGAGTCACAAACACGGTCGTGCTTATTAGAAAGCACGGTCGTGCTCAATTGTGGACTGTGTCTCGTAGATGCTAAGTCCAACACGGCCGTGTTTAAGGGGGTGCACGGCCGTGGATCGTGTGCAGCTTATATATACTTGCACAGAAATCGAGGGTTGCATTTTTAACCCTTATTAGGTAGCTGCTACTACCCTAGTGCGGCCAGACCTGTCCCATTCCCTGTCTCCATCAAACTCAGTGCATTCTTGGAGTTTTGGAGACCTTTGGGAAGCTTTTGTTCATTTGTGCCAGTTATATAGGTAATGTCCTTTCCCTTGCTTGGTTTCCTTTCTTGTTTTTGAATTGGGAACTGATTTGGTTAATGTTTTACGTGACCAAGTCTTGGATTCAAGCTGAGCCGCTCGAGAGGACGTGACCAGTTTACTGTCTGGGGATATCGTTGTTGGAACCTTCGAACCAGGTATGGGGAGAAGGATCGTGTTACCACTAGGCAGTGGGGGTAGTGTAAGATGAGGAATTTCCATGACCCGAGATTATTTGTATGTTGTTTGTTTAACATGCCCGTTTGCTATAAATGCATATTGTTATTAATAACATGTTTTTGGTTAAGTTTGATATGACAATGTTATATGCATTGCTTGTTATGTTGGTGCCATGATATTCCGGTTGTGCTGCTATGTTTATATCATGACTGTTGTTGGCTGAGATGTTATTAGGTGATGTTGATGGTTGAGTGGTTGTTGTTGTGATGAACCGGCAGATATAACCCTTAATTGGTTAATTAGGACTTTATTTGGTTAAATAATTAAGGGACCGTTGTTCCCCAAAAATATTCATAAGACATGAATTAGTAAAAGGTGAGATTTTTTTTATGTCGATGGTTTAGTCAAGAACCTTAGGAATGATTTTTGAGAGTGCTAGGGCTTAATTGGTTAAAAAAATTTGGGTTGAACTCTGCCCAGAACCGTATTGCCGCACGATAGGTATGGGCGTGCTGAACAGGGAGCACGCCTGTGCTCCCAGTTTAAATTCTGGAAAATGGTCGCGCTTTAAGCACGGCCGTGCAGATCAGGAAGCACGACCGTGAAACTAAGCACGGTCGTGCATAAAAGGAAGCACGCCCGTGCTTCACTTAAGTTCTAGCACGCCCGTGCTTCACTTAAGTGGCAGCACGCCCGTGCTGGAGTTAAGCACGCACGTGCTCACCTATCTGGACAAAATCCGAGATTAAAGGGTTAATAGGGGTTTTCAACCCCAATGTCCCCAATAATGATGGGAAATACACCAATCAAATGATGAAGTTAGATAACCTAATTATATATTATTTAAGACATTGAGAAACGATGAGTTGGTTAAGTCGGTGCCTTAGGGGTTACCGTACGATGATGGACTTGGGTACCTTTAGTAGCCCAATGTTGATGATATTAAAATTGGGTGCCTTTAGTTGCCCAATGTTGATGATGATATAATTGGGTGCCTTTAGTGGCCCAATGTTGAGGATGATATTCTTGGGTGACTTTAGTTGTCCAAGTGGAGGTGACGGTTGCCCGTTGTTTGTTGTTGTGTTCATGTATCGGATTGGAGTGTCCCCGTGATGCACGTGTGAAGTATCGAGTCCATCCTGTGTCTCAGCTGGCTCGTCGTCTTCAAGCGAACCCAGAAACAAACAAACAGGGAAAAACAATAAGGAGATAAGAAATACAATGCATAGCAATGTCGGAAAACAACAATAATGCAGTACAGTAAACATCATATAGCAGGTAGCAGGTACGACAGATACTGCACTCAATCATACGTCTCCCAAGACAACCCATGTAACAAGGATCCATCTCCGTGAGTCTCACACTCAGATCCATCCTCTAGACCGTGATGCTAATCCCATGCAACATGTCGGCCAAAAGCTCACGAAAACTGGTTCCACACCGGAACGGTTCCATACCCGAACAAGTCCACACTGGAACAGCTTCTATGTCGGAACGGAGTTAGTTTGCCTAAGAAACTGAATCGCTAGCCGTGACCAATAAGAGTGCATCCCCCTTCCACATCAGAACCGGGGTATCACGGTCGCCTCGGAACGTTAGCTTGGAACAATGGAAAGCTCTGGGATTAGTCTGGCAAACCGGACTGGATCGGGCATCACGATACGATAAGAGCTACCTCATCCGTCACTGTAAACTATTCCTGAGACCGGCAACATCCCCAAAGTCACTCACTTGACCACCCTATCTACTTTCCATACCCGCACTCAGGTACAACTAACCTCGTATGATGTTGGCAGCCCATACTACCTATCATACGGCCTCTCCACTTGGCAGCTGATAATATGCAACAAACATCGTCAACGGGCTTGAAACCGGTTCGCACGCCTAAACTCTCAATCAGAAACAACACGATGCTACTGCATCCACACGACCACAGCCTCGACGCCACGCCTCCACGAGCCACATCTCAAAGAACATGGCCACAGCCTCGAACAGTCAACATAACAGTAACGACATCATTCACGGTATCAACCCGATAACAGCACGGCACATAGCCAAACTTAACTCTACCGCATTCTGCCACCACATGACAATTATCGCAAATGGCACAACTGCAAAAACAATAACATCAACAATATCACATAGTAGCATATCCCATATACCAAGTAGCATACAGGCACTTAGACAGATAGCAACAACAGAATACAACATCACAGTAATCATACGAAGTAGATCATCCTCAATCAACAGTTCACTAACCTAGGGTTTCCAAACTTAACGGTGATAGCCCAAAGTATGCTAAACCTAGGGTTTCGGTACTTTATCGGGGCTCAATCACTAGTAGGGTTAGGGCTTCCCTACACATAGTAGAAAACATACTACATTACTCTTGCCTTCCCGACGGCAGCAGTGCTCTTTCTCCCCACCTGAAACAGTCACATCACGAACTCCGAAACAAGCTCCTCCCTCGTAGCGGCAAGCTCAGCCACGTACAGCTCCGAAAACAGCCTCCCAAGCCGCGGCCTCAAGCTCCAATCTGCGAGAAATCACCAGCACGAACTTAGCCCTAATCACGAGCACAACACATATGCAATAGTGTTAGCCCTAGGGCAAGCTCAAAGGCCAAGAGAAAAGGTAAAGACTCGAAGAACTTCAAGAATGCGAAGAACGCGTGTTAGGGATTCGAGTTTACCTTTGGTGAATTGAGAAACCAATCCGTCAAGGTTGTGGAAAACTTAGCCGCGATCACAATCGAGCAGTCGGAATCGCGTTCTGGTACTTCGATCACCTTGAACACGAGCTTTCTCTATCTAAAAGCTCTGACTTCTCTTTACTCTCTCTGAACTCGAGCTTGAAGATGATGGAAATGAGACAAGTGAAAGTGAAAGTGAAAACTTCACTTGGGGCATCCTGTTGAGAACGCTAAAGCGTGCAGGATTGCCACGCTTGAGCGTGCCCACATTTGAGCGTGGGGTTCCCTTCATGCTTAAGCATGGAGCATTGTCCACTCCGCCTGTACCCTAGCCTGACACGTGTAGCACACACGTAATAAAGCACACCAGCTGGTAAACGCACTCCACACGCTTGAGTGTGCATCATGGCCAACGCCTGAGTGCTGGCACGCTAGGGCGTGCTCCCTCCCCACGCTTGAGCGAACTGCTTAGCTGAGAAGAGCCTCCTAACCTTCTGACTTCCACAGTTTCTCGTTTAACACCTTAGGCACCTCCAATCTTCTTCAAGCCTATTCCTAAGCTTCCATCTAAGCCTTAAACTAGCACATAACAATTCACACAAGCATCCAAAGCTCTAATCAAGGTTAACCAACTCGATTAGAGTTACAGAAAATCGGGATGTTACATTACCACCCCCTTACACAAAATTTCATCCCCGAAATTTTCGTCGCATACCTATGAACAGATAGGGATGACTTTGGCGCATCTTAGCTTCGCGCTCCCATGTTGAATCTCCTGTTACCGGGTTCCATTCCACTCTGACTAACGGAATGTGCTTGTCGCGCAATTCCTTAATCCTTCTATCCACGATCCGAACAGGTGAAGCCGCATACTCAAGGTTTTCTTTCAGTTAGATTGATTCGGGCTTTAGCACGTGTGATGGATTAGGGTGGTACTTTCTGAGTTGAGAGACGTGAAAGACGTCGTGGAGATTTGACAGATTTGGTGGTAAAGCTATTTGATAGGTTACAGGGTCGGTTCGTCGAAGAATTTAAAACGATCCTGTAAATTTGGGTGTTAGCTTTCTGGATTTGATTGCCCTGCCCACTCCAGCTCTTGGGGTAACTCTCATGAAGACATGTTCGCCCTCATGGAATTCCAAGGGTCTCCTCCTCTTGTCGGCATAGCTTTTCTGCGTATCCCTTGCGATCTTCATCTTTTCACAAATCATATAAACTTGTTCCATCGTTTGATGTACCAACTTCAGACCCAAAAGCTGACTTTCTCCAGTCTCAAACCAGCACAACGGAGTCCTGCACTTACGTCCATAGAGTGCCTCGTACGGTGCCATGCCAATACTTGAATGGAAATTGTTGTTATAAGTAAACTCGATCAATGGAAGGAACTCATCCCAACTTCCCATGTTCTCCAACACGTATGCTCTCAAGAGATCCTCCAGTGATTGAATTGTTCGTTCAGACTGACCATTCGTTTGAGGATGATAAGCAGAACTCATAGTTAACTTAATTCCCATTGCACTATATAAGCTACTCCAGAACCTTGAGGTAAACCTTGGATCATGACCCGAAATAATATTTGAAGGTACCCCATGCAGCCTCACAACCTCCTTGATGTAGATCTGAGTCAATCGCTCCAGAGAGCAACTCTGGTTGATAGGTAAGAAGTGAGTACACTTCGTCAACCTGTCAATGATTATCCGGGCTGCATCACACCTTTTTTGAGTTCTCGGCAACCCAGAAATAAAGTCCATGGCAATGCTATCCCACTTCCATTCTGGGACGTCCAGCGATTGCAACAACCCTGCTGGCTTCTGGTGTTCAATCAGCTTTCTAACACACCAAGCAGGTTAGGACTTACATCGCTACATCTTTCTTCATCCGCGGCCAACAGAACAACTTCTTCAGGTCTTGCTACATCTTGGTAGTCCCCGGATGAAAACTCTGCTTGCTCTTGTGTGCTTCCTCCAAGATCATATTCTTAACTTCACTATCCCCTGGCACACAAATCCGCTCACCGAACCTAAGTAAACCATTCGTACCTCTTCTGAATTCTGAAGTCTTACCTTCTTCTATTAACCGGTTTACACCCTCGAGGTACTTATCCTCAGCTTGGTTCTTCAATAACAGATTCAGGAAATCGCTAGTTACTCTAACCATCCCAAGATTCAGCCTATCCTCGATGATTTCCGTTCCCAGATTCAGATCCCTAAACGCCTCTAAAAGTTCTAGCTCCTTTACCATTGTCGTAGATACGTGTAGGGACTTCCTACTGAGCGCATCCGCTACTACATTCGCCTTACCTGGATGGTATTGCAAGTCGAATTCGTAGTCCTTTATGAATTCCATCCACCTCCGACGCCTCATGTTCAACTCTCTCTGGTTGAACAGATACTTTAGGCTCTTATGGTCGCTAAACACACTGAATTTAGCACCATAAAGATAGTGTCTCCATATCTTCAATGCAAACACTATCGCAGCCAATTCCAGACCAAGCGTTGGGTAGTTCCACTCATGTATTCTCAACTGCCTGGAGGCATACGCCACCATTTTTCTTTCTTGTATGAGCACACATCCCAAGCCTTGATAAGATGCATCATAGTATACACCAAATTGTCCTAAAGGATTTACTAGCACCAACACAGGTGATGTGGTCAGTCTTCTCTTCAGCTCCTGGAAACTTTGCTTGTAAGCCTCTGACCACTCAAACGTCTTCCCCTTGTAAGCGTCATAGGTAACATAATTTTAGAGAATCCCTCGATGAACCGTCGATAGTAGCCCCACTAAACCAAGAAAGCTTCTCACCTCGCTTACAGACTTAGGGCTTTCCCAACTCACTATGGCTTCAACTTTCGCAGGATCCATTGCGATTCCATCCTTACTGATCACGTGGCCTAGAAACTGAACTTCCTCTAGCCAAAACTCACACTTCGATAGTTTAGGATACAACTGCCGGTCCTTTAGCACTTGCAACACCGCCCTTAGATGCTCTTGGTGTTCCTCTCTACTCGAAGAGTATACAAGGATGTCATCGATGAATACGACAACAAACTTGTCTAGGAACGATCGGAAGATCATGTTCTTATAATCCATGAACACAGCTGGAGTATTAGTCACACCAAAAGACATAACCAAGTACTCGTAGTGAAACTGACTCTGAAAAGCAGTCTTTGGTACATCCTCCTTCTTAACCCGGATCTGATGGTATCCAGATCGCAGATCGATCTTAGAAAACACAGCTGCTCCTTTCAGCTGATCCATCAAATCATCTATCCGTGGTAACGGATACTTGTTCTTTACCGTCACTTTGATCAGCTGACGATAGTCTACGCACAGCCTCGAGCTCTCGTCCTTCTTCTTCACAAACAGTACCAGCGCTCCCCACGGAGATGCACTAGGTCTGATGAATTCTTTGCCTAGCATCTCGTCCAACTGTTTCTTCAGCTCTACCAACTCCACTGGAGACATCCGATACAGTGCTATCGATATAGGCCTAGTTCCCGGTACAAGATCTATAGCAAACTCTACCTCTCTCTCCGGTGGCAGTCCAGGAACATCATCGGGAAACACTTCTAGAAACTCTTGCACGATAGGTAAAGCCTCGACACTAGGAGTCTCCTTTCCTTCAAAAGAGAATAGTAACACCCATCCGTCTAATCGTCCACCCGTCGGAATACTCTCGTCGGTAGGCATCAATCCAGATCGCTCGGAAAAACTGAGGGTTTTGTTTGAACAGTCTAATAGCACAAGGTTGGCCGAAAGCCAGTCCATGCCTAGGCTTACATCTATCTGTTGCATAGGAAAACAGATAAGGTTGACAAGAAAGTGATGGTTCCCTATTGTGATAGGACACTTAAGGCATACAGATAGGGTAGTCAAAGAATCGCTAGTAGGCGTTGAGACAGTCAAATCATAGGGTAATGCAAAAACAGGTAATCCTAAATGATCCATGCACTCTACTGATATGAAAGAATGAGTAGCCCCCGAATCAAACAAAACTGACAAAAGTTTACCAGAGACTAAGCATTTACCTTGAATCAGGTCGGGGCTTTTTATGGCTTCAGAACCCGTCACGGCAAACACCCTTCCGGTCGTCTGTGGCCTATTTTGCAGACTTGCCACTACTGATCTTGCTCTGCCACTCTGAGCTCTACCGCTTTGTTGTTGAAACTGAGCCCTTCTGCTAACTCCGAGCTTGCAGTCTGATGCATAGTGACCCATCTGGTTGCAATTGAAGCACCTGATGTTCTGGGTCCTTGGACAGCTCTTGACTAGATGCGGTCCCCCACATCGGAAACAGGTCTTGATCTCCTGTTGCCCCTGATTGGATCTGCTCCCTCCATGGTTGACATTAAACTATGCCGGGCGATCATACTGTCTCGCCCTCTACTGGAACTTGCCACTTCTACCTATCTGGTTGCTCCGAACAGGTCCACCACTTCTCACTTGTTGTGGGACAGTCCCTACTAGGTCATGTCCTTCCACTACCGTGCATTTCTCGACCAACTCAGGGAAAGAGCTGATACTTAAAGGTAACATTGCTCGCTTCAACTCGGGCCTTAACCCGTCTTCAGATCTTCTGCAGACCCATTCTTCGTCTGGATGGATCTAATAGAACTGTGAGAACTTGAGTAACGCTTCGAACTTCATACCGTACTTACCAACCGATAGCTGTTCCTATTTTAGACTCAGGAACTATTTCTCCTTCTCTTGTCTGACGCTCCTTGGGAAGTACTTCTCTAAAAAGCACTCCCGGAATAGTTGCCAGGTCAAAATCCTTCCTCAGGCCTCTAAGTGTCTGGCCTAGGTCCTCCACCAAGCTTCCGCTGCTCCAACCAACATGAAAGCAACGTACATAACTTTTCTGTCCTCTCTGCAGTGTATGGCCATGAATACCTTCTCGATCTCTTGCAACCACATCTTTGCAGCTTCAGGGTTGTATTCTCCGTGGAATTGAGGAGGATTTCCTTTCATGAAAGCATTGAGACTGGTGTCCACCATCTCATTTCCTTTTACTGCATGTAGCTGATCCTGTCTTGCTTCCCTTTCTTCCTGCCTTTGCATATACTGGGCAGTGTGCTGGGTTTGCAGCATCATGGCGGTAGCCAAATCCCGCATGGCCCGCATTGCTTCAGAGGTGTCACCACCACTTCCTGTCCCTGGGTGGTCACCGTTGTTATTATTATTTCATCATTGCCCCCGGTCGTACCTGGCCTTCCACCTCTTCCTTTTCCACGTGCCATCTAGCTTCCTGTAAAAAGGAGCTATTAGTTCCAATTCATAAGACATATAATAGCACTTAACAGTTAAACATATCATATGCCTTATGAATGGAAACAATATCACACTTCGATAACTAGCGTATCGGACACTCTACCCAATCCAGACTCAGTTGACACAATTCGGTTATCAACCGTTAAAGCCAGTACACTTCCTAGATTTGTAGTTACGGTTACGGACTTCGACAGTTTTCGGTTCCAACATGGACTGTGTAGCGCCAACGAGCCTCAAGGCCCTTTGTAGAACTAAACTGCTCTGATACCACCAAAATGGAATGACCCCACTTATGTAGATAATCCCATTAGTCCCAAGCTCCTACTATTATTAACTATGCCTAGCCGTATTAAAGTGATAGCGTGGTATTCAAACAGTGTTTCGAAAACAAACGATAAACAATAACAACAATCATCGAAAAACCATCAGAGTAAAGCGCAAATGCATAACAAAACTATATATAACAAGCATACTGTAGCCCCATCACCAGGGCATTGTACATACATATAAAAATTGTACGGGTATAAACATAAAGACTGAAAAGATACAACCAAAAGGAAAGAAAAGTCTCTCAAATCTCACCAGCACTACCCGTCCCCACTCAAAATACATGAAAAGCTCTCAGCTCAATACCTAGGATGCACTGGCAGTCTCCCATCATTAGCAATGAGGATGCCCTGAACTACCCTGGCCCTCGCCACGAGTACGCCTATACCGCACCAAGGGCTTATACTCGAATGAAGAGCTGGACACAACAATCCTATGCCGAAGGTAGGTCCTCAAATACTGTCGAGGACTGGGGTGCCACCCACATGTAGTCTCGCTCTCCCTGCCTCGGAGGACGGCCCGTCCTAGGGAAGCGAAGAAACTGGTACAAGTGGTAGGGTCCAATGATTTCCACGTAAGGTGGTGTATCGCTCCGAATGATCAAGCTTACGGGTCCTGTATATACCACCATCCCCTCTCGTCGAGGTGTCCACCCACCATCCCCTCTCATCGTGGTAGATAATCTCAATGTCGCTTAGCACTGGCATCCGCGGTGCCCCCATGATGAACGGGTGAAGTCTCGAGTCCATCCCGTGTCTCAGCTGGCTCGTCGTCTTCAAGCGAACCCAGAAACAAAGGAACAGGGAAAAATAGTAGGGAGATAAGAAATACAGCGCATAGCAATGTCGGAAAACAACAGTAATGCAATACTGTAAACATCATATAGTAGGTAGCAGGTACAACAAGTACGATAGATATTGCACTCAAACATACGTCTCCCAAGACAACACATGCAACAAGCATCCATCTCCATGAGTCTCACACTCAGATCAATCCTCTAGACCAGGATACTAATCCCATGCAGCATGTCGGCCGAAAGCTCACGAAAACTGGTTCCACACCGGAACCATTCCACACCCGAACAAGTCTACACCGGAACAGGTTCTACGTCAAAACGGAGTTAGTTTGCTCAAGAAACCGAACCGCTCGCCATGACTAATAAGAGTGCATCCCCCTTCCACACCAAAACCGGGGTATCTCGGTCACCTCAGAACATTAGCCTGGAAAAATGGAAAGCTCTGGGACCAGTTAGGCAAACCAGACTGGATCTGGCGTCACGACAGGATAGGAGCTACCTCATCTGTCACTGTAAAATATTCCCGAGACCGACAACATCCCCAAGGTCACTCACTTCACCGCCCCATCTACTTTTCGTACCCGCACTCAGGTACAACTAACCTCGTATGACACTGGCAGCCTATACTACCTGTCATATGGCCTCGCCACTTGGCAGCTGATGATATGCAACAAACATCCTCAACGGGCTTGATACCGGATCTCACGCCTAAACTCTCAATTAGAAACAACACGACGCCACTGCATCCATACGGTCATAGCCTCGACGCCACATGTCCATGAGCCACAGCTCAAACAACATGGCCACAGCCTCGAACAGCCAACATAACAGCAACGGCACCATTCACGGTATCAACCCGATAACAATACGGCACACAACCAATACGGCATTCCGCAACCACATGACAATTACCGAAAATAGCAAAACAGCAGCAGGAATAACATCAGCAATATCACATTTAACAAGTAGCATATCACATTTAACAAGTAGCATATAGGCACTTAGACAGATAGCAACAACAGAATACAACATCACAACAATCATACGAAGCAGATTATCCTCAATCAACAGTTCACTAACCTAGGGTTTCCAAACTTAACGGTGGTAGCCCAAGTTATGCTAAACCTAGGGTTTAGGTACTTTATGGGGCTCAACCACTAGTAGGGTTAGGGCTTCCCAACACATAGCATAAAACACACTACACTACTCTTGCCTTCCCGATGGCAGCAATACTCTTTCTCCCCAACTGAAACAGTCGTAGCACGAACTACGAGACAAGCTCCTCCCTCGCAGCCACAAGCTCAGCCACGTACAGCTCCGGAAATAGCTTCCCTAGCCGCGGCCTCAAGCTCCAATCCACGAGAAATCACGACCAAGAACTTAGCCTAATCATGAGCACAACACGTATGTAATAGTGTTAGCCCTGGGGTAAGCTCAAAGACCAAGAGAAAAGGTAAAGACTCGAAGAACACCAAGAACGCAAAGAATGTGTGTTAGGGATTCGAATTTACCTTTGGTGAATCGAGATACCAATCCCTCAAGGTTGTTGAAAACTTAGCCGCGATCACAACCGTGCAGTCGGAATCGCGTTCTGGTACTTCGATCACCTTGAACACGAGCTTTCTCTCTCTAAAAGCTCTGACTTCTGTCTACTCTCTCTGAACTCGAGCTTGAGGATGATAGAAATGAGCCAAGTGAAAGTGAAAGTGAAAACTTCACTTGGGGCATCCTGCTGAGAACACTAAAGCGTGAAGGATTACCACGCTTGAGCATGCCCACGTTTGAGCGGGGGGTTCCCTCCACGCTTTAGCGTGGAGCCTTGTCTACTCCGCCTTCACCCTGGCTTGACACGTGTAGCACACGCGTCATAAAGCACACCAGCTGGCAAACGCACTCAGCACGCTTGAGCGTACATCATGGCCAACGCCTGAGCGCTGGCACGCTAGGGCGTCCTCCCTCCCTACGCTTGAGCGTGCTGCTCTGCTGGGAAGAGCCTCCCAACCTTCTGACTCCCACAGTTTCTCGTTTAACACCTTAGGCACCTCCAATCTTGTTCAAGCCTATTTCTAAGCTTCCAACTAAGCCTTAAACTAGCATATAACAATTCACACAAGCATCCAAAGCCCTAATCAAGGTTAACCAACTCGATTACAGTTACAAAAAATCGGGATGTTACACTTGGATAACAAATCCTCCAGTTGAGTCATCAGCTAGGTTAACTCTGTAGGTGACATCCTGTATGGTGCGATAGAAATCAGACTGGATCCTGGAACTTGGTCAATTGAAAACTCGATATCTCTCATAGGTGGTAAACCTAGAACATCCTCAGGAAATACTTCCAGAACATCTTTCACAACAGGCATATTGCTCAAAACAACATCCCTCTCGACTTCTAAGTAGGATAGAAGCATGTATCCCGGAGCTCCTTCTCTCAAAGAAGTTCTTACTTTGGATGGCAGTTAAAAATCCAGAAATCTCAAGGTCAGGAGAAACTAACGTTTTATGTACACAGTCTAAAAGGATATGGTTAGAAGATTACCAATCCATGCCTAGGATCACATCCAATTGTGTCAAAGACAAACATCTCAAATCAACAAGAAATTTTCTATCATGGATAACAATAGGACAATTCAAACATACTGAATTTACAGTAATGATCTTAGCAGTTGGGATAGAAACAATCAAATCAAACGATAAGGAAGAAACAGGCAAGTTCAAAAGTCTCACACAATTCAAAGAGATAAACGAATGTGTTGCACCCAAATCAAAGCACAATCCATGAGTCATGGGTTCGCACAAGGCAAAACCAGTCGAAACTCATCAAGAAAACACATACATGTGTGTCAACACACATTGCTTCAACAAGGAAACCGTCCAAACAAGGTTCAAACAGAGATCACACAACACAAACACAACAGACCTATTCCCCAAGGATTCCCGAAAGACTCGACCAGCTCTGATGCCATTTGTAACGGCCCGAACTGCTTTCAGGATTGCCGATTGTCTCCACAAACTAACACGAGTCTTTTCAACGTGCTTTGTCCTCACTCACATGCTTTCTGGGAAACTTCCCAGAAGGTCACCCATCCCACAATTACTCCAAGTCAAGCACGCTTAACTATGGAGTTCTTATGTTCTAGGCTCCCGAAAAGAAGATGCATCTTGTTGCTATATGTAACACCCTTCATTACATTAGTGACACAAATAATATTTAAATAAAATATGGAGAAATAATAATTTTCTTAATAATAAATCTAAATAAATATTTAATATAATAATATCAAAATAATGTTTACATCAATAAACCCATAAAATACTGAAATAACACGTAGTTCAAAAGTCTCAAAATCGGGCGTCTAATACAACTCGCATAAAATAAAATAAAGCGTAATGATAACGTAAGTCCTCCTGGCATAAGCCATAACATACTAACCAAACTATAAACTAAAGAACAGATCTTCAAGCCTCTGTATGCTCAACGGTGTCGTCCTCAGGCTCTGAAAACAATATTACTAATGAGATTTATAATCCCAGTGAATAAAAATACAGTTATAAAGATTTTCGCAAAAACATTGTTCTCAGTCAGTGCGATAACCGGAAAAACAATTCATGGTACCCGCTATTTTCCAAAATAATAGCATAATAATAATAATAATAATAATAATAATAATAATAATAATAATAATAATAATAATAATAATAATAATAATAATAATAATAATAATAATAATAATAATGATAATAATACAAATTATTATTGACAATAATCAGTCGTCATCAACACATCATAAATCAAGTGTGTCAAAATCTCATATATCCAATAATTCCAATAAACCACTTGTTGTATGACTTTCAAACATCACTCAACATTGGCATCTAATTACCTATCTCTACTCAAGAGAGGTATTTCGATGTCACCTTCTCATCGGTGACATTACACATTTTTCGATACCAACCATATGCACCGGCGGTATTGCTCATTTTTCGACACCCCAATATATGGCGATGTTGCTTTCGATACCCCATCAACTGGTGGTATTACGTAATTTCGACATCTCAATTCAATGGCAATGTTACTTTCGATACCCCTTTCATATGCAGTATTTCTCAAACGTCATGCCACATGCATAATGATCAATTAAACATACCAAATCAAATATATATCATCACATAACTCAAGTTAAGCATGTCAATCAACAAATACACATACCAATCATACATCTCATATTATCAATCACAAGGATAAATACTCAATTTAATAAACTTTCATTTTAATCGAAAACCCCCAAATCAATTTAGTGTTCTTGAACCTTAACATTGAAAAACATAATTTTTCTCAAATCAAACACCCAAAATGCATTATTGATTTTAAGACCCAAAACCCAAAATATTTTTACAATGAAAGAGTGTGAAAATGTATTTTTACTCACTTCTCATAGACCTCCAAAAGCTCCAAATATTATTTAAAACAAATCCTAGAGTTTCACCAAGAATTCTTCTTCTCTTTGATGATGTTATTGTTTCCTTTAATGGCGTAAAATTGTGCTACTCCAATATTCCTTGAACGCACCTCTGACTCTGACCCTACTGTCTTTTTATTTTAACGTTGATAGAAGTTTCACGGCGCAATTCCTGCACTCTCCTCCTTTTATGTATGCAACGTAGGGCTTCCTTTTTTTTTTTTTTTTTTTTTACTTGTAATTTCTTTTGAGATTTGGTCTGAGCACTCTACGTGAGTGCATTTGGCAAAAAGCCAAATTTTGCAATGTCTCACTATTGAGATTTTATTTATTTGTTTCTATCTTTTTAAGTTAATTTTTTTTACATATATTTTTTTTATTCCAATATTGCATTCTTTTGTATTTACTAAACAATACCAATAAAATTTTATACTACTAATTTTCTACACTAAACCTCATAATAGTTTCATCTTTTTATAAAAATAATTATATTTGAATTTTAGGATGTTACACTATAGGTAGTCCAAATCAATTCTTATAAGCCTTCTTTCAACTGTACAGTCTCATACCTGTACAGCCTGAGGATCTCTCTCATTCCGATGTGAATTCGGTTCATTCATATATCCCTTTGCCTAGAAGCCTACCAGGAGCCGCTCCTTGTCCATGCCTCATTCAATGGCAATCACTCCCCTCCCTCGTTAGCCTCAGGCGTTACATGCTCACCAGCTTCCGCCTGGTTCGTCCTTGAACCACATTATACTGGAAAAGGTCCGCTCTGATACCACTAATGTAACACCCCCTCGGTTCTACGTCTCAACTCGATGCGGAAAACATAAATTAAAATGCTGGTTGCTTTCGGAAATTACTTTAAGTAAATAACTATGTTAAAAAATGTGGGTCTAAAAATTTTCTTCGCGATATAATAATTAAATACAAGAATAATGGAATAATTCACATAACATACATCAATACTTAACATCCATAAAAATAACATAGATGTATTAATGCTGAAGCATACAAGTTTTCTGAAAACTAGACGTTAGACTAACAGTAGAGATCTTGGCCTTCTATCATAGGTATAGACTTTAAAATAGTAGGTAAACATAACTACAGCAGATAAGATACAACTGCTTCAAAAAGAAAAAAAAACTCTGTTGATGGTCGGGCTAAAAGTAGCCATTGGGGAGAGCCCCAAAGTCATCTCCTTCATGGAACTCCAAGGCTGGCGTCCTCGAATGGCGGAGGGGACCTCTGGTCAGCATCTTCACACGTGGCCAAAAGCATCACAAGGAAACCCAACATGTGTATAGCAAGGGTGAGATACTCGTTCACAAGTTTATCATAATAGCCACACAAGTAAAACAAAATACAACATGCAACATAATATCTCAACATGATAATTTCACACAATAGGGTTATCCTCAAAATGTCATCATGAGTTATAATAATGCATGATACTTCAATATCAACTCTCTATATTGTATTCTCCAAAGATTCCTAACTTCCCTTCATCGAGTGATAGGCCATAACACTTTTATAACACAATTGTTCTCATGAGTCGGCGTGTCAATTTAGGTCCGAACTCCAATTGTTCAAGGGTATCACGTCATAACCATTCCATGAAATAGTTCAGTCTCTGAGTGAGTTCATCCATGTTTGGCAGTCGATTACCACGGCACGGGTTGCTATGCCTTGGCCTTTTGTCTAGTTTCGAACACAGGATGCCCCTATAGGCCCAATGGTCTTAACTGACTCATATTCTCAACCACTTGGATTGTTGCTCGTTTCCATGGCACTTCTGTCGACTCATGTATGTAGCACATATGATTTTCTATTTTCTTTTTCGTTCATTCATTCTTGTCAAGGCATATAGCCCATGACTCATTTTAAAGGACATTTAGCTCGTTCACTCAAAACAAGAGACACGTAGTCTGAGTGCTCAATCCACGAAGTACTAGGCCGACATCGCGGACACTAGACTCACATATAGGACACTAAGTCCATTCATTCCAAAACACAGGACATGTAGTCCGAGTGCTCAATTCACAGAACTTTAGCCCAACGTCTTGGTCACTAGGTTCATGTGCGTCACAACGTGAAGGGGTAATCACCAGTTTCATCAAAGTTTTGTTTTTATTGATCAAAACTTAAAAACAAAACTCAAAAAACTCTTTGGTATAAACCACAAAGCATTTTCGCTCTAAAAGTTATTTCCACAAAATCTTTTCTTTGCAAAGCAATTTGTAAAAGCTTAAATACTCAAAACTCATTTCAAAAGGATTTTGACTTGAAAAGCCTTTTCTAAAGGTTCCATCATTTAGAACATTTTGCTAAAGATTTTCATTTGAGCAAACTTTATGAAAGGGACTTTTTCTCTTTGAAAGGTCAAACACTTTGAGAAAATTCTTTTTTTGACAAAACTAAAATATTTTCAAGACTCCCTTTTTTTATATTCCCTGAATTATTGATCACTAACACTTCTTCTCCTCCTCCTAAATCTGTTTTTGATCCTAAATCAAATGTCCAAAAGAAGTTCTTTGCTCAAGCCTTGAGTAATCCTTGTTCGGTTCCTCTAAGTCAACTCCCCAAGCCATGTATAAAGGGTGATGAGATCTCTATCAAGATTCCAGAGAATGAGTATTTGGCTGGTCTTGAAGGCTCAAGAACCATCTTCATGGCCGTTTAATGTTGTCTAAAGGTACTTTTCCCATGAAGTTTGCTGACTTGCGCTACAAGTTACATGGGCTGTGGCATCAAATTGGACCATGCCAAATTATTTCTTTAGGGAAAGGATTCTTTGAATTCTCCTTTTCCTCTTTGGAGGACCTGGCAGTGTTTTGGCAGTTGGTTTATGGAATCTTGATTCTGGTAGTTTGAGACTTTTCTCATGGACCAAGGATTTCAATCCTTATTCCTTAAACCATACGAATGTGCAAGTTTGGGTTAGATTCTATGGTCTCCCCCAAGAGTATTGGCGTCCTAAGATCCTCTTTGCAATAGCTGGTGGAATAGGAGTCCCTATTTGTCTGGATGAAGCAACAAGTAATAAGTCTTATGGCCATTTTGCAAGAGTCTTGATCGATCTTGATCTGAATTGTAAGCTGCGATCACAAATCCTTGTTGAAAGGGAAAGCTTTGCATTCTTCACTGGAGTTGAATATGAAAGACTGCCTGATTTTTGTTCCACATGTCAAGCAATAGGCCACTCTTTAGCTAATTGTCTCAAATCTAGAGGAAAGATCGATTCTAAACCTGTTAAGGAAGCAGTGGTTAAGACTAGGAAAATCTTTGTGCCAAAAACCAATAATAAGGTTTTACTTGATGAGGAAGATGGTTCTACGGCTCCTTTTAATGAAACATCTCAGAATGGTTTAGTCATGCCTGTGATGAAGCAAATTGATGCTTCCTCAAAAGGGAAAGCTGTCCTTGTGGATGAGTCACACCTTAATCAGATTCTAAGGTGAATGATCAATTGTTTCAAGTTCGGGTGGATCCTGTGTTGGGTTTTGATCCTGTGGTTGAAGCTGATCCTAATTCTAGTGTTAGTAGAAGGCCTGATCTTTTGGCTTTGAATGGTGATTCCAGGATGGAGAGAGCTCCAATTCTTCCTAATATTACTGCTAATGATGACTTGGACTCAATAGAAAATATTTATGATGAGTCTATCGCTGCTTTGATTAACAAGGATAGTTGCCAGAATCTTTTGTTGGATATAGTTCCCGAATCCCCTGTGGCTGAGATGTCAGGGGGAGCTTCTAGTAATTTGAGTGGAAGGATGGAAACACCTACTAATATTAATCCTCATGTTCAAAAAGATCTCTCAGTTGTTGTTGGAAAGTTTTGGAACTCGAAGGCTGAAGAAGGAGAAAATCCTGTTGCAAGAGAGGCTGGTGGTGCTTCTGAGGATGTAGTTGGCAATAAGGCAGCTTCTTATTTGGCTGATGACAGTTATTCCAAAGTTCTTTCTAAGTCTCAGCTTAAGAAACAAAAGAAAAAGCAGCATTAAGTTGTGGTCAGAACTACTAGGTCCCGAGCAGGCCTTTCTTCTTTGTCCAAATGAAAGTCCTCTATTGGAATGCTCGAGGTATAGTTAACCTAGATACAAGGTTAGTTCTTAAAAACATGATTTTAAACAATAAACCTGATATCATTCTTGTTGCAGAGCCCTGGATGGAATTATGCAACTTTCCATCTCAGTTTTGGTCTACGCTTAATTTAAAGGTGTTTGCCACTAATGATAGAAATCCTCTGGCTCCTAACTTATGGTGTATTTGCACATCTTCTTTAAATCCTACTGTCATAATTGCTTCTATTCAACATGTTACTTTTTCTCTTCTACGGAATAATCAGCTTCTTTATTTTAGTGCTGTTTATGCTTCAACTTCCTATATTTCTAGAAGATCTCTTTGGAATGACCTAATTCAGCTGAGTCATAGTTTTAATGGCCCTTGGTGTTACTTGGGCGATTTTAATGCAATCATTGGTGCTCATGAACACAAAGGTAGTAGTCTTCCACCAAGAATTGCTTGTGAGGAATTCCAATCTTGGTCTGATGCTATTAATTTGATTCACCTTCCAACTATTGGGTCTGAATTCACTTGGACTAATAGGAGAAAGGGAGTTGCTTATACTGAAAGAAGATTGGATAAAGTGATTTGTAATGATTCTTGGCTTTCTTTCTGGAACAGTTCTACTTGTTGTACTCTGCCAAGATGTAATTCTGATCATTATCCAATACTGCTCAAGCTTCAGAACAGTTCTCCAACTTTCAGTTCTTCTTTTAAATTTATGAGAATGTGGTCATCTCATAAGGATTGTGTTTCGGTTATTGCTGAAAGCTGGAGAAAGGAAGTGGTTGGTTGTCCTATGTTTGTTCTCTCCCAGAAATTGAAGAACTTAAAAATGATTCTCAAGGTTTGGAACAAAGAATGCTTTGGTGATGTTCACAAAAATGTTGACTTAGCTATGCAAAATTTAAAATCTGTTCAGGAGGAGCTCTCCTCTCTTGGGCATTCTGATGAGTTATTACTTCAGGAAGACTCTGCTTAATCGGTGCTTAATCAGGCTCTGCATGCTCAGGAGTTGTTTTGGTTGGAGAAATCAAGAGTTGATTGGCATACTTGTGGTGATAGAAACACAGCTTATTTCCATAAGTTAGCTAAAGTACGACATGCTTCAAGGAAAATCACTATGCTGAAAAATGGTGACATTCTTTTGGATTCTCAGCAGGATATTGAGGAGCATATTCTTGGATATTACAAGGATCTTTTTGCTGGTTCTAATACATGTGTTGCTAATGGCTTAATCAATGAAACCATTAGTCCTGAAGTTTCTATTCAGGACAACAAAAACCTCATCTGTATGCCTTCTTGGGAGGAAGTTAAATCGGCTGTTTTTGGAATGAATCCTTATGGTGCTCCTGGTCCGGATGGATTTGGTGATTTCTTTTATCAGGAATATTGGGACATTGTTGGCAGGGATGTCTTTGAAGCAGTTTCTCAGTTTTTCAGACAAGGTTGGTTGCTTCCAAACATGAATTCAAATAATGTAGTTCTTATTCCAAAGGTCTCAAATGTTGATTCAATCCCTCAGTTTAGACCCATTGCTTTGGCCAACTATCAATTCAAGATTATCACCAAAATTCTAGCTAACAGATTGGCTGTTATTGCTCCTTCTCTTATTTCTGAACATCAGCGAGGATTCATAAGAGGTAGGAGTATTTCTGATTGCATTTGTGTTGCTTCCGAAGCTGTGAATCTGCTTGACAAAAAATGTTTTGGTGGGAACATTGCCTTGAAAATTGATATTAAAAAAGCCTTTGACACAATGGATTGGGATTTTTTGTTAAAGACATTGGAAGCTTTTGGTTTTGATCCCATTTTTTGTAACTGGATAAAGGTTATTCTTCACTCAGCTCGCATCTCCATTCTTGTCAATGGTCATGCAGTGGGATTCTTCTCTTGTAAAAGAGGTGTGAGGCATGGAGATCCTTTATCTCCACTTCTTTTTTGCCTAGCCGAAGAGGTTTTGAGTAGATCCATCTCTCTTATGGTGCATCAGGGTAAATTTCTTCTTATGTCTAGTCCAAGAGGTTATTCTGTTCCTTCCCATGTTCTTTATGTAGATGACTTGTTAATCTTCTGCAAAGGAAACAAAAGAAATATGGAGAATCTAATGGATCTATTTAATAAATATAGTGCAGCTTCGGGCCAATATATCAGTAAAGAAAAATCTAAAATCTACAATGGTTCAATTGCTTCCAACAGATTTCACAGCATAGTCAACATTTTAGGCTTTGGTATTGGCTATCTTCCTTTTATGTATCTCGGTGTTCCTCTTTTCAAGGGTAAACCAAGAAGAATTCATTTGTAGCCTTTAGCAGACAAAATTAAATCAAAGTTATCTACTTGGAAAGGTGTTTTGCTATCCATCATGGGAAGAGTTCAATTAGTGCAATCTGTCATTCATAGTATGCTTCTCCACTCCTTTCATGTCTATCTATGGCCTGTTTCTCTTGTTAAATTGATTGATAAATGGCTCAGCAACTTTGTTTGGTCTGGGGATGTGCTTGTTAGAAAGGTTGCTTCGGCTGCTTGGTCTTTAGTTTGCTCACCTAAGGTTGCTGGAGGATTGGGATTGAGATCTATCAGGGGTATCAACAGGGCTGCTATTCTAAAGCTGAGTTAGGATTTGATGACTTTGAATAAGCAATGGTCTAGGCTTCTCAAAGCCATGGTGCTTGTCAACAACAAGTTCAGTAGGATGCATATTTCCTCATCTGTGTGGCAAGGTTTAAAATCTCATATTGATCCTGTTATTGAGCACTGTAAATGGCATATTGGCGATGGCTCTTCTTGCAATTTTTGGACTGATTCATGGCTAAGCAGACCTGTGGTTGATTTTCTTCAAATTCCTCAACATATTCATCCTTTACTTCATGCTAAAGTACAGGATTTCATAATTGATGGAAAGTGGTCTATTCCAGAGATAATGTTACAGAAATCTCATGATCTTGCTGCCGAGATTGATCAGTATATAATTCCTTCTGATCCTATTCCTGATTCTCGGGTTTGGGATGGATCAAGCAAAGGGGATTTCACTCTAAAATTTGCTTATGATTTTCTATACCCGACTCCGTCTCAGGTTAGTTGGGGTAATCTCATTTGGTGTAAGTCCATTCCTCCTTCAAGATCCTTGCTGATCTGGAGGATTCTGCATAATAAGTTGCCTTCTGATGATGTTCTATGGAATAGAGGCTGCTACATTGTCTCCATTTGCTGTCTTTGTTTTAAAGCTTATGAAACAACTGATCATCTTTTCTTCCATTGTGATTTTGCAACTCAAATTTGGACTTGGTTGGCAGCATGTTTATCCGCTAATTTTTGCTGCAACTCCATGCTTTCATTATTGTCTTTACTAGACCAGAGAAGGAGTTCTTAAACCCGAGATATTGTTCTCTCTGCTATTGCTAATTCTCTTTGGTACATTTGGTACAGCAGGAATCAATTTCGGTTTGAAGGGAAAAAAAATCACTATTTAGGCTACTATCTCTTTGGCAAAGTCAGCAATTTCTCTTGCTGGAAATTTGTCTACAGGATTTTCTTATATTACTGCTGCAGATAACAGCATTCTTCAGGCTTTCTCAGTATTGCCTAAGCTAAGCAAAGCTCCGGTTGTTCTAGAAATCTTATGGAAGGCTCCTAGCTTCAGTTGGGTAAAATGTAACCCTGATGGTTCTGCTCATGGTGCTCCAGGTATTGCTGCTTGTGGTGGGATTTTTAGAGACAAGTTTTCAGCATCTCTTGGCTGTTTTGCTTTAAATATTGGAGCGTTCTTTGCTCTCAATGCTGAATTAATGGGAGCTATTGTAGCCATTGAAACTGCTTATGTCAGAGGATGGCATCACCTATGGCTAGAATGTGATTCAACTTTGGTTATTTGTGCTTTTTCATCACCATCCATTGTTCCTTGGTCTCTTAGAAATAGGTGGTTCAATGCATTATCTTTATCTAGGAAGATGCATTTCATTTATTCTCATGTCTTTAGGGAGGGTAACACTTTGGTACTAGGATTAGTGGTTTAGCTTGGTGGAATTCTACTCCAAGCTTTGTTCTTGGTGAATTTGTTAGAAATCGGTTTGGTTATCCAAACCATAGATTTAGGTAATTCTTTCATGGGTCAAGTTTATGCCCCCCATGTTTTTTGTATTCTTTTGTTTTTTTCTTAATAAAAGGGCATTAGGGGTACTCTTTCCTTTTCGATGCTTTTATCCCTAAGGAGGGTTTTGCATCAAAAGGTTTTAACGAGGCTCCTTTTGTTGCTTGCTTAAAAAAAAAAAAAAAACTTCTCACCATTTTCCTCACTAACTCTCAACTTCCTAAGTCTTATTCGAAAATCCTTTTTGAGTTCTTAACTTAGTGACTTTTTACTAAAATTGGTCATTATACCATTTAACTTTGAAGCTTTTCATCTTTAAAATCAAAACATTTTTAAATCTTTGATTTGGCACTTTTAAGCGGCCTAATCTTCAGTATCAAGCTATAGTCGATGCTATGCTCTCAAGCAATCCAATCAAAGAAACCATAATTCAATATACGTATATAGTCATTTAATCTTAAAATTAACATCATGCATATATTCAATCCAAGCAACAACACCACAATTCGTTTTTAAATATCCAATCACATATTCACCAAATAAATCAAGCATATACACAACACATAATACATTCACAAGAGAATCATCAACATCATTCCATATAACACAATCACAATCATTCAACAAACAATCTTATAAGGCCATCAAACTCATTGGAGGTAATCGCCCCTGACCTCTTGAAATGAAGTAAGGCCCTCCTTTTTGATTTTTCAACACTTCCTTCTACTCCGCAACTGAAGTAACACAAGCCAACCTCAACTCACAAACTTCATCAACATGCATTTGTACAAATAAAAAATAAGCAAATCCAAAAGGTAAAAACCTTATGATAAGTCACGGTTTTAAGGGGTTCAAGAGAAAAGAAAATTTTGCTCACTTTGAATTTCGGTACGCTTATAGGGAATGACCATAGGAGCTTAAATACCAAATTTTAGAACTTGAAACAATCTATGCAAGGAGTGTTAGAAATTTTTGAAATCCACAAGGTAACCTCAAAGCACTATTTTTCAGCCATGAGAAGGAAAATGGAGGTACCCTTTGGTATGCTTACTAAACATCATCATGAAAGCTTAAATCTCCAGTTTCAAAGTTTGATTCAAATCCTACAAAGAGTTATGAATTTTTCTACTAAAAATAAAGTTTAGGCCTTTTAGAAATTTTCTTGGATGAACATGGAGATAATGTACCCAACATCAACTTTAATGAAGTAAGATTGAGTAAAGATTACCTTAAGGTGATGATCTTTGATGAAGGCTCAAGAAGACCAAGAACAAAGGAGAGAAAAACCAAGACAAGTTCTTGATCTTTAAAAGCTAGAAACCGAGTGATATTTTGTGTTTGTGAATAATGAGAGAGAAAAATGCAGTCTCGTGGTTTATGGGGTGCTGGTCATGGGTTTCTAGAGAGTGAGGAAGATATTTTGTAGTTTTGGTCCATTAGGTAAAAGCAAAGGAAAAAGATGATAACTTGTCAACTTTGTGTCGCGTCGGTCACTTTATTTGACTTTGGTGTTACACACACATCCCTGTGCTTTACTTTCTCCGCTGCTCTGAACTTGGTTCCGGGTCTTACTGGATGTCCCGGGTTAGCACGTTTACCCAAAAAGTCGGTATCTGTAACGCCCCGATTTTCACGCTTTCTAATTCTTTAGTATTTTAATGTCTTTATTTTATTCGAGGTCTTAGGAATAGAAATAAAATATTCCGAGACCACAGTCATGCTCGACGATATCGTAGGAAGCTACGATTAAGTTTTGAGTCGAAAACTCAAACGGAGTCCGGTCAGCGTTTTTACACTGACAGTATGATTTTACTGCTCAGAAGACCTCAGATGGACCCGTGAACGAGACAATAAGTCTTAGAATTCGATTATCTACGTTTTGGTTAAATTTCGTAAAAATTTCAGAAAAATCACTTCCTGACCTTCGTTCGGGCGGAATCCTCAATCGGGTGACGAACGGAGCCACATATGGATTTACCGAGACTCGCCAACAGATAATCTTGATATCACATCATCCCAGGACACTTGGGAGAGTATGCCAGAGTCGTCATGACGTTCGGAAATATCTGGACGCAGAATGACCAAAATGCCCCTAACCTTAGTCTTTTACACTTTTACCATTATACCTTTTTGGCAAATGACCTTTTTACCCTTAAGTGAACTTTTAAGAGGCTGAACTCAGCCCCTCACTTCATCATTTTCGCACATTCCCTCATCCTTAGAAGCTCCATAGTTGTTCTTGAGAGAAAACTCCATTTTCACCTAGAAAAGCTTGAGTTTTTGTTGGAATCACTTGATTCCTTGAGCAATCTTTCTTCATTTCAAGATAAGATCACTTCTATGATCTCTTAGCTTCTTGAATCTTTCTTTATTTCAAGATCAATCTTCATTTTCATGAAAATAATTTCTTAGATCCAAAACTTTGAAAATCCATAGGAAATTGTAGAAAAATCCTTTTGAGGTAAGACCAAGTTCTTTAAACTCACATCATCAATCTCTACCTAAACCCAAGAGCTTATGATTCAACTCTCATCATAGCTCAAAAAGCATTTTTGGCCGAACCCTACTTGAAGATGATGAATAGTGTTTTCATCAATTTTTGATTTTTAACACTTGATTTCATCCTTAGCTTTCCTAATGCCTTTGAATCCATGAAATGGAAAACCAAAACCAATTCCTAACCTTTTTAACCTAGGGTGGCCAAAATCCTCTTTGTTAGAATAGTTGAGATTGGCATTGATTGTTGTTTAATGTTTGATTGTTGTGTTGTTGTAGTTGTTGACGATTATCAGGAGGTTCACAAACCGATCAACCGACTTTGATCCGGGAATCTGCTCATCAACAGGTATGGGGAGAAGAACCTCATCACACCAAGATGGTGGTAGTGAGAATGGTTGTTTAATTTTATGTCTGGGTGAAACCCTTTAGTTTGGGTTCACTTTTATATGTTAAGTTTTGTTAAGTTCTCTTGGAGAACAAGATTGTCATGATGAGTTTATGCTTGAGTATGTTGTAGTGTGCTTTAGCATATGTTGATGAAGATATGATTGAATGAAAATCATTTCCATGTATGTTGAAAAACCTACGATGATCACTAGATCAAGTATGGACTTTTATTGTTTGATTATGAGACCATGATGTGTGATGGATATGTTTGATTATGATGTAGTAATGTGTATTGTGGTTTACCATAATTGTGTGAGCTTTTGAGCTACATTTACCTTGTTGGTGAAGTAAAGTCTCCATTTTGCATTGGAGCAGGCTTGTGGCCTTAGTAAGAGGAAAATATAAGAACGTATGTTGTTCTTGTTTTGGCAAAGTTTTGATGCAACAAAACATGATTTCATAACCTAGGATTTCAAAGAGAAACAAAAGTGATTTTAGATCCAAAGATCAAAGGAAGTTTTAACCTTTAAAGTGTGTCATCAAAGTGGGAAAATGTCTTTTCTTTAGCCATAGGTCTTTTAATCAAACTAAGTGTTTCAAAAGAAGAATTAATGAAGGAATTAGGGAAAAGGAGAAACAGGGCACTCGCCCAGCGAACCCCGTCTCGCCTCGCGAGACAGAGGGAAGATAATGCATTCGCCAGGCTAACATTGCCTCGCCTCGCGAGACAGTGGACTAAACCGAGCAACAAAGATGAAATTTCTCGGCCTCGCGTCGGGAAGCCGTCTCGCCTCGCGAACCGCCTAAGCACCAAAGATGCAACTTCTCGGCCCCGCGTAGCGAAGCAGTTCTCGCCCCGCGAACCGCCTAAATAGTGAAGATGCAGCTTCTTTGCCTCGTGTCGCGATATACTCCTCGCCTCGCGGAGCAGAAAGACTGTCTGAATAGAAAAGATCACTTCTCTGCCTCGCGTCGCGATATAATCCTCGCCTCGCGAAGTAGAAGGACTTTCCAAGCAGTAAAGATAACTTCTCAGCCTCGCGTCGCGACATAGACCTTCGCCTCGCGAGAAATGGTTTGTTTATAAAGAGTGTTTTTCAACTCAAACTGTAAAGTTTTACGTTTTAAAAACCTAAGTTAAGTAATTGACTTAGAGTTGAAAACAAGGGATAATTAAGTATGGTATGTAGTGGAACAAGACCACATGCTATACCATTGATGACTTAGTACATCAATGACTTCATAAGACATAAACACAAACATGAAACGTTTTGGGTTTTGAAACAGTAGTTCGATGACGGACCGGTGATTCGGACCCCGATCAGTCGTTAAATTATTTCAGTCTTGTGATGACTCGATCCCGGAGGGATCACGAGATTTATCCGGTGGGTAAAGGTTTTGTTTTCAAAAAGACACGTATAGTTCCTAAGGAAGAGAACCTTAGTAGACTTCGAGGTTTATCTGGGGGATAGACATTGCTTGATCGCATCTGCTTTGTGTAAGCATTGGCATTTCATTTGCATAGTCGTAAGGCCTTGAGCCTAGGAGTTGAGCTTACACCTTGATGCGGGTGCGAATCTTACGGTGACGATCTTCAATGGTCTTTTTGGAGGTATCAGGGTTGGAAGGGCTGACATGTGACCAGTTGGTAGCTCTTCTGTGTCGTGGCGAATCCGTGCAATACACTGATATCCTTTACTAGATGCCTTACTTTTCATGTTTGGTCGAGAGTGTTTCCGTAAAGCCAGATACGTGCACGTTACGAATGTTGTAGCATCTTGCCCAAGGCTGGCGCGCACGGAACATGTCCTCCCATTCACTCTCTCCGACGTTTTGTTAGCTCCATGGAGTAGGGGTCAGAGTAGTACTCAGTGACATTGACATTGAGTCATATACATTGCATTGCATTGCATGGCTATTGATGTTTACATTTACTGTTATACATCGTTGTACTGTCTAAGAATACCTTATTTTATGCTGGTAACTGCTTAACATGATATTATGCTGTCAACTGCTTAATATGTTTGACATTGAGAATTCTTGTAAGCATGTTGGGTACGCTGTTACCCGGTGAGTCGTCCCGTTTTTACTATTGCTGTTTTGCTGTGTTGATGAACGAGAATCTCACCCATATCTGTATGTTTTCTGTTGGTACTTGCTGTTGCTGTTTGAACAGATGGACGTGACGATGGTTCAGTCCAGTAGTTCCTTTGAGCCGGAGGAGGACTCTTTTTGTGGTTTAGTTTTGTTGTCGGCCAGGCTATGTTAGTTTTTGTAGTACCTTTTGGGAGCTACGACTCCTAGTACTTATTGTATCAGTTATACATTAGACTTATGTCTGTATATAGTATTATTCCTTTTTCTGTTTATGTCCCTGTATTTATTATGCATATTGTTCTAGAAATGTATGGCGAACCTAAGTTCGTTATTAGTATTATTTACCTTTGCTAAATCCCATTGCATCTTGTGAAAAGAAAAAAAAAAAAAAGAAAACCGTATTTTCCGCATTAAGAAATATTTTCGGCCTTATAAACGTTCGGGAATGTGACACTCGGGAAAGGGTGTTGCATTATTTGGTATCAGAGCTGGCCGAGTCTTTTTGGGGTTGTAGGTTATGGTCTGTTTGTTTGTGTTGTGTTCTCTGTGTGTTTCTCTGTTGTTTGCTTTAGTTGTGGTTCTTGAGTTTGACAGTTCTGGTTTTGAAGGTAACAATGGCTGCTCAAAACCTGACTGCTGCTGTGAACGCCATACGGGAAATGGCTGCTGCTATGGTTCAACGTGACGAAAGAACTGCCGGAGGTAGAGAACTGGACGAATTTCTTCGTCGGAATCCACCTCAATTCAAGGGCGAATTCAATCCTGAGTTAGCTGAACACTGGATCCAAACGCTGGAGAAAATCTTTGGAGCGATGAGATGTACTGAGAATGACAAGGTTGTCTATGCAACTTCTATGCTGGTGGAGGATGCTGAATACTGGTGGGAAGGAGTCCGTCAGATGCTGGTGCACGATCAACAAGCTGTTGACTGGAATGCTTTTAAGGGGAAATTCCTGGAGAAGTATTTTCCTGCGAGCGCAAGACATGAGAAAGAGATGGAGTTCCTTCAGCTGAGACAAGGGGGAATGACCGTAGCTGAATACGGAGCCAAGTTTGAAAGTCTAGCAAAGTTCTCAAATTACGTTCTGGACAACCCAAGAGAGGAGTGGAAGTGCAGAAAATTCGAAGGAGGTCTAAGGATCGACTTGAAGAGAGCTGTAGTTCCATTGGAAATTTCTGTTTTTCCGAGGCTAATGGAAAAGTGTCGTCTGATCGAGAGTTTGGAGCCCAAGGACAAGTGGGTACTGAGTTCTGGACCGAGCAAGTTTCCGAGAGGAAGCGGTGGTCGAGACAACAAATCTCGATGGAAGCCCTATGCAAAGCAATAAGATCGACAACAACGTTCTATTGGAGGAAGCAGTGGGAGTTTCAGTCAGTCTGGAAACGCCCCAACCAAGTGCATGAAGTGTGGGAAGAGCAATCACATCACCAGAGATTGTTCGATCAAAGGGATTATCTGCTTCAAGTGTGGGAAGCCGGGACATATCTCACGTGAATGCATGCAACCAAAATTGGAACATTCTGTCAACAATGTCCAAGCTGCAAGGCCTAAGATGAAGGGCAGAGTCTACACTATGGGAGGTGCTGAAGCTTCTCAAAATGAAGACTTGATCCAAGGTCAGTGTGTCATGGGAGGTAAAACCTTAACTGTACTGTTTGATTCAGGCGCAACGCATTCCTTTATTGCCTATGACTGTGTGAATTTGTTGGGATTACCTGTGTCTTCTTTACCTTTTGATTTGGTAATTTCTGCGCCTACTGCAAAGCCTGTTGTAACTGCAAAAGTTTGTTTGAATTGTTCTATTTCTGTTAAGGATAGAATATTTTTGATTGATTTGATCTGTTTGCCTCTTTCGCAAATGGATGTAATCTTAGGAATGGATTGGTTATCTTCTAATCATATCATGTTAGACTGTGCAAATAAAACCTTAGTTTTTTCTAGTTGTGAGAATTCTGGATTTTTGACTGCCAACCAAGTAAATGCTTCTTTGAGAGAAGGAGCTCAAGGATACATGTTACTATCTTCTTTGGAGGTCAAGAGCGAGCTAGTCTTAGAGCGCATACCTGTCGTGAATGAGTTTCCGGAAGTCTTTCCTGACGACGTACCAGGTTTGCCGCCAGTTTGGGACATCGAGTTTGCGATCGATCTTGTGCCAGGAACAGGACCAGTGTCTATGGCACCGTATCGTATGGCACCTGCTGAATTGGAAACTTTGAAGGAACAATTGGTAGACTTATTGGGGAAGCAGTTTGTTAGACCCAGTATGTCACCGTGGGGAGCACCTGTGCTGTTGGTGAAAAAGAAAGATGGAACATCTCGTTTATGTGTGGATTATCGCCAATTGAATAAAGTTACTATTAAGAACAAGTATCCACTTCCGAGGATAGATGACTAGATGGATCAGTTGAGGGGAGCGGCAGTTTTCTCCAAGATTGATTTGCGATCGGGTTATCACCAGATTCGTGTAAAGGCAGAAGATATACCGAAGACAGCGTTTCGAACACGCTATGGGCACTATGAGTATCTTGTGATGCCATTTGGTGTGACGAATGCTCCAGCTATATTGATGGACTATATGAATAGGATCTTTCATCCATACCTAGATCAGTTTGTCGTTGTCTTCATAGATGACATACTTATCTATTCGCAAGACCAGGAAGAACATGCTGAACATCTTAGTGTGGTTCTTCAAGTTCTAAAAGAGAAACAACTATATGCAAAACTGTCCAAGTGTGAGTTTTGGCTCGACGAAGTGCAGTTTTTGGGTCATGTAATTTCAAAGGAAGGAATTGCTGTAGATCCGTCGAAAGTCAAAGCAGTTCTTGAGTGGGAAAGACCAACCACAGTGACTGAGATACGCAGTTTTGTGGGTTTGGCTGGGTATTATCGGAGGTTCATTGAGGGATTTTCTAAGATTGTAGGACCTCTTACCCAATTGACGAGGAAGGACAAAGCGTTTGAATGGACTGAAGCCTGTGAGCAGAGTTTTCAGGAGTTAAAGAAGAGGCTAACTACATCGCCAGTGTTGATATTGCCAGATCCAAGCGAACCTTTTGATGTGTACTGTGACGCTTCATACCAAGGTTTAGGCTGTGTTCTGATGCAGAATTGGAAGATGGTAGCGTATGCCTCGAGACAGTTGAAAGTGCACGAGAAGAACTACCCAACTCATGATCTGGAGTTAGCAGCGGTAGTCTTTGCGTTGAAGATTTGGAGACATTACTTGTATGGTTCGACGCTCAATGTCTTCAGAGATCATAAGAGCTTGAGGTATCTGTTCGATCAGAAGGAGCTCAATATGAGACAAAGACGGTGGCTGGAATTTTTGAAGGACTATGATTTCCAGTTACAGTATCATCCGGGAAAAGCTAATGTGGTAGCGGATGCCTTGAGTAGAAAAGTGTTACATGTGTCTGCCATGATGGTTAAGGAACACGAGCTGTTGGAACAGTTCAGGGATATGCATCTGTCCGTGGTTAGTATGCCAGGAAGACTATGTGTAGGTATGGTTACGGTATCTTGTGATCTGATGGATCAGATTCGAGAGAAACAAGTATACGACCAGTATCTGGAGAAAGAGCGGAGGAATCTAAAGAGAGGAATGACGTCGGAATACAAAGAAGGAACAGATGGAATCCTAAGACGAGGAGAACGGGTTTGTGTGCCAAACAACCCAGAGATAAGGAGGTTAATTCTGGACGAAGCTCATAGAAGCAAGTTAAGTATACATCCAGGGTCAACCAAGATGTACCAAGACCTGAAGCGGTTGTTTTGGTGGCAAGGCATGAAAAGAGATGTAGCCGATTATGTGGCATCTTGCTTAGTGTGTCAGAAAGCAAAGGTTGAACATCAAAGGCCAGCTGGAATGTTACTTCCGTTGGATATCCCAGAGTGGAAATGGGACGGCATAGCAATGGATTTCGTGACGTGTTTGCCAAACACACCTAAAGGATACGATTCCATTTGGGTTATAATTGATAGGCTCACGAAATCAGCTCATTTTCTACCGATTAATCTCAAGTATTCTATGGAAAAGCTTACTCAGATTTATATCAGTGAGATTGTGAGACTGCATGGAGTACCTTCAAGTATCATATCGGATAGAGACCCGCGATTTACTTCGCGTTTTTGGCAAAGTTTACATGAAGCTTTAGGAACGAAGTTACGATTAAGTTCAGCTTACCATCCTCAAACTGATGGACAATCGGAAAGGACGATCAGTCGTTAGAGGATCTGTTGAGGGCGTGTGTGTTGGAACATGCCGGAAGTTGGGAGAATTTCCTACCGTTGATAGAGTTTACCTATAACAACAGTTATCATTCGAGTATAGGGATGGCACCCTACGAAGCTTTATACGGACGACAATGCAGAACACCTTTGTGTTGGTACCAAGATGGAGAAAGTGCTTCATTAGGACCTGAACTAGTGCAACAAACAACCGAGAAGGTGAAACTGATTCAAGAAAAGATGAGGATAACTCAGAGCCGACAGAAAAGTTATGCGGATAAAAGACGTAGGCCACTTGAGTTCGAGGAAGGGGGTCATGTGTTTTTGAGAGTCACTCCGATGACTGGGGTGGGCAGGGTCCTGAAGTCCAGAAAACTCACTCCAAAATTCATTGGACCTTACCAAATTCTTCGTCGGATAGGTCCAGTAGCTTACCAAATAGCTTTACCGCCTTTTCTATCCAACCTTCATAATGTTTTTCATGTTTCGCAATTGCGAAAGTATATTCCTGATCCCAGTCACGTCATAGAGTCTGATTCAGTACAACTAAAGGATAACCTAACCTATGAGACATTGCCGGTTAAGATCGAGGACAGGAGGATAAAGAAACTGCGAGGGAAGGAGATAGCGTTGGTCAAAGTTATCTGGAACGAGACTACAGGTGATGCTACCTGGGAAAGAGAAGAGGACATGCGACAACAGTATCCGAGTTTGTTTTAAGAGGTACGTATAATTTCGAGGACGAAATTCTTTTAAGAGGGGTAGGAATGTAACGCCCCGATTTTCACGCTTTCTAATTCTTTAGTATTTTAATGTCTTTATTTTATTCGAGGTCTTAGGAATAGAAATAAAATATTCCGAGACCATAGTCATGCTCGACGATATCGTAGGAAGCTACGATTAAGTTTTGAGTCGAAAACTCAAACGGAGTCCGGTCTGCGTTTTTACACTGACAGTATGATTTTACTGCTCAGAAGACCTCAGATGGACCCGTGAACGAGACAATAAGTCTTAGAATTCGATTATCTACGTTTTGGTTAAATTTCGTAAAAATTTCAGAAAAATCACTTCCTGACCTTCGTTCGGGCGGAATCCTCAATCGGGTGACGAACGGAGTCACATATGGATTTACCAAGACTCGCCAACAGATAATCTTGATATCACATCATCCCAGGACACTTGGGAGAGTATGCCAGAGTCGTCATGACGTTCGGAAATATCTGGATGCAAAATGACCAAAATGCCCCTAACCTTAGTCTTTTACACTTTTACCATTATACCCTTTTGGCAAATGACCTTTTTACCCTTAAGTGAACTTTTAAGAGGCTGAACTCAGCCCCTCACTTCATCATTTTCGCACAGCCCCTCATCCGTAGAAGCTCCATAGTTGTTCTTGAGAGAAAACTCCATTTTCACCTAGAAAAGCTTGAGTTTTTGTTGGAATCACTTGATTCCTTGAGCAATCTTTCTTCATTTCAAGGTAAGATCACTTCTATGATCTCTTAGCTTCTTGAATCTTTCTTTATTTCAAGATCAATCTTCATTTTCATGAAAATAATTTCTTAGATCCAAAACTTTGAAAATCCATAGGAAATTGTAGAAAAATCCTTTTGAGGTAAGACCAAGTTCTTTAAACTCACATCATCAATCTCTACCTAAACCCAAGAGCTTATGATTCAAATCTCATCATAGCTCAAAAAGCATTTTTGGCCGAACCCTACTTGAAGATGATGAATAGTGTTTTCATCAATTTTTGATTTTTAACACTTGATTTCATCCTTAGCTTTCCTAATGCCTTTGAATCCATGAAATGGAAAACCAAAACCAATTCCTAACCTTTTTAACCTAGGGTGGCCGAAATCCTCTTTGTTAGAATAGTTGAGATTGGCATTGATTGTTGTTTAATGTTTGATTGTTGTGTTGTTGTAGTTGTTGACGATTATCAGGAGGTTCACAAACCGATCAATCGACTTTGATCCGGGAATCTGCTCATCAACAGGTATGGGGAGAAGAACCTCATCACACCAAGATGGTGGTAGTGAGAATGGTTGTTTAATTTTATGTCTGGGTGAAACCCTTTAGTTTGGGTTCACTTTTATATGTTAAGTTTTGTTAAGTTCTCTTGGAGAACAAGATTGTCATGATGAGTTTATGCTTGAGTATGTTGTAGTGTGCTTTAGCATATGTTGATGAAGATATGATTGAATGAAAATCATTTCCATGTATGTTGAAAAACCTACTATGATCACTAGATCAAGTATGGACTTTTATTGTTTGATTATGAGACCATGATGTGTGATGGATATGTTTGATTATGATGTAGTAATGTGTATTGTGGTTTACCATAATTGTGTGAGCTTTTGAGCTGCATTTACCTTGTTGGTGAAGTAAAGTCTCCATTTTGCATTGGAGCAGGTTTGTGGCCTTAGTAAGAGGAAAATATAAGAACATATGTTGTTCTTGTTTTGGCAAAGTTTTGATGCAACAAAACATGATTTCATAACCTAGGATTTCAAAGAGAAACAAAAGTGATTTTAGATCCAAAGATCAAAGGAAGTTTTAACCTTTAAAGTGTGTCATCAAAGTGGGAAAATGTCTTTTCTTTAGCCATAGGTCTTTTAATCAAACTAAGTGTTTCAAAAGAAGAATTAATGAAGGAATTAGGGAAAAGGAGAAACAGGGCACTCGCCCAGCGAACCCCGTCTCGCCTCGCGAGACAGAGGGAAGATAAGGCATTCGCCAGGCTAACATTGCCTCGCCTCGCGAGACAGTGGACTAAACCGAGCAACAAAGATGGAATTTCTCGGCCTCGCGTCGCGAAGCCGTCTCGCCTCGCGAACCGCCTAAGCACCAATGATGCAACTTCTCGGCCTCGCGTAGCGAAGCAGTTCTCGCCCCGCGAACCGCCTAAATAGTGAAGATGCAGCTTCTCTGCCTCGTGTCGCGATATACTCCTCGCCTCGCGGAGCAGAAAGACTGTCTGAATAGAAAAGATCACTTCTCTGCCTCGCGTCGCGATATAATCCTCGCCTCGCGAAGTAGAAGGACTTTCCAAGCAGTAAAGATAACTTCTCAGCCTTGCGTCGCGACATAGACCTTCGCCTCGCGAGAAATGGTTTGTTTATAAAAAGTGTTTTTCAACTCAAACCGTAAAGTTTTACGTTTTAAAAAATTAAGTTAAGTAATTGACTTAGAGTTGAAAACAAGGGATAATTAAGTATGGTATGTAGTGGAACAAGACCACATGCTATACCATTGATGACTTAGTACATCAATGACTTCATAAGACATAAACACAAACATGAAACGTTTTGGGTTTTGAAACAGTAGTTCGATGACGGACCAGTGATTCGGACCCCGATCGGTCGTTCAATTGTTTCAGTCTTGTGATGACTCGATCCCGGAGGGATCACGAGATTTATCCGGTGGATAAAGGTTTTGTTTTCAAAAAGACACGTATAGTTCCTAAGGAAGAGAACCTTAGTAGACTTCGAGGTTTATCCGGGGGATAGACATTGCTTGATCGCATCTGCTTTGTGTAAGCATTGGCATTTCATTTGCATAGTTGTAAGGCCTTGAGCCTAGGAGTTGAGCTTACACCTTGATGCGGGTGCGAATCTTACGGTGACGATCTTCAATGGTCTTTTTGGAGATATCAGGGTTGGAAGGGCTGACATGTGACCAGTTGGTAGCTCTTCTGTGTCGTGGCGAATCCGTGCAATACACTGATATCCCCTACTAGATGCCTTACTTTTCATGTTTGGTCGAGAGTGTTTCCGTAAAGTCAGATACGTGCACGTTACGAATGTTGTAGCATCTTGCCCAAGGCTGGCGCGCACGGAACATGTCCTCCCATTCACTCTCTCCGACGTTTTGTTAGCTCCATGGAGTAGGGGTCAGAGTAGTACCCAGTGACATTGACATTGAGTCATATACATTGCATTGCATTGCATGGCTATTGATGTTTACATTTACTGTTATACATCGTTGTACTGTCTAAGAATACCTTATTTTATGCTGTTAACTGCTTAACATGATATTATGCTGTCAACTGCTTAATATGTTTGACATTGAGAATTCTTGTAAGCATGTTGGGTACGCTGTTACCCGGTGAGTCGTCCCGTTTTTACTATTGCTGTTTTGCTGTGTTGATGAACGGGAATCTGACCCATATCTGTATGTTTTCTGTTGGTACTTGTTGTTGCTGTTTGAACAGATGGACGTGACGATGGTTCAGTCCAGTAGTTCCTTTGAGCCGGAGGAGGACTCTTTTTGTGGTTTAGTTTTGTTGTCGGCCAGGCTATGTTAGTTTTTGTAGTACCTTTTGAGAGCTAAGACTCCTAGTACTTATTGTATCAGTTATACATTAGACTTATGTCTGTATATAGTATTATTCCTTTTTCTGTTTATGTCCCTGTATTTATTATGCATATTGTTCTAGAAATGTATGGCGAACCTAAGTTCGTTATTAGTATTATTTACCTTTGCTAAATCCCATTGTATCTTGTGAAAAGAAAAAAAAAAAAAAACCGTATTTTCCGCATTAAGAAATATTTTCGTCCTTATAAACGTTCGGGAATGTGACACTCGGGAAAGGGTGTTGCAACATCGAATAAAATATTAATATTTTATTTTGGTGGCAAGAAAAAAACTAAAAACAGTCAAAACAAACATGAAAAACTCAAGGCATTCAGAAAACCAATATTTATATTTTTTGGGTCAAGTTAGAGTCTTCTAGCCGGTGTAAAACTATACTGTCAGCCAGAATGCAGACTAGGTTCCGTCTGAGTTTCAAACTCAAATTTGAACCACTATCTCCTGCGATATAGCAAGTTATAACTATGATTTTATTTTCCTTAAAAACATTTTCTTAATCACAGGTAAAAATAAAACATATTAATATGGTAACACAACACAGGTAAAGCACTGATAAAAGTTGAGTGTTACACATTCAATATTTTTTCTTTAGGTGGTACAGTAAAGTTGATTAATGTGCTTGCAGATGTAGTGGATCATTGATATTCTTATTCCCCAATGCAACTTCTGGAATACAACATAATGCTTGCCATTAGGTTTGCATATTCTTTATTCAGTTATGCTATATTAAAGATCGGTAATTGAGAAAGAGTGACAAAATAATTGCCTTCATTCTCTCTGATTATCTGAACCATTTAATAAAAACATGGTCACTACTAACAATGTGTGCTTGCAACGATGAAATCATATTTCCACAGCCAAATCTGTGTTGGGTAGCCAAGAAACCATAGAGTAAGAGTAATAAAAAGCAAAACCCAAATCTGAGATGGAATCTGTCAACGGATCCGGACACCTGGTGTCAACGGATCCTGACTCATATATATGTTAACACCAAATCACCAAATGTTAATATAGAAAACGATGAATCCATTTTGATGGGGTTCTAATGGTGAGGGAAGAAAAGGGGTTAAATGGCTTTCTTGGGACAAATTATTTGTTAGCAAACAACATGGTGGTATGGGTTTTCCTAACTTGTATGCTTTTATTCTCTCCATGCTTGGTAAATAAGGGTGGCAACTTATCAGTAATCCGGAGAGTCTTACCTCTAGTCTCCTCAAAGCCAAATATTTTCCTAGAGGGGACTTTATGGGTGCTCAATTAGGTCTTAACCTAAGCTAGTCATTGAGAAGTATATAGAGCTCTAGAGTGCTTTTGAAAGAAGGTCTCGGGTGGAGCATTGTAAAGGGTGACCTTATTAGAGCATGGGTAGATCCATGGCTTTGTGATGCCTCTCATCCCATTCCAGCAACTCCTCATGATATTCGACTACAACATCTCTATGTCAGAGACCTCTTTCTTCCTAACACTAAGCTCTGGAATGTTCATTTTCTGAGTTCAATATTAAACCCTGTAGATGTTGAAGCTATATGTGGTGTTCCAGTTTTTAATTCTGTCAAATAAAATGCCTTATTCTGGTGGCCTAATAAGCAAGGTGTCTACATAGTTTGAAATAGATAGATGTAAACACTAGAAGGGGGTTGAATTGTGTTTACCCGATTTAAAGAGAAATAGAAACTTTTTCGCAAGCACAGAAGAGAGCAGACGAGTGTTTTAAGACAAAGCAGTCAAACAAGCAACTTGTCTGAAGGTTTTTCACAGAGAGACACACAATCATGCAAGATGAACAACAGATTGATAAACACAATTATAACCTCCTTAGTTAAAAGACAGTTAAGTTAGATAATCAAAATAAAGAGATAAGGGATAGAGAGATTAAACATAGCAGATTTATCCTGGTTCACTCCTTCATAACTGAGGCTACGTCCAATCCTTGGCAGCACCAAGTTTTCTCAACTATAACTGATCAGGTTATAGGACAAACAAATATTCTTTGCTCATCTAGCCTCTTCAGGCTCTAATACAATTATTGTTTTCTCACCTACCCTCTTCAGGCTCACTCAGATTTGTTTGAGAGAAGAAGTAAATTAATTACACCTTGCAAGTCTTTCACAAGGACTCAGATGAGTATATTAAATGTGAAGGTTGAAGGACTACGTATTAACTTCAAATGATTGAAGAATAAAGATTGAAAGAATGAAGATATAAATGTACAAAGTAATTGCTCTTTGAATGCTGTGATAGTTCTCTGTTGGAATCATCAATGTATTCTTCATTAAATAGTCTTCAAAGAATTGAAGCCGTTAGAGACATTCCTTGACAGCTTGGCTTTTTGCAGATCCTAATTAAATGCAAATAGAGTCGTTCTGGGCAGCCATTAAGGCTTGAGGAACGTTGCTTGTTCTCTAACATAGGAAGGACAAAGATATCTGATATAGCATCAGTTAATTTAGAATTTTACTAATGCTTTTTGTTCTTTGCAGACAAACTTTCCCTTTGTCTGTATCTTTCAGTTGTACTCATGAATAAAGTTCTTTTGTTGTACTTCCATTCTAAGTTACGAGAATACTTTATTGGCTAGATTTATGATTTTATTGATCCTCGAGAGAGAAGTCTTCAGTATTTTCAAACTGATAGGACAGCTAAGAGAAATCTTCAATCTTGATCGAGGTTCTTCACCGTAAGTCAGCAGACTGGTGAATAGCTTCTTTAGATGGGTTGACTTTTAGATTAGAAGGTTAGCATCTTTTTGTAAGCTTTAGACAAGTGAACTTTCTTTGTTCAGACAGCTGATTTCAAGCTTGGACTTAGTATAGACAAGTTTAAGCTTATCATATTAATCTGCACACTAAGTAGACAGGTTAGCAATCACAGACGAGTTCACTTAAATCATTGAACAAATGTTTAGTTTTCATCAAAACTTAGCTAAATGCACATCAGACATTTTGGAGACTCAACAATCTCCCCCTTTTTGATGATGACAAACATTTTAAATGATTTAATGAACTTGAGAGAAATCAAATATCAAGAAGATATCAGAGCGAATATATATATATATATATATATATATATATCAGAGTTAAGGTTATTTATCATTTTTCTTTCATCATTTATTTTCTCCCCCTTTTGGCATCAGCAAAATAAAATAAAAAAGAAAGGGAAAATAAGGAAAGAACATAAAGTAGGAACATATGTGTATTATCAATCATTGGTTGTGTACAAGGCTGTTTACAAAAAAAGTTATTACCAATAAGTACTAAACAAAACAAAATAGCTTCTACTCTATCTTCTAGATCAGCTTTAGCTCTCCTTTCTTTAGCCAGATATCTATGAGCAGCGTCTATCAAAGTCCTCAAGGCTGCTACTTCATACTACAAAGCCTAAAAGGCTCTTCTATCAACAATAATGTTCTCATCAGAGTCTTCAGAATGCCAAAGAAGAGCATAGACAGGTGGTACACAGGGGACAGAGAAGGGTGCAGAGATTCTAGGAAAGAAGGATAGGTGGAGATTGCGATAGAAAATAAGAGGTAGAAAACAAATTTAGGAAAGACAGGTTGATCAGGGAGAGAGTGTTCCTCAGGAGATGGAAATATAGAGGACAGACGGGCAAGAAGAGAAGGGTGAGTGATGATGATAGGTTCAGGTGGGGGTAAGGGTTCATCAGTGTATGATCTATGATAAGGTATCAAAATATCTACATATTCCATGAAGGAATAAGAACTAGTGATAAGAATAAAAAGAGGTCTAGAAGGGTTGGGTAGGATAACTACTGAATTGTGGTAGGTAATATCAGGATTGGGGTGATGAAAAAAGGATGAGAGTAGGATACATCAAGTACATGTCCCTACAGGGAATGAGTATGTGAGGTGGGGGAGGAGGAACAACAGACAGGTTGGAGAAACTTGTAGACAACAGAAGTTGCAAGTTAGATATAAACAGAGAATATGATATGCCAACTGTGTCTCGGCGAGTGAAATCCCTTTGAACAGGAACATGGTACTCAACTGGTACTCGTGATCTCTTCCTCTTGGACAGAAACCTTGCTTTTCCTTTGGTTTTTTCCAAAGACTTCTCCATCTGCTCCCCCTGAGCAGGTACATCCTTTTTACTGGGAACAGACTTGACTTGTTTGTTAGCAGTAAGGGTCTTCTTTAGCACAGACTTCTTTGATGGTTAGGCAGACTCAACTTCAGCTTCCTCCACAACAGAAACTTTCCTCTTAGGAAACAACTTTCTTCTTTTGAAGGTCAGAGGGTGAACACTATCCTCTGTCTCAGTAGAAGGAGTTGGCTTCTTGGATGAAGGCCTCTAATCTTGTCTTGCAACTTTTCCAACAGATTCCCATAAATTTTCAGACACAGGAACTTCAGACTCATCTGCTGATTCAGCAGTTGCCTTAGTCTGTTGTTCTTCAGATGCTTGATCTAATGAAGGTTGAGAAGGGGCAGAAAACCTCATCATAGACAAAGTCTTTTTGACTAGAGTAGGAGCCATGTCCATAAAGGCAGCATCTTCAGGAACAAAAATCCTGATTCTGAAGAGTTTGGTCAGAAGCATAACATAAGGATAGGTAGGGGAGCTAGGTCTCCTAACTAAGGCCAGAAAATGCTTGAAGATGAGATCGTTGAGGTCAATCTTGATCTTGTGGATGAGATGATAAAGAGAAAACTTGTCCATCTTAGAGACATTGTCTCTAGATCCCTTTTTGGGCATCATACATTCTTGCAACAACTTTAGCAAGAATCGGCATTTGGGAACAGGGGTTATGGACTTGAAGTTTGGAGGGTGTGGAACACCATATAAGGCGATGTTAATATCCTCTTGACCCATTGTGTTTTCCCATTCTTCTGTAAAGCTAGCCCCAAACCTAGAACAACCAGTTGCATTTTCAAGAGTGTTGAGGGAAAAAGAAAAGCGTTGCCCATGAACACGTCCTTGTATCTCAGTGAGAAGGCCATTTGGGGATTCAAAGACTACAACACTTGTCCAAAAGTCTCTCACCATCTTGGGGTGCACGAGCTCCTTCATTTTGAAGAACGGAGTCCATTGAGAGTATTCAAGTCTCAGTTACATCCATTCCTAGATGTTTCATAGTCTCAATATCCATAGATTTTCCAACGATAATCTTTTCAACTTCCTCTACCTCCATAGCGTACCTTTGTGCGATATCAGCAAAAGAGAGCCTCTTCTTTGGTGCCATTGCAGAAGTTTTAGGGTTAGAGAATTTGGAGGGAAGAGAAGGAAGATTAAGGGAGTTTTACTGAGAGAGAGTCTTGAAAACCTAAGGAAGAAGGATTGTTAGGCAAAGTGACTTCTTGAAGACTTTAAAGCAAGAAAGAGAAAAAGGAAAAAAAATTTAAGGCTAAAAAAAAATTTTAAGCCCACAACGTGCACTAAAACATTTAAGGAAAACATGGTTTCAAAAAGAACAACTGCTATGTACACGTTTTGCCTCAGATAATTAAATGGTATTAAGGAATAATAACCATTTAAACTCTTTGAGTTCATAAGAGTATGACTCAGCAGGGTCAGATAGGTAATGCAACACTCATTAGACAAGTTATTCAACAATGCAATGCATGGTCAGATTATCTCTAATATACTTAAACCTATCCTCAGCTAAAGCCTTTGTAAAGATATCAGCCATTGATTTTCAGTTTTAACAAATTTGACATCAAACACACCTTTTTGAGCATAATCTCTTATAAAGTGATGTTTAATTTCTATATGCTTAGCCTTAGAATGTTGTATGGGATTTTTATTTAAGAAAATAGCACTTGAATTATCACACCAGACAGAGATGTTATGCTCAAATATAGAGTATTCTTCAAGTTGATGTTTTACCATAAAAGTTGTGAGCAGCAACTTGCAGCTGAGACATATTCTGCTTCTGCAGTTGAGAGTGTAATAGTTGTCTGTCTTTTGCTTGACCAAGAGACTAAGTTTACTCCAATGCAGTGACATCCTCCATTGGTGCACTATCTTTCAATTCTATCTCCAACAAAGTCAACATCACAGAAACCAACTAACCTGTATTCTTGTGTTCGCAAATACAGTAAACCAAGATTAGTGGTTCCAAGCAAATATCTAAATATTCTTTTAACAGCCTTAAGATGGGATTCTCTAGGATAAGATTGAAATCTAGCACACATACAGACACTAAACTGACAGTCAGGTTTGCTAGAAGTGAGGTATAGTAGAGATCCAATCATACCTCTGTAGACAGCTTGGTCTACCTTTTTAATAAATACTTCTTCAATTATCCCATTTAAAAAAGCACTTTTTACATCCATTTGAAATAAAGTGATTTGATGTTGTGCAACATATGACATAAGTATGCGTATAGCTTCTATTCTAGCTACAGGGGTAAAAGTTTCAGTATAGTCAATACCTTCTTGTTGATTATAGACTTGAGCTACCAACCTTGCTTTATTTCTGACAACTTTGTCATCTTCATCTAACTTATTTCTGAAAGCCCATCTTGTTCCAATAACAGATTTGTCTGTTGGTTTGGAGACAAGTTTCTACACATTATTCCTTGTGAACTGATCCAATTCCTTTTGCATGGCAAGAATCCAGCTTTCATCTTCTAGAGCTTCTTCAATATGCTTTGGTTCAATTTCTGATAGAAAAGCCATATTGCTTGATTCTCTTAAGACAGATTTGGTTCTAACACCTTCAGAGGAACTTCCAATGATGAGATCCTCAAGATGATGAACTTTGAATTTTCAGTCTCTGCTGAGATTTGTATCATCATGTTGATTTTGACTTGCCTGCTCCACTCGTCTAACAGGCTCTTCAACAGGTTCAGTTTTAGATATGTCTAGCTGTTGACTGTCATGTCTGGCCAAGTCAAGTCCTGCAAGATCATCTTCTAGATCTGATAGTTCCCTATCAGTCTTTAAACCATCAATGAATTTCACATGAATGGATTCCTCAACCATAGAGGTTCTAGAGTTAAAGACTCTATATGCCTTAGACATTTTAGAATATCCAAATGAAGATAACTTTATCCACTTTGGAATCAAATTTTCCAATTTGATGCTTAGTGTTTGGGATAAAGCATTCACATCCAAATGCATGGAAGTAAGATAGGTTAGGTTTTCTTCATTTCCATAGTTCATAAGGAGTTATCTTTAGGAAAGGCCTTATAAGCATTCTATTTTGTACATAACACGCAATGTTTACTACTTCAGCCCAAAAGTACTTGTAGGGGTTTCAAGAGGGGTAATTTTCAAAAAACAATTTTCAAAAACCTCTTGAGCGGAAAAACCCCTTTACAAAAGGACCACGCATTGCACATGAATCACAAGGATATTGTGTTTACCTCTTGAAGCGTCGCTTTACCGCGAACACTGTGAGCGCGCCAACCACACCGGTTAGCCAAAAACGTTGCTACTTGCGATGCTCATAAATTTCGCTCCAGACCTCATATCAAAACAATGAACAGTGAAGATGTAGAACCACATGTCATGAGATTGCTGCCCAAATTATAGCCAGATCCAACGGTTAACGAATCTCAGATCGCGAGATTACGATAACTGTCCAGCCACAACCACCATAAGGAAAGGCTTCTCTATCACCAGTATTGCAAAGTAGCAATACCTCTACTCAATCCATGCAAGCGAACCAACGTCAGAGATAGAGTAGTGCTAGCTATCAGGATTGGGAGAGGCATGGCACGTAGAGAGAGAAAAGAGGGTGCGCCTGTCAAGGGTGTACAGCGGTCGTTATGAGTACTCTGTGTTGGGTGTTGTGTGTGTTAGTGTAAGCCCTAGTGGCCAATATATATTTATGATTTATATATATTGTATCGTGACTTTATTCTATATTTTATATATATGAGGCATTTATTTATTATGTTGTATTTGATGATCATATTTATGGCATAATAAAGTCCTTAGAATAGGTAGTTCATTTAATGGAACGTTAAGTATTACTTGACTGTGAGATACCATTAAATTATATAACACTATTCTTAAATATCCATAGTCAAGTATTATTATTAATAAGGACAATAATAATACATTGAGACTATTATGTGAGTGTGCTGATGACCACATCTCACAGGTCATAGATATAAGATATCAAGTCTTCACATAGGTATAAATATTAGTGGAATATTTATACTGGAGTGACCCGCTATGAGAACGCTGCATAATAGTTATGTAAGTGTCATAAGCGATTCTCATGGTAACCATAGTAAAGTAATCCTTCGACTTGAAGTCACTACGATTCCTGACATATGTAGTTGTAGGCTTTAATACTATTAAACGTTGTCTGTAACAGGACAACTATAAAGATAGTTATTGGGCCTGCAATGAAACATGTTGAGGAATGTGAGTGATGTAGATAGGATTCGTCCATCCTACATAACAGGAGTAATGTCTATAGGCCTCTTGATGGTATGCGACATAGAAATACATGGCCATACTAAGGTGGGACAATATGAGATATTGGGCCCAAATGATCGTACGTCAATTATTAGATCAAGAAATAAATAATTGGACTTAAACAAGAATGACACATTTATGCCTTGTGTTCAATTAAGACATTATGACGAAAGGACGTTGACTTCACATTATATATGGTTACAATATGGTTTTAATTGTATCACCAATATTCTAATTAATTGGGTAGCAATGATGTATTGCTAGATACTGCTCATTGTTTATAATATTAATTGATTATTAATATGATTAATAATAATTAATATTATTGCCAATTAATTGAGAGCCTACAGGGTCACACGCATAGAGCAAATGTTTAGAGAATTAGTTTAATTGATTAATTTAATATGATTTAATTAATAATTAAATGAGATTGATTTAATTGATTAATTAAATATGATTTAATTAATAATTAGACATTGGGCATGTAGCGTACAGTTGCCCAAGTGGGTTAGGTTAAGTGAGTGACAGCTATTAGTAAGCTGTGCACGTCACTTAAGCTAGACACAACACAAAGCACTCATAACGGCCGCTGTACTCTATTGACAGCAGCGCCTCCTGTCTCTCTGTGTGCCGCGCCTCTTCCAATCCTGATAGCTAGCACTACGCTATCTCTAACGTTGGTTTGCTCGCGTGGACTGAGTAGAGGTATTGCTACTTTGCAATACTGGTGATAGAGAAGAACCATCTCTTTTTGTGGTGATAGCAGCAGTGTTCCTCGGATGTGCTGCTCTGTAGCTGTGTAGATCAAGTTGCCATTCACACCGTAGCAGTGTTTGTGATTTACCAGTGCTGCTGACGTGCTCACAGTGTTTGTGGTAAAGCTACGCTTCAAGAGGTAAACACAATATCCTTGTGATTCATGTGCAATACATGGTCCTTTAGTAAAGGGGTTTTTCCGCTGAAGAGGTTATTATAAATTGTTTTTAAAAATTATTCCTCTTGAAACCCCAACAGTGGTATCAGAGCATCTGGTCATAGTTTGCTATGTATCCTAGGACTGTTTGCCATTGTATGATAACATGTTTATTGCTTTTAAATATGATTTGTGTGTCTAAAAGCATGTTTGTATGATTTGTATGTGATATAAATCTCTTCGAACATGTTTTGTGTGCTTGGTTTTGCTCCTGACATAAACAAGGATTTGCTTCTGGAATCCTGCTGCGCCGTTTGGCACGGCCGTGCTCAGAGCACGGTCGTGTACGTTTAAGTTATCGTTAGTGAACGTGTAGCACGGCCATGCGCCGTTTGGCAGGACCGTGCCACTTTTGAACAGCGTCAGCGAGTTTTCACCACGGCCGTGCCCTGTTTGGCACGGCCGTGCACATGTTGTACAGCATCAGCGAGCTTTTGGCACGGCCGTGCTGATGGACAGAATGTGATTTTATCCCTTTTTGCATATTTATAAATTGTTTATTAAATGTGCGGTATATGGTTATGATCCTAGTTTTGGTGTTTAATTTTATTTAGTAAATACGGCCTGCGCGTCATGATTTATTGTATTTATTTTATAAATACGGCCTGCGTGTCGTGATATTTACTTTCTTTATTTTATTTTAAATTTTGTCAATTGTTCGGGATGACATGGAGGCAACACCAGATCATGATGCCAGTGGGAGGAATTTTGGATGTTTGCTCGAGGGTCAAAGATTCTAATAATTAGTTTTAATTATTGCACATTAGGAGGCATAATCATAATACCTTTTATATGTCTTGTATGTTTATGTATGTGATGCATGAAATGTATGAGTTGTATGATTTAAATTTGGAATTTAAATTGTTTGATAGCATGTATGTCATTGTATGCTTAATATGTTTTGAATGTATGTAAGCTAGTATACCATGTATGCTATGAGAGACGTTTATATGATAAACAAGCCGGTGAGATCACTTAATTATTAAATTCCCTCAATAAATTAAGTTATTAAATGGCTCCTGATGCGTGACGCTCGTCAAGGCCAAAATCATTTAAGTGTGAGTCATGCTATAGCTGAGCACCTTAATATATTCCGGTGAGATGCGAAAGGTGAAATAACCTACTACCAACCATTAGGTTGAACTTAACTAAGTGTATTCAATAGGATTGAAATGGCTTAGAGGCATGGGGTTGGGCATTAATGCATATGATGAATTAGAATAAGGATTTATTCACCCAACTGGTCCAAGAATTGCATTGGATGTAATTGGAAAGGAGTTTCCTACCTAAATAGCTAAGTTCTAGGCGATCAGCCACAGCTGACTCAGAACGAGGTGAAATATGGATCTTGGTCCCACTAGAAAATCTTTCAACGAGATTTTCCGAGTCAATGATGAGGGTCATTGATTTGAGTAAAATAGTGGGAGCATATTTAATAAAGACCTATTAAATATGTTTTTAAAATCATGATACTTATACTTTGCATATTTATTTTATGTAGATATCCATGGCACCAAACACAACTAATAATATATCTTTGCGATTTGTCTTTGAGAAGGATAAGTTATCTGGAAGTAATTTTCTGGATTGGTACCGAAACCTGAGGATTGTCCTTAGGCAAGAGAAAAAATTGTATGTTCTTGAGGAGGCTGCTCCTGAACTACCCGAGGATGCTTCTAGGGCTGATAGAGATACTTACAAAAAGTATCAGGATGATGCCCTGGATGTTAGCTGCCTCATACTTGCCATCATGAGCTCTGAGCTTCAGAAGTAACATGAGAACATGGAGGCGTTCGATATGATCGAACGTCTCAAAATGCTCTACCAAGAGCAGGCGAGGCATGAGCGCTTTGAAGTTTCCAGAGCCCTGTTTAATTGTAAGCTGAAAGAAGGAAGCCCAGTTGGACCTCATGTACTTCTTTTGATTGGGTACATTGAGAGCCTTGAAAGATTGGGTTTTCCACTGAGCCAAGAGTTGGCTACAGATATAGTTCTGCAATCGTTGCCAGAAAGCTACAGTCAATTTATCATGAATTACAACATGAATGACATTGACAAAACTCTGCCAAAACTGCTAGGCATGTTGAGAACTACTGAATAGAACATTAATAAGGGAAAAGGTAAAGCCATAATGATGGTTGATTCTGGAAAGCAAACTAAGAAGAAGCCCTGGAGCAAGCAGAAAGGCAAAGGCAAGAAAATTTTTAAGCCTAGAACTTCTTGCTTGAAGCCCGCGGGCGGGGTAGCTAAGGAAGGCAATTGCCACCATTGTGGCCAACCTGGCCACTGGAAGAGGAACTGCAAGAAATACCTGGAAGAGAAAAAGAAGTGAAGTGAGACTTCCGCTTCAGGTATTTATGTTATTGATGTTAATTTATCTACTTCAGCATCTTGGGTATTTGATACTGGATGTGGTGCTCACATTTGTAATAATGTGCAGGGACTAAGAAGTAGGAGGAAATTGACTAAAGGTGAAGTGGACCTAGGCGTCGAAAATGGAGCAAAAGTTACTACATTAGATGTAGGGAGCTATGTTTTAACTTTACCTACTGGGTGTAACACCCCAATTTTTCGTGCTTTCTAAGGATGATAAACTCAATTAATGAGTTTATATTTTTATCTGTGTCTTAGAAAATGATTTTGGGAAAACTAAAATCATAGTCTTGTTTCATAAAATCGTAGGAGCCTTCGGTTAAGTTTTGGGCCGAAAACTCAAACAAAAACCGATCTACGCTTTTCAGATGATAGTGTTTTCTACTATCACGACCTAATCTGGACTAATGAACGAAACCATTAGTCTTAGAATGTATTCTTCTATCTTTTTCCTAAAATGTGTCCTGACGCCCAAAATATAAATAATATTTTATATTCGGGCCGATAATCGATCGAGGAGACGATTCGAGCTGTCTTAGGGTTTTTCGAGACCCACGATCAAATGTTTTTCATGCCAAGATTGTATCAAGTTATTGGAGGAATTCATACGAGTGTCGGGATGATTTCAAATATCGGGATGTGAATTAACCAAATTGCCCTTGGTTAATTCTATTACTAACTTACCTTTCCTATTATTAAACTAATAAAACCCTAAATATCTACCCTTTTCACTCTTATCCTCTCATTTTTCTCCCTCTCCTTCGGCACCTCTCTTTCTCCCTCACACCCACTTTCTCTTCTTTCTCTTTTCTTCTCCAAGACTCCATTTTTGAAGGCCTAAAGCTTGAGTTTTTGTGGAGCAACCTTCATCAAACTTGGAGTGGATCATCATAGGAGGTAGTAGTTCAACTCTATCTCTCTCAATCTCTCCTTTCTCTTCTCATATTTTCATGATCAAGGATGTTAGGGTTTTGTCCCTAAAATCTTTGAAAATCCATGAAAAATTGTAGGAAAATCGTATCTGTACCAAACCAATTTCTGTGGCCTAGGTTCATGACATACTTGTATGATCCAAGAGCTTAGAGCCAAGAAATCCCTCTAGCTATATTTTCTAGGTAGGGGCCGAAACCCCCTATGTGTGTAGGGTAGGGTTTTGGTTGGTTTTTGATGATCTGATCTGATATCTAGGGCTGTCACACTTAGTTAGGGTGTTATCCAGAAAATGAGAAATTTTGGAGCTCCCTAGCTATTTTTAGTGTAATAGGGCTGAACCCCAGGGGTGGTGCATTAGGAGAAATCTTCGTTTTGTAAGTTAATACCGATATGTTTTACGTGTATGTAGTGATCGGCAACGTGCTGGGGCGATAAACAAGTTGATCGGGTGTTCAAAGTTTAGCTGGAAGCTACAAGAGGTAAGGGGATAAACCTGAGGAATTCCATTTCCGACAGCTATGTGCTGCATCGGTGTTTGTATTATATTTAAATAGTTTGTATTCTGATGTTGGTTGTATTCTTGATTGACTGCTGTTGATTGAAATATGTATTAATGTAACTACTGGTATAGTTGAATGCATGCTACACTTGCTGTATGTTTATATGGATGTATCGTGTGCCCTGCTGTGGGATTTAGGCATTAGAGGACCTAATTTTTGATTAGGATCCGACATCGTGTAACTTAAAAGCTTTAAAAGTCTGAAATGTGTTTTGATAAGAAGAAGTGAAGTTTAAAAGCAAATAGGGCATTAGAAACCTTCAAATGTCTTAATTTGAGAAGTTAACCCTTTTGGGCAATGTGGTTTCCAAAGTTATATTGAGTTTATTCAAGAAAAAATGAGTTTGTGCAAGTTTTGTTTTAAGTTCGTATTTTACCGAAAAACAACGAAAGAAAAAGAAATGGTCTCTGGACCAAGTTTTGTTTTTGGAAAACCGATCCCGATGACTTTGTGTAAGTATCAGAGATTTGGGGTCTTTGGTTTTCGAGTTTTCAAGGAAAGTGGTTTTAAAGCTTAGAAACTAGAAACCGAGACGTCAGGGTTCTAGGGTTCTGCAGAACACGTGGATCAAGGATCCGTGTTAGTTGTGATCCTGTCGGCTTAGGGATGATCTTTGTGGTCCTGTAAGCTTGAGGATGTTTTTATGATCTTGAATCCGGCGTCCTTGACTGGCGCATCGGTTAGGGATGTTGGGATTTGAGTTGTTTTGGACTAAGTGTCCTCTTTTGAGAAAATGTGTTTTGAGGCTTAAAGAGTCTAAGACATTATGGTGGTTGTTAGCGTTGATGCTACAACGAGGAAATATTGATGCGACAAAGATCATTATCGGGAACTAGATAGTTTCTCATGCATGAAATGCGGGGCAGACGTGCCGTGATACGGGGGACCTTGATAAGCAAGGAGAACCTGAGATGACTTATTTGTCATGACATTGTGCCTTGATGGACAATGGTGTCATACGTGTTCTGGGAACGTATTGTGCCTTGAGTTGGACAATATAGTATGACCGTATTCTTGTGGAGTACTTCTGATTGCGCCCCTATGTGAGAATCGCGTAGTGTCATGGGATTCAAAGTACTCGTTTTGAGCCAAATATTGGTGTAAATCTTTAGAGCCTGATCAGCTCATTGCGAATGGTGATGGGATTTCCGGAAATCTAGAAATCTAGTGTGAATATTAGTTGAGATATATGGAAGTGCCATGCATATGTTTAGGAGATAACGTTGATTGTGGGGTACGAAGCCCTTGTGTATTTACCGCCATTTGTACTTGATGATATATGCCATGTTATATGATGATTTGAGTGAGTTACAGTATATGAGTCTGTTGTGTGGATTGGGCATATAGTTGTTGTTTATGGATTCATATATTGGTTTCTCACCCTTGCATGTTTTTGGACGAGTTGTCCTTTGGTATATATTGTATCGTATTTACAGATGGAGCCGACGTCAGATCACCTAGCGCACTCGGGGATGCGCGTCCTAGCATTTGATCGGAGGACGGACCCAGCCGCGTGGGTTATCCACCCAGGGGTGGAAAGTGCGGCGTACACCGGATCGATTTGCACCGTAAGCAGGACGACTAAGACGGGACCGCGGAAGAGTACTAGGACAGTGGAGACCATCCAGGTGCCTCTCCCTCCCATTGGGTTGATGCTGCAGGCCCTTATGGAGCAGGGTGTGATCGAGTCGGTCGCCCCCGCTGCACAGTCCCCGCAGCAACAGCTACCCCAGACGCCTCCCCCGCCTTTTGTCTTGGTAGCGGGCGAGCACGTCGTGGAGGATGTGGGGGAAGAGGAGGAGGAGGAAGACCCTGAGGAGGATCCTCAGGAGGACCCGGAGGATCATCTTTCGGATGCTTCCGATCCCCATCCACAGGGGAACGGGAACGTAGGTTCCCAGAGTTCTTCCCCTGGTTCCAACATTGGACCTCCCTCCGGGGGATTGTCCAATGGCTTCCATTAGTCGGACCAGCTTAGGGTGTAGATCTTCTTTTGAGGCAGCGGTTTTTGGGTAGTCTGTTGACGGCTACTGATGGCCATAGGTTTTAGAGATATGGTTCCAGACTGTCGCTGCCTAGTTTTATAGCTTTTTAGAAGTTTAAAAGTCATTCGTTCTTTTGTAAAGGGACTTGTTGGCCATTATATATATATGTATATACCTTGTTATTACGTTATGTGAGTAGTTCTGTTCTGTCAGGAGTGGTGTTTATAAGTATTAATAATGAGAAAAATTTTATCACGATTTCCAGAATCTGCTTCTACAAAGGATGTATTTTCCGAAAGTAAAACCAGCGAAATTTTATTTATTGTTTCATTAAGTGTGTTGAGTTACGAAAGTAGCACTGGGCTTGAGGGTGTCACACTGGGCTTGTTTTTGAACTTGATAATTGTTATTATGTTCCCGTTATTAGCAAAAATATTATCTCTATTTCTTGTTTGGATAATTGTTAAGGACAAATGTTGTTCTCTTTATTTGGATAATATTTTGTTTGTTAATGCACCATTGAGTAATGGACTTTATATTCTTAATCTCGATGTGCCCATATATAACATAAATACGAAAAGGATCAAACCCAATGTTTTGAATCCTTCATACCTTTGGCATTGTCATTTAGGCCATATTAATGAGAAACGCATCTCCAAACTCCATAAAGATGGATTATTGGACTCCTTTGATTATGAATCATTTGATACGTGCAAATCTTGTTTATTGGGAAAGATGACTAAGGCCCCATTTACTGGTAATAGTGAAAGGGCCAGTGATCTTTTGGGCTTGATGCATAGTGATGTATGTGGGCCACTGAACAAACCTGCTAGAGGTGGTTTTTCCTACTTTGTCACATTTACTGATGACTTTAGTAGATATGGATATGCGTATCTAATGAAACACAAATCTAAAACCTTTGAAAAGTTCAAAGAGTTCGAGAATGAAGTAGAAAACCAACTGGGCAAGAGTATTAAAGCCATACGATCAGATTGTGGTGGTAAATACCTGAGCCAGGAATTTGATGACTATCTGAAAGAGTGTGGGATACGATAAATGGAATGGCGTGTTCGAAAGGAGGAATCACACCTTGTTGGACATGGTACGATCAATGATGAGTCACTCAGATCTTTCAGACTATTTTTGGGGTTACGCATTGCTTGCAGCAGCTTTCACAATTAACTGTATTCCAACAAAGGCGGTAGAACAAACACCATATGAGATGTGGAAGGGGCGAAAGTCTAGTTTGTCTTTTATGAAGATTTGGGGTTGTCATGTCTATGTCAAATGTTTAATCACAAATAAACTGGAACCCAAATCAGATAAATGTACTTTTGTGGGGTATCCCAAAGAAACGAAAGGATACTATTTCTATAACCCCTCTGATGACGAAGTGTTTGTGGCCCGGACTGGGGTGTTCCTTGAAAAGGAATACATCTCTAAAGTAGATAGTGGGAGGACAGTAGAACTTGGAGAAATCCAAGCACCACAGAGTACTGACTCGTCTACAACGGAACAAGAACTGAATCCACAAGATGTTGTGGTTCAAGAATCGGTTCAAGTAACACAAGAACCGCGTAGGTCAAACAGATCACGTACATAGCCTGAGAGATTTGGACTTCTCCTAACTTAAGAAGGCGATGTACTGCTCATGGATCAAGATGAGTCTGTTACCTACCAGGAGGCCATAGCTGGCCCTGAATCTGAGAAGTGGCTAGAAGCCATGGGATCTGAAATGGAATCCATGTACACAAACCAAGTTTGGACCTTGGTGGAGCCACCCGAAGGGATAAAACCCATAGGGTGCAAGTGGGTCTTCAAAAACAAGATTGAGATGGATGGAAAGGTTAATACCTTCAAAGTGCGACTAGTTGCAAAAGGTTTCAAGCAAGTTCATGGTGTAGACTATGATGAAACTTTCTCTCCAGTTGCAATGATCAAATTTGTTCGGATCCTACTTGCTATTACTGCATACGATGATTATGAAATCTGGCAGATAGATGTCTTAACGGGAATCTTCTCGAGGATGTGTACATGACACAACCTGAGGGTTTTGTCAATTCAAAGGATGCTAGAAAGGTATGCAAATTGCACAGGTCCATCTATGGACTCAAGCAAGCTTCCAGAAGCTGGAATCTTCGTTTTGATGAAGCTGTAAGATAGTTTGGATTCGTCAAGGATGAAGATGCACCTTGTGTGTACAAGAAGGTTAGTGGGAGCATGATTGCTTTTCTCGTATTGTATATGGATGACATACTACTCATCGGAACCGACATTCTTACACTACAAAATGTACAGACATGGTTGAGGAATTGCTTCTCGATGAAGGACTTAGGCGAAGCTTCCTATGTATTGGGAATCAGGATCTATAGGGATAGATCGCTGAAATTATTAGGCCTTAGTCAAAATACATATATTGACAAAGTGCTTAGGCGCTTCAATATGCATGATTCCAAGAAGGGTCTCTTGCCTATGTCATATGGCATACACTTGTCCAAGGGACAGTGCGCTACTACATCTGATGAGAGGGAACGTATGAATAAGGTTCCATATGCTTCGGCAATTGGATCTATCATGTCTGCTATGATATGTACTAGACCAAATGTCTCGTATACCTTGAACATGACAAGCAGGTACCAATCTGATCCTGGTGAGAGTCACTGGAAAGCCGTCAAGAATATCCTCAAGTACTTGAGAAGAACTACGGACACATTCTTGGTCTATGGTGGTGAGGAAGAGCTCATTGTAAGAGGTTACACTGATGCTAGCTTCCAAATGGATAAGGATGATTCCAGATCGCAGTCCGGATTCGTGTTTTGCCTTAATGGAGGCGCTGTGAGCTAGAAGAGCTCAAAGCAGGAAACAGTTGCCAATTCTACAACGAAGGCCAAGTATATTGTTGCATCCAATGCAGCAAAGGAGGCTGGTTGGATCAAGAAGTTCATCTTTGAACTTGGTATTGTTCCAAGCATTGCATACCCGATTGACCTCTATTGCGATAACAATGGAGCAATCGTGCAAGCCAAGTAACCCAGATCTCACCATAGATCCAAACACACACTTAGGCGGTTCCATCTCATTTGAGAGATTATCGATAGAGGAGATGTGAAGATATGCAGAGTTGATACACTAGACAATGTTGCTGACCCGCTTACCAAGCCTCTTGCTCAGCAGAAGCATGATGCTTATACTAGGTCGATGGGTATTAGATTTATGTCTGATTGGCACTAGTGCTAGTGGGAGATTGTTAGTGTAAGCCCTAGTGGCCAATATACATTTATGATTTATATATATTGTATCATGACTTTATTCTATATTTTGTATATATGAGGCATTTATTTATTATTTTGTATTTGATGATCATATTTATCGCATAATAAAGTCCTTAGAATAGGTAGTTCATTTAATGGAACGTCAAGTATGACTTGACCGTGAGATGCCACTAAATTATAGAACACTATTCTTAAATATCCATAGTCAAGTATTATTATTAATAAGGACAATAATAATACGTTGAGACTATTATGTGAGTGTACTGATGACCACATCTCATAAGTCATTGATATAAGATATCAAGTCTTCACATAGGTATAAATATTAGTGGAATATTTATACTGGAGTGGCCCGCTATGAGAACGCTGCATAATAGTTATGTAAGTGTCATAAGCGATTCTCATGGTAACCATAGTGAAGTAATCCTTCGACTTGAAGTCACTACGATTCCTGACATATGTAGTTGTAGGCTTTAATACTATTAAACGTTGTTTGTAACAGGACAACTATAAAGATAGTTGGACTTAAACAAGAATGACACATTTATGCCTTGTGTTCAATTAAGACATTGTGACGAAACGACGTTGACTTCACATTATATATGGTTATAATATGATTTTAATTGTATCACCAATATTCTAATTAATTGAGTAGCAATAATGTATTGCTAGATGCCGCTCATTGTTTATAATATTAATTGATTATTAATATGAATAATAATAATTAATATTATTGCCAATTAATTGAGAACCTATAGGGTCACACGCATAGAGCAAATGTTCAGATAATTAGTTTAATTGATTAATTAAATATGATTTAATTAATAATTAGACATTGGGCCTGTAGCGTACAGTAGCCCAAGTGGGTTAGGTTAAGTGAGTGACAGCTATTAGTAAGCTGTGCACGTCACTTAAGCTAGATGTAACTCCCCGATTTTTAAAGTTTTATAATTCTTCAGTATTTAAACATTTGTATTTTTTTAGAGTGTCTAGAGAGTGAAATAAATATTCTGAGAACATAGGCATGCCCTACACAACCATAGGAAGCCATGGTTAAGTTTCGGGCTAAAGCTCAAACGGAGCCCGGTCTGCGTTTTTCACGGATAGTAGTGTTTTTCTACTATCGAGACCTAATTTGGACTCGTGAACGAGACAATAAGTCTCAAGATTTAATTCTCTACATCTTTGTTAAAATCCGTCCCGATGCCCAAAATTTGAAAATAATATATTATATTCGAGCGTATACTCAAACCGAGAGACGTTTGGAGCTGTGAAAGGATTTAACAGGGCCCGCGAATGGATAATTTTGGTGTCCCGTCATGAAGAATTTCATGGCTAGCATTTATGAGGGTTAACAAAATATGTGGACGTGAAATGACTAAAATGCCCTTGGCCTTTTAAGGAAAAGACCAAATTGTCCTTTGGTTATTTACAAGTTTGCCATGAATGGCAAAATGGCTATATCACACTCTTCCTCACTTGGCCATTCAGCCATCCTCTCTTTCTCTCCTTTCTCTCACTTGTTCTTCATGTTCTTCACAAGTTCATGAGAGTTCATCAAAGTTCTTCACAAAAAACCCATTTTGATCTTCAAAAGTTGAAGTTTTTGAGTGAAAACTTGTTTCTCTTTCACTAATGTTTGATTCTAGGAGGTATGATCCTCATCTTTACTCTCTTAATTTCTATATTTCATCTCTTGAATCTCTTGATTCATGAAGATCCAAGTTTAGATTCAAAACTTTGAAAAATCATAGAAAAGTATATAAAACTCCTTTTAATACCAAATCAATTTCTATGATCTAGTTTCATCATTCTCTTTCACTATCCAAGAGCATGTAACCAAAAGCTTTCTCTACCCATATGGGTATTTTTTTGGCCGGAACCTCCCTATAGAAAAAGGTTGAGTTTTTTATTCAAGTTTTGTGTAATAAGACTTGTTCTAGTGTTAGTAGCTAATTTTTCTAGAGTATGGCCGAACCCTCTTTGATGGGAAATAGATGAGATTTGTTTTGTTTGATGGTTAATGTTTAATTGTTGTGTTGTTTGTAGTTGGTGACGAGTATCAGGAGGTTCACAAACCGATCGATCAACCGACTTTGATCCGGAAGTTTGATCATCAACAGGTATGGGGGTGAACCTCATCACACCAAAATGGTGGTGGTGAAGATGGTTGTTTACTTTGTGTGTGGGTGAAACCCTTTGGTTTGGGTTCACCATTTGATTTGGTTCTCTTGGAGAACAAAGTTGTAATAATGGTAGTTTATGTTTTTGTATGCTTTATCATGTTTATGACGATGTTGATTAAATGAAAAACTTTTTCATGTATGTTGAAAAACCTACTTTGATCTCTAGATCAAGTATGGATTTTATGCTTGATTATGATGCACTGATGTGTGATTATTGTTTGTTATAATTATGTGAGCATTTTGAGCTATAACTGGTCTTGTGGGTGAAGCAAAATCTTCGCATTTGTCCATGAAAGGCTTTCGGCCATGACCATAAGAAAAGGAAGAACATGTGTTGCTATTGAACAAATTAAAGTTTTGAAGTAAGAAAAGTGTTTTAATAACTTATGACTCAAAGAAAAACAATAAGTGATTTGATCCAAAGATCAAATAAAGTTTCAATCTTTAAGTGTTTTCACCAAAGTGAAACATCTCTTTTAATTTAATCTTAGTACATCTAGTTAATCAAGTGATTTAGAAAGGGAAATCATGAAATATTTTCATGAAAACTAACATAGTTTCACAAGGCATTACCTTTATCTTAGAACAAAGATAATGTTCCTTTTTAAAAAATAATGGAGACCTTCTATCCTTAAGTTGATTAAAATGAATCATAGTTAAGGAAGTTAGATGAGATTACATTTCCTTTCCATTAACTTAGAACATAGTTTTACACCAAGTTAGTAAGGAAAAACTCTTTTCAAAATTAGTTAAGGTACTTTGCTTTAAGCAAGTGCAATGTTTTTTAAATCAAATAATTTTTCAATTGTAAACGTTGTTTTGGTTTACAAAGGGAGTCTTAAACTCAAATCGTAAAGTTTTACGTATAAAAACCTAAGTTAAGTAATTAACTTAGAGTTGAAGACAAGGGTTAATTAAGTACGGTATGTGGTGGAACATGACCATGTACTATACCATTGATGACTTAGTACATCAATGACTTCATAAGACTTAAGTGAATCAACACTTATTTCCTTAATTGAAAATCAAGGAGTAATACCTTAGAAAGGATTAAAGACTTATCTAAAAGGATTCTCAATCCTTATTCATAATGCTTAGGACTTGAGACGAGCTTACACCCTGATGCGGGTACGAATCTTATGGTGACGTTTTAAATAGTCTTGGAGGTATTAGGGTTGGAAGGGCTGACATGTGACCAGTTGGTAGCTCTTCTGTGTCATGGCGAATCCGAGCAATACACTGATATCCTCGACTAGATGTTGTACTGTTCATGTTTGGTCGAGAGTGTTTCCGTAAAGCCAGATATGTGCACGTTATGAATGTTGTAGCTTCTTGCTCATGGCTGGAAGTAACCGGAACATGTCCTCCCATTCACTCTCTCCGATGTTTTGTTAGCTCCATGGAGTAGGGGTCAGAGTATTACCTTGTGGCATATGGCATTGAGTCATGTACATTGCACTGCATTGCATGGCTGTTGATGATTACATTCACTGTTATACACCGCCTGTTCTTTTTAGAATGCCTTATATTATGTTGTTAATTGTTAACTGTTTAACATGATTTATATTGAGATGTATAGTAAGCATGTTGGGTACGCTGTTACCTGGTGAGTCGTCCCATTTTTACTTCTGCTATTTTGTTGTGTTGATGAACGGGAATCTCACCCATAACTGTATATTTTCTTGCTGGTATTGCCGTTGCTGCTTGTACAGATGGATGTGACGACGGTTCAGTTCAGCAGTTTCTTTGAGTTCGGAGGTGGACTCTTTCTGCTGTTTAGTTCTATTTTGGCTAGACTGTGTCGGTATCTATAGTACCTTTTTGGGAGCTGTGACTCCTAGTTCTTATTATATTATTATGTCAGTTATGCATTAGACCTATGTCTGTTACAGTATTATTTCTGTTTTCTGTTTTCTGTTTTCTGTTTTTCCATTTCTGTATTTGTAATACAGTATGTCTTTTAGAAATGCATGGTGAACCTAAGTTTAGTTATTATTTATTTGTCTTTACTAAATCCCATTACATCTTTGAAAAAAAAAACCATATTTTCTGCATTAATAATATTTTCGGCCTTATAAACGTTCGGGAATGTGACACTCGGGAAAGGGTGTTGCACTAGACACAATACAGAGCACTCATAACGGCCACTGTACTCTATTGACAGCAACGCCTCCTTTCTCTCTGTGTGCCGCGCCTCTTCCAATCCTGATAGGTAGCACTACGCTATCTCTAACGTTGGTTTGCTCGCATGGATTGAGTAGAGGTATTGCTACTTTGCAATACTGGTGATGGAGAAGAACCATCTCTCTTTGTGATGATAGCAGCAATGTTCCTCATATCTGCTGCTCTGTAGCTGTGTAGAGCAAGTTGCCATTCACACCGTAGCAGTGTTCGTGATTTACCAGTACTGCTGATGTGCTCACAGTGTTCGTGGTAAAGCTACGCTTCAAGAGGTAAACAAAATATCCTTGTGATTCATGTGCAATACGTGGTCCTTTAGTAAAAGGGTTTTTCCGCTCAAGAGGTTTTTATAAATTGTTTTTAAAAATTATCCCTCTTGAAACCCCAACAGTGTGTACCTTATGTGACGTGCACAGCTTACTAATAGCTGTCACTCACTTAACATGATATGATATAGCATAGATCATGAAGTTTTTAGGATCTTTCTTTGAATTTGAATCTAGAAAACTAACTAGCAATTGAAAACAATGAAGAATATCATAGAAATTGAATATCAAGTGAGAATTCAATGAACCAAAAAAAGATGAAGAAAAGCAATTATATGAACATAAAGCTAGAAGAAAGCGTGACAATGGAGGGGAAAGGGATGAAGGCGCCACAAGCTCAATCGATAGTGGAGGATTGGATGATAAGCCTTGAGGAGGATTCGCCACTAGAGTGTTGGAGCTCTAGATAAGAATCAAAGGTTCAACTCTTGAACCAAGCTAGAGAGTATTCTCTCAACTCTCACAAATCTCAAATATGAGAAACTACACAAATGATTCATTAATTGGAAATTGTATTACATGAGTTCTTTATATACATGAGAGCCTCATCTAGATTCATGAAATGAAGCACCATGCGCTATTCTCCTCATAATGGCCGAATAGGCCTTGTTCTATGGGCCTAGTTGGCCCAATGCTTCCTAAGCCCAAGCTATGCTATCCTAAAAGTGCTTATTTGGAAAAGCATTTTTATTACAAGTCCTAAAAACTAAGTCATCTTGACTTCTACTAGTAGGAGGTTACAAATGGATTCCTTCTCAACTTGATGCTTCAAAGTCAATTGATTGATCACAACTCTTTGTAATGCCTCTTGGACCTTCCTTTGCCTTGATCGAGTCAGTGGTCCTTGAATACCCTCCAAGCTTGGGACTTGTGCTCCAATGATCATATCATCCCCTCCTTCTTAAGGCGAATTCATCCATGAATTGTGTCTCTCATCATCTGTTTCAAAAAGGCTTAAGTCAGACACGTTAAAAGTGGCACTCACATTATACTCACCTGGAAGGTCAATCTTGTATGCATTATCATTTATCTTTTCCAATACTTGGAAAGGTCCATCACCCTTTGGAAGGAGTTTAGACTTCCGTTGTAAAGGAAATCTTTCTTTTCTTAAGTGTACCCAAACCCAATCACCTGGTTGGAATAACACTTGTTTTCTTCCTTTAATGACTTGCCTTGCATTATGCTCCCCTTGTTTTTCAATATTCAATTTAACTTGTTCATGGAGTTTTTTAACATATTCAGCTTTGGCAAGTCCATCTTGATGGAACAAAGAATCATCTAAGGGTAAGGGAAGCAAATCAAGAGGGGTTTGCGGATTGAACCCATAGACTATCTCAAAGGGAGTATAATGAGTGGTAGAATGTTGCACATGATTGTATGCAAATTCTATGAATGGTAAGCATTCCTCCCATGATTCGAGGTTTTTCTTGAGGATGGTGCGTAGGAGAGTAGAAAGAGTCCTATTCATCACCTCTGTTTGCCCATCAGTTTGGGGGTGGCAAGTAGTCGAAAAGAGTAATTTGGTTCCAAGCTTGCCCAACAAAGTGCGCCAAAATTAACTAAGAAACTTAGAGTCTCTATCCGAGACAATGCTTCTCAGGATCCCATGTAGTCTAACTATTTCTCTAAAGAATAGATTGGCTACATGGCATGCGTCATCACTTTTATGGCAGGGTATAAAATGGGCCATGTTGGAAAACCTATCAACCACAACAAAGATGGTATCATTCCCATGCCTAGTCCTTGGTAATCCCATTACAAAGTCTATGGAAATGTCTATCCAAGGGGAAGAAGGACTAGGTAGGGGAGTGTAAAGCCCATGTGGTTTACTCTTAGACTTAGCCTTCAAACACACAATGCATTTTTCACATAGCTTTTGGACTTGCTTTTTCATGCTAGGCCAAAAGAAATGTTCATGCAAAACCTCTAAAGTCTTTTGATCACCGAAGTGTCCCATGAGTCCCCCTTGATGAGCTTCTCTCACCAACAATTCCCTAATAGAATGCTTTGGCACACAAAGTTTCTTATCTTTAAAATGGAACCCATCATGTTTGAAAAATCCCTTATGTGCCACAACATTTATATGAGTAAAATAGTCAGAGAAGTCTAGATCATTAGGATACAATGCCTTTATGTGATCAAAACCAAGGAGCTTTGTTTCCAGGGTTGTGAGCAATGCATATCTTCGAGAGAGAGCATCGGCCACAATATTGTGGTTGCCTTGTTTATGTTTAATCACATAGAGAAATTGTTCAATAAATTCTATCCATTTGGCATATCTTTTATTCAATTTGCCTTGTCCTTTTAAGTGTCTTAACAATTCGTGATCGCTATATATGACAAATTCCTTAGGCAAAAGATAGTGTTGCCAAACTTTGAGACTTCTTACCAGGGCATAAAGCTTTTTATCATATGTAGAATAGTTCAATGATACCCTAGAAAGCTTCTCACTAAAGTATGATATGGGGTGGCCTTCTTGAAGCAAGACTGCCCCAATACCTACATTAGAAGCATCGCACTCTATCTCAAAAGACTTAACAAAGTTTGGAAGCGCTAAAATAGGTGCATTAGTGAGCCTTTATTTTCGGAGGTTAAAGGAATTTTCTTGATCTTGGCCCCATTTGAAAGGCACATTTTTCTTTAAAACATCATTTAGAGGCTTGCCAAGGTACTCAAGTCCATAACAAATCGCCTATAGAAGCTTGCCAAGCCATGGAAACTCCTAATATCCCCCACATCATCCACATGCACACCTTGGTCACTTATGACATAGCCCAAAAATACCACTTTGGTGGTGCAAAATGTGCATTTTTCAAGATTGGCATAAAGACTCTCTTTCCTTAGTACTAACAAAACACTTTTCAAATGTTCAAGATGATCCTCTTGTGTTTTGCTATATACTATGATATCATCAAAATAGACTAATACAAATTTACCATGAAAATCTCTTAGGACATGATTCATAAGCCTCATGAATGTGTTTGGTGCATTGGTTAGCCCAAAAGGCATCACAAGCCATTCATAAAGTCCATACTTGGTCTTAAATGCAGTCTTCCATTCATCCCCTTCTCTTATTCTTATTTGATGATAGTCACTTCTTAGGTCAATTTTTGAAAAGATGCAAGATCCATGTAGCTCATCCAATAAGTCATCTAATCTTGGGATTGGATGTCGATATTTGATGGTTATGTTATTAATGGATCTACAATCGGTACACATTCTCCAAGTACCACCTTTTTTAGGTACTAAAATAACGGGCATAGCACATAGAGAAAGTGACTCTCTAATCCATTGTTTTTCTAAAAGACCTTCAACTTGGGTTTGAATTTCCTTGGTTTCTTGAGGATTACTCCTATAAGCCGGCCTATTAGGTAGAGAAGCACTTGGAATTAAGTCCACGCAGTGCTCAATCCCCCTCATAGGTGGTAAGCCTTTAGGAAGCTCTTTTGGAAACACATCTTTAAAATTGTCCATAAGAAATTCAAAGTAAGTAGGCCAAGAGAAAGAGTGAAATGCATTTTCACAAGCATCTTTGGAGTAAAGCAAATACATTGGTTGGTTGGCCAATAGTATTTTCTTTACTTCCTTTTCTTTCAAGAACATGCATTCTTGCCATTTTTCTCTTTAGTGGTTCGGCCTTGCCCACTAGAATGTGGCATCACATCACTTTGTTTTTCATTGAAGCTCTCGGCCTTTTGTGAGCTTTTGTGAAGCACCTTCTTTTGTTTGTCCTCTTGATCTTTTTCACTCGTGGCTTTTTTCTCAAGCTTTCTTTTTTCTCTCATTTTCTTTTGATCCTCACTAATCTCTTTTGCAGAAAGAGGTACAAGAGTGACTTTTTTGTTGTGATGCTCAAAGGTAAACCTATTGGTATGATCATCATGTAAGACTCTTCTATCATATTGCCATGGCCTATCCAATAAGATGTGTCCGGCCTCCATAGGCACAACATCACACAAAACCTTGTCTTTGTATGAACGTATGGTAAAACACAATATGACTTGTTGGTTTACCAAAAGCTCACCTTCTTCACTAAGCCATTGCAACTTATATGGCCTAGGGTGTGGATTGGTTTGGAGACCAAGCTTGGTCACTAACCTTTGACTAGCTACATTAGTGCAACTCCCACCATCTATGATTAATGAACACAATTTTCCTTGCACTATGCACCTAGTGTGAAAAATATTTTCTCTTTGACTTTTATCTTCATCTTTTACTTGAACCCCTAAAAGTCGTCTTACCATCAACAAATCACCTTCTGATGGTCTTATCTCATTTTCTCGTTCACTTTCATTAGAAGACTCATTAGATGATGCACTTGATATTTCACTCTATTATTACCCCTAGAGATCATTATTATTTTATTAGGACATGATGATGCAATATGACCTCTACCTAAGCATTTAAAACACTTAATGTTTCTAGACCTAGACGAAGAAGGAGTAGAAGTAGAGGAGGGTTTTGAGTTAGAAAGTGTGGATTTTTGTCCACTTTTATTGCGGCCTCCTTGGTATTGGAAGTGTCACCCTCCTTCTTGAAATTGTCCTTCCAAGATGAGGAATTGTTGAAGAATGGTTTTTTTTAGGACTTCTTTCGCTTCAATTGAGCTTCTACTTTAATGGCATGATGAACTAAGTCCTCCAACTCTACATAGTGATATAGCTCCACCACATCTTGAATGTCTTGATTAAGTCCTCCCAAAAATCTTGACATTGTGGCTTCTCTATCTTCTTCAACATTTGCACGAATCATTGTGATTTCCAACTCTTTGAAGTACTCTTCTACAGTTCTATTGCCTTGGCTCAACTTTTGTAACTTATGATGTAGGTCCCCGTTGTATTTAGATGGTACATATCTTTTTCTCATTATTCTAGTCATCTCTCTCCAACGGAAATAGGTTCCTCACCATATTTTCTTCTCTCTTTACAAAGTTGATCCCACCAAATTAAAGCATAGTCACTAAATTCTAAGCTTGCTACCTTGACTTTTTTTTCTTCACTATAATAGTAGCAAGAAAAATTTTGCTCTAACTTAGTTTCCCAATCAAGTACAATTCAGGATCACTTTTACCTTGAAACGAAAGCACTTTGACTTTGATTCCTTGAAGTCTATCCGCTCTTTGATGTTTGCATCTTCTATGAGGTTCATCATCTCTAGGTCTCCATCTTGCAAAATGCCTAGTACCATCATCATTGTTATCCGAATGAGATGAATCGTGATGGTGACTAGAGTCATGATGCCTTGTCTCATCTCTAGTTTCTAAGACTTCCAATCTTTCAAACAAACGCTCCATGCTCCCTGTCATCCTATCAAGCTTTGTATGAAAACTCCTTGATCTTGGAGAAAGAGGAGGAGATGCCTTATTCTCATTATGGTTGTGCATCGACATGGTGCAAGTACAATGAATTACCAAATGAAAAATAAAGCTCTACTTGCAAGAACTAAAGTTATTACAAACCAACAATGAATCAAATACAACTAAAGGTTCAAAAGAAAAGAAAATAGGACCTCGCCACTTGCTAAGTGTTTCACTCAAAGATGTACACTCGTGTTTGTCACTCTTAAAGACTTTTTAGCATGTGATCACTCTTGTCTTTTTCCACTCAAGAATCCTTCAAGCAAAGGTCATTGAGTTGAAACAAAGATTCAAGTGATGTTAATCCCAAACACTAGTGAGAAACACTCAAAACGATCATCCAAAGAGATCAAAGAATATGAAAATAGCAGATACAAAACTAAAAGGAATTTAAAAACAATTTAAAAAGGATAAAGAAGAAACAACTACTCAAAAAGAAGCAAGAAGACAATAAGGAATAAAATGTGAGTTGACCAAGATTCCAATCCAAAACTTCAAAGAAATTTCGGAGAGAAACCACAAACCAACGTGACCACTATGCCAACCAATGATTGAGCACGTTTGATGGTGCACCAACCAAGCCTGAGCTGTGAATCACAAAGCAGTTATACAAGGAGTGTAATATGAACAAGTGTGTAATACAATCATAATAATATTTCAAATTGCTTGAATATAACAAATGAATCACAATTCCAAGAAAGCAATGAAGTGGTAAGTCTTTTCAACACATATTGCATTCTGATTTTCTTTTTCGAATGTTTTTTTTTGAAATTTTTGAAATTGCACTTTTGCCCCAAAACTTTTGGTATTTATGCTTTTGGTCCTCTGCATTTTTCAGATTTGGCTCTTTTTCCTTCTTTTTTTTTTTGTAAAATAGGCCACTGACTTTTTCTAATTGCACAAATAGCCAGGAAAATTTCAAGCAATTATTTAAAAATTAGAAACCATGATCTCTGAGTCAAATGGAGGGAAAACACGTTAACCATTATTTTGAATTTTCATTGAGATCAAACCAAGGTTTCTAACAAGGATAACCAAGAATACATGATGAACACTAAACTTTGTGAAACAAAGTAAAATGTGTAGATTTATGATTGATGTTCCCAAATTGCACTCCACAAACACAATTCAACTTATGAACTAAGATCATTGAGGATCAATTAGTCATATGAAGAGGAAAGTGGAGGGAAAAAATTTTGGAGGGAAAAAATTTTTGAAAATTCAAACAATATCATCAACCAAAACTCAACAATTCAAAAGCTAGATTCAAAACTAGATCAAATGAAACACCAATTAGACAGTCCAACACATGAACTAAGATCATTGAGGATCAATTAGCCATGAAATTTGAAATGCTAAAGTTGGCGCCAACCTCAAGAAAATTGAGATTCAAAAATTGATCCAAATTCTCTACAATTCAAGTTCAAAGAACTAGCTGATGATACTAATTGATATGATCTAGCATAGATCATGAAGTTTTTAGGATCTTTCTTTGAATTTGAACCTAGAAAACTAACTAGCAATTGAAAACAATGAAGAACATCATAGAAATTGAATCTCAAGTGAGAATTCAATGAACCAAAAAGAGATGAAGAGAAGCAATTATAAGAACATAAAGCTAGAAGAAAGCGTGAAAATGGAGGGGAAAGGCATGAAGGCACCACAAGCTCAATCCATAGTGGAGGATTGGATGATAAGCCTTGACGAGGATTCGCCACTAGAGTGTTGGAACTCTAGATAAGAATCAATGGTTCAACTCTTAAACCAAGCTAGAGAGGATTCTCTCAACTCTCCTAAATCTCAAATATGAGAAACTACACAATGATTCATTAATTGGAAATTGTAGTACATGAGTTCCTTATATACATGAGAGCCTCATCTAGCTTCATGAAATGAAGCTCCATGTGCTAATCTCTTCATAATGGCCGAATAGGCCTTGTTCTATGGGCCTAGTTGGCCTAATGCTTCCTAAGCCCAAGCTATGCTATCCTAAAAGTGCTTATTTGGAAAAGTACTTTTATTACAAGTCCTAAAAACTAAGTAATCTTGACTTCTACTAGTAGGACGTTGCAAATGGATTCCTCCTCAACTTGAAGCTTCAAAGTCAACTGGTTGATCACAACTCTTTGCAATGCCTTTTGGACCTTCCTTTGCCTTGATCGGGTCATTGGTCCTTAAATGTCCTCCAAGCTTGGGACTTGTGCTCCCATGATCATACAATAACCTAACCCAGTTGGGCTACTGTATGCTACAGGCCCAATGTTTAATTATCAATTAAATCATATTTAATTAATCAATTAAATTAATTCTCTGAACATTTGCTCTATGCATGTGACCCTATAGGTTCTCAATTAATTGGCAATAATATTAATTATTATTAATCATATTAATAATCATTTAATATTATAAACAATGAGTGACATCTAGCAATACATCATTGCTACCCAATTAATTAGAATGTTGGTGATACAATTAAAACCTTATTGTAACCATATATAATGTGTAGTCAACGTCCTTTCATCTCAATGTCTTAATTGAACACAAGGCATAAATGTGTCATCCTTGTTAAGTTCAATTATTTATTTCTTGATCTAGTAATTGACGTACGATCATGTGGGCCCAATTAATGTCTCATATTGTTCACTTTAGCATGGTCATGCATTTCTACGTCTCATACCATCAAGAGGCCTATAGACATTACCCCTGTTATGTAGGAGGACGAATCTTGTCTACATCACTCACATTGCTCAACATCTTTCATTACATGCCCAATAACTATCTTTATAGTTGTCTTGTTTCAGACAACATTTAATAGTATTAAAGCTTACTTTACTATGGTCACCACGAGAATCGCTTATGATACTTACATAACTGTTATGCAGCATTCTCATAGCGGGTCACTCCAGTATAAATATTCCACTAATATTTATACCTATGTGAAGACTTGATATCTTATATCTATGACCCGTGAGATGTGGTATTAGTACACTCACATAATATTCTCAATGTATTATTATTGTCCTTATTAATAATAATACTTGACTATGGATATTTAAGAATAGTGTTCTTAATTTAATGGCATCTCATGATCAAGTCATACTTGATGTTCCATTAATTGAACTACCTATTCTAAGGACATTATTATGCTATAAATAGGATCATCAAATATAACATAATAAATAAATGCCTTATACATATATCAAATATATGATCAAAGTCATGATACAAATGATTATCTATTCAAAATAGATTGCCCCACTAGGGCTTACCCCAACAATCTCCCACTAGCACTAGAGCCAATCGGGCATCAATATAACACCCATAAGTCTAGTGTGAGTGTCATGCTACCACTGAGCAAGAGACTCCAATAGTGGATTGTTTAGTGTTTTCATTCTGCACATCTTCACATCTCCTCTATTGATCATCTATCGAATGAGATGGAAGCACCTAAGTATATGTTCGGATCACTGGTGAGATCATGCTTCCTCAGCTTACGTGATTACTTCATCATCATCGCAACGAGATCACTGGAGTTTGCAAAGTTAGGAACTACGATTAGTTCATAAATGAACTTCCTGATCCAAACGGCTTCTAAATCTGTATTTAAGGCAACTATATACTGGGCCCATATAATAAAATTAGCAACCGTCTCAAGCTTGAAACCTTTTTCAAGCTCACAGTGCCACCATTAAGGCAAAACACAAAATCAGACAGCGATCTAAAGTTATCTTTAACAGTTTGGAAGCTAGTATCGGTGTAACCTCTTACAACGAGCTCTTCCTCACCATTTCAGATCAAGAATGAATCCTTAGTTCTTCTTGAGTACTTTAGGATATTCTTGACTTCGATCCAGTGACCTTCACTGGGATTGGATTGGTACCTTCTCATCATGCTCGAAGCATACGAGACATTTGTTTGATTACATATCATGGCATGCATAACAGATTCAATCAACGAAGCATATGGAATCTTATTCATGCGTTCCCTCTACATCTGATGTAACGGGGACTGTCACTTGGACAAGTATACGCCACGTGACATAGGCAAGATATCCTTTTGGAATCATGCATATTTAAAGCGCCCAAGTACTTTGTCAATTTATGTACCTTTGACTAGGGCCTAACAATTTCAACGATCTATCTCCATAGATCCTGATTCCTAATACATAGGACGTTTCGCCTAAGTCCTTCATTGAAAAATAATTCTTTAACCATGTTTTCACATTTTGTGGTGTAGGAATATTGTTTCCATAAGTAGTATGTCATACACATACAATTTGAGAAAAAATAATTATGCTCCCACTAACCTTCTTGTACACACAAGGTCCATCCTCGTTCTTGATGAATCCAAACTGTCTTACAGTTTACATTAAAATGAAGATTCCAACTTCTAGAAGTTTGCTTTAATCCATAAATGGATGTTTGCAACTTGTAAAACCTTTCCAGCATTCTCTGAATAGATAAAACTCTCAGGTTGTGTCATGTACACATCCTCGAGAAGATTCCTATCAAGGAATGCTGTTTTGATATTCATTTGCCAGATCTCATAGTCATACTATGCAACAATAGCAAGTAGGATCTGAATCAATGCAGCTGAACAGAAGGCCGCATCATAGTCATATTATGAATTTGCTTGAAACCTTTCGCAGTCAGTCGCGCCTTAAAGGTATTCTCCTTCCCATCCATGTTAGTCTTCTTGTTGAACACTTGCACCTTATGGGTTTTACCCCTTTCAAGTGACTCAACCAAGGTCTATACCCGGTTGGTGTACATGGATTCTACTCCAGATCCCATGGCTCCTAGCCACTTCTCATAATCTAGGCCAATGACGGCCTCCTGGTAAGTCACAGGCTCATCATAATCCATGAGCGGTTCTTAACCTTCTTGGGTTAGGAGTATTCCATATCTCTTAGGTCGATGACGTGCCCTGTTTGACCCACGTGAGTCTTGTGTTACTTGAACTGGTGGTTGCATCTTGCGGAACCGGTTCTTGGTCCATTACAGGCAGATCAGTACTCTGTGGTGCTTTGATTTATCCAAGTTCTACATTCCAACCACTGTCTCCCTTGGAGATGTGTTCCTTCTCAAGGAACGCTCCTGTCCTAGCGACAAACATTTTGTCCTTGGAGGTGTTGTAGAAATAGTGTCTGTTTGCTTCCTTAGGATACCCCACAAAGATACATTTGCCACACTTGGGTCTAAGCTTAATTGAAACCAAATGTTTCAATAAACATGCCACCCCAAATCTTAATGAAAGACATACTTGGTCGCATACCAGTCCATATCTCATATGGTGTCTTTCAGCTGTCTTAGATGGAACACGGTTAGGTGTGAAAGCTGTTGTATGTAAAGCAATTCGCCTGAAAGAGTCAGAGAAGTCTGATTGACTCATCATAGATCATACCATGTCCAACAAGGTACAATTTCTCCTCTCGGACGCACCATTCCATTATGGTGTTCCAGGAGGAGTGAGTTGAGATATAATCTCATACTCCTTCAGATAGTCATCAAACAGTGGGCTTAAGTACTTACCATCACGATCTGATCGCATGATCTTAATACTTTTCCAAAATTAGTTCTCCACTTCATTCTTGAATTTTTTGAACATTTCAAAGATTTCTGACTTGTGTCATACACAAATCCACCTTTACTGAAGCTATCAATAAACGAGACGAAGTACGGAAACTTGTCTTCTAGCAAACTTGTTTAGAGGCCCTCATACATCACAATGTATTATGCCAAAAGATTACCAACCCTTCCACCTTACTAGTGAATGGAGCTTAGTCATCTTTCCAAACAAGTAAGATTCGTAGACCTCAAACAATTCATTATTGGATGAGTCCAAGAGTCCATATTAGTGGAGCTTGGAAATGTGTTTCTTACTTATATCTTCTAAAGATATTGCTAAAGACATAGAGGGTCCAAATCACTTGGTTTTTCCCTATTCGCATTTATTTTATAGATGGGCATATCGAGATCAAGGACACAAATTCCATATCTCATACGAATACTAGCGTAGAAGACATTCGTTGAATAAATGAAGCAACAAATCTTCCATTTATTGCAACTCAAAATCTTTTCTTGTCCATACAAGATATAGAAATGATGTTTCTATTATCAGCTGGAATAAAATAACAATTATTTATTTCCATTAATGCCCATAAGGCAAATTCAAACTTTTGTAATTAATGTCGCAACTTTTGCTCATTTCCACTCATAGAGTAGACCTTTACCTAATGGTAAATTCAAACCCCTATAGTCAATGTAGCAACTTTTGCTTCATTTCCACTTATAGGGTAGACCTTTACCTTTTAGTCAATGTCCTACTCTATTTTATCCTTTACATTAATGTGAGATCCATATGCGGTATCCAATACCCATAATGTTTGAGTAGATATGTTGACCTTTATAACAAATATGCCCGAACAGGAAGTCATACTTCCTTTCTTGTCTTTATACTCTTTCTGGTACCTCTTATGCCTTTCTAGCTCTTGTTAGAGTATCATAAGGTGCATGATCATATCATACGCCTCTATGATTGCAAGCATGAGAAATCGTACACTAATGACATCGACTTGATGCTTCTATTAAGCATCATTTTCGATCCTTATGGCATTAGCAACAAATTGCTTGAGAATTAGTCGCTCGAGAACATACATTTCTTTTCTCGTATTTGAGAACAATCCTCAAAATTTGTGCCAATCCATTAAATTAATTCCAAACAACTCATCCTCCTTAAGGATGTATTGCAACGATAAAATACTAGTTGTGTTTGTAGCCATGATTATTTACTACAGAAACATACAGAATATAAGTATCATGATTAAAACATATTTAATAGGCTTTTTATTAAATACGCTCCCACTATTTTACTCAAATCAATGGCCCTCATCATTGACTCGGAAAATCCTGTTGAAAGATTTTCTAGTGGGATCAAGATCCATATTTCACCTCGTTCTGAGTCAGCTGTGGCTAATCGCCCATAACTCAGCTATATAGGTAGGAAACTCCTTTCCAATTACATCCAATGTAATTCTTGGACCAGTTTGGTGAATAACTCCTTATTATAATCCATCATATGGATTAATGCCAAACCCTATGCCTCTAAGCCGTTTCAATCCTATTGAATACACTTAGTTAAGTTCAACCTAATGGTTGGCAGTAGGTTATTTCACCTTTCGCATCTCACCGGAATATATTAAGGTGCTCAGCTATAGCGTGACCCACACTTAAATGATTCTGGCCTTGACGAGTGCCACACATTAGGAGGCATTTAATAACTTAATTTATTGAGGGAATTTAATAATTAAGTGATCTCATCGGCTTGTTTATCATATAAACGTCTCTCATAGCATACATGGCATACTAGCTTATATACATTCAAAACATATTAAGCATACAATGACATATATGCTATCTTACAATTTAAATTCCAATTTAAATCATACATCTCATACATCTCATGCATCACATTTATTAAACAATTTATAAATATACAATAGGGGACAAAATCGCATTCTATCCATCAGCACGGCCATGCCCTGTAGCACGGCCGTGCCAAACGGCGCAGCAGAATTCCAGAAGCGAATCCTTGTCTATGTCAGAAGAACAACCTAGCACACAAAACATGTTCAAAGGGATTTATATAACATAAAAATCATACAAACATGCTTTTAAACATAAAAATCATATTTAAAAGCAATAAACATGTTATCATACAGTGGCAAACAATCCTAGGATACATGGAAAACTACGACCAGATGCTCTGATACCACTGTTGGGGTTTCAAGAAGGATAATTTTCAAAAAATAATTTTCAAAAACCTCTTGAGCGGAAAAACCCCTTTACAAAAGGACCATGCATTGCACATGAATCACAAGGATATTATGTTTACCTCTTGAAGCGTAGCTTTACCGCGAACACTGTGATTGTGCCAACCACACCGGTTAGCCAAAAATGATGCTACTTGAGATACTCATAAATTTCTCTCCAGACCTCGAATCGCAAAACTGAACGGTGAAGATGTAGAACCACATGTCAAGAGCCACCTATCCAAATTTCTGCCTGATCCAACGGTTAACAAATCTCGGATCCTGAGATTACAATAACTGTCCAGCAACAACCACCATAAGGAAACACTTTTCTATCACCAGTGTTGCAAAGTAGCAATACCTCTACTCAGTCCAAGCGAGCAAACCAACGTCAGAGATAGCATAGTGCTAGCTATCAGGATTAGGAGAGGCACGACACACAGAGATAGAAAAGAGGGCGCGCCTGTCAAGGGTGTACAACGGCCGTTATAAGTGCTCTATGTTGTGTGTTGTGTGTACCTTATGTGACGTGCACTACTTACTAATAGCCGTCACTCACTTAACCTAACCCATTTGGGCTACCGTACGCTACAGGCCCAATGTTTAATTATTAATTAATTCATATTTAATTAATCAATTAAACTGATCCTATTTTAATTATTAATTAAATCATATTTAATTAATCAATTAAATTAATTCTCTGAACACTTGCTCTATGCTTGTGACCCTATAGGTTCTCAATTAATTGGCAATAATATTAATTATTATTGATCATATTCATAATCAATTAATATTATAAACAATGAGCGGCATCTAGCAATACATCATCGCTACCCAGTTAATTAGAATATTGGTGATACAATTAAAACCTTATAGTAACCATATATAATGTGCAGTCAACCTCCTTTCATCTCAATGTCTTAATTGAACACAAGGCATAAATGTGTCATCCTTGTTAAGTTCAATTATTTATTTCTTGATCTAGTAATTGACGTACGATCATATGGGCCCAATATCTCATATTGTCCACCTTAGCATGGCCATGCATTTCTATGTCGCATACCATCACGAGGCCTATAGACATTACCCGTGTTATGTAGGAGGGATGAATCCTATCTACATCACTCACATTCCTCCATATGTTTCATTGCAGGCCCTATAACTATCTTTATAGTTGTCCTGTTACAGACAACATTTAATAGTATTAATGCTTACAACTACATATGTTAGGAATCTTAGTGACTTCAAGTCGAAGGACTACTTCACTATAGTCACCATGAGAATCGCTTATGACACTTACATAACTATTATACAGCGTTCTCATAGCGGGTCACTCTAGTATAAATATTCCACTAATATTTATACCTATGTGAAGACTTCATATCTTATATCTATGACCCATGAGATCTGGTCATCAGTACACTCACATAATAGTCTCAATGTATTATTATTGTCCTTATTAACAATAATACTTGACTATGGATATTTAAGAATAATGTTCTTAATTTAATGGCATCTCATGGTCAAGTCATACTCGACGTTCCATTAAATGAACTACCTATTCTAAGGACTTTATTATGCTATAAATATGATCATCAAATATAACATAATAAATAAATGCCTTATACATATATCAAATATATGATCAAAGTCATGATACAAATGATTATCTATTCAAAATAGATTGGTCAATAGGGCTTACCCCAATAGTACTTAGGGAGATTATTTTCATTGAGAATAGACCTAGCCATCTCTTGCAGAGATCTATTCTTTCTCTCAACCATTCCATTTTGCTGTGGAGTTCTAGGTGCAGAGAAGTTGTGAGAGATTCCATTCTCCTCACAGAACAGTCTAAATTGCTCATTTTCAAATCTCTCCCATGATCACTTCTAAGGGTAGAAATACATAAACCTTGCTCATTTTGTACTTTCTCACAGAATACAGAAAAAGCCTTAAAAGACTCATCCTTGTGGTTTAAGAAAAGTACCCATGTAAATCTAGAGTAGTCATCAACTATGACAAATCCATATTTCCTTCTAGCTAAGCTAGCAACACTAATTGGTCAAAACAGATCCATGCGTAACAGCTGAAGAGGCCTAGAGGTTGATACAAGGTTTTTAGATTTGAAACTTGATTTTACTTGTTTACCTCTCTGACATGCATCACATAAAACATCTTTCTTAAAACTGATATCAGGCAATCCTCTCACTAGGTTATCCTTTTTTAATTTCGAAATAAGTTTCATAATAGCATGTCCTAGTTTCTTATGCCATAACCATCTCTCATCCTCTTTAGGCATCAGATAGGTTACACTTTGATCTGAGAGTTTAGTTAGCTCAATCTTATAAAGATTTTGCTATCTACTAGCTGAAAAGAGGGTCTTGCCACTCTTGTCTTTGACTATGCATTCATTCTTAGTGAAGGAGACATCAAATCCACTATCACATAATTGACTTATGCTAAGTAAATTGTGTCTTAATCCTTCAACCATAAGGATATTAGAGATTGAGGGAAGATGTAGTTTACCACCAATTGTACCAACACCAATTACCTTTCCCTTCTGGTTGCCTCCAAAGGCAACATATCCACTGTTCTTAGGTTGGAGGTCTTGGAACATAGACCTTTCTCGTATCATGTGCTGCGAGCAACCACTTTCTAGGTACTAGCAATGGTGTTTGCTTTGTCCAGTTACAGACAAGTCTTGACTTAACTGAAACAGATTCAACAGATACTGTTGAGATTCTTGTTGATACTTTATGATGAGCTTGATGATCATATCCAATATCTTCTTTGTTAAGAGAATGTCTCTGACATCCAAGCAATTTGGTCAGATTATCTCTGCCATTAACAAATCTGACAAGATCAGAAGTGAGCTCTCTCACTTTCTGTTGAAGCTTAACAACTTCTTCAGAATGTGAGTTTCACTTGAGATCTTAGCTTCATTAGACTTTTCAATCCTCAGCTGACTGTTCTCTTTGGCCAGCATCTCACACTCTTGATATTTTTGTTTATGCTCAATTAGGAGTTTAACAAACTCTCTCTTGAGGCATTTGAAAGCGTTGGATAAGCCTTTGGATTCCTCTACCAGCTCTTCATAAGCATCATGCAATTCCTTAAATTTAGAATGTACCTCAGTTTCAGGTTCGGAGTCTACGTTGTCTATTAAACAGAGATTGGCTTCCTCCTCAGTCTCTTCTCCTTTAGAAGATGTATAATCAAGATCTTCCCATATGGCCATCATTCCTTTCTTCTTCTTTCTGAAGAACTTATTTTGAGGAGCTTTCTTTAAACAAGGGCACTAAGATTTGATGTGACCAGGCTTCTTGCATTCAGAGCAGACAATAGGGCTCTTGCCTGTTGATTTGGGTTCCTTGTTGAATTTTCTGAAAGATTTCTCCTTTCTAAACTTCTTCTTTTTTCAGAGCTTTCTAATCTTTCTGGTCATGAGAGATGTCCCTTCATCACTATTAGAATCCTCATCATCAGACTCATCTGCGTCACTAGCAGACTTGTTTGCCTTTGAAGCTTTTAAGGCTTTAGATGCCTTCAGATCAGCCTTTATAGCAATGGCCTTGCCCTTTTTGATTGACACATCTTTATTTAGCTCTTGCTCATGAACAGTGAGGATACTAAGAAGTTCATCCATAGTCAAGGTGGTAAGATCCTTAGCCTGAGATATAGCAGTGACAAGAGGTCTCCACTGCCTTGGAAGACTTCTTAGAATTTTGGCAACCTTCTCAGCATTTGTATATATTTTACGAAGAGACTTCAAACTATTTGTAATAGTTGGGAATCTTCCAATCATCTGAGCAACAGATTCACCTTCATTCATGGTGCAGAGTTCATACTTTCTGACAAGCACAAATTTTTTTTATTCTTTTACTTCAGCAACTCCTTCATGTGTGATAGATAGAGAGTTGATAACTCTTTTTATGAAGAGTTATTTGTACCTTTTTCACTTGTGTTTTTGTGGTCTTTGAGTATTTCGAGTTTATGTTTTTAGTGTTTTAGTGTGATTTTGTGTAAAGTGTGTTTTATAAAAGTCTTTTGTGAGTTTTCATGTTTTGGTGTCTTTTAGAACTGTTTTAGTGATTAATTGAGAGTTTTTCTGTGCAGTGTAGTTTTTGGAGAATGAGGCGCTGAACTGGATATGTTGCTCTAGGATTTGTTGTACCAATCATAGCTGAAGTTGGTTTGGAAAAAGGACAAAAGCTCAAAACATTTTCTTACATGATGAGTTGTCCTTTGCTAATAAGGACAGTGACCTACACGTGGGGCTGGCATTTAGTGCATTAAACTTAGGGAATTAGGCTAGGGACACTTGTTCTACCCTACTTTTAGCCCAAAAAGGATGAGAGAGGAAAGGGCCCTTAAATCAGGGACAGCCAAGGGAACAATCATCAGACATCATCTTCCCTATTTGAGCAAGGACAGCAGCTGTGCCCCTTTCTCTCTCTCCTCCATTGTAATGAGTTTTTCTTCCATTTCTTGTTCTTCTCTTTGTTTTTGTAAGCTCAATATGAGTTAAACCTCTTGTAGCTATGGGATGTTGAACTTGTAATGGATTTCTAGTTAATGTTATGTTATGATTTACTATTGTATTTTCTATAAATCTGATTTGGATTGTGTTTTAATTAAGCTTGATCACCTTAGTTAGAACTTGAGCTCACGATTGCTTGGAAAAGCTAAGTGTAGCAAAACTGTTTTATAGATAAGAGTAAAATCATTAATTGGAAAATTATGATGAAGAATGATTTAGGAATGAACATTCTAACTCTTAGGCTAGTTGGAACGAGCTTAAGTGAGGCGTGAATGTAAATAATATGGACCTAGGAATAGGAGATAGACTTTTAATGAAGTTCATCTTAGAACTATTAGAAAACAAACTTTCATTTCCTGGAGCCAATTGCCGTAACACTGCAAATGCATAACTAAACTAGATTGAAGTTGTATGGGATACTTCCCTATAGCTGTTTTACCCATTTTGTTAACAAATCCATTTTTATTGCTCTAACATTTATTTCCCAAAACTGTTTTGGACACACACACACCAACTATTTGTTACTCTTTGTTAATCTTAATTAATAGAACCATTAATTCGAACTTGGTACTTGATTCACCATATAATCCTCATGGGAATGATCTTACTTACACTTTATTACTTATTAAACGATTGTGTATACTTGCACATCACCTGTTTTTATCGCAACAAGAGTCCCACATTTCTTTAGCAGAATCACAAGCACAAACTTTTTCAAATTCTTCTGGACTGAGAGCACAGATGATAGAATATCTAGCTTTGTGGTTTAGATCCCACCTTGTCTTTTCTGCAGGTGTCCACTGAGCTTTTGGCTTATCTGAGTCATCCTCATTCTTAGGAGTGTAGGGACCATCAGTGATGACATCCCAGAGATCAGAGTTTGTTGACAGAATGAACCAGTGAAATCTTTCTTTCCAATAGTTGTAGTTTACACTATTGAAGAAAGGGGGTCTGGTCATGGATCCTCCTTCAGGTTGGGTGCTTCCACTTGAACTTGCTCTAGTAGTTATTGTCTATTCTTCAGGATCTTTTCTCTACATTGTTAGGTGCTCAACCAAGAGGCTGAGCTCTGATACCAACTGAAACAGACAGATGTAAACACTAGAAGGGGGTTGAATTGTGTTTACCGGATTTAAAGAGAAATAGAAACTTTTTCACAAGCACAGAAGAGAGCAGACGAGTGTTTTAAGATAAAGCAGTCAGACAAGCAACTTGTCTGAAGGTTTTCACAGAGAGAGACACAATCATGCAAGATGAACAACAGATTGATAAACACAGTTATAACCTCCTTAGTTAAAAGACAGTTATAAGTTAGATTGATAAACACAGTTATAACCTCCTTAATGAGATTAAACATAGCAGATTTATCCTGGTTCACCCCTTCATAACTGAAGCTACATCCAGTCCTTGGCAACACCAAGTTTTCTCAACTATAACTGATCAGGTTACAGGACAGGCAAATATTCTTTGCTCACCTAGCCTTTTCAGGCTCTAATACAAGTATTTTTTTCTCACCTAGCCTCTTCAGGCTCACTCAGATTTGTTTGAGAGAAGAATTAAATTAATTACACTTTGCAAGTCTTTCACAAGCACTTAGATGAATGTATTAAATGTGAAGGTTGAAAGACTGCGTATTAACTTCAAATGATTGAAGAATAAAGATTGAAAGAATGAAGATATAAATGCACAGAGTAATTCCTCTTTGAATGCTGTGATAGTTCTCTGTTGGAATCTTCAATATATTCTTCATTAAATAGTCTTCAAAGAATTGAAGTCGTTAGAGACATTCCTTGACAGCTTGGCTCTTTGCAGATCCTCATTAAATGCAAATAGAGTCGTTCTGGGCAGCCATTAAAGCTTGAGGAACGTTGCTTGTTTTCTAACATAGGAAGGACAAAGATATCTGATATAGCATCAGTCATTTCAGACTTTGACAAATGCTTTTTGTTCTTTGCAGACAAACTTTCCCTTTGCGTGTATCTTTTAGTTGTACTCAGGGATAAGTTCTTTTGTTATACTTCCATTCTAAGTTACAAGAATACTTTATTGGCTAGACTTCTGATTTTATTGATCCTCGAGAGAGAAGTCTTCAATATTTTCAAACTGATAGGACAGCTAAGAGAAATCTTCAATCTTGAACGAGGTTCTTCACCGTAAGTCAGCAGACGGGTGAATAGCTTCTTTAGACAAGTTGACTTTTAGATTAGAAGGTCAACATTTTTTTGTAAGCTTTAGACAAGTGAACTTTCTTTGTTCAGATGGGTGATTTCAAGCTTGGACTTAGTATAGACAAGTTTAAGCTTATCATATTAATCTGCACACTAAGTAGACAAGTTAGCAATCACAGACGAGTTCAATTAAATCATTGAACAAATGTTTAGTTTTCATCAAAACTTAGGTAAATGCACATCAAACATTTTGGAGACTCAACATAGTTAAGTCAGCATATCATATCTGCCTTCACAATATTCTAGATACTATTCACTTACAACAACTTGGAGATTGGAGTCTTCTATGGAAACTCAAGTTGCCTCCTCGGGTTAAGACCTTCATATGGCAAATTTGCAGGGGTTGTCTTCCTTCTTGGTTTAAGCGCCATAACTGAGGTATCCCTTGCCCTGTTAAATGCGTCCTTTGCGAAGAAGATATAAAGCACTATTTTCACTTGTTCTTTTCTTGTCCTAGGAGTAGAGATATGTGGTTAAGCAAAGGTTTCTTTTATGATATGGAGCACTACACACATACCACAAAAAGCTTTGAAGTTGCTGTGTGGAATATGCTGAAAAACCTTAACATTAACAGAAGGCTTCAATGGTGCATGTTGCTTTGGAGTCTTTGGAAGAGTAGGAATGTGAGGTTGTGGGAGAACAAGGAGGAGACCTATAACATCCCGATTTTCTGTAACTCTAATCGAGTTTGTTAATCTCGATTAGGGCTTTGATTGCTTGTGTGAATTGTTTGGTGCTAGTTTAAGGCCTAGTTGGGAGCTTAGGAATAGGCTAGAACACTGCTGGAAGTGCCTAAGGTGTAACATGAGAAACTGGAGAAGTCAGGAGTGTGGAAGACTCTTCCCAGCTGAGCAGCACGCTCAAGCGTGGGAAGGGAGCACGCCTTAGCGTGCCAACATTCAAACGTGGCCATGTTGCACGGTCAAGCGTGCTGAGTGTACTGGCCAGCTCTCCTGAGTTTTGACACATGTGGGACGCGTGTAGGACACGTGTCAGGCTAGGGAGAGGATGGAGTGGACGAGGCTCCACGCTCAAGCGTGGCATTTCTGCACACTAAAGCGTTCTCAGCAAGATGTTCCAAGTGAAGTTTTCTCATCACTTTCATATATATATATATATATATATCAAGAGAGAGAGTCTGGAGTCCTAGTGAGAGAAAGCTCAGCTTGAGGATGATTAAGGCATCGGGACGTGATTCTGACTACACTATTGCCATCGTGACGAAGTTTTCTACAACTTCGACGGATCAGTTTATCGATTCGCAAAAGGTAAACTCGAATCCCTAACACGCGTTCTTCATGTTTCTTCGAGTTTCTACTTTTTCCTTTGATCTTTGAGCTTGCCCTAGGACTAACACTATTGTACATGTGTTGAACTCGTAATTAGCGCAAAGTTCGCGCTCGTGATTGCTCGAATTTGGAACTTGAGGCTGCGGCTACCAAGGGGATTTAGGAGCTATTCTTCGCGTTCTTGATTGCGTGGGAGAGCGTGCCGGTGATCGCATTATTTTTCGCGCCAAGTTTTCAGGTGGGGAGAAAGAGTACTGCTGTCGTCGGAAAGGCAAGAGTAGCATAGTTGCGTTTTCCACCATGTATAGGGAAGCCCTAACCCTACTAGAGGTTGAGCCCCGATAAAGTATCTAAACCCTAGGTTTAGTTTACTTTGGGCTCACCGCTAAGTTTGAACCCTAGGATAGATAACTGTTGATCGAGGATGATCTGCTTTGTATGACTATTGTGATGATGTGTTGTGATAATTGCTATCTGTATATGTGCCTATATGCTTACTTGGTATATGATATGTTATGCCTGTATGTTGTATTGTTGTTGCATTTGCTGTTATACTGTTATGGCGGTGTGCCAAAGTTAGTTGTTGAGTGAGTGACTGTGAGCCATATATGCGTGAGTTGATACCATGGCCGGTGTGCTGTTGTAAAGTGATGTGCTAAGCTGGAGCTATGGCTCATGAGGATGTGTGACATCGTGCTATTTCTGATTGAGTGTTTAGGTGTGAGATCCGGTATCAAGCCCATTGACGATGTTTGTTGCATATCATCAATTGCCAAGTGGCGAGGCCGTATGACAGGTAGTATGGGATACCAACATCATGCGAGGTTAGTTGTACCTGAGTACGGGTACGGAAAGCGGAAGGGGTAGCCAAGTGAGTGGCCTTGGGGATGTTGCCGGTCTCAGGAATAATATACAGTGATGGATGAGGTAGCTCCTATCCTTTCGTGACGCCTGATCCAGTCCGGTTTGCCCAACTAATCCCTGAGCTTTCCACGTTCCAAGCTAATGTTCCGAGGCGACCAAGACACCCCAGTTCTGGGTTTCGGAAGGGGGATGCACTCTTATTGGTCACGACAGGCGGTTCGATTTCTTGGACAAGCTAACCCCTATTCAGGTGTGGAACTCTGTGTTGTAAGATTCGGCCGACATGCTGCATGGAATTAGTATCCTGGTCTAGAGGATTGATTTGAGTGTGAGAATTGTGGAGATGGATGTTGGTTGCATATGTTGACTCGAAGGATGTTTGGTTATGCTAAATATCTATTATATGTGCAATACATGCTACTTGATGTATCTGCTGACTATGTTACTATTGTTGTTCCGACTTATATGCACTGTATTCTTATCTCCCTGTCTTTTCTTTTTTCGTTTGTTTTCCATTCTTTGCTCGTGTGAAGACAAGGAGCCTGTTGCTTTTGACGATGGACCCGAGGGAGCACCCCTTCATCACGTCAGTACCGAGGATGCTGGTGCTAGGGCTGATCGAGATCATCTATCACGACATAAAGGGTGGTGTGTGGACCCGTCTATTTTCCTGACGGTCTACACAAGACCGGTGAGCATACTATTCATAGGAGGGGCGTCACATAGAGAGGATATATTGGGACCCTACAGAGTTGTCCAGTTTCTACCCTTTACACAGATGAGGTAGCCGCCAAGACGCCACGAGCAGGACTACACCTGGGTAGCGCCAGTGACGTCGCATGCTTCCAGTCAGAGGGGTTTTGTTCTACCAGGACAGTGGAGGAGGACTGAGCAGTACTTGAGGACCTACTGGAGGCGTAAGATGGTTGTGTCGAGTTCGTCACTTGAGTATGAGCCTTTGGTGACTTATAGGCGTACTCATGGCGAGGGTCAGGGCATCCGCACCACTGATGGTGGGAGCCTGCCAGTGCGTCTAGGCAGTGAGCTGAGCACTTTATATGTACTTTTGAGTGATGTGTGGGCAGTGCTGGCGAGCTGTGAGAGCTCTTTTGGTTTCTTTTGATGTACAAACGCTTGTATATGTACATTATTCTAGCGCCATACTGCTGGGGCCACTTTTATGCATGGTTTATGTATGAAGTTTATCAATATTTGCACTTTACTCTGATGTTTGCTTTTACCTTTTCCATATGCGTTGTATGTTTTGTTTTCTTGCTTCCGCTACGTTTCTTGAATATGTGCTAACATTATAATACGGTTAAGGTATAGTTAATAATGTAAGCTTGGGACTAATGGGATATTCCGAGGATGTCTCATTTTGGTGGTATCAGAGCATTGAGAATGTTCTGAGGCTAATGGGGCAACTTCATGTACGTGTGGTTGTCTCATTATTATGGTATCAGAGCATTGAGAATGATCTGAGCCTAATGGGGTGACTTCATGTATGTTGGGTATTCTCATTATTATGGTATCAGAGCAGTTTAGTTCTGAAATGGACTGTGGAAGTCTGGAACCATAACTGCGAGTCTAGGGAGTGTGTTGGCTTCAATGGTTGATACCTTTGTTGTATCAGCTATGTCTAGTTTTGGGTAGAGCGTCCGATGCGCTAGTTATCGAAGTGTGATAATTGTTTTCATTCATAAGGCATATGATATGTTTAACTGTTAAGTGCAATTATATGTCTTATGAATTGAAACTAACAGCTCCTTTTACAGGAAGCTAAATGGCTCGTGGACGAGGAAGAGGAGGTAGGCCGGCTGAAACTGGAGGCAAGGATAACAACAACAACAACGGTGAACACTTTGAAACGGGAAGTGGTGGTGATACGTCTGAAGCGATGAGAGCCATGCGGGACTTGCCTAATGCGATGATTCAACAAACTCAACAGACTGCCCAGTATATGCAAAGGCAGGAAAAGAGGGAAGCAAAGAAGAATCAGTTACATGCTGTGAGGGGAGATGAGAGTGTGGATATAGGTCTCAACGCTTTTATGAAGGGAAACCCTCCGCAATTCCATGGAGAATGCAACCCAGAAGCTGCAAAGATGTGGCTACAAGAGATAGAGAAGGTGTTTATAGCTATCCACTGCAGAGAAGATAGGAAGGTGACGTATGTTGCATTCATGCTGGTAGGCACAACAGAAGCTTGGTGGGGAACAAGCTCAGGTTGTTGGAGAATGAAGGAAGAATCATCACTTGGAGCCTATTTAGGGACTGCTTCTTGGAGAAGTATTTCCCTAGAAGTGTGAGGCAGGAAAAAGAGAAAGAGTTTCTAAGTCTGAAGTAAGAGCAATTGTCAGTGGGTGAATACGCAATGCGGTTTGAGGCATTGCTGAAGTTCTCTAAGTTTTATCAGGTTCATCCGAACGAGGAATGTGTCTACAGAAGGTTTGAAGACGGGTTGAGGCCCGAGTTGAAGAGAACGATGCTACCCTTCGGCATCAGGTCTTTCCCGGAGCTCGTTGAGAAATGTACTGTGCTGGAATGACATGACAGGACAGGGACAGTCCAACCCCAAGCTAAGAGTGGTGGACTAGTCCGTAGTAGTGGCCAGAGAGGCAGAGGTGGCATATTTCAGTAGAGGGCAAAACCGTATGATCGCTTAGCGCAACACAACGTCACTCACGGGGGAAGTAGCTCTAGTCAGAGGCAATAAGAGATCAGAACGTGTTTCCGGTGTAAGGGACCTCATTTAATCAAGAATTGCCCTAAGACCCAGCATATCAGATGCTATAACTGCAATCAGATGGGTCATTATGCATCAGACTGCAAGCCCAAAGTTAGTAGAAGGGCTCAGTTTTAGCGTCCGATTAGAAGAGCTCAAAGTGCTGGTGGAAGATCACAAAGTGCTAGCCAACAGAGTTGGCCACAAACCACCGAACGAGTGTTTACCGTCGGGGGATCTGAGACCTCTCGCTGCCCTGATCTTATACAAGGTAAATGTCTTGTCTCTGATAAGCTTTTATCTGTTTCATTTGATTCGGGGGCTATCCATTCTTTTATATCAATAGAATGTATGGATCATCTAGGGTTACCTGTTTCTTCATTACCGCACGATCTTACTGTTTCTACACCTACGGGGGAATCCTTAACCACCATGTTCGTATGCCTAAAATTCCCTATCATAATAGAGAACCAAACTTTTCTTGTTGACCTTGTCTGTTTGCCTATGCAACAAATAGATGTTATCCTAGACATGGACAAGCTTTCGGCCAACCATGTTGAGTTGGACTGTTCAAACAAAACCCTTCATTTCTCAGAGCGTTCTGGATTGATGCCTGCCTACGAGAGTATTCCGACGGGTGGACGATCGAAGGAGTATGTGGTGCTGTTCTCTTTGGAAGCTAAGGAAACTCCTAGAGTGGAAGCTTTGTCTGTTGTGCGAGAGTTTCCGAAAGTGTTTCCTAATGATGTTCCCGGACTGCCACCGGAGAGGGGGTGGAGTTTGCCATAGACCTTGTACTGGGGACTGGGCCTATCTTGATAGTGCTATTTCGGATGTCTCTAGTGGAGCTGACGGAGCTTAAGAAATAGTTAGATGAGATGCTAGGCAAAGAGTCTATCAGACCTAGTGCATCTCCGTGGGGAGCGCCAGTGCTGTTTGTGAAGAAGAAGGACGGGAGGTCGAGGTTATGTGTAGACTATCGTCATCTGAATAAAGTGACGATAAAGACCAAGTACCCATTGTCGAGGATAGGTGATTTGATGGACCTGTTGAAGGGAGCAGCTGTGCTTTCTAAGATCGATATGCGATCTGGATGGTATCAAATTTGGGAGAAGAAGGAGGATGTTTCGAAGACTGCTTTTCGGAGTCGGTATGGTCATTACAATTACTTAGTTATGCCTTTTGGTGTGACTAATGCTCCTGCTGTATTCATGGACTATATGAACAGGATCTTCCAACTGTTACTAGACAAGTTTGTTGTCGTGTTTATCGATGACATTCTTATATACTCTCTGAGTAAAAAGGAACACCAAAACCATCTTTGGTGGTGCTACAAGTCTTAAAGGACCGGCAGTTGTATGCTAAGCTACCGAAATGCGAGTTTTGGTTAAAGGTAGTGCAGTTTCTAGGCCATGTGATCAGTAGGGACGGAATCCCAGGGGATCCTACGAAAGTCGAGGCTGTAGTGAGTTGGGAAAGCCCTAAGTCTGTAAGCGAGGTAAGAAGCATTCTTGGTTTAGCGAGCTACTATCGGCAATTTTTCGAGGGATTCTCTAAGATTGCATTATCTATGATGCAGTTGACGAGGAAAGGGAAGGCGTTTGAGTGGTCAGATGCCTGCGAGCAGAGTTTTCAAGAGCTGAAGAGAAGACTGACCACATCACCAGTGTTGGTGTTACTAGATCTTTTAGGACGATTTGATGTATTCTGTGATGCATATTATCAAGGCTTAGGATGTGTGCTCATGCAAAAAGGAAAAGTGGTGGCGTATGCCTCCAAACAGTTGAGAACACATTAGCGGAACTTCCCAACGCATGATCTGGAATTGGCTGCGATAGTGTTTGCAGTGAAGATATGAAGACACTATCTGTATGGTGCTAAATTCAGTATATATTGTGACTATAAGAGCTTGGAGTATCTGTTCAACCAGAGAGAGTTGAACATGAGACAATGAAGATGGATGAAATTCATAAAGGACTATAAATTCAACTTTCAATACTATTCGGGTAAGGCGAATATAGTAGTGGACTATCTGTATGGTGCTAAATTCAGTATATTTAGCGACCATAAAAGCTTGCAGTCTCAACTCAGAAAATATCACCCTGATCCATCACACGTGTTAGAGCCCGAATCAATCCAACTAAAAGAGAACTTAGAGTTTGAGGCTTTACCGGTACGGTTAGTGGATAGAAGGATCAAGGAACTACGCAACAAGCATGTCCCTCTGGTCAGAGTGGAATGGGACTCAGTGACCGGTGATTCAGCTCGGGAACGTAAAGCTGAGATGCGCCAGAGTTATCCGTTCCTGTATATAGGTATACGATAGAAATTTTGGGGACGAAATTTTCTCTAAGAGGAGTGGTAATGTAACATCCCGATTTTCTGTAACTCTAATCGAGTTGGTTAATATCGATTAGGGCTTTGATTGCTTGTGTGAATTGTTTTGTGATAGTTTAAGGCCTAGTCGGGAGCTTAGGAATAGGCTTGAATACTGTTATAAGTGCCTAAGGTGTAACACGAGAAACTGGGGTAGTCAGGAGTTTGGAAGACTCTTCCCAACTGAGCAGCACGCTCAAGCGTGGGAAGGGAGCATGCCCTAGCGTGCCAACGCTAAAACGTAGGCATGTTGCACGCTCAAGCGTGCTGAGTGCGCTAGCCAGCTGTCCTGAGTATTGACGCATGTGGGACGCATGTGGGACACATGTCAGGCCAGGGAGAGGACGGAGTGGATGAGGATCCACACTCAAGCGTGGAGGAAACCCCACACTCAAGCGTGGGCACGATCAAGCGTGGCATTTCTGCACGCTAAAGCGTTCTCAGCAGGATGTTCCAAGTGAAGTTTTCTTTTCACTTTCACTCAGCCTCATTTCCACCTTCTGCAAGAACGAAGTGCGGAGTATAGAGAGAGAGAGAGTCTGGAATCCTAGTGAGAGAAAGCTCAGCTTGAGCTCGAGGCGTCAGGAGGTGATTTTGACTACCACTACTAAAAAAGATCAGTTTTGCTACCAAAGTTTTCCCACCGAAATAAATTCGGTGACAAAATATAGTTTTCCGACTGAATTTCCGACCGATCTCCATTTAACAAAAAAATTACAAAAAAGCGCTTTAAAAATAGATTTTTGACCGTTTTGGGCGGTGGCAAATATTTTTTGCCAAATCGGTGGGAAAATCGGTCGGAAAAATTGAAAAGTGAAAAGTCAAATTAGTGTCCAATTTTTCGATTGATTTTCCGACCGCCAACGCTCATAATGTTCCGACCGAATTACATAATCGGTCGGAAATGGAAACAACAGTCATAAGTTTCCGACTGAATTTAATAATTGGTCGGAAATGTTTAAATGATTAAACAGTTTCCAACCGAAGTTCCCACCGAACCCAGTGCGGTCGAAAACCTTATTTCTCGAACCACTCCCTCTCTTTCACTTTCTCTTTCACTTTCCAATACGCGAACCCTCATCACTCTTTCTTTCCCTCTCTCTCCATCGATGGCGAATCACTAGATGACCGCGAACCACCCACCGTAATATCGTGCCGCCACCGCAGGTAAGCCCCGTTCCTCTTCCCTTCCTTCGTTCCTCTTCCCTATTCCCTCTTCCCTAACCACCACAGGAACGCACCTCACCGGAGGAGCACACCACCGCGAGCTCTCTGCCACCACCACGAGCTCACTGCATCCCACTCTGTCTTAGCTACTGGAACCCTAACCCACTAGATTTTCATAGGTAAACCATCTCCCCTTTCTGATCTCTTCCCTCTTATGTATTAATGTCTCTGTTTTTATCAATTTCTGGTAACATGATGAAAATAATTTGAAGCTTTGATTTAGAAATCTTTTTTTTTTTCAAGTTTTCCCTAATTTGAGAACTAAAATGAGTTTGTTACTACTGAAGAGTTTGCATTTTTTTTTTTGCACATGCTGATGTATGGCTTGTTCAGAATGTGTATGATTTGGTTAATTGGACACTGGAAATGATATCCTAAAATTGGACACGTTTTTTGTTGTTTCTTGATACTCATTGTGATTATAAGTTCCTAATGTACTTGAGAATGGTAAAAGCTTGACCAATTGCTCCTTTCTTTATCATAAATGAAAGTTTATGGATGAGGTTGAGTTTTTCTTGTAGCAACTTGAAAATGGAATGAGTTTGTAATATTGGCTTGAGTTTTTGTGATTGAATAATTTCAGGTCCTTGCTCTCAGTTCGCATTCTCTAGCTCCTCTCTTTTCACTGTTTGCTTGGAGTTGAGGTATATGTTAAATACATTCTCTTTCTTAAGACTTTGATTGATTGTATATGTAATGTACTATTATGCGAATTGATTGGTTGTTTGTTAGTGGAGAGCGGAGCTCACTAGGGTATTGGTTGTGTGGCGATAAATTATTCAAATGCATGTGTTTGTTTGATTTGTTGTTTATTAGTGGAGAGCGAAGCTCACTAGGAATTGGTTATGTGCCGATAATTTAGAGAATAAGCATATGTATGACAATCTGATATGTTGTTTATTAGTGGAGAGCTGAGCTCAATAGGTGATGTGCTTATAATTTAGTTAACTATATATATTTGTATGAATGCATATGTTGCTTTCCCCCTTAAGGTAATTGTAATGGAAATTCTCGAGAATCGGATGTGGATGTAAAATAGGTTGGATCGCAACAAACATCTAACTATAGAATTCTAGGATGGAATTCATGTATCCCTAGAATGCGCTACTAAGGATGATAAATTTGTAAACAACCCTGATCAGAAGTTAAGTTGTCCTTGCTTAAAGTGCAAATGTAAAGTTTTCAAGAATCCCACTCAAGTATTGTTGGATCTTTGTAATAAGGGGTTTGTGCCTAATTATTATTGGTGTATCAGGAATGGTGAAGAGCCCAATTTTGCCGCTGCGGTGGTCAATAATTCATATCATGGAATTGGTGAGCGGAGGGAAGAAGTGAACACTTATGAGTAGATAATCATGGATCATGATGGACCCTCAGTGGGTCAGGTCTTAAAAGGTGATTGTGCTATGGAGGACCAACAAACAGAGGAAGATCCAAATCTCGAAGCTCAAAAATTCTATGACATGCTCGCGGCTGCACGAAGGCCTTTGTGGGAAGGATGTGATAAACACTCCAAATTGTCGGTCGCTTTGAGAGCTCTAAGCCTGAAAGCTCAATCCAATATGTCGCAAGATTGTTTTAATGAAATGATGAAGTCTATGAGTGGGACAATGTCGGGTGAAAATCATATGCCTAAGATTTTTTATCATGCTAAGACGACCGTGGCCGGTTTGGGTTTGGGTTGCATTAAAATTGGTTGTTGCCGTTTTGGCTGCATGTTGTACTTCAAAGAACAAGCAGCTAAGAGCATAACAAATTGCAAATTTTGTGGCACCGATCGATACAAGACAACAACTAGAAGGGGCATTGAAAAGAAGACCGCTGTAAAAATAATGTGGTACATTCCGATCGTCCCAAGGCTGCAAAGAATGTACTCTTCGATGACAATTGCATCCTACATGAGGTGGCACAGTGAGAACCAAAGGCAATCAGGGGTCATGTGTCATCCTTCTGATGGAGAGGCTTGGAAGCTTTTTGATAGGGTGCATCCAACGTTTTCTCAAGACCCTCGGAACATCGGGTTAGGGTTATGTGTAGATGGCTTCAATCCTTTTGGTCAATCCGAAAAGAACTACTCTTGTTGGCCTGTTATTCTAACACGGTACAATCTTCCTCCTGGTATGTGCATGAAGAAGGAGTTTATGTTCCTGACAGTCCTAATTCCAGGAAAGAAAAATCCAAAAGCCAAGATTGATGTGTTCTTGAAGCCGCTCATTGATGACTTGAAGACATTGCGGAATGATGGTGTATTAACTTATCATGTTGATTTAAGGTAGAATTTCATGATGAATGCGACACTAATGTGGACGATCAATTACTTTCCGGCTTATAGGATGCTTTCGAGTTAGAGTACCACGAGGAAGCTTGCTTGCCCAATATGTATGGAGGGATCAAAGGCGTTCTCACGTAAAAACAGTAAGAAGGTATGTTATTTTGATAATCATTGCTCATTCCTTGTTGCCAGGCATCCTTTTAGGAGGAATAAAACTATGTTTCGTAAGAAAAAAACTTAGCACACAAATTCATCCTACTCGATTGTCGAGTCCTAATATCTAGAAGAGAGTATGCAAGTTCCCCCTCATCCATGAGAAGTGAGACGACCCTTCCCCTTAGAAGGATGATCCCATTAGTCCCATGCTTATTTTATTAACTATGTCTAACCGTATTAAAGCGATAGCGTGTTATTCAAATACAGCGTTGCGGAGACGAGCGCATTAAAACATACAATCATACGGAAAGCATAGAAGACCACATCAGAGTAAAGCGCGAATAAAACAACTATACATAACCGCACATAAGCGCTGCCCCATCAGTAGGGCACTGTACATAGATATACAAACTGACTGTACAAAAACCGAAAGATACATCAAACAAAAGAAGAAAGAACCCTCAGAGCACGCCAGCACTTCCCAGTCCACACTCAAAATACATCCAAAAACCTCGCCACTCAGCCCTAGAGATGCACTGGCAGGCCCTCACCATCAGTGATGAGGATGCCCTGAGCTACCCTGTCCCTCTCCATGAGTACGCTTATAAACCCACGTAAGCTCGTACCCAAAAGAGGAACTCGACACCACAATGCGACGTCTCCTATACGTCCTCAGGTAGTGCTTGGTACACCTCCTCTGCGCTCCGTAGACATACCACTGATGACTGTGGCACTGCCCACCAATAATCCTGCTCTCTCTGCCTTGGTGGGTGCCAGATCCTCGGAAAGGGAAGAAATTGCACAACCCAGAACGGCCCTATAAGATCCTCCACGTGCGATGCCCCTCCTCTGAAAAGTATGCTGACCGGTCCTATGTAGACCATCAAGTAGGTAGAGGGGTCCACGTGCCACCCTCTCTCGTCATGGAAGACGATCTCGATCAGCCCCAGCACCGGTATCCTCGGTACTGACATGATAAAAGGGTGTACCCTCGGGTCCATCAGTTGGCTCCTCGTCTTCACGCGAACCAAAAATGGAACAGACATACAAGAAACGGTAGGGACATACGAAATACGCAAAGTCGGAATAACAATAGCAGTGTAGTAAACACATCATGTAGCAAATAGCAGTATAGCATGTATAACAGTTACTGCACACAACCAAAGGTCTCCCAAGAAAAAACAAGCAACAAGCATCCATTTCCATGAGTCTCGCTTGTAGATCAATCCTCTAGACCGGGATGCTAATCCCATACAGGATGTCGGCCGAAAGCTCACAAAACTGGTTCCACACCAAAACATTTCCACACCTTTACAAGTCCACACCGAAACAGGTTCTGTGTCGGAATGGAGTTAGTTTTTCCAAGAAACTGAGCCACTCTCCGTCACCAACAAGAGAGCATCCCCCTTCCACATCGGAACCAGGATGTCTTGGTCGTCTCGGAACGTTAGCCTGGAACGTTGAAAGCTCAGGGATTAGTCGGGCAGACCGGACTGGATCGGGCGTCACGACAGGATAAAAGTTACCTCATCCGTCACTGTAAACTATTTCTGAGACCGGCAACATCCCCAAGCTCACTCACTTGATCGCCCCTTCTACTTTCCATACTCGCACTCAGTACAACTAATCTCGTATGACGCTGGTAGCCCATACTACCTGTCATATGGCCTTGCCACTTGGCAGCTGATGATATGCAACAAACATCCTCAATGGGCTTGATACCGAATCTCACACCTAAACACTCAATCAGAAACAGCATGATGTCACCGCATCCACACGGCCACAGCCTCGATGCCACGCGTCCATGAGCCACAACTCAAACAACACGGCCACAGCCTCAAACAGTCAGCATAACCGCAACAACAACATCTACGGTATCAACCCGATAACAAATACGACATACTATTAATTGGCATTTCGCCACAACATGACATCACAGAATACAGCAATAATAACAACAGCAGTAATATCAATAACAGCACATAGCAGCATATCACATACCAAGTAGCATATATGCACATATACAGATAGCTACGACAGAAATCAACGTCACAGCAGTCATATGAAGCATATCATCCTCAATCAACAGTCCTCTATCCAGGGTTTCCAAACTTAACGACGATTGCCCAAAGTATGCTAAACCTAGGGTTTACGTATTTTATCAGGGCTTAACCACTAGTAGGGTTAGGGCTTCCCTACACATAGCAGAAAGCACAACTACACTACTCTTGCCTTCCCGACGGCAGCAGTACACTTTCTCCCCACCTGAGCACTTGGCTCGAATCTTGGTACAATCATTGGCAAGTCTTTCCACGCAGCAAGAACAGCCACACACAGCCCCAAATAGCTTTCCAAGCCGCGGCTTCTAGCTCTAATCCGCGAGCAATCACGAGCATGAGCATTGCCCTAATCACGAGCACAATACATACGCAATAGTGTTTGCCCAAGGGCGAGCTCAAAGGTTAAAGAAGAAAGGTAAAGACTCAAAGAACCACGAAGAACACGTGTTAGGGGTTTGAGTTTACCTTTGGTGAATCAAGAAAGCAATTCGTCAAAGTCGTAGATAACGTTGTCACGATCGCTCCGGTGTTGTCAGAATCTCGATTCGATGCTCCAATCTTCTTCAATCCCAAATCTCTCATTCAAGAATTTTGTTTCTCTCTCCAACACAGGGAAGCAGCTTTGAAACACTCAAGACTTACGAGCACAAATGAGGAAGAAAGGAGAAACGCCTAACTTGATCCAGCTGAGAACGCTTTAGCATGGAACATACCCACGCTTAAGCGTGCTCACGCTTGAGCGTGGGGCTCTTCCACGCTTGAGCGTCAAGCCTCGTCCACTCCGCCTTTACTTTGGCCTGACACGTGTAGCATGCAACACCTTTCCCGAGTGTCACATTCCCGAACGTTTATAAGGCCGAAAATATTTATTAAAGCGAAAAATGCGGTTTTCTTTTTTTTTTCTTTTCACAAGATACAATGGGATTAGTAAAGGTAAATAATACTAATAAATGAACTTAGGTTCGCCATGCATTTCTAGATCATACATATTGTATTATAAATACAGAAACAAAAACAGAAACAAAAACATCAACATTACTATATACAGACATAAGTCTAATGTGTATCTGACAATAAGAAATACAATAAGTATTAGGAGTCGTAGCTCCCAAAAGGTACTACAAAAACTAACATAGTCTGGCTGACAACAAAAATAAAACAGCAAAAGAGTCCGCCTCCGGGCTCAAGCAAACTACTGAATTGAACCAACGTCACGTCCATCTGTTCAAGCAGCAACATCAAGTACCAGCAGAAAACATACTGATATGGGTGAGATTCCCGTTCATCAACACAGCAAAATAGCAATAGTCAAAACGGGAAGACTCACCAGGTAACAACGTACCCAACATGCTTACAAAAATTCTCAATATAAATCACGTTAAACAGTTAACAACATAACGTAAAGCATTCTTAAACAGTACAGCGATATATAACAGTAAATGTAAACATCAACAGCCATGAAATGCAGTGCAATGTATATGACTCAATGCCAATGTCACTAGGTACTACTCTGACCCCTACTCCATGGAGCTAACAAAACGTCGGAGAGAGTGAATGGGAGGACATGTTCCGGTTTCTGCCAGCCATGAGCAAGATGCTACAACATTCGTAACGTGCACGTATCTGGCTTTACGGAAACACTCTCGACCAAACATGAAAAGTATGACATCTAGTAGAGGATATCAGTGTATTGTACGGATTCGCCACGACACAGAAGAGCTACCAACTGGTCACATGTCAGCCCTTCCAACCCTGATACCTCCGAAAAGACCATTGGAGATCGTCACCGTAAGATTCGCACCCGCATCAAGGTGTAAGCTCAACTCCTAGGCTCAAGGCCTTACAACTATGCAAATGAAATGCCAATGCTTACACAAAGCAGATGCGATCAAGCAATCTCGAGTTCCACTAAGGTTCTCTTCTTTAGAAACTATATGCGTCTTTGAAAAACAAAACCTTTATCCATCGGATAAATCTCATGATCCCTCCGGGATCGAGTCATCACAAGACTGAAACAAGTAAATGATTAACCTAGATCTGAATCACCGGTCCGTCATCGAACTACTGTTTCAAAACCCAAAACATTTCATGTTTGTGTTTATGTCTTATGAAGTCATTGATGTACTAAGTCATCAATGGTATAGTATATGGTCTTGTTCCACCACATACCATACTTAATTAACCCTTGTTTTCAACTCTAAGTTAATTACTTAGGTTTTTATACGCAAAACTTTACAGTTGAGTTAGAAAACTCCTTTTGTAAACCAAACAACTTTTGAATTGAAAACTCATTTGATTTGAAACAACTTTTGAACCACTTACTCTATTTTTAGCATTTTCTGAAACCTGAAATTTGCTTAGCGGAGTTAAATTCGCTTAGCGAAATGGAGGAAGAGATACCTCCTTTGAAACTCCTCTGTATCGCTCGGCAAAACATAATTCAAGTAAGGAAATTTGTTGTATTCACTTAGCGAATCTTGATTCGCTTAGCGAAAATGGAGGCGGTTACACCTCTTTTGAAACTCCTCTAGATCGCTCGGCGAAACAGAATTCGTGTAGTGAAATTCCATTGTATTCGCTTAGCGAAGCTTAATTCGCTTAGCGAAAAGGAGGCAATGATACCTCTTTTGGAATTTCTCTGTTTTCGCTTAGCGAAATTAAATTCGTTTAGCAAAAAGTTGCCTTAAAACAAAACATTAACCTTGTTAAAGAAAAGCCTTATGGAACTATATTGATTCTCATGAAAACATTCATTAATTCACTTTTAAATCACTTGGTTAACTAGATGAACTAATGATAATATAGATGGCATGTTTCACTTTGGTGAAAACACTTAAGGATTAAACTTTGTTTGATATTTGGATCAAAGTCACTTAGGGTTTTTCCTTGAAAAACATAAGCTACTAAAAACAATTTTCTTTCATCAAAACTTTAATTTGTTCAAGGACTACTCACACTCTTCCTTTCCTCAAGGTCATGGCCAAAAGCCTATTAGGAACAAATGTGAAGGTTTGCTTCACTAACTAACCAAATTATGGCTCACAAAACTTACACAATTATGATATACAATAACACACATCATTGCATCATAATTAAGCACAAAAGTCCATACTTGATCTAGTGATCAAAGTATGTTTTTCAGCATACATGAAAATGATTTTCATTCAATCATATCATCATCAACATATGCTAAAGCACACTACAACATACTAAAGCATAAACTCATCAAGACAACTTTGTTCTTCAAGAGAACTTAACAAAACTTAACAAATAAAAGTGAACCCAAACTAAAGGGTTTCACCCACACATAAACTTAAACAGCCATCTTCACTACCACCATCTTGGTGTGATGAGGTTCACCCATCATACCTGTTGAAGAGCAGATATCCGGATCAAAGTCGGTTGGTCGGTTTGTGAACCTCCTGACAATCGTCACCAACTACAACAACACAACAATCAAACATTAAACAACAATCAAAGTAAAACTCAACAATTCTACCTAAGGGTTTTGGCCACCCTAAAGAAAATAAAGCTAGGAATTGATCTGGTTTTTCCATTTCATGGATTCAAAGGCAATAGGAAAGCTAAGGATGAAATCAAGTGTTAGAAACCAAAAATTGATGAAAACACTATTCATCATCATCAAATAGGGTTTGGCCATATTGTGATTTTTGAGCTATGATGAGAGTTGAACCATAAGCTCTTGGGTTTAGGTAGAGAATTATGAGGTGAGTTCAAAGAAATTGGTCTTACCTCAAAAGGATTTTTCTACAATTTCCTATGGATTTTCAAACTTTTGGATCTGAGAAATAATTTTCATGAAAATGAAGTTTGATCTTGAAATAAAGAAAGATTCAAGAAGCTAAGAGATCATAGAAGTGATCTTACCATAAAATGAAGGAAGATTGCTCAAGGAATCAAGTGATTCTAACAAGTGATTCAAGCTTTTCTCAAAGAGTAATGGTGTTTTCTCAAGAACACTGGGGAGTTCTTCTTTGGGCAGGGCTGTGCGTGAAAGTGAGGGTGTGAGGGCCTGAGTTCAGCTCTTAAAAGGTCACTTAAGGGCAAAATGGTCATTTGCCAAAAGGGTAAAATGGTAAAAGTGTAAAAGACTAAGGTTAGGGGCATTTTGATCATTTTGCGTCTAGATATTTCCGAACATCATGACGACTCTGGCATACACACCCAAGTGTCCTGGGATGATTTGGTATGAAGATTATCCGTTGGCGAGTCCCGGTAAATCCATATGTGGCTCCGTTCGTCACTCGATTGAGGATTCCGCCCGAACGGAGGTCAGGAAGTGATTTTTCTGAAGTTTTTGTGAAATTTAACCAAAACGTAGAGAATCAAATTCTAAGACTTACTGTCTCGTTCATGGGTCCATCTGAGGTCTCTTGAGCAGTAAAATCATATTGTCAGTGTAAAAACGCAGACCGTACTCCGTTTGAGTTTTCGACTCAAAACTTAATCGTAGCTTCCTATGATATCGTCGAGCATGACTATGGTCTCGGAATATTTTATTTCCATTCCTAAGACCTCGAATAAAATAAAGACGTTAAAATACTGAAGAATTAGAAAAAGTGAAAATCGGGGCGTTACATTCCTACCCCTCTTAAAAGAATTTCGTCCTCGAAATTATACGTACCTCTTAAAACAAACTCGGATACTGTTGTTGCATGTCTTCCTATCTTTACCAGGTAGCATCACCTTTAACCTCGCTCCAGATAACTTTGACCAAAGCTATCTCCTTCCCTCGCAGTTTCTTTACTCTCCTATCCTCGATCTTAACCGGTAGTGTTTCATAGGTTAGGTTATCCTTTAGCTGTACTGAATCAGACTCTATGACATGACTGGGATCAGGAACATACTTTCGCAATTGCGAAACATGAAAAACATTGTGAAGGTTGGATAGAAAAGGCGGTAAAGCTATTTGGTAAGCTACTGGACCTATCCGACGAAGAATTTGATAAGGTCCAATGAATTTTAAAGTGAGTTTTCTGGACTTACGGACCCTGCCCACCCCAGTCATTGGAGTGACTCTCAAAAACACATGATCCCATTCCTCGAACTCAAGTGGCCTATGTCTTTTATCCGCATAACTCTTCTGTCGGCTCTGAGTTGTCCTCATCTTTTCTTGAATCAGTTTCACTTTCTCAGTTGTTTGTTGCACTAGTTCATGTCCTAATGAAGCACTCTCTCCATCTTGGTACCAACACAAAGGTGTTCTGCAACGTCGTCAGTATAAAGCTTCGTAGGGTGCCATCCCTATACTTGAATGATAACTGTTGTTGTAAGTGAACTCTATTAACGGTAGGAAATTCTTCCGACTTTCGACATGTTCCAACACACACGCCCTTAACAAGTCCTCTAAAGACTGAATCGTCCTTTCCGATTGTCCATCGGTTTGAGGATGGTAAGCCAAACTTAATCGTAACTTCGTTCCTAAAGCTTCATGTAAACTTTGCCAAAAACGCGAAGTAAAACACGGGTCTGTATCTGATATGATACTTGAAGGTACTCCATGCAGTCTCACAATCTCACTGATATAAATCTGAGTAAGCTTCTCCATGGAATACTTGAGATTGATAGGTAGAAAATGAGCTGATTTCGTAAGCCTATCAATTATAACCCAAATGGAATCGTGTTCTTTAGGTGTCCTTGGAAAACACGTCACGAAATCCATTGCTATGCCGTCCCATTTCCACTCTGGGATGTCCAACGGAAGTAACATTCCAGCTGGGCTTTGATGTTCAACCTTTGCTTTTTGACACACTAAGCAAGATGCTACATAATCAGCTATATCTCTTTTCATGCCTTGCCACCAAAACAATCGCTTCAGGTCTTGGTACATCTTGGTTGATCCTGGATGCATACTTAACTTGCTTCTATGAGCTTCATCCAGAATTAACCTCCTTATCTCTGGGTTATTTGGCACACAAACCCGTTCTCCTCGTCTTAGGATTCCATCTGCTCCATTTTTGTATTCAGATGTCATCCTTTTCTTTAGATTCCTCCACTCTTTTTCTAAGTACTGGTCGTATACTTGCTTCTCCCGAATCTGATCCATCAGATCACATGATACTGTAATCATACCCACACATAGTCTTCCTGGCATACTAACCACGGAAAGATGCATATCTCTGAACTGTTCCAACAGCTCGTGTTCTTTAACCATCATGGCAGACACATGTAATACTTTCCTACTCAGGGCATCCGCTACCACATTAGCTTTTCCCGGATGATACTGCAACTGGAAGTCATAGTCCTTCAAAAAATCCAGCCACCGTCTTTGCCTCATGTTGAGCTCTTTATGATCGAATAGGTGCTTCAAGCTCTTATGATCGCTGAAGACATTGAACGTCGAACCATACAAGTAGTGACTCCAAATCTTCAATGCAAAGACTACCACTGCTAACTCCAGATCATGAGTTGGGTAATTCTTCTCATGCACTTTCAACTATCTCGAGGCATACGCTACCACCTTTCGATTCTGCATCAAAACACAGCCTAACCCCTCGTATGAAGCGTCACAGTACACTTCAAAAGGTTCTCTTGGATCTGGCAATATCAACACTGGTGATGTAGTTAGCCTCTTTTTCAGCTCCTGAAAACTCTGCTTACAGGCTTCAGTCCATTCAAACGCTTTATCCTTCCTCGTCAATTGGGTAAGAGGTCCTACAATCTTAGAAAATCCCTCTAACCCACAAAACTGTGTATCTCAGTCACTGTGGTTGGTCTTTCCCACTCAAGAACTGTTTCAACTTTTGACGGATCTACAGCATTTCCTTCCTTTGAAATCACGTGACCCAAAAACTGCACTTCGTCAAGCCAAAACTCACACTTGGAGGCTTGGCATACAGCTGTTTCTCCTTCAGAACCTGAAGAACTACACTAAGATGTTCAGCATGTACTTCCTGGTCTTGCGAATAGATGAGTATGTCGTCTATGAAGACAACGACAAACTGATCTAGGTATGGACGAAAGATTCTATTCATATAATCCATAAATATAGCTGGAGCATTCATCACACCAAACGGCATTACAAGATACTCGTATTGCCCATAGCGTGTTCGAAACACTGTCTTTGGTACATCCTCTGCCTTCACACGAATCTGGTGATAACCCGATCGCAAATCAATCCTGGAGAAAACTGTCGCTCCCCTCAACTGATCCATCAAGTCATCTATCCTCGGAAGTGGATACTTGTTCTTGATAGTAACCTTATTCAACTGGCGATAATCCACGCATAAGCGAGATGTTCCATCTTTCTTTTTCACCAACAGCACAGGTGCTCCCCACGGCGACAAACTGGGTCTAACGAAATGTTTCCCCAATAAGTCTACCAACTGTTCTTTCAAGGTTTCCAACTCATCAGGTGCCATACGATACGGTGCCATAGACACTGGACCTGCTGCTGGCACAAGATCGATCGCAAACTCGATGTCCCGAACTGGCGGCAAACCTGGTACGTCTTTAGGAAAGACTTCCGGAAACTCGTTCAGGACAGGTACGCGCTCTAAGACTAGCTTGCTCTTGACCTCCAAAGAAGATGTAACATGTATCCTTGAGCTCCTTCTCTCAAAGAAGCGTTTACTTGGTTGGCAGTCAAAAATCCAGAATTCTCACAACTAGGGAAAACTAAGGTTTTATTTGCACATTCTAACAAGATATGATTAGTAGATAACCAATCCATTCCTAAGATTACATCCATTTGCGAAAGAGGTAAACAGATCATATCAATCAAAAATGTTCTATCTTTAACAGAAATAGAACAGTTCAAACAAACTTTAGCAGTTATAACAGGCTTTGCAGTAGGCGTAGAAATTACCAAATCAAAAGGTAAAGAAGACACAGGTAATCCCAACAGATTCACACAGTCATAGGCAATAAAGGAATGCGTTGCACTTGAATCAAACAATACAGTTAAGGTTTTACCTCCCATGACACACTGTCCTTGGATTAAGTCTTCATTTTGAGAAGCTTCAGCGCCTCCCACGGTGTAGACTCTGCCTTTTGCCTTAGGCCTTGCAGCTTGGACATTGTTGATAGAATGTTCCAATTTTGGTTGCATGCATTCACGCGAGATATATCCCGGCTTCCCACACTTGAAGCAGATAATCCCTTTGATTGAACAGTCTCTGGTGATGTGGTTACTCTTCCCACACTTCATGCACTTGTTTGGGACATTCCCAGACTGACTGAAACTCCCACTGCTTCCTCCAACAGAACGTTGATCTTGTTGCTTTGCATAGGGCTTCCATCGAGATTTGTTGTCCCGACCACCGCTTCCTCTCTGGAACTTGCTCGGTCCAGAACTCTGTACCCGCTTGTCCTTGGGCTCCAAGCTCTCTATCAGATGACACTTCTCCATTAGCCTCGGAAAAAACAGAAATTTCTAGAGGAACAACAGCTCTTTTCAAGTCGATCCTCAGACCTCCTTCAAATTTTCGGCACTGCCACTCCTCTCTTGGGTTGTCCAGAAAATAATTTGAAAACTTTGCCAGACTTTCAAACCTAGCCCCGTATTCAGCTACAGTCATTCCCCCTTGTCGCAGTTGGAGGAACTCCATCTCTTTCTCGTGCCTTGCACTTGCAGGAAAATACTTCTCAAGGAACTTTCCCTTAAAAGCATTCCAGTCAACAGCTATGAGATCCTACACGTGCGATGCCCCTCCTCAGAAAAGTATGCTGACCGATCCTATGTAGACCGTCAAGTTGGTAGAAGGGTTCACGAGCCACCCTCTCTCGTCATGGTAGACGGTCTCGATCAGCCCCAGCACCGGTATCCTCGGTACTGACATGACAAAAGGGTGTACCCTCGGGTCCATCAGTTGGCTCCTCGTCTTCACGCGAACAAAAAATGGAACAAACATACAAGAAATAGTAGGGAGATAAGAAATACAGCATACGCAAACTGGAAAAAACAATAGCAGTGCAGTAAGCACATCATGTAGCAAATAGCAGTATAGCATGTATAACAGTTACTACACACAACCAAACATCTCCCAAGAAAACACATGCAACAAGCATCCATTTCCATGAGTCTCACTCTCAGATCAATCCTCTAAACCGGGATACTAATCCCATGCAGCATGTAGGCGAAAGCTCACAAAACTGGTTCCACATCGGAACGATTCCACACCCAAGCAAGTCTACACCGGAACAGGTTCTGTGTTGGAATGGAGTTAGTTTGTCCAAGAAACTGAACCGCTCTCCATGACCAATAAGAGTGCATCCCCCTTCCACATCGGAACTGGGGTGTCTTGGTCGCCTCGGAACATTAGCCTGGAAGGTGGAAAGCTCAGGGATTAGTCTGGAAAATCGAACTTGATCGGGGGTCACGACAGGGTAGGAGCTACCTCATCCGTCACTGTAAACTATTCCCGAGATCGGCAACATCCCCAAGGTCACTCACTTGGCCACCCCTTCTACTTTCCTTACCCGCACTCAGGTACAACTAACCTCGTATGAAGCTAGCAGCCCATACTACCTGTCATACAACCTCATCACTTGGCAGCTGATGATATGCAACAAACATCCTCAACGGGCTTGATACCGGATCTCACACCTAAACACTCAATCAGAAACAGCATAATGCCACCGCATCCATACGGCCACAGCCTCGTCGCCACGCGTCCACGATCCACAACTCAAACAACACGGCCACAGCCTCAAACAGTTAGCATAACAACAACGGCACCATCTATAGTATCAACCCGATAACAAACATGGCAAACAACCAAACTTAATACTAATCAGCATTCTGCCACAACAAGACATCACAGCATACTACAATAATAGCGATAGCAGTAATATCAACAACAGCACATAGCAGCATATCACATACCAACTAGCATATAGGCACGCATACAGATAGCAACAACAGAAATCAACATCACAGCAGTCATACGAAGCAGATCATCCTTAATCAACAATTCTCTATCCTAGTGTTTCCAAACTTAACGGCGATAGCCCAAAGTATGCTAAACCTAGTGTTTAGGTACTTTATCGGGGCTTAACCACTAGTAGGGTTAGGGCTTCCCTACACAAAGCAAAAAGCACAACTAAACTACTCTTGTCTTCCCGACAACAGCAGAACTCTTTCTCCCCACCTGAACACTTGGTGCAAATCTCGGTACGATCATCGGCAAGTCTTTCCACGCAGCAAGAACAGCCACGCACAGCCCCAAATAGCTTTCCTTGTCGCGGCTTCTAGCTCCAATCTGTAACGCACCGATTTTCACGTTTTCTAATTCTTCAGTATTTTAACGTTTATTTTTATTGGATTGTCTAGAGAGTGATATAAAATATTGAGAAGGTAGGAATGCTCTACACAACCATATGAAGTCATGGTTAAGTTTCGGGAAATAGCTCAAATGAAGCTCGGTCTGCGTTTTTCACGGATAGTAGCCTTTTTCTACTGTCGATACCTAATTTGGATTCTTGAACGAGACAGTAAGTCTTAGGATTTTATTCTCTACGTCTTTGTTAAAATTCGTCCTGACGTTCGAAAAATAATAATAATATATTATATTCAGTCGTATAATCGAACCAGGAGGCGTTTGGAGTTGTAAAGGGATTCAACGAGACCCGACAATGGATAAGCTTGATACCACATCATGCCAGGACATTTGGGAGAGTATGCCAAAGTCGTCATGACGGTCGGAAAAATCTGGACGCGAAATTACCAAAATGCCCCTAACCTTAGTCTTTTACACTTTTACCATTTTACCCTTTTGGCAAATGACCATTTTGCCCTTAAGTGAGGTTTTAAAGAGCTGAACTCAGCCCATCCAGACCCATTTTCACACACCATTCAGCCCTCCTCGCACACTCATCTTCAACCTTGAGAAACTCCATTGTTATTCCTGAGAAATCCATGAAACCTTGATAGAAAACCTTGATTCCTTGACCAATCTTCATCTATTCTTGGGTAAGATTACTTCTATGATCTCCTAGCTTCTTAAATCTCTCTCAATCTCATGATCAAACTCAATTTTCATGAAAATAATTTCTTAGATCCAAAACTTTGAAAATCCATAGGAATTGGTAGAAATATCCTTTTGATGTGAAAACAATTTCTTTGAACTCACTTCATCATTCTCTACCTAAACCCAAGAGCTTATGATTCAATTCTCATCCTAGCTCTAAATCCCCAAATGGACAAACCCTATGTAAAGATGATGAATAGTGTTTTTCATCAATTTTTGATTTCTAACACTTGATTTCATCAATAGCTTTCCTATTGCCTTTGAATCCATGAAATGGAAAACCAAAATCAATTCCTAGCTTTATTTTCCTTAGGGTGGACGAAACCCCTTTGTTTAGAAATTGTTGAGTTTTGTTTGTTGTTTAATGTTTGATGGGTTGGTTGTTTGTAGTTGGTAACGATTATCAGGAGGTTCACAAACCGAACAACCGACTTTGATCCAGGAATCTGCTCATCAACAGGTATGCGGGGTGAATCTCATCACACCAAAATAGTGGTGGTGAAGATGGTTGTTTACTTTATGTGTGGGTGAAACCCTTTGGTTTGGGTTCACCATCTAATTTGGTTCTCTTGGAGAACAAAGTGTAATAATTGTAATTTATGCTTTGTATGCTTTATCATACTTTATGATGATGTTGATTAGTTGAGAAAACATTTTCATGTATGTTGAAAAACCTACTTTGATCACTAGATCAATTATGGACTTTTAAGCTTGATTATGATGCAACGATGTGAGGTTGTTGTTTGGTCATAATGGTGTGAGCATTTTGAGTTACAATTTGCTTAGTTGAGGAAGCAAAGTCTCCACTTTTCATTGGAGTAGTCTTGTGGCCTTAGTAAGAAGAAACATAGGAACATGTTTTGTTCTTGAACAAATTAAGGTTTTGGTGTAAGAAAAATGTTTTAATAACTTATCTTTCAAAGAAAAACCCTAAGTGACTTTGATCAAAAGATCAAATGAAGTTTCAATCTTTAAGTGTTTTCACCAAATTGAAACATGCCTTATACCCTACCATTAGTTCATCTAGTAAATCAAGTGACTTAAAAATAACTCAAGAAGTGTTTTTCATGAAGAGTTGAATATAGTTCCATAAGGCTTTTTTTTTTATTTTAATACAAGTTCATGTTTTACTTAAGAAATTTCACTAAGCGAAAACAGTAAAATTCCAAGTTAGGCATCACTGCCTCCATTTCGCTAAGCGAATTGATCTTCGCTAAACAGTGGACTTTTGCTACGCGAATTATGTTTCGCCGAGCGATACAGAGGAGTTTCAAAAGAGGTGTAACCGCCTCCATTTTGCACTAAGCAAATTAAGCTTCGCTAAGCGAATACAACGAATTTTGCTAAGCGAATTATGTTTCACCGAGCGATACAGAAGAGTTTCAAAGGAGGTATCACTGCTTCAATTTCGCTAAGCGAATGCAATTCCACTAAGCGAATTTCACATTTCAGAAAATGCTAGAAGTAAGGTAAGGAGTTCAAATGTTGTTTCAAATCAAATGAGTTTTCAATTGTAAAAGTTGTTTGGTTTACAAAAGGAGTTTTTAACTCAATCGTAAAGTTTTACACGTGAGAACATAAGTTAAGTAATTAACTTAGAGTTGAAGGCAAGGGATAATTAAGTACGGTATGTGGTAGAACAAGACCATATACTATACCATTGATGACTTAGTACATCAATGACTTCATAACACTGAAGTGAATCAACACTTATTTCCTTAATAGAAAAATAAGGAATTAATATCTTAGAAAGGCTTAAAGACTTATCTAAGAGGATTCTCAATCCTTATTCATAATGCTTAGGACTTGAGACATAATTCATAAGACGTAAACACAAACACGAAACGTTTTGGGTTTTGAAACAATAGTTCGATGACGGACCAGTGATTCGGATCCAGGTTAATCGGTCAATTGTTTCAGTCTTGTGATGACCGGAATGAGAGAGATTCTAAGACTGTGCTGTTATGGGACTGTATAGTTGAAGGAGTCCTGAGGCTGTGCAGGTGTGAGACTGTATAGTTAAGGGAAGGCATATAAGAATTGATTGGTACTACCTATACCAACAAGATTTATCTTCTTTTCGGGAACTTAGAACATAAGAACTTTATAGTTAAGCGTGCTTGACTTAGAGTAATTATGGGATGGGTGACCTTCTGGGAAAGTTTCCTAGAAAGCGTGTGAGTGAGGACAAAACACGCTGAAAAGACTCGTGTTGATTTGTGGGGATAGTCGGCGATTCTGAAAGCAGTCTGGATCATCCCAAAGGAATCACGAGATATTTATCCGATGGATAAATGTTTTATAAAACAAAGACGCGTGTAGTTCCTAAGAAATAGAACCTTAGTGAACCTTGAGGTTTATCCAATGGATAGACATTGCTTTATCGCATTTGCTTTGTGTAAGCATTGGCATTTCATGTGCATAGTTGTAAGGCCTTGAGCCTAGGAGTTGAGCTTACACCTTGATGCGGGTGCGAATCCTACGGTGGCGATCTTCAATGGTCTTTTTGGAGGTATCAGGGTTGGAATGGCTGACATGTGACCAGTTGGTGATTCTTCTGTGTCGTGGCGAATCCGTGCAATACACTGATATCCTCTACTAGATGTCGTATTTCCACGTTTGGTAGGGAGTGTTACCGTAAAGCGAGATACGTGCACGTTACGAATGTTGTAGCATCTTGCTCATGGCTGGCAGAAACCGGAACATGTCCTCCTATTCACTCTTTTCGACACTTTTGTTAGCTCCATGGAGTAGGGGTCAGGGTTTTACCCTTGTGGCATATGGCATTGAGTCATGTACATTGCATGCATTGCATGGTTGTTGATGATTTCCTTTACTGTTATACATCGTTGTTCTGTTTTAAGAATGCCTTATATTATGCTGTTAACTGTTTAACATGATATTACGCTGTTAATTGTTTAACATGTTTTATATTGAGAATTCTAGTAAGCATGTTGGGTACGCTGTTACCTGATGAGTCGTCTCGTTTTTACTACTGCTGTTTTGTTGTGTTGATGAACGGGAATCTCACCCATATCTATATATTTTCTGCTGGTACTTGCTGTTGCTGCTTGAACAGATGGACGCGACGACGGTTTGTTTCATCAGTTCCCTTGAGTTCGGAGGTGGACTCCTTTTGCGGTTTTATTTTGTCTTGGCTAGACTGTGTCAGTATCTGTAGTACCTTTTGGGAGCTACGACTCCCAGTACTTGTTTTATTTCTGATGTCAGTTATGCATTTAACCTATGTCTGTATGCAATATTATTTCTGTTTCTGTTTTCAGTTTTCCATGTCCTGCTTCTGTATTTATAATACAGTATGTTCTAGAAATGCATGATGAACCTAAGTTCATTTATTAGTATTATTTATTACCTTTACTAATCCTATTACATCTTTATGAAAATAAAAAAAAAAAAAGAACGTTCGAGAATATGACACTCGGGAAAGGGTGTTGCATTATTTGGTATCAGGGCTGGCCGAGTCTTTTTGGGGTTTGTAGGTTATGGTTTGTCTTGTTTGTGTTGTGTTTTCTCTGATTATTTTTCTGTGCTATTGTTTTTGAGAGAAAACATTGTTGGAGAGGATGATGACTTCGGTCTATCCTTTTGTGTTGTTTGTTCTTTGTGTTGTGTTTCTGTAAGGAAGACAACACTTGTTTGTTATTCTCTGCATTATTGTTTCTAAAGGGGAATGATATTGGACAGGATAGTGATGCTTTTGCTTAAGGAGAAATGTCTGTCAAAGAATATGCTGATCATTTTGAGTCCTTGTTGAAGTCTTTGAGGTATTTCCATCTTCATCCCGATGAGGAGTGGAAGTGCGCAAAGTTCGAAAAGGGTTTAAGGGATGAGATTCGAGGGGCGGTGCTACCTCTCGAGGTCAAAGAGTTCTCAGTGTTGATAGATGAATGCTTCATAATCGAAGATCTGATGAAGACTCGTGAAGGAAGGCAACGTCACTCTGGACCGACTAGGTTCCACAAAGGCATCAATGGTCGTGATGATAGATCTCGATGGAAACCGTATTCAAAACAACGGGGTCAACAACAACGTTCTATAGGAGGAAGCAGTGGGGGTATTAGTCAGTCTGGAAATGCCCCAAAGAGGTGCATGAAGTGTGGCAAGAACAATCATGTCACCAGAGAATGCTTGATCAAGGGGATCATATGCTTCAGGTGTGGGAAACCAGGGCATACTTCGCATGACTGTGTGCAATCAAAAGCTGGACATTCTGTCAACGATGTGCAAACGGTGAAGCCTAAGGCAATGAGTAGAGTTTACACTGGGGATGGTGCTGAGACTTCTCAAGATGAGGATTTGATTCACAGTCAGTTTGTCACGGAAGGTAAAACCTTAATTGTGCTGTTTGGATTCAGGCGCAACATATTCCTTTATCGCATATGATTGCGTGAACCTTTTGAGATTATCTGTGTTTTCTTTACCTTTTGATTTAGTAATTTCTACACTTACAGCAAAGCCTGTTATAACTGCGAAATTTTGTTTGAACTGTTCTATTTCTGTAAAAGATAGAACGTTTTTGATTGATTTGATCTGTTTGCCTCTTTCGCAAATGTATGTGATCATAGGGATGGATTGGTTATCTTGTAACCATATCCTGTTAGACGGTGCAAACAAAAACTTAGTTTTCCCTGATTCTGATAATTCTGGATTTTTGGACTGCCAACCAAGTAAACACTTCTTTGAGAGAAGGAGCTCAAGGAATACATGTTACTAACGAGTTTCCGAAAGTCTTTCCTGAAGACGTTCCAGGTTTACCGCCAGTTCGGGACATCGAGTTTTCAATCGGTCTGTGCCAGGAACAGGACCAGCGTCTATGGAACCGTATCGTATGGCACCTGCTGAGTTGGAAACCTTGAAGGAACAGTTGGTGGACTTATTGGGAAAATAGTTCGTTAGACCAGGTGTGTCGCTGTAGGGAGCACCTATGCTGTTCGTGTGAAGGCAGAGGATATAACAAGAACAGCGTTTCAAGCATGCTATGGGCACTACGAGTACCTTGTAATGCCATTCAGGGTGGCAAATACTCTGCTATATTCATGTATTACATGAATAGGATCTTTCGTCCATACCTAGATAAGTTTGTCGTTGTCTTCATAGACGACATACTCATCTATTCGCGAAACCAAGAAGTACACGCTGAATATCTTAGTGTTGTTCTTCAGGTTCTCAAAGAGAAAAAGCTGTATGTAAAGCTGTCCAAATGTGAGTTTTGGCTCGACAAAGTACAATTTTGGGTCATGTGATTTCAAAGGAAGGAATTGCTGTAGATTCGTCAACAGTTGAAGCAGTTCTTGAATGGGAAAGATCAACCACAGTGACTGAGATACGCAATTTTGTGGGTTTGACTGGGTATTATCGGAGGTTCATCGAGGGATTTTCTAAGATTGTAGGACCTCTTACCCAATTGACAAGGAAGGATGAAGCGTTTGAAAGGACTGAAGCCTGCGAGGAAAGTTTTCATGGATTAGAGAGAAGGTTGACTACTTCACCTGTGTTAGTGCTACCTGATCTCAAGGGAACGTTTGTGTTCACACTCCTACATATTCCTCAGTGTATTAGACAATTGAGTGAATTGGAAAAATGGTGTCCATTGGTTTGGACATTTTTATATTATTTCACTGAAAGATTTGTTGTGACTATTTCTTGAGTTATAACATAAACGACTTCTTGATACTGGAAGTTTCTTGATGAAACTTAGTCTAATCACTTTTACTTTTGGTAAAGGTGATCTAATCTGATTATTTTTGGCCAGACTGTTTATCTTTTGATTCCCAAATCTATTGGAAGGTTCTTATGAAAGAAGGAACTTTATTAGAGTCATGGATGTAAACATGTATTAGCTATGCATTTTTACACTCACGAACCTACTGAAGAATCTTTTTACATACCGGATATTCCTGTATTCATTCCAGATTGGTAAAATTCTTCTGTATACTTTCTTATGAGACCAAGACCCAGAAAAGTTCCCTTTGTTGAAAATTTCTTTCCTTAATCTCCAGCGACCAAGTAGGTTTAGTTTTAAGTCACGAATTTCGAGGACGAAATTCTTTTAAGAGGGGTAGGAATGTAATGCACCGATTTTCACGTTTTCTAATTCTTCAGTATTTTAACGTTTGTTTTTATTGGAGGGTCTAGAGAGTGAAATAAAATATTCTGAGAGGATAGGAATGCTCTACACAACCATAGGAAGTCATGGTTATGTTTCGGGCAAAAGCTCAAATGGAGCCCGATCTGCGTTTTTCATGGATAGTAGCATTTTTCTACTATCGAGACCTAATTTGGACTCGTGAACGAGACAGTAAGTCTTAGGATTTTATTCTCTACGTCTTTGTTGAAATCCGTCCCGACGTCCGAAAAATAATAATATATTATATTCGGTTGTATAATCGAACCAGGAGGCGTTTGGAGTCGTAAAGGGATTCAACGAGACCCAACAACGGATAAGCTTGATACCACATCATGCCAGGACACTTGGGAGAGTATGCCAGAGTCGTCATGACGGTCGGAAAAATCTGGACGCGAAATTACCAAAATGCCGCTAACCTTAGTCTTTTACACTTTTACCATTTTACCTTTTTGGCAAATGACCATTTTGCCCTTAAGTGAGGTTTTAAAGAGCTGAAATCAGCCCATCCAGCCCCATTTTCACACATCATTCAGCCCTCCTCACACACTCATCCTCAACCTTGAGAAACTCCATTGTTGTTCTTGAGAAATCCATGAAACCTTGATAGAAAACCTTGATTCCTTGACCAATCTTCATCTATTCTTGGGTAAGATTACTTCTATGATCTCCTAGCTTCTTAAATCTCTCTCAATCTCATGATCAAACTTCATTTTCATTAAAATCATTTCTTAGATCCAAAACATTGAAAATCCATAGGAATTGGTAGAAAAATCCTTTTGATGTGAAACCAATTTCTTTGAACTCACTTCATCATTCTCTACCTAAACCCAAGAGCTTATGATTCAATTCTCATCATAGCTCTAAATTCCCAAATGGCCGAAGATGATGAATATTTTTTTTCATCAATTTTTGATTTCTAACACTTGACTTCATCCTTAGCTTTCCTATTGCCTTTGAATCCATGAAATGGAAAACCAAAATCAATTCCTAGCTTTATTTTACTTAGGGTGGCCGAAATCCCTTTGTTTATAAATTGTTGAGTTTTGTTTTGTTTGTTGTGTAATGTTTGATTGTTTGGTTGTTTGTAGTTGGTGACGATTATCAGGAGGTTCACAAACCGATCAACCGACTTTGATCCGGGAATCTGCTCATCAACATGTATGGGGGGTGAACCTCATCACACCAAAATAGTGGTGGTGAAGATGGTTTTTTACTTTATGTGTGGGTGAAACCCTTTGGTTTGGGTTCACCATCCAATTTGGTTCTCTTAGAGAACAAAGTGTAATAATTGTAATTTATGCTTTGTATGCTTTATCATGCTTTATGATGATGTTGATTAGTTGAGAAAACATTTTCATGTATGTTAAAAAACCTACTTTGATCACTAGATCAAGTATGGACTTTTAAGCTTGATTATGATGCAATGATGTCAGGTTGTTGTTTGGTCATAATGGTGTGAGCATTTTGAGTTACAATTTGCTTAGTTGAGGAAGCAAAGTCTCCACTTTTCATTGGAGTAGGCTTGTGGCCTTAGTAAGAAGAAACATAGGAACATGCTTTGTTCTTGAACAAATTAAGGTTTTGGTGTAAGAAAAATGTTTTAATAACTTATGTTTCAATGAAAAACCCTAAGTGACTTTGATCCAAAGATCAAATGAAGTTTCAATCTCTAAGTATTTTCACCAAAGTGAAACATGCCTTATACCCTACCATTAGTTCATCTAGTAAATCAAGTGACTTAAAAATGAGTTAAGAAGTGTTTTTCCTGAAGAGTTGAATATAGTTCCATAAGGCTTTTTCTTTATTTTAAAACAAGTTCATGTTTTACTTAAGAAATTTCGCTAAGAGAAAACATAGAAATTCCAAGTTAGGCATCACTGCCTCCATTTCGTTAAGCGAATTGATCTTCGCTAAGCGAATACAATGGACTTTTGCTACGCGAACTAAGTTTCGCCTGTAACACCCTGTTTTTTTTACACTATGCTTATACGTGTTAATATTTGCTTGTATATGTTGTATATATGTTGTTTGTGATTATTCTTGATGTCCAAGTTCATAGTTGGGGTAGTTTAGCCTTAAGGAATGGTCAATGCATTCAAGTCCAAGAAACATGTTTTACGGTTTTGTTCATATCTTGAGTTCTAGACATCCGATTGAGGTGATCTTGGATGCGTTGGAAAGCTTAGAGAATTATCTACAAGTCTTATTTCAGGTGTTAAGGCCAAATTCGGCTTCTATAGTTTCGAGTAGCGAAAGAACTTCGCCTAGCGAATCTGGCAGACAGATTCTTGCAGCTCTCTGGTTCGCCTAGCGAAAATGTATTCGCGTAGCAAATCTGCGCGCAGCAGAATCGTGTTTTTGGGCTTCTAATCAGCCCATAATGACCCTAACTCATATTTATACCCTAAGACTCGACCTAAACCTACTTTCTAAGTCGAAAAACTCTCAAAAGCTGCCTCTTCCTCTCCAAACAAGGATTTCTAAACCCTTTCCAAGGATCCCTGAAGGAGATTGCACCATTGTTCATCGTTCTTCATCTCTTTCGCTTGAAGAGCATCACTGCCATCACAAGCCCTCTTCCTAGTTGCTGCTCTTGAACCTTTTGGGGCTGTGATCGTGAAGTCAAGCGTCGTAAGATTGAGCATTCGTGTAGACACAACCTTTTCTGGACCTTTTCCTTCCTTTGTTCGTGGTGATCGTCATACCAGGTATGGGGGGAAGAAATAGATCATGAGTATGTGGGTTTTGGGATAGGTTAAGATGAAGGGGTTAACCCATGACCCCTATATGTTTGTCTATATGCATTGTAAATGCCTATGTATATGCTATGAGTGTAATTATGTGTATGTTATGTATATGCCATGTATATGCCTATGTGAATATTGTATAAATATACATGTTTATGGTTCTATGATTATGATTATGGGTGTTTGTCTTGATGATATGATTCAAATATTATGATGTGCAATGATAATGATGACTTGATAATGATGTGCGTTACGATGAAGAAAGTAGGATTAGTGAAAGAACATAGCTTAGGGACGTTTGGCACTCCATAATGAATGAGTTGTTATGAGAGGTGAGATTGATAATATTGGATTAGTTTTGGAAACCCATAGGGATGATTCTTGAGAGATGGGATGATAGGCATAGGGATAACTTAGAGAAATTCTTAAGATTCCCACATCTGTCATGATTCGCCTGGCGAATATCCATTCGCGAGGCGAGACAGAGAGACCATTCGTGGTCTGACGTGATTCGCGTAGCGGATTGTAATCCGCGAGGCAAATGAGAGAACCAAATATTGGGGCTCTCGGGCTCGCCTCGCGAGCCAGGATTCGCGTAGCGAATCTGGGAACGCGAATCTGGGAACCTGTTTAGGAGCTCTCGGGCTCGCCTCGCGAGCCAGGATTTGCCTAGCGAATCTGGGAACCTGTTTAGGAGCTCTCGGGCTCGCCTTGCGAGCCTCGATTCGCCTAGCGAATCTGGGTTTCTCACCCAGATTCTGTTGTGAAGAAGAAATAAATAGGGTAATGGAAAAATGACTGTGAGATCACAATTCAAGGTTGATAGTATAGAAAAGAACGTTAATATTAATAATGATGATATGATAATATTGGCAATGTTGATAAAGGCAATAATGATGGTTAGCGCCTAGTTGTTTGATGATCATCGTTGATGGTCATTGTTGATAATCAATATGATTGATTATGATGATAATATTGGCAATGTTGATAAAGGCAATAACGATGGTTAGCGCCTAGTTGATTGATGATCATCGTTGATGTTCATTGTTGATAATCAATGTGATTGATTATGATGGTGGATGGTTGGACATATGTTTGCATGTTGTTGAGCATAGCATGCATCATACGTTGACGTTGATATGTTGGGTGGAAAGCAAACGATGAATCGCGATAGTGGAGGCCATGATGGGTGTTATCCCGGCCTTGCGGGTACGTTGGGTATGGAAGTTCCAGATGACATGGGCTAGCTACCTATTGTCGGAGTGACCTAAAGAATAAGCTTGAGTACCCTGACTAGCCACTATACGTTATCAGGATTAGTGAGAGTGTTCGGGTATGGCCCATGGTCTGGCATATCATCCACGTTGATAACCGGACATGTACTCCTAATCGTCTTTCCAGAGTTAGAGTTGTTGGCCACATGCATACGGAGTAGTGATGTTGCATTCGCATTGACATGCATCCTTGACATATATTGATTATATCTGTGTTGATTGATGTATGTTGTATGCCATCTTAATTACTATTCCATTCCGTTTACATATATTCATGATTGTGTTTCTTACCCCTCTCTTTGTTATTCTTGTGCATATGTTGTGGTATATGCAGAGGAGGGTGAGCATGCTGACGAGGAGTGATCCCGAGGAGATCTCTCTCAGTAGTTAGGATTTATGATTTATGTTATTCGATTTTATTCCGATGTATTATCGGTATATGTATACCAGCTCTGATATGTGACATCGGGACTTGGGTTATATTTATTATTTATGTTTTCCGCAGTTTGTTTTTAAAGGATTTTGATTATTTCAGATTCCTATGTTTTACGTTATAGATGATGTGATGCACATTACCCTTGAGGATATGTTTTTATTTTAATTGTTATATTTTTTTAAAAGACATGTATGATTTTATTCATGTTTTATTATATGCGGGGTAATGGGTGTCACATTTAGTGGTATCAGAGCCAGGTTGTCCTACAGGCCGGGGTATGTGTCTGTTGTGTTCTCTTCTGTGTACTCTTATATGATTGTCTGTGACGATGGTATAGAGTATTAAGTGTTTAGTTTTGTTTTACTTGACTTTCGATATTGAGCAGTGTGCTTGAACGATGCAGGAAGTTATGGCAGGTAGAAACGATCGTGCGATTGCTGATGCCCTGGAAGCATTAGCTAATGCCATAGGGCAGAATCAGAATCACAACGGAGGTGCACCTGCTGAATTTCAGGGTTTGGATAAGTTCCAGAGGAATAATCCGCCATCCTTCAAGGGAGCTTATGACCCTGAAGGTGCTCAGACATGGATCCGTAAACTTGAAAAGATCTTTCGGGCCATGGCATGCATCGATGCACAGAAGGTTACCATTGCTACCTTCATGTTAGTAGAAGAAGCTGAACATTGGTGGGAGAATTGCCGCCAACGTTTGGAAGCGGAGGGCGCCGCTGTTACTTGGGATGCTTTCAAAGAGAGATTCTTGGGGAAGTATTTTCCTGCTGATATACGCGACAAGAAGGAGATGGAGTTTCTAGCTTTGACTCAGGGAAGCATGTCCGTTGGGGAATATGCCGCTAAGTTTGAGGAGCTGTCACGTTACTATCCACTCAAGTGTGTGAAGTTTGAGAATGGTTTGCGTCCAGAGATTAAGCAAGCCATCATCTACCAGGAAATCCGTGTTTTCCCCACCTTGGTGAACAAATGCAGAATCTTTGAGGAAGACTACAAGTCCAGAGTTGCCCAGTTCAAGAATTCTGGTCCTCAGGGGAGTAAGAGGATGACCCAACAGGATAAAGGTAAGCATCAGTTGGCACCAGTTAGCCGTGGGTTCAAGCACGCCGGCAAGAAACCGCATTATACGTTGGTACCAACTAGTGGCGGAGGATTTGCCTCTTCTAGGCCGATCAGGTGTGGCAAGTGTGGCAGGGAGCACTTTACCCGGGACTGCAAGGAGACAGACATCATCTGCTTCAAGTGTGGGAAGCCTGGTCATATCAGTAAGGATTGTAGTGGGGAAAAGATGGAGCCACAGAGTGCCAGCAAGAGTTCTAAAGCCAATCGACTGAGGACAAGTGGGAGAGTCTTCACTCTCAGTGGAGCTGAAGCCTCAGAATCCGAAGACCTGATTCAAGGTAAGTGCCTCATCAAAGGAACTCCTTTAATAGTGTTGTTTGATTCGGGTGCGTCGCATTCTTTTATATCACATGATTGTGTTGAGTACCTTAGATTACCTGTTCCCAACTTGAATATGATCTAGTTGTTGCTACCCCTACCAATAAGCCTGTTGTTACCTCACATATTTGTAAAGGTTGTTCCATTGTCATTGATGATAGAAATTTCATAGTTGATCTTATATGCTTACCCCTTAAACAACTTGATGTTATTCTTGGTATGGACTGGTTATCTGCCAATCATGTCCTTTTAAATTGCTTTGATAAAACTGTTGTTTTTGGAACTGCTTTCAATTCTAAGGATCCGAGTTTTCTGACTACCAACCAAGTCAAGGCTTCTATTAGAGAAGAAGCCCAAGTATACATGATCTTATCTTCCCTGGAAGTAGAGAGAAAGGTTGAGGTTAAGGATGTGCCAGTTATGAGAGAGTTCCCAGAAGTTTTTCCAGAGGACATTTATAGTTTGCCACCTGAGAGAGAGGTTGAGTTTAGCATAGACTTACTGCCAGGTACAGGACCTATATCCATAGCACCTTATAGGATGTCCCCTCTAGAGCTAGCTGAGTTGAAGAAACAGTTAGAGGAATTGCTCCAGAAGCAGTTTGTTAGGCCTAGTGTGTCTCCTTGGGGAGCGCCGGTGTTGTTGGTGAAGAAGAAAGATGGCAGCATGAGGTTGTGTGTTGATTATCGACAACTCAACAAGGTGACCGTTAAGAATAGTTACCCTCTTCCTAGGATAGATGACCTTATGGACCAGCTGATAGGAGCCTGTGTGTTTTCTAAGATAGATTTGAGATCAGGTTACCATCAAATTCGGGTCAAGTCTGAGGACATTCCGAAGACTGCGTTCAGAACACGCTATGGCCATTATGAGTACCTAGTCATGCCTTTTGGTGTGACTAATGCCCCTGCTGTGTTCATGGACTACATGAACAAGATCTTTCATCCATACTTGGATAGGTTTGTAGTTGTTTTCATAGATGATATCCTAGTATACTCTAAGACTAGGGAAGAACATGAGGAACACTTGAGGATAGTCTTGAAGACCCTTAAGGAAAAACAGTTGTATGCCAAGTTGTCTAAGTGTGAGTTCTGGTTAGAGGAGGTGAGTTTCTTAGGACACATCATCTCTAAAGGAGGAATAGCCGTAGACCCATCTAAGGTAGAAACCATGCTCCAATGGGAAGCACCTAAGTCAGTGACTGAGGTTAGGAGTTTCTTGGGTTTAGCCGGGTACTATAGGAGGTTTATAGAAGGATTCTCTAAGATAGCTTTGCCTATGACCCACCTTACTAAGAAAGGTCAGATCTTTGTGTGGGATTCTAAGTGTGAGGAAAGTTTTCAGGAGTTGAAGAATAGGTTGACCTCTGCACCTGCGTTAGTGCTGCCCAATCCTAGTGAACCTTTTGTGGTGTACTGTGATGCTTCAAAGCAAGGTTTAGGTGGTGTGTTGATGCAGAATGGTCAGGTAGTAGCTTACGCTTCTAGGCAGCTTAAGACCTATGAGAAGAATTACCCTATCCACGACTTGGAGCTAGGAGCCGTAGTGTTTGCCTTGAAGATTTGGAGGCATTATCTTTATGGAGCTAGATTTGAGGTCTTTAGTGATCATAAGAGTTTGAAATACCTATTTGACCAAAAGGAGCTGAATATGAGACAGCGTAGGTGGATGGAATTTCTTAAAGATTATGAGTTTGAGTTGAGTTACCACCCAGGTAAGGCCAATGTAGTGGCTGATGCTTTGAGTAGAAAAACCTTACATATTTCAGCCTTGATAGTTAGAGAGATGGATTTGATAGAGGAGTTTAGAGATTTGACTTTAGCTTGGGAAGTTACCCCTAAGAGCATTAGACTAGGAATGTTGAAAATTACTAGCAGTTTGATGGATCAGATTAGAGAAGGGCAAAAGATAGATGTATACCTTTTAGACCAAAGAGAGTTGATTGCTCAGGGTAGAAACCTTAGTTTTAAGGAAGGGACTGATGGAATTTTGAGGTTCCAAGATAGGGTTTGTATACCTGATATTCCAGAGCTCAGGAAGTTGATCCTTGAGGAAGGACATAGGAGTGGTTTGAGTGTTCACCCAGGAGCCACGAAGATGTATCAGGATCTGAAGCGGATGTTTTGGTGGCCTAGGATGAAAAAGGATGTGGCTGAGTTTGTGTATGCTTGCTTAGTGTGTCAAAAGTCTAAGATAGAGCACCAGAAACCTTCGGGTAAGTTGCAACCTTTGAGTATTCCTGAGTGGAAGTGGGATAGTATCTCTATGGATTTTGCGTCTGGACTCCCTAGGACTCTAGTTGGTTGTGATGCCATATGGGTTGTTGTGGACAGGTTAACCAAATCTGCCCATTTCATACCTATGAGCATGGAATATCCATTAGAGAAGTTGACTGGGTTGTATATCAGAGAAATAGTTAGATTGCATGGTGTACCGTCTAGCATAGTTTCAGACAGAGATCCTAGATTTACCTCTAGATTTTGGAATGGTTAGCATGAGGCCTTAGGAACTAAGCTTAGATTGAGTTCAGCTTATCACCCACAGACCGATGGTCAGTCTGAGAGAACAATCCAATCCTTAAAGGACTTGTTGAGGGCGTGTGCAGTCTGGTAGTTGGGATAAGTTTTTACCCCTTATAGAGTTTACCTACAACAATAGCTTCCATTCCAGTATTGGGATGGCACCTTATGAGGCTTTGTATGGTAGGAGGTGTAGGACACCTTTGTGTTGGAATGAGCCTGGAGAGAATGTTGTGTTAGGACCTGAGGTACTGCAAGAGACTACAGAGAAAGTGAGGATGGTACAAGAAAAGATGAGAGTGGCACAGAGTAGGCAAAAGAGTTACCATGATAAGAGAAGAAAAACTCTCGAATTCCAGGAGGGGGATCATGTGTTCTTGCGAGTTACTCCAACAACTGGGGTTGGCAGAGTAATGAAAGCGAGGAAACTTACTCCTAGATTCATTGGCCCTTACCAAATTCTAAAAAGAGTCGGTGAAGTCGCCTACCAGATAGCTTTACCCCGGTTCTTGTCAAATCTTCATAATGTGTTTCATGTGTCTCAACTTCGAAAGTATGTTCATGATCCAAGCCATGTGATAGTACCCGATATCACTCCACTAAAGGATAACTTGACTTTCGAGGTGTTACCGCTTCGGGTTGAAGATCGAAGGGTCAATCAGCTGAGAGGGAAGGAAATTCCCTTGGTCAAGGTCGTTTGGAGTGGAGCTACAGAAGAAAGTGTTACTTGGGAGTTGGAGAGCAAGATGAAGGAGTCATATCCGCATATGTTTACTCAAGGTGAGTAGAAATTTCGAGGACGAAATTTTTATAAAGGGGATGGAATTGTAACACCCTGGTTTTTTTACACTATACTTATACGTGTTAATATTTGCTTATATATGTTGTATATATGTTGTTTGTGATTGTTCTTGATGTCCAAGTTCATAGTTGGGGTAGTTTAGCCTTAAGGAATGGTCAATGCATTCAAGTCCAAGAAACATGTTTTACGGTTTTGTTCATATCATGAGTTCTAGACATCCGATTGAGGTGATCTTGGATGCGTTGGAAAGCTTAGAGAATTATCTACAAGTCTTATTTCAGGTGTTAAGGCCAAATTCGGCTTCTATAGTTTCGCGTAGCGAAAGAACTTCGCCTAGCGAATCAGGCAGACAGATTCTTGCAGCTCTCTGGTTCGCCTAGCGAAAATTTATTCGCGTAGCGAATCTGCGCGCAGCAGAATCGTGTTTTTGGGCTTCTAATCAGCCCATAATGACCCTAACTCATATTTATACCTTAAGACTCGACCTAAACCTACTTCCTAAGTCGAAAAATTCTCAAAAGCTGCCTCTTCCTCTCCAAACAAGGATTTCTAAACCCTTTCCAAGGATCCCTGAAGGAGATTGCACCATTGTTCATCGTTCTTCATCTCTTTCGCTTGAAGAGCATCACTGCCATCACAAGCCCTCTTCCTAGTTGCTGCTCTTGAACCTTTTGGGGCTATGATCGTGAAGTCAAGCGTCGTAAGATTGAGCATTCGTGTAGACGCAACCTTTTCCGGACCTTTTCCTTCCTTTGTTCGTGGTGATCGTCATACCAAGTATGGGGGGAAGAAATAGATCATGAGTATGTGGGTTTTGGGATAGGTTAAGCTGAAGGGGTTAACCCATGACCCTTATATGTTTGTCTATATGCATTGTAAATGCCTATGTATATGCTATGAGTGTAATTATGTGTATGTTATGTATATGCCATGTATATGCCTATGTGAATATTGTATAAATATACATGTTTATGGTTCTATGATTATGATTATGGGTGTTTGTCTTGATGATATGACTCAAATATTATGATGTGCAATGAATAGTATGAATATAGATACGATATGCATTGATGAGATTTTATGATGTGCAATGATAATGATGACTTGATGATGATGTGCGTTACGATGACGAAAATAGGATTAGTGAAAGAACATAGCTTAAGGACGTTTGGCACCCCATAATGAATGAGTTGTTATGAGAGGTGAGATTGATAATATTGGATTAGTTTTGGAAACCCATAGGGATGATTCTTGAGAGATGGGATGATAGGCATAGGGATAACTTAGAGAAATTCTTAAGATTCCCACATCTGTCATGATTCGCCTGGCGAATATCCATTCGCGAGGCGAGACAGAGAGACCATTCGGGGTCTGACGTGATTCGCCTAGCGGATTGTAATCCGCGAGGCGAATGAGAGAACCAAATATTGGGGCTCTCGGGCTCGCGTCGCGAGCCAGGATTCGCCTAGCGAATCTGGGAACCTGTTTAGGAGCTCTCGGGCTCGCCTCGCGAGCCAGGATTCGCCTAGCGAATCTGGGAACCTGTTTAGGAGCTCTCGGGCTCACCTCGAGAGCCACGATTCGCCTAGCGAATCTGGGTTTCTAACCCAGATTCTGTTGTGAAGAAGAAATAAATAGGGTAATGGAAAAATGACTGTGAGATCACAATTCACGGTTGATAGTATAGAAAAGAACGTTAATATTAATAATGATGATATGATACTATTGGCAATGTTGATAAAGGAAATAATGATGGTTAGCGCCTAGTTGTTTGATGATCATCGTTGATGGTCATTGTTGATAATCAATGTGATTGATTATGATGATAATATTGGCAATGTTGATAAAGGCAATAACGATGGTTAGCGCCTAGTTGATTGATGATCATCGTTGATGGTCATTGTTGATAATCAATGTGATTGATTATGATGGTGGATGGTTGGACATGTGTTTGCATGTTGTTGAGCATAGCATGCATCATACGTTGACGTTGATATGTTGGGTGGAAAGCAAACGATGAATCGCGATAGTGGAGGCCATGATGGGTGTTATCCCGGCCTTGCGGGTACGTTGGGTATGGAAGTTCCAGGTGACATGGGCTAGCTACCTATTGCCGGAGTGACCTAAAGAATAAGCTTGAGTACCCTTACTAGCCACTATACGTTATCAGGATTAGTGAGAGTGTTCGGGGATGGCCCATGGTCTGGCATATCATCCACGTTGATAACCGGACATGTACTCCTAATCGTCTTTCCAGAGTTAGAGTTGTTGGCCACATGCATACGGAGTAGTGATGTTGCATCCGCATTGACATGCATCCTTGATATATATTGATTATATCTATGTTGATTGATGTATGTTGTATGCCATCTTAATTACTATTCCATTCCGTTTACATATATTCATGATTGTGTTTCTTACCCCTCTCTTTGTTATTCTTGTGCATATGTTGTGGTATATGCAGAGGAGGGTGAGCATGCTGACGAGGAGTGATCCCGAGGAGATCTCTCTCAGTAGTTAGGATTTATGATTTATGTTATTCGATTTTATTCCGATGTATTATCGGTATATGTATACCAGCTTTGATATGTGACATCGGGACTTGGGTTATATTTATTATTTATGTTTTCCGCAGTTTGTTTTTAAAGGATTTTGATTATTTCAGATTCCTATGTTTTACGTTATAGATGATGTGATGCACATTACCCTTGAGGATATGTTTTTATTATAATTGTTATATTTTTTTAAAAGACATGTATGATTTTATTCATGTTTTATTATATGCGGGGTAGTGGGTGTCACATCGCCGAGCGATACAGAGGAGTTTCAAAAGAGGTGTAACCGCCTCCATTTTCGCTAAGCGAATTAAGCTTCGCTATGCGAATACGGTGAATTTCGCTAAGCGAATTATGTTTCGCCGAGCGATACAGAGGAGTTTCAAAGGAGGTATCACTGCCTCAATTTCGTTAAGCGAATGGAATTCCGCTAAGCGAATTTCACCTTTCAGAAAATGTTGTTTCAAATCAAATGAGTTTTCAATTGTAAAAGTTATTTGGTTTACAAAAGGACTTTTTAACTCAATCGTAAAGTTTTACACGTGAGAACCTAAGTTAAGTAATAAACTTAGAGTTGAAGACAATGGATAATTAAGTATGGTATATGGTAGTACAAGACCATATACTATACCATTGATGACTTAGTACATCAATGACTTCATAAGACTTAAGTGAATCAACACTTATTTCCTTAATTGAAAAACAAGGAATTAATATCTTAGAAAGGCTTAAAGACTTATCTAAGAGGATTCTCAATCCTTATTCATAATGCTTAGGACTTGAGTCATAATTCATAAGACGTAAACACAAACACGAAACGTTTTGGGTTTTGAAGCAATAGTTCGATGACGGACCGGTGATTTGGATCCAGGTTAATCGTTCAATTGTTTCAGTCTTGTAATGACCGGAATGAGAGAGATTCTAAGATTGTGCAGTTATGGGACTGTATAGTTGAAGGAGTCCTGAGGCTGTGCAGGTATGGGACTATATAGTTAAGGGATGGCATATAAGAATTGATTGGTGCTACCAATACCAACAAGATTTATCTTCTTTTCGAGAGCTTAGAACATAAGAACTTTATAGTTATGCGTGCTTGACTTAGAGTAAATATGGGATGTGTGACCTTCTAGGAAGTTTCCTAGAAAGCGTGTGAGTGAGAAAAAAACACGCTGAAAAGACTCGTGTTGGTTTGTGGGAACAGTCGGCGATTCTGAAAGCAGTCTGGATCATCCCAAAGGAATCACGAGATATTTATCCGATGGATAAATGTTTTGTAAAACAAAGACGCGTGTAGTTCCTAAGAAATAGAACCTTAGTGAACCTTGAGGTTTATCCAATGGATAGACATTGCTTTATCGCATCTGCTTTGTGTAAGCATTGGCATTTCATGTGCATAGTTGTAAGTCCTTGAGCCTAGGAGTTGAGCTTACACCTTGATGCGGGTGCGAATCCTACGGTGGCGATCTTCAATGGTCTTTTTGTAGGTATCAAGGTTGGAATGGCTGACATGTGACCAGTTGGTGATTCTTCTGTGTCGTGGTGAATCCGTGCAATACACTGATATCCTCTACTAGATGCCGTATTTCCACGTTTGGTAGAGAGTGTTACCGTAAAGCCTGATACGTTCACGTTACGAATGTTGTAGCATCTTGCTCATGGCTGGCAGAAACCGGAACATATCCTCCCATTCACTCTTTCCGACACTTTTAGTTCCATGGAGTAGGGGTCAGAGTTTTACCCTTGTGGCATATGGCATTGAGTTATGTACATTGCACTGCATTGCATGGTTGTTGATGATTTCATTTATTGTTATACGTCGTTGTTCTGTTTTAAGAATGCCTTATATTATGCTGTTAACTATTTAACATGATATTATGCTGTTAACTGTTTAGCATGTTTTATATTGAGAATTCTAGTAAGCATGTTGGGTACGCTGTTACCTGGTGAGTCATCCCGTTTTTACTAGTGCTGCTTTGTTGTGTTGATGAACGGGAATCTCACCCATATTTGCATATTTTCTGCTGGTACTTGTTGTTGCTGCTTGAACAGATGGACGCGACGACAGTTCGGTTCAGCAGTTCCCTTGAGTTCGGAGGTGGAATCCTTTTGCTGTTTTATTTTGTCTTGGCCAGACTGTGTCAGTATCTGTAGTACCTTTTGGGAGCTACGACTCCTAGTACTTGTTTTATTTTTATGTCAATTATGCATTTAACCTATGTCTATATACAATATTATTTCTGTTTCTGTTTTTCGTTTTCCATGTCTGCTTCTGTATTTATAATACAGTATGTTCTAGAAATGCATGGTGAACCTAAGTTCATTTATTAGTATTATTTATTACCTTTACTAATCCCATTACATCTTTATGAAAAGAAAAAAAAAATCATATTTTCCGCATTAATAAATATTTTCGGCCTTATAAACGTTCGGGAATGTGACACTCGGGAAAGGGTGTGCAGAATCCGCGAGCAATCATGAGCACAAGATTTGCCCTAATCACGAGCACAACACATATGCAATAGTGTTAGCCTAGGGCGAGCTCAAAGGTTGAAGAAGAAAGGTAATGACTCGAAGAACCACAAAGAACACAAAGAACACGTGCTAGGAGTTCGAGTTTACCTTTGGCAAATAAAGAAAGCAATCCGTCAAAGTCGTAGATAAGGTTGTCAGGATCGCTCCGGTGTTGTCAGAATCTCGAACCGATGTTCTAATCTTCCTCAATCCCAACTCTCTCCCTCAAGAACTCTGTTTCCCTCTCCAACACATGGAAGAAACTCTGAAACAATCAAGGCTTTCGAGCACAAATGAGAAAGAAAGGAGAAAGACCTAACTTGATCTTGATGAGAACTCTTTAGCGTGGAACATGCCCACGCTTGAGCGTGGAGCCTCGTCCACTCCGTCCAAATTGAGGAGAATATTAATGAGGTTCAATTTTCCTTAGAGTCTTTGCAAAGACAAAGTACTGTCTCTTTTGTCACCAAGATCAAGCCTAGGAAGGTACATTTGGTCATATATGTCAACTCAAGGAGGTATAACTTTGTGCTTACCTTTAAAATTCCCTACCTTGGCTATGAATGTGTTGGGATGTTGATTGTACAAGATGAACAAGTTTGTCACCTACTTGCTACATTGGGTGATTTCTCTCAATTTCCATTTGACCCAGATGGAAGGGTTGACATTGTTCTTCATGTGATTGATTTTCATTTTTTCTTCATGTACGTTATGAAGGAGGTGAATTCGAGGTCGAATTCATTTAAAGAAGGAGGGTATGATATGAGCCCACTAAGGAACATGGACCAAGAAGCACTACAAAGACTTGGTGGGCCTATGGCAAGAGCAAGAGCCAAGAAAGCCCAAGAAGTTCTAAACCAAATGGATCTTTTAATGGACACAAGCCCAAGTGCAAGTCAAGAAGACATTGAGCCCAAGTTGGTATCTTGCATCATCCAACTAGATGACTCATAATGTGGGGCGCATGACATGAAGAAGATTCCAATTTTTAGTGGTTTTTCTTTTATTTTTCAATAAGTGTAAGTGGGTCCAATTTGTTTAAATGTTACAATTGGATTCCTTCATAGTCTTATACGAATTGTAGAGAGTCTTGGGGAGGGAATCTTTAGCTTGAATGCTATAACAAATCCTCATTAAGTTGAGTGAATAAATTGTAAGTTATGGCTTTTACACTTTTAAATTGAAAAGCAAAGTGTAGCCACCCATAATAAAGGGAGTGTAGGCGTGAATAATGAGTGTCTTGGGGCTGAATTCAATTGCTTGATGGTGATTTATGACTGCTTGATGGCTGCTTTCAATTGTTTGGGCGTTACACTTTTAATTTGACAAGCAAAGTGTAACCACCCATGAAGAGAGAGTGGTAAGCGTGCATGATGAGGGTTGGGGCTCAATTGAATTGTGTTAGTGGTCATTAAAGTTAGGATTTAGGCCATTCAAAGTGGGGGTTATGCCTTGTCTTTGGATGCCAAGAGTTAGATGACTATTATATGTATGCACCTAAAACCTTGAGAAATACAACTTGGATGTTGAATTTGGATTAATTCCATTTGTGAGAATTGTTTCTCCTAGGTTCTTGGTTGAACCAAGTAAGTTCTTATCAAGAATCCAAGGTTCTTGTGGCGAACATCACTTGGCTTATCAAACCTTCTTGGTTTGTGGCGCCTACACCATCTCTTTCTTTCCATTTTCTTACTTTCTTCACTTTTATGTTGTTTCATTTTGTTCCTATACAAAGAGCTTGAAATTATCATACTTAGAATTCAACCATAAGATCGTTAAAAGGCAACCACACCATTTGGTTGTCATCAAGTGGTATCAAAGCTTAGGCAGTGGTTGAATTTGTGTTTGTGTTCTTAAATCTATCTTTGTTCTTCATCTTCTACTCTCTTTTTTTTTCTTGAACGGAAATTTCGTGATTGTTGTGTATTGCTCCAAAAACAAAGTTTTCAAGAGTGATTCTCTTCAACAAGTTAAAAAAAAAAAAGAAAAAAAATTCTTGTAAAAAAAAAATGAAGAGAAAGTTTCATTTGAGCAATTTGTGTCTTGAAAATTGTTTTTTCCCTTCTTCCTTTGTTTCTTATTTCTAAACCTTTTCTTTTCTAGCCTTGTGATTTTGTTACTTGAATTTTGGTATTTTTGTGTTTTGTGTTTGATTCATCTAAGAACTAAAGGAGAACATTTGAGAGGAAAATTGCAAGAGTGCAAATTTACATCTTGTGTGGAAAAAGCCAAAGAGTGAAAATTCATTTGTGTGACAAGTGAGGGAGTGTAGTGAGGAAACACAAATCATGGCACACAATGGAGAAAGTCCACCACCTTCACCAAGGTCCACGGTCATTCTTGCACGAATGACTACTTAAATGCAAGCCCTTCAAAGGCAAATGGAGACAATGCAAGCTAACTATGATCAACAACTTGCCAACCTTCAAAATCAAGATGAGTCTGGTGGAAATGAAAGTGAAAGAGGAAGGCCTAGAGGAGGAAGACATAGAGGAGGAGGATATAGGGTAAGGAGGCATGATGAAAGGCTTGAAGGGGTCAAAATCAAAGTTCCTCCCTTTCTTGGGAAGAATGATCCGAAGGCTTACTTGGAGTGGGAGTTTAAAATAGAACAAGTTTTTGATTGTAATTCTTACAATGAAAGCAAGAAGGTGAAAGTAGCCGCCCTTGAGTTAAAAGAATATGCCCTTGTGTGGTGGGACTAATTACAAAAAGAAAGGAGGAGACATGGAGGAGAGGTCATAGACACTTGGGAGGAGATGAAGTATTCCATGAGAAAGAGATTTGTCCCAAATCATTATCAAAGGGACATTCATAACAAATTGCATAGACTTACCCAAGGGAGCAAAAGTGTAGATGAATACTTCAAGAAGATGGAGTTGGCCTTACTTAGGTCCAATTTTCAAGAAGATAAGGAGGCTACCATGGCAAGATTCTTCCATGGCTTGAATCAAGATATTCAAGACATAGTGGGATTTACAAAATTATGTGGAGCTTGAGGATTCGGTACAACAAGCAATCAAGGTGGAGCAACAAATTAAGAGAAGGAAGTTCAAATATTCTTCTTCTTCTTCTTCAAAATTTCCATCATCAAAATCTTCTTTATCTCCAAAGCAAGTTAGTGAGGATCAACTAAAAATGAGAGAAAAGAGAGAGCAAGAGAGAAAAGAAAAAGAGAGTGAAAAAGAAATTGAGAAAAAGAGTGAAGAAAAATAAAAAAATTAAAAAATCATGAGAAAAAGGGTGTGTAAAACCGAGTGGAAAAAGAGAGTTTTCTTGCATCAAAAAGTGAGGTAAAGAGTGCATTGGTCTCAAGGCAGCCCCTATACATGCTTTATTGTAGCGAATTTTGTTTAAATGCTAACATTCCTAATGATCATTCTTTGTCTAGTGGTGTCAAAAATCTTTTGCAGGAATTTGGTGATGTGTTTCCAAAGGTTCCTCAAAAGGATGCTTGCAAGACTATTTTGGGTCATGAAGAAATTGAATTAAGTGAAACACTTATCGGTTTAACCCTTTGCATATTTAAGCCTTCCACTTCTTTAATTGATATGTTTCTTGTTAAATTGTTTGGGAAGTGCTTTCCTCCTATGCTTGCTAGATTTGTAATTTTGCATGTTAAAATGCCTAATTTGTGTTATCTCCGTAAATCTAGTTTAAGTGTTGAAACCGTAAGGCATGATGTGTTTAATACAAACTATTCTTCTAAACTTGATTTGAGGATTATGAGCTAAGACTTGAATGAATTCTTTGAGAAGTGTGTTGTTGTGCTCTCTATTGATCACTTGGTTCATGACAACAATTTGGAAGTTTGTGTTGAATTTCTAAGAGAAAGCTTGTTTGCTAACTTGGCCACTTACTCTTTTATCCAAAATAAAGTTAGCATTTTGAGGTTTGTTATGAGCACCAAAGGTTTGCATGTGGCATTAATTGATGGGTTCACTACTACACCCCTTCTTACTCTACCTATTGGTGTGAATTCTTTTAAGCTTCCATATGATGCTCCTAATGTGTTTGAGGGGCTTGTTTTGTCTCAAAAAGAGCCGTACTTTGTTCGTGATGAGGAGAATATTAATGAGGTTCAATTTGCCTTGGAGTCTTTGCAAAGACAAAGTACTTTCTCTTTTGTCACCAAGATCAAGCCTAGGAAGGTATATTTGGTCATATATGTCAATTCAAGGAGGTATAACTTTGTGCTTACCTTTAAAATTCCCTACCTTGGCTATGAATGTGTTGGGATGTTGGTTGTACAAGATGAACAAGTTTGTCACCTACTTGCTACATTGGGTGATTTCTCTCAATTTCCATTGGACCCCGGTGGAAGGGTTGACATTGTTCTTCATGTGATTGATTTTCATTTTTTCTTCATGTAGGTTATGAAGGAGGTGAATTCGAGATCGAATTCATTTAAAGAAGGAGGGTATAATATGAGCCCACTAAGGAACATGGACTAAGAAGCACTACAAAGACTTGGTGGGCCTATGGCAGCAAGAGCCAAGAAAGCCCAAGAAGTTCTAAACCAAATGGATCTTTTAATGGACACAAGCCCAAGTGCAAGTCAAGAAGACGTTGAGCCCAAGTTGGTATCTTGCATCATCCAACTAGATGACTCATAATGTGGAGCGCATGACATGAAGAAGATTCCAATTTTTAGTGGTTTTTCTTTTATTTTTCAATAAGTGTAAGTGGGTCCAATTTGTTTAAATGTTACAATTGGATTCCTTCATAGTCTTATACGAATTGTAGAGAGTCTTGGGGAAGGAATCTTTAGCTTGCATGCTATAACAACTCCTCATTAAGTTGAGTGAATAAATTGTAAGTTATGGCTGTTACACTTTTAAATTGAAAAGCAAAGTGTAACCACCCATAATAAAGGGAGTGTAGGCGTGAATAATGAGTGTCTTGGGGCTGAATTCAATTGTTTGATGGTGATTTATGAGTGCTTGATGGCTGCCTTCAATTGTTTAGGCGTTACACTTTTAATTTGACAAGCAAAGTGTAACCACCCATGAAGAGAGAGTGGTAGGCGTGCATGATGAGGGTTGGGGCTCAATTGAATTGTGTTAGTGGTCATTTAAGTTAGGATTTAGGCCATTCAAAGTGGGGGTTATGCCTTGTCTTTGGACGCCAAGAGTTGGATGACTATTATATGTATGCACCTAAAACCTTGAGAAATACAACTTGGATGTTGAATTTGGATTAATTCCATTTGTGAGAATTGTTTCTCCTAGGTTCTTGGTTGAACCAAGCTACGTTCTTATCAATAATCCAAGGTTCTTGTGGCGAACATCACTTGGCTTATCAAACCTTCTTGGTTTGTGGCGCCTACACCATATCTTTCTTTCCGTTTTCTTACTTTCTTCACTTTTATGTTGTTTCATTTTGTTCCTATACAAAGAGCTTGAAATTATCATACTTAGAATTCAACCATAAGATCGTTAAAAGGCAACCACACCATTTGGTTGTCCTCAGTAATTAACTATATTCGAAAACGTGGGTTTTTTTTTAAAAAAACTTCTTCACGTCGTAATCATTAAATACAGGGAGGATGAAGTAAATCTCATAACATACACCAATATTAAACATTCATAACAAAATAACATAAGGTATTAATGCCGAAGCATATAGGTTTTCTAGAAACATAATTTACCTAGTAGAAGGAATTCTAGTCTATTATCATAGGTTACAGACTTCAAAATAATAAGTCAACATAAAACAACAGATAAGATATGACTGCTTCAAAAAGTAAAACTCTATTGCTGGTCGGGCTAAAAGTAGCCATTGGGGAAAACCCCCATATTCAGCTCCGATTCCCGGAAGAATTCGAAGGGATCCTCCTTCTCTTCGTCTTCATGGGACTCCATCATCAGAGTCATCAAGTATCCGCGGGGACCTCTGGGTAGCATCTGTACATGTATCCAACAACACAATAGGGTGTCCAACATGTACACGCCGTGAGATACTCATTTCACAAGTTTATCACGATAGCCGCACAAGTGACAAACAAAACATACATTCACATATAAATACAGTTGCATTAATAGATAATCATATAACATAATATCTCAGACATCATCATGAGTTATAACAATGCATCAGACTCCAATATCATCTTTCTAATTCATGTTCTTCGAAGATTCCTAACTTCCCTTCATCGAGCAATAGGCTGCAATACTCCCATAACACAATTGTCCTCATGAGTCGGCCTCTCAATTTAGGTCCGAACTCCAATTTTTCAAGGGTATCACGTCACAACCATATCATGAATAGTCCAGTCTCTGATCGAGTTCATCCGTGTTGGGCAGCCGATTAACACGGCACGGGGTCGCGATGCCTTCGGCTTCTTGTTGAGTCTCAAACACAAGATGCCCCTATAGCCTAGTGGTCTTAATTGGCTCATATTTTCAACTACTTGGATTGTAGCTCGTTTCCAATGGCACATCGGCCAATTCATATATGCAACTCATGGTTTTCTGTTTTCTTTTTCGTTCGTTCTTTCTTGTCAAAGCACACAGCTCATGACTCGTTTTAAAGGACATTTAGCCCATTCATTCAAAACACGAGACACATAGTCCAAGTGCTCAACTCACAAAAACACTAGCCCGACATCTCGATCACTAGGTTTCCATACTTCACAAAGTGAAAGGGAAAATCACCATTTTTATTTCAGGTCTTATCTTCGTATATAAAACTTGAAAAACAACACTCAAAACCTCATTGGCATGAACTAAAACATTTTCTCAAAAGAAGCTATTTTCAAGAAGATTATTTTCTTCATAAATCTATTTTCTAAAAGAAAGCGTTTGAATGGCTTTTCCTCAAAACAGACTTCTTCTTTTGAAAGGGGTCTAACATTTTATAAAGAAGTTTCTTTCCTTGATAAAGCAAAACTATTCTCAGGATTTTTCTTTGATTTCAGAATACATTTTAAAGCTTTGATTAAGGCTTTTAAGTGTTTTAATCTTCTTATCAAGCTATAGCTGATGCTATGCTCTCAACCAATACAGTCAAAATCACAATCCAGAATATACATCTATAAACATCAAATTTTAAACCAACATCATAAGTATATCACATCCAAGCATCAATGTCACAATTCATTTTCAAACATCCAATCTCATACTTCACCAATTAAATCAAGTCCATACACAATCACATAGTATATTTACAAAGTACGAATCATCATATAATTCCAATCAAACAACAACAACACATCTAACAACCAAGCTCATGAGACTACCAAACTCATTATAAGTAATCCCTCTTTACCTCTTGAAGATTCCAAGTTAGTCCTCGAAGGGTTTTCCGTCCCGACTCCGGATTCCTTCGCACCGCCTAGAACAATCAATCACAGCTTGATCGTTCACAACAATCACAACTAAAAGTTAATAAAATCAGCCAAAACTCACCCACTTAAGCTAGTTTAGGGTTCGGCCATTCTATAGAAAAATAGGCTAGGGATCTCATTTGGTTTCAATCTCTTGGATTCAATACATAAGGGTAATGGAAGGATGAAATCCATTGTTACTTTCTAAAAATTGAAACAAAACTCTTGGCTTCCCCAAAAGTTAGGTTTCGGCCATAAGTTAAGAAATTGGCTAGGAGATTTTGTTGATGTTTTGCTCTTAGGTTCAATGCTCAAAGACATCAAGTAGGCTAGAACAAGTGCCATATAGCCAAAAAAATGAAACAAAACCCATCCTTTCACCATTCTTAAGATTCGGCCCTCCCATAGAAGAATTGGGAGAAAATTTCTTTTGGGTTCATGCTTCTAGACACTCAAAGTACACATCATCGTGGGTTCATAGAAATTGGTTTCATGATCACAGGATTTTTCTACAATTTTCTAGAATTTTTTGAAGATTGGTTCTAGAAGTTGGAACTCATGATATCATGGTTTTTCGAACAAGAAATAGGAGAACAACATGAAGTTTATGGATCAAAGAGGGTAATCCTACCTCTTGAATGAAGAACAAAGCAAGGATTCAACACTTTTTCTCACTAAAATGGTTAAGGCCTCACTTGAAAAAAGAGAGAAAACTTGAGAGAAAGATGAGGATGTAAGAATGAAGTGATAGAATGGTTTCATGAGGGGTGGGGGCGTGGGGAAAGGGGAGGGGACAAGGATGTCCACAAGTTTATCACTTAAGGGTAAAATGGTCTTTTCCTTTAGGGACAAAAATGTCATTTAGGAAAAAGTTAAAGGCATTTTGGTCTTTTCACCTCTAAAAACACCAAAAATATTTGGATATTTGTTAAGAGTAATGATGATGATGATAAGGTGATGTGTCATGTGGCACAAGTGTAATTCCATCAGTTCCTAGGGGCAAAACGATCTTTTCTCGCCCTAAATATTCCAGATATTTGTAGAATTGCAATGATGACGTTGGTGAGTCATGATGGTGACTCACCCTCTGACTCACCCTGCCCTGGTGACTCGTGTCCCTCATCTGGTGTCCGGTTTTGTCCCCGCGCGTTCGTTCTTAATTCCGTCGATTTCCCGATTTATGTTTTTCGTCCGAGAAAGTCGTAAGAACTTTTTTTTTTTTTTTGAAATTTTTCAAAATTGCCGATATTGTTCGAAACGAGATATAAAACTTAACTATTTCGTTCACGAGTCAAAATTAGGTTTTCTGATCAGTAAAATCTTACTGTCAGTGAAAACGCTGGCCGGGCTCCGTCTGAATTTTCAACCCAAAATTTAACCGTAACTCCCTACGATGCCGTAGAGTATGAATATGGTCTTGGTTTATTTTATTTCATTTTCTAAAACCTCATATAAATAAAAACTTATTTATATAATTATCGATATTAAAAGCAGTGAAAATCGGGGTGTTACATCAGCTGGGAAGAGCTTTCCAAACTCCCGACTTCCCCAGTTTCTCGTTTTACCTCTTAATCACTTCCAACCTTGTTCAAGCCTATTCCTAAGCTTCCAATTAGGTCTTAAACTAACGTATCCAAAGCCCTAATCGAGATCGACTAACTTGATTAGAGTCACAAAAAATCGAGATGTTACAAGAAGCAACTTAAAGAAAATCTAGATGGTTATGGTGTTCACCATAATTGGACTAAGCAAAGTGGACTTTGCCTTATTGGAAAACGCACCTTCTGCGTCATAACATTGATGTCATGCACACTGAGAGGAATGTGTTTACGAATGTGTTTGACACTGTCTTGGACATCAAAAGGAGGGCGAAGGATACAGATATAGCCCGATTGGACTTAGTAGAATTATGTAAACGGTAGGACCTTGAGATGGAAGATCGTGTTCATGGTAAGCTTTTCAAAACGAAGGCAAACTATGCACTAAGCAGACCACAGAAAGTAGCTGTTTTGGTTAAGAATTAAAGTTACCAGATGGGTACGCCTCAAATTGGGGAAGATGTGTCGACCTTAAGGAAGGCAAGTTACATGGAATGAAAAGCCATGATTGTCATGTATTCATGCAACGTTTGCTTCCCAGTATTGCATTCGACTCATTACGGAAACCTATTCGGAAGCCACTTGTTGTGCTTAGCCACTTCTTTAGGGAGTTGACTTCGACAACACTAAATGTGGAACAGCTAAGGGTCATGGAAGAAAATATACCCGTTTTGCTATGTAAGTAGGAACAGATATTCCCGCCCACCTTGTTCGATTCAATGGAGCATCTTCTAGTTCATTTCCCATACGAAGCAAGAGTTGGTCGACCGGTCCAATATCATTTGGATGTATCCTTTTGAGAGGTATATAATCATATTTGTACTTCAATTTAATTATAATCACATTTTAACTTCAATGTCTTCCTACTTAGGTTCTTGCAATCCCTGAAATTCAAAGTTAACAACAAGGCTAGGGTGGAGGGTTCCATTTGTGAAGCCTACTTAGTGGAGGAGACATCCACTTTCGCTTATTATTACTATCCACCGGATTGTAACGAAGAAGATGATATTGACGCTACTCCTTATCCAATATCAATTTTCAATTACCCGGGTATGGCTAGTGGCAAATCCAAATCTTACTACAAGGAGCAATGTGACATTAACGCTGCCCACTTGTACATTCTACAAAACTGTGAAAAGGTGAAACAATATTTAGAATAAGTTAGTGTTCACATTTTCTTTTAACCGTGTTTAATAATCAATTGTGTTGTACTTTAAGTTACTGTTTTTTCCAATAGTATTTATGCCAAAGAGCTAAAAGATCAACAAGCCAACATTTCGGACGCTCAAATTAACCAACAAATTACCACAAAGTTTCCTGCGTGGTTCAAAGAACATGTAGGTTAACACCTTGTAAGTTATTATAATACATGTTTTATTTTTTTACAGCAACATGGTGTGTAAATCAATTGTTAAACGTCTTAGGTTCAAAATCCAGAAAATAATATTGAAGATCCTATGTTGATTAATCTGCCGTGGGGGCCAAAGAGATTCGTTACACCATTTTCATCTTACATTGTGAATGGATATAAATTCCATACAAAAGAATGGAGTGACGACTTGTTATCATATAACTATGGTGTATGTGTACGAGCCACAAATGGTGAATTAGAAGATCAATTTTACAGAGAGCTAACTGAAATTGTTGAAATGGAGTATACCGGGCAGCCCGTGATGAAGTCAATTCTTTTCAAGTGCTATTGGTTTGATAATACTCCTAATATAGGGACAAAAATAGATAATAAATATGGAATTGCCTAAGTTAAGAAATTAGGAGATATAATAAGGCTTACGATCCGTTCATATTGGCATAACAAGGACACAATAAGTTTATTACACGCCATATCCCGAGGGTCATCAAGGTTGGTTGGGTGTCATCAAGACAATGGATCACAGTACAATCATAGATACTATAGTCAGTCAGGCTGAGATGAAGGCTCCGTACCAAGATGATATCATTCCAAGACTTCACAAGTTACAACATAATGAGGCAGATATTATCACAAGTGATTCTCTTGTGGATGTTGGGGGTGGTGGGGAAGAAGTTGATGTACCAGTACCGGATTGTTATCTCCACAAAAAATCATTGTTCGGTAGCCATTAATTAATGGGTAGCCGAGTACAATTTATTAGTCGCAAAGTAATAGTCGAATGAACAACCAAGCAAACGATAAAGTTGGCAGCCGAATTAATGTTGTTGTTGGCATCCGAATTAATATTGTAAATGGCAACCAATTTAATGGTAGATTTGGTAGCCATTTGATGATAAGTTAAAATAAGTAACGGCCAGTTGTTTAGAATTCAACAAAGGGTGATAATTGTTGAATAAATTGGTCGTGGATCAAGTGAAGTCCCTGCATTTTAGGAGTATTGACCGCATATGCCTATAAAAGTGGAATTTGGGTAAAAAGGACCATTTGAAGACCAAAACGCTGGAAGGTCTGCTGGTTTGAATATTGAAGGAATGCTAAAGTACATTGCCAGATGGATGAACATGAAGACATGCCTAGAATGTAGGAATTTTGTTAGTCATGGTTAGTCGTTGGCTTTTCTAAGTGCTTAGTGTTAGAGCTTCTTTTGTCAACCATGATGTACTTAGCTGCAAAAAAATAGGAGTTAGTGGTCAATAGGGGAGCCTTAGCGTAGTTTACAATTTTGCATATAAACATAAGTTGCACGTTTTCGAAATGGACACAATCAATCAAATACAACTTGCAATTTCTTATCTCTTTACTTTTAGTTTTACTCTTCCTTTACTTTAGCACTTTGTTCTCACCTTCACACTAAACGCTCTTTGGAGTAGTTTAGCAACCTATTAAGTTAGGAAACAGAATCCATTTCTTAACGTTTATGATTGAAAAAGGGGAATCATTGTATACGGATTAGCCAATTCACGGCCTGCACCATTTCATCCGATAACATGAGCTAACAGGACTCGGACGAATAGGACAGGATACACATATATTAAGTGACAATGAGAGTGAATTTATTGATTCAGATACGTCTAATTAGGTAAATTATGTTGTTTGTTTTTTTAAATCTTCAAGTTTAAATTTATTGTTTTGTTAAAGTTAGTTTAACTTATATTCATTGTTTTTCTAGCCTTTGTTAATTGAATATGGTCAACATAGTTAAAATTATATTGATTGTTTTCATGCAGATGGCAGATGCTAGTAGGGGTGGTTGGGCGCCAGCTCACCCTCTTCGTGGCAGAGGTCGTGCTGGGAGAGGTACTCCCATAACCGAACTCGCCTAGTTCTGACCTGCAGGCAGCTTTACCGACTGTCACTACCCCACCAACATCATTACCAAGTCCCTCATCTTCTACACCGGCACCAGCACTATCATCCGTCGGTCCGGCATCTTCGTGGGCAATGTCAAAGTTCCGCCTGTAGAGAGGATAGCAATCACGCTAAAATATATTTTGGACTTTGCCCTATTGGAAGACGCACTTTTTGCGTCATAACATTGATGTCATGCACACTGAGAGGAATGTGTTTATGAATGTGTTTGACACTATCATGGACATCAAAGGGAGGATGAAGGATATAGATAAAGCCCGATTGGACTTAGTAGAAATATGTAACCAAGTGGACCTTGAGATAGAAGATTGTGGTCGTGGTAAGCTTTTCAAACCGAAGGCAAACTATGCACTGAGCAAACCACAGAAAGTAGTTGTTTGTAAATGGGTTAAAGAATTAAAGTTGCCTGATGGGTACGCCTCAAATTTGGGAATATGTGTCGACCTTAAGGAAGGCAAGTTACATGGAATGAAAAGCCATGATTGTCATGTATTCATGCAACGTTTGCTTCCCATTGCCTTCGACTCATTACCGAAACCTATTTGGAAGCCATTTGTTAAGCTTAGCCACTTCTTTAGGGAATTGACTTCGACAACATTCAATGTGGAACAGCTAAGGGTCATGGAAGAAAATATACTCGTGTTGCTATGTAAGTTGGAACAGATATTCCCGCCCAGCTTGTTTGATTCAATGGAGCATCTTCTAGTTCATTTCCCATATGAAGCAAGAGTTGGTGGACCGGTCCAATATCGTTGCATGTATCCTTTTGAGAGGTATATAATCATGTTTGTACTTCAATTTAATTATAATCACATTTTAACTTCAATTTCTTCCAAATTAGGTTCTTGCAATGTCTGAAATTCAAAGTTAAGAACAAGACTAGGGTGAAGGGTTCCATTTGTGAAGCCTACTTAGTGGAGGAGACATCCATCTTCGCTTCATATTACTATCCACCGGATTATAACGAAGAAGATCATATTGAAGCTACTCTTTATCCTATAACAATTTTCAATTACCCGGGCATGGCTAGTGGCAAATCCAAATCTTATTACATGGAGCAACGTTACATTGACGCTGCCCACTTGTACATTCTACAAAATTGTGAAGAGGTGAGCCAATATTTAGAGTAAGTTAGTGTTCACATTTGTTTTTAACCGTGTTTAATAATTTATTGTGTTTTACTTTAAGTTACTTGCTTTTTCCTATAGTATTTATGCCAAAGAGCTAAAAGATCAACAAGCCAACATTTTCGACGCTCAAATTAACCAACAGATTACCACAAAGTTTCCTGCATTGTTCAAAGAACATATAAATTAACGCCTTGTAAGTTATTATAATACATGTTTTTTTTTTACAGTAACATGGTGTGTAACATCAATTGTTAAACGTCCGAGGTTCAAAATCCAGAAAATAATATTGAAGATCCTCTGCTGATTAATCTGGCATGGGGGCCAAAGAGATTCGTTACACCATTTTCGTTTTACATTGTGAATGGATATAAATTCCGTACAAAAGGATGGAGTGACGGCTTGTTATCATATAACTGTGTTGTATGTGTACGAGCCACAAATGGTCAATTAGAAGATCATTTTTACGGAGAGCTAACTGAAGTTGTTGAAATGGAGTATACCGAGCAGCCCGTGATGAAGTCAATCCTCTTCAAGTGTGATTGGTTTTATAATACTCCTAATATAAGGACAAAAATAGATAATAAATTTGGATTTGTCGAATTTAAAAAATTAGGGAGATATAATAAGGCTTACGACCCGTTCATATTGGTACAACAAGCAGCACAAGTTTATTACATGCCATATCCCGAGGGTGATCAAGGTTGGTTGGGTGTCATCAAGACAATGGCCCGCATTACAATCACAGATACTACAATCAGTCAGGCTGAGATGAAGGCTCCATACCAAGATGATATCATTCCAAGACTTCATTGGTTACAACATATTGAGGCAGATATTATCACAAGTGATTCTCTTGTGGATGTTGGGGGTGGTGGGGAAGAAGTTGCTTTACCGGTACCAGATTGTTATCTCCACAAAAAATCATTGTTCGGTAGCCATTAATTAATGGGTAGCCAAGTACGATTTATTAGTCGCAAAGTAATAGTCGAATGAACAGTCGAGCAAAAGATAAAGTTGGTAGCCGAATTAATGTTGTTGTTGGCAGCCGAATTAATATTGTAAATGGCAACCAAATGAGTGGAAGATTTGGTAGCTGTTTGATGATGAGTTAAAATAAGTAACAACCAGTTGTTTAGAATTCAACAAAGGTATTTACATGGTGATAATTGTGGAATAAATTGGTCATGGATCAAGTAAAGTCCCTACATTTTAGGAGTATTTACCGCATATGCCTATAAAAGTGGGATTTGGGGAAAAAGGACCGTTTAAAGGCCAAAACGCTGGAAGGTCTGTTGTTTTGAAGATTGAAGGAATGCTAAAGTACATTTCTAGATGGATGAACTTGAAGACGTGCCTAGAATGTAGGGATTTTGTTAGTCATGGTTAGCCGTTGGCTTTTGTAAGTGCTTGTGTTAGAGCTTCTTTTGTCAGCCATGATGTACTTAGTTGCAAAAAAATAGGAGTTAATGGTCAATAGGGGAGGCTTTACCGTAGTTTACAATTTTTCATATAAATATGAGTTGCACATTTTTGAAATGGACACAATCAATCAAATACAACTTGCAATTTCTTATATCTTTACTTTCAGTTTTACTCTTCCTTTACTTTAGCACTTTGTTCTCACCTTCACACTAAACGCTCTTTGGAGTAGTTTAGGAACCCATTAAGTTAGGAAACAGAATCCTGTTCTTAACGGTTACGACTGAACAAAGGGAATCATTGTATACAGATTAGCCAATTCACGGCTAGCACCATTTCATCCGATAACAAATTTAGCACTCTCGGTGGGACCAGCGAAGGTGAACACAATGGGAAGTTTACTTCTCCTGGCCAGGTATACTTTTGGCGAATGCACTTGCGCTCAGGGAGGAATCTAGGAGACATGGAAAATCAACCTCCAAAGAAAAACCAAGCAACGAAGACGGGGACAGCTCTTCATCTCAAAGAATGCCATCCTCTCCTCAGGCATCTCCTACTACCCTTGTCCCTCATGGCATGGTGCCAAAGATCAACAAAGTTGGGACTTCATCTGTTGAGGATGGATCACCACAACCAATGGTAATGGCCACCTCCTTCATTCAACGAGAAATAGACTCAAGGCTGGATGAACTCATGTATCATATGTCAAGGCAGTTGGCTGAAATTGTCAAACCTATGGTGCACAACGAGGTACAACAAGCCCAGCAAGCAGAACAATGACCCTGTTCTGTTGAAAATCCACCAGCTTCGGCTAACCTCGGGCAACTCGGACAGCCGAATCAGCTTCAAACCAATTTCCCTGGTGGGAATCAGTCAAGCTATGGTATGCCACAGTTTCAGGCAGGACCCATTCACATGGTCCAGTCGAATGCCGTGCAGCAGGTACCATTACCTCCCCTTATTTGTTCTAATGTTGTTGTTTCTAATCCATATTCTTCTGGGTTTACTGGAACATTTGATGAGTCTCAGTCTAACATGCAGTTTGGTCCGGTCTCCGTGGCCAGAAGGCCAGTAGGAGTATTTGGGCGGATAGGCATGCCACAATTGGAGCCAAACGCTTTGGCTAATGGTGCCAATATGTAGGCAGCACATCAGGCCCAAGTCATGGGACTATCCACGAGCTATGGAGCCACGCAGACCTAACTACCTGGCAATTGCATGGGGTAGCAACCATGGAATTCACTTCCACATACCTCAGTTAAAATGCCATTTTCTCAGTCTGTTCCAGAACAACCACCCTATGGTCAAACGGGTTCAACTCCTCCTATGAGAGTTTTGTACAGAACGGCTGGGGAGTATTCAGGGGAGCAGCCATGGAACATGTATCCATCCACCTCACTCTGGTAACTTCACAGCCGCTCAGGGATATCAACACAGGATTCTTGAGGGTTATGCGGTCGAGCAGCCATGGGTCATGAACCCACCTCATGCGGCTAACCATACTGGGAATTCCTACACACAAGACCTTGGTTGTCAAAATCAATACCAGGGGGCATCTTTGCCTTTCAAGCAGTCAGCCGTTGCACCGAGGGAGGGTACCCTCACGGGTTGGCAGCCGATGGCAGACCTTTTGGACCTCAGCTGATTGATCCCAACATGGTTGTTGAGACCATTAAAAGGTATTTTGGTGTACAGTTGAAGCCATTGGATAGATCTGCCTACAAGAAGCCATATCCTGAGTGGGTTGATGGTAAATCTACTATGGAACACAACGACAGGTTCACGGCTCAGTGTGGGGAGGCCAATCAGAATGAGTTCTATAAATTAAAATTGCTTCCTTTGTCTTTAACAGGAACAACATTTACATGGTACTCAGCATTGCCTCCTAATTCCATCCAGAACTAGACAGACATAGAAAGGTGCTTACATGACAGGTTCTATAGACCACAACCGAAGGTGACCGTGTCAGACGTTATGAATCTCAAATAGCAGGTGGATAAACCTGTGGCAGATTATATTGAAAGATTCAGAAAGCTGGGAAGCAGGTGCAGTGTGCAGTTCCCAGAGGCTGAGTATGCTAGTATAGCAATAGGTAATATGCATCCTTAGCTGAGAGAAAGCTGGTGGCATAGGATTGTGGTGATTTAAGCTAGTTGGCTTCCAAAGCCACCAGGATTGAACAATATATCATTGAAAAAGAGCAGAAGAGAGCTAGCGGAAGCAGAGTCCACACATGGTCTATATTATAGAGATTGAGGATTCAGACGATGCAGCTCAATGTTCAGCCGACCCAACGGCTAACATTATGGCAGCCGAGATCCTGACGGGTAAGCTGTAACACCCCGATTTTCACTGCCTTTAGATATCAATGAGTGAATAATTAAGTTTATATTTTATTCGAGATTTTATAAAATTAAATAAAATAAACTGAGATCATATTCATGCTCAACGCTATTGTACGAAGCTACGATTAAACTTTGAGCAGAAAACTCAAACGGAACCCAGTCTGCGTTTTTTCCACTGACAGTAAGATTTTAGTGCTCAGGAGACCTCAGTTTGGCCCGTGAACGAAACAGTTAGTCTTAGAATCGAATTTCCTATGTTTTCGTTAAATTTGAAAAAAAATCAGTTCCTACGCTTCGTTCGGGCGAAATCATCAATTGGGTGAAGAACGAAGCTGAATACGGATTTAACGGGACCCGTTAAAGGATAATCTTGACGTCATCAAGTCACATCACACGAGAAAGCGTGCCAGTGTCATGATGACGTTTGAAAATATCTGGACTTGAAAAGACCAAAATACCGCTAACCTTTTTCATTATTACCATTTAACCTTGAAGGAAAAGACTAAAATGCCCTTAAGTGACCAACTTTTGGACACCCTTGTTCCCCATTCCCATGCACAAGACAAGCCACAATAAGGCTTCAACCATTTCTCAAATTCACTTCATCTTCTTCCTTGAAACTCTTCCATTTTTCCTTAGGAGAAAGCTTGAGTTTTGTGATGAAAAAGTGTGATTCATGACCAATCTTCATCATTCAAGAGGAAAGATCACTTCTATGATCCTTAAACCTCATGAATCTCTTCATATCTCAAGTTTGAAGTCTTGATTTCATGACTTTCAAGTTTACGAGCCAAATTTCAAAAATTCCTAGAAAATTGTAGAAAAATCCTTTTAATGTGAAACCAATTTCTTTGAGCTAGTTTCATCACCTTCTACCTCTATCCAAGAGTATGTGATCAAACTCTCATTCTAGACTATTTTATTTGAAAGGTCCGAACCCTAGAATGTTAGGGAAAAATGGGTTTTTCCAATTTTTGTTCTATAACACTTGATTTCATCCTTTCCTTTCCTATGGTCATGGAATCCAAGTGATGAAAAACCAAATCAATTCCTAGCCTTTTTTCTTCTTCGTGGCCGAGACCTAGAGTGTGTTGAATCATGAGTTTTGTTTCAAAATTTTGAGTAATAGGACTTGTGTTAGTGTTAAGTATGCTTAAGAACCAACCATCCAAAAAGATTGGAACCAAATGAAACCCCTAGCTTTTTTTCAAAGATTTGGCCGAACCTTAGACCAATATTGGGGAAATAATTTATGTTTTGATGTAGTTATTTTGTACTGATTGTTGTTGAGAATTGAATTGTGGTTGATTGTGTTAGGCGACGCGGACGGAAACGAAACCGGAATCGAGAACAATTCAGGAGTCGACTTAGAACCCTAAAGAGGTAAATGGAGTTATATCATAATGAGTTTGATAGTCTTATGGTGTTTTGATTGTTAGAAGTGTTATTGTTGGATTGAGATTGGTGTTTATATATATATATATATATATATATATATATATATATATATATATATATATATATATATATATATATCCTGGGCTGGTGGTTAAGAGCATAGCACTGGCTATGACTCGATATAGAAATTTAAAACGCTTAAAAACCCGAAATTGGAAAACAGATTTTGAAATCAAAGAAAAATCTTGAGAAATGTTTTACTTTATTAAGGAAAGTAACTTCATTTTGAAAATGTTAGATCCTTTTGAAATAAAAAGTCGTTCAAGAAAAGTTTACTCAAAATGAAATTTCTTTTAGACAACGTTTTTAAAAGAGACGGAACCTTTAGAAAACGGATTTGTAAAGAAAAAGAGTATTTCCTGGAAAATGTATTTTCTTGGAAAGGAATGTCTTAGTTCTGAACGATGAAACTAGGTTTTGTTTTCCAAAACCGCTTTTGTGAAAATAAGACCGAAAGAAAAACAGTGATTTCCTGTTTTACCTTAAGATGTACGCAAACCTAGTGACCGAGACGTCGGGCTAGTGTTTTGTGAATTGAGCATTTGGACTTCTTGTCCAGAGTTTTGAATGATTGGGCTTTATGTCCTTTAAAACAAGTCATCAGCTATATGCCTCGACAATAAAGAATGAACGAAAAAGAAAACAGAATTTTCTGTGTACATGCATGAAACGGTAGACGTGCCATTTGAAAACGAGCTACAACTCAAGCAATTGAGAATATGAGCTAGTTAAGACCACTAGGTCTATAGGGGCATTCTGTATTCGAAACTCCACAAGTGGCCGGAGGCATCGCGACCCCATGCCGTGGTAAATTGGTTGCCCAACACAGATGAACTCAGTTAGAGACTGGACTATACATGATATGGTTATGACGTGGTACCCCTGAACAATTGGAATTCGGACTTAAATTGAGAGGCTGACTCATGAGAACAATTGTGTTATGGGAGTATTCGCGGCCTATCGGTCGATGAAGGGAAGTAGGAATATCCGGAGAACATGAATTAGAAAGATGATATTGGAGTCTCATGCATTATTACAACTCATGATGGTGTTTGAGATATTATGTTATGATGTGAGCCCACTAAAGAGCTTGGACCAAGGAGCACTACAAGGACTTGGTGGACCTATGACAAGAGTTAGGATCAAGAAAGCCCAAGAAGTCTTAAACCAAGTGGTGACAACCTTGATGGAAACAAGCCCAAGTTTAAGCCTTGATGGAGTAGAGCCCAAATTGGTTACTTGTCTCATCCATCTTGAAGACATATGATGATGATGGGCGTGAGATTCTTCAAAGCCCATTTACTAGTTTTATTTCTAGTTGAATAAAGTGTAAAAGACTTTGTGTGGATCCAATTTTGGGGGAACTTCACTTTGGTGTCCATGAAGTGTGGGCTACACTAAGTTTGTATGATGACCAAGCCCACTTCATGAGGATGAACAAAAATGGGAAGCTTCTAGGAGGGCAACCTTTGGCTTGCATGCCTAGGTAACTCCTTTAGAAGATGTGGAACCACTTTTTATTAGTCACTTAAGTAGGATAGTTATTTAGCCACTTAGTGGATGAGTAAAAGCTTTTATTACACCACTTAGTGGGATGTTCATGAATGGGGTTTTGTCATCTAGTGATGACCCTTTGTATGCATATTCTATGCAGCCCTATCCCCTATATGTAATTCAAGTTCTATGAATGAGGAGGTAACTAAGAAGTTGATTTTGGATTGAATCCAATTGTGAGGGTTTTGTCTCTCTTAGGTTCATGATTGCGCCACCCCCTTTGATCTTATCAAGAGTCCAAGACTTTTGTGGGCGATCTTCACTAGGCTTATCAAATCCCCTTGGATTTGTGGCGCCTCTCCCCCTTTCTCATCCTCATCCATTTTCTTGTTTTCTTCTTTTTGAATTGATCACAACATGTTTTCTTAATTTTCATTAGTAGTCTCACCAAGTGTGCTTGATAGTTCAACCTACAAGGCAACCCACTATTTTGGTTGTCATCAAGTGGTACCAATGCTCCTGGTTTGGTTGAATTATTGTCTTTGTGTTCCTCATCTTCTATCTTCTTTCTTCCTTCTCAAAATCAAAAAAAAAAAAAAATTTATTAACTTTTTTTTTCTCTTATGAAGGGCATTTAGCTTCTTACTGCCCAAAACAAATAGTCTACAATTTGTGTTTCTCTTTCCATCAACGTATAAAAAAAAAGGGAAATAAAATAGCGCATTATTTCAAAAAAAAAAGAAAAAAAAAGAGAGCATAGAGAAAGAAGTTGAGAAGCAAAACAATGAGAGAAAAGAAGACGGAAAAGAAAATAATGAGGTTTTTGTTTATAAAAATGAGAGCTTTGAGAGGAAGGTAGAGAAAAAGGAGAGTGAAGGTAGCCGCTCTTGAATTTAAAGACTATGCACTTATTTGGTGGGATCAAACGCAAAAAGAAAGAAGAAGGTATAAGGAGGAGCCAATTGAAACTTGGGCCGAAATGAAACAAGTCATGAGGAGAAGATTTGTGCCATCCCATTGCCATAGAGATATTCACAACAAATTCCAAAGATTGACCCAAGGATCCAAGAGTGTTCATGAGTACCACAAATAGATGGAGTTGGCCTTGATTAGGTCCAACATTAATGAAGAGAGGGAGGCTACTATGGCTCGGTTCTTACATGGATTAAATCGAGAGATTCAAGACATAGTGGAGCTTCAAAACTATGTGGAGATTGAGGATTTGGTCCAACAAGCTATCAAGGTGGAACAACAACTTAAGAGGAAGAAGTCCAAATTTTCTTCTTCTTCTTCTAAGTTTTCATCTTCAAGTTGGAAGGACAAATCAAAGAAGGAGGGCACCTCAACTTCCAAGGAGGCCGTGACTAGCACACATGGAAAGAAACCTATGGAAGCCTCTTCTACACCTAGAAACCGTGATGTGAAATGCTTCAAATGTTTGGGTCATGGACATATTGCATCTCAATGCCCAAGTAAAAAGGTGATGATATTGAGGAATAATGAAGTTGTAACACAATCCGAGGCCTCTAGTGAAGAAGAAAGTGAGGGAGACATAGTACCGGAAGGAGATTTGCTCATGGTGAGGAGACTTTTGGGAAGCCAAGTCAAAGAGCATGATGATAGCCAAAGAGAAAATATCTTCCATACAAGGTGCATGATACAAGTGAAGGTATGTTCTTTAATTATTGATGGTGGGAGTTGTGCTAATGTTGCTAGTGCTAGAATGGTTTCTAAATTGAATCTTGTGAATAAACAACATCCACGGCCATATAAACTCCAATGGCTTAGTGAAGTTGGTGAGATGACCGTGAACAAGCAAGTTGAAGTTTGTTTCTCCATTGGAAAGTATCATGATAATGTTCTATGTGATGTGGTACCCACGGAGGCAAGTCATATGTTGCTTGGGAGGCCTTGGCAATTTGATAAAAAGGCCAACCATGATGGATATACAAACAAGTTCTCTTTTATACACCAAGACCGCAAGGTCACTCTTACACCATTGTCTCCAAGAGAAGTAAGGAAGGATCAACTTAAATTGAGAGAGAAAAAAATGCAAGAGGAAAAATAAAAAGAGAGTGAAAAAAATAGTGATGGCCGAAAGAATAAAGATAAAAAAGAAGAGGAAAAAAGCGAGAAAAATAGTGAGAAGAAAGAGAGTTATTTTGGCAACAAAAAGTGAGGTGAAGAGGGCTTTGATTTCTAGGCAGCCCCTATACATGCTTGATTGCAAAGAATATTGTTTGAATGCTAATGCTTCTAATGAACTCTCTTTGCCTAGTGATGTTGAAACTCTAGTGCAGGAATTTGGTGATGTGTTTCCAAAGGAAGTGCCACATAGCCTACCTCCTTTAAGGGGGATTGAACATCACATTGATCTCATTCCGGTTGCATCATTACCCAATAGGCCAGGCTATAGGAGCAACCCTCAAGAGATTAAATAAATACAAAAGCAAGTTGAGGAGCTGATGCAAAGGGGATGGGTCAAAGAGAGTTTGAGCCCATATGCTGTACCAGTTGTAACACCCCGATTTTCGAGTTTTTCTTTTAATCAATATTTATGAACTTATATTTTATTCGAGGTCTTAGAAAGGGATATAAAATATTCCGAGAGCATAGTCATGCTCAGCGATATCGTAGGAAGCTACGATTAAGTTTTGAGTCGAAAACTCAAACGGGGTCCGGTCTGCGTTTTTACACTGACAGTATGATTTTACTGCTCAGGGGACCTCAGATGGACCCGTGAATGAGACAATAAGTCTTAGAATTCGATTCTCTACGTTTTGGTTAAATTTCAAAAAAAAATTCAAAAAAATCACTTCCTGACCTCCGTTCGAGTGAAATCTTCAATCGGGTGGAGAACGGATCCGCGTATGGACTTACCAGGACCCGACAACGAATAATCTTGATATCACATCATATCAACTCACTTGGGAGAGCATTGCAGAGTCGTCATGACGATCGGGAATTTCGGGACGCGAAATTACCAAAATACCCGTAACTTACGCCTTTTCACCTTTTACCATTTTACCCTTTGAACCAAATGACCTTTTTACCCTTAATGAACCTTTTAGAAGGCTGGAACAGCCCTCTCAGACCCTCATTCCACGCAGCCCAGCCCCCCAAGAACACCAAGAACACTTCATCTTCCTTAGAGAAAAAACCTCCATTGAATCCTTGAGAAAACCTTGAAAGCTTGTTGAAATCAATTGATTTCTTGACCAATCTTCCTCCATTTTAAGGTAAGATCACTTCTATGGTCTCATATCTTCTTGAATATCTTTCAATATCAAGATCAAAACTCCATTTTCATGAAAATCATTCTTAGATCCAAAACTTTGAAAATCCATAGGAAATTATAGGAAAATCCTTTGGAGGTGAAACCAAGTTCTTTGAACTCACCTCATCACCCTCTATCTAAACCCAAGAGCTCATGATCCAAGTCTTATCCTAGCTCTAAAACCCCAAAGTGGCCAAAACCTAAGAGTGATGATGAATAGTGTTTTTCATCAAATTTTTGATTTCTAACTCTTGATTCCATCCTTAGCTTTCCTAGTGTCCTTGAATCCAAGTGATGGAAAACCAAATCAATTCCTAGCCTAGATTGCCCTATATGGCCGAGAGCTTCATGGGGAAAATCCATGAGATTTGTTTCACATTTTTGAGTCATAGGACTTGAAATGGTGTTAACTAAGTTCATGAACCAACCATCCAAAAGTTTGGAGCCAAATGAGATCCCTAACCCTTTTTACCTTTCATGGCCGAACCCTATACCTTTTAGGGGAAGGAAAACTTGTGTTCTTATGTTATAGATTGATCTTGATTTGTTGTTTGAATTGATTGTGTTTGATTGTTTTAGGCGACGCGAACGGAACCGGAGCCGGAGCCGAGAACCGATCAAGTTTGCATTGAACTTCCTTTGTGAGGTAAAGGGAGGTAGTCATTTAAGTTTGAGTAGCTTCACAGTGCATGTTTGATATATGTGTTATGATGTCTTGAGTGATGATTTAGAGATGAGTTTGAATGATGTATATGTATACTTATATCCTGGATTGATTAGATGTTAAGTGTTGTGCATAATTGCTATTCGATATAACTGTGGCATGGATGCCTTGAGTGATATCATTGTGATATTGAACTGTTGATATATATATCTATACATATATTTATATCCTGGATGAGCATAGGACTGGCTATGTCTCGATAATTGTTAAAAAACTCGAAATCCCAAATCTATGTTTTGAAAACCGTGTTTGAAATTAAAAAGTGGTTTTTGGAAAACGTGTTGCTTTTCAAAAAAAGTGAAGTTTCCTTTTTGAAAAGTGTGTTCCTTGAAATTAAAAAGTGGTTTTGTGAAAACGTGAAAAAACGTATTTTATTTCGGTAAAGCGTTTTAAAAAGACGTGAAACCTTAGAAAACAGTTTTTGTTTTCAAGAAAGGTGTTTTTCACGAAAAAACGTTCTCTTGATCAAAAAGGATGTTTTGTTTCAAGAAAACCAAAGTATGTTTGTTTTTCCAAAATGCTTTGAGAAAACGAAACCAAAAGAAAAATGATGAACCTTTGAGACGGACCTGAACCTAGTGGCCGAGACGTCGGGGCTAGTGTTTTGTGGATTGAGCACTCGAACTTCGTGTCCTCTGTTTTTGATTCGAGTGGGCTTAATGCCTTTTTGAAACGAGTCGTGGACTTTATGTCTCGACATTTGAAAGAATGAACGCAAAGAAAACAGAAAACTTTCTGTGTACATGCATGAACCGGCAGACTTGCCATTTGAAACCGAGCTACAAGTCTAGTAGTTGAGAATAAAATCAGTCAAGACCACTAGGTCTATAGGGGCATTCTGTGTTTGAGATCCCGCAAGTGGCTGGTGGCGTAGCAACCCCGTGTCGTGATAAATCGGCTGCCAAACACGAATGAACTCGATCAGAGACTGGCGTATTCAGGATACGGTTATGACGTGGTACCCTAGAACAATTGTGTTACAGGTGTTACTACGGCCTATCGCTCGATGTTGGGAAATTATAATCTCCGGAGTACATGAATTGGAAAGATGATATTGAAGTCTCATGCATTAATATAACTGATGAATGTTTTTGAGACGCTATGTTGTACTATAGAAATACCTGTTCATATAATTGTTTTTATGCTGTTTGTCGCCTGTGCGGCTATCGTGATAAACTTTATATGAGTATCTCACCTTTGCCTATACATGTTGGACACCTTGTTGTGTTTTTGGAACACATGTACAGATGTTGATCATAGGTACCCGCGAAGACGTGAGGACTCAGACGATGGAAACTTTTGAAGGAGCCGACGTTGGGTTGTACCCCAATGGCTACTTTTAGCCAACCAACTTAGGAGTCTTTTGTTTTTGAACAGTCTTATATTATTACTGCACGTATGTTGAATTATTTTTAAGTCTGTAATATGTTATACATTAGACCAAGTTTTATGTTATGTTTATGCTTTTATGAACAGTGAATATCAATGTTGTGATGTGAAATTTATTTCTTCGCCTTGAGTTATTTGCCTATGCATGTAGAAAATTTTTAGAACCGCGTTTTCGAACGTAGATACTTAATTAAAGTATTTTCCGAAAGCAACCAGCGTTTTATTTTCTTGTTTTATTCCGCATTAGAGTCCGTGTATGTAACACCTACGAGGGGGTGTTACACCAATCATCCTAGTGCCCAAAAAGGATGGGAGTTGGAGGATGTGCACTGATTGTAGGGCTGTCAACAACATCACTATCAAGTATAGACACCCTATCCCTAGACTTGATGACTTGTTAGATGAATTGTTTGGTGCTTGCTTATTTTCTAAAACTGATTTAAAGAGTGGGTACCATCAAATTAGGATAAGGGAAGGGGATGAATGGAAAACTACTTTCAAAACGAAATATGGTTTGTATGAATGGATGGTTATGCCTTTTGGTTTAACTATGGACCTAGTACTTTCATGAGGTTAATGAACCATATTTTAAGATAATTTTTGGGTAAGTTTGTTATTGTCTATTTATATGATATCTTGATATATAGCAAAAGCCTAGATGAACATCATGAACATTTGAGCGTTGTTTTGCATGTGTTAAAAAAGAGTTGTATGCAAATTTTGAAAAATGCACTTTTTGTGTGGACCATGTGATCTTCCTTGGTTTTGTTGTAAATGCAAAAGGGGTCCATGTTGATAATGAGAAAATTAAGGCCATTCAAGAATGGCCAACCCCCAAAAATGTGAGTGAAGTGAGGAGCTTTCATGGCTTGGCTAGTTTCTATAGGAGGTTTGTGAGGGACTTTAGTACTTTGGCTGCACCTCTTAATGAAATTGTCAAGAAAAATGTTGTTTTTAAATGGGGGGAGAAACAAGAACTTGCATTTCAAGAGCTTAAAAAAAAAAAAACTTACTCATACCAATACTTGTTTTGCCTAATTTTGCTAAATCTTTTGAGATTGAATGTGATGCTTCTAATATTGGTGTTGGAGCTGTTTTGATGCAAGAAGGGCATCTAATTGCTTATTTTAGTGAGAAATTAAGTGGTGCTGCACTTAATTATCCCACCTATGATAAGGAGTTGTATGCCTTGGTGAGGGTGTTGCAAACATGGCAACATTATCTTTTGCCCAAGGAATTTGTCATCCATAGTGACCATGAGTCCTTGAAGTATTTGAAAGGACAAGGGAAGTTGAATAAAAGACATGCCAAGTGGGTTGAGTTTCTTGAGTAATTTCCCTATGTCATCAAGCATAAAAAAGGTAAGGCCAACATTGTGGCGGATGCACTTTCAAGGAGGTATACTTTACTTTCTACCCTTGAAACAAAATTGTTTGGACTTGAATGCATAAAGGAATTGTATAAGCATGATAAATATTTTTCCCATATCTATGCTACATGTGTGCATGCGGCTCAAAATGGTTATTTTAGGCACCAAGGGTTTTTGTTTAAAGGAAAAAGATTATGTGTGCCTGAAATTTCCATAAGAGACTTACTTTTAAAAGAGGCGCATGAAGGGGGTCTAATGGGGCATTTTGGGCTCCAAAAGACTTTAGATATGCAAAAGTTTTATGAAAAATGCATTGTTTGTAAGAAGTCTAAATCTAAAGTGATGCCTCACAGTCTTTACACTCCTTTGCCTATTCCTGATTTTCCTTGGATTGATTTGTCAATGGATTTTTTTGTGGGACTACCTAGGACAAGGAATGGTAAGGATTCAATCTTTGTGGTTGTGGATAGGTTTTCAAAAATGGCACATTTTATACCATGCAAAAAGATTGATGATGCTTGTCATGTTGCTGAATTATTTTTTAAAGAAGTGGTAAGGCTTCATGGCCTTCCAAGAAGTATTGTTAGTGATAGGGACACAAAGTTTAAGTCACTTTTGGAGGACATTGTGGGGAAAATTAGGTACAAAGCTTCTTTTCTCCACTACTTGCCATCCCCAAACGGATGGGCAAACTGAGGTAGTAAACAGGACACTTTCTTCCCTTCTAAGGGCTGTAATTAAAAAGAACATTAAGTCTTGGGAGGAATGTTTGCCTCATGTGGAATTTGCTTATAATAGGGCTGTTCATAGTACTACCCAATATTCTCCTTTTGAGTTTGTTTATGGATTTATCCCTTTAACTCCTCTTGATTTATTGCCATTGCCTAACTCTTCACTTTTAAAGCATAAAGATGGCAGGGCTAAGGCTGAATATGTGAGGAAGTTACATGAGCAAGTGAAGGCTCAAACTGAAAAGAGGACTGAAAGCTATGTTAGACAAGACAACAAAGGGAGGAGAAAGGTGGTGTTTGAACCCGGAGATTGGGTTTGGGTGCACATGAGAAAAGAGAGGTTTCCTTCACAAAGGAAATCCAAACTTCAACCAAGAGGAGATGGGCCATTCCAAGTGCTAGCCAAGATCAATGATAATGCTTATAAGATAGATCTTCCAGGTGAGTATGGTGGAATTAGTGCAACTTTCAATGTGCCTTATTTATATCTTTTTGATGTAGGTGATGAAGATTTCAATTCGAGGTCGAATTCACTTAAAGAAGGAGGGGATGATCTGAGCCCACTAAGGAGCTTGGACCAAGGAGCACTACAAGGACTTGGTGGACCTATGACAAAAGCTAGGATCAAGAATGCCCAAGAAGTCATAAACCAAGTGGTGACAACCTTGATGGAAACAAGCCCAAGTTTAAGTCTTGATGGAGTGGAGCCCAAATTGGTTACTTGTCTCATCCATCTTGAAGACATATGATGATGATGGGCGTGAGCTTCTTCAAAGCCCATTTAGTAGTTTTATTTCTAGTTGAATAAAGTGTAGAAGACTTTGTGTGGATCCAATTTTGGGGGAACTTCACTTTGGTGTCCATGAAGTGTGGGCTACACTAAGTTTGTATGATGACCAAGCCCACTTCATGAGGATGCACGAAAATGGGAAGCTTCTAGGAGGGCAACCTTTGGCTTGCATGCCTAGGTAACTCCTTTAGAAGATGTGGAACCACTTTTTATTAGTCACTTAAGTAGGATAGTTATTTAGCCACTTAGTGGATGAGTAAAAGCTTTTATTACACCACTTAGTGGGATATTCATGAATGACGTTTTGTCATCTAGTGATGACCCTTTGTATGCATATTCTATGCAGCCCCATCCCCTATATGTAATTCGAGTTCTATGAATGAGGAGGTAACTAAGAAGTTGATTTTGGATTGAATCCAATTGTGAGAGTTTTATCTCTCTTAGGTTATTGATTGAGCCACCCCCTTTGATCTTATCAAGAGTCCAAGACTTTTGTGGCGATCTTCACTAGGCTTATCAAATCCCCTTGGATTTGTGGCGCCTCTCCCCCTTTCTCATCCTCATCCATTTTCTTGTTTTCTTTTTTCTTGAATTGATCACAACATGTTTTCTTAGTTTTCATTGGTAGTCTCACCAAGTGTGCTTGATAGTTCAACCTAAGATCATCAACAAGGCAACCCACTATTTTGGTTGCCATCAAGCCTTGTAGTTTTCTTTCCACATGCTTAATGAATTCAGGATCACATCAGGCTCCCCTTCTTCAAAAGGATTTGTCCTCAAACCCAAACCTGCATCAAAAGTTAGTGGATTATCTAATAACATCTTTCTTTTATGCTTTCCACCTTTTGCTTGATGACAACCAAAATAGTGGGTTGCCTTGTTGATGATCTTAGGTTGAACTATCAAGCACACTTGGTGAGACTACCAATGAAAATTAAGAAAACATGTTGTGATGAATTCAAGAAAGAAGAAAACAAGAAAATGTATGAGGATGAGAAAGGGGGAGAGGCGCCACAAATCCAAGGGGATTAGATAAGCCTAGTGAAGATCGCCACAAAATTCTTGGACTCCTGATAAGATCAAAGGGGATGGCTCAATCAAGAACCTAAGAGAGACAAAACCCTCACAAGTGGATTCAATCCAAAATCAACTTCTTAGTTACCTCCTCATTCATAGAACTCGAATTACATATAGGGGATGGGGCTGCATAGAATATGCATACAAAGGGTCATCACAAGATTACAAAACCCCATTCATGAACATCCCACTAAGTGGTGTAATAAAAGCTTTTACTCATCCACTAAGTGGCTAAATAACTATCCTACTTAAGTGACTAATAAAAAGTGGTTCCACATCTTCTAAAGGAGTTACCTAGGCATGCAAGCCAAAGGTTGCCCTCCTAGAAGCTTCCCATTTTCGTGCATCCTTATAAAGTGGGCTTGGTCATCATACAAACTTAGTGTAGCCCACACTTCATGGACACCAAAGTGAAGTTCCCCAAATTGGATCCACACAAAGTGTTTTACACTTTATTCAACTAGAAATAAAACTAGTAAATGGGCTTTGAAGAAGCTCACGCCCATCATCATCATATGTCTTCAAGATGGATGCGACAAGTAACCAATTTGGGCTCCACTCCATCAGGACTTAAACTTGGGCCTGTTTCCATCAAGGTTGTCACCACTTGGTTTAAGACTTCTTGGGCTTTCTTGATCCTAGCTCTTGTCATAGGTCCACCAAGTCCTTGTAGTGCTCCTTGGTCCAAGCTCCTTAGTGGGCTCACATCATGTTATATGAATATCTATTATTATAACTGTATTTGTATGTGAATGTATATATTGTTTGTCGCTTGTGCGGCTATCGTGATAAACTTAAAAATGAATATCTCGCCTTTGCCTGTACATGTTGGACACCCTGTTGTGTTTTTGGATACATGTACAGATGATGATCATAGGTCCCCCCGGACATGGGAGGACTCGGATGACGGAGTCTTTTGAAGGAGCAGAAAAAGAGGAACCCTCCGTATTCCTTTGGGAATCGGAGCTGACTTTGGGGTTCGTATCCCAATGACTACTTTTAGCCCGACCAGCTTAGGAGTTTCATTTTGAAGCAGTCATATATTATCTGTTGTTTATATGTTGACTTACAAGTTTTTAAGTGTGTAATATGATATGCTAGACCTGAAATATGAGTTTAAACTATAGTTCTAAGAAACTTATATGCTTCGGCATGATTATGTTATGATTATGTTTTTATGAATGTTGAATATTGATGTGTACTATAAGGATTATTCCTTTGTCTTGAGTTTGGATTACTTGATGCATGAGGAAATTTTTTAGACCCACATTTTCGAACATAGTTAGTTACTTAAAGTATTTTCCGAAAGCAACAAGTGCTTTATTTTGTTTATGTTTTTCGTAATCGAGTTCGTGTATGTGGCACCAAAGGGGCGTTACATAAGCCATATTCATGGCCTGCCTTGAGACCTCCTAGAGGAAAGGAAGTTGCTACTTCTGAGAATAAAGTTGAATATGCGTTTCACATATCCAAGGCAGACCAGATATTTGATTACTTGTTGAACGATCAGCAGATTTGGCTAGCTGAAGGGCACAAAATTCCATCTGTCGATGACCTGTAAAACAAGAAATATTGTAAGTGGCACAATTCTTATAGTCATGCCACAGTAAATTGCGTGGTATTTAGGAAAGCAATTCAGAAGGCTGTCAAGGATGGTAGGTTCAAGTTGGCCGACAAAGTAGTAGCTGAGATGGGGGTTGATGTAGACCCTTTCCTAGCAATCACTATTGGCATGGTGTCCTTTTCTGGGGAGTCAGGCACACCACATAAGAAGTGGAAACAGCCAATTCGTCAGTAGTGGAAGAGGAAGGAAGAAGGTTCAAACAACCACGGAAAGAATGAGGGTTCCACGGCTGGAGGGAAAGAACAAGAAGTGAAAAAGCCCAATGTGTTTGCAAGGCTGGGAGCCCCTAGGGTTATAGCCGTAAAGAAACCAGAAATACATCAGCCATATACTATGAACCAAAGATCTAGTGTCTTTAATAGGCTGGAGCAACAACCCAGGAGATATGGCCCTAGGGGATTCTCAAGACCAGAAACCTTTGGTCACTTGAATGGATTGGCAGCCGAGCTATTGGAACCTGATGACGGAAGGACTGAGGTTTTGAGAAGACAGTTCGAAAGGCACGCAATTCAGTCAAGGAGACCCACTTACAGGCCAGGGGGCAAAGCTGGGTATAATAGGGGGAATATTGACATACCTGGGGGCAAACATACTCATGTGCCAACCAGAATGGAGAAAGGAAAATTGCCTGCGATAGATGAGAGTCCAATCGCAGAAGGGAAAAAGCGTGTGACAGAATTCAGGGAAAAAGGAAGGTACGACCTTGTTAAGGATCACTGTCAGGAATGATGAGGAGATGAAGCCTCAAAGAATGATAAAGCCTTCGACTAATGTTCTAGAAGGACATTGGTTCTTGAATAAATATGCTAAGAACATGAAGCCAGTAGATCCTTTAGGAGTTCAGCTAACACGAACTCAGAACAGAAGAAAACAAATAATGTTTCAAGTCCAGAAGATTAAACAAACTTTTCAAATGTTAGCCAAGGCCAAAAAAGTGGTAAGAGATCAGATCCCGTGTCCAAAAGTAGCTGAAGCATTATAGGCGGCTTTTAGTCCTCCTAAGGGAGTGGAAGAGAAGCAATAAGGTCTACAGTCAGATGAATCAGTTGCTCAGCCAAAAGAGGAAGATAAAGACAACCCTACGAATGAAGCCATGGATGTGGCTGTTGGAAAGGATTTGGATCCTATAGTGGAGTCGGATGATCAATTCTTTGATGAAAATGGTAAAGCTGGGGATGTCCTGGATGGGGTAGAATCAGATATATTGTCTCTTCTAGATAAATCCATGTTGCAAAATCTGATGGGAGATGGAGAGTTTGACTCAACTGAGATTGACGTGGTGGGAATTCTCCCAAGTGAATTTTGGACAGACGATAGTCAACCAAATGCACTTGAAGGAGATGTATGCGCTGAGGAAGTAGATAGGCAATCTTCGCTGATGAGGTAACAACAGGACCTCAAGGTATGGTGTTTGAGAAGCCTATAGAAGAAATGGTCAAGCATTTGAAGCCACTTTATATTAAAGCTCAGTTGAACGGCAAGGCAGTCAGCCGTGTATTCGTGGATGGAGAGGCAGTGTTAATTGTCATGCCAGTAAGTATAATGAAGAAACTAGGAAAGACAAAGGAAGACTTGTTCCCTACCAACATGAAGATGACAAACTTCATAGGAGAAGCAACGACTGCTTTGGGTGTATTAATAGCCGATGTGGCAGGTGTAACGCCCCAATTTTCACGTTTTCTAATTCTTCAGTATTTTAACGTTTTTATTTTATTCGAGGTCTTAGGAATGGAAATAAAATATTCCGAGACCATAGTCATGCTCGACGATATCGTAGGAAGCTACGATTAAGTTTTGAGTCAAAAACTCAAACGGAGTCTGGTCTGCGTTTTACACTGACAGTATGATTTTACTGCTCAGAAGACCTCAGATGGACCCGTGAACGAGACAGTAATTCTTAGAATTCAACTCTCTACGTTTTGGTTAAATTTTACAAAAACTTCAGAAAAATCACTTCCTGACCTCCGTTCGAGCGGAATCCTCGATCGGGTGACAAGCGGAGCCACATATGGATCTACCGGCACTCGCCAACGGATAATCTTGTTACCACATCATCCCATGACACTTGGGAGAGTATGCAGACTCGTCATGATGTTCAGAAATATCTAGACGCAAAATGACCAAAATGCCCCTAACCTTAGTCTTTTACACTTTTACCATTTTACCCTTTTTGCAAATGACCATTTTGCCCTTAAGTGAGCTTTTAAGAGGCTGAACTCAGCCCCTCCAGACCTCATTTTCGCACAACCCTCTCAAAAAGAAGAACACCATAGTTGTTCTTGAAGAAACTCCATTTTCTTCTTGAAAAGCTTGAATCACTTGTTAGAATCACTTGATTCCTTGAGCAATCTTCCTTCATTTTAAGGTAAGATCACTTCTATGATATCTTAGCTTCTTGAATCTCTCTTATTTCAAGATCAAACTTCATTTTCATGAAAATCATTTCTTAGATCCAAAAGTTTGAAAATCCATATGAAATTATAGAAAAATCCTTTTGATGTGAGACCAATTTCTTTGAACTCACCTCATCATTCTCTACCTAAACCCAAGAGCTTATGATTGAACTCTTATCATAGCTCAAAAAGCACAATATGGCCGAACCCTATAGTGATGGTGAATAGTGTTTTTCATCAATTTTTGATTTCTAACACCTGATTTCATCCTTAGCATTCCTATTGCCTTTGAATCCTTGAAATGGAAAACCAAAATCAATTCCTAGCTTTATTTTCTTTAGGGTGGCCGAAACCCTTAGCTAGAATTGTTGAGTTTTGTTTTGATTGTTGTTTAATGTTTGATTGTTGTGTTGTTGTAGTTGGTGGCGATTGTCGGGAGGTTCACAAATCGATTAACCGACTTTGATCCGGATATCTGCTTTTCAACAGGTATGGGGGGTGAACCTCATCACACCAAGATAGTGGTAGTGAAGATGGTTGTTTAAGATTATGTGTGGGTGAAACCCTTTAGTTTGGGTTCACTTTTAATTGTTAAGTTTTGTTAAGTTCTCTTGAAGAACAAAGTTGTCTTGATGAGTTTATGCTTTAGTATGTTGTAGTGTGCTTTAGCATATGTTGATGATGATATGATTGAATGAAAATCATTTCCATGTATGTTGAAAAACCTACTTTGATCACTAGATCAAGTATGGACTTTTATGCTTGATTATGAGGCCATGATGTGTGGTGGACTTTTATGTTTTGATTATGATGTAATAATGTGTAATTGTTGTTAATCATAGTTTGTGTTAGCTTTTTGAGCTATATTTGCTTAGTTTGTGAAGCAAAGTCTCCATTTTTCTTTGGAGTAGGCTTGTGGCCTTAGTAAGAGGACATATAAGAACATGTGTTGTTCTTGATCTAGCAAGGTTTTTGAAGTAAGAAAACATGATTTCATAACCTATGTTTTCAAAGAAAAACAAAAAGTGATTTTGATCCAAAGATCAAAAGAAGTTTTAACCTTTAAAGTGTGTCACCAAAGTGGGAAAATGTCTTTTCTTTAGCCATAGGTCTTTTAATCAAACTAAGTGTTTCAAAAAGAGAATTAATGAAGGAGTTAGGGAAAAATGAAAACAAGGCACTCGCCCAGCGAACCTTGTCTCGCCACGCGAGACAGAGGGAAAACAAGGCATTCGCCTGGCAAACATTGTCTCGCCGCGCGAGACAGTGGGCTAGCCCAAGCAGCAAAGATATAACTTCCCGGCCTCGCGTCGCGACATAGTTCTCACCTCGCGAACCAGAAGGATTGTCCGAGCAGTAGAAGAGATAGCTTCTCTGCCTCAAGTCGCGATACCCTTCTCGCCTCACAAATAAGAAAGACTGTCTAAACAGTAAAGATAACTTCTCAGCATCGCGTCGCGAAACATATTTTCGCCCCGCGAGAAATGGTTTTGTTTATAAAAAATGTTTTTCAATACAAACTGTAAAGTTTTACGCATTAAAACCTAATTTAAGTAATTAACTTAGAGTTGAAGACAAGGGTTAATTAAGTATAGTATGTGGTGAAACAAGACCATATACCATACCATTGATGACTTAGTACATCAATGACTTCATAAGCATAACAGTAGTTCGATGACGGACCGGTGATTCGGACCCCGATCAGTCGTTCAATTGTTTTCGTCTTGTGATGACTCGATCCCGGAAGGATCACGAGATTTATCCGGTGGATAAAGGTTTGTTTTTCAAAAGACGCGTATAGTTCCTAAGGAAGAGAACCTTAGTGGACCTCGAGGTTTACCCGGGGGGTAGACATTGCTTTTTCGCATCTGCTTTGTGTAAGCATTGGCATTTCATTTTTATAGTTGTAAGGCCTTGAGCCTAGAAGTTGAGCTTACACCTTGATGCGGATGCGAATCTCACGGTGACGATCTTCAATGGTCTTTTTGGAGGTATTAGGGTTGGAAGGGCAGACATGTGACCAATTGGTAGCTCTCCTGTGTCGTGGTTAATCCGAGCAATACACTGATATCCTCTATTAGATGTCGTACTTTTCATGTTTGGTCAAGAGTGTTTCCGTAAAGCCAGATAAGTGCACGTTACGAATGTTGTAGCATCTTGCTCATGGCTGGCAGAAACCAGAACATGTCCTCCCATTCACTCTCTCCGACGTTTTGTTAGCTCCATGGAGTAGGGGTCAGAGTAGCACCCAGTGACATTGGCATTGAGTCATATACATTGCACTGCATTGCATGGCTATTGATGTTTACATTTACTATTATACATCGCTGTACTGTTTAAGAATACCTTATATTTTGCTGTTAACTGTTTAACATGATATTATGCTGTCAACTGCTTTACATGATTTGTATTAAGAATTTTAGTAAGCATGTTGGGTATGCTGTTACCTGGTGAGTCGTCCCGTTTTTACTATTGCTGTTTTGCTGTGTTGATGAACGGGTATCTCACCCATATCTGTATGTTTTCTGCTGGTACTTGTTGTTGCTGCTTGAACAGATGGACGTGACGATGGTTCAGTCCAGTAGTTTCCTTGAGCCCGGAGGCACACTCTTTTGCTGTTTTGTTTTTGTTGTCGGCCAGACTATGTCAGTTTTTGTAGTACATTTTGGGAGCTACGACTCCTAGTAGTCATTATTTCTTATGTCAGATATACATTAGACTTATGTCTGTATACAATAATGTTGACGTTTCTGTTTTCTTTTTTCTGTTCCTGTTTTTATAATACAGTATGTATGTTCTAGAAATGCATGGTGAACCTAAGTTCATTTCTTAGTATTATTTACCTTTACTAATCCCATTACATCTTGTGAAAAGAAAAAAAAAAAAAAAACTGTATTTTCCGTATTAATAAATATTTTCGGCCTTATAAACATACGGGAATGTGACACTCAGGAAAAGGTGTTGCAACAGGGGGGTCAAAGACTACTACCTCTTCCTTTCTTTGTAGTCGATGCTAAGACTACTTATGCTATCCTCTTGGGCAGAGACTGGATATATTCTAGTAAATGTGTGCCCTCCACTTTGCATCAGATGTTCATTATTTGGAATAAGGATAAGGTAGAAACTGTGTTAGCCGATAAGAATCCTTTTACGGCTTATGTATGAATGGCTGAGGCCATATATTATTACCCACACATGGAACCTATTTGAGTGGATGAGGATTATGAGGAAGGTGCTTGGGAATCTTGCAACTTACCTCCCAAGGGCTTACAATCAAAATACAGGCCGATTCATGGCCTTTTGGAGATGTTTTTGATGAATGATCAAACCCATGTTATAGAAGACTTACTTCAGAGGTTGGCCTTATTCACAGCAGAGAACAAAATCATTTAAGCAGGGTCAATCTAAGAGGAGATTCCGGTAGATGTTGATGGTTAGGCTAGGGGCAAGCACCTAGAGAGGAAGGACTTTAGGCACCTGTCTATAAGAAAATACCTGTCTTTGAGGGTCAAGATCCTTTAGTAGAAGTAGATCTGGGTTCAGCTGATAAACCAGAAATGACTACGGTTAGTGGATTGTTAGTTGAACCAAACAAGGTTAGGTTAGTCGAACTCATCAAGCAGTACAAAGATTGCTTTGCCTGAGACTATCATGAAATGCCAGGGTTATCAAGAAGCTTGGTGGAACATCGTCTGCCGATAAAAGAGGGATTCAAGCCTAATAATCAGCCTCCCAGGAGGTTTAACCCTGAATTATTGCCAAAGATTAAAGTTGAAATGGAGAGGTTATTGAAGGCAGGGTTTATCCATACAATTAGGTACGTCAAGTGGTTGTCCAACATTGTTTTTGTGTTCAAGAATAATGTGAAATTAAGGATATGCACTGACTACAGAAACTTGAACTTAGCAACACCCAAAGATGAATATCTGATGCTCATAGCCGACATGTTAGTCGATGTTGTGGCTAGAAATGGGATCTTGACTGTGATGGATGGACATTCTGGGTATAACCAGATTTACATAGCAGAAGAAGATGTCCTTAAGACAGCCTTCAGATGTCCAGCAGCCATTGGGATATTTGAATGGGTAGTGATGCCACTCGGGTTAAAGAACGCTAGAGCCACCTACTAGAGAGCCATGAATGCTATTTTGCATGAACTGATAGGAAAAAGCATAGAAGTATACATAGATGATGTGGTAGTTAAGTCACAAGACTTTGGTCGGCATTTGGTTGATCTAGAGATGGCCTTGCAGAGGATGCGGTTCCACAACTTGAAGATGAACCCAGAAAAATGTGCTTTTGGTTTTTCGGCTGGGTATTTCTTAGGATTCCTAGTGCATCAGCGTGGTAGGAAAAATCAACTTCCTGAGGAGGTTCATTGCAAATTCGGCTGGGAAGATGAAGGTATTTTCTCCTTTACTCAAACTTAAAGAAGCATAAGAATTAGTATGGGGAGAAGAACAACAACAAGCCTTTGAACAGATAAAAGAAGCCTTGGATAATCCTCCAGTGTTGGTGCCTCCAGCTACTGGAAAACCATTGAAGTTGTATATCTCTGAGGCTGAATAATCAATCGGTTGTTTGCTTGCGCAGGAAGTCGAGGATGGTATAGAAAGAGCAGTTTATTATCTTAGTCGTTTATTAAACGATGTTGATTCTAGATATACTCCAATTGAAAAACCATGTTTGTCTTTATTTTATGCTTGTACAAAACTGTAATATTATTTAATGCCACGAGAAGTTTTTGTTTTATGCAAGATTGATATAGTTAAATATTTACTTAATAGGCCTGTCTTACAGGGTAGATTGATGAAGTGGGCCATTAAGTTAAGTGCATTTGCATTAGTATATGTGCCTTTAAGGGCTGTTAAAGGGCAAGTTGTAGCCGATTTCATGGCTCAGCATCTTTCAGTTGAGGTGGAGGACCCTTTTGTGGAAATTAATCGTTGTATTAACTTACGACCATGGATCTGGAGGTTGGATGGATCCAAAACTCAAAAAGGAGTAGGGGCTAGAATTGTCATAACTAGCCCAGTAGGGCAAGATTGGAAATTTATGTGTCAGCTACAGTCGAAGTACTCTAACAATCAAGCCGAATATTAGAAATTGATTATGGAACCGAGAATCCTGACATCCATGAAAGCCCAATATGTCCAGATTATGGGTGATTCAAAACTAGTTGTGAAGCAGTTAAAAGGGAAATATAAATACAATAGCCCCGCATTGTTGGAATGTCGTGAAACGGCTAGCTCTTTGTTAAAGGAGTTTGTCGATGTCATAATCATGCATATTCTGAGAGAAGAAAATGATGAGGCTAATGACTTAGCCTAGCATGCTTCTAGCTATAAGGAGTTGAAGATTGAAGAAGGCCAAATGAATCATCTTTTTCAAGACATTATGAGTGTTGAAAGTCAGTTAGCCGATGACTGGAGAAGTGAATTGTGGGGTCATTTGAGGAATCCATCAACTAACACTGACTACAAGATTAAACAAAGAGCAATAAAGTATGCTATTGTGGATGGTGACTTGTACAAGAGGAGAATAGATGGTATTCTCCTTAGATGTGTTGATAAGGATGAGTCATTAAGAGTGATGGGGGAAATTCATGAAGGAATTTGTGGTGCCCATAGAGCAGGGCCAGTCATGAGGTGGACTTTACATCGAATGGGATACTGTTGGCCTACTATCACGGTTGATTGTAATGCTTATGCTAAAGGGTGCGAGGCTTGCCAAAAGCATGGTCCTATTCAGAGGGTTCCAGCCGAGGAGATCCATGCCATTGTCAAGCCTTGGCCTTTCAGAGGTTGGACCATGGACTTGATTGGAAAAATATATCCTTCATCCTCTACACGGCATGCCTTTATCATTGTAGCCACTGATTATTTTACTAAGTGGGTAGAGGCACAGCCGATAGTGAATGTTACCCAGCAAGATGTGATCAATTTCATCAAGCAATATATCATCCATGGATATGGTATTCCTGAATCTATCACAACAGACCAGGGTACCATGTTTACTGGAGATAAGATGGTGGCCTTTGCCCAAGAATATGGAATCAAGATGATCTATTCTTCCCCATAAGATGCTCAAGCAAATGAGCAGGCCGAGGCTACTAATAAAATCCTGATTGCCATGATAAAAAAGACTCTTGAAGATAAGCCCAAAAGGTGGCATGAAGCACTATCGGAAGTCCTATGGGCATACAGGGATTCAAAGTATACGGCTACTGGACTAACTCCTTATTGGCTGACTTTTGTTCATGATGTTGTTTTGCCATTAGAGATTAATGTAAAATCTTTTACAATGGCTAAACAACATGGATTAATTCTGGATGATTGTCATCATGCAATGATGATGGAATTAGAATCAGCCGATGAAGATAGATTAATGGCATTGGAGAATATTCAGCTGAACAAGCAAAAGGTTGCTAAAGCTTATAACAAAAGAGTAAAAAATAAGCGTTTTGCCGAAGATGATTTAGTTTGGAAGACCATTTTGCCAGTTGGAACTAAAGATCCTAAATATGGGAAATGGTCACCGAATTGGGAGGGTCCGTTTATTATTAGTCAATTTATTCCTGGGGGTGCTTATCGATTAATTAACATGGAAGGGGAAGAGTTTAATCGAAGCATAAATGGAAAATACTTGAAATTATATTACCCTTCTATCTGGGAGGGGAAGGATCCAAAGTAGTGGCCTATGGCTAGTCATACATTTGTTTCAAAATAAAAAAAGAAACATTACAAGAATGAAAACCATGAGTCCTAAACATCACTAGAAGGCATAGCTGCCGAGCTAGAAGGATCTGGATTAGTCGTGGCCTCTTCATTAATAAGTGGAAGAACAGCGATGTCTTCTGCCGTTTGAGGTTCAGAGGGTGCATCTTTCTCCTCGACAGCGGTTCCTTTTTCAACAATTTCTTCAGTTGAATGGGCATCAAACGGCTTGTCTTGTTCATCATTTGCCTCCTGAGCAGTTTCCTCAACTATGGCTTCAGTTAGAATAGGAAGATTGGCAGGTTCGGCTGTAAAGGTTTCTTCCACTATCACTTCAGCTAAAGCAGAGGGGTTAGCAGGCTCGACTGATAGAGTCTCTTCGGCTGGAATTTCAGTCATAGCAACAAGAGTGGTTAATGTTACCTCACCGACAGCAATATCAGCAGGCTCGGACACTGTACCTCCCTCAATGGTGTTAGCTGCTGCAGTCGGTGTAAGGCTGGAAGTAAATCCCTCAATAGACTTGGGAGCAACTGCAGATGATCTTACTTCAGTTATAAGAACTTTCAAGCTCTCCCAATCCTCCTGAGCTAAGGCCATCCCGCGCTCAGTCGTGGCCATATCTTCTTTCAGTGCTTCCTTATGCTGGGCCAGGGGTATAATCTCATTATCCAAAGATTTGGACTGGCAGTATAGTTCGATTTTGGTTTTTGCGCTTGCTAAAAGTTTCTTCTCTACATGCTCCAGCTTTGGCTTAGTCTTAGCTATCTCCTTATTTATCCATTCCCTTTCGGCTATCAGCTGGGTCAATCGATTGGAAAGCTGCTTGTTTTATGCTAGATCAATGTGTCTCTCTGCCTCGACTGATTGAAACGAAGTTTGGAAATGGGTCTTTTGTTCTTCAAGTTCGGCCAAGAGTTTGAGGCTGCCCAGACGTTCCCCATGATGATTTTTGTGAGCCACAAAGTTAAACAAGATATCTCCAACCTTTATAGCTACGTGATTGAGGATTTCTTTTTGGGCATCTGAAATGCCTCTGGTATATATAGCCGTTGGTAGGGCTAGCCTTAGCTCGGTGAGTGCTGCTTCTTCTATAGCGATGTCTTTGTTAAGCTGCTCCTCGATATAAGAGAGATGTTCATCTATAGGAGAGCTGGGTGAAGCTGTGGTTATGGGGATAGCCATTTGAAAGTATTGGGAAAGTTCTTCCTCTGGAATGGAGTCCTCAGAAGAAGTGGTTGTTGGAGGGGTGTTAGGTTTGTCTTGTGTGTGAACTATGGCTTCTTGAATTGGTTGCTCCTCTTATGGGTCTTCAGTAGTTGGGATGGTAGCCAATCCCAAGTTGACAGCTGCAGGAGATGATTATGGCTTAGTAGCAGGGGTTGTCATTGGATGAGTACCTGACTCGGAGGTTGACCTTTTCTTTTTATGCTTTGTTGGGGGAGTGGCTAATTCTTGAGTTAAGTCATGAACCATGGAGGAAATGATCTGTATCAGTGCAAGATAATTAGCCAATGAACCAAAAATTAATGAAGAAAAGGAAAGGAAGTCAAAAATGTACCTCAGCTCCATGTGTGGTTTCTGGAATTTCTTTGGGAGCTTGAGCCACAATCGTCCTGATTAATTTACTTTTCTGAAAAGGAGTGAAAAGATTAGGAATGAAAGGGTAAGAGTGGAGTAAAGTGGCATATGTGTGTAACACCCCCCTCATGGGTGCTACGTACTCGAACTCAAATGCGGAAATAAATCAAGAAAATAAAACGCTGGTTGCTTTCGGAAAATACTTTAATTAAGTAGCTACGTTCGAAAACGCGGTTCTAAAAAATTTTCTGCATGCATAGGCAATACAACTCAAGACAAAGAAATAAACTTCATATCACACGTTGATATTCACTGTTCATAAAAACTTAAACATAACATACAACCTGGTCTAATGTATAACGTATTACAGACTTAAGAAATAAGTTCAGCATATGTGTAGTAATACAATATAAGACTGCTCAAAATAAAAGACTCCTAAGCTGGTCGGCTAAAAGTAGCCATTGGGGTACAACGCAACGTCATCTTCATCAGAACGCTCCGTCATCCGAGTCCTCACGTCTCAGCGGGGACCTATGATCAACATCTGTACATGTGTTCCAAAAACACAACAAGGTGTCCAATATGTACAGGCAAAGGTGAGATACTCATATAAAGTTTATCACGATGGCCGCACAGGCGACAAACAGCAGTATAAACATCCACAGATAAATACAGTTATATGAGCAGTTATCTATATAACACAATATAACATCTCAAACACTATCATGAGTTATAATAATAATGCATGAGACTCCAATATCATCTTTCTAATTCATGTACTCCGGAGATTCTAACTTCCCAACATCGAGCGATAGGCCGTGGTGACACCCGTAACACAATTGTCCTCATGAGTTGGCCTCTCTATTTAGGTCTGAACTCCAATTGTTCAAGCGTACCACGTCATAACCATATCCTGAATACTCCAGTCTCTGATCGAGTTCATTCGTGTTTGGCAGCCGATTTACCATGGCACGGGGTTGCTACGCCACCGGCCACTTGTGGGATCTCGAACACAGAATGCCCCTATAGACCCAGTGGTCTTAACTGGCTGAATTCTCAACTACGAAAGTTGTAGCTCGGTTCCAAATGGCACGTCTGCCGGTTCATGCATGTACACAGAAAGTTTTCTGTTTTCTTTGCATTCATTCTTTCAAATGTCGAGACATAAATTCCATGACTCGTTTCAAAAAGGCATTAAGCCCACTCAAATCAAAAACATAGGACACGAAGTCCGAGTGCTCAATCCACAAAACACTAGCCCCAACGTCTCGGCCACTAGGTTTGGGCTCATCTCAAAGTTTTATCATATTTCTTTTGGTTTCGTTTTTCTCAAAACAACTTTGGAAAACGAAACACGTTCATTGTTCTTGAAACAAAACATTTCTTTATCAAACGAAACATTTTTCGGGGAAAACACCTTTCTTGAAAACAAATACCTTTTGTTGATGTCTATATATATATATATATATATATATATATATATATATATATAGACATCAACAATCCATAATCATCATCATAATATCAACTAAGGCATCCATGCCACAAATTATCAACAAGTGTGCAAATATGTTTCATTAAGTAAAACAAATCCATACATCATTCAAATTCATCTCCAATTCAATAATCAAGTCATCATAATACATATATCAAACATGCACTATGAAGGTACCAAACTTAAATGACTACCTCCCTTTACTTCACAAAAGAAGCTCAATCCAAACTCGATCGGTTCTCGGCTCCCGCTCCGATTTCGTTCGCGTCGCCTAAAACAATCAAACACAATTCAATTCAAACAACACATCAACATCAAACTAAAACATCAAAACATAAATTTTCTTCCCCTAAAAGGCATAGGGTTCGGCCATGAAAGGGTAAAAAGGCTAGGGATCTCATTTGGTTCCAAACTTTTGGATGGTTGGTTCGTAAGCTTTGTTAACACTAATGCAAGTCCTATGACTCAAAAATGTGAAACAAAACTCATCGATTTTTCTCATGAAGCTCTCAGCCTCTTTGGCAAAAATAGGCTAGGAATTGATTTGGTTTTCCATCACTTGTATTCAAGGACACTAGGAAAGCTAAGGATGGAATCAAGAGTTAGAAATAAAAAATTTGATGAAAAACACTATTCATCATCACTCTTAGGGTTCGGCCATATTGGGATAAATGATCTAGGATGAGACCTAGATCATAAGCTCTTGGGTTTAGGTAGAGGATGATGAGATGAGTTCAAAGAAATTGGTTTCACATCAAAAGGATTTTTCTACAATTTCCTATGGATTTTCAAATTTTTGGATCTAAGAATGAGTTTCATGAAAATGGAGTTTTGATCTTGAGATTGAGAGAGATTCAAGAATCTATGAGACCATAGAAGTGATCTTACTTTAGAATGGAGGAAGTTTGGTCAAAGATTCAAGGCTTTTCTTCAAAGTTTCAAGGATTTCTCAAGGATTTCAATGGAGGTTTTCAAGGAGGAAGAAGATGAAGCTCTTGGTTGTTCTTGGGGGCTGTTGGTGCGTGAAATGAGGGGCTGAGAGGGCTGCTCCAGCCTTCTTAAAAGCTCATTAAGGGTAAAAAGCTCATTTGGTTCAAAGGACAAAATGGTAAAAGGTGAAAAAGCTTAAGTTAGGGGTATTTTGGTAATTTCGCGTCCCGAAATTCCCGATCGTCATGACGACTTTGGCATGCTCTCCCAAGTGAGTTTACATGATGTGATACCAAGATTATCCATTGTCGGGTCCTGGTAAGTCCATACGCGTCCATACGCGGCTCCGTTCTCCACCCGATTGAAGATTTCGCTCGAACGGAGGTCAGGAAGTGATTTTTTTGAAATTTTTGTGAAATTTAACCAAAACGTAGAGAATCGAATTCTAAGACCTAGTGTCTCGTTCACGGGTCCATCTGAGGTCTCCTGAGCAGTAAAATCATGCTGTTAGTGTAAAAACGTAGACCGGACTCCGTTTGAGTTTTTGACTCAAAACTTAATCGTAGCTTCCTAAGATATCGTTGAGCATGACTATGGTCTCGGAATATTTTATTTCCATTCCTAAGACCTCGAATAAAATATAAGTTCATAAATACTGATTAAATAGGAAAACTCGAAAATCGGGGTGTTACAATGTGAGTCCAGTTACCTTAGCCGGTTTCTCAGCTGAAGAATTTCTGGCTTTAGGCCTTGAAGAATCTGCTGGGGCCTCAATCATAATTCCCGATTGTCTGGTCCTTTTTCTTGTTGAGAGAGGAGTTGTGTCTGAAAACTCTTCCATGTCAATCACGTTCTTGCCTAAGGAAGATAGGCAATAGTCATGTAATGAGAAAGATTGAGCAAGCAAATTATAAGGTTTGTTTTTGAAGATTAAGACACTCGGCTTACCTTTTGATTTGGAAGAAAGCTTGGTAGCCTTTAGTTTACCGCTTGAAGATAGAGCTTCTGGGATTTGCTGAGAAGTTGTGTCTTGTTGCTCACCTTCTATTAACCGAAGAAGACACTTGGATAAATCTTCTGGGAAAACCTTTTGTGGAACTAATGGCCACCAATTGATGAATGGAGAAGTTTCTCCCAATATTCGATCAAAGGAAACATATGTGAAAGAGACCAATTTATTAGTATTGATGGATGCCACTTCGGCTACTTCCTTAGCCGAAAGGAGTGGTCTTTTGTAAGAAGAAGCCTGTGATTCAGAAACTGTTGGGATATTCTAAAGTAAGCCGAATTGCCCTGCAAAACATTGAGGATAATACAGCTCGACTGAAGATTTGTTGTTTCTTGATGTGGGCTTTACTCCACATAAGAGATCCCTAGCCATTAGGATGTTGCTCCATGCTGAAACTATTACTTTCCGAAGAGAAGTATCAGAGATCATTTCTGGGGGAAAAAAGATCCACTTGGGACCAATATTGGTAGAAAGGATTTTGTTGAAATTTGCTAAACGCCTGGATGAAGTGGTGATTAAGATATTTACCATATCAAAAGTAGATTTTTGGGCAGTAGGGATTAGTTGAAGGTGATGCCCTAATATTGATGGATTGGCAGGGAGCGTTGTTGGGTCGAAGGAAGTATCGATGAATTATGGAAAGTAGTGAGTAATCCAGAGTTGAAGGAACCAAATAGGACCTGGGTTGTTGTCTACCTTTTCTTTCCTCAGTAGTCGATCCAAGAACACGAATAAGCCTTTGTATAAAAGTGTCAAGAACAGAGGAACCAAAGCCAGTGCTTTTCCAAAGGTGATGAGGGAAATGTAATATGAATACTCACCTACTACTTGACGGGAGTTGGTGTAGATGAAATATTTGCATAATCAATATAAGAGAAAGGTGTTGTGCTCACTGTCAGACACATCTCCATGAGTTCTTGCATTAACCGAAAGAAAGGTGGAATAGTATGCTTCTCTATGGGAAAACTTTATCCCCAAGTCAGGATAGGTTGAGAGGTGCAAAGAAGGAAGTTCTTCACCATGTATCGGAAAGGCCAGTAATGGCAGCCACATCTAGCAATGTAGGGCTTGCCATGCCGAAGGGAAATATGAAGCCATTAATGGAAGAAGCTCGGAAGCTTGAGAAGCCGTAAATTAATTCTAGGTTGAGGGAAATATCGTACTGAGAGAGCATGATCTTATTGTAAATTCCCCAAGATTTCCAGTTTTCACCTTTGCTCGATGATACTTCGGCCAGCCAATCAGAGTAGGTTGTGATTTGCGAGGCCATGTTCTAAAATCAGAGGGGCATTTTTGAATAGTGAACCAATCAACTGCTATGGGAAGAACGAATGTAGTGGGAGATAGAATGTAGTGGGAGATAGAATGTGGTCTAAAAAGAGTTTGCCCTCGTTAATGTTCAGGGTAGAGGGTTTCGTGGTGAACGATTGGCGAGTCATATGCATGAAAGTGGTGGTTTCATAAACAATGGTGTTGTTAGATTCATGAGAATGGGTTTCATGGATAGAAGAGGTTCGTGATGAAGTTTCTGAAGTTTCGTCACCACCATATGAGTAGTGGATGCAATCAGAGTTGGAGCAAGACATGATGATAGAGTTTTCTTGATTGCAGAAAGTAAGAAGTGAACACTTACGAGCAGATGATCGGAGGATCATGCTGGACCCTCAGTGGGTCAGGCCTTAGATGGTGATTGTGTTATGGAGGACCAACACACAGGGGAAGATCCAAATCTTGAAGCTCAAAAATTCTATGACATGCTTGCGGCTGCATGAAGGCCTTTGTGGGAAGGATGTGATAAACACTCGGAATTGTCGGCCGTTTTGAGAGCTCTAAGCCCGAAAGCTCAATCCAATATGTCGCAAGATTGTTTTAATGAAATGATGAAGTTTATGAGTGAGACAATTCCGGGTGAAAATCATATGCCTAAGAATTTTTATCATGCTAAGAAGACGGTGGCCGGTTTGGGTTTGGGTTGTATTGAAATTGATAGTTGCAGTTTTGGCTGCATGTTGTACTTCAAAGACCAAGCAACTAAAAGCATAACAAATTGCAAATTTTGTTGGCACGAATCGATACAAGACAATAACTAGTAGGGGCATTGAAAAGAAGACCGCTGTAAAAAGAATGTGGTACTTTCCGATTGTCCCAAAGCTGCAAAGAATGTACTCTTCGATGGAAACTGCATCCCACATGAGCTGGCACAGTGAGAATCAGAGACAATCAAGGGTCATGTGTCACCCTTCTGATGGAGAGGCTTGGAAGCTTTTTGATAGGGTGTGTAACGCCCCGATTTTTCAAGCTTCGTAATATGAATTAAATAGTAATTATGCATTTGTATTTTATTGGAGGTTCTAGAGAGTGAAATAAAATAATCTGAGACCATAGTCACGCTCTACGCTATCGTAGGAAGCTATGGTTAAATTTTGGTCAAAAACTCAGACAGAGCCCGGTCTGCGTTTTTCACGGACAGTAGTGTTTTACTACTATCAAGACCTAATTTTGATTCGTGAACGAGACAGTAAGTCTTAGAATTTAATTCTCTAAAATTTGCTAAAATCAGTCCTGACGTTAAAATGTGAAAATAATATAAACTATTCGGGCGAAATCTTCAATCGGGTGACGAACGGAGCCGAATAGGGATTTACCTGGACCCGCTAATGGATAATCTTGAAGTCACATCAGGTCAACATCACCTTGGGATGCATGCCAAGTTTCATGATGATTTTCAAAATATCTGAACGTGAAATGACCAAAACGCCCTTGAGTTTTCATGAAATTACAACTTAACCATGGTGAAATGACCAAACTACCCCTAAGTGAGAAAATATCTCAACTTATCTCCCTCACCCTTGGCCATTTCGAGCAGCCCTCTTTCTTTCTCTCCATCTCACTTGTTCTTCTTTGTTCATCATTTTCTTCACACTTTCTCATCATTTTCTTCTTGAATCTTCAAGTCTTTTGGAGAAACAAGTTGATTTTCTTCTTAAGCTTCATCATCTAGGAGGCATAAACTCCATCCTAGCTCTCTTAATCTCTCTATTTCATCTCTTAATCTCTTGATTCATGGAAGTTAAATTTTTTATTCATAAACTTCAAAAATTCATAGAAAAGTGTAGAAAAATCCTTTTAATGTCAAACCAATTTCTACGAGTTAGTTTCATCATTCTCTTTCACTATCCAAGAGCATGTAACCAAAAATTTTCTCTATCCCATATGGGTATCAAGTGGCTGAATGGCCTATATTGAAAAAGGTTGAGTTTTTTATTCAAGCTTTGAACAATAAGACTTGTTTTAGTGTTAGGAGTACCTAAGGATCATCCATCCAAGAGATAAGAAATTTTGAACATCTCTAGCTAATTTTAACATAGAGGGTCCGATCCCTAAGTGGATTTAAATAGGGGAAATTTGTGTTGTTAGATGTTAATGTTTGATTGATTGTGTTGATTGTAGTTGGTGACGAGTATTCGGGCGAATAATCGGGAGATTCACAAACCGGTCAATCGACTTTCATCCACAGGATTTATTTACCAACAGGTATGAGGGGTGAACCTCATCACACCAAAATTGGTGGAGGTGAAAATGGTTGTTTATGTTTGTGTGGGTGAAACCCTTTTGTTTGGGTTCCCAACTTTATTGGTAAAGTTCTCTTGGAGAACATGATTTATAATAATGGTTTTATGTTTAGTAGTTTAAGATGATGTGTGACTAGATGAAAAATATTTTCATGTATGTTGAGAAGCCATACTTTGATCTCTAGATCAAGTACGGATTTTTATGCTTGATTATGATGCAATGATGTATGATTGTTGTTTGTCATGATATTGTGAGCATTTTATGCTATGACTTGTCAAATTGGTGAAGCAAAATCATCACATTTCATTATGAGAGCATTCGGCCGTAGTTAAAAATAAAAGGAAGAACATGAGTTGTTCTTGAACATTCAAAGTTTTTGAAGTAAGAAAGTATTTTAATAACATATGCTTCAAGGAAAAGCAATAACTCATTTTGATCCAAATATCAAATGGAGTTTCTATATTCAAGTGTTTTACTAAGGTGAAAAATATCTTTTTACTTTAGCCATGGTTTATCTAATTAACTATGTGTTTTAAAAACAAAAATGATGAAAGTGATTTCATAAAAGTTACCTTAGGTTTTAATGGGATATCATCTTTATTTTCAAACTAAGTTAACATTCAATCTGCAAAGTATAAAGAGGACCTTGTCCTCAAGTTTGAACTAATTGAATCATAATTTGAAAACTAAATGAAATTCTATTTTCTTTTACACTAACTTAGATCATGGTTTTACACTAAGCTAGTAAGGAAAAGCCTTTTTAAATTAATTAAGGTACTTTACCTTAAGTAAGCAACAAAGTTCTTTCAAATCAATGATTTTTCAATAAAAAGGGTTTTGGTTTTCAAAAAGAGTTTTCAACTCTAAGTCGTAAAGTTTTACGTGTAAAAACCTAAGTTAAAGTAATTAACTTAGAGTTGAAGACAAGAGATAATTAAGTATGGTATGTGGTGGAACAAGACCATGTACTATACCATTGATGACTTAGTTCATCAATGACTTCAGAAGACTTAAGTGAATCAACACTTATTTCATTACTTGAAAATCAAGGAGTTAGTATCTTGGAAAGGATCAAAGACTTATCTAATAGGATTCTCAATCCTTCTTCATAATGCTTAGGACTTGAGACATAATTCATAAGACATAAACACAAACATGAAACATTTTGGGTTTTGAAACAGTAGTTCGATGACAGACCGGTGATTCGGATCCAGGTCAATCGTTCAGTTGTTTCAGTCTTGTGATGACCGTAACGAGGGGGATCCTGAGGCTATGCAGGTATGGGATTGTACAATTGAAGGAAGGCCTATAAGAATTGTTTGGTTATGACGAGATTTATCCGGTGGATAAATGTGTTATAATACAAGGACACGTATAGTCCCTAAGGAAGAGAACGTTAGTGAACCTAGAGGTTTATCCAGTTGATAGACATTGATTTATCACATCCGCTCTGTGTAAGCATTGGCATTTCATTGCATGAATTCTAAGGCGTTGAGCCTAGGAGTTGAGCTTACACCTAGATGCTGGTGCGAATCTTACGGTGACGATCTTAAATGGTCTTTGGAGGTATCAGGGTTGACAGGGTTGACATGAGACCAGTTGGTTATTCTTCTGTGTCGTGGCGAATCCGAGCAATACACTGATATCCTGTACAAGATGCCATACTTTTCATGTTTAGTCGAGAGTGTTTTCGTAAAGCCAGATATGTGCACGTTACGAATGTTGTAGCATCTTGCCCATGGCTGGCACACACGGAACATGTCCTCCCATTCACTCTCTCCGACACTATGTTAGCTCCATGGCGTAGGGGTCAGAGTTTTACCCTTGTGGCATATGGCATTGCGTCATGTACATTGCATTGCATTGCATGGTTGTTGATGATTACACTTATTTGTTGTACATCGTTGTTCTATTTTTGAGAATACCTTATATTATGCTGCTAATTGTTCAACATGATTTATATTGAGATTTATGGTAAGCATGTTGGGTACATTGTTACCTGGTGAGTCATCCTGTTTTTACTTCTGCTATTTTATTGTGTTGATGATCGGGAATCTCACCCATATTTGTATATCTTCTCTGCTGGTATTGCGGTTTCTGCTTGAGCAGATGGATGCGACGACGATACAGTCCAGCATTTACTTTGAGTCCGGAGGGGGACTCCTTTTGCTGTTTAGTTTTGGCCAAGCTGTGTCAAGTGTCAGTTGTACCTTTTGGGGAGCAGTGACTCCTAGTACTTATTATATACTTATTATCAGTTAGGCTTAGATCTATGTCTGTATACAGTATTGTTTCTATTTCTGTATGTAATTTTGTATGACTTCTAGAAATGCATGGTGAACCTAAGTTCATTTATTACTACTTACCTTTACTAATCCCATTACATTATATTGAAAAGAAAAAAAAAAAAAAAAAGCCATATTTTCCGCATTAATACTATTTTTCGACCTTATAATCGTTCGGGAATGTGACACTCGGGAATGGGTGTTGCATTATTTGGTATTAGAGCTGGCCGAGTCTTTTGGGGCTTGTAGATTATGGTCTGCCTTGTTTGTGTTATGTTTTCTCTAATTGTTTCTGTGTTATTGTTTCGGAGAGAAAACAACGTTGGAAAGCATGATGACTTCGGTCTATCCTTTTGTGTTGTTTGTTCTTTGTGTTGTGTTTTTGTAAGAAAGACAACAATTGTTTGTTATTCTCTACATTTTTGTTTTTGAAAAGGAACAATATTGGATAAAATAGTGATGCTTTTGCTTTCTTGTAAGTTGTCACTCGCAAAGTCCTTCAGAACGAGTATTTTCCGACGGATGCAAGATGAGTTGAAAGACATGGAGTTTCTACAGCTATGTCAAGGAGAAATGTCTGTCAAAGAATATGCTGATCGTTTTGAGTCCCTGTTGAAGTCTTCGAGGTATTTCCATCTTCATCCCGATGAGGAGTGGAAGTGTGCAAAGTTCGAAGAAGGTTTAAGGAACGAGATCAAAGAGTTCTCAGTTTTGATAGACGAGTGCTTCCTGATCGAAGATCTGATGAAGACTCGCGAAGGAAGGCAACGTCACTCTGGACCGACAAGATTCCACAGAGGCAACAATGGTCGTGATAATAGACCACGATGAAAACCATGTTCAAAGTAGCGGGGTCAACAACATCGTTCTGTAAGAGGAAGCAGTAGGGGTTTTAGTCAGTCTGGAAACACCCCAAACAAGTGTATGAAGTGTGGCAAGAATAATCATGCCACCAAAGAATGCTCAATCAAGGGGATAATATGCTTCAGGTTTGGGAGACCGGGGCATACTTCACGCGACTGTGTGAAATCAAAAGCTGGACATTCTGCCAACGATGTGCAAGCAGCAAAGCCTAAGGCGAGGAGTAGAGCTTATACTGTAAATGGTGCTGAGGCTTCTCAGAATGGAGACTTGATCCACGGTCAGTGCGTCATGGAAGGTAAAACCCTAATTATACTGTTTGATTCAGGCGCAACGCATTCCTTTATTGTGTATGACTGTGTAGACCTTTTGGGATTATCTTTGTCTTCTTTACCTTTTGATTTAGTGATTTCTACACTTACTGCAAAGCCTGTTATAACTGCTAAAGTTTTTTTGAATTGTTCTATTGCTGTAAAAGATAGAAAGTTTTTGATTGATTTGATCTTTTTGCCTCTTTCTCAAATGGATGTAATCTTAGGAATGGATTGGTTATCTTCTACCCATATCCTGTTAGACTGTGCGAATAAAACCTTAATCTTTCCTAGTTCTAAGAATTCTGGATTTTTGACTGCCAACCAAGTAGATGCTTCGTTGAGAGAAGGAGCTCAAGGATACGTGTTGCTATCTTCTTTGGAGGTCAAGAGCGAGCTAGCCTTAGAAGCATGTGCCTGTCATGAACAAGTTTCCAGAAGTCTTTCCTGAAGATGTACCAGGATTACTGCCAGTCCGGGACATTGAGTTTTCGATCGATCTTGTGCCAGGAACAGGACCCGTATCGTATGGCACCTTCGGAGTTGGAAACCTTGAAGGAACAATTGGAGGACTTATTGGGGACGCAGTCCGTTAGACCCAGTGTGTCGCCGTGGGGAGCACCTGTGCTGTTAGTGGAGAAGAAAGATGGAACTTCTCGCTTATGTGTGGATTATTACCATTGAGAATAAGTATCCTCTTCAGGGGATAGATGACTTGATGGATCAATTTAGGGGAGCGGCAGTTTTCTCCAAGATTGATCTGCCATCGGGTTATCACCAGATTCGTGTGAAGGCAGAAGATGTACCAAGGTCAGCGTTTCGAACATGCTATGGGCACTACGAATACCTTGCAATGCCGTTTGGGGTGACAAATGCTCCAGCCATATTCATGGATTATATGAATAGGATTTTTTGTCCCTATCTAGATAAGTTTGTTGTTGTTTTCATAGACGACATACTCATCTATTCGCGAGACCGGGAAGAACACGCTGAACATCTTAGTGTGGTTCTTCAGGTTCTGAAGGAGAAACATTTGTACGCAAAGCTATCTAAGTTTGAGTTTTGGCTCAACGAAGTGCAGTTTTTGGGACACGTGATTTCAAAGGAAAGAATTGTTTTAGATCCGTCGAAAGTTGAAGCAGTTCTTGAATGGGAGAGACCAACCACAGGGACTGAGATATGCAGTTTTGTAGGCTTGGCTGGGTATTATTGGAGGTTCATCGAGGGATTCTCTAAGATTGTAGGACCCCTTACCCAATTGACGAGGAAGGATAAAGCTTTTGAGTGGACTGACGCCTGTGAGCAGAGTTTTCAGGAGTTGACGAAGAGGCTGACTACTTCGCCAGTGTTGGTATTGCCAGATCCAAGCAAACCTTTTGAAGTGTATTGTGACGCTTCATACCAAGGGTTAGGCTGTGTGCTGATGTAGAATCGAAAAGTGGTAGCTTATGCCTCATGACAATTGAAAGTGCACGCGAAGAGCTACCCTACCTATGATCTGGAGTTAGCAGCAGTGGTCCTTTTCTTTGAAGATTTGGAGGCACTACTTGTATGGTTCAACGTTCAATGTCGTCAGTAATCATAAGAGTCTAAAGTACTTGTTCGATCAAAAAGAGCTCAACATGAGGCAAAGACGGTGGCTGGAATTTCTGAAGAACTATGACTTCCAGTTACAGTATCACCCGGGGAAAGCTAATGTGGTAGCGGATGCTCTAAGTCGAAAAGTGTTACATGTGTCCGCCATGATGGTTAAGGATCACGAGCTGTTAGAACAGTTCAGAGATATGCATCTGTCCGTGGTCAGTATGCCAGGGAGACATTGTGTGGGTATGGTTACAGTGTCACATGATCTGATGGATTAGATTCGGGAGAAACAATTGTATGACCACTATCAAGAGAAAGAGCGACGAAATCTGAAGAAAGGGATGACGTCTGAATACAAAGAAGTATGCAGATGGAATCTTAAGATCGAGGATAGGAGAGTAAAGCAACTGCGTGGGAAGGAGATACCCTTGGTCAAGGTTATCTGGAACAAGAATTCAAGTGATGCTACCTGGGAAAGAGAGGAAGACATGCAACAACAGTATCCGAGTCTATTTTAAGAGGTACGTTAAATTTCGAGGACGAAATTCTTTTAAAAGGGGTAGTAATGTAACGCCCAGATTTTTCAAGCTTCGTAATATGAATTAAACAGTAATTATGCGTTTGTATTCTATTGAAGGGTCTAGATAGTGAAATAAAATAAACTGAGACCATAGTCACGCTCTACGCTATCGTAGGAAGCTATGGTTAAATTTTGGTCAAAAACTCAGACAGAGCCCGGTTTGCGTTTTTCACAGATAGTAGTGTTTTACTACTATCAAGACCTAATTTTGACTCGTGAACGAGACAGTAAGTCTTAGAATTTAATTCTGTATATATTTTCTAAAATCAGTCCTGACGTTAAAATGTGAAAATAATATAAACTATTCGGGCGAAATCTTCAATCGGGTGACGAACGGAGCCGAATAGGGATTTATCGAGACCCGCTAACGGATAATCATGAAGTCACATCAGGTCAACATCACCTTGCGATGCGTTCCAAGTGTCATGATGATTTTCAAAATATCTGGACGTGAAATGATCAAAACGCCCTTGAGTTATCATGAAATTACAACTTAACCATGGTGAAATGACCAAACTACCCCTAAGTGAGAAAATATCTCAACTTATCTCCCTCACCCTTGGCCATTTCGAGCAGCCCTCTTTCTTTCTCTCCATCTCACTTGTTCTTCTTTGTTCATCATTTTCTTCACACTTTCTCATCATTTTCTTCTTGAATCTTGAAGTCTTTTGGTGAAACAAGTTGATTTTGTTCTTAAGCTTCATCATCTAGGAGGTATAAACTCCATCCTAGCTCTCTTAATCTCTCTATTTCATCTCTTAATCTCTTGATTCATGGAAGTTAAAGTTTTGATTCATAAACTTCAAAAATCCATAGAAAATTGTAGAAAAATCCTTTTAATGTCAAATCAATTTCTATGAGTTAGTTTCATCATTCTCTTTCATTATCCAAGAGCATGTAACCAAAATTTTTCTCTAACCCATATGGGTATTAAGTGGCCGAATGGCCTATGTTGAAAAAGGTTGAGTTTTTTATTCAAACTTTGAACAATAAGACTTGTTTTAGTGTTAGGAGTACCTAAGGATCATCCATCCAAGAGATAAGAAATTTTAAACATCTCTAGCTAATTTTAACATAGAGGGTCCGAACCCTAAGTGGATGGAAATAGGGGAATTTGTGTTGTTAGATGTTATTGTTTGAGTGATTGTGTTGATTGTAGTTGGTGACGAGTATGCGAGCGAATAATCCGGAGGTTCGCAAACCGGTCAACCGACTTTCATCCGGAGGATTACTTCACTTACCGGTATAGGGGGTGAACCTCATCACACCAAAATTGGTGGAGGTGAAAATGGTTGTTTATGTTTGTGAGGGTGAAACCCTTTTGCCTGGGTTCACTACTTTATTGGTAAAGTTCTCTTGGAGAACATGAATTGTAATAATGGTTCTATGTTTAATAGTTTATGATGATGTGTGATTAGATGAAAAATATTTTCATTGTATGTTGAAAACCATACTTTGATCTCTAGATCAAGTAAGGATTTTTATGCTTGATTATGAAGCAATGATGTATGATTGTTGTTTGTCATAATATTGTGAACATTTTGAGCTATGACTTGTCAAATTGGTGAAGCAAAATCTTCACATTTCATTATAAGAGCATTCGGCCTTAGTAAAAAAGAAAAGGAAGAACATGAGTTGTTCTTGAACATTCAAAGTTTTTGAAGTAAGAAAGTATTTTAATAACATATGTTTCAAAGAAAAACACTAAGTGATTTTGATCCAAAGATTAAATGGAGTTCTATATTCAAGTGTTTTACTAAGGTGAAAAATATCTTTTTACTTTAGCCATGGTTTATCTAATTAACTATGTGTTTTAAAAAGAAAAATAATGAAAGTGATTTCATAAAAGTTACCTTAGGTTTTAATGGGATATCACCTTTATTTTCAAACTAAGTTAACATTCAATCTACAAAGTATAAAGAGGACCTTGTCCTCAAGTTTGAACTAATTGAATCATAATTTGACAACTAAATGAAATTTTATTTTCCTTTACACAAACTTATATAATGGTTTTACACTAAGCTAGTAAGGAAAAGCCTTTTTAAATTATTTAAGATACTTTACCTTAAGTAAGCAACAAAGTTCTTTCAAATCAATGAGTTTTCAATAAAAAAGGGTTTTGGTTTACAAAAAGAGTTTTCAACTCTAAATCATGAAGTTTTACGCGTAAAAACCTAAGTTAAAGTAATTAACTTAGAGTTGAAGACAAGAGATAATTAAGTATGGTATGTGGTGGAACAAGACCATGTACTATACCATTGATGAGTTAGTTCACCAATGACTTCATAAGACTTAAGTGAAGTTAACACTTATTTCATTACTTGAAAATCAAGGAGTTAATATCTTTGAAAGGATCAAAGACTTATCTAAGAGGATTGTCAATCCTTCTTCATAATGCTTAGGACTTGAGACATAATTCATAACACATAAACACAAACCTGGAACATTTTGGGTTTTGAAACAGTAGTTCGACGACGGACCAGTGATTCGGATCCAGGTCAATCGTCCAATTGTTTCAGTCTTGTGATGACCGTAACGAGAGAAATCCTGAGGCTGTGCAAGTATGGGACTGTACAATTGAAGGAAGGCCTACAAGAATTGATTGGTTATCACGAGATTTATCCGGTGGATAAATGTTTTATAATACAAAGACGCGTATAGTTCCTAAGGAAGAGAACCTTAGTGAACCTTGAAGTTTATCCGGTAGATAGACATTGATCTATCGCATCCGCTCTGTGTAAGCATTGGCATTTCATTGCATGAGTTGGAAGGCCTTGAGCCTAGGAGTTGAGCTTACTCCTAGATGCTAGTGCGAATTTTACGGTGACGATCTTAAATGGTCTTTGGAGGTATCAGGGTTGGAAGGGCTGACATGAGACTAGTTGGTGATTCTTCTGTAGTGGCGAACCCGAGCAATACGCTGATATCCTCTATCAGATGTCGTACTTTTCATGTTTGGTCGAGAGTATTTCCGTAAAGCCAGATTCGTGCACGTTACGAATGTTGTAGCATCTTGCCCATGGCTGGCACTCACGGAACATGTCCTCCCATTCACTCTCTCCAACACTTTGTTAGCTCCATGGAGTAGGGGTCAGAGTTTTACCCTTGTGGCATATGGCATTGAGTCATGTACATTGCTTTGCATTGCATGGCTGTTGATGAGTACATTTATTTGTTATACATCGTTGTTCTTGTTTTTGAGAATGCCTTATATTATGCTGCTAATTGTTCAACATGATTTATATTGAGATTTATGGTAAGCATGTTGGGTACGTTGTTACCTAGTGAGTCGTCCCTTTTTACTTCTGCTATTTTGTTGTGTTGATGATCGGGAATCTCACCCATATTTGTATATCTTCTCTGCTGGTATTGTTGTTTCTGCTTGAGCAGATGGACGCAACGATGATACAATCCAGCATTTACTTTGAGTCCGGAGGGGGACTCCTTTTGCTGTTTAGTTTTGGCCAAGCTATGTCAAGTGTCAGTTGTACCTTTTAGGGAGCTGTGACTCCTAGTACTTATTATATACATATTATCAGTTAGGCTTAGACCTATGTCTGTATGTAGTATTGTGTCTATTTTTGTATGTAATTCTGTATGTAATTCTGTATGACTTCTAGAAATGCATGGTGAACCTAAGTTTATTTATTACTACTTACCTTTACTGATCCCATTACATCATTGTGAAAAGAAAAAAAAAAATCGTATTTTCCGCATTAATATTATTTTTCGACATTATAATCGTTCGGGAATGTGACACTCGGGAAAGGGTGTTGCATTATTTGGTATTAGAGCTGGCCGAGTCTTTTGGGGTTTGACGTGACATGGAGCAACGTGACATTGAATCTGCCCACTTGTACATGCTACAAAACTGTGAAGAGATGGACCAATATTTAGAGTAAGTTAGTGTTCACATTTGCTTTTAACCGTGTTTAATAATCAATTGTGTCGTACTTTAAGTTACTTGTTTTTTCCAAAAGTATTTATGTAACGTCCTGATTTTCAAGTTTTATAATTATTTAGTATTTGAACGTTTGTATTTTATGGAGGATCTAGAGAGTGAAATAAAATAATTTGAGACCATAGTCATGGTCTACGCTATCGTAGGAAGCTATGGTTAAGTTTGGGTCGAAAACTCAAACAGAGCCCGGTTTGCGTTTTTCATGAATAGTAGTGTTTTTCTACTATCAAGACCTAATTTTGACTCCCGAACGAGATAGTAAGTCTCAGGATTTAAATCTCTACATAATAGCTAAAATCTGTCCTGACGTGCAAAAGTGAAAATAATATATTATATTCGGGCGTATACTCGAACTGGGAGACGTTTGGAGCTGCGAAAGGATTTAACGGGACCCGCTAACGGATAATCTTGATGTCAAATCAGGCCCCTTTCATGAAGACCTTTCCAAAATATCTGGACATGAAATGACCAAAATGCCCCCGGTCTTTTAATGAAATTCCCAAAATGTCCTTAAAGTATTTACAAGTTTGCCATAGAGGAAAAATAAATATCTCTCTCACTCTCTCACTTGGCCACTCGGCCACCCTCTCTCTCCTCTCTTCTCTCACTTGTTCATCCAAGTTCTTCACTTGTTCTTCAAGTGTTCTTTACAAAAACCCACATTTGATCTTGAAAAAGTTGAAGTTTTTAGTGAAACCAAGTTTCTTTTCTCATTAGTCTTTGAAACCAAGTTTTTATTCAAGTTTTGATTAGTAAGTCTTGTTTTAGTGTTAGGTATACCTAAGGATCATCCATCTAAGAGATAAGAATTTTAGGACATCTCTAGCGAAATTTTCTATATAAAGGCCGAACCCCATATCAGTAAGGATAGGAGATTTTTGTGTTGTTTGATATTAATGTTTGATTGATTGTGTTGGTTGTAGTTGGTGACGAGTATTCGGACATATAATCGGGAGATTCAAGAACCGATCAACCGACTTTCATCCGGAGGATTATTTCATCAACAGGTACCTCATCACGCCAAAATTGGTGGAGGTGAAAAATGGTTGTTTATGTTGTTTGGATAAAACCCTTTTGTTTGGGTTCACCACTTTAGTTGTGAAGTTCTCTTGGAGAACAAAGTTTGTAATAATGGCTCTATGTCTAGTAGGCGTTTTTAATGATGTTGATTGGATGAAAAAAATATTTTCATTGTATGTTGAGAAACCCTACTTTGGTCTCTAGATCAAGTAAGGATTTTTATGCTTGATTATGATGCAATGATGTATGATTGTTGTTTGTCATAATTTTGTAAGCGTTTTGAGCTATGACTTATCTTTTGGGTGAAGCAAAATCTTCACTTTTCCCTTTGAGGAGGGTTGCGGCCTTAGTGAGAAAAAGATGGAAGAACATGTGTTGTTCTTGAACCTTCAAAAGTTTTGGAATAAGAAAGTGTTTTAATAACTTATGTTTCAAGGAAAAACAATAAGTGATTTTGATCCAAAGATCAAATAAAGTTTCAACATTCAAGTGTTTTACTAAAGTGAAAAATGTCTTTTACTTTAGCCATAGGTTATTTAATTAACTAAGTGCTTTAAAAAGAGAAATAATGAAGAAGACAAGGAAAAGGGAAAATAAGGAACTCGCCTGGCTAACCTATTCTCACCACGCGAGACAGAAGGCTAGCCCGAGCAGTAAAATACAGCTTCTCAGACTCGCGATGCGAGACAATTCTCGCCGTGCGATCCAAATGGTCTGTCTGAGGAGCAAACACAGCCTCTCAGCCTCGCGACGCGAAACTGATGTTCGCCCCGTGAGAAAAGGAGTTCGTTTACAAAGAGAGTTTTCAACTCAGATCGTAAAGTTTTACGCGTGAAAACCTAAGTTGAAGTAATTAACTTAGAGATTGAAAACAAGAGGTAATTAAGTATGGTACGTGACGGAACAAAACCATGTACTATACCATTGATGACTTAGTTCATCGATGACTTCATTAGATTTAAGTGAATCAACACTTATTTCATTAATTGATAGGCAAGGATTTAATATCTTTGAAAGGCTCAAACACTTAGCTAAGAGGATTCTCAATCCTTATTCATAATGCTTAGGACTTGAGACATAATTCATACGACATAAACACAAACATGAAACGTTTTGGGTTTTGAAACAATAGTTCGATGACGGACCGGTGATTCGGATCTAAGTCAATCGTTCAATTGTTTCAGTCTTGTGATGACTCGATCCCGGAGGGATCATGAGATTTATCTGGTGGATAAAAGTTTTGAAACACAAAGACGCGTATAGTTCCTAAGGAAGAGAACCTTAGTGACCTTGAGTTTATCCGGTGGATAGACATTGCTTTATCGCATCTGCTTTGTGTAAGCATTGGCATTTCATTGCATGAGTTGTAAGGCCTTGAGCCTAGGAGTTGAGCTTACACCTTAATGCGGGTGCGAATCTTACGGTGATGATTTAAATAATCTTGGAGGAATTAGGGTTGGAAAGGCTGACATGTGACCAGCTGGTAGCTCTTCTGTGTCGTGGCGAATCCGAGCAATACACTGATATCCTCGACTAGATGTCGTATTGTTCATGTTTACTGCAGAGTGTTTCCGTAAACCCAGATACGTGCACGTTACGAATGTTGTAGTATCTTTCCCAAGGCTGGCGTACACTGAACATGTCCTCCCATTCACTCTCTCCAATGTTTTGTTAGCTCCATGGAGTAAGGGTCAGAGTTTTACCCTTGTGGCATATGTCATTGAGTCATGTACATTGCACTGCATTGCATGGCTGTTGATGATTACATTTACTTATTGTACATCGTTGTTCTGTTTTTCGAGAATGCCTTATTTTATGCTGCTAATTGTTTAACATGATTTATATTGATAATATTTGTGGTAAGAATGTTGGGTACGTTTTAACCTGGTGAGTCGTCCCGTTTTTACTTATGCTATTTTGTTGTGTTGATGATCGGGAATCTCACCCATATTTGTATATCTTTTCTGCTGTTATTGCTGTTTCTGCTTGAGCAGATGGAATCGACGACGATACTGTCCAGCATTTACTTTGAGTCCGGAGGGGGACTCCTTTTGCTGCTTAGTTCTTGGCCAAACTGTGTCGAGTGTCTGTTGTACCTTTTTGGGAGCTGTGACTTCTAATACTTATTATAATCTTGTGTCAGTTATGCATTGGACCTATGTCTGTATACAGTACAGTACTATTTCTATTTCTGTTTCTGTATTTTAATTCAGTATGACTTTTAGAAATGCATGGTGAACCTAAGCTCATTTTATTATTACTTACCTTTACCAATCCCATTACATATTTGTGGATAAAAAAACCGTATTTTCTGCATTAATATTATTTTCGGCCTTATAATCGTTCGGGAATGTGACACTCGAGAAAGGGTGTTGCAATTTATGCCAAAGAGCTAAAAGATCAACAAGCCCACATTTCGGAAGCTCTAATTAACCAACAGATTACCACAAAGTTTCCTGCGTGGTTCAAAGAACATGTAGGTTAACACCTTATAAGTTATTATAATACATGTTTTTTTTACAGTAACATGGTGTATAACATCAATTGTTAAACGTCTTAGGTTCAAAATGCAGAAAATAATATTGAAGATCCTCTGTTGATTAATCTGGCATGGGGGCCAAAGAGATTCGTTACACTATTTTCATCTTACATTGTGAATGGATATAAATTCCGTACAAAAGGATGGAGTGACGGCTTATTATCATATAACTATCGTGTATGTGTACGAGCCACAAATGGTCAATTAGAAGATCATTTTTATGGAGACCTAACTGAAATTGTTGAAATGGAGTATACCGGGCAGCCCGTGATGAAGTCAATTCTCTTCGAGTGTGATTGGTTTGATAATACTCCTAATATAGGGACAAAACTAGATAATAAATATGGAATTGTCGAAGTTAAGAAATTAGGGAGATATAATAAGCCTTACGACCCATTCATATTGGCACAACAAGCGGAGCAAGTTTATTACACGCCATATCCCGAGGGTCATCAAGGTTGGTTGGGTGTCATCAAGAGAATGGTCTGCAGTACAATCACAGATACTACAGTCTGTCAGGCTGAGATGAAGGCTCCATACCAAGATGATATCATTCCAAGACTTCACAAGTTACAACATATTGAGGCAGATATTATCACAAGTGATTCTCTTGTGGATGTTGGGGGTGGTGGGGAAGAAGTTGATGTACCCGTACCGGACTGTTATCTCCATAAAATATCATTGTTCGGTATCCATTAATTAATGGGTAGACGAGTACGATTTATTAGTCACAAAGTAATAGTCGAATGAACAGCCGAGCAAACGATAAAGTTGGCAGCCGAATTAATGTTGTTGTTGGTAGCCGAATTAATATTCTAAATGGAAACCAATTTAATGGTAGATTTGGTAGCCGTTTGATGATAAGTTAAAATAAGTAACGGCTAGTTGTTAAGAATTCAACAAAGGTATTTTCATGGTGATAATTGTTGAATAATTGTTCATGTATCAAGTGAAGTCCCTGCATTTTATGAGTAGTAATCGCATATGCCTATAAAAGTGGGATTTGGGTAAAAAGGACCGTTGGAAGGCCAAAACGCTGGAAGGTCTGCCGTTTTGAAGATTGAAGGAATGCTAAAGTACATTGCCAGATGGATGAACATGAAGACGTGCCTAGAATGTACGGATTTCATTAGTCATGGTTAGTCGTTGGGTTTTGTAAGTGCTTAGTGTTAGAGCTTCTTTTGTCAGCCATGATGTACTTAGTTGCAAAAAAAATAGGAGTTAGTGGTCAATAGGGGAGCCTTAGCGTAGTTTACAATTTTGTATATAAATATGAGTTGTACATTTTCGAAATGGACACAGTCAATCAAATACAACTTGCAAATTCTTATCTCTTTACTTTCAGTTTTAGTCTTCCTTTACTTTAGCACTTTGTTCTCACCTTCACACTAAACGCTCTTTGGAGTAGTTTAGGAACCCATTAAGTTAGGAAACAGAATCCATTTCTTAACGTTTACGACTGAAAAAGGGAATTAGTGTATACGGATTAGCCAATTCACGGCCAGCACCATTTCATCCAATAACATGGGCGAACAGGACTCGGACGAACACTGTAAGACCCACCTTGCGCGCTACATGGAAAAACATCAACAAAATAAAATGCTGGTTGCTTTCGGAAAATACTTTAATTAATTAACTTCGTTTGAAAAAACTGCTATAATAACAGTTATTCATATAACATAATATCTCAAACACTATCATGAGTTGTAATAATGCATGAGACACCAATATCATCTTTCTAATTCATGTTCTCCAGAGATTCCTACTTCCCTTCATCGAGCGATAGGCCGTAAATACTCCCATAACACAATTGTTCTCATGAGTCGGCCTCTTAATTTAGGTCCAGACTCCAATTGTTCAGGGGTACCACGTCATAACCATTTCATGAATAGTCCAGTCACTGATCGAGTTCATCCCTGTTTGGCAACCGATTACCACGGCACGGGGTTGCAACACCTCCGGACACATGTGGAGTCTCGAACACAGTATGCCCCTATAGACCTAGTGGTCTTAACTAGCTCATATTCTCAACTACGTGAGTTGTAGCTCGTTTTCAAATGGCATGTCTGCCGTTTCATGTATGTACACAGAAAGTTCTGTTTTCTTTTTCGTTCATTCTTTCTTGTCAAGGCATATAGCTCACAACTCATTTTAAAGGACATAAAACCCGTTCATTCAAAACACAGGACGTGAAGTCCAAGTGCTCAATTAACAAAATACTAGCTCGACGTCTCGGTCACTAGGTTTCCATTCATCTCAAAAGATTCATCGTTTTTCTTTTCGATCTTATTTTCACAAAGCAGTTTTGGAAAACAAAACTCAGTTTCCTTGTCTTGACTTAAGACATTCTTTTCCGAGAAAATCATTTTCCGGGGAAAACTCTTTTTCTTCATAAATCCGTTTTTCTAAAGGCTCCGTCTCCTTAAAAACGTTTTTCTAAAAGGAAATCCACTTTGCATTGACTTTTCCTTAAAGGACTTTTTCTTTCAAAAAGCAACTAATATTTTTAAAAAAGAAGTTTTCATCCTTGATAAACGAAACATTTCTCAAGAACTTTCCTTTGGTTTCAAAATCCATTTTTCAAAATTCCAATTTCGGTTTTCAAGTATTTTCATCTTCTTTATCAAGTCATAGCCAGTCCTATGCTCTTAACCAGTCCAGGATATAAATATATATATATATATATATATATATATATATATATATATATATATATATATGTGTGTGTGTGTGTGTGTGTGTGTGTGTGTGTGTGTGTGTGTGTGTGGGTATCAAATTAGCCCAATATCACAATAAATTTCATCCAAGGCATCAATGCCACAAATCATATTCAAGTGTGCAAGTATGCTTCATTAGATACATCAAGTACATATGTCATTCATACACATCTTCCAATCATCAATAAAAACAACCACATCACATATAACAATCAAACACCATGAGACTACCAAACTTATTATGAAATACCTCCCTTTACCACTTTAGGTTTCTAAACCAACTCCCGAACGGTTTTCGGTTCCGGCTCCTGTTTCGTCCGCGTTGCCTAAAACAATCAAGCACAATTCAATTCACAACAACAATCAATACAAAATAACAACTTCAAAACATAATTTTCCTTCCCCAAAATTGGCTAAGGTTCGGCCAAAATTTGCAAAATAGGCTAGGGATCTCATTTGGTTCCAATCTTTTGGATGGTTGGTTCTTAAGCATGATTAACAATAAATCAAGTCCTATTGCTCAAAAATTTGAAACAAAACTAATGGTTCTACACACTCTAGGTTTCGGCCATGAATAAGAAAAAGGGTTAGAAATTGATTTGGTTTTCCAATCACTTGGATTACATGACCATGGGAAAGGTAAGGATGGAATCAAGTGTTCAAGAACAAAAATTGGAGAAATCCATTCTTCCCCCAATTTTATAGGGTTTGGCCATTCTTAGGAAAATATTCTAGGATGAGAGTTTGATCACATACTCTTGGATAGAGGTAGAAGGTGATGAAGCTAGCTCAAAGAAATTGGTTTCCCATTAAAAGGATTTTTCTACAATTTTCTAAGAATTTTTGAAAATTGGCTCATGAAGTTGGAACTCAAGATATCAAACTCTTAAACCATGAAATAGGAAGAGATTCATGAGGCTTAAGGATCATATAAGTGATCTTACCTCTTGAAGGATGAAGATTGGTCAAGAATCACACTTTTCTCTCAAAAACTCAAGTTTTTTCTCTTAAGAAAATGGTGGAATGGCTTAAGGAAGAAGATGAAGTGTGAAAGTGAAGTGAAGAAGCCTCTTGGAAGCTGACTTGTGCGTGGGATAAGGGGCTGAAAATGTCCCAAAAGTTGGTCACATAAGGGCATTTTAGTCTTTTCCTTCAAGGTTAAATGGTAATAATGAGAAAGGTTAAGGGTATTTTGGTCTTGTCACATCCAGATATTTTCAAACGTCATCATGATCCTGGCATGCTTTCCCATGTGATGTGACTTGATGTGACATCAAGATTATCCGTTAGCGGGTCCCGGTAATTCCATATCCAGCTCCGTTCGTCACCCGATTTGAGATTTCGTCCGAACGAAGCTCAAGAAGTGATTTTTTTTCAAATTTAACGAAAACGTAGGAAATTCAATTCTAAGACTAACTATCTCATTCACGAGGGAAAATTAGGTCTCCTGGGCATTAAAATCTTACTATCAGTGAAAAAACGCAGATCGGGCTCCGATTGAGTTTTCAGCTCAAAATTTAATCGTAGCTTCGTACGATTAAATTTGAGTTGAGCATGAATATGGTCTCGATTTATTTTACTTCACTTTCTAAATCCTCGAAGAAAATGTAAACTTAATTATTCTCTTATTAATATATAAAAGCAGTGAAAAATCAGGGTGTTACATTACTGCCCCTCTAAAAAAATTTTCGTCCTCGAAATTACGTACCTGGAAAAAGATCGGGATACTGTAATCTCATCTTGTCCTCGAGCTCCCACGTTACGACTCCAGTCGCTTCATTCCAAACAACCTTGACCAAGGGAACTTGTTTTCCCCTGAGTTGCTTGGCCCTCTTATCAACGATTCGTACAGGCAATGTCTCATAAGACAAGTTTTATCGTAAATATACTATATCGAGTTCAATTACATGCGAAGAATCAGGAATATACTTCCTGAGCTGTGAGACATGAAAAACATTGTGAATGTTGGACAAAAAAGGTGGTAAGCCTATCTGATAAGCTACTGGACCAATACGACGAAGAATCTAGTAGGGTCCAATGAATTTGGGAGTGAGTTTTCTGGACTTTATAGCTCTACCTACCTCAGTCGTGGGCATGACTCTCAGGAACACGTGTTCACCTTCTTGAAACTCGAGGGGTCTCCTTCGTCTATTAGAGTAGCTCTTTTTTCTGGTCTATGCCGTCTTCATCTTTTTGCGGATTTGCTTAATCTTTTCCATTGTTTGTTGCACAAGTTCAGGGCCTACAATCATACTTTCTCCATCCTAGTACCAACACAATGTTGTCTGGCACTTTAGTCCATACAAGGCTTCATAGGGTGCCATCCCTATGCTAGAATGATAACTGTTATTGTATGTGAACTCGATAAGAGGCAATAGATCATCCCAACTCCCACCATGGTCTAGAACACAAGCTCTCAGTAAATCTTCCAAAGATTGTATCGTCCTCTCCGTCTGTCCATCTGTTTGAGGGTGATAGGTTGAACTCAATCTCAACCTTGTTCCTAAAGCTTGGTGTAGACTTTGCCAAAAACATGAAGTGAACTTTGGGCCTCTATCAAAGACTATGCTTGACGGCACTCCATGTAGTCTGATTACTTCTCTGATATACAGCTCAGTTAACTTCTCCACTGAGTAGTTGATCTTAACAGGTAAGAAGTGTGCTGACTTCGTTAACCTATCAACGATCACCCAGATTGAATCAAAACTCTTAGAAGTCCTCGACAAACCTACCACAAAATCCATTGAGATGCTCTCCCATTTCCATTCGGGTACATCCAAGGATTGAAGCATTCCACCAAGTCGTTGATGTTCTACCTTTGCTTTCTGGCATGTTAGACATGATGCTACATATTCAGCCACATGCTTCTTCAGTCCATGCCACCAAAACTTCTATTTCAGATCTTGATATATCTTGGTTGATCAAGGGTGAATGCTCAACTTACTCTTATGTCCTTCCAGAATCATTTTCCTAATCTCTGTGTTGCTAGGCACACAAACCCGTCCATTGCATCTCAAGATGCCATTGGTTCCTAAGCTGAACTCTGCAGCCTTCTTTTGTCCGAGTAACTCCTTTTTCTCTTTGAAGGTACTCATCGATTGCTTGTTGTTCGCGGATTGTCTCCATCAGTCCACTAGATACCTTGATCATTCCCAAACTAATCTTCTTGCAGTTCACTTCCATAACCAGATTGAGATTGCAAAACTGCTTTATCAATCCTAACTCCTTAACCATCATCGTAGAGATATGCAAGGTCTTCCGACTCAGAGCGTCTGCAACGACATTTACTTTTCCAGGGTGGTATAGCAAAGTGAAGTCGTAGTCTTTGAGAAATTCCATCCAACGTCTCTGCCTCATGTTAAGTTCCTTCTGGTTGAACAGGTATTTCAAACTCTTGTGGTCACTAAAGACATCAAACTTCGATCCATACAAGTAATGTCTCCAGATCACCAGTGCAAAAACCACGACAGCTAACTCTAAGTCGTGTGTTGGGTAATTCCTCTCATGAGTCTTCAACTGGCGTGAAGCATACGCTACAACCTTCCGATGTTGCATAAGCACACATCCTAATCCCTGATGTGAGGCATCACAGTACACTTCGTATGGTTCATCCGGTTGAGGTAACACTAACACTGGTGAGGTCGTTAAACGTTCCTTCATCGTCTGGAAACTTTCCTCACACTTCTCAGTCCACGTGAATGGTTGGTCCTTCCTCGTAAGTTGAGTCAACGGCGCAACAATCTTTGAAAATCCTTCGATGAATCTTCTATAGTAACCAGCCAAACCAGCAAAACTGCGAATTTCTGTCACAGTCTTGGGTCTTTCCCACAAAATTACTGCCTCCACTTTCGTAGGGTCAACAGCAATCCCTCTCTTCGTAATCACGTGCCCCAAGAACTTGACTTCATCCAGCCAAAACTCGCACTTAAATAGCTTTGCATACAACTTCTCCTCGGGAAGGATCTGTAAAACTTGTCGCAGGTGTTCCTCATGCTCCTCAAGACTCTTCGAGTAGATGAGTATATCGTCGATGAACACGACAACGAACTGATCCAGAAACGGACGAAAAATCAGGTTCATGCAGTCCATGAAGATAGCAGGCGCGTTCGTCACTCCAAAAAGCATCATGAGGTACTCGTAGTGACCATAACGAGTCCTGAATGCAGTCTTAGGTATGTCCTCGTTCTTTACTCTAATCTAGTGATAACCAGATCTCAGGTCAACCTTTGAAAAGACAGCGGCTCCCTGAAGTTGATCCATCAAATCATCTATATGGGATAAAGGATACTTGTTCTTGATCGTTATCTTGTTGAGTTGAGGGTAATCCACGCAGAGTCTCGAACTCCCGTCCTTCATCTTCACCAATAACACTGGTGCTCCCCACGAGGACACACTCGGTCTCACGAACCGTTTAGACATCAGATCCTCTAGTTGGGTCTTCAACTCGGCTAACTCCGTAGGTGACATCTTATAAGGAGCTATAGGGATCGGACCGGATCCCGAAACTAGATCAATCGAAAACTCGATGTCTCTCATAGGTGGCAAACCTAGGATGTCCTCGGGAAAAACTTCCAGAAAATCTTTCACAACCGGCACATCGCTCAAGACGAAGTCCCTCTCGATTTTTAAACAGGATAGAAGCATGTATCCCTGAGCTCCTTCTTTCAAAGAAGCTCTTACTTGGTTGGCAGTTAAAAATCCAAAAATCTCAGGGTCAGGAAAAACTAAGGTTCTATGTGCATAGTCTAAAAGGATATGGTTGGAAGATAAACAATCCATGCCTAGGATCACATCCAATTGTGTCAAAGGCAAACATATCAAGTCAACAAGAAAGTTCCTATCATGGACAATAATAAGACAGTTCAAACATACTGTATTTACAGTAACAGGTTTAGCAGTTGGAGTAGTGACAATTAAATCAAAAGACAGTGAAGAAACAGGCAAGTCCAATAGTCTCACACAATTCAAAGAGATAAACGAATGTGTCGCACCTGAATCAAATAGTACAGTTAGGAGATTACCAGCTATGATGCAACTACCTTGTATGAGATCATCAGATATGGAAGCATCAGCGCTACTCATGGTATAAACCCTTCCCCTCGCTGTTGGTCTAGCGGTCCGTACATTGTTGACAGTCGGCTCGGATTTTGGTGTAGGGTAATCTTTCGCGAAGTGGCCTATCTTTCCACATTGGAAGCATAGAACTCCCTTTAGTGTGCATTCCTCAGTTGGATGTCCTTGTTTCCCACACTTGAAACATCTCTGTACTTGGCCTTGATTCTGATCATTTACATTCCCTCCACCGTAGGCAGAAGCTGTAACACCCCCCTTGGGTATTACATGAAGAACACGTGCGGAATTAAATTTAAAAGATAATTGCTGGTTGCTTTCGGAAAAAGAATAATTTACTTTAAGTCATAAAACTCGGGTGTAAAAAGTTTTCGGCATAATAATTCAGAAAGTGATATACACATCACAATAATAAAATCACACCATTCTTGACAATACACATAACTGGGTCTATTCACAAACCTTAAACCATCACATAAAAGTTTTCTTGAAATTGTCTTTCATACAGAAGTTCTAAACTATACAGAGGTTTTCAAAATCACATACACCAACTTTCTCAACATTATACATTAAAAATCCTAAGAGCTGGTTTGATAAAAGAACTCTACGGACAATAGAGTCTACTACCTAGTATGCATCATACCACTGAGGCTGGGTCTCGTCGTCGACAGTCCACACACCTTCGTCTTCGGCATCGAGAAACACAAGCTATAGGGTCCTGAAGTGACCCAAAAGACCATTGAGAAGTATCTGTACACGTATCCAAAAACACAACAGGGTGTCCAACATGTACAGGCAAAGGTGAGTAACCAATATATGGATTTAAACGCGATAACTACATGCACGACACACAAAACAGCATATGAACATATGTAGTATCAACACAGCATAACAACAGAAGTAACATAGGGCAACACACTAGGTAACAACATATCCAACATGCATACCATAAATCGCAATATATCATATGTATCAATTAACAGCATAACACATCTTGAAAGCAAAATGATGTACACTAAGCAAATGTAATCATCAACAGCCATATGCCACAAGGGTAAAACTCTGACCCCTACTCCATGGAGCTAACAAACAGTCGGAGAGAGTGAATGGGAGGACATGTTCCGGTTATTGCCAGCCATGAGCAAGATGCTACAACATTCGTAACGTGCACGTATCTGGCTTTACGGAAACACTCTCGACCAAACATGAAAAGTACGGCATCTAGTAGAGGATATCAGTGTATTGCTCGGATTCGCCACGACACAGAAGAGCTACCAACTGGTCACATGTCAGCCATTCCAACCCTGATACCTCCAAAACGACCATTGAAGATCGTCACCGTAAGATTCGCACCCACATCAAGGTGTACGCTCAACTCCTAGGCTCAAGGCCTTACAACTATGCAAATGAAATGCCAAGGCTTACACAAAGCAGATGCGATAAAGCAATGTCTATCCATTGGATAAACCTCAAGGTTCTCTAAGGTTCTCTTTCTTAGGAACTATACACGTCTTTGTATTTATAAAACATTTATCTAAAACATTTATCCATCGGATAATTATCTTGTGATTCCTTTGGAATGATCCGGGCTGTTTTCGGAATTGCCGACTGTCCCCACAAACCAACACAAGTCTTTTCAGCATGCTTTGTCCTCACTCACACGCTTTCTAGGAAACTTCCCAGAAGGTCACCCATCTCACAATTACTCCAAGTCAAGCACGCTTAACTTTGGAGTTCTTATGTTCTAGGCTTCCGAAAAGAAGACGGATCTTGTTGGTATAGGTAGTACCAATCAATTCTCATATGCTTTCGTTCAACTATACAGTCCCATACCTGCATAGCCTCAGGATTCCTTTAACCGTACAGTCCCATACCTGCACAGCCTCAGGATCCCTCTCGTCCCAATTATTACAAGACTGAAACAATTGAACGACTGTTTCAAAACCCAAAACGTTTCTTGTTTGTGTTTGTGTCTTATGAATCACATCTCAAACCCTAAGTATTATGAAGAAGGATTGAGAATCCTCTTAGATAAGTCTTTGATCCTTTCTAAGATATTACTCCTTGATTTTCAATCAATGAAATAAATTTTGATTCATTTAAGTCTTATGAAGTCATTGATGCATTAAGTCATCAATGGTATAGTACATGGTCATGTTCCACCACATACCATACTTAATTATCCCTTGTCTTCAACACTAAGTTAATTACTTAACTTAGGTTTTCACACGTAAAACTTTACGATTAAGAGTTAAAAACTCATTTGGTAACAAAACTGTTCTCATTTGAAAACTCATTGGATTTGAAATACGTTGCCCTTGCCTCAAGCAAAGTACCTTAACTATTTTTGAAAAGAGTTCTTCGATACTTAACTTAGTGTAAAACCATGGTCTAAGTTAATGGAAAGGAAATGTAATCTCATCTAACTTCCTTAACTATGATTCATTTAATCAACTTAAGGATAAAAGGTCTCTATTATGTTTGAAAAAGAACTTTGTCTTCGTTTTAAGATGAACTTCGTCTTCATTTTAAGATAAAGGATATGCCTTATGAAACTATATTTAACTTCTCATGAAAACACTTCTTTATTTTACTTTTAAATCACTTGATCACTTAGATAAACTAAGGTTAAAGTAAAAGACATGTTTCACTTTGGTGAAGACGCTTAAAAGTTGAAACTTTACTTAATCTTTGGATCAAATCACTTATTGTTTTCCTTTGAAACATAAGTTATATCAAAACAATTTCTTACTTTAAGAATTTTAAATGTTCAAGAACAACAAGTGTTCTTCCTTTTTCTTTGGTCATGGCCGAATGCTCCCTCAATGGGATGTGAAGATTTTGCTTCACCCATTTGACAAGTTATAGCTCAAAAGCTCACAATATAATGATGAACAATAATCATGCATCATTCAATCATAATCAAGCATAAAAATCCTTACTTGATCTAGAGATCAAAGTATGGTTTTCGACATACATTAAAACATTTTCCACCCAAGCATACATCATCATCAACATATGCTAAAACATAGTAAAGCATACTAAAGCATAGATCATTATTACAATCACAACGAAGCTCCAACAGAGCTACACAAATCAATCACGGATAACATATAGTTATCTTAAAATCCCTCTGGCAAACTCCCCTTACCCGTTGTAGTTATCCTCCGAGCTATCCTCCGGTCAAAAGTCGTCCGATCAGCTCGCGAATCCTCCCGATTCCTCGTCCGATCAACCAATCACAACTACATATACATAATCAATCCAAACATCAATATTACATAACACAAATCTTCTTATTCCTACCTATATAGGATTTGGCCATGGAGCTATAAAAAATAGCTAGGGATGTCCAAAAATTCCTATCTCTTGGATGCCATCCTTACTAGGTGTGCTAAGGCTAGATCAAAGCCTATTACTCCAAAACTTGAACCAAAATCCCATCCACCAACACATGGAGGTTTCGGCCAAGAAAACCCATATGAGCTAGCAAGCTCATTTGGTTTCCAACTCTTGGATCCATGATCCTCAAGTACACACAACACTAGATTAAGTCTTATTACTCAAAACTTGAGTCAAAAACTCATCCTTTCTTACCATGAAGATTTCGGCCACTTTAAGAAGATATGTCTAGAAAACTTATTTGATTTCATGACCTTGGATAATTAAAGAGAATGATGAAACTAGATCATAGAAATTGATTTGGTATCAAAAGGATTTTTCTACACTTTTTTATGAATTTTCAAAGTTTATGGATCAAAGTTGGATCTTCATGAATCAAGATATTCAAGAGATGAAATAGAGAGATTAAGATAGCTAGGATAGAGTTAATACCTCCTAGATTCAATGTCTTGAAGAGAAACAACTTGGTTTCACCAAAAACTTTCAAGTTTCAAGATCAAAATGAAGAAAAATGTGAAGAACACATGAAGAACTCTATGAACTTGGAAGAACAAGTGAGAGAAGATGAAGAACAAGAGAGAGAAGAGGGAGAAAGAGTGATGGCCGAAATGGCCAAGAGAGAGAAAGAGAGAAATATATATTTTGATGTCATGGCAAACTTGTAAATAACCAAAAGGGTAATTTGGTAATTCCTTAAAAGACTAGGGGCGTAAATGTCATTTCCCCTATAAATATCTAGATATTTCTAGAAAGGTAATGATGACATGGTGAGTCACAGGGTCAGAATGGTTATTCCATAAATTCTCAGGGGCAAAACGGCCTTTTCATTCAAAGGCAAATGGTAATTATGAAAAAGGGTCAAGGGCATTTTAGTCATTTCACGTCCAGATATTTTCTAAACGTAATCATTACACTGATGAGTCACTGATGAGTCATAGCACACCATGTGACTTCAATCTTATCCGTAGCGGGTCATTGAAATCTCGTATTCAGCTCTGTTCTTCACCCGATTTAGGTTTTCGCCCAAGAAAGTCGTATGACGACTTATTTATTTTGAATATTTTCAAAATAACCAATATTGTTGGAAATAAAATATAAAACCTAACTGCTTCGTTCACGAGTCGAAATTAGGTCTTGATAGTAGAAAAAGACTACTATCCGTGAAAAACGCAGACCGGGCTCCGTTTGAGCTTTCGCCCAAAACTTAACCATGGCTTCCTATGGTTGTGTAAGGCATGCCTATGTTCTCAGAATATTTTATTTCGTTCTCTAAACCCTCCTATAAAATACAAGCTTTTAAATACTAAAGAATTGTGAAATGTGAAAATTGGGGCGTTACAGAAGCGACAGGACGATAAGATTGTTGTTTTTGACTATTCCCTTAGGGTCGGGAATACGGCTTCTTCTGGGACTGCTTCCCTTTCTGGTTCTAGTATTGGTTCAGATTCCTGGACCTAGACAGTCCTCCCACAGTGCTCTTGTTCTCCCTTCCTCTTCTCATCTTCCCGACTTTTCTGCACTTCTCTACCAAGGCTTGAAAGTTACGGATCTCCAGTGGTAACACAGACTCCTTGATCTTGAAGCACAGACCTCCTTCAAACCTCTCACATTTCCACTCTTCATCAGGTTGGGCTTGGAAAAAGCAGAAATAGTTGGCGAGTGATTCAAACTTTGCTGCATATTCCCCAACAGTCATGTCCCTCTGCTGCGGCCTCAGAAATTCCTGCTCTTTCTCGGTCCTCGCACTCTGGGGAAATTACTTGTCCAAAAACTTGGTGCGAAATGCTCCCCAAGTGATCTCTTGGTTGTTGGCTTCCAGCAGTTATCTGGTTCCTCCCCACCAATATTCTGCATCACCCAGGAACAGGAATGTGGCATAGTCCACCTTCACTCCCTCGAGGCAGTGCAGAACATCAAAAATCTTCTCCACCTCTTGCAGCCATAAGTCAGCTTTTTCCGGGTCACAGTCTCCATGAAACTACGGAGGATCATGACACCGAAAGTCGACTAAACCTCTGGCATTGTCAGTAAGATCAGCTCTTTGTTGATTCTGTTGGTTCTATTGAGCCATCGTAGCCATTTGTTGAGCAACATACAGCAGCTGCCATATCAGCCATGGCTTGGATAGCCCGATTAATGTTGTCATCAGCAGTGCCGTGACCACCACCATCATTGGCGTTGCCATGACCTCCACCACGACCGCCTCTTAGATTCATGTTTCCCTACAAGGCAAACCAATCATACCTTAATAAGGAAACATAAGCTCATGTGTCGGATACTCAAGTGTCAAGTACTAGTGTGTCAACACACATTGCTCCAATAGATAAACAATTCAAACAAAGTTCACATAGAGATTACACAACACAAACACAACAGACCTATTCCCCAAGGATTCCCGAAAGACTCGACCAACTCTGATACCACTAATGTAACACCCCCCTTGGGCGCTACACACACGAACTCAAAATGTGGAAAAACATCAAGAAAATAAAATGCTGGTTGCTTTCGGAAAATACTTTAATTAATTAACTATGTTCGAAAACGTGGGTCTAAAAATTTTCTTCATGCATCAAGTGATCCAAACTCAAGACAAAGGAATAATCCTTATAACACACATCAATATTTAAGATTCCTACTAACATAATTATGACATAAGTATGACGAAGCATATCAGTTTCTTAGAAATATAATTTAAACCAATAGAATAGGTTCAGATCTGGTATATCATATTACAGACTTAAAAATACGGTCATCATACACATAGCAGATAAGATATAACTGCCTCAAAAGTAAGACTCCTATGCTGGTCGAGCTAAAAATAGCCATTGGGATACAACCCCAAAGTTAGCTCCGATTCCTAGAGGAATTCGGAGGGTTCCTCTTTTTCTGCTCCTTCAAAAGACTCCGTCATCCGAGTCCTCACGTGTCCACGGGGATCTATGATCAACATCTGTACATGTATTACAAAAACCTAACAGGGTGTCCAACATGTACAGGCAAAGGTGAGATACTCATTTTATAAGTTTATCACGATAACCGAACAAGCGAAAAACAACAATTGCATCCACATATAAATACAGTTATAATAATAGTTATTCATATGACATATATCTCAAACACTATCATGAGTTGTAATAATGCATGAGACTCCAATAGCATCTTTCTAACTCATGTTCTCAGGAGATTCCTACTTCCCTTCATCGAACGATAGGCCACAAATACTCTCCTAACACAATTGTTCTCATGAGTCGGCCTCTCAATTTAGGTCCAGACTCCAATTGTTCAAGGGCTCCACATCATAACCATATCATGAATAGTCCAGTCTTTGATCGAGTTCATCCGTGTTCGGCAACCGATTACCACGGTACAAGGTTGCAACACCTCCGGCCACATGTAGAATCTCGAACACAGTATGCCCGTATAGACCTAGTGGTCTTAACTGGCTCATATTCTCAACTACTTGAGTTGTAGCTCGTTTTCAAATGGCATGTCTGCCATTTCATGTATGTACACAGACAGTTCGATTTTCTTTTACTTTCATTCTTTCTTGTCGAGAAATATAGCTCACAACTAGTTTTAAAGGACATAAAGCCGGTTCATTCAAAACACAGGTCGCGAAGTCCGAGTGCTTAATCCACAAAATACTTGCCCGACATCTCGGTCACTAGGTTTGCATTCATCTTAAAAGATTCATCGTTTTTCTGTTCGATCTTATTTTCACAAAGCAGTTTTGGAAAACAAAACTCGGTTTCATTGTCTTGACTTAAGACATTTTTTTCCGAGAAAATCATTTTCCGGGAAAAACTCTTTTTCTTCACAAATATGTTGTTCTAAAGGTTCCGTCTCCTTAAAAACGTTTTTCTAAAAGGAAATCCACTTTACGTTGACTCTTCCTTAAAGGACTTTTTCTTTCAAAAAGCAACTAATATTTTTAAAAAATAAGTTTTCCTCCTCGATAAACGAAACATTTCTCAAAAACTTTCCTTTGGCTTCAAAATCCGTTTTTCGAAATTCCTATTTCGGTTTTCAAGTATTTTCATGTGTGTGTGTGTGTATGAGTATCAAATCAGCCCAATATCACAATAAATTTCATCCAAGGCATCAATGCCACAAATCATATTCAAGTGTATAAGTATGCTTCATTAGATATGTAACACCCCCCTCGCGGGTGCTACATACTCGGACTCTAATGCGGAAAATAAATCAAGAAAATAAAACGCTGGTTGCTTTCGGAAAAATACTTTAATTAAGTAGCTACGTTCGAAAACGCGATTTTAAAAATTTTCTGCATGCATTGGCAAACAACACAAGACGGAGGAATAAATTTCATATCACACATTCATATTCACTGTTCATAAAAACATAAACATAACGCAACACCTGAGCTATTGTATAACGTATTACATACTTAGAAATAATTCAACATATGTGCAGTAATATAATATAAGACTACTCAAAACAAAAGACCCCTAAGCCGGTCGGCTAAAAGTAGCCATTGGGGTACAACCCAACGTCAACTTCATCAGAACGCTCCGTCATCCGAGTCCTCATGTCTCCGCGAGGACCTATGACCAACATCTGTACATGTGTTCCAAAAACACAACAAGGTGTCCAACATGTACAGGCAAAGGTGAGATACTCATATAATAAGTTTATCATGATAGCCGCACAGGCGACAAACAGCATAAATACAGTTATATGAACAGTTATTTATACAACACAATATAATATCTCTTCATGAGTTAAAATAATGCATGAGACTTCAATATCATCTTTCTAATTCATGTACTCCAGAGATTCCTACTACCCAACATCGAGCGATAGGCCGTAGTAACACCCGTAACACAATTGGTCTCATGAGTCGGCCTCTCTATTTAGGTCCGAACTATAATTGTTCCAGGGTACCACGTCATAACCATATCCTGAATACGCTAGTCTCAGATCGAGTTCATTCGTGTTTGGCAGCCGATTTACCATGACACGGGGTTGCTATGCCACCGGCCACTTGTGGGATCTCGAACACAGAATGCCCCTATAGACCTAGTGGTGTTGACTGATTAAATTCTCAACTACTAGAGTTGTAGCTCGGTTTCAAATGGCACGTCTGCCGGTTCATGCATGTACAAAGAAAGTTTTCTGCTTTCTTTGCGTTCATTCTTTCAAATGTCGAGACATAAAGTCCACGACTCATTTTAAAAAGGCATTAAGCCCACTCAAATCAAAAACACAGGACACGAAGTCCGAGTGCTCAATCCACAAAACACTAGCCCCGACGTCTCGGCCACTAGGTTCGGGTTCGTCTCAAATGTTCATCATTTTTCTTTTGGTTTCATTTTCTCAAAACACCTTGGAAAACAAAACATAATTTGGTTTTCTTGAAACAAAACATCCTTTTTGATCAAGAGAACGGTTTTCCGTGAAAAACACCTTTCTTAAAAACAAAAACCGTTTTCTAAGGTTTCACGTCTTTTTAAACGCTTTACCGAAATAAAATACGTTTTGCACGACTTTTCACAAAATCACTTTTTAATTTCAAGGAACACACTTTTCAAAAAGGAAACTTCACTTTTTTTGAATAGAACACGTTTTCCAAAAACCACTTTTTAATTTCAAACACGGTTTTCAAAACATAGATTTAGGATTTCGAGTCCTTTAACAATTATCGAGACATAGCTAGTCCTTTGCTCATCCAGGATATAAATATATGTACAGATATATATCAACAGTTCAATATCACAATGATATCACTCAAGGCATCCATGCCACAGTTATATCGAATAGCAATTATGCACAACACTTAACATCCAATCAATCCAGGATATAAGTATACATATACATCATTCAAACTCATCTCTAAATCATCACTCAAGACATCATAACACATATATCAAACATGCACTATGAAGCTAATCAAACTTAAATGACTACCTCCCTTTACCTCACAAAGGAAGTTCAATGCAAACTCGATCGGTTCTCGGCTCCGGCTCCGGTTCCGTTCGCGTCGCCTAAAACAATCTAACACAATCAATTCAAACAACAAATCAATATCAATCTATAACATAAGAACACAAATTTTCCTTCCCCTAAAAAGGTATAGGGTTCGGCCATAAAAGGTAAAAAGGGTTAGGGATCTCATTCGGTTCCAAACTTTTAGATGGTTGGTTCATGAACTTAGTTAACACCATTTCAAGTCCTGTGACTCAAAAATGTGAAACAAAGCTCATGGATTTTCCCCATGAAGCTCTCGGCCATATACGGAAATCTAGGCTAGGAATTGATTTGGTTTTCCATCACTTGGATTCAAGGACACTAGGAAAGCTAAGGATGGAATCAAGAGTTAGAAATCAAAAATTTGATGAAAAGCACTATTCATCATCACTCTTAGGTTTCGGCCACTTTGGGGTTTTAGAGCTAGGATGAGACTTGGATCATGAGCTCTTGGGTTTAGATAGAGGGTGATGAGGTGAGTTCAAAGAACTTGGTTTCACATCCAAAGGATTTTCCTACAATTTCCTATGGATTTTCAAAGTTTTGGATCTAAGAATGAGTTTCATGAAAATGGAGGTTTGATCTTGATATTGAAAGAGATTCAAGAAGATATGAGACCATAGAAGTGATCTTACCATAAAATGGATGAAGATTGGTCAAGAAATCAACTGATTTCAACAAGATTTCAAGGTTTTCTCAAGGATTCAATGGAGATTTTCAGTGAGGAAGAAGATGGTGTTCTTGGCTCTCAAAGGGGGGCTGGGCTGCGTGATAATGGGGCTGGAGGAGGCTGTTCCAGCCTTCTAAAGAGTTCATTATGGGTAAAAAGGTCATTTGGTTCAAAGGGTAAAATGGTAAAAGGTGAAAAGGCTTAAGTTAGGGGTATTTTGGTAATTTTGCGTCCCGAAATTCCTGATCGTCATGACGACTCTGGCATGCTCTCCCAAGTGATTTGACATGATGTGATATCAAGATTATCCATTGTCGGGTCCTGGTAAGTCCATACGCGGCTCCGTTCTCCACCCGATTGAAGATTTCACTAGAACGGAGGTCAGGAAATGATTTTTTTGAAATTTCTGCGAAATTTAACCAAAACGTAGAGAATCGAATTCTAAGACTTACTGTCTCCGTTTGAGTTTTCGACTCAAAACTTAATCGTAGCTTCCTACGATATCGCTGAGCATGACTATGGTCTCAGAATATTTTATTTCCATTCCTAAGACCTTGAATAAAATATAAGTTTATAAATACTGATTAATTAGGAAAACTAGAAAATCGGGGTGTTACATTACTACCCCTCTAAAAAAAAAAATTCGTCCTCGAAATTTCGCCACTCAAAACTTGACTGGGTCCCCTTGATCACCAGGTTCCACATCTCATGCACCACACCATACTTTAACAGAACGCCTAACTCTTCTCGTTTATCCTGCTGACTGAGTGTTCGTAGTTAAAGTAGTACACTTACTCCCAACTAATCCTTCAAAGATCGAAACGTCTTCTTGCTCATCCACTTGAGTTGAGGGTAATCATTTGAACTTGGTCGCTACCCAGTCCTCGAATATTAAGGAAGAAATCTTCCGACAGAAGAAATTTTCTTGGTCTTACTCTCACAGGAAAGTATATAGACGGATTTTATCCCTCGGAAATGAGTACAGGAATATCCAGTATGTAAAAAGATTCTTCAGTAGGTTCATGAGTGTAAAAATGCATAGCTAATACATGTTTACAACCATGACTCTAATAAAGTCCCTTCTTTCATAAGAATTCTCCAACAAATCAGGGAATCGAAAGATAAACAGTCTGGAAAAAATCTTGGACTGGATCACAGTTACCAACAGTGAAAGTGATTCGACTAAGTTTCATCAAGAAACTTTCAGTATCAAGAATTTGTCTGTGGTACTACTCAAGGAATAGTCCTAACAAATTTTTCGATAGAATGACGTGAAAATGTTTAGGCCAAAGGTTACTTTTAAACCAAACCACTCAAATGTCTGATACACTGAGGGTTACGCAGGAGTGTGAGTACAAAGGTTCGTCCATAATCATTTCCCTCATCTCCGGGTTGCTCGGTACACAAACTCGTCCGTGGTATCTCAAGATGTCATCAATTCCCAAACTGAACTCTGCAGCTTTCTCTTGTCCCAATAACTCCTTTTTCTCTTGGAGTTACTCATCAGTTGCTTGTTGTCCACGGATCATCTCCATCAATCCACTAGATACCTTGATCATTCCCAAGCTAATCTTCTCATTGTTCACTTCCACAGTCAGATCGAGATCACGAAACTGTTCTATCAATTCTAGCTTTTTAACTCAGAGCGTCTGCAACAACATTTGCTTCCCCAAGATGGTACAGCAAAGTGAAGTTATAGTTCTTAAGAAACTCCATCCAACGTCTCTACCTCATGTTAAGTTCCTTCTGATCGAACAGATATTTCAAACTTTTGTGGTCGCTGAAGACGTCGAACTTGGATCCATACAAGTAGTGTCTCCAGATCTTCAGCAACTAACTCTAGGTCGTGCATCGGGTAATTCCTCTCATGAGTCTTCAACTGGCGCGAAGCATAAGTTATAACCTTCCGATGTTGCATAAGCACACATCCTAATCCTTGATGTGAAGAATCACAGTACACTTCGTATTGTTCGTCTGGCTTAGGTAGTACTAACACTGGTGAGGTTGTCAAACGTTCCTTCATCATCTGAAAACTTTCCTCACACATGTCAGTCCACGAAAACGGTTGGTCCTTCCTCGTTAGCTGAGTCAACGACGCAACAATCTTCGAAGATCCTTCGATGAACCTTCTATAATAACCAGCTAGTCCAACGAAACTGCGGATTTCTGTCACAATCTTGGGTCTCTCCCACAGAAGTAATGCTTCTACTTTCATAGGATCGACGGCAATTCCTTCCTTCGAAATCACATGTCCTAAGAATTTGACTTCATCCAGCCAAAATTCACACATGGGTAGCTTTGCGTACAACTTCTCCTTGTGAAGGATTTGTAAAACTTGTCGTAGATTGCTCCTCGGGACTTTTCAAGTAGATGAGAATATCGTCCATAAACACGACGACAATTCGATCCAAATACGGACTGAAAATCCAGTTCATGTAGTCCATAAAGATAGCAGGCACGTTTGTCACTCTGAAAGGCATCACAAGGTATTCATAGTGACCATAACGAGTCCTGAAAGCAGTCTTAGGTACGTCCTTGTTCTTTACTCTGATCTGGTGATAACCGGATCTCAGATCAATCTTTGAAAAGACAGCGGCTCCCTGAAGTTGATCCATCAAGTCATCTATGCGGGGTAGAGGATACTTATTCTTGATCGTAATCTTGTTCAGTTGACTGTAATCCACACAGAGTCTTGAATTCTCGTCCTTCTTCTTCACCAACAACACTGGTGCTCCCCACGGGGACACACTTGGCCTCACAAGCCGTTTTGACATCAGGTCCTCTAGTTGAGTCTTCAGCTCGGCTAACTCCGTAGGTGACATCCTATATGGAGCTATTGAGATTGGACCGGATCCTGGAACTAAGTCGATCACAAACTCGATGTCCCTCACAGGTAGCAAACCCGGTACGTCCTCTGGAAAAACTTCCAGAAAATCTTTCACAACCGGCACATCGCTCAAGACAACGTCCCTCTCGATTTCTAAACAGGATAGAAGCATGTATCCCTGATCTCCTTCTTTCAAAGAAGCTCTTACTTGGGTGGCAGTTATAAATCCAGAAATCTCAGGGACAGGAAAAACTAAGGTTCTATGTGCACAGTCTAAAAGGATATGATTGGAAGATAACCAATCCATGCATAGAATCACATCCAATTGAGTCAAAGGCAAACATATTAAGTCAACAAGGAAGTTCCTATCATGAACAGTAATAGGACAGTTCAAACATACTGTATTAATACTAACAGGCTTAGCAGTTGGAGTTGTGACAATCAAATCAAAAGATAGCGAAGAAACAGGCAAATCTAATTGTCTCACACAATCCAAAGAGATAACGAATGCGTTGCACCCGAATCGAATAGTACAGTTAGGAGATTACCAGCTATGATGCAACTACCTTGTATGAGATCATCAGATTTGGAAGCATCAACGTTAGTCATGGTGTAAACCCTTCCCCTCGCTGTGGGTCTAGCAGTTCAAACATTGTTGACAGTCGGCTTGGTTTTTGGTGTAGGGCACTCCCTCATGAAATGTCCTATCTTCCCGCATCGGAAACATAGAACTCCTTCCAGCTCGCAGTTGTTAGCTTGATGTCCGTGTTTCCCACATTTGAAACATCTCCGGATTTGGCCTTAGTTCTGGTCGTTTCCACCCCCTCCACTGTAAGTAGAAGTGACAGAACGATAAGGTTGCTGTTTCTGACCATTCCCTTGAGGTCGGGAATATGGCTTCGTCTGGGACTGCTTCCCTTTCTGGTTTTGGTACTGGTTTGGGTTCCTGGACCTAGACGGCCCTCCTGCAGTGCTCTTGTTCTCCCTTTTTTGTCCGAAGGTACGGATCTCCAATGGTAACACTGACTCCTTAATATCGAAGCGCAGACCTCCTTCAAATCTCTCGCATTTCCAGTCCCCATGAAACTGCGGTGGATTAAGAGCAGCAAGATCAGCTATTTGTTGGTTCTGTTGACTCTGTTGAGCCATCGTAGCTGTCTGTTCAGCAACAGTAGCCGCCATATCAGCCATGGCCTGGATAGCTCGATTGATGTTGTTGTCATAGTGCTGCGACCTCCACCACGACCACCTCTAAGATTCATGTTTCCCTACAAGGCAGACCAATCATACCTTAATAAGGAAACATAAATTCGTGCGTTAAGTGCTAGTGTGTCAAGTAACAGTGTTCTAGTGTACTAGTGTACCAGTGTACTAGTGTGTCAACACACATTGCTTCAACATAGAAACAATTCAAATAAGGTTAACACAGAGATCACACAACACAAACATAACAGACTCACTTCCCAAGGGTTCCCGAAAGACTCGACCAGCTCTGATACCACTAATGTAACACCCCCCTCGCGGGTGCTACATACTCGGACTCTAATGCGGAAAATAAATCAAGAAAATAAAACGCTGGTTGCTTTCGGAAAAATACTTTAATTAAGTAGCTACGTTCGAAAACGCGATTTTAAAAATTTTCTGCATGCATAGGCGAATAACACAAGACGGAGGAATAAATTTCATATCACACATTGATATTCACTATTCATAAAAACATAAACATAACGCAACACACTATTGCATAACGTATTACATACTTAGAAATAATTCAACATATGTGCAGTAATATAATATAAGACTACTCAAAACAAAAGACCCCTAAGTTGGTCGGCTAAAAGTAGCCATTGGGGTACAAACCAACGTCAACTTCATCAGAACGCTCCGTCATCCGAGTCCTCACGTCTCCGCGAGGACCTATGAACAACATCTGTACATGTTTTCCAAAAACACAACAAGGTGTCCAACATGTACAGGCAAAGGTGAGATACTCATATAATAAGTTTATCATGATAGCTGCACAGGCGACAAACAGCATAAATACAGTTATATGAACAGTTATTTATACAACACAATATAATATCTCAAACACAATCATGAGTTATAATAATGCATGAGACTTCAATATCATCTTTCTAATTCATGTATTCCGGAGATTCCTACTACCCAACATCGAGCGATAGGCCGTAGTAACACCCGTAACACAATTGGTCTCATGAGTCGGCCTCTCTATTTAGGTCCGAACTCCAATTGTTCCAGGGTACCACGTCATAACCATATCCTGAATACGCCAGTCTCAGATCGAGTTCATTCGTGTTTGGCAGCCGATTTACCACGACACGGGGTTGCTACGCCACCGGCCACTTGTGGGATCTCGAACACAGAATGCCCCTATAGACCTAGTGGTCTTGACTGATTAAATTCTCAACTACTAGAGTTGTAGCTCGGTTTCAAATGGCACGTCTGCCGGTTCATGCATGTACAAAGAAAGTTTTCTGCTTTCTTTGCGTTCATTCTTTCAAATGTCGAGACATAAAGTCCACGACTCATTTCAAAAAGGCATTAAGCCCACTCAAATCAAAAACACAGGACACGAAGTCCGAGTGCTCAATCCACAAAACACTAGCCCCGACGTCTCGGCCACTAGGTTCGGGTTCGTCTCAAATGTTCATCATTTTTCTTTTGGTTTCATTTTCTCAAAACACCTTGGAAAACAAAACATAATTTGGTTTTCTTGAAACAAAACATCCTTTTTGATCAAGAGAACGGTTTTCCGTGAAAAACACCTTTCTTAAAAACAAAAACCGTTTTCTAAGGTTTCACGTCTTTTTAAACGCTTTACCGAAATAAAATACGTTTTGCACGACTTTTCACAAAATCACTTTTTAATTTCAAGGAACACACTTTTCAAAAAGGAAACTTCACCTTTTTTGAATAGAACACGTTTTCCAAAAACCACTTTTTAATTTCAAACACGGTTTTCAAAACATAGATTTAGGATTTCAAGTCTTTTAACAATTATCGAGACATAGCTAGTCCTATGCTCATCCAGGATATAAATATATGTACAGATATATATCAACAGTTCAATATCACAATGATATCACTCAAGGCATCCATGCCACAGTTATATCGAATAGCAATTATGCACAACACTTAACATCCAATCAATCCAGGATATAAGTATACATATACATCATTCAAACTCATCTCTAAATCATCACTCATGACATCATAACACATATATCAAACATGCACTATGAAGCTAATCAAACTTAAATGACTACCTCCCTTTACCTCACAAAGGAAGTTCAATGCAAACTCGATCGGTTCTCAGCTCCGGCTCCGGTTCCGTTCGCGTCGCCTAAAACAATCTAACACAATCAATTCAAACAACAAATCAACATCAATCTATAACATAAGAACACAAATTTTCCTTCCCCTAAAAAGGTATAGGGTTCGGCCATAAAAGGTAAAAAGGGTTAGGGATCTCATTTGGTTCCAAACTTTTAGATGGTTGGTTCATGAACTTAGTTAACACCATTTCAAGTCCTATGACTCAAAAATGTGAAACAAAGCTCATGGATTTTCCCCATGAAGCTCTTGGCCATATAGGGCTATCTAGGCTAGGAATTGATTTGGTTTTCCATCACTTGGATTCAAGGACACTAGGAACGCCAAGGATGGAATCAAGAGATAGAAATCAAAAATTTGATGAAAAACACTATTCATCATCACTCTTAGGTTTCGGCGACTTTGGGGTTTTAGAGCTAGGATGAGAATTGGATCATGAGCTCTTGGGTTTAGATAGAGGGTGATGAGATGAGTTCAAAGAACTTGGTTTCACATCCAAAGGATTTTCCTACAATTTCCTATGGATTTTCAAAGTTTTGGATCTAAGAATGAGTTTCATGATAATGGAGGTTTGATCTTGATATTGAAAGAGATTCAAGAAGATATGAGACCATAGAAGTGATCTTACCTTAAAATGGATGAAGATTGGTCAAGAAATCAAGTGATTTCAACAAGATTTCAAGGTTTTCTCAAGGATTCAATGGAGGTTTTCAAGGAGGAAGAAGATGGTATTCTTGGCTCTCAAAGGGGGGCTGGGCTGCGTGATAATGGGGCTGGAGGAGGCTGTTCCAGCCTTCTAAAGAGTTCATTAAGGGTAAAAAGGTCATTTGGTTCAAAGGGTAAAATGGTAAAAGGTGAAAAGGCTTAAGTTAGGGGTATTTTGGTAATTTCGCGTCCCGAAATTCCCGATCGTCATGACGACTCTGGCATGCTCTCCCAAGTGAGTTGACATGATGTGATATCAAGATTATCTGTTGTCGGGTCCTGGTAAGTCCGTACGCGGCTCCGTTCTCCACCCGATTAATGATTTCACTCGAACGGAGGTCAGGAAATGATTTTTTTGAAATTTTTGTGAAATTTAACCAAAACGTAGAGAATCGAATTCTAAGACTTACTGTCTCGTTCACGGGTCAATCTGAGGTCTCCTGACCAGTAAAATCATACTGTCAGTGTAAAAACGCAGATCGGACTCCGTTTGAGTTTTCGACTCAAAACTTAATCGTAGCTTCCTACGATATCGCTGAGGATGACTATGGTCTCAGAATATTTTATTTCCATTCCTAAGACCTTGAATAAAATATAAGTTTATAAATACTGATTAATTAGGAAAACTAGAAAATCGGGGTGTTACAAGATACATCAAGTACATATGTCATTCATACACATCTTCCTATCATCAATCAAAACAACCACATCACATATAACAATCAAACACCATGAAACTACCAAAATAATTATGAAATACCTCCTTTTACCTCTTTAGGTTTCTAAACCAACTCCCGAATGATTTTCGGTTGTGGCTCCTATTTCGTCCGCGTTCCCTAAAACAATCAAGCTCAATTCAATTCACAACAACAATCAATACAAAATAACAACTTCAAAACATAATTTTCCTTCCCCAAAATTGGTCTAGGGGTCGGCCAAAATTTGCAAAATAGGCTAGGGATCTCATTTGGTTCCAATCTTTTGGATGGTTGGTTCTTAAGCATGGTTAACACTAAAGCAAGTCCTATTTCTCAAAAATTTGAAACAAAATTCATGGTTCTACACACTCTAGGTTTCGGCCATTAATAAGAAAAAGGGTTAGAAATTGATTTGGTTTTCCAATCATTTGGATTACATGACCATAGGAAAGGTAAGGATGGAATCAAGTGTTCAAGAACAAAAATTGGAGAAATCCATTCTTACCCCAATTTTATAGGGTTCGGCCGAGGAAAATAGGCTAGGATGAGAGTTTGATCACATACTCTTGGATAGAGGTAGAAGGTGATGAAGCTAGCTCAAAGAAATTGGTTTCCCATTAAAAGGATTTTTCTACAATTTTCTACGAATTTTTGAAAATTGGCTCATGAAGTTGGAACTCAAGAAATAAAACTCTTAAACCATGAAATAGGAAGAGATTCATGAGGCTTAAGGTTCATATAAGTGATCTTACCTCTTGAAGGATGAAGATTGGCCAAGAATCACACTTTTCTCTCAAAAACTCAAGTTTTTTCTCTTTAGAAAATGGTGGAATGGCTTAAGGAAGAAGATAAAGTGTGAAAGTGAAGTGAAGAAGCCTCTTGGAAGCTGACTTGTGCGTGGGATAAGGGGCTGAAAATGTCCCAAAAGTTGGTCACTTAAGGGCATTTTAGCCTTTTCCTTCAAGGTTAAATGGTAATAATGAAAAGGTTAAGGGTATTTTGTTCTTTTCACTTTCAGATATTTTCAAACGTCATCATGACGCTGGCAAGCTTTACCATGTGATGTGATGTGACATCAAGATTATCCAATAGTGGGTCCCGATAATTCCATATCCAACTCCGTTTGTCACCCGATTTGAGATTTCGTTTGAACGAAGCTCAGGAAGTGATTTTTTTCAAATTTAACGAAAACTTAGGAAATTCAATTCTAAAACTAACTGTCTCGTTCACAAGGCAAAATTAGGTCTCCTGAGTAGTAAAATCTTATTGTCAGTAAAAAAACACAGACCGGGCTCTGTTTGAGTTTTCAGCTCAAAATTTAATCGTAGCTTCGTACGATAACGTTGAGCATGAATATGGTCTCAGTTTATTTTATTTCACTTTCTAAATCCTTGAATAAAATATACACTTAATTATTCTCTTATTGATATATAAAAGCAGTGAAAAATCGGGGTGTTACAAATAGGACAAGGATACACATATATTAAGTGATAGTGAGTGTGAATTTATTGATTCAGATACGTCTAATTAGGTAAATTATGTTGTTTGTTTTTTTAAATATGCAAGTTTATATTGATTGTTTTCTTAAAGTTAGTTTAGCTTATATGCATTGTTTTTCTAGCCTTTGTTACTTGTAATATAGTCAACTTAGTTAAAGTTATATTGATTGTTTTCATACAGATGGCAGATGCTAGTAGGGGTGGTTGGGCGCCAGCTCGCCCTCTACGTGGTGGTCGGACGCCAGCTCATCCTCTTCGTGGCAGAGGTCATGCTGGGAGAGGTACTCCCATGACCGATTCGCCTAGTTCTGACATGCAGGCAACTTTACCGACTGTAACTACCCCACCTACATCATTACCAGGTCCCTCATCTTATACATCGGCACCATCATCACCATCCGTTGGTCCGGCATCTTCACGGGCATTGTCAGAGTTCCACCTGTAGAGAGGACGGTGATCACGCTAGGCCAGGGCAAATGGGAGTAAGTTATTTTAATAGTTATATTTTATAACAATATTGGTTTTTAATAGTTATATTTTATAACATTATTGTTTTTATTAGTTATATTTTATAACATTATTTATATCATGATTGTTTTTTAATCACAGGTTTGATCCGTCGTTGCAAACAACTAAAATTATTTCAAAAATCATCAAGGAGAAGTTCGACGGAGCATGGCCAACTTATTAAAAAGTTGACCCCAAGGTGAAGGAGCTATGGTATAACGAGTTTAAGGTAAATTAAAGTTTTGGCATATATTTTAGTTTTACATTATACTTTGTAGGTATTATATATGTTTTTGTCTCCAAATTAAATATAGGCAAAATTACATTTTTGGTCCCTTAAGTTAATTATTTTATTCTACTTGGTCCCTTAACTTTTTTTTTGTAACAAAATAGTCCCTTATGTTTACCAACGTTAACAATATTGGCCTAAGTGTTACTCTTCATTCAACTCCGTTAAACGTGTCCGTTAAGTCCATAACTGCAGGTATTAAGTGGCTGGTGACCTGGTTTTTACCATTGGGGGTGTATAGGTTATCTTCCTCCCCCTTAAATGGTGACCTAGAGTTCATGGTTCCCAATCATTTTCCCCACAACCATGGCTACAAAGCTTGGTTTACATCTACCTTACTCGGATATCGATCTGAAGTCGCTAAAACGATGTCATTTTGGCCAAGCCACTAAGCCAGCAGCATGTCAGCATCATATTGGATACTTAACGGACATGTATGACCGTTTGAGACGGTGTTTACTAATGTTTAGGCCAACATTATTAGTGTTTATAAACATGGGGGACTTATTTGTCACACAAAAAAAGTGAAGGGGCCAAAATGAAAAAATCAATTAATATAAGGGACCAAAAGAGTAATTTTGCCTTAAATATATGTGCGTTCCGTGCAGGACTTGTGTACATGGGACCCTCGACACGAGGCACAGATCAAGAAGAGGTTTGACCATAAAGGCATGACCATCATAAAACATGGAGAGCGCTCTTAGATGAGGAAAATCTAAAGGGAACTGGATAGCAGATCACCTGAAAATACAACTAGAGTAATATTTTGCCAGTACTGAATTGGAGGACAGGAGCGCCACCAGCCAGCAGAATCGGGCTGTAGACAATGGTGCATCAGCCTACAAAGGAGGCTCTATCACTACCGGATAGCACTTTCAGAATATGGTAATTAGTTTATTTTAATTTATGCACTTTAATTCATTACTTGATTTTTATTGCTCACATTTAATGGTATTATTTTAATATATGCAGACTATTAAGGATGGTCGAGAACATAATGCCATCGATATTCTGGCCAAGACCAAAAAGTTGAAGTCCGAAGCGAGGGTCAACAAAAGGTCCCGCAATATCAATGTAAGTATACGTACACTGTTAATAAAATGATATTCAACTTTAATTTTCATAACTTAATTATTAGTTGTTAATAATAATATGATAGTCAATTTTATTTTGTAGGATAAATATTATGAGACCTTAGAGGAGGCTCGTGCATGTGCCGTTGAGGAGGGAGCATCTTCTTCTAGTCAGGGGCCTCCGACCCCTGTCGATGAAAATGCTCACTATTTGGACATTGTGGGGGTAAAAATAAGAAAGGAACTGTGTATGGGCTTGGTGTGATAGGTGATCATTATTTAGCCTCGTCATCCTATCAGCCAAGTCAGTAGGTTGTGTCCCCCACTTATTCTCCAGCGGAGATCTAGTAGATGCATGACACTATCACACGGCTTAATGCCGAGATGGCCGCACATGCCGCAACAGTCGGACAGCTTCAGTGGGTCATTGAGCACTTCGGCCTTCAGCCTCCTCCACTCGCGCCTGTTGCGCCACCACCTCCTCCACCACCGCCTGCTGCAGAGGAACAAAATTCTCAAGTCCCAAAAAATGGTATCTCAATGTCCCCTACCAATCAAAGGTTGGTGATGTGCATAAGTGTTAATAAGTTATGATTTTATTTTATTAAGTGGCAAATTGTCATTGGTGGGAGACAGAAAATGTGACAAAAAAGTGAGGCAGAAGAATTTTATCCGCTGCAGAGGATGCCATGAACGTCGACGGGACCGACAACATGGACGATTATTTGGCTGAGGACGAGGACGACCTTTTGGGCAACCCATGATCTCGATGATCACCTCCATCATTATGTATTTTGATTTTATTTCCATACATTATGTATTTGGTACCTATTTTATGAATTGATGATATACAGTTTTATTTATATATATCATGTTTCTTTTTTATTTTATTTATTTTGCAATGCAAATTTTAAAATTTGTGGTATTAATAATAAATTAAAAAATAATATTTATAATTAAAATAATATTTTAGCAATTTTTTTAAAAAAAAAAATCTGTATTCGCTTTTTCTTGATTTTCTTTTTCGACCGCTTTTGCCACATCCAAATTCGGTTGCAATTATACATTTTAGTTATTTGGCGCCAAATTTATACTTTTAGCACCAATTTCGTATTTTTAGCCCCAATTTGTTTCCGACCGATTTTCCGACGGATGCTTTAGTGGCAAATTTGGTTGGAGCAACGTATAAACGACCCATCAATTTCCGACCGATTTTTCAATTTTCCAACTGACCTTTTCTATCGCAACTTTCCGACCGAAATGACAAATCGGTGGGAAACAACTTTGCGACTGGGGTTTTTGTAACCCCCATAATGTGGTTGGAAATTCGTTCGGAAACCGATTTTCCAACCGAATAGCTTGCATTTCCGACCAATTTTGGAGGTGGGAAAAACCAATTTTTTTATAGTGTACACCACTGCCATCATGATGAAGTTTTCTACAACTTCGACGGGTCAGTTTCTCGATTCACCAAAGGTAAACTCGAATCTCTAACACGCGTTCTTCGTGTTCTTCGTGTTTCTTCGAGTTTCTACCTTTTTCCTTTGATCTTTGAGCCTACCCTGGGGCTAACACTATTGTATATGTGGTGCTCGTAATTAGGGCAAAGTTCGCGCTCATGATTGCTCGGATTTGGAGCTTGAGGCCGCGGCTACCAAGGGGGTTTAGGAGTTGTTCTTCGCGTTCTTGATTGCGTGGGAGAGTGTGTCGATGATCGCGTTGATTTTCGTGCCAAGTTTTCAGGTGGGGAGAAAGAGTACTGCTATCTCGGGAAGGCAAGAGTAGCATAGTTGTGTTTTCTGCCATGTGTAGGGAAGCCCTAACCCTACTAGAGGTTGAGCCTCGATAAAGTAACTAAACCCTAAGTTTAGTTTACTTTAGGCTATCACCGCTAAGTTTGAACCCTAGGATAGATAACTGTTGATCGAGGATGATCTGCTTTGTATGACTCCTGTGATGATGTGTTGTGATAATTGCTATCTGTATACGTGCCTATATGCTTACTTGGTATATGATATGTTATGCTTGTATGCTGTATTGCTGTTGTCGTTAATGTTGTTGCATTGGCTGTTATACTGTTATGGCGGTGTGCCTAAGTTAGTTGTTAAGTGGCTGTTAGCCATGTATGCACGAGTTGATACCGTGGACGATTGTGCTGCTGTAAAGTGATGTGTTGTGTAAGCTGGAGCTGTGCCTCATGAGGATGTGTGGCATCTGTTGTGGATTTGTTGTTTAGCGCTTAGGCATGAGGGTCCGGTATCATAATCTGAGGATGTTTGCTGCATATCATCAATTGCCAAGTGGCGAGGCTGTATGACAAGTAGTATGAGCTGCCACCGTCATGTGTAACATCCCGATTTTTCAAGCTTTTGAGCTTTCTGTTTTAATTAAACAGTATTTATTCGTTTGCATTTTATTGGAGGGTTTAGAGAGTGAAATAAAATAATCCGAGACCATAGTCATGTTCTACGCTATCGTAGGAAGATATGGTTAAATTTTGGTCGAAAACTCAGACGGAGCCCGGTCTGCGTTTTACACTGACAGTATGATTTTACTGCTCAAATAACCTAATTTTGACTCGTGAACGAAACAATTAGGTTTTATATTTTATTTCCAATGATATTGGTACATCATGCGAGGTTAGTTGTACCTGAGTTCAGGTACGGAAAGCAGAAGGGGTGGCCAAGTGAGTGGCCTTGGGGATGTTGCCGGTCTCGGGAATAATCTACAGTGACGGATGAGGTAGCTCCTATCCTATCATGATGCCCAATCCAGTCCGGTTTGCCCGACTAATCCCTGAGCTTTCCACGTTCCAGGCTAACGTTCCGAGGCGACCAAGGCACCCCAGTTTTGGGTTTCGGAAGGGGGATGCACTCTTATTGGTCACGGCGAGCGGTTCGATTTCTTGCACAAGCTAACTCCTGTTCCGGTGTGGAACTCTGTGTTGTGAGATTCGGCCGACATGCTACATGGGATTAGTATCCCGGTCTAGAGGATTGATTTGAGTGTGAGAATTATGGAGATGGATGTTGGTTGCATATGTTGATTCGAAGGATGTTTGGTTGTGTGAAATATCTGTTATATGTGCCATACAAGCTACTTGATGTATCTGTTGACTATGTTGTTATTGTTGTTCCGGCTTATATGCACTGTATTCTTATCTCCATGTCTTTTCTTTGTTTGTTTGTTTTCTGTTCTTCGCGTGTGTAAAGATGAGGAGCCTGCTGCTTTGACGATGGACCAAATGGAGCACCCCTTCATCACGTCAGTACCAAGGATGCTGGGACTGGGGCTAATCGAGATCATCTATCTCGATGATAAAGGGTGGCGTGTGAACCCTTCTACTTTCTTGATGGTCTACACAAGACCAGTGAACGTACTGTTCAGAGGCGGGGCGTCACACAGAAAGGATATTTTGGGACCCTACAGAGTCGTCCAGTTTCTACCCTTTACATAGATGTGGCAGCCGCCGAGACGCCACAAGTGGGACTACACCTGGGCAGCGCCAGCGACATCACATGCTTCCAGTCGGATAGGCTTCGTTCTGCGATGACAGCGGAGGAGGACTGAGGAGTACTTGAGGACCTACCGGAGGCGTAGGGTGGTTGTGTCGAGTTCATCATCTGAGTATGAGCCTTTGGTGACTTATAGGCGTACTCATGGCGAGGGTCAGGATAGTTCAGGACATCCGCACCACTGATGGTGGGAGCCTGCCAGTGCGTCTACACAGTGAGTTGAGCGCTTTATAAGTACTTTTGAGTGATGGGTGGGCAGTGCTGGTGAGCTGTGAGAGCTCTTATGGTTTCTTTTGATGTACTTGTTTATCTTTACAACTTTTATATACAGATGCTTGTATATGTATAGTATTCCAGCGCCCTACTCATGGGGCCACTTTTATGCATGGTTTATGTATATAGTTTATCAGTATCTGCGCTTTACTCTGATGTTTGCTTTTACCTTTTCCGTATGCGCTGTATGTTTTGTTTTCTTGCTTCCGCTACGTTTCTTGAATATAGCGCTAACGTTATAATATGGTTAAGGTATGGTTAATAATGTAAGCTTGAGACTAATAGGATATTCCGAGGATGTCTCATTTTGGTGGTATCAGAATATTGAGAATGTTCTGAGGCTAATGGGGCGACTTCATGTATGTGGGGTTGTCTCAAGACCAACATTCAAATTTCATCCTGATCTCTTACTACCTTGAACCAATGGCAATGGGCAATATCTTGCGTTGGTGAGAACATGGAACCGCATGAAGCTTCTAACACACCAAAACAGCAGCGCCCTCCTTCTAATACTTTTAAATGTAATATAGACGCTTCTTTTCATAAGCAGGATAGCGTGGGTATTGGTCTCGGTTTGAGAAATGAACATGGTTGTTTTATTAAAGCTAGAATTGTTTCTTTCTCCCCAAAAGTTCATGTTAATGAAGGTGAGGCTATGGGTCTGCTTTTTGCTATCCAATGGATGAGGGACTTGGGTCTTAACAAGGTGATCTTTGAGCTGACGCAAAATATGTGGTAGACAGCTTTAATCAACATAGAGTTGATTTTTCTGATTTTGGAGCTATTATTTCGGATTGTAGGGATCTTTTATATATATAGACACCAGCTATCAAACCATGTTATTACACCAAATGTTAACCGTTGATTTAATTTTAATTTAATGGCTTAAGCCAATCATTTTAATTGAAGATAGAGAATAATTATAAGTATCCTTTAATAAGGAGAAAAAAAATAGGTTATATTAAATAAAAAGAGATACTAAGTATCTTGACCTTTCATTAATATTATAATATCTATTTAATAAATTAATTTTTTATATTTTTAATTCAAAAGTATTTATTTGTCATAATCCGAATTTCGCAGTCACGACCGACCGAAAGGGAAAGCCTCTCATTTCCCTTTCGCAGCCTGTCAAGTCAACATAAATTTGTTTCATCCAAAGTATGTCAAATTACACTTATTAATACTATAACTAGTGTATATAATACATCAGAGTTCAAATCAAAAACAAATTTTACAAAGTCCTGACATATAACCAACTAATACATAAAATAACAATTTCAAATCATACTTCTTTGCCCACATTGCATCCAAGTTCTTCTGCGGATTCCACCACCATAGCATATAAGACAATTTGTATCTCTCAACGCCTGAAAATTTAAAGGTGGGGTGAGTCCACCGACTCAGTGAGGAAGTTTCCCCCAAACACATGAAGTCACACAAGCTTAATATAAAATTATATCACACGGTCATGCAAGCAATTTATAAACTATCAAAGAAAACAATTTGTGAGCCATTAATTCAACCATCAACACATAAGCATGTTCATATATCAAACCAATCTCTTGAGGACACTTGTCCCTTAGTAAAGTACTTGTGAAATGGTTTGCGCTAACCTTCTTTTCTCATAGATCATGTCCCACTCACAAGGGAATGCATAACATGCATATACATAATCATACTAAGTCTTTGGATCCTAATTGGGGTTGGTCACTAAGTTCTCCCGCCTCGACAGTTTTAATTTGTATACTGGTGATACTGCCCCCTCCGGCCATTATCATCTCTCCTCAACTCCGTGATTGTTCACTAACATCCCCAGCCTCGACGGTTTTAGCTTATATCCTGAAGATACCGCCCCTCCGGCCAGATACCCAAAGATTCATATTTATTCTTTGGCAATCCATTCCACCAAGTACTTTCCATAAATTTTCCACCACATACATCACATGCGCACATTTAACAAGTTCATAACTAATATATTTCACATTTAACATTCCTCAATAACATGATTAATTAATTCTAGGCACAAGCATAAAGATATCCAAAGTAAATTCAAATACCATAGAAACAATTACATGATCATATAATCCAAATATCAACATCCAGACAATCATTATTTTATCCATTTATATGCTTAATGTTATCACTTCATCAATACATACCAAAATTCATATCACAAATATCATATACATTGAAGCAAGCAACAACGAAAAATAATTTCTCCTATCCTTGTCCGCACTCCCAGCCTTCCATAGCCAATTCCTTCCCACTCCCCCTTATATCAATTCATGCAGGCCTCACACAGCCAAGAAGAGGAAAATAAAATTTCTTTCTAATGATTCATGTTTTCAAATCCCATGGCACCACAGCAATGGGGAAAGGCCATATAGCACACAAAAGTAAGCTAAAACAAATTCCTAACTCTCGTGGGATTTTAGAGTGAAAAGGAAGAAGAGAAACAAAAGTGAAAAGAAAATGCATCACAGTTGCAAGAATCAACCATTCACAAAGAAATAAACAAATTCCCTCACCTCTTTGAACCCATGGCTCCTCTTCATCTTTCTCCTTTCTCCTTTCTCCTTTCTTTTAATTTCTTTTCTTTTATTTCTTTCTTTTCTTCTTCTTCTCCTATTCCCTTTCTCTTTTCTTGTTTTATTTTTTTTCCTAAGGGTTCCAGAACCCTCTTTTTACCTCTCTATTTAAGCACGCTCTTAAAGCTTGAGCAAAAATACTCCTCCTTATGAAAGCATTCAAAAAAAGCCTAAAAAGTATTTTAGTTCATAAATTTGCTTAATTATATTGCGGCGGGTGTCAAGCCATACACAACCCCTTATTTAATTTATTAATACACTTGTAGCAAAATTTTTTAAGTTTACTATTTGATTAATTAATTAAAGAGTTTTCTTTAAAAAAATTGGGTACATATTTTATAAAAAAAGATTATTATTATTATTATTATTATTATTATTATTATATAGATAGATAACATGTGTCAAAACTTATATCTAATCTAATAAAATTTACATGTATTACATTCTACCACCCTTAAAATGAATTCGATACCTACTACCAATTATAACTAAACCTACTTGGCCATTAATTCTTACTAACATCGGTTCGTCCCTCAAGACACCGCGTAGAACACCAACTCCATACATCTAACTCATTCCCGATACCTTTACATACGCTACTCTCTCTAATTTCATGTCGACGTCACTTAACATTCACAATATCATATAATGGCATTCACCGATAAAAGAATCAACTTCGTCTCTTATGTGTTCACATTAAATTCTTAAAAATTCAAAACCTTCGACATCAAACATAACTCATGTACATACTAATCCTCACTCAAAACTATTTCGACACTAATTCCTCTTCGTAATCAGTCTTCATTATCTTAAAGCATATTAATACTTTATAATTCTTCCTCATCTCATTCTCAACACGAAAAAAAATTCAGGTAAGGGCAACTGGAAATTTACATTAGATGGCTTAAGAGATGGAGACCCATAAGGAGAGAAACACCGAGAAGGGAGAGAAAATAAGAAGAGGGAGAGATACACTGTGAGGGAAAGGATTATAGGGTCTTGTGCTGTATTTGGTTGATCTCTCTATCATGGAATATAAGGATTTTTTTTTTTTTTTTTTTTGCTAACAGTTTGAATTGTTAGACTGCTGCTTTTGTTTTTGTTTCTTTATATCTTATGCAGGTTTGAGTTTGGAATTGCAAATGGAAGCATTAATCATAAGGCAAAAGTGGAAAAAAAAATAAGAGTGAGAGAGAAACACCCGAGAGGGAGTGACTCTTTGATGGGGGTGTGAAACAGTTTGTGAGAGCCTATTATGGTGAGGGTGAGAAAAACATGGGGACAGGAGAGAGTTTTTTTACAAAAAAATATAGTTTATATCAGCAAAAATAAGAAACTGAAATTCTTGATGGTTCTTTAGGCTCTTTTGCCATTTTAAAGAGGAAGTGCTGTGTGATTTCAATGGCTCTGACATTTCAATAAGAGAAGAAGTTACCGTTGGCTGTGATCCAACAAGTGGATTTGGCTGCTATGGTTATATATATATAAGGATATGCTTTCAGTGCGAGTTGCGGCTGCAAGAGGGTAAAAGGAGTTAAGATCAACGTTACGAGGGACATGGAATCCAACAAAAGTCTCATTGAGGGTGAAGCAAGGTGCTGATACACGATTTAAATAGGTGGATGCTGTAACGCTGTCTAGTTTTTTTTTTTTTTTTTTATAGAGGTTCTGAAAGATCTAAGCCCTGAGGTGCTTCATACGTTATTCATTCAGGTTCCACACAAAAGGACTAAGGTGTTGCAGATGGTCCATGCTTTTCTTGACCGTCAACTGTTAGAAACTGCTATCAGTACACTGCAGCTTAGCAATGCCCTTTGACTTTAATATACCTCATGATTCTAGATCAAGGTACCAATATATATATATATATATATATATATATATATATATATATATATATATATATATATATGTGTGTGTGTGTGTGTGTGTGTGTGTGTGTGTGTGTGTCTAGTAATAGGGAGGATTCTATTTTAATGTTGGTAGGCTATGTGTATAGTCAAGGGTAAATCCAGATTTGATGCAGAAGGGTTGCAAAAGGTTTTATTGCTAGTGGCCATGCGACTAGTAGTATCATTCTCTACTGGTAAGGACTTCTTAATGTATTTAATGATTCAAAGCAAAGGCAAGGTGTATTTATTCAATTTATGAATCATCACATGGCAGCAGGGTGCTTTTGCTTCGGACGAGTACAGAGGAGGTTGCTGGTTTATTCATATCACATGGCAAAGTGTATTCAATTGACTCAAGTAATATGGCAGGGCCATTTTTCTTTTGCTGTGATTAGATGTGGTCTGGTGTTTACATTGTGGTCTTTTACAGTTTAGGCTTATAAATGGGGGATGTACTGGATGTATTTTATCTTGACTAGGCTTAGTTGTGGATTGGTGAATTCAGTTTTGAAACCGTAACTTTTTTTTTGTTATGTATTGGATTAGAGTATTGATTGTACTCCTCTCTAATTCATTTTGTTTGCCTACAAAAAACAAATTCTACTCCATACTTTTAAGACCTATTCAACCGCTTCATCACTAAACACACATATTATTTCAATATTCCTCAAGATTTTATATAGGCATATAGCTTAGCCTTATATGGTAATACCCTAACATCATCACAACTTTCCTCCTAATCTACGTGTACTATACAAACCATATGTTCAACATTATAGCATTCATTCAACTAACTACAGTAATTAATTCATTATTTTAATAGCTCCTAATAACTGCTCATAGTGCTTAATCCTCATTACCCTACCTATGATGTTCCTCACAACATTCCTAAGCATAATCAAGATATCTTCCTAAGCATATCTCCTTATGACACCTTGCATAGTCATAGCATGTAATCATACTTCTAGGACACCTCACTCATTTACCCACGACTCACAATTCCATTATGCCCGATACTCCAGTTCAGGGTCATACATCAAATAAACCTCTTAAACATATGCATGATGCTACTAGCATCGTATACCACCAATAAGCAATATCCAGTAATCAGTACAACCATCAAAATCAAAACCACTGTGTCGCTTAATAAACCTTCATTATCATCTAACTATGTCATCTCATACTGCCGCCTTGTTGCCATGCGGGGTAAAAGACTTCTAAAAAAAATCAAAAACCGGAATTAGACATTGATAACTTTGTCGTAGATCTCGTCCGGGTTCGAGATCCAACCATAATTGTTATCAACGCGTAATTCACTACAAAAATAGGCAGTTTTTGCCACCTCCAAAATCGGTCGCAAAATTAATATATTCGGTGGCACACTGAGTTTGCAACCGATTTTGCGACCGATACATTTCGGTTAATAAAACCCTAGTCGCAAACCGTTTTGCAACCGAAATGCATAATCGGTTGCAAATTTGCGACCTTTAAAATCTGTCGCAAACTTTAGTAATCAGTCGCAAATTTGTTGGTCGTTTTGATGGTTGGCAACCAAATTTGCGACCGATTTTGCGACAATTTGCGGCCGATTATGCTGTCGCAAAATCGGTCGCAAAATATATAGCCGTTACAATTTAGATAGCAATTTGCGACCAAATACAATGTGACAAAATCGGTCGCAAAATATATAGCCGTTACAATTTAGATAGCAATTTGCGACCAAATACAATGTGACAAAATCGGTCGCAATAGGTATTTTTTTTTTTTTAAATTTGAGATAATATTAAAATTCAAATTTATTTAATTAAAATAATAAAAGATTATTTTTTAGTGATTGTTAATGACATTTAAAATTTGCAATGCAAAATAAAGAAAATCAAAATAAACATGATATAATTAAATAAAACTGTATATCAATTCATAAAACAATATAAAATACATATATAATAATGTATGAAAATAAAACCAAAATACAAATCAAAATACATAATGATCTATGAAGGTCATCATAGAGGTGCAAAGTCGTCGCCCCCGTCCTCGCCCAAAATGTTGTCCACGTCGTCGACGCCGTCTACATCCCCGACGTCCTCTGCAGCAGGCGGTGGTTGCAACACCCTTTCCCGAGTGTCACATTCCCGAACGTTTATAAGGCCGAAATATTTATTAATGCAGAAAAATACGATTTTTCTTTTTCTTTTCTTTTCATAAAGATGTAATGGGATTAGTAAAGGTAATAAATATTACTAATAAGTGAACTTAGGTTCACCATGCATTACTAGGACATATATACAGTATTATAAATACAGAAACAGAAAACAAAAACAGAAACATCAACATTACTGTATACAGACATAAGTCTAATGTATGACTGACATAAGAAAACACAATAAGTACTAGGAGTCGTAGCTCCCAAAAGGTACTACAAAAACTGACATAGTCTGGCCGACAACAAAACTAAAACAGCAAAAGAGTCCACCTCCGAACTCAAAGGGACTGCGGAACCGAACCATCGTCGCGTCCATCTGTTCAAGCATCAACAGCAAGTACCAGCAGAAAACATACAGATATGGGTGAGATTCCCGTTCATCAACACAACAAAATAGCAGTAGTAAAAACGGGACGACTCACCGGGTAACAGCGTACCCAACATGCTTACAAAGGTTCTCAGTATAAATCATGTTAAGCAGTTAACAACATAATAGCATGCTAAACATTTAACAGCATAATATAAGGCATCCTTAAACAATACAGCGATGTATAACAGTAAACGTAAACATCAATAGCCATAAACATCAATAGCCATGCAATGCAATGCAATGTATATGACTCAATGTCAATGTCACTGGGTACTACTCTGACCCCTACTCCATGGAGCTAACAAAACATTCGGAGAGAGTGAATGGGAGGACATGTTCCGATTTCTGCCAGCCATGAGCAAGATGCTACAACATTCGTAACGTGCACGTATCTGGCTTTACGGTAACACTCTCGACCAAACATGAAAAGTACGGCATCTAGTAGAGGATATCAGTGTATTGCATGGATTCGCCACGACACAGAAGAATCACCAACTGGTCACATGTCAGCCCTTCCAACCCTGATACCTCCAAAAAGACCATTGAAGATCGTCACCGTAAGATTCGCACCCGCATCAAGGTGTAAGCTCAACTCCTAGGCTTAAGGCCTTACAACTATGCACATGAAATGCCAATGCTTACACAAAGCAGATGCGATCAAGCAATGTCTATCCATTGGATAAACCTCAAGGTTCACTAAGGTTCTCTTCCTTAGGAACTATACACATCTTTGTTTTATAAAACAATTATCCATCGGATAAAACAATTATCCATCGGATAAATATCTCGTGATTCCTTTGGAATGATCCAGACTGCTTTCAGAATCGCCGACTGTCCCCACAAACCAACACAAGTCTTTTCAGCGTGTTTTGTCCTCACTCACACGCTTTCTAGGAAACTTCCCAGAAGGTCACCCATCCCATAATTACTCTAAGTCAAGCACGCTTAACTATAAAGTTCTTATGTTCTAAGCTCCCGAAAAGAAGATAAATCTTGTTGATATGGGTAGTACCAATCAATTCTTATATGCCTTCCCTTAACTATACAGTCCCATACCTGCATAGCCTCGGGATTCCTTCCACTGTACAGTCCCATACCTGCACAGCCTCAGGATCTCTCTCATTCCAGTCATCACAAGACAGAAACAATTGAACGATTAACCTGGATCCGAATCATCGGTCCGTCATCGAACTACTTTTTCGAAAACCAAAACGTTTCGTGTTTGTGTTTACGTCTTATGAATTATGTCTCAAGTCCTAAGCATTATGAATAAGGATTGAGAATCCTCTTAGATAAGTCTTTCAGCCTTTCTAAGATATTAATCCCTCGTCTTTCAATTAAGGAAACAGGTGTTGATTTCACTTAAGTCTTATGAAGTCGTTGATGTACTAAGTCATCAATGGTATAGTACATGGTCTTGTTCCACCATATACCATACTTAATTAACCCTTGTCTTCAACTCTAAGTTAATTACTTAACTTAGGTTTTTCACGCGTAAAACTTTACGATTGAGTTAGAAAACTCCTTTTGTAAACCAAACAACTTTTACAATTATACACTCATTTGATTTGAAACAACATTTGAACTACTTACTTCATTTCTAGCATTTTCTGAAACATGAAATTCGCTTAGCGGATTTACATTCGCTTAGCGAAATTGAAACAACAATGCCTCTTTTGGAACTCCTCTGGTTCGCTCGGCGAGACACAAATCGCGTAGCGAAATGTATTGGATTCGCTTAGCGAATATGAATTCGCTTAGCGCAAGTTCAGACGGTTACATCTCTTTAGAAACACCTCTGGATCGCTCGGCGAGACAGAATTCGCGTAGCGAAACTTCACTTTATTCGCTTAGCGAGAATGATTTCGCTTAGCGAAAGTTCAGACGGTTACACCTCTATTGGAGACTTCTCTGGATTGCTCAGCGAGATGTAATTCGCGTAGCGAAATTTGCTGAGTTAGCTTAGCGAATATGAATTCGCTTAGCGAAAATGAGGCAATGATGCCCAACTTAGACTTTCCCTGTTTTTCGCGTAGCGAAAGTAAATTCGCTTAGCGAAAGTTGCCTTAAAACAAGACATCAACCTTATGGAACCATTTTGATTCTCTTCATGAAAACACTTCTTTTCTCATTTTGAGTCACTTGATTAGCTAGATGAACTAAGGATAAGGTATGAAACATGTTTCACTTTGGTGAAACCACTTTGAGATTTAATCCCCTTTAAAGTCACTAAGGGTTTTTCTTTGAAAAACACAAGTTATTGAAAACACTTTCTTTACATCAAAACTTGACTTGTCCAAGAACTATTCATATCCTTCCTTTCCTCAAGGTCATGGCTAATAGCCAACTAGGAATCAATGTGAAGTTTTACTTCATCAACCAATCAAAGTATGGCTCACAATACTTACACAATCATGATAACCATAATACACATTACTACATCATAATCAAACATCCAAGTCCATCACACATTATGGTCTCATAATCAACAATAAAAGTCCATACTTGATCTAGTGATCAAAGTAGGTTTTTCAACATACATGAAAATGGTTTTTCATTCAATCATCTCATCATCAACATATGCTAAAACACAACACAACATACCAAAGCATAAACTCATCATGACATTCTTGTTCTCCATGAGAACTTAACAAAACATAACAACTAAAAGTGAACCCAAACTAAAGGGTTTCACCCACACATAAAGTAAACAACCATCTTCACCACCACCATCTTGGTGTGATGAGGTTCTTCTCCCCATACCTGTTGAAGAGCAGATTCCCAGATCAAAGTCGGTTGATCGGTTTGTGAACCTCCTGATAGTTGTCACCAACTACAACAACCAAACAATCAATCATTAAACAACAATCAAACCAAACTCAACAATTCTCACAAAGAGGGTTTCGGCCACCCTAAAGAGAATAAAGCTAGGAATTGATCTTGGTTTTCCATTTCATGGATTCAAAGGCATTAGGAAAGCTAAGAATGAAATCAAGTGTTAAAAATCAAAAATTGATGAAAACACTATTCATCATCATCAAGAAGGATTCGGCCCTAATGTGCTTTTTGAGCTATGATGAGAGTTGAATCATAAGCTCTTGGGTTTAGGTAGAGATTAATGATGTGAGTTCAAAGAAATTGGTCTCACATCAAAATGATTTTTCTACAATTTCCTATGGATTTTCAAAGTTTTGGATCTAAGAAATAATTTTCATGAAAATGGATCTTGATCTTGAAATAAAGAGATATTCAAGAAGCAAAGAGATCATAGAAGTGATCTTACCTTGAAATGAAGGAAGATTGCTCAAGGAATCAAGTGATTCCAACAAGAAACCAAGCTTTTTCAAGAACAACAATGGTGCTTCTTCAAGAGTAACTATGGTGTTCTTCTCTTTTTGAGAGGGCTGTGCGAAAATGAGAGTGTGAGGGGCTGAGTTCAGCCTTAAAACAAGTCACTTAAGGGCAAAATGGTCATTTGCCAAAAGGGTAAAATGGTAAAAGTGCAAAAGACTAAGGTTAGGGGCATTTTGGTCATTTTGCGTCTAGATTTTCTCGATCGTCATGACGACTCTGGCATACTCTCCCAAGTGTCCTGGAATGTTGTGATATCAAGATTATCGGTTTGCGAGTCCCGGTAAATCCATATGTGGCTCCGTTCGTCACCCGATTGAAGATTTCGCCCGAACGAAGGTCAGGAAGTTATTTTTCTGAAATTTTTTCGAAATTTAACCAAAACGTAGATAATCGAATTCTAAGACTTACTGTCTCGTTCACGGGTCCATCTGAGGTCTTCTGAGCAGTAAAATCATACTGTCAGTGTAAAAACGCAGACCGGACTCCGTTTGAGTTTTCGACTCAAAACTTAATCGTAGCTTCCTACGATATCGTCGAGCATGACTATGGTCTCGGAATATTTTATTTCCATTCATAAGACCTCGAATAAAATAAAGACATTAAAATACTGAATAATTAGAAAACGTGAAAATCGGGGCGTTACATTCCTACCCCTCTTAAAAAAAAATTTCGTCCTCGAAATTCCGTGACTTAAAACCAAACCTACTCAGTCGCTGAAGATTAAGGAAAGAAATTTTCAACAAAGGAAATTTTTCCTGGTCTTGGTCTCAGAAGAAAATAACAAAAGAATTTTACCATTCTGGAATGAATATAGGAATATCCAGTATGCAAAAAGACTCTTCAGTAGGTTCGTGAGTGTAAAAATGCATAGCTAATACATGTTTACATCCATGACTCTAATAAAGTTCCTTCTTTCATAAGAACCTTCCAATAAATTTGGGAATCAAAAGATAAACAGTCTGGCAAAAATCAGACTGGATCACCTTCACCAAAAGTAAAAGTGATTAGACTAAGTTTCATCAAGAAACTTTCAGTATCAAGAAGTTGTTTATGTTATGTTATAACTCAAGAAATAGTAATAACAAAACTTTCAGTGAAGTAATACGAAAATGTCCAGACCAATGGACACCATATTACCAATTCACTCAATTGTCTAATACATTGAGGAATATGTAGAAGTGTGAACACAAATGTTCCCTTGAGATCAGGCAGCACTAACACAAGTGAAGTAGTCAACCTTCTCTCTAATTCTTGCAAACTTTCCTCACAGGCTTCAGTCCATTCAAACGCTTTATCCTTCCTTTGAAATCACATGACCCAAAAACTTTACTTCGTCGAGCCAAATCTCACACTTGGACAACTTTGCATACAGCTGTTTCTCCTTCAGAACCTGACGAATCACACTAAGATATTCAGTGTGTACTTCCTGGTTTCGCGAATAGATGAGTATGTCGTCTATGAAACAACCACAAACTTATCTAGATATGGACGAAAGATCCTATTCATGTAATCCATGAATATAGAGGAGTATTCGTCATACAAAACGGCATCACAAGATACTCGTAGTGCCCATAGCGTGTTCGAAACGCTGTCCTCGGTATATCTTCTGTCTTCACACGAATCTGGTGATAACCCGATCGCAAATCAATCTCGGAGAAAACTGCCGCTCTCCTCAACTGATCCATCAAGTCATTTATTCTCGGAAGATGATACTTGTTATGAATGGTAACTTTGTTCAACTGGCGCTAATCCACACATAAGCAAGATGTTTCATCTTTCTTTCTCACCAACAGCACAGGCGTTCCCTACGGCGACACACCGGGTCTAACGAACTGTTTTCCCAATAGGTCCACCAACTGTTCCTTCAGGGTTTCCAACTCAGCAGGTGCCATATGATAAGGTGTCATAGACGCTAGTCCTATTCCTGGCACAAGATCGATCACAACTCGATGTCTCGGACTGGCGGTAAACCTGGTACGTCTTCAGGAAAGACTTCCGGAAACTCGTTAGTAACATGTATTCGTTTTGCTCCTCCTCCTCTCAAAGAAACGTTTCCTTGGTTGGCAGTCCAAATCCAGAATTATCCGAATCAGGAAAAACTAAGGTTTTGTTTGCACCGTCTAATAGGATATAGTTACAAGATAACCAATCCATCCCTATGATCAAATCCATTTGCGAAAGAGGCAAACAGATTAAATCAATCAAAAACGTTCTATCTTTTACAGAAATAGAACAGTTCAAACAAACTTTCGCAGTTATAACGGGCTTTGCAGAAAGTGCAAGAATTACCAAATCTAAGGGTAAGGAAAGATACAGATAAGGTTCTACCTTCCACGACGATGTGACCGTGAATCAAATCTTCCTTTTGAGAAGTCTCAGCATCATCCCCATTATAAACTCCACTCATTGCCTTAGGCTTCACTGTTTGCACATCGTTGACAGAATGTGTAGCTTTTGATTGCACACACTCGCGTGAAGTATGTCCTGGCTTCCCACACTTGAAGCATATGATTCCCTTGATTAAGCATTCTCTGGTGACATGATTGTTCTTGCCACACTTCATGCACTTCTTTGGGGCGCTTCCAAATTGACTAATACTCCCACTGCTTCCCCCTACAGAACGTTGTTGTTGACCTTGCTGTTTCGAATATGGTTTCCATCGAGACCTATCATCACGACCATTGGTGCCTTTATGGAACCTAGTCGGTCCAGAGTGACGTTGCCTTCCTCCACGAGTCTTCATCAGATCTTCGATTACAAAGCATTCATCTACCAAAACCGAGAACTCTTTGACCTCAAGAGGTAGCACCTCTCCTCGAATCTCGTCCCTTAAACCTTCTTCGAACTTTGTGCACTTCCACTCCTCATCGGGATGAAGATGGAAATACCTTGAAGACTTCAGCAGGGACTCAAAACGATCAGCATATTCTTTGACAGACATTCCTCCTTGACGTAGCTGCAGGAACTCCATGTCTTTCAATCCGTCTTGCACTCGTCGGAAAACAGTCATTCAGAAGAACTTTGCGAGTGACAACTTACAAGAAAGCAAAAACATTATTCTCCTGCCCAATATCATTCCTCTTCAGAAACAATAATGCAGAGAATAACAAACAATCGTTGTCTTCTTCACAGAAACACAACACAGAGAACAAACAATACAAAAGGATAGACCAAAGTCATCATCCTCTCCAACATTGTTTTCTCTCAGAAGCAATAACACAGAAAACAATCAGAGAAAACACAACACAAACAAGACAGACCATAACCTACAAACCCCAAAAAGACTCGGCCAGCTCTGATACCAAATAATGCAACACCCTTTCCCGAGTGTCACATTCCCGAATGTTTATAAGGCCGAAATATTTATTAATGCAGAAAAATACGATTTTTCTTTTTCTTTTCTTTTCATAAAGATGTAATGGGATTAGTAAAGGTAATAAATATTACTAATAAGTGAACTTAGGTTCACCATGCATTACTAGGACATATATACAGTATTATAAATACAGAAACAGAAAACAAAAACAGAAACATCAACATTACTGTATACAGACATAAGTCTAATGTATGACTGACATAAGAAAACACAATAAGTACTAGGAGTCGTAGCTCCCAAAAGGTACTACAAAAACTGACATAGTCTGGCCGACAACAAAACTAAAACAGCAAAAGAGTCCACCTCCGAACTCAAAGGGACTGCGGAACCGAACCATCGTCGCGTCCATCTGTTCAAGCATCAACAGCAAGTACCAGCAGAAAACATACAGATATGGGTGAGATTCCCGTTCATCAACACAACAAAATAGCAGTAGTAAAAACGGGACGACTCACCGGGTAACAGCGTACCCAACATGCTTACAAAGGTTCTCAGTATAAATCATGTTAAGCAGTTAACAACATAATAGCATGCTAAACATTTAACAGCATAATATAAGGCATCCTTAAACAATACAGCGATGTATAACAGTAAACGTAAACATCAATAGCCATAAACATCAATAGCCATGCAATGCAATGCAATGTATATGACTCAATGTCAATGTCACTGGGTACTACTCTGACCCCTACTCCATGGAGCTAACAAAACATTCGGAGAGAGTGAATGGGAGGACATGTTCCGATTTCTGCCAGCCATGAGCAAGATGCTACAACATTCGTAACGTGCACGTATCTGGCTTTACGGTAACACTCTCGACCAAACATGAAAAGTACGGCATCTAGTAGAGGATATCAGTGTATTGCATGGATTCGCCACGACACAGAAGAATCACCAACTGGTCACATGTCAGCCCTTCCAACCCTGATACCTCCAAAAAGACCATTGAAGATCGTCACCGTAAGATTCGCACCCGCATCAAGGTGTAAGCTCAACTCCTAGGCTCAAGGCCTTACAACTATGCACATGAAATGCCAATGCTTACACAAAGCAGATGCGATCAAGCAATGTCTATCCATTGGATAAACCTCAAGGTTCACTAAGGTTCTCTTCCTTAGGAACTATACACATCTTTGTTTTATAAAACAATTATCCATCGGATAAAACAATTATCCATCGGATAAATATCTCGTGATTCCTTTGGAATGATCCAGACTGCTTTCAGAATCGCCGACTGTCCCCACAAACCAACACAAGTCTTTTCAGCGTGTTTTGTCCTCACTCACACGCTTTCTAGGAAACTTCCCAGAAGGTCACCCATCCCATAATTACTCTAAGTCAAGCACGCTTAACTATAAAGTTCTTATGTTCTAAGCTCCCGAAAAGAAGATAAATCTTGTTGATATGGGTAGTACCAATCAATTCTTATATGCCTTCCCTTAACTATACAGTCCCATACCTGCATAGCCTCGGGATTCCTTCCACTGTACAGTCCCATACCTGCACAGCCTCAGGATCTCTCTCATTCCAGTCATCACAAGACAGAAACAATTGAACGATTAACCTGGATCCGAATCATCGGTCCGTCATCGAACTACTTTTTCGAAAACCAAAACGTTTCGTGTTTGTGTTTACGTCTTATGAATTATGTCTCAAGTCCTAAGCATTATGAATAAGGATTGAGAATCCTCTTAGATAAGTCTTTCAGCCTTTCTAAGATATTAATCCCTCGTCTTTCAATTAAGGAAACAGGTGTTGATTTCACTTAAGTCTTATGAAGTCGTTGATGTACTAAGTCATCAATGGTATAGTACATGGTCTTGTTCCACCATACACCATACTTAATTAACCCTTGTCTTCAACTCTAAGTTAATTACTTAACTTAGGTTTTTCACGCGTAAAACTTTACGATTGAGTTAGAAAACTCCTTTTGTAAACCAAACAACTTTTACAATTATACACTCATTTGATTTGAAACAACATTTGAACTACTTACTTCATTTCTAGCATTTTCTGAAACATGAAATTCGCTTAGCGGATTTACATTCGCTTAGCGAAATTGAAACAACAATGCCTCTTTTGGAACTCCTCTGGTTCGCTCGGCGAGACACAAATCGCGTAGCGAAATGTATTGGATTCGCTTAGCGAATATGAATTCGCTTAGCGCAAGTTCAGACGGTTACATCTCTTTAGAAACACCTCTGGATCGCTCGGCGAGACAGAATTCGCGTAGCGAAACTTCACTTTATTCGCTTAGCGAGAATGATTTCGCTTAGCGAAAGTTCAGACGGTTACACCTCTATTGGAGACTTCTCTGGATTGCTCAGCGAGATGTAATTCGCGTAGCGAAATTTGCTGAGTTAGCTTAGCGAATATGAATTCGCTTAGCGAAAATGAGGCAATGATGCCCAACTTAGACTTTCCCTGTTTTTCGCGTAGCGAAAGTAAATTCGCTTAGCGAAAGTTGCCTTAAAACAAGACATCAACCTTATGGAACCATTTTGATTCTCTTCATGAAAACACTTCTTTTCTCATTTTGAGTCACTTGATTAGCTAGATGAACTAAGGATAAGGTATGAAACATGTTTCACTTTGGTGAAACCACTTTGAGATTTAATCCCCTTTAAAGTCACTTAGGGTTTTTCTTTGAAAAACACAAGTTATTGAAAACACTTTCTTTACATCAAAACTTGACTTGTCCAAGAACTATTCATATCCTTCCTTTCCTCAAGGTCATGGCTAATAGCCAACTAGGAATCAATGTGAAGTTTTACTTCATCAACCAATCAAAGTATGGCTCACAATACTTACATAATCATGATAACCATAATACACATTACTACATCATAATCAAACATCCAAGTCCATCACACATTATGGTCTCATAATCAACAATAAAAGTCCATACTTGATCTAGTGATCAAAGTAGGTTTTTCAACATACATGAAAATGGTTTTTCATTCAATCATCTCATCATCAACATATGCTAAAACATAACACAACATACCAAAGCATAAACTCATCATGACATTCTTGTTCTCCATGAGAACTTAACAAAACATAACAACTAAAAGTGAACCCAAACTAAAGGGTTTCACCCACACATAAAGTAAACAACCATCTTCACCACCACCATCTTGGTGTGATGAGGTTCTTCTCCCCATACCTGTTGAAGAGCAGATTCCCAGATCAAAGTCGGTTGATCGGTTTGTGAACCTCCTGATAGTTGTCACCAACTACAACAACCAAACAATCAATCATTAAACAACAATCAAACCAAACTCAACAATTCTCACAAAGAGGGTTTCGGCCACCCTAAAGAGAATAAAGCTAGGAATTGATCTTGGTTTTCCATTTCATGGATTCAAAGGCATTAGGAAAGCTAAGAATGAAATCAAGTGTTAAAAATCAAAAATTGATGAAAACACTATTCATCATCATCAAGAAGGATTCGGCCCTAATGTGCTTTTTGAGCTATGATGAGAGTTGAATCATAAGCTCTTGGGTTTAGGTAGAGATTAATGATGTGAGTTCAAATAAATTGGTCTCACATCAAAATGATTTTTCTACAATTTCCTATGGATTTTCAAAGTTTTGGATCTAAGAAATAATTTTCATGAAAATGGATCTTGATCTTGAAATAAAGAGATATTCAAGAAGCAAAGAGATCATAGAAGTGATCTTACCTTGAAATGAAGGAAGATTGCTCAAGGAATCAAGTGATTCCAACAAGAAACCAAGCTTTTTCAAGAACAACAATGGTGCTTCTTCAAGAGTAACTATGGTGTTCTTCTCTTTTTGAGAGGGCTGTGCGAAAATGAGAGTGTGAGGGGCTGAGTTCAGCCTTAAAACAAGTCACTTAAGGGCAAAATGGTCATTTGCCAAAAGGGTAAAATGGTAAAAGTGCAAAAGACTAAGGTTAGGGGCATTTTGGTCATTTTGCGTCTAGATTTTCTCGATCGTCATGACGACTCTGGCATACTCTCCCAAGTGTCCTGGAATGTTGTGATATCAAGATTATCGGTTTGCGAGTCCCGGTAAATCCATATGTGGCTCCGTTCGTCACCCGATTGAAGATTTCGCCCGAACGAAGGTCAGGAAGTTATTTTTCTGAAATTTTTTCGAAATTTAACCAAAACGTAGATAATCGAATTCTAAGACTTACTGTCTCGTTCACGGGTCCATCTGAGGTCTTCTGAGCAGTAAAATCATACTGTCAGTGTAAAAACGCAGACCGGACTCCGTTTGAGTTTTCGACTCAAAACTTAATCGTAGCTTCCTACGATATCGTCGAGCATGACTATGGTCTCGGAATATTTTATTTCCATTCATAAGACCTCGAATAAAATAAAGACATTAAAATACTGAATAATTAGAAAACGTGAAAATCGGGGCGTTACAGTGGTGGAGGTGGTGGAGCAAATGGTCGAAGTGGAGGAGGCTGAAGGCGAAAGTGCTCTAAGATCCACTGAAGCTATGCAGATGTGGCAGCCTGTGCGGCCTCCTGTGCGGCACGATTTGCGATAATCTCATCATTAAGCTTTGTGATAGTATCCCGCATATCCTGTATCTCCTCTGGAGAAGCAGTAGGCCCAGGCACATCCTGCTGTCTAGGCTGGCTAAACGACGAGGCTAGGTAATGATCACCTAACCCACCAAGCCCATACACAACTCCCTTCTTATTTTTACCCCCGATAATATTCAAATAGTGGGCATTATCGTCAACGGAGGCAGGAGACTCATGACTAGAAGAACTACCGCCCTGTGTGGCATGTGCACGAGCCTCATCTAAGGTCTCATAGTATTTGTCCTATAAAATAAGGTTGAATATCATATTATTAACAATTAATATGTTGCGAAAATTAAACTTGAATATATAGTACAATTAGCAGTGTACGTATATTTACATGTATCTCATGAGACTTGTCGTTTGCCCACACTCCAAACTTCAACTTTTTTGTCTTTTTTAGGATATCGATGGCAATCGGGGGTCGGCCATCCTGAACACTCTGCATATATTAAAATAAGTTCATTAAATGCGAGTAATAAAAATTAAGTAATGAATTAAACTGCATAAATTAAAATAAACTTACCATCCTTTGAAAGTGTTCTCCACTAGAGATGCTGCCTCCCGTGTAGGTCGATGCGCCCCTGTCTACAATCCGATTCCTCTGTCCGATTGCGCTCCTCTCCTGGAATTTAGAATCACTGGCAAAAAATGCATCTAGTTCCGCTTTGATATGATCTGCTATCCACTTTCCGGGAGTCCTGCCATTTCGAATAGCGCTCAATGAACCTTTTAGGATGCACATACCCCTATGGTGAAAGGTCTTCTCCACCATGACGTCGTCCCGAGGGTCCCATGAACACTTTTTTTGCATGAAACGCACATATATATTTAATTAGGCAACAAAAACATATATAATACGTACAAAATATAATGTAAAACTAAATATATGTCAAAAGTTTAATTTACCTGAAACTCTTGCCACCACCTCTTCTTCACGTCATCGTCAAATGCGCTATAAGTGGGCCATGCTTTGTCAAATTTTTGCTTGATGATTTTTGAAATGACATTAGTTGTTTTCCTCGATGGAGTAAACCTGTGATTAAAAACACAATCATTATATAAATAATCCTTGTATAAATAATGTTATAAAATATAATTAATAAAAGTAAAATTTAACTAATATTAAACTACCATATTATAAAATTTAACTATTAAAATAACTTACTCCCATTGGCCGGGGCCTAGCCTGATTTGCAATCTTTGTTCAGCCGGAGCTCTGACATTTGCCTGCGAAGATGACGGATCGGGAACAGATTGTGGTTATGGTGCTGGTGTAGATGATGAGGGACCTGGTAATGATGCTAGTGGGGTAGTGACCACCAAGGGAACACTAGGTACAGTCGCCTGGTCAGAACTAGGCAAGTTGATCGTGGGAGTACCTCTCCCAGCACGACCTCTGCCACGAAGAGGGCGAGCTGGCATTCGACCACCCCGATCTCTACCTCTACCTCTATTAGCATCTGCCATCTGTATGAAAACAATCAATATAACTTTAATTAAATTGACCATATTACAATTAACAAAGACGGTAGGAAAACAATGTATATAAGTTTAAGTAACTAACATTAAGAAAACAATCAATATAAATAATCAACATTATTTACCTAATTAGACGTATCTTAATCAATAAATTCACTCTCACTATCACTTAATATACATGTGTCCTTGTCTGGTTCATCTGGTTGATCCGAGTCAGACTGAGTCAGTACTGGCACATTAATTATTTCCCCGTTGCCCCCAACATCCACAAGAGAGTCCCCTGTGATAATATCTGCTTCAATATGTTGTAACATGTGAAGCCCTGCAATGATGTCATCTTGGTATGGAGCCTCCATCTCAGCCTGACTGACCGTAGTATCCGTGATTGTACAACGGGCCATTGTCTTATGACACTCAACCAACCATGATGACCCTCGGGATATGGCGTGTAATAAACTTGCTCTGCATGTTGTGCCAATATGAATGGGTCGTAAGCCTTATTATATCTCCCTAATTTCTTAACTTCGACAATTCCATATTTATTATCTATTTTTGTCCCTATATTAGGAGTATTATCAAACCAATCACACTTGAAGAGAACTGACTTCATCACGGGGAGCCCGATATACTCTATTTCAACAACTTCAGTTAGTTCTCCGTAAAAATCATCTTCTAATTGACCATTTGTGCCTCGTACACATACACCATAGTTATATGATAACAAGCCGTTACTCCATCCTTTTGTACGGAATTTATATCCATTTACAATGTAAGTTGAAAATGTTGTAACAAATCTCTTTGGCCCCCATGCCAGATTAATCAACAGAGGATCTTCAATATTGTTTTCTGGATTGTGAACCTAAGAGGTTTAAAAATTGATGTTATACACCATGTTAATGTAAAATAACATTCATTACAATAACTTACAAAGTGTTAACCTACATGTTCTTTGAACCACGCAGGAAACATGGTGGTAATCTGCTGGTTAATTTGAGTGTCTGAAATGTTGGGTTGTTGCTCTTTTAACTCATTGGCATAGAAACTATAAGAAAAAGCAACTTAAAGTAAGACACAATTGATTATTAAACACAGTTAAAAACAAATGTGAACACTAACTTACTCTAAATACGGTTCCACCTCTTCACAGTTTTGTAGAATGTATAAGTGGGCAGCGTCAATGTCACGTTGCTCAATGTAATATGATTTGGATTTGCCACTAGTCATGTCCGGGTAATTGAAAATTGATATAGGAGGAGTAGCATCAATATCATCTTCTTCTTCGTTACGTTCAGATGGATAGCAATAAGAAGCGAAGGTAGATGTCTCCTCCACTAAGTAGGCTTCACAAATGGAACCTTCCACCCTAGCCTTGTTCTTCACTTTGAATTTAAGGGATTGCAAGAACCTAAGTAGGAATAAATGATTAAATGATTTAATTACATGAGATTATAATTAAAACATATGTAAGAATAAATGATGATTTAATTATATACCTCTCAAAAGGATACATCCAACGATATTGGACCGGTCCACCAACTCTTGCTTCGTACGGGAGATGAATTGGAAGATGCTCCATTGAATCGAAGAAGCTGGGCGGGAATATCTATTCCAACTTACATAGCAACACGGGTATATTGTCTTCCATGACCTTTAGTTGTTCCACATTTAGTGTTGTTGAAGTCAACTCCCTAAAGAAATGACTAAGCTTAACAAGTGGCTTCCAAATAGGTTTCGGTAATGAGTCGAATGCAATGGGAAGCAAACGTTGCATGAATACATGACAGTCATGGCTTTTCATTCCATGTAACTTGCCTTCCTTAACGTCAACACATCTGCCCAAATTTGAGGCGTATCCATCAGGCAACTTTAGTTCTTTAACCCATTTACAAACAACAATTTTTTTGGTTTGCTCAGTGCATAGTTTGCCTTAGGTTTGAATAGCTTTGCACGACCACAATCTTTCATCTCAAGGTCCTTCCGATTTCATATTTCTGCCGAGTCCAATCGAGCTTTATCTGTATCCTTCGTCCTCCCTTTGATGTCCATCACAGTGTCAAACACATTCATAAACACATTCTTCTCAGTGTGCATGACATCAATGTTATGACGCAGAAGGTGCGTTTGCCAATAGGGCAAAGTCCAAAATATACTTTGCTTAGTCTAATTATGGCAAACGCCGTAACCATCAGGCTTTTCTTTTGGTTGCTTCTCATGGATGAGGGGGAACTTGCATACCCTCTTCAAGATATTGGGACTCGAAAAACGTGGAGGATGGGTTGATTGCTTAGTTTTATTCCTCTTGAACGCATTTTTATTCTTCCTAAAAGCATGCCCGACAACAAGGAATGGGCGGTGATTATCAAAATAACATATCTTCCGACTATTTTTAAGTGAGAACGCCTTTGATCCCTCCATGCATATTGGGCAAGCAAGCTTCCCCGCAGTACTGCAACCCGAAAGCATCCCATAAGCCGGAAAGTCATTGATCGTCCACATCAGTGCGGCCCTCATCATGAAATTCTGCCTTAAATCAACGTCATAAGTCAATACACCATCATTCCACAATATCTTCAAGTCATCAATGAGAGGCTGCAAGTACACATCAATCTTGGCTTTTGGATTTAACGGTCCCGGAATTAGGACTATCAGGAACATAAACTCCCTCTTCATGCACATCCCAAGGGGAAGATTGTACGGAGTTAGGATAACCGGCCAACAAGAGTAAGCCTTTCCGGTTTGACCAAAAGGATTAAAACCATCTGCACATAACCCTAACCCGATGTTCCGAGGGTCTTGAGCAAACATTGGATGCACACTATCAAAATGCTTCCAAGCATCTCCATCAGAAGGATGATACATGACCCCTAGTTGCCTTTCATTCTCACGGTGCCACCTCATGTGGGATGCAGTTGCCATCGAAGAGTAAATTCTTTGTAGCCTTGGGACGATTGGAAAGTACCACATTCTTTTTAAGGCGGTCTTCTTTTCAATGCCCCTTCTAGTGGTTGTCTTGTATCGCTCTGCGCCACAAAATTTGCATGTTTTTACGCTCTTAGCTGCTTGGTCTTTAAAGTACAACATGCATCCAAAAGGGCAACAATCAATTTTAATACAACCCAAACCCAAACTGGCCACCGACTTCTTAGCATGATAAAAATTCTTAGGCATATGATTTTCAATCGGCATTGTCTCACTCATAAGCTTCATCATTTGATTAAAACAATCTTATGACATATGGGATTGAGATTTCAGGCTTAAAGCTCCCAAAGCGACCGACAATTCCGAGTGTTTATCGCATACTTCCCACAAAGGCCTTCGTGCAGCCGCGAGCATGTCAAAGAATTTTTGAGCTTCAAGATTTGGTTCCTCTATGCGTTGGTCGTCCATAACACAATCATCTTCTAAGGCCTGACCCACTGATGGTCCAGCATGATCCATGATCATTTGCTCGTAAGGATTCACTTCTTCTCTGCGCTCACCAATTCCATAATATGAATTTTCGACCACCACTGGGGGAAACGTGGGCAATTGCTCACCGTGGAGGGTCCACCAGTAGTAATTGGGCATGAACCCCTTATTGCAAAGATCCAACAGTACTTCAGTGGGCGTCTTGAAAACTTTACAAATGCACTTTAAGCAAGGACACCTAAACTTCTGATCAGGGCTATTTAGAAATCTATCATCCTTAGTAGCGTAGTCTATGAATACATGAACTCCATCTTGGAATTCTAGAGTTAGATGTTTGTTATGATCCAACCTATTGTACATCCATATCCAATTCTCGGGAATTTCCATTACGGGTACCTAAGGGGGAAAGCAACAAATAGTTTCATACATTTGACTAATTTATCAGCACACAACCAGTCCCTATTGAGCTAAGCTCTTCACTAAAAAACACACATAATTCAAACACATGCATTTGACTCATTTATCAGCACACAACCAGCTTCCTATTGAGCTCCGCTCTCCACTAACAAACAACACATAATTCAAACACATGCATTTGACTAATTTATCAACACACAACCAGCTTCCTATTGAGCTCTGCTCTCCACTAACAATCAACACATCAATCACACAACCAGCTTCCTATTGAGCTCTGCTCTCCACTAACAATCAACACATCAATCAAGCACATGCATTTGAATAATTTATCAGCACACAATCAACTTCCTATTGAGCTCTGCTCTCCACTAACAAACAACCAATCAATTCACATAACACATTACATATACAACAATCAATCATGTTATTCAACCAAAGTGGCAACTCACAAACTAATCAGATCAAAACAGATAGAGTAAAGAGAGATATACCTAATTGATCAGTGAAGCAGCAAATGAGGAGAGCCCACGAAGTCCAGCAAAGTACGCACGTGCTAAATATACATGAAAGCAAAGAAAGACATTATGAAACATTAGTGCTTATTACCTACTCAAGTCTCAATAAGATAACTACTATATATATTTATAGTGTTTCATAGGCTGTTATAAGTGGTGATGTTCTGCATGCACAACATCTCTTTGGCATATGTCCAGGCTGTATCATAGGATTGTAGTACAATATATTTTTTTATACTATGATGTCCAAGCATATGCATAATCATGCTCTAGTTACATTATTTATACTAAGAACATGTGGCTTTCACAATTAAAGCATCATATAAATATAAATATCATTAAATAGGTCAAACAGCAGCAACATAGGACTAGAAAACTAGTAAATTGAGTTCAATAAATTATACCAAAAGTATTTTAAACTAAAATCACTAATTCACTATAGGATGTAGGATAGACGGCAGATTCACAAATCCAAACATAAATGAAAAGAGCATGATACATAGTGGCTTCAACATTCAACTTTAATCTTAATTCCAGATACTTTCATTATGGCAGAAACAGAGCATAATACAAACATATTAAGCAGTAACCAAATTAAACCAATTAGTAATGATAGAGTGGAAAAGGGAGTATTGGTGAACAAAGAGGGTAATGTCTAACTCTATCTTCAAATAGAAACAACAATAAGTCAGATAAGGACTTCGACTTAAAAAAGAATCAAGAACAATAGCAAGTAATCTAGAAGTATAGCCACTAATAAATAGGAAACAGAATAGCCATGAAGAGTACAGTCAATGCAGCATGTGTTTCACAATCAGAGTAAAAAAGCCAAAATTATCAGTAATCACAAGAAATAGTCTGAATCAGTTAATTAAATCACATTTGATTTCATGCTCCTAAGATGGTGTAATGTTATCTTAATTATATTTATCTGCTGCTAATCCACGTAGAGTTCTTTCACAAACAACTCCATAAACCCCTTTTGGCCCTTTAATTTGCCGGAGACAATTGTACTCCAAGTTAATATTAGTCATAACAATCATTTCAACTTGGACTAAAGTGACAAGAAGTTATATATTGCATAACCAATAAATCTGCAAACTTAAATACTAAACTTGAAGATTCTACCAACCGTATTAATAGAAATTAGAAAGTTTCTCCCGAACCTGGCCCGTTTAATGATAATGAGACGAACCACCCTATTAATACTTCGAGTAAGGTCCTTTATAGGCCTGACTAACTAGTAGATAGCTAGCTAACATAATAAGGCATGAGTAATTCTAAATCTTGCTCCTCAATTCTCCTAATTGCTAAATAAAAAAAATATTAGATGTTTTGTATATTTCTAAGACCTTGAATGTATTTCTTTTTCATTTAATATTTTTGAGGAGGATATAGCAAAACTCATAAGCTAAAGTCTCAAATTCAAAATATTGTATAGTCCCTTCCAAAGTCTCCTTATATATACAAGCTTGAAAAAAAAAACACTAAGCTAAAGGTTTGTCATAATCATACAGATTCGAGGGCACTAGCAGAACAGGATGGGAACAAATTCACTTTATACAGTTGAGAAACATTTATAAATTCATAAATACACAACACCACCCATCGTCCGAATTGGGTTGTAAATTGCCCTGTTGCAGTTCTAGTTATATAGATAGTTGTACAAAAATATGGTTGATGCGGATGCTATTGTGAAGATTTCTAAAACTGCAGCACCGTGACACTTGTGATTATGGACCACAGTTTAAAACCTTTACAAATCCTTTTTATATTATGCTTGTATTCTAGCCCAATGCTCATGTCAGATCACTCAGGTTAGGTATAAAGTCCCTAATACCAGTTTCATTTAACTCACGCCATGGATTTCAGTAACAACAGATCTCTCTCTCCTTAGCTTAATGGACACTGAAAAACAGAACAGCAACCCCCCATTCATCATCTTCGTGTCCACATGAACAAGATGTTGAGTTTAGCCCTCCAAGGCCTTCAAATTCTAATGGCACAATGTTCCAAACGATGCCAACCACTTGTCCTGAATCACCATGGACACTTTCCCCTCTCTCAACTCATTCCCCATCACTTATTTACCACTGCATCACCATGGACACTTTCCCCTCTCTCAACTCATTCCCCATCTCTCAACTCTATCTTCACAATCAGATGTATAATAGTAAAAAAGCCACAATCAGAGTAAATGCCATGAAAGTACAATCAATACAGCCATGATTCATAACAAAGAATAAAAAAGCCAAAGAGAGGTGAGGGCAAGAAGCATACTCAGCAACAAGAATGGGAGGCGTTGGAGAGAGAGGGAGGCGCTGGCAAAGAGAGAGAAAGGGACGGTGGGCGATGGTGGTGGCGTGGTGGTCATGGCTCGCTGACAAAGCAGTTGCAGAGACGGGGAGAGGCGGCGCGAGGTGGCACTACGCCACATTAGGGAATAATTGACGCTACCTTTTTCCAGCATTTCCCCGTGAAACGCTAGAAAATATGAGGCGGAAGAGTATTCCCAGCGCTTTCTTAAGGAAGCGCTAGCAAATTGGGAGACTTTACCAGCGTTTTCTTAAGAAAACGTTGGGAATACTCTTATTATAGGAATTGTCAGCGCTTTCTAAAGAGAGCGCTGACAAAGGTGTAGAATCTTTACAAGCGCTTTCTTAAGAAAGCGCTGGGAATACTCTTATTATGGGAATTGTCAGCGCTTTCTAAAGAGAGCGCTGACAAAGGTGTAGAACCTTTACTAGCGCTTTCTTTAGAAAGCGCTGGCAATGTCCCTTTTCTAATATTTCAATTTCCCACCTACAGGTTACTTTTCAATTTCAATCTAGTCTCGCGCGCCTAGAGCTCCATATTCCTTCTCGCGACCGTCACCGCCCCACCATTGTCTTGCTCGCTGCACCAAAAGGACCACCACGACCCTCAAACCTTCCCTAATTTCCTGTCATTCTTCCTTCACGCAACCTCCTGCTCACTGCTCTCTCTTCTCGCTGCGATTGTTGCTTCCACTGCGAGGGTTCACTCCTCTCTGCTTGGGTTCTCAACTCCTGCCATTTGTTCTTTTGAGTTTCTCTTTGTGAGTTTCTCCCTTTTTTAATTTTGAGTTTTGAGTTTCTCAATTACTGCCATTGTTCTTTTGATTTTGGTTATTAGAAATCCTTTTTTTGTTCTTTTTTATGCTTGAAATTTTGGTTGTTTCTCAACTACCACCCAATGCTTTTGATTCTGATTATTAGCAAATTTGAGTTTCTCAACTACTGCCATAATTTTCTCACCTATTATACATTCATTATGCTTGTGTCAATTTATTTCACCTGTTTGGTTTTAAATCATCTGTATCTTAATTGTTTGTTTTGCTTGTATTGATTTTGCAAATTGTTTTGGTTTGCAGGGGAAATAGATAAAACAAATGTAAATATAAAAAAAAAAAAAGGGAATTGCCAGCGCTTCCTTGAAAAAGCGCTGGTAAAGGTGCACAATTGCCAGCGCTTTTTTCAAAGCGCTGGCAATTGTGCACCTTTACCAGCGCTTTTTCAAGGAAGCGCTGGCAATTTTGTACCTTTACCAGCGTTTTTTCAAGCGCTAGCGAACTTTTCCCCCCTTTTTGCTAGCGGATAGATAGCTAGCGCCCGAAAGCGCTAGCGAAGGCCTAAAAAAAATGCTGGTAAAGCCCTTTTCTGTTGTAGTGTTTTGGCCGTGCGATGGTGGTGGCGTGCTGACGGAGAAGTTGCAGAGAGTGGGTGGTGGCACGGTGGTGGTGGCGGTGGCGGTGGCGAGGTGGTGGTGGCGCGGGAGAGGCGTGAGGTTGAGAGAGTTTCAAAGTTTGGAATTTGAGAAAGAGGGGAAAAGGTATTTGTGAAAGAGGGAAAGAGGTGAAAGAAGAGGGTTTCAGAGAGTATAGAAATATTTGGAATTTGCGACCGAATATTAATCGGTTGCAATATTGGTCCCAAAATATCAAAATTTTAATTTTGCGACCGATTTTATCGCGGTGGCAAAAATATTACCGTTAAGCGGTCGCAAAATCGGTGGCAAAATACCAAACGCAAATGACTATTCACTAGTTTTATGTTTGTGACCGATTTTGCCACCGATTTTACAAAAACAAATAGCTACCGATTAATCCGTCGCAAAATCGGTCGCAATTAGTATTTTTCAGCTAACTTTTTGCTAACTGAACAACGGTCGCAAATTCCGTCGCAAAATGCTATATATTGCGACGGGTTAGGATCGGTCACAAAATGTCGGTGGCAAAAAGTCCTTTTTTTTTGTAGTGATTCCTCGTTCAAGACTTTGTAACCTAAGCTCTGATACCAACTTTATCATAACCCGAATTTCGCTGCCATGACCGATCGAAAGGGAAAGCCTCTCATTTCCCCTTCGTAGCCTCTCAAGTGTACTTAAATTCGTTTCATCCAAAGTATGTCAAATTGCACTCATTAATACTATAACTAGTGTAATGCCCTTCGTTACATTAGTAACCCAAAATAATTAATTTAAATAAAACGAGGTAAATAAAAATTTTCTTAAATAAATGTTGAATAAATACTTAATATAATAATAATCCAAAATAATTGTTTACATTAATTCAAAAACCGAAATATCATAAGTTTCACAACCTCAAAACCGGGTGTCTATAACATCTCGCACCAGAGAATAATTAAAAGATTATAAAGGTGCTCTTGGCATATGCCATACAATACTAACCAAGCTCTAAAACTAAAGAGATAGTCTTCAAAATGTCTGGCTGCTCAACAGGGTCGTCCTCAGGCTCTGAAAACAATACTACTAATGAGATATAAAATCCCAGTGAACAGAAATACAGTTTAAAACGTTTTCACAAAAGTATTGTTCTCAGCCGGTGCGGTAACCAGAAAAACTGTCAATGGTACCCGCCATTTTCAAAATAATAATAATAATAATAATAATAATAATAATAATAATATTATTGGCAATAATCAATCATCATCATCCCATCATAATTCAAGTCTGTTAAATTCTTATATATCAAATAATTCCAATAACCACATATGTCATATGACTTTCAAACTGCACATAATAATGGCATCTCATTGCCTACCTTACTCATGAAGGTATTTCGATGTCACCTTCTCTTCAGTGACATTACTCTTTTCGATACCAACCATTGTACACTGGTGGTATTACTCATTTCGACATCCCAACGTGTGACGATGTTGCTTTCGATAACCCATTATGGCGGTATTTCATATTTCGACACCCCAATTCATTGGCAGTGTTACTTTCGATACCCCTATCATAGGCGGTATTGCAGCAAACAACAATCATCACATTTACAGTTATTAATTCATGCCATAAACCCCAATATCATCATATAGTCAAATACAGCGTGTCAATCAACCAAATCATGTATACAACATACATAATATAACATCAATCTCAAGAATAAACATTTAATTCATAACATAAACACCTTAGAAGGAAAACCTCCAATTTTAGAAAATTAGGATTTGACCAAACACAAAATTATTTTCCAAAAAACATATTTTTGAAAGCATAACCCAACCTGAAGACAGTTTGCACCATAGAAGGGTGAGAAAGAGTATTTCTACTCACCTCTTGAAGACCTACAAGAATCTCCAAGCGTATCCTATATGTCGCCTTCCACAAACTTGAATCTCCTTCTCCTTCTCCTTCTTCTTCATCTTCTTCTTCTACCTCTTGTTGTTGTTGTTGTTCCAAACTCATTGTCTAATGCAATCACATCTCCCAAGCATGAGAATGCTCCACATTTATCACAGATTATCACAGACTATGCAAATGACGTTAATCTGTGATAATCAAGCTGCATTATATATTGCCTCTAATCTAGTTTTCCATGAGAGGACCAAGCATATTGAGGTAGATTGTCATTTTATTAGGGAGAAGATCCAATCATGGGAAATCACCACTAGCTTTGTTAACTCCAGTGATCAATTGACAGATGCTTTCACCAAATCCCTGAGAGGTCCTCAGATTAGTTATTTATGTAACAAGCTTGGTGCATATGATTTATATGCTCCAGCTTGAGGGGGGTGTTGAAAATATGTTTAGTATCTTTGTATTTATTGTATAGGCATATCATATCATGTAATTAGGAATACAATCTCCTATATTTATTTTGTAATTATTTCATTAAGCCTATATAAAAGAGACTCCGTTGTGTAGTTTAGACACACGATTTCAGCATCCCATGCCTCTATTTTCTCTCTTTCAACAATTCTAAACCTCCCAAAAACTCTGTATTATTCCTCATATTATTATCCCTAATTATTTTATTTTTAGGATGATATATTTCTCCCCTCCTTTAAAAATTTCGTCCCAGAAATTAAATTCAAACACACTCATTCAAAACTTAACATATGCACAGAGCGTAAGATCTGGATACTGTCGCATGATATCCTTCTCAAGTTCCCAAGTAGCTTCCTCGAGAGTTAATCCTTTCGAAAACACCTTCATTAAAGGAATTGTATTGTTCCGCAGAGTCTTAGTGCTCTTGTCGATGATCTGACTAGGCTAGGGCTTAATGATTAAGTTATCCTTCAATTGTATTGACTCAGGGGCTATTACATGAGACACATCTGACACATATTTCCGGAGTTGAGAAACATGAAATCCAACATGAAGGTTTTGATGACCAAGTTGGAAAAGCCAATTGGTAAGCAACAGACCCGACTCTCTAGAGGATTTGAAAAGGACCCATAAAAAAAGGAATTAGTTTTCTGACTGACATTGATCTTCTCATCCCAAACTTAGGAGTGATTCTCAAGAACACATGTCCCCCTTCCTAAAATTATAAAGGTTTTCTTTTCTAGTCGGCACAATACTATTTACTTATTCTGCGCAGTGCGCCTCTTTCTATAAACCCCCATTTTTCGTATGGGTGTGTATGTGTTGCTGTAATTATAGGTATTATTATTATTACCATTATTAGTTGTATAATATTTGACAATATGCTTGTTTACATTGTCACTTCATTTTATAAGTATCTATGTGAATGTATATTTATGTGTGTATATTTTAAGTGATAACATGCACGCTTATGTTTGTATGGTTATAAAGTGTGTTTACATTTTATATATTAAAATGTTACTATATATATTATATATCTCTCTCTATATATATATATATATATATATATATATATATATATATATATATATATATATATATAAAATATGTAATTGATTCTTATTGATATGTAAATGATTTATATTAATTAAGCTTATATTAATATACGGTTGACTGTATTAATAAATAATTATGTATAATTATATTTATATTATTAATTATTAATTATACTGCATGTATCATGTATTAATACATGATGTTATCTATATGATTATATAATTGATTATATTAGTATATAAGTATGTGATCTTATGTGCTTATATGTGGTCTTGTATGGACTAATATGGTGTGTGTAATTAATGTGTGATCGTATATTTGTTTATATGTCATCGATTATATATATGTTTATATTAATACCGGATCACTTGTATTAATGCGCAATAGAATTATAATAATATATGATTATCTGTATTCATATTTAGATCATGTTTACATTATTATAATTATAAGATATCTATATTTATGGTAATTGTAGTTGTGCTGATATAAGATCAATTAGATGTTATAGAGATTCAATCATTGAATAGATAAGATAATCCTATCTTAATCTCCTAAAAATCCTATATAGAAACAACTATCCTTTTCACACTGAATTTATATTGCCTTTTTGACCCTGTTAGATTCCAATTAGGAACAGATTGTCAAACATGATTTTGTAGTAAATTCTCTTAGTTTTCCAACTCCACCAAGAACATATAAATCGGACACTCGTAGCTCAAGTTACATTCAAAACAACAGCATAGGGTGCCCGGCATCCCGACACAATCCTTTTATATACCTAAGCTTTCGACCTAGACTGGTCACAAATCCCTTAGACTCATAAAAGTTGCCTTCTCTCTCTCCAGCAAGGACTCCTAAATCCCAAGGATTCTTGGATATCAACCACGTTGTTCATCGTTCTTCGTTGTTCTTCACGTGAGGGACGTCGTTATTGTCATGCCTGCTTTTTGTTGTTGGTTCTCGCCTCCATTTGTGATCTCTTGAGGCTGTGATCGTGAGGTGTAGCGTTCGTGACGTAGAGCGTTTAAGACGACCCGCCATCCCATCAGTAGAACCTAAGATATTAACTAACCTTAATCGCATTATAAACGTTAGCGCGCATTAGTAATACGAAGCGAAGCGGAAAATTGAGCGCAGAAGCAAACAAATATACGGCACGCAACGCTTCAGAGTACACAGCTTTAAAATATAAATAATTATATCACATACATTAGTCGCCCCGTCAGTGGGACTACAGTAATAAAGTAAAGCATACGAGTATATTAATACAGACCAAAATAAAAATATGAAAAGTAGGCCGAGAGAAAATCCTCCGGCTAACTACGATCACTGCCCAACCTCTTGAGGCTAGGGTCCGTGGCACGTCCTCCGGCATCAGGCTCGTATGGAACGCCGTCCAACTTGTCAGCAACTGGTTCCTCCTCGGGGTCTTTCCATAAAATAGAAATAACATATACAGAAAAATGCGGGAGATAAGAAACATAATTCATCAATATGGGAGAGGGGCATCAATACATCATATATATATATATATATATATATATATATATATATATATATATATATAAATAACACAACACAGATAACATATACAACACAACATCACCTATCTCTTAAGTCACCCATCACAATCATCTCAAACATCATTCTCTCAAATAAGCCTATAAGAGAGATACTAATCCCTATGTATATGATGTCTTCCCTATATGCATGTCGGCCGATACATCACGTCCCCAGTTGGACATCCCCGTCGAGATTACATCACATCACATCACATCCCGCCTCGGGATTTCAAGTAACATCCCCAATTGGACATCCCTTTTGGGACAAAATGCTGTGGTATGAAATGATATGAAAATGCAACAAACATCCATCGCAGGTTGATATCGGAACCTCACGCCTAAACACTCGTCCACGACCACGACACATCGCATCACATCAACATCAACATCACATCATCGTCAACATCACATCAGCATCACGACGCCTTGCGTCTATGAGCCACAGCTCCACGGTCGGGACCACAACGATATCAACTCGAACAACATCATCACTCACCGTACTCTCATCAACACTCAACCACCAGTCAAATCACAGTAACATTACAACAGTAATTCATTCCAGTGCAAATATCATCATAAAATCGAATAGCAGTAAATCACATAGGCAGTTCAACAAATTAAAGCAACCGATAATCAAATAAATAAATCAACACATCAACCTCAATCGATTACATCATTTATAATATCAACTTAGTGATGATAGCCTAAAAGTACCTGGGGTCTAGGCACTTTATCCAGGGCTCAACCTCTAGTAGGGTTTAAGGGTTCCCCTACACAGATATATATACTCTATACTAAGCTTGCCTTCCCGACGATATTAGTTCTTTCTCCCCACCTTAGTAATGATCACGTGCAGCTCCGGCTACGACTCTGCAATGGTCAGTCAGGTGGCGGTCGGATGTTCGAGTCCTGTCCGATTCTATACAACAAAACACAAACAGAAATCAGTACATTTCAACCAAAAACTCCCCTAACCTTAGGACTAGGCTGCTGCCCCTATTTTCAAAATAGGCTAGAGATGTTTAAAATTTCCTAACTCTTGGATCAATGATCCCTAAGTATACCTAATACATAATCAATGATTAATTATCAAAGATTTGAACCAAAACCCCTTAGATCAACAAAATAGGGTTTCGGCCATCACCATGAAAAATTGGTGAAAGTTTGATTTGGCTTCCTAATCACTTGGATTACATGATTAAGGAGGGAAATAGGTGAAATCCAGAACATTGAACAAAAACCCATTTTCCCCTAAAACTTCATATATTCGGCCCCTAAAATATAAATAGGCTAGAGAGCTTATTTGTTTTCAAGCTCTTGGATTATGATGGTAGAGGATGATACTAGCTTAGAGGAAGTGGTTTGGCATTAAAATGATTTTTCTACAATTTTCTAGAGATTTTTGAAGTTTGGATCTTAAAACTTAAAACTATGAAAATCAATGGAGAAAAATGAAGATTGAGAGCTCAAGGATGAATTCTGTACCTAGGTGATAGAGGAGGATGAGAGGAGCAACTTTGCTTCACAAACTTTCTTGAAAAAGCTTGAGGAAGTTGAAGAAAAATGGAGGTGAAGGTGAAGGAAGAAAAGAGAAATGGAGGAAGAAGGGAAAGGAAGAAGAAGAAGAGAATGGAAGAGAGACAGAGAGAGTAAGGGCTGAGAAAATGACTGGATGAGAGAGAGAGGGTGAAAATATTTTCTTAAGTTTTCTTAAGTGTTAAGCAAGGGTAAAATGGGAAATTGTAAGAAAAATAACCAAGGGCAATTTGGTCAATTCGCGTCCCGATATTTGGAAATTATCACGACACTGGTATGAGTCCCTAGATGACCTAATACAGCCTTGACATGAAGATCATCCGCTCTTGGGCTTCGTAAAAACCCTTACACGGCTCGAATCGTCTCCTAGAACGATTATCAGCTCGAGTATAATATATTATTTTCATTTTCGAACGTCAGGACGAACTTTTTCGAAAATATAGGAAACATGATTCTCAGACTAACTGTCTTGTTCACGAGTCCAAATTAGGTCCTGATAGTAGTAAAACACTACTGTCAGTGAAAATTGCAGACTGGGTTCCGTCTGAGTTTTCGACCGAAAACTTAACCGTAGTCTCCTACGATGGCGTAGAACGTGACTATGGCCTCGAAATAATTTATTTAATTTTATAGACCCTCCAATAAAATACAATTACTTAAATACTGATTAATTAAAAGATTAAGAAAATCGGGGTGTTACAACGTTCGTGAGACGTGACCCTGTGGACTTTTCTTCTTCCTTTTCTCTTTGAGATCGCCACACCAGGTATGGGGGGAATAGGTCAATATGAATATATATGTTTTGGGGTAGCATAAGATGAAGGGTTAACCCATAACCCTAGTTGTATGTTGTTATATGATGTATTTAATGTTAGAATCCTAATTGGCATGTTTGTATGTTGTCACATGATGTATTTGATGTTTGAATCCTGATTGGTGTAACACCCCAATTTTCTTATTCTTTTAATTAATCAGTATTTAAGTAATTGTATTTTATTGGAGGGTCTAGAAAATTAAATAAATTATTCCGAGACCATAGTCACGCTCTATGCTATCGTAGGAAGCTATGGTTAAATTTTGGTCAAAAACTCAGACAAAACCCGGTCTGCGTTTTACACTGACAGTATTATTTTTACTGCTCAGACGACCTAATTTTGACTCATGAACAAAACCATAAGGCTTTAGATTAAATTATGAACGTTATCAGAGATTTTAAAAAATTTCAAAATATGAAAGTTTTCATGACTTTCGGAGAGACGATTCGAGCCGTGATAGGGTTTTCCGAGACCCATGAGCCGATAATTTTCATATCAAGGTTGTGTTAAGTCATCTAGGGACTCATACCAGTGTCGTGAGGATTTTCAAAATGTCGGGACGTGAAATGACCAAATTGCCCTTGGTTATTTTTACTAATTACCTTTTTACCCTTTTTACCTTTCTTAACTCTTAAGAAAACATAAGAAAATATCTCACTCTCTCTCTCCTCTCTTTCTCAGCTCACTCTCTCTCTCGCCCCCATTCTATTCTTCTTCTTCTTTTTCTTCCTTTCTCCTTTTCCTTCATTTCTCTTTTCTTCCTCCATTTTCAACTCCATTTTTCTCAAGCTTCCTCAAGCTTTTTCAAGAAAGTTTGTGAAGCAAAGTTGCTCCTCTCATCCTCCTCTATCACCTAGGAGGTATATATTTCATCCTTGAGCTCTCAATCTTCATTTTTCTCCATTGATTTTCATGAGTTTCAATTTCTAGATCTAAACTTCAAAAATTTCTAGAAAATTGTAGAAAAATCATTTTAATGCCAAACCAATTTCTGTGAGCTAGTATCATCCCCTACTATCATAATCCAAGAGCTTGAAATCAAATAAGCCCTCTAGCCTATTTTTATAGAAGAGGACGAATGGGTGCACTATTTGGGAAAAATGGGTTTTTGTCCATTATTCTTGATTTCACCTATTTCATCCCTTAATCATGTAATCCAAGGGATTACGAGGCCAAATCAAACTCTCACCTATTTTTCATGGTGATGTCCGAAACCCTACTTTGTTGGTTTAAGGGGTTTTGGTTCAAATCTTTGATAATTGATCATTGATTATGTATTAGGTATGCTTAAGGATCATTGATCCAAGAGTTGGTAGAATTTCAATATCCTTGGCCTAATTAATTAAATAGGGGCAGAAGCTAATCCTAAGGATTAGGGATTTTATGAATTAACTGTTTTAATTTCTAGTTGTGTTTTGTTATATAGAATCTGACAGGACTCGAACTTCCAACCGCGCACCCGATTGAACGTTGCAGAGCCACATTCGAAATCTCTCGGGAGCTTTACTAAGGTGAGGGAAAGAACTGCAATATCGTCGGGGAGGCAAGCTTTAAATAATATATATTGATATGCTTAAGGCAACCCAAACCCTACTAGAGGTCGTTTGACCGTTAGGTTGATTTTACTGGATATCGAGGATGTATGCCCTGTGATTGGTATTTAATATGATATATGTGATATATGTTTTGCTTATCATATGCTTATGATTGATTAAACATGATTTTATCTGCAAGTCGATTTTAACGTTGAATCTGTTGCTGGTTGTTGCTGGTTGTTATTTACGTACTGCTGTGACTGCTGATGTCTGAGTAGAGCTAGGCAGTGATTTCTGATGAGTTGGGAGATGAATGTGTGGTGAGAAAGTCGAGGATATATATATATGTGTCGTAGTGCTCAACCTAGAGATACAATTAATCTGTTGATGTTGTGAGGTGAGTTGATACCCGGTTAAGCCGGATGAAAGTTGGTCGTGGTTGTTCTGAGATTTACTACCTAGCTTACTATCCTTGGCAGACATTAATCTAGATGCTCAGGAAAAGATAAGGTCTTTTTAGAACAGTCTAACACTACATGGTTAGCCGAAAGCCAATCCATGCCTAAAATTATATCAAGTAGATGCATAGGAAAGCAAATGAGATCAACAGAAAAAGTTCGATTCTCTATGACAATAAGACAATTTAAGCAGACAGTCATGGTTGTCAAAGAATTACTGGTAGGAGTGGAAACAGTTAAGTCATGGGAAAGCAAAGAAACAGGAAACTTTAAATGATCCACACACTCATGGGATATGAAGGAATGAGTAGCTCCCGAGTCAAACAATACAGATAAGAGTTTACCTGACACTAGGCACATACAAGTAGGAAATCCTTGCACGTATATGCTATGATGGTAAAAGAACTGGAACTGGTTGAACAGTTTAGAGATTTGAATCTAGGTATGAAATTATATAAGGATAAGATACACCTAGGAATGGTCACAGGAACGAGCGACTTTTTGAAGACGATCAAGGAGAAGCAAGAGGTTGATCATTATCTTCAGAAAGTAAAGGAACAAGTGACAGAAGGCAGAACTTCTGAGTTTAGGATGAATCAAGATGGAGTCTTGAGGTATGTTGACAAAATTTGTGTGCCAATGGATATAGAGCTAAAAAGGATGATCTTGGAAGAAGCGCACAAGAGTAGGTTGAGTTTTCATCCAGGAGCTACCAAGATGTACCAAGACTTAAAGAAAATGTTTTGGTGGCCCGGAATGAAGAAGGAGGTAGCTGAGTATGTATTAGCCTGCTTGGTGTGTTAGAAGGCGAAGATAGAACACCAAAAGCCAGCGAGACTCCTACAATCTTCAGATATCCCAGAATGGAAATGGGATGGTATATCTATGGATTTTGTGGATGGATTGCCGAGGACTAACAAGAGGCATGATGCCATTTGGGTAATCGTTGATAGGTTGACGATGTGTGCTCACTTCTTACCTATTGGCGAAAGTTATAAATTGGAAAAGTTGACCCAAATCTACATCCAAGAGGTAGTAAGGTTGCACGGAGTGCCTTCTAGTATTGTTTCCGACAGAAATCCTAGATTTACATCTAGATTTTGGAAGCAGTTACATGAGGCTTTGGGAGCTAATTTAAGGTAGAGTTTTGCATATCATCCTTAGATGGATGGTCAGTCTGAACAAACGATTCAGTCATTGGAAGACCTCTTAAGAGCTTGTGTTTTGGAACACACAGGAAGTTAGTAGGAGTTCTTGCCATTGATTGAGTTCACCTATAACAATAGTTTTCATTCAAGTATAGGTATGGCACCTTACGAAGCGTTGTACGGCAGAAAGTGTAGAACACCTTTGTGTTGGTATGAGAATGGAGAAAGTCAAGTACTAGGACCGGAGGTAGTAGAACAAATGGCGGAACAAATCAAGAGGATAAGGGAAAAGATGAAAATCGCACAGGATAGGCAGAAGAGTTACAGCGATAAGAGGAGAAGACTGTTAGAATTCCGGGAAGGAGACCATGTTTTTCTGAGAGTGACTCCGAGAACTGGAATCGGAAGAGCAATAAAATCTAGAAAGCTTACTCCTAGGTTCATTGGGCCATTTCAAATTCTTCGCCGAATTGGTCCTGTAGCCTATCACATCGCTTTACCCCCAAACCTATCCAACCTCCATGATGTCTTTTGTAACGCCCCGATTTTCACGTTTTCTAATTCTTTAGTATTTTAATGTCTTTATTTTATTCGAGGTCTTAGGAATAGAAATAAAATATTCCGAGACCATAGTCATGCTCGACGATATCGTAGGAAGCTACGATTAAGTTTTGAGTCGAGAACTCAAACGGAGTCCGGTCTGCGTTTTTACACTGACAGTATGATTTTACTGCTCAGAAGACCTTAGATGGACCCGTGAACGAGACAATAAGTCTTAGAATTCGATTATCTACGTTTTGGTTAAATTTCGTAAAAATTTCAGAAAAATCACTTCCTGACCTTCGTTCGGGCGGAATCCTTAATCGGGTGACGAACGGAGCCACATATGGATTTACCGGGACTCGCCAACAAATAATCTTGATATCACATCATCCCAGGACACTTGGGAGAGTATGCCAGAGTCGTCATGACGTTCGGAAATATATGGACGCAAAATGACCAAAATGCCCCTAACCTTAGTCTTTTACACTTTTACCATTATACCCTTTTGGCAAATGACCTTTTTACCCTTAAGTGAACTTTTAAGAGGCTGAACTCAGCCCCTCACTTCATCATTTTCGCACAGCCCCTCATCCTTAGAAGCTCCATAGTTGTTCTTGAGTGAAAACTCCATTTTCACCTAGAAAAGCTTGAGTTTTTGTTGGATTCACTTGATTCCTTGAGCAATCTTTCTTCATTTCAAGGTAAGATCACTTCTATGATCTCTTAGCTTCTTGAATCTTTCTTTATTTCAAGATCAATCTTCATTTTCATGAAAATAATTTCTTAGATCCAAAACTTTGAAAATCCAAAGGAAATTGTAGAAAAATCCTTTTGAGGGAAGACCAAGTTCTTTGAACTCACATCATCAATCTCTATCTAAACCTAAGAGCTTATGATTCAACTCTCATCATAGCTCAAAAAGCATTTTTGGCCGAACCCTACTTGAAGATGATGAATAGTGTTTTCATCAATTTTTGATTTTTAACACTTGATTTCATCCTTAGCTTTCCTAATGCCTTTGAATCCATGAAATGGAAAACCAAAACCAATTCCTAACCTTTTTAACCTAGGGTGGCAGAAATCCTCTTTGTTAGGATAGTTAAGATTGGCTTTGATTGTTGTTTAATGTTGGATTGTTGTGTTGTGTTGTTGTTGACGATTGCCAGGAGGTTCAAAAACCGATCAACCGACTTTGATTCGAGAATCTGCTCATCAACAGGTATGGGGAGAAGAACCTCATCACACCAAGATGGTGGTAGTGAGAATGGTTGTTTAATTTTATGTGTGGGTGAAACCCTTTAGTTTGGGTTCACTTTTATATGTTAAGTTTTGTTAAGTTCTCTTGGAGAACAAGATTGTCATGATGAGTTTATGCTTGAGTATGTTGTAGTGTGCTTTAGCATATGTTGATGAAGATATGATTAAATGAAAATCATTTCCATGTATGTTGAAAAACCTACTTTGATCACTAGATCAAGTATGGACTTTTATTGTTTGATTATGAGACCATGATGTGTGATGGATATGTTTGATTATGATGTAGTAATGTGTATTGTGGTTTACCATAATTGTGTGAGCTTTTGAGCTACATTTACCTTGTTGGCGAAGTAAAGTCTCCATTTTGCATTGGAGTAGGCTTGTGGCCTTAGTAAGAGGAAAATATAAGAACATATGTTGTTCTTGTTTTGGCAAAGTTTTGATGCAACAAAACATGATTTCATAACCTAGGATTTCAAAGAGAAACAAAAGTGATTTTTGATCCAAAGATCAAATGAAGTTTTAACCTTTAAAGTGTGTCATCAAAGTGGGAAAATGTCTTTTCTTTAGCCATAGGTTTTTTAATCAAACTAAGTGTTTCAAAAGAAGAATTAATGAAGGAGTTAGGAAAAATGAAAAACAGGGCACTCGCCTAGCGAACCCCGTCTCGCCTCGCGAGACAGAGGGAAGATAAGGCATTCGCCAGGCTAACATTGCCTCGCCTCGCGAGACAGTGGACTAGCCCGAGCAACAAAGATGAAATTTCTCGGCCTCGCGTCGCGAAGTCGTCTCGCCTCGCGAACCGCCTAAGTAGCAAAGATGCAACTTCTCGGCCTCGCGTAGCGAAGCAGTTCTTGCCCTGCGAACCGCCTAAATAGTGAAGATGCAGCTTCTCTGCCTCGCGTCGCGATACAATCCTCGCCTCGCGGAGCAGAAAGACCGTCTGAATAGAAAAGATCACTTCTGTGCCTTGCGTCGCGATACAATCCTCGCCTCGCGAAGCAGAAGGACTTTCCAAGCAGTAAAGATAACTTCTCAGCCTCGCATCGCGACATAGACCTTCGCCTCGCGAGAAATGGTTTGTGTATAAAGAGTGTTTTTCAACTCAAACTGTAAAGTTTTACATTTTAAAAACCTAAGTTAAGTAATTGACTTAGAGTTGAAAACATGGGATAATTAAGTATGGTATGTAGTGGAACAAGACCACATGCTATACCATTGATGAATTAATACATCAATGACTTCATAAGACATAAACACAAACATGAAACGTTTTGGGTTTTGAAACAGTAGTTCGATGACGGACCGGTGATTCGGACCCCGATCAGTCGTTCAATTGTTTCAGTCTTATGATGACTCGATCCCGGAGGGATCACGAGATTTATTCGGTGGATAAAGGTTTTGTTTTTCAAAAGACACGTATAGTTCCTAAGGAAGAGAACCTTAGTAGACTTCGAGGTTTATCCGGGGGATAGACATTGCTTGATCGCATCTGCTTTGTGTAAGCATTGGCATTTCAATTGCATAGTCGTAAGGCCTTGAGCCTAGGAGTTAAGCTTACACCTTGATGCCGGTGCGAATCTTACGGTGAATATCTTCAATGGTCTTTTTGGAGGTATCAGGGTTGGAAGGGCTGACATGTGACCAGTTGGTAGCTCTTCTGTGTCGTGGCGAACCGTACAATACACTAATATCCTCTACTAGATGCCGTACTTTTCATGTTTGGTCGAGAGTGTTTCCGTAAAAGCCAGATACGTGCACGTTACGAATGTTGTAGCATCTTGCCCAAGGCTGGCGCGCACGGAACATGTCCTCCCATTCACTCTCTCCGAATGTTTTGTTAGCTCCATGGAGTAGGGGTCAGAGTAGTACCCAGTGACATTGACATTGAGTCATATACATTGCATTGCATTGCATGGCTATTGATGTTTACATTTTCTGTTATACATCGTTGTACTGTTTAAGAATACCTTATTTTATGCTGTTAACTGCTTAACATGATATTATGCTGTCAACTGCTTAATATGTTTGACATTGAGAATTCTTGTAAGCATGTTGGGTACGCTATTACCCGGTGAGTCGTCCCGTTTTTACTATTGATGTTTTGTTGTGTTGATGAACGGGAATCTCACCCATATCTGTATGTTTTTTTGTTGGTACTTGCTGTTGCTGTTTGAACAGATGGACGTGACGATGGTTCAGTCCAGTAGTTCCTTTGAGCCGGAGGAGGACTCTTTTTGTGGTTTAGTTTTGTTGTCGGCCAGGCTATGTTAGTTTTTGTAGTACCTTTTGGGAGTTACGACTCCTAGTACTTATTCTATCAGTTATACATTAGACTTATGTCTGTACATAGTATTATTCCTTTTTCTGTTTATGTCCCTGTATTTATTATGCATATTGTTCTAGAAATGTATGGCGAACCTAAGTTCGTTATTAGTATCACTTACCTTTGCTAAATCCCATTGCATCTTGTGAAAAGAAAAAAAAAAGAAAACCGTATTTTCCGCATTAAGAAATATTTTCGGCCTTATAAACGTTCGGGAATGTGACACTCGGGAAAGGGTGTTGCATTATTTGGTATCAGAGCTGGCCAAGTCTTTTTGGGGTTGTAGGTTATGGTCTGTCTTGTTTGTGTTGTGTTCTCTGTGTGTTTCTCTGTTGTTTGCTTTAGTTGTGGTTCTTGAGTTTGACAGTTCTGGTTTTGAAGGTAGAAATGGCTGCTCAAAACCTGACTGCTGCTGTGAACGCCATACGGGACATGGCTGCTGCTATGGTTCAACGTGACGAAAGAGCTGCCGGAGGTAGAGGACTGGACGAATTTCTTCGTCGGAATCCACCTCAATTCAAAGGTGAATTCAATCCTGAGTTGGCTGAACGCTGGATCCAAACGCTGGAGAAAATATTTGGAGCGATGAGATGTACTGAGAATGACAAGGCTGTCTATGCAACCTATATGCTGGTGGAGGATGCTGAATACTGGTGGGATGGAGCCCGTCAGATGCTGATTCACGATCAACAAGCTGTGGATTGGAATGCTTTTAAGGGAAAATTCCTGGAGAAGTATTTTCCTGCGAGCGCAAGACATGAGAAAGAGATGGAGTTCCTCCAGCTGAGACAAGGGGGAATGACCGTAGCTGAATACGGGGCCAAGTTTGAAAGTCTAGCAAAGTTCTCAAATTACTTTCTGGACAACCCAAGAGAGGAGTGGAAGTGCAGAAAATTCGAAGGAGGTCTAAGGATCGACTTGAAGAGAGCTATAGTTCCATTGGAAATTTCTGTTTTTCCAAGGCTAATGGAGAAGTGTCGTTTGATCGAGAGTTTGGAGCCCAAGGACAAGCGGGTACTGAGTTCTGGACCGAGCAAGTTTCAGAGAGGAAGTGGTGGTCGAGACAACAAATCTCGATGGAAGCCCTATGCAAAGCAACAAGATCGACAACAACGCTCTGCGGGAGGAAGTAGTGGGAGTTTCAGTCAGTCTGGAAACGCCACAACCAAGTGCATGAAGTGTGGGAAGAGCAATCACATCACCAGAGATTGTTCGATCAAAGGGATTATCTGCTTCAAGTGTGGGAAGCCGGGACACATCTCACGTGAATGCATGCAACCGAAATTGGAACATTCTGTCAACAATGTCCAAGCTGCAAGGCCTAAGATGAAGGGCAGAGTCTACACTATGGGAGGTGCTGAAGCTTCTCAAAATGAAGACTTGATCCAAGGTCAGTGTGTCATGGGAGGTAAAACCTTAACTGTACTGTTTGATTCAGGCGCAACGCATTCCTTTATTGCCTATGACTGTGTGAATCTGTTGGGATTACCTGTGTCTTCTTTACCTTTTGATTTGATAATTTCTACGCCTACTGCAAAGCCTGTTATAACTGCTAAAGTTTGTTTGAACTGTTCTATTTCTGTTATAGGTAGAACATTTTTGATTGATTTGATCTGTTTGCCTCTTTCGCAAATGGATGTAATCTTAGGAATGGATTGGTTATCTTCTAATCATATCATGTTAGATTGTGCAAATAAAACCTTAGTTTTTCCTAGTCGTGAGAATTCTGGATTTTTGACTGCCAACCAAGTAAATGCTTCTTTGAGAGAAGGAGCTCAAGGATACATGTTACTATCTTCTTTGGAGGTCAAGAGCGAGCTAGTCTTAGAGCGCGTACCTGTCGTGAATGAGTTTCCGGAAGTCTTTCCTGAAGACGTACCAGGTTTGCCGCCAGTTCGGGACATCGAGTTTGTGATCGACCTTGTGCCAGGAACAAGACCAGTGTCTATGGCACCGTATCGTATGGCACCTGCTGAGTTGGAAACTTTGAAGGAACAGTTGGTAGACTTATTGGGGAAGCAGTTTGTTAGACCCAGTGTGTCGCCGTGGGGAGCACCTGTGCTGTTGGTGAAAAAGAAAGATGGAACATCTCGTTTATGTGTGGATTATCGCCAGTTGAATAAAGTTACTATTAAGAACAAGTATCCACTTCCGAGGATAGATGACTTGATGGATCAGTTGAGGGGAGCGGCAGTTTTCTCCAAGATTGATTTGCGATCGGGTTATCACCAGATTCGTGTGAAGGCAGAAGATGTACCGAAGACAGCGTTTCGAACACGCTATGGGCACTATGACTATCTTGTGATGCCGTTTGGTGTGACGAATGCTCCAGCTATATTCATGGACTATATGAATAGGATCTTTCGTCCATACCTAGATCAGTTTGTCGTTGTCTTCATAGATGACATACTTATCTATTCGTGAGACCAGGAAGAACATGCTGAACATCTTAGTGTGGTTCTTCAAGTTCTGAAAGATAAACAGTTATATGCAAAACTGTCCAAGTGTGAGTTTTGGCTCGATGAAGTGCAGTTTTTGGGTCATGTAATTTCAAAGGAAGGAATTGCTGTAGATTCGTCGAAAGTCGAAGCAGTTCTTGAGTGGGAAAGACCAACCACAGTGACTGAGATACGCAGTTTTGTGGGTTTGGCTGGGTGTTATCGGAGGTTCATTGAAGGATTCTCTAAGATTGTAGGACCTCTTACCCAATTGACGAGGAAGGACAAAGCGTTTGAATGGACAGAAGCCTGTGAGCAGAGTTTTCAGAAGTTGAAGAAGAGGCTAACTACATCACCAGTGTTGATATTGCCAGATCCAAGCGAACCTTTTGAAGTGTACTGTGATGCTTCATACCAAGGATTAGGTTGTGTTCTGATGCAGAATCGGAAGGTAGTAGCATATGCCTCGAGATAGTTGGAAGTGCACGAGAAGAATTACCCAACTCATGATCTGGAGTTAGCAGCGGTAGTCTTTGCGTTGAAGATTTGGAGGCATTACTTGTATGGTTCGACGTTCAATGTCTTCAGCGATCATAAGAGCTTGAAGTATCTGTTCGATCAGAAGGAGCTCAATATGAGACAAAGACGGTGGCTGGAATTTTTGAAGGACTATGATTTCCAGTTACAGTATCATCCGGGAAAAGCTAATGCGGTAGCGGATGCCCTGAGTAGAACAGTGTTACATGTGTCTGCCATGATGGTTAAGGAACACGAGCTGTTGGAACAGTTCAGGGATATGCATCTGTCCGTGGTTAGTATGCCAGGAAGACTATGTGTAGGTATGGTTACGGTATCTTGTGATCTGATGGATCAGATTCGGGAGAAACAAGTATACGACCAGTATCTGGAGAAAGAGCGGAGGAATCTAAAGACAGGGATGACGTCGAAATACAAAGAAGGAACAAATGGAATCCTAAGACGAGGAGAACGGGTTTGTGTGCCAAACAACCCAGAGCTAAGAAGGTTAATTCTGGACGAAGCTCATAGAAGCAAGTTGAGTATGCATCCAGGGTCAACCAAGATGTACCAAGACCTGAAGCGGTTGTTTTGGTGGCAAGGCATGAAAAGAGACGTAGCCGATTATGTGGCATCTTGCTTAGTGTGTCAGAAAGCAAAGGTTGAACATCAGAGGCCAGCTGGAATGTTACTTCCGTTGGATATCCCAGAGTGGAAATGGGACGGCATAGCAATGGATTTCGTGACGTGTTTGCCAAGGACACCTAAAGGATACGATTCCATTTGGGTTATAATTGATAGGCTTACGAAATCAGCTCATTTTCTACCTATTAATCTCAAGCATTCTATGGAAAAGCTTACTCAGATTTATATCAGTGAGATTGTGAGACTGCATGGAGTACCTTCAAGTATCATATCGGATAGACACCCGCGATTTACTTCGCGTTTTTGGCAAAGTTTACATGAAGCTTTAGGAACGAAGTTATGATTAAGTTCGGCTTACCATCCTCAAACTGATGGACAATCGGAAAGGACGATTCAGTCGTTAGAGGATCTGTTGAGGGCGTGTGTGTTGGAACATGCCGGAAGTTGGGAGAATTTCCTACCGTTGATAGAGTTTACCTACAACAACAGTTATCATTCGAGTATAGGGATGGCACCCTACGAAGCTTTATATGGACGACGTTGCAGAACACCTTTGTGTTGGTACCAAGATGGAGAAAGTGCTTCTTTAGGACCTGAACTAGTGCAACAAACAACCGAGAAGGTGAAACTGATTCAAGAAAAGATGAGGACGACTCAGAGCCGACAGAAGAGTTATGCGGATAAAAGACGTAGGCCACTTGAGTTCCAGGAAGGGGATCATGTGTTTTTGAGAGTCACTCCGATGACTGGGGTGGGCAGGGTCCTGAAGTCCAGAAAACTCACTCCAAAATTCATTGGACCTTACCAAATTCTTCATCGGATAGGTCCAGTAGCTTACCAAATAGCTTTACCGCCTTTTCTATCCAACCTTCATAATGTTTTTCATGTTTCGCAATTGCGAAAGTATATTCCTGATCCCAGTCACATCATAGAGTCTGATTCAGTACAACTAAAGGATAACCTAACCTATGAGACATTGCCGGTTAAGATCGAGGACAGGAGGATAAAGAAACTGCGAGGGAAGGAGATAGCGTTGGTCAAAGTTATCTGGAACGAGACTACAGGTGATGCTACCTGGGAAAGAGAAGAGGACATGCAACAACAGTATCCTAGTTTGTTTTAAGAGGTACGTATAATTTCGAGGACGAAATTCTTTTAAGAGGGGTAGGAATGTAACGCCCCGATTTTCACGTTTTCTAATTCTTTAGTAGTTTAATGTCTTTATTTTATTCGAGGTCTTAGGAATAGAAATAAAATATTCCGAGACCATAGTCATGCTCGACGATATCGTAGGAAGCTACGATTAAGTTTTGAGTCGAAAACTCAAACGGAGTCCGGTCTGCGTTTTTACACTGACAGTATGATTTTACTGCTCAGAAAACCTTAGATGGACCCGTGAATGAGACAATAAGTCTTAGAATTCGATTATCTACGTTTTGGTTAAATTTCGTAAAAATTTCAGAAAAATCACTTCCGGACCTTCGTTCGGGCGGAATCCTCAATCGGGTGACGAACGGAGCCACATATGGATTTACCGGGACTCGCCAACAAATAATCTTGATATCACATCATCCCAGGACACTTGGGAGAGTATGCCAGAGTCGTCATGACGTTCGGAAATATCTGGACGCAAAATGACCAAAATGCCCCTAACCTTAGTCTTTTACACTTTTACCATTATACCCTTTTGGCAAATGACCTTTTTACCCTTAAGTGAACTTTTAAGAGGCTGAACTCAGCCCCTCACTTCATCATTTTCGCACAGCCCCTCATCCTTAGAAGCTCCATAGTTGTTCTTGAGAGAAAACTCCATTTTCACCTAGAAAAGCTTGAGTTTTTGTTGGATTCACTTGATTCCTTGAGCAATCTTTCTTCATTTCAAGGTAAGATCACTTCTATGATCTCTTAGCTTCTTGAATATTTCTTTATTTCAAGATCAATCTTCATTTTCATGAAAATAATTTCTTAGATCCAAAACTTTGAAAATCCATAGGAAATTGTAGAAAAATCCTTTTGAGGGAAGACCAAGTTCTTTGAACTCACATCATCAATCTCTATCTAAACCTAAGAGATTATGATTCAACTCTCATCATAGCTCAAAAATCATTTTTGGCCGAACCCTACTTGAAGATGATGAATAGTGTTTTCATCAATTTTTGATTTTTAACACTTGATTTCATCCTTAGCTTTCCTAATGCCTTTGAATCCATGAAATGGAAAACCAAAACCAATTCCTAACCTTTTTAACCTAGGGTGGCAGAAATCCTCTTTGTTAGGATAGTTAAGATTGGCTTTGATTGTTGTTTAATGTTGGATTGTTGTGTTGTGTAGTTGTTGATGATTGCCAGGAGGTTCAAAAACCGATCAACCGACTTTGATTCGGGAATCTGCTCATCAACAGGTATGGGGAGAAGAACCTCATCACACCAAGATGGTGGTAGTGAGAATGGTTGTTTAATTTTATGTGTGGGTGAAACCCTTTAGTTTGGGTTCACTTTTATATGTTAAGTTTTGTTAAGTTCTCTTGGAGAACAAGATTGTCATGATGAGTTTATGCTTGAGTATGTTGTAGTGTGCTTTAGCATATGTTGATGAAGATATGATTAATTGAAAATCATTTCCATGTATGTTGAAAAACCTACTTTGATCACTAGATCAAGTATGGACTTTTATTGTTTGATTATGAGACCATGATGTGTGATGGATATGTTTGATTATGATGTAGTAATGTGTATTGTGGTTTACCATAATTGTGTGAGCTTTTGAGCTACATTTACCTTGTTGGCGAAGTAAAGTCTCCATTTTGCATTGGAGTAGGCTTGTGGCCTTAGTAAGAGGAAAATATAAGAACATATGTTGTTCTTGTTTTGGCAAAGTTTTGATGCAACAAAACATGATTTCATAACCTAGGATTTCAAAGAGAAACAAAAGTGATTTTTGATCCAAAGATCAAATGAAGTTTTAACCTTTAAAGTGTGTCATCAAAGTGGGAAAATGTCTTTTCTTTAGCCATAGGTTTTTTAATCAAACTAAGTGTTTCAAAAGAAGAATTAATGAAGGAGTTAGGAAAAATGAAAAACAGGGCACTCGCCCAGCGAACCCCGTCTCGCCTCGCGAGACAGAGGGAAGGTAAGGCATTCGCCAGGCTAACATTGCCTCGCCTCGCGAGACAGTGGACTAGCCCGAGCAACAAAGATGAAATTTCTCGGCCTCGCGTCGCGAAGTCGTCTTGCCTCGCGAACCGCCTAAGTAGCAAAGATGCAACTTCTCGGCCTCGCGTAGCGAAGCAGTTCTTGCCCTGCGAACCGCCTAAATAGTGAAGATGCAGCTTCTCTGCCTCGCGTCGAGATACAATCCTCGCCTCGCGGAGCAGAAAGACTGTCTGAATAGAAAAGATCACTTCTCTGCCTTGCGTCGCGATACAATCCTCGCCTCGCGAAGCAGAAGGACTTTCCAAGCAGTAAAGATAACTTCTCAGCCTCGCGTCGCGACATAGACCTTCGCCTCGCGAGAAATGGTTTGCTTATAAAGAGTGTTTTTCAACTCAAACTGTAAAGTTTTACATTTTAAAAACCTAAGTTAAGTAATTGACTTAGAGTTGAAAACAAGGGATAATTAAGTATGGTATGTAGTGGAACAAGACCACATGCTATACCATTGATGACTTAATACATCAATGACTTCATAAGACATAAACACAAACATGAAACGTTTTGGGTTTTGAAACAGTAGTTCGATGACGGACCGGTGATTCGGACCCCGATCAGTCGTTCAATTGTTTCAGTCTTGTGATGACTCGATCCCGGAGGGATCACGAGATTTATCCGGTGGATAAAGGTTTTGTTTTTCAAAAGACACGTATAGTTCCTAAGGAAGAGAACCTTAGTAGACTTCGAGGTTTATCCGGGGGATAGACATTGCTTGATCGCATCTGCTTTGTGTAAGCATTGGCATTTCAATTGCATAGTCGTAAGGCCTTGAGCCTAGGAGTTGAGCTTACACCTTGATGCGGGTGCGAATCTTACGGTGACGATCTTCAATGGTCTTTTTGGAGGTATCAGGGTTGGAAGGGTTGACATGTGACCAGTTGGTAGCTCTTCTGTGTCGTGGCGAATCCGTGCAATACACTGATATCCTCTACTAGATGCCGTACTTTTCATGTTTGGTCGAGAGTGTTTCCGTAAAAGCCAGATACGTGCACGTTACGAATGTTGTAGCATCTTGCCCAAGGCTGGCGCGCACGGAACATGTCCTCCCATTCACTCTCTCCGAATGTTTTGTTAGCTCCATGGAGTAGGGGTCAGAGTAGTACCCAGTCACATTGACATTGAGTCATATACATTGCATTGCATTGCATGGCTATTGATGTTTACATTTTCTGTTATACATCGTTGTACTGTTTAAGAATACCTTATTTTATGCTGTTAACTGCTTAACATGATATTATGCTGTCAACTGCTTAATATGTTTGACATTGAGAATTCTTGTAAGCATGTTGGGTACGCTGTTACCCGGTGAGTCGTCCCGTTTTTACTATTGCTGTTTTGTTGTGTTGATGAACGGGAATCTCACCCATATCTGTATGTTTTTTTGTTGGTACTTGCTGTTGCTGTTTGAACAGATGGACGTGACGATGGTTCAGTCCAGTAGTTCCTTTGAGCCGGAGGAGGACTCTTTTTGTGGTTTAGTTTTGTTGTCGGCCAGGCTATGTTAGTTTTTGTAGTACCTTTTGGGAGCTACGACTCCTAGTACTTATTCTATCAGTTATACATTAGACTTATGTCTGTACATAGTATTATTCCTTTTTCTGTTTATGTCCCTGTATTTATGATGCATATTGTTCTAGAAATGTATGGCGAACCTAAGTTCGTTATTAGTATCACTTACCTTTGCTAAATCCCATTGCATCTTGTGAAAAGAAAAAAAAAGAAAACCGTATTTTCCGCATTAAGAAATATTTTCGGCCTTATAAACGTTCGGGAATGTGACACTCGGGAAAGGGTGTTGCATCTTTCATGTTTCTCAGTTGAGAAAGTATTATCTTGATCTATCACACGTTTTAGAACCAGAGTCAATACAATTGAGAGATAACCTTGAGTATGAGGCTCTACCTGTAAGGATCGCGGATAGAAGGATAAAGGAACTCCGAGGTAAACATATTTCATTGGTCAAGATCATATGGGACGAAGTCACCGGAGATGCTACCTGGGAAAGCGAAAAGGACATGCAATGGCAATATCCGAGCCTATTTTAAAAAGGTACGTCGAATTTCGACACGAAATTCTTTTTAATGGGGGTGGTAATGTAACTCCCCGATTTTCTTATTCTTTTAATTAATCTGTTGATGTTGTGATGTGAATTACCCGGTTAAGCCGGATGAAAGTTGGTCGTGGTTGTTTATAAGTCGCGGTTGAGTCACTAGGTGTTGAGCCTGAGATGAGTCAGTGAGATTCATGTTGCATAGTTATTGTTCATCACTGTGTTAGCATACGGGCGATTCCGATCTTACCTGCGGGGAGATGGTCGTACCGATTAGTTTGGCGTAGGGGCGATTCCGATCTTACCTGCAGGGAGATGGTTGTACCCGTTAGTAGAATTGTAGACGGTCGAGCGGATATCTCGACCTAGCCCGCGGGCGGGGGGATATGTCGTTACTGAAAGTTGAGTTGTTAACGATGGGCGAATGTTTCGACCTAGCCTGCAGGGGGGAACATGTCGTTACCTTAAGTTGCGTTGTTGACGGGCGAATATTCCGACCTGGCCTGCGGGCGGGGGAATATGTCGTATCCATGAGACGAGTTAGGCCTGCGGGCTTTAGACCGAACCCTACCTTGTGCGGGTGGCATAATGATGATTGGGACCCCTTGAACTGTTGGGGATGTCGCGTCGTGATCGCGTCCATATAGTCGTTAGTTGCATGAGTTTGAGAGACAGTAGTTAAGGAAAAATTATCCGGAAGTTGTTTGGTTGTCACTGTTGTGATTCGGTGTGTTGCTATCTATATACATTATTTTTATCGCTGTTTTTCCCATATATGGCATATTACTGTTTCTTATCCCCTGTACTTTTCTATGTCGTATCTTCTTTGTTCTCGACTGTACGAGAAGACCCTGATGAGGAATTTCCAGAGGAGATTGACGGCATACCTGTTGAGCCTGACGCCGGCGGGAGAGCCTTGGATCCCAATGCTGGGGAACCTTGAGCGTCAGGAGAGGATGTCTGATGTATCTTTATTTCCGCTGCAATGTTTTTAGTTTTTGTTTACTGCGTACTCGGAAGTATTTTATATTTGGTATCAGTTATTGTAGGCTCTACTGATGGAGCCAATACTCTATGTTTATATAAATTAATATGGTATCAGTAGTTTGTTTAATATTTTAATATTTTCGCATTTTTATACTATCACGCTACGCTGTAACGCTAATAATTATAAGTGGGGTCACCAATGGGATCTCCGAGGAAGGGGTTGTCTCAATTGGCATATTCGTATGTTCATCTATATGTGTATATCTTGTTGTATGAACATGAGATGTTGAACGATTGATTGTTGGTTATATGTGATAATCTGTTTTGATGCACCATGATATATTGTGATGATATATGTTGATGATAAAATAGTATATGCTATGATGATGATGTGTTGTTAATTGGCTATGTTAATCAAAGACATAATGATGTTAATGTTGAACCTAAAACTAGGATTGGTTAATTGATGTTCATAAAACATGAAGATATGAATTGAGGTTTAGATATTAAGATTAAGTTATAATCTTAATAAATATATGACTTGAGATTTAAGTATTAAGATTAAGTTATAATCTTAATAAATATATGACTTGAGGTTTAAATATTAAGATTAAGTTATAATCATAATAAAATATGAATTGAGGATTAGATAATAAGATTAAGTATAATACTTAATAAAGATAATGTTAAGTTAAGACTTAACAAATAGAACAATTAATAAGACGATGATGTCATTGGTAACGACGTACTGTTACTAATGTTGTTCGTTAAATCATTCTTGATGCTTATTGGTCAAGTTTGATGTTGATAAATCATCTTTGATGCTTGATGGTCAAAGTTGATAGCCATGTAATGGTGGTGATGATGGATGGTTGGACATGTGTTTGCATGTTGGTTGAACATTGCATGCATCATTGCATAGAGATGATAGTTTGGGCGGAAAGCAAACGATGAATCGCAACGGTGGAGGCCATAATGGGTGTTATCTCGGCCTTGAGGGTAGAGTTAGGTAAGGAGGTTCCATATGGCATGGACTTGCAACCTGTGGCTGGAGTGTCCTATCGATAACTGACTACCCTGACGAGCCACAGTACGTTATCAGGATTAGTTGAGAGTATCCACGGACGTCACCCATGGTTTGGTAAGTGTTCCAACGTTGATGCAGGATGGTCAACATGGATATGTACTCCTAATCGTCTTTCCAGAGTTAGTGTTGATGGATCCACATATGCATGAAGTAGTGATGTCGTATAGCATTGCACACATTCTTTAATATGATATGATATGTTTGTATGATTGTGTGTTGTATGCTCATCTTATTAACTACTCTGTTACCGTTTATATTCATATGTGTATCACTTCTTACCCCCTGCTTTTGGTTGTTCTATGCATATACCTTGTTTTTGCAAAGGAGAGTGAGCCAGCTATTGAGGAGTGATCCTGAGGAGATCACTTGCTCGTAGTTAGATTGTTAGTTTATGTTTCAGTTGTTATCCGATGTGTTATCGGTATTTTTGTATACCGCTCTGATATGTGATATTGGGTTTTGGGTTTTGTTTTCTTTATGTTTTTCCACAGTTGTTACATTATGTTTTAAATGTTTTGGATCATCTGGTACTTGTTACCTTTTATGTTAAAGTTTTTATTTAACTTGCATGCTTTACTTTATTAATTATCGTATGCTGGGTAGCGGGTGTCACACTTTCCCCTTTGAATCCTAATCGTGGTCTCTTGGATTAAATCCAGCCCTAACAAGATCTCCTCACCTACTATATACTAACATAAAAAGGACCTACATTTCCTAATCACTTCATCAATATACATATAATCATTAACTATTTCGCCACATATTAAGTGTACAATTCATGGCACCTTAACTATAAATATAATTTTAAAGGAAGTCAATGATAACATTTGCATAATAAAATCATGCACTTAAGCATTTGTTTCTGTCCATTCTCCTAAAATTACAACACCTTCACTTGCATTTCATCATTATAAGCATTCTCAAAAATAGATTTATAACAAACAATTCACAAAAGAAATTGAAGTAAAGTTTTATACTATCCATACATAGATCTTATAGTCCCTTATATATATATATATATATATATATATATATATATATATATTCTACACCAAAACTATTAAATTATTTACAGCACAGAGGAATTTTTGTAAATAGATAAACAAATAAATCGAAACAAAGAAAGAAAAGAAGAACAGTAGAGGCATCCACATACTAAGTCCTATCTACTCCAAGTTGATAATTTCAAAAGTAGAGAAATAGTTTCACTTTTTGTTAAGAGATGATCTTACTAAAAACAAAATTTGGTACCAAAAAGGAGAATAAGATTTAGTTAACTTGCAATTAAACTGTGCAGTCATTGAGCAGATACGACTTTCAAAACAAACTTTATTAATAAATACCATAGTAGAACTAAGAAATCAATTTCATTTTGATTTTTGAGTAAGCAAATACAAATAAGAAATGACATGCTTTTTCTTTTCGGTCTTTGATATGAAATGTAAGTTTGTTAAGATTTGGCATGCCATTAATCTATATGGAAAACAAATCCAAAGAGTATACTAATTGTGATTAATATTTGGTCACTTGAGAACAATCTTAAATATTTAGGCAATGCGATTTTCAAAAAAAAAAAAAAAAGTTATATAACAAAATTACAACATAAATTAACATTTAAGCATATATATATATATATACACACACCTTCTTTAATACCACATCCATTTTTATTCATAACCCCCAATACATCATAGTTATTCGTGGATGCATGGATAAATTTCCTTTGCATGCCTATCCTAACATTTTTTTTTTAAGACTCCACTCTTTAGAAACAACGATCCTATTCTTCAACAACAATAGACCATCATCATATAATTCTCTTGATCCTAAAGAGATTGCAATTCCTAGTCTAAAACTACTCTTGGTTAATCTATTTTCGAAGTTCATTACAAATTTCAACCTATTCAATTTCAAGCTTAAAGCATTTAAGGTTACATTGAAATTCATGTCCATAAACTCTTCTAAGGTATTCATCCCTAGCACTAATATGCAAGGATTTTCTATTTAGAGCTTCTACCACTACATTGGCTTTTCCTAAACTGTATTTCAACACAAATTCATAGTCCTTAAGAAATTTCATCCACCTCCCTTGCCTCATTTTTAATTCTATTTTTTTTTCTAACAATTATTTAAGGCTCTTATGATCATTAAAAACTTAGATTTTATTCCATATAAGATATTTTCCTTTCCTAGTCAACTTGATCAGAAGTAAGGCTAGCCTAGAGAACCCATTTATAACTTCATATAATACGCTTCCAATTCCAGGAACTTCTTACACCTATTACTTCTTAGGCTGCTCTCATCCTATCACTGCATCTACTTTACTTGAATCAAACGCCACTCTACTCAAATGATCAAAGGTCATTTATCCTAGGAAAAAGATATCTATTCTTAATGGTTATTTTGTTCGATTATCTAATGTCCTTACATAGGTTCATACACCCTGAGACGACCCCATACGTATGAAGCCATCCCATTGGCTACAGAACGTCCTCGACGCTCTGATACCATAATAATGAGATGACCCTCCTTTCCCAGAAGGATAATCCCATTAGTCCCAAGCTCCTATTATTATTAACTATGCTTAGTGTAACATCCCATCGAGGTGTCACAGTTCTTAACCCAAATTTTCTTTTTGCAGTTGATTAAAACCTTTTCGAAAATATTCATTAGACTTATTGCGGAAAATCTGATACCAATCTAAAACTTTAACAACAACAGAGAAACAAATTTAAACTCATCATTTATATATCTCACCAACTTTGCCTTAAGGCATACATCACTTCAATTTCTTAATACGTATCATACTGAGTCACGGTCAAAGGACCAGACTTTAAATATCAACATCCTAAGAGCTGGTCTAACAAAACTCTAAGAATAATCAAGTGTACTACCTAGCCTACATCGTCCCAATGAGACTGGGCCTCGAAATCAACAGTCCATCCGTCTTCATTGTCAACGCCAAGGAACTCGCTACAGGGTCCCGCAGTGACCCAGAGGACTGTTGGAAAATATCTGTACATGTGTTCAAAAAACACAACAGGGTGTCCAACATGTACATGCAAGGGTGAGATACTCTTACACAAGTTTATCATAATAGCCACACAAGTAAAGCAGCATACAAATAATGCATCAACACAGTCATGCGATAAAATATCAATATTCAATATAATATCACTTTCAAAATATCATACTCATTCATCAAGATAAATCAAATAAATGCATGAGACTTCAATTTGACTCTCAAGTTCATGTACTTCGGAGATTCCTAACTTCCCTTCCTTGAGCGATAGGCTGCGAATACACCCATGACATAATTGTTCTCGTGAGTCGGCCTCTCAATTTAGGTCCGATCTCCAATTGTTTCGGGGTACAGTCCAGTCTCTGATTGAGTTCATTCGTGTTGGGTAGCCGATTTACCACGCCCACTTGTGAAGTTTCGAACAAAGAATGCCCCTATAGACGTAGTGGCCTTAACTGGCTCAATTCTCAACCACCTGGGTTGTAGCTCGGTTCGTATGGCACGTCGACCGACTCATGCATGTATGCAGGAGGTTCTCTATTCTTTCTTTTCATTCATTCATTCTTTTCTTTCATTCTTTCTTTTTCTATCGAGGAACATGGCCCATGGCTCATTTTAAAGGACATATAGCCCGTACAATTCAAGTTTCAGGACACGAGGTCCAAGTTCTTGGTTCGCGAAGTACTAGGCCGATGTCGCAGACACTAGACTTGCATGGGATACTAAGTCCGTTCCTTCTCTTTTTCAAAACATAGGATACGTAGTCTGAGTGCTCAATCCACGATGTACTAGGCCGATGTCGCGGACACTAGACTCGCATTTAGGACACAAAGTCTGTTCATGTCACAGAACTCTAGCCCGACGTCTCGGTCACTAGGTTCATGTGCTTTACATGCATGAAGGGGTAATCACCAGTTTCATCAAATTCATTTTTGTAGTTCAAAACTCAAAAACAAAACTCAGATTCTCTTTGGTATAAATCAAAACTCGTTTTCGCTCTAAAACTTGTTTTTCCATAAAAACTTCTCTTTACAAATCATTTTCGAAGGCTCAAGTTCCAAGGATTCATTTTCAAAGGATTTTGGCTTGAAAAGCCTTTTCTAAAGGTTCCCTCATCTTAAAACATTTTTCTAAAGATTGTTACCGGAGCAACTTTCATGAAGAAACATTTTCGTTTTCGGAACGTCAAATACTTTCATAAGATACTTTCTTTGACAAACTAAATATTTTCCAATTTTCTCTTTCATTGTGCAACATGTTCAGAAAATAATGATAATGTGACTTTTCACTAATTTCCTCACTAACTCTCAATTTCTTAAGTCTTATCCGAAATTGTCTTGGGTTCTTAAATTAGTGGCTTTTTAGTAAAATTGGCCATTATGACCTTTAGCTTAGAAGCTTTTCATTCCTCAAATCAAAACATTTCAAAAATATTTGATTAAGACTTTTAGTTAGCTTAATCTTCATTATTGAGCTATAGCCAATGCTATGCTCTTAACCAATCCAGGGTATATATATATATATATATACATCAAATCTCAATCAAGGCATCAATGCCGCAATTCATATTCCAATCATCCAGGCATATACTTCATCAAGTTCATACACAACATATATTCATTCAAACTCAAATCAACATCATACTTGTGTTCAATCCAAGGCAAAAATGCCACAATTCACATCACAACCAACCTCATGCGACTATCAAACTCATTGGAGCTAATCTCCCCTTACCTTTAGAAGTCATCCTCCGAAGGTAAAGTCGCCCGATCGGTCCATGAATTCTCCCAATTCCTCGTCCGAGTATCCGGTAACAACTACAAACACACAACCACACCAATCATCAAAAAATAAAAACATAATTAACAACATCAAAACATAGATTCTCCTTCCCCAAAAATGGTCTAAGGTTCAGCCAAAAACGGTGAAAAGGGCTAGGGATATCTTTTGGTTCCAATCTTTTGGATGGTTGGTTCTTAAGCTTGATGAACACTAGTGTAAGTCATAATACCCAAAAATTTGAAACAAAACTCAAGGTTCCTTATACTCATAGATTTCGGCCATGAAGAGAAGGAGTCGATGACTATTCATAGCTATTACCTTGACACCAACGAAGAGTTCGACCCAGTGCTTTATTTTTGTCCTAGTTGATCCCGATTCGACATTAGAAGTATATTGATTTTTCACCAATAACCTAATACTTTTTTTCTGTAAATACTGCATATTTTATTCCATTCATAAATAGGGAGATCTTTCATATCTTTCGAGATCCACCCTACCATATGGGGCCAAAAAGCCAAAATAAATTATTTTAGCCCTTATAAGTTATAAAAAAAAAACGGATTCCCCCTTTCACGCTCATGTCACGGTGAGGTGGTTTTCCATCACTTGGATTCAAAGACAATAGGAAAGGTAAGGATGAAAATCAAGAGTTAGAATTCAAAAATTGAACTAAATCACTATTCATCATCTTCCCCTAGGGTTCGGCCACTTTTAGAAGAATAGGCTAGGATGAGATTTTGATCATATGCTCTTGGGTTTAGGTAGAGGGTGATGAAGTGAGCTCAAAGAAATTGGTTTCCCATTAAAAGGATTTTTCTACAATTTCCTATGAATTTTTGAAATTTTGGATCATAAACTTGAAAACTATGAAATCAAGATTTCAAACTTGAAATAGAAAGAGATTCATGAACATTAAAGATCATAGAAGTGATCTTACCTAAGGAATGATGAAGATTGATCAAGTTGCAAGCTTTTGTTTCAAGGATTTCAAGCTTTTTCTCTAAGGAAAATGGAGGTTTTGTTCAAGGAGGAAGATGAAGTCTTGGAGCTCTCTTTGGGGGCTGTTCTTGTGTGGGGTTACGGGATGAGATGTCCTTAAATAAATTCACTTAAGGGCATTTTGGTCTTTTCCTTCAAGGACCAAAATGTCATTAAAGAAAAGATTAGGGGTATTTTGGTCATTTTGCGTCCATATATTTCCGAACGTCGTGATGACTATGGCATGCTTCCCCAAGTGATTTTACATTGTGGCATCAATATTATCCATTAGCGGGTCCCGGTTAGTCCGTATGCGGCTCCATTCGTCACCCAATTGAGGATTTCCACTCGAACGAAAGTCAGGAAGTGATTTTTTTGAAGTTTAACAAAAACGTAGGAAATTAAATTCTAAGACTTACTATCTCGTTCACGGGTCCATCTGAGGTCTCTGGAGTAGTAAAATCTTGCTGACAGTGAAGAAACGCAGACTGGGCTCCGTTTGAGTTTTCAGCTCAAAGTTTAATCGTAGCTTCGTACGATAGTGTTGAGCATGAATATGGTCTTGGTTTATTTTATTTCCCTCTCTAGACCCTTCAATAAAATACAAACATATAAATACTGATTAATTAGCGCTAGAGAGCTTTGAAAAATCGGGGTGTTACAGTTAGCCATATATAAAGCGATAGCGTGGTATTCAGACAGCGTTGTAGAAACAAACAAGCAATAAAGGCAAACATAGAAACCATCAGATTAAAGCGCAAAAGCATAGACAAGGACAAAGATATATAGATAACATGCGTAACTGTAGCCCCAACAGTAGGGCACTGTACATATATATATATATATATATATATATATATATATACATACTGTGTAAACAAGAACTGAAAATACATTAACATCAAAAGAAAAGCTCTCGGAGCTCACCAGCATGTCCCCTCTCAAAAGGTACATAAAAAGCTCTTAGCTCACTACCTAGGACGCACTGGCAGGCTCTCACCATCAGTGGTGAGGATGCCCTGAGCTACCCTGACCCTCGCCATGAGTACGCCTGTACCGTACCAAAGGCTCATACTCTGACGAAGAGATGGACACCACAATCCTACGCGTACGGTAGGTCCTCAGACATTGTTCCATCCTCCGGCGCTTGTCTCGGTAGATGTAGCCTCTCCTGCTGGACATGGCCGAAGACTGGGGTGCCACCCACATGTAGTCTCGCTCCCTCTGCCTCGGAGGTCGCCACATCCTAGGGAAAGTGTAACACTTCCCTTGGGCATTACATCATGAACACGTGCGGAAATAATTTTAAAAGAGAATTGCTAGTTGCTTTCAGAAAATAATTTACTTTAAGTCAGAAAACTCGGGTCTAAAAATTTTCGGCATAATACTTCGGAAAAGTGATACGCACATCACAATAATAAAATCATATCATTCTTGACAACACACATAAACTGGATTTATTTATAAATCATTTTACCATCATACATAAGCTTTCTTGAAATTGTTTTTCACACTGAAGTCCCAAACTATACAAAAGTTGTCAAAAATCACTTATACCGACTTTCTCAACTTAAACATTAAAATCCTAAGAGCTGGTTTGATAAAAGAACCCTAAGGACAAAAGAGCCTACTACCTAGCATACATCGTACCAATGAGACTGGGCCCCGTCATCAACAGTCTGCACGTCTTCGTCGTCGACGTCAAGAAACTCAAGCTACAAGGTCCCAAAGTGACCCAAATGATCGTTGAGAAACATCTGTACATGTATGCAAAAATACAACAGGGTGTCCAACATGTACAGGCAAGGGTGAGTAACCAATATATGGATTTAAACACGATAACTACATGCACGACGCACAAAACAGCATATGAACATATGTAGTATCAACATCGCACAGTAGCAGAAGTAACACAGGAGGACACACCAGGTAACAACATGTCCAACATGCATACCATAAATCGCAATATATCATATTAATCAATTAGCAGCATAAGACATCTTTGGAAGCAGAATAGTGATGTACAATAAGTAAGTGTAATCATCAACAGCCATGAAATGTAATGCGATGTACATGACTCAATGCCATATGCCACAAGGGTAAAACTCTGACCCCTACTCCATGGAGCTAACAAAAAGTCGGAGAGAGTGAATGGGAGGACATGTTCCGATTATTCCCAGCCAAGGGAAAGATGCTACAACAAATGTCACATGCATGTATCTGGCTTTGTGGAAACACTGTCGACCAAACATGAAAAGTACGGTAGCTAGTTAAAGATGTCGCAGCAGTGCACGGAATACGACGACACAGAAGAATCACCAACTGGCCACTTATGGAATCTCCAACCCTGACATCCTCAAGACCATTTAAGATCGTCACCGTAAGATTCGCACCAGCATCTAGGTGTAAGTTCAACTCCTAGGCTCAAGGCTTTACAACTCATGCAATGAAATGCCAATGCTTACACAAAGCAGATGTGATAAAGAAATGTCTATCCACCAGATAAACCTCAAGGTTCGCTTCCTTAGGAACTATACGCGCCTTTGTATTATAAAACTTTTATCCATCGTATAAATCTTGTGATCCCTCCTAGATCGAGTCAACACAAGACTGAAACAATGGAACGACTTTTCTTGGATCCGGACCACCGGTCCATTATCGAACTACTGTTTCAAAACCCAAAATGTTTCATGTTTGTGTTTGTGTCTTATGAATTACATCTCAAGTCCTAAGTGTTACGAAGAAGGATTGAGAATCCTTTCAGATAAGTGCAACACCTTTTCCCGAGTGTCACATTCCCGAACGTTTATAAGGCCGAAAATATTTATTAATGCGAAAAATACGATTTTTCTTTTTCTTTTCTTTTCATAAAGATGTAATGGGATTAGTAAAGGTAATAAATATTCCTAATAAGTGAACTTAGGTTCACCATGCATTACTAGGACATACATACAGTATTATAATACAGAAAACAGAAAACAGAAACAGAAATAACAACACTACTATATATACAGACATAAGTCTAATGTATGCCTGACATAAGAAAATACAATAAGCACTAGGAGTCGTAGCTCCCAAAAGGTACTACAAAAACTGACATAGTCTGGCCGACAACAAAATTAAAACAGCAAAAGAGTCCACCTCCGAACTCAAAGGGACTGCGGAACCGAACCATCGTCGCGTCCATCTGTTCAAGCATAAACAGCAAGTACCAGCAGAAAACATACAGATATGGGTGAGATTCCCGTTCATCAACACAACAAAACAGCAGTAGTAAAAACGGGACGACTCACCGGGTAACAACGTACCCAACATGCTTACAAAGGTTCTCAGTATAAATCATGTTAAGCAGTTAACAACATAATAGCATGCTAAACATTTAACAGCATAATATAAGGCATCCTTAAACAATACAGCGATGTATAATAGTAAATGTAAACATCAATAGCCATAAACATCAATAGCCATGCAATGCAATGCAATGTATATGACTCAATGTCAATGTTACTGGGTACTGCTCTGACCCCTACTCCATGGAGCTAACAAAACATTCGGAGAGAGTGAATGGGAGGACATGTTCCGGTTTCTGCCAGCCATGAGCAAGATGCTGCAACATTCGTAACGTGCACGTATCTGGCTTTACGGTAACACTCTCGACCAAACATGAAAAGTACGGCATCTAGTAGAGGATATCAGTGTATTGCACGGATTCGCCACGACACAGAAGAATCACCAACTGGTCACATGTCAGCCCTTCCAACCCTGATACCTCCAAAAAGACCATTGAAGATCGTCACCGTAAGATTCGCACCCGCATCAAGGTGTAAGCTCAACTCCTAGGCTCAAGGCCTTACAACTATGCACATGAAATGCCAATGCTTACACAAAGCAGATGCGATAAAGCAATGTCTATCCATTGGATAAACCTCAAGGTTCACTAAGGTTCTCTTCCTTAGAAACCACACACGTCTTTGTTTTATAAAACATTTATCCATCGGATAAAACATTTATCCATCGGATAAATATCTCGTGATTCCTTTGGAATGATCCAGACTGCTTTCAGAATCGTCGACTGTCCCCACAAACCAACACAAGTCTTTTCAGCGTGTTTTGTCCTCACTCACACGCTTTCTAGGAAACTTCCCAGAAGGTCACCCATCCCATAATTACTCTAAGTCAAGCACGCTTAACTATAAAGTACTTATGTTCTAAGCTCCCGAAAAGAAGATAAATCTTGTTGGTATGGGTAGTACCAATCAATTCTTATATGCCTTCCCTTAACTATACAGTCCCATACCTGCATAGCCTCAGGATTCCTTCCACTGTACCTGCACAGCCTCAGGATCTCTCATTCCGGTTATCACAAGACGGAAACAATTGAACGATTAACCTGGATCCGAATCATCGGTCCGTCATCGAACTGCTGTTTCAAAAACCAAAACGTTTCATGTTTGTGTTTACGTCTTATGAATTATGTCTCAAGTCCTAAGCATTATGAGTAAGGATTGAGAATCCTCTTAGATAAGTCTTTGAGCCTTTCTAAGATATTAATCCCTTGTCTTTCAATTACGGAAACAAGTGTTGATTTCACTTAAGTCTTATGAACTCATTGATGTACTAAGTCATCAATGGTATAGTACATGGTCTTGTTCCACCACATACCATACTTATTTAACCCTTGTCTTCAACTCTAAGTTAATTATTTAACTTAGGTTTTTCACGCGTAAAACTTTACGATTGAGTTAGAAAACTCCTTTGTAAACCAAACAACTTTTACAATTAAAAACTCATTTGATTTGAAACAACATTTGAACTACTTACTTCATTTCTACCATTTTCTGAAACATGAAATTCGCGTAGCGAAATTCCATTCGCTTAGCGAAATTGAAACAATAATGCCTCTTTTGGGACTCCTCTGGATCGCTCGGCGAGACATAAATCGCGTAGCGAAATCTATTGTATTCGCTTAGCGAATATGTATTCGCTTAGCGCAAGTACAGACGGTTACACCTCTTTGGAAACACCTCTGGATCGCTCGGCGAAACAGAATTCGTGTAGCGAAATTTCACTTTATTCTCTTAGCGAGTATAATTTCGCTTAGCGAAATGGAGGCGGTTATACCTCCTTTGGAGAGTTCTCTGGATCGCTCAGCGAGACTTAATTCGCGTAGCGAAACTCGCTTGGTTGGCTTAGTGAATATGAATTCGCTTAGCGAAAGTGAGGCAGTGATGCCCAATTAAGACTTTCCCTGTTTTTCGCTTAGCGAAAGTAAATTCGCTTAGCGAAAAGTTGCCTTAAAACAAGACATCAACCTTATGGAACCATTTTGATTCTCTTCATGAAAACACTTCTTTTCTCATTTTGAGTCACTTGATTAGCTAGATGAACTAAGGATAAGGTATAAAACATGTTTCACTTTGGTGAAAGCACTTTGAGATTTAATTCCATTTAAAGTCACTTAGGGTTTTTCTTTGAAAAACACTAGTTATTGAAAACACTTTCTTTACATCAAAACTTAACTTGTCCAAGAACTATTCATATCCTTCCTTTCCTCAAGGTCATGGCTAATAGCCAACTAGGAATCAATGTGAGGTTTTACTTCATCAACCAATCAAAGTATGGCTCACAACACTTACACAATCATGACAACCATAATACACATTACTACATCATAATTAAACATCCAAGTCCATCACACATTATGGTCTCATAATCAACAATAAAAGTCCATACTTGATCTAGTGATCAAAGTAGGTTTTCCAACATACATGATGAAAATGGTTTTTCATTCAATCATCTCATCATCAACATATGCTAAAGCACAACACAACATACCAAAGCATAAACACATCATGACATTCTTGTTCTCCATGAGAACTTAACAAAACATAACAACTAAAAGTGAACCCAAACTAAAGGGTTTCACCCACACATAAAGTAAACAACCATCTTCACCACCACCATCTTGGTGTGATGAGGTTCTTCTCCCCATACCTGTTGAAGAGCAGATTCTCGGATCAAAGTCGGTTGATCGGTTTGTGAACCTCCTGATAGTTGTCACCAACTACAAACAACCAGACAATCAAACATTAAACAACAATCAAACCAAACTCAACAATCCTCACAAAGAGGGTTTCGGCCACCCTAAAGAGAATAAAGCTAGGAATTGATCTTGGTTTTCCATTTCATGGATTCAAAAGCATTAGAAAAGCTAAGGATGAAATCAAGTGTTAAAAATCAAAACTTGATGAAAACACTATTCATCATCATCAAGAAGGGTTCGGCCCTAATGTGCTTTTTGAGCTATGATGAGAGTTGAATCATAAGCTCTTGGGTTTAGGTAGAGATTAATGATGTGAGTTCAAAGAACTTGGTCTTACCTCAAAAGGATTTTTCTACAATTTCCTATGGATTTTCAAAGTTTTGGATCTAAGAAATAATTTTCATGAAAATGTATCTTGATCTTGAAATAAAGAGATATTCAAGAAGCTAAGAGATCATAGAAGTGATCTTACCTTGAAATGATGGAAGATTGCTCAAGGAATCAAGTGATTCCAACAAGAACTCAAGCTTTTCTCAAGACAACAATGGTGTTTTCTCTCTAAAGTTGAAGATGGTGTTCTTGGCTCTTCAAGAAGGGCTGGGCTGCGTGAATGAGAGGGTGTGAGGGCTGAGTTCAGCCTTAAAACAAGTCACTTAAGGGCAAAAAGGTCATTTGCCAAAAGGGTAAAATGGTAAAAGTGCAAAAGACTAAGGTTAGGGGCATTTTGGTCATTTCGCGTCTAGATTTTCCCGATCGTCATGACGACTCTGGCATACTCTCCCAAGTGTCCTGGGATGTTGTGATATCAAGATTATCTGTTGACGAGTCTCGGTAAGTCCATATGTGGCTCCGTTCGTCACCCGATTGAGGATTCCGCCCGAACGAAGGTCAGGAAGTTATTTTTCTGAAATTTTTACGAAATTTAACCAAAACGTAGATAATCGAATTCTAAGACTTATTGTCTCGTTCACGGGTCCATCTGAGGTCTTCTGAGCAGTAAAATCATACTGTCAGTGTAAAAACGCAGACCAGACTCCGTTTGAGTTTTTGACTCAACTTAATCGTAGCTTCCTACGATATCGTCGAGCATGATTATGGTCTCGGAATATTTTATTTCCATTTCTAAGACCTCGAATAAAATAAAGACGTTAAAATACTAAAGAATTAGAAAACATGAAAATCGGGGCGTTACAATAAGTCTTTGATCCTTTCTAAGATATTAATTCTTTGAATTTCAAGTAATGAAATAAGTATTGATTCACTTAAGTTTTATGAAGTCATTGATGAACTAAGCCATTAATGGTATAGTGTATGGTCTTGTTCCACCAAATACTATACTTAATTATCTCTTTTCTTTTACTCTAAGTTAATTACTTAACTTAGGTTTTCCATGCGTAAAACTTTATGACTTGAGTTGAAAACTCTCGATTTAAGACTTTGCAAACCAAAACCTTTCTAATTGAAAACTCATTTGATTTAAAAGAACTTTGTTACTTGCTTGAAGTAAAGTACCTTAACTAATTTGAAAAGGTTTTTCCCTACTAACTTAGTGTAAAACCGTGATCTAAGTTAGTAGAAAAGAATATGGAATTTCATTAGTTTTTCGAACTATGATTCATTTAAATCTAACAAAGTCCTCTTTATACTTTGAAGATTGAATGTTAACTTGGTTTTTAGAAAGAATGTGACATCGTACTAAAGAATGTGACATCGTACTAAACCTAAGGTAACTTCATATTACTTTTACTTTCATGAAATCACTTTCATCCTTTTATTTTTAAAACACTTAGTTAATTGGATAAACTATGACTAAAGTAAAACACATTTTCACCTTAGTAAAAATACTTGAGGGCCTAACCCTTAGTTGAACTTTGGATCAAAATCACTTCTTGTATGTTTTTGAAATACAAGTTTCTAAACCACTTACTTGCTTTCAAAAACATTTTAGTTCAAGAACAAACTCATGTTCTTCCTTTTGTAGTGGTCATGGCTGAATACTATGCCATAAGGATGTGAAGATTTTGCTTCACTAACTTGTCAAGTAATAGCTCAAAATGATCACAATATTATGATGAACAATAATCATACATCATTCAACCATAAACAAGCATAGAAATCCTTACTTGATCTAGAGATCAAAGTATGGTTTTCAGCATACATGAAAACATTTTTCCATCCAAGCATACATCATCACAACATATACTAAGCATAGAACATTAGTATAACTACACGAAGCTCAAACAGAACTATACAGACCAATCACGGATAACATATAGTTATCGGAAAAATCTCTCAGGCAAACTCCCCTTACCTCTTGAAGTCAAGTAAGGTTCTTTCAACACTTCCTTCTACACCACAAATCACTAACTCCATAAAATCAAGTGAAGCTACCAAGTGGTGTTTGCGGTCTTTGGTCTGAAACGATCCTCCGAAGCTCATCGTATTTCACGAATCTCCAAACTACAACTACTCAACAATTCCTTCACCAAACAACATAATATAAGTTAATCTTTGAGAAGACTTGCTAATTCTTTATGATGTAGGTTCGGCCTTCATTATTTAATTAGGCTAAGGATGTTGAAATTTTACTAACTCTTGGATTAATCATCCTTAAGTATGATAAAGACATAATCTATACTTCTTAATCAAAAATTTGAACCAAAACCCATTCAACAAAAAGGCTGATGGTTCGGCCAAGCTTGGGAAAAATAGGTAGAAAATATCTTTTGGGTTCATGCTTCTAGATGATCAACATATACATCATGGTGAGTTCATAGAAATTGGTTTTATGATCATAGGATTTTTCTATGATTTTCTAGAGATTTTTGAAGAAAGTTTCGTGAAAGTGGATGATGATGATTCATGGCATAATATTACCAAATTAATGACGAAGAGATCATGATTGATCATAGAGGGAAAAGATTACCTCTTGGATGATGAAAGATTGTAGGGATCAAGCAAGTGGTGCTTCACAACTTTGCTTATGGATCACTTGAGAAAATAAAACATATAGATGTCAAGACAATGAAGCAAGGAACAAGTTTACTAACTTGAGTCAAAAGCGTTTACCTCTAGGTTGATGGGAAAGTGGAGAGAAGGTGAAGAACACTCAAGAACACCAAGAACATTTGAGAGAAAACCAAAAACTCTAACTTTGATCTTGTAAACCACAAAACAAGAAAGGTTTTGTGTTTGTAGCCAATGAGAGGAAATGGAGGGTTAGTGAGGGGCTTTAGGGGCGTGAGGAGTGAGGGGTAGAAATGTCCAAACTTTTTTCATTTAGGGACAAAACGGTAATTTCACTTAGGGGCAAAATTGTCATTTAACAAAAGACTAGGGACATAATTGTCATTTCCTCTATAAATATCTAGATATTTTCTAGAGGTAATGATGACTATGGTGAGTCACAGGACCAAAACGTCTTTTCATAAATTCTCAGGGGCAAAATAGTCTTTTCACCTAGGGACAAAAAGGTCATTTAGTGAAAAGTCCAGGGGCATTTTGGTCTTTTCTCAGTATGAACGCGTTAAGATATTTTAGAACGTCATCATGACACTGGCACACCTCCCCATGTGATGTGACTTCATGTTTATCTGTTAGCGGGTCACGGTAAATCCATTTTTAGCTCCGTTAATTACGCGATTTAAGATTTCGCCCGTATAACTTATATTACTTCACCTTTTGGTGAAAAATATCAAAATTACCAAAGTTGTTGGAAATAAAATATAAAACCTAACTGTTTCGTTCACGAGTCAAAATTAGATTTTTTGATCAGTAAAATCTTCCTATCAGCGAAAACGCAGACCGGGCTCCGCCTGAACTTTCAACCCAAAATTTAACCGTAGCTCCCTACGATAATCTAGAGTATGAATATGAATTTAGTTTATCCAAAATCATTTTCTAAGTCTCGGAAAAAAAATGTAAACTTATTTATATAACTTACCGATCTTAGAAAGCAACGAAAATCGGGGTGTTACAGAAAGGGAGGAACTGGTACACGCGATAGGTGCCAATGATGTCTACATACGATGGCGTGCCGCTCCGAAATATTAGACTGACGGGTCCTGTTTAAACCACCAAAAAGGTCGAGGGGTCCACCCACCATCCCCTCTCATCATGGTAGATGATCTCAATGTCGCCCAGCACCGGCATCCGCGATGCCCACTGATAAACGGGTGAAGCCTCGGGTCCATCCTGCGTCTCGACTGGCTCATCGTCTTCAAGCGAACCCAAGACAGACCAACAGAAACAACAATAGGGAGATAAGAAATATAGTGCATGGTAAAGTCGGTATACAATAGTAATGCAGTAAACGACAACACATAGCGTGTAGCAGGTATGACAGATATAACAGTTACTGCATTCTAATAAACTTCTCTCGAGACAACACATGCAACAAGCATCCATCTCCATAAGTCTGACACTCAGATTAATCCTCTATACCGGGATACTAATCCCATGCAGCATATCGGCCGAAAACTCACAAAGTTGGTTCCCACTGGAATGGTTCCACACCTGAGCAAGTCCACACCGGAACAGGTTCAGTGTCGGAACGAAGTTAGTTTGTCCAAAAAACCGAACCGCTCGCCGTGACCAATAAGAGTGCATCCCCCTTCCACACCAGAACCGGGGTATCTCGGTCGCCTCGGAACGTTAGCTTGGAATAATGGAAAGCTCTGGGATTAGTCGGGCAAACCGAACTGGATCGGGCATCACGATAGGATAGGGGCTACCTCATCCGTCACTGTAAACTATTCCCGAGACCGGCAACATCCCCAAGGTCACTCACTTGACCGCCCCATCTAGTTTCCGTACCCGCACTCAGGTACAACTAACCTCATATGACGTTGGCAGCCCATACTACCTGTCATACGGCCTCGCCACTTGGCAGCTGATGATGATATGCAACAAACATCCTCAACGGGCTTAATATCGGATCTCACGCCTAAACTCTCAATCAGAAACAACACGATGCCACTACATCCACACGGCCATAGCCTCGACGCCACGCGTCCACGAGCCACAGCTCAAACAACATGGCCACAGCCTCGAACAGTCAGCATAATAGCAATGACACCATCCACGGTATCAACCCGATAACAACACGGCACAGCCAAACTTAACTCTACCGCATTCCGCCACCATACAACGATTACCACAAACAACATAACAACATCATTATTAACAACAGTAATATCAACGACAGCACATAGTAGCATATCACATACTAAGTAGCATATAGGCACTTAGACAGATAGCAACGACAATAGTCATCATAGCAGTCATACGAAACAGATCATCCTCAACCAACAGTTCGCTAACCTAGGGTTTCCAATCTTAACGGCAATAGCCCAAAGTAAGCTAAACCATGGTGGTTTTTAAAATATCTGGACGCGAAATGACCAAAATACCCTTAACCTTTTATGGAAATTCCACTTAGGTCCTTGCGTGAAATGACCTTTCTACCCTTAAGTGAGAAAATTTGAGACATTCTTGTCCCACCTCCATAAGCCCCACGCCTGCTCTCTTCATCAAATCATCATCCATTTCTTTTTTTTCTTAACACTTTTCTCCTTCACTTTCTCTCATTTTCCTTTAAGAATCTTCAAGCACTTTGAGTCACTTCACTCATCTTCATCCTCTAAGAGGTAAAGACTCATTCTTGATCTCTCAATCTTCATGTTTCTTCCATTGAAACTTCATTTTCAAGCTATGTTTAAGTTTAAAGCTTAAACTTCATAAATTCATAGGAAATTGTAGAAAAATCCTTTTAATGTCAAACCAATTTCTATGAGCTAGTTTCATTGCCCTCTCTCATAATCCAAGAGCATGTAACCAAAAGAGTTCTCTAACCCATATGGGTATAGAAGACCGAATCTCCCCTTTTTGGATGAATAGGGTTTTGTTCAAATTTTTGTCTAAGAAGTATTGATTAGGTTCTATCACACTTAGAGGTCATTGAATCCAAGAGCATGTGATCAGAAAACTTCCCTAGCTTATTTTATTTGAGAGTGGCCAAATCACCCATTTGGGGAAAACAAGAAAATTTGATCCAAGTTTGAATATAGAGACTTGTTTTGGTGTTAAGGGTACCTAAGGATCCTTCATCCAAGAGATTGAAAATTTTAGACATCCCTAGCTAATTTTGGGACCTTATGGCCGAACCCTAGGTAGAAGGGAATATGGAAAATTATGTTGTTTAATATTGATGTTTGGATTGATTGTGTGTATATAGTTGTGGTTGACTAATCGGACGAGTAATCGGGAGAATTCGCGGATTGATCGGACGACTTTTACTCGGAGGATAACTTCAAGAGTTAAGGGGATAAACCTGAGGAATTCAATTTCCGATAGCTGGGTGCTATATTTGTGTATATGGTCTGTAATATTTTAAATGTGCTGTGTTGATGTTGAGTGATTTATTTTATGCTTGCTCATATTTGGTTATGCCTGATTATGCATGATTTTGTGTTGTTATGCTTATTTATTCGGTTAGGGTTCAAAATCGAGTAAGGTTAAAAGCTTCAAACAGCTTGGAATGTAAAATAAGAAAATAAAAGGCTAAGATTTCAAAGAATTTTGGAAACAAAATGAGTTGATACTTTTTGGAAATGAGTAAAACAAAAACATACTTTGTCAAGGAAAGAGAAGATGTAACACTCGGGGCTGACGAGGGTGGGGAGTGATCGCCGGTGCATGAGGCACGGCCAAGGAGCGGCTCCTGGCAGGCTTCTAGGCGGAGGGATATATGAATGAACTGAATTCACATCGGAATGAGAGGGATCCTGAGGCTGTGCAGGTATGGGACTGTACAGTTGAAGGAAGGCTTATAAGAATTGATTGGTACTACCTATACTAACAAGATGCATCTTCTTTTCGGTAGCCCATCACTTAAGAACTCCAAAGTTAAGCGTGCTTGACTTGGAGTAATTCTGGGATGGGTGACCTCCTGGAAGTTTTCCTAGGAAGCGTGTGAGTGAGGACAAAGCATGCTGAAGAGACCCGTGTTGGTTTGTGGGGACAGTCGGCAATCCTTAAAAGCAGTCCGGGCCGTTACAGAAGACATGAATGGGAAAAACAACTTTAGTTCAAGAAAAGTAAGGTTTTGAAGTAAAAGTGCAATTTGGAGACATCGACCGTTTTTAAAGTAATAAAGCGAATCATTTCAAGTAAAAGTGTTTTCAAGAAACCTAGTTTTGAAATAAATTGTTTTATCCAAGAAAAAAAGGTTTTTCACGAACCGTATTTCAAAGTGTTGTGGTTTACCAAAGTACTTCAAAAGAAAACGTGATTTTTGACCAAGAGTTGTTTTTATGGAAAAACGATCCCGAAGGCTTTGTGTAAGCTTCGGAGATATGGGTTTTGGTTTTTGGTTTTCAAAAAGAAACGGTTGTTTTGGAGGAGAACCTAGAAACCGAGACGTCGGAATTCTAGTGTTCTGCAGAACACGTGGATCGAGGATTTGTGTTAGTGATAAAGTCCTGTAGGCTTGTGGACATTTGTGTGGTCCTATAGGCTTATGGACAAGTTGTGTGCTCTAGAGCCCAAACTCTGAGACTGGTGCATCGGTTGATGGTTTTTGGGTTCGAGTTGTTTCGGACTGTGTGTCCCTTTCTGGATTTTTGGACTGTGTGTCCCCTTTTGAGAAATGTTATAAAGACTTAAGAGTCAAAATGTTGTGGTGGTTGATAGCTTAGTGCTTCAACAAGGAAATAAATGCATGACAAAGAAAAACTTACGGAAATAAAGGCTTTCTCATGCATTGTGGTGTCCGGCAGACGTGCCATCTAGATGGGGAACCTTGATGGTAGGGAACCCTGTGATGACTTTAAGTCATTGTGTATCATTGTGCCTTGATGGACAATGGTGTCATATGTTTTGGAACACATTGTGCCTTGTGTTGGACAACGTAGTATGACCTGATTATGATTTGTTAAAGTACCTCTGACTGCGCCCCCATGTGAGAATAGTGTAGTGCCATGGGATTCATGTACTTATGTTTAGCACGTTGGTGCTAGTCATTGTTGCCTGAGGGCCAATGAGTTGTGAGCCTGATCCGTTCTTTGAAAGGTGATGGGATTTCCGGAAATTAAGAACTAAGTGTTAGATGTTATATGTGGAAGTGCCATGCATATGTTTTGAAAACGACAATGATTATAGGGCACGAGACCCTTGTGTTTTTATTTATTATCATGATATTCTGTGATGCGTTTATCATGCTCAATAACTGTGTTTGATGTATGAATCTGTTGTTTGTGTTTTGGGCATGTAGTTGTCGTATTTTAAATTCATATATTGGTTTCTCACCCTTTGGCCATGCTGTCTTTCTTTTGGCATATATCATTACTTGTTTACAGATGGACCCAGTAACCGAGAGCCTAGCCCATTCGGGGGTGCGCTTACTCGTGTTTGATCAGCGGGAGGACCCAGCTGCATGGGTTATTCACCCAGGTGTCAGTAGTGCAGCTTATACTGGACCTGTCTGCACTCCGAGAGGAACCGTCGAAGTGGGGCCCCAGGAGAGGACCCACACAGTGGAGACCATCCAGATACCTCTACCGCCCCTCTGGATGATTCTACAGTTTTTGGTGGATTAGGGGCAGCTTCACAGCCCTTGCAACAGCAGTCACCCTCGACCCCTCCCCCGCCGTTCGTTTTGGTAGCCGAGGGGCAGGAGGAGGACCCAGAGGAGGACCCTCAGGAAACCCCTGAGTATCATCCTCTGGAGGCCCTTGAGCCTCAGCCTCAGGGAGAATGGGAATGTAGTTTCCCTTGATCCTTCCCCTGATGTAGATGTTGGACCCTCCTTCGAGGGACTATCCAACGGGTTTCACTAGGTGTAGACCAGCTTAGAGTGCTAGATTTTGAGGCAGCGGTTTTTGGGTAGTCTGTTATCGGCTACTGATGGCCATGAGTTTTAGATGTGGTTTTCCAGACTGTCGCTGCCTAGTTTTTAGAGTTGATAGTATTTTTATTTTTACTTCCTGTTAGTTTCTTTTTGGCTAAAATACTATTTTGGTCCCTTTACTTATTTTTTAGTTTCAATTTTGTCCCCTAACTTTTAAAAGTTTCAATTTGATCCCTTAGCTTGTCTCTGTTAACACAAGTTAGTCCTCTCCGTCAATGACATAAGCAAATGAGTTTCAAATTGGTCCTTTATATTGTTAACAAGTTTCAAATTGGTCCCTTAACTTTTAAATGAGTTTCAAATTGGAGCCTTAAATTTTAAATGAGTTTCAAATTGGTCCTTTAAATTATTAACACGTATAGCACTTTCGTCACTTTTGCTTATGTCATTGACGGAGATGACTAACTTGTGTTAACAGAGACAAATTAAGGGACCAAATTGAAACTAAAAAATAAGTTAAGGAACCAAAATGGTATTTTAGCCTTTCTTTTTGAAATGGACATGTTGTCCACAGTTTCTTTATGTACATAGCATACTGATGATGCATATATATATATATATATATATATATGTATATATATACATATACGAATTAGATTGATGTTGATCTAAGTAAAGAAAATCTGTTTTCCGAAAGTAACCAGCAAATTTTATTTCGTATCTTATGTTAATTTTGGGTCACCATGTGATGCCGGGTTTAGGGTGTCACAATAAGCACAATTCCTCTTCGACTTCTCTAGCTGCTGCAGGATCTCAGTTGTCTCGGAAAGATGGCGGTTCATCCTTTGAAAAAAGCGATAACCCCATGTACTGAGGTTCTTGGGATTCTACCACCCCATATCCCCTCATATGACAAAGAGTCTCTGTCTGCTCTTGCACATCTATGGTCACACGATCCATAACTGTTACAAGCGCATCATTCGTTCCTCGCCTATTAGTTGTCATAAATCTGTTCACTATTAAGGAAACACTAAGTTGGCCATGCTCAATATCCCAAAGCATAGTATGTAGCATCTACAACTCTAACAAGCATCCTATGCGCCCAAGTTTTGATTTTTGAAAAACCCAATAACCACAGTCAAATTTAGGATTGAACTGCTCTGATACCAAAAATGTAACGCCCTTCGTTACATTAGTAACCCAAATTAATTAATTTAAATAAAACAAGGTAAATAAAAATTTTCTTAAATAAATGTTGAATAAATACTTAATATAATAATAATCCAAAATAATTGTTTGCATTAATTCAAAAACTGAAATATCATAAGTTTCAGAACCTCAAACCGGGCGTCTATAACATCTCGCACTAGAGAATAATTAAAAGATTATAAAGGTGCTCCTGGCATATGCCATACAATACTAACCAAGCTCTAAAACTAAAGTGATAGTCTTCAAAACGTCTGGCTGCTCAACATGGTTGTCCTCAGGCTCTTAAAACATTACTACTAATGAGATATAAAATCCCAGTGAACAGAAATACAGTTTAAAACGTTTTCACAAAAGTATTGTTCTCAGCCGGTGCGGTAACTAGAAAAACTGTCTATGGTACCCGCCATTTTCAAAATACTGTATAATAATAATAATAATAATAATAATAATAATAATAATAATAATAATAATAATAATAATTATTATTGGTAATAATCAATCATCATCATCACATCATAATTCAAGTCTGTTAAATTCTTATATATCAAATAATTCCAATAACCACATATGTCATATGACTTTCAAACTGCACATAATAATGGCATCTCATTGCCTACCTTACTCATGAAGGTATTTCGATGTCACCTTCTCTTCAGTGACATTACTCTTTTCGATACCAACCATTATACACTGGTGATATTACTCATTTCGACATCTCAATATACGGCGATGTTGCTTTCGATACCCCATTATGGCGGTATTTTATATTTCGACACCCCAATTCATTGGTAGTGTTACTTTCGATACCCCTATCATAGGCGGTATTACAGTAAACAACAATAATCACATTTACAGTTATTAATTCATGCCATAAACCCCAATATCATCATATAGTCAAATACAGCATGTCAATCAACCAAATCATGTATACAACATACATATATAACATCAATCTCAAGAATAAACATTTAATTCATTGCAGAAACACCTTAGAAAGAAAACCCCCAAATATAGAAAATCAAGATTTGACCAAACACAAGATTATTTTCCAAAAAACATATTTTTGAAAGCATAACCCAACCTGAAGACAATTTGCACCATGGAAGGGTGAGAAAGAGTATTTCTACTCATCTCTTGAAGACCTACAAGAATCTCCAAGCGTATCCCTTGGCGAATCCTATATGTCACCTTCCTCAAACTTGAATCTCCTTCTCCTTCTTCTTCATCTTCTTCTTCTACCTCCTGTTGTTGTTGTTGTTGTTCCAAACTCACTATCTAATGCAATCCCATCCCCCAAGCATGAGGATGCTCCACAGTCATTACTAAGGTGTTTTAGGGCGCCAAGAGGGTTTCTAGCCGCACTAGGATGTTATAAGATGGTATAAATAGGGGTCATAGCCGTTCCCCCTTCTAAAATCCTCGCTTTGACGTTACTGACGTCGACCACTGGCGTGCTTCTGTTTAGCACGACCTTGCTCTTTGCACGAGCCAAAAAGAACGCGATCTGTTGGACCTGGCGCTCAGCGCCGGAAATGTGGCGCTTAGCGCGGAAATCAACATTTTTTGACGTCGCAAACCGTGCTCTCCAGCACGAGCATGCTACATGAGCACGGGCGTGCTCACGCGTCAGGAAGTGAATTTCCCTTAGAAAATCACTCTTAACTAATTTAATTATTTTTAATCACCTTTATTTACTTCAAGGGCTTAAAACATATATTATAAACCTCCCAAAAACTCTGTATTATTCCTCATATTATTATCCCTAATTATTTTATTTTTTTAGGATGTTACAACTAGTGTATATAATACATCAGAATTCAAACCAAAAACAAATTTTACAAAGTCCTGCCATATAACCAACTGATACATAAAATAACAATTTCAAATCAACTTCTTTGTCCACATGGAATCCAAGGTCTTCAGTGGATTCCACCACCATAGCATATAAGACAACTTGTATCTCTCAACACCTGAAAATTTAGAGGTGGGGTGAGTCCACCGACTTAGTGAGGGAGTTTCTCCCAAACACATGCAATCACACAAGCTAAATATAAAATTATATCACACAATATGCAAGCAATTTATAAACTATCAAAGAAAACAATTTGTGAGCCATTAATGCAACCACCAACACATAAGCATGTTCATATATCGAACCAATCTCTTGGGGACACTTGTCCCTCGATAGAGTACTTGTGAAATGGTTTGCGCTAACCTTCTTTTCTCATAGATCATGTCCCACTTACAAGGGAATGCATAACATGCATATACATAATCATACTGAGTCTTTAGGTCCCAATTGGGGTTGTTCATTAAGGTCCCCCATCTTGACAGCTTTAATTTGTATTCTGGATACTTCCCCCTCCAGCCATCATCATCTCTCCTCAACTTTGGGGTTGTTCACTAAGGTCCCCAACCTCGATGATTTTAGCTTATATTCCGGAAATATTGCCCCCTCCGGCTGGATACCCAAAGATTCATAATTATTCTTTGGCAATCCATTCCACCAAGTACTTTCCATAAGTTTTCAACCACATACATCACATGCGCACATTTTTACAAGTTCATAACCAATATATTTCACAGTTAACATTCCTCAATAACATGGTTAATTCATTCTAGGCACAAGCATAAAGATATCCAAAGTAAATTCCAATACCATAGAAACAATCACATGATCATATAATCCAAAGACCAACATCCACACAGTCATTATTTTATCCATTTATATGCTTAATGTTACTACGCTAGATTATACATTACATGGCGCACCATCATTAGCGTTTTTGACTGAAACGTTGTTTAAAATGAGGCGGAAGATTTTCAGTAGAAAGCGTTGTCTTAGGTTCACCCTAAGAGCGCTACTAAAAGTATGAGAAGAGCAAAGGTAGCGCTTCCTCAAGGAAGCATTGTCTAAGGCAGGGGAATAGACAGCGCTTCCTTGAGGAAGCGTTATCTTAGGGTGAACTTAGACAGCACTTCCTTAAGGAAGCGCTATTTATTCTCCTTTTCCTAATTTAATTATCTCCTCTCCCAGTAACTTCCCTTGCGCACTCTCAGACAAACACTCTACTACTGTTCTTTCCCTCCTCCGCGACCTAAGTTCCCAAACACCATAAACGCTCTATTGAACAACCGCGATGACCACCGCTGACCTGCATTGTTTCCTGCGAGTGTCGACCATCGCTCCTTCGCGAGCTCCTCCACTGCCCTAACGCTATCTCTCCATTGTCGTTCACAAGCCACCACAACCCTAATGCTATCCTCCATTGTTGTTCGTAAGCAACAGGTATGCCTTCTCTCTCTTTTTCTATATCTATTTCTGTTAATAGAAAGCTCAAGGTTTAGGGTTGTAAATTTTGAACTCACTATAGCCTCAGTTTGAAGGTCACTAAGCCATTTTTTGTTTAGGATGAGGCTTTGAATAAGCATTTATTTATTTAGTAAATAGTAAAGGTTTGTTTACATTCAATTAGTATGTAATAGATAGAATAACAAAAGAAAGAAGGGATAAGTAATCCAGTCTAAAAAAAGTTATATATATTAGATTAAATGTGATGACAAACCTGTAATCATGGTAGATTTCTGGAGCTGTTAGCAAGAATTGAACATCTTGCAGGCTAATATTATTCACTGCCCTCCTGCTGCCACCCCTTTTGATCACAGGCATCCCACCAATCCTCTTTTTCCTCATAAACCTGAAAACAAAGAAATGTTCTATTGAGAAACTGATCAAGATTAATGAGCTTAATTGAATGGGGAAAAGGAAATATCTAGTAGCATTAGACATATACTTCAGAGTGCACAAAGCATATGCTTTAGAATCATGGGAATCCATACTGAACACATTTTAATGTAAGGAAAAACTTGAAGTATACCATCTTATAGCACAGTAGATGAATGCATGAATATATCCCTATACAACACATGCAAGCAAGGAGATGTCTTGTGAGTGTTGGAAACTAATGGATAATAATGAATATGGCACGACATATTGTAAGAAGGATTAAGTAAAGTTAGTATGAATTAAAGTATTATGGATTAAAGTATTATACTTTAAAGTATTAAAGTATTATGAATTAAACTAATGGATAATAATTCCTTCATGGGTTTTGGATTGGTCCCCCCATGTTTCTTTTGTATTTCTTCTTTTATTTTAATAATATAGCCAATAGGAGTACTCTTTTTTCTTAATGCTGTTTTTTTCCCAAAGGAGGGTTTTGCACCATAAGGTTTTAACGAGGCTCCTATTGTTTGTCAAAAAAAAAAAAGTATTATGGTTTTTTTTGTGTGCTCAAAAGTATTATAGTTTCTACAATATATGATAGCTTTATGTTGCTAAGACTACTTTTTTACATTGTAGCATGTGTGTTGTAATGTGGAGGGGCTTAAATGTTAGTTAACGTGTGGTATAGAAATAGAGACTAATGTACATAATTTCATATCAGTTGATGCAGAACTCCAACCTAAGATAGTTACCCACCTTGAAGATTTGATTTGGTATAAAAATAGAGACTAACGTGTACTAATTGCATGTTCACACTATTCTATTTGTTATATTTGATTTCTGGTTTGATTTCTCAATCTCGAAGACAACTGTTCGAGCATCTTGCCTTTGCCTTTGCTGACATTGTCTCTGCCTTATTACCAGCACAACAGGTATACTACCTTTGCTGACATTGCATTCTGATTTTTTCTTTCTTGCTGAAAGGATGGAAGTCAGAAAATTGTGGAGTTCTGATTTTTTTTTTTTGTTTGCTTGTTCTGATTTGTTGCTTAGGATTTGGGGTTTTGGTTCTTTGTGGAATAAGGGGCCTATTTGGGATTAAGCTAAATTGAGCTTAGGTTTATTTGTGAGTTGGGGTTACCTTGTTGGAAATGGGGATGAAGCCGAGTTGTGATTTTTTTGTAATGTTTTGAAATGTTGTTGTTTTTCTCAATCTTAGGTTTTGGTGCATTTCTTCAATGAACCATGGTCTGGTCAGAAACGAGGGAGGGTTTGCCTTCTTTGGACGCGGAGAGTCGCCTGTTGAGTTCTTTATTTCTTCCCTTCTATAGTCTAAACCTAGTTTATAGGATACAAATTGTCATGGATTCTAGCTTGTGGTTCATCTTGTTCCATACCCCTCCTTTCTTTATAATCTTGTTTTCCTATCCTCTAGGTTGGATACTATTCCGAGTTCTGAGTTTTCTTTGTTGTTTGGTGCTTCTGTGAGGTAAGTCTAACAGTCTCGATCTCTTATTCCTTGTTGCTTCTATTTGATTTGAATAAGCATGTTTATTTTTATCGATATACACATGCATTGACCTTAGTTTCCTGTTCAAGAACGATTTGTATATTGTTTTTGGCACAATATACAAGTTGTTCTTGAATTGTCCAAAGTGGACAGTCTAAAATTGTAACTTCGCATTCAATCCATATTATGGTATGTCTTAATTACTTCTTGATCTAAGAATGTCATTGGTTTGTATTTTCTCATTGTTCTCTGGGTACATATCAAATTTGAGTCATAGACCACCCGAATTAAGTTGTGTGCTTGGAGAACCAAGAGGAAATGCTGCCAAATTTCTCTTAGAACAAGAAGTAATTAAGACATACAATAATATAATGCAAAATTTACAATCTTGGATAGGATAGGAACCCCACCCTATAGTATGAAGTAGACATATGCATTATATATGCATGTAGTACTCATTGATTATACGTCAACCTCTCTAAACTTATGGTAGATTGGAAAAATATGGATCGGAAGTGGATGTCTGTCAATCATATGTCGAAAGTATATAAGGACGGGGTGCAAGATTTTAGTAGGTTTGTAGTTGGGCATGCAGAAAACCCTAGTAGAATCGTATGTCCTTGTTTAGGTTGTTGTTATACAAGACGAGTTAGAGTAGCTGAGATGGAAGGACATTTAGTGTGCTATGGAATTGATCAAAGTTATACCTATTGGACAAAGCATGGTGAGACGGGTAGTGAATCTAGCGATATGGGGAATAGTCGGAGATATGTGTCAGATGATACCGGTACAAATACATTTGAGGGCGACTATTTTCAGGAGATGACACAAGCGGTGGAAGAAAATATCTGTGATTGTCCTCAAATGTTTGAGAAGTTGATAAGTGATGCCGAGAAACCGTTGTATGGGGGTTGTACTAAATTCACAAGATTGTCAGCGATGCTAAAGTTGTATAATTGGAAATCGGGCAATAGATGGACTGATAAGAGCTTTACGGACTTACTCACACTATTGAAAGATATGTTGCCAGGGGATAATGTGCTTCCTAGTTGGACATATGAGGCTAAACAAATGTTACGCTCTATTGGCATGAGGTATGAGCGGATACACGCTTGTCATAACGATAGCATTTTATTTTGGAAGGATTATGCAAAGTTACAAATGTGTCGTAAGTGTAATGTCTCACAGTATAAAAAGAAATAATCGGCTCCAGAGAAGGTTATGTGGTATTTTCCCATAATTCCCAGATTTAGGCGCATGTACCGTAAGTTCAGAAGATGCAAAACACTTGACATGGCATGAGGATGAAAGAATTAAAGATGGCAAGCTACGGGACCCGGTAGATTCTCCTCAATGGAAAAGAATTGATCATGATTATCCTGATTTTGTGCACGAACCAAGAAACCTACGACTTGCATTGTCTACTGACAGATTTAACCTACATGGCGTTCAGAGTAGCTCTCACAGTACATGGCCTGCGATCTTGGTGATTTATAACCTACCTCTATGGCTATGCCCGCAAATATATGATGTTGTCTTTGTTAATTTCTTGGCCCAAACAGCCAGGAAATGATATTGACATATACTTGGCTCCTTTAATTGAAGACTTGAAGCAATTGTGGGAGACATGTGTATATGTGTATGATGGGTATAGAGAAGAAAGTTTCACCTTGAGGACTATGATCTTCGGCACAATTAATGATTTTTTGGCATACGATAATCTGTTAGGAAATAGTACCAAGGGTCAATGTGCATGCCCTATATGTCAAGATAGTACAGATTGGATGCGGTTTGAACATGGTAGGAAGAATGTCTTCCTTGGGCATCATAGATTTTTGCACTCAAGTCATCATTATCAGTTTTGGAGAAAAGCATTCAATGGGAATACAGAAGAACGTAGAACTCCTTTGTCATTGACTGGTGCACAACTGTTTGAAAAGGTAGAAGATTTTAGTATTGAATTTGGGAAACCTTTTGCGGGAGAGCTTGTTATACGAGGGTGGAAGAAAAGGTTGATTTTCTTTGAGCTACTGTATTGGTAGTCATTATACGTAAAACATTTCATTGATGTGATGCATGTTGAAAAAAATATCTTTGATAGTGTCATTGGTACCTTACTCAATGTGCCAGGGAAGACTAAAGATGGCATCAATGCAAGGCTGGACTTGGTTAGTATGAGATTGAGACGAGAATTGGGACCGGTAAAGAAGGGCAAACATAAATATTTACCTCCGACCGCTCATACTCTATCTAGAAAAGAGAAACTTGTTTTGTGTAAGTTTCTTCATGGAGTTAAGGTTCCAGAGGGGTACTCTTCAAACATTAGGAACCTCGTATCAATGAAAGATCTCAAGTTTAAGGGTCTAAAGTCCTATGATTGCCATGTTATCATGGAGAATTTGCTACCCATTGGTATATGATCCATTTTGCCCAAGAAAGTGCGGGAGACCTTAACTAAACTTTGTTTCTTCTTCAAGGCAATTTGCAGCAGAGTGATTGACCCTAGAAAGTTGTCAGCATTGCAAAAAGAAATTGTTCTGACTTTGTGTGAGCTTGAGATGTATTTCCCACCTTCATTCTTTAACATAATGGTTCATCTAACCATTCATCTGGTTAGAGAGACACAATTGTGTGGGCCAGCTTATATGAGATGGATGTAACCGTTTACGCGTTACATGAAGATATTAAAACGGTATGTGAAAAATAGATCACGGCCAGATGGTTGTATTGTTGAACGGTACATAGTTGAAGAAGCAGTTGAATTCTTTACCGAATACCTATCCAATGTTGAATATTCCGCAGGGCTGCCAATGTCTCTTCACAGAGGAAAAACCATAGGACAAGGGATTACTGGAACTGAAATATTAACTATGCCAAGGACAAAATGGGAGCAAGCACATTTATATGTTCTTCACAATGTCGATGAGGTTGAGTCATTTGTTGTAAAACACAAGGACATACTTAAGAGTTCTTATACAAATAAGAATCAAATTGGTTAACATGAGAACACAATCGTTGTTTTATAACGCGGCTTAAAGATCATATTTCTGCAGAGTTGACAGTAAATCCTACTTCAGTTTCAGAAAGATTAAGATGGTTTGCGAAAGGTCCAACTGTGCATATTTTCTCTTACACCGATTGTCTGATGAACGAATACACATTCTATACAAAAGAACAAGATGATTGGAGTACTGTGCAAAATAGTGGGGTGACTCCTGTAGCTCAATCTATGTATTTCTCAAGTGCCAGAGACAGAAACCCCATATACTCGAATATGTCATACTTTAGGGTCATTGAACGCATATGGGAGTTGGATTACACGATGTTTCGGGTGTCTGTGTTCCAATGTAAGTGGATTGATAATAATAACTGTGAGCAAATGGATGAGTTGGGGTTTGTGCTAGTGGATTTCAATAAAGTGGGGTATAAAGATGAACCTTTTATTTTAGCATCGCAAGCTCAACAAGTGCTCTAGGTCACCAATCTAGCTACTACAAATTGCTCCATTGTTCTATTGACTAACAAAATGATTCTTAATGAGATTAATGATCAAGCACATGAAGATGCTAATATTGAGGATGATCCTTTCTTCGGGACATCACAATCACTTGAGGCTAATCCAACTAGAGAGGATGATATGTATATTAAAAATTATCATGACAAGGGGTTTGGGTCAATCCATTATTTTGTACCAAAAAGAGAGACACAAATCTCAATCCAACGAGGAAAAGGAAAAGAATGACTTAAACATGTATGTAGTGATTGTGTTTTTTTTAATTTCTTGATCAATTAAATTTACATTCATCGATTTATGTAATTAAACTTGTATGATTGTGAATTGACGTTTTTACTTCTATGTCTAATTTTGTTACAGGTAAATGGCATCTTCCAGTCATGATAATGGGGCCCAGCCCAAGAAAAGTATGAGGCATCATGGACCGAATTTTAAGAAGAGTATCGTCCGCTAGAGGAGTAGAGGAGTGAGACTTTAGGTAAGATACTTACTAATTAATCTAATTAATTTTTTGATTCTATATTTTGTTATCTAAATTTAAACATTTCATCAATTTTTTTAGGCTTCTTGGAATGTAAACGGTCAGCCTATTGGTAAAAATGGTAAAGAGTTGGTTAATTACATTAGGGCCTTAGTGCGGCAGACGATCCCAATTACCAGTGACAATTGGAAGTCCCCAGCTTTGGATGACATCTGACTTGATATACAGGTAAATTAATTAACATTAGTTAGTTATATTGTTTCTTAATTATGTAAACATATTTATATTCTGACATCTTTTTTATTGTCTTTGCAGGCCTGTTTTATTGTTGATGAGACTCGACGGGACATGATACTTAAGGAAGCCGAAAAGTTACACCGCAACTTCAGAAGTAAGTTGACGACCGACTAGCTGAGAGATGATGATGGGAATGTTAGACAAGAGCCTCCACCCAAATATGCAGAGATTATACGACCGGAGCATTGGAGAGCCTTTGTAATAAAACGCACGGAAGATGAGAAATTTCTGGTATGTACTTACTTTTGTGTAAACGATGAATTGATACTTACTTCTATAACCATGCATTGATGCTTACGTCTGTGTCTATGTAGAAAATAAGCAATGAAAAGCAGTAGAGAGTGTTATCTCCTCGCTATCCTTACCTTAAAGGGAATGTAGGGTATGCCGACATTGAGGAAAAAAAGGTATGTATAGTAAGTTATTTTATTTAACGCATTTTTTGGTTTATTTCTTAGCATTGATGGATTTCAATTTGTTTGTTCAAATGTACAGTTGCGGGAGAAACTGAAAGCACTAAAAGCCATATTTTGTGGCAAGAAACCCGCACGAATGAGCATGGTGTGATTTCAAATCCCATCTCTTGGCAAGTGGCTGAAAGAATTGTAAGTATCGCATATTAATCATTTACATTTGTAATCCTCGTATGATATTTGTGAATATTGTGTAACATCTCTGCGAATAATATTTGTGTCTCAGGAGACCCTATCATAGTCTGTATCACAGGGGGAGATAACAGATTGTGTTGGTCGCCATGACATCCTTTCCAGAGCCATACCCGCTAAAGAGTACCCCGGTCGCTATAGGGGCGTGGGATTTGGTCCCTCACAGAAAGCTATTGTAGGAGCACAAAAGCACGCCAAACAAGAAGATGTTAGTGAAGTGGTGGAGTTAAGGAGAATTGTAGCTGATCTATATCAACACGTTCAAGATTTGAAAAGCAGCAAGCAGGACAAGACACCGGTGGAGGGGCATGAGCCTGATTTACCTACCCCTACCCCACATAGTGTTAAAGATAGTTGCACTCATGTGCCACCTGAGGTATTAATTATTATGTTGTTTCCTTTACTTGTACGTATTGCATTGATATTTAACATATTAATATTTTCTTTATCATTGGTTTAGGGCATCAATCCGTGCAACCTATATTTGTCAAGCCTAACTCATCGCATTGTCACTAGGGGGATGGTCTATAACAAACCGGGTGTGACACTGCACAACCGACCATTACCTCCTAGTCATATGAAAGTTGTAGTTGAGTTTGCTGTTGAGGGTCATGCACCATTACCTGTACCACTTGTAACACCCTGATTTTTTTCATGCATTCTAAGACCGATAAACTATATAAAGGAGTTTATATTTTTATCCGAGGTTTCGAAAATGAAATTAAATAATGGCCGGTTAAATTTTGGGTCGAAAATTCGGACGGAGCCCGGTCTGCGTTTTCACTGACAATATGATTTGACTGCTCAGAAGACTTAATTTTGACTCGTGAACGAAACAGTTAGGCTTAGAATCAAATTTCCTACATTTTTGATAAAATTGGTTTTTCGCACTAAAAAACGAAATAATATAAGTTATTCGGGCAAAATCTCAAATCGGGTGAAGAACGGATCTAAAAAGGGATTTACTGGGACCCGCTAACGGATAAACTTGAAGTCACATCAGGTCACATCACCCAGGAAAGCGTGCCAGTGTCATGCTGACTTTAGAAAATATCTGGATACGAAAAGACCAAAATGCAACTGACCTTTTTCACAATTACCATTTTACCCTTGTGTGAAAAGACCATTTTGTCCTTAAGTGAAATTTTTTTGGATCATCCTATCCCTCCCTTCATCACATGCCCCCCTTCACGAACACACTTCACCATTTCTTTCTTCAACTCCATTTTCTTCCTTTCTTTCTCTCATTTTCTTAAAGAATTCTCAAGTGATTTTGTGAAGCAAAGTTGATCATCTTGCTCATCTTCATCCTCTAAGAGGTATGGACTTCTTCTTGATCTCATAATCTTCATATTCTTCCATTTAAATCATGTTTTTCAAGCTATGTTCAAGTTTGAACTTTTTTTTTTTAAAGCAAAAATTGGAATGTAGAAAGCATCACTGTAGAATGCAGAAAGCATCACTGTAAAGACCTGACATCCCTGCTAGGCTGGCACCCTAGACTTCACCAATCATCTGCAGCATCCCAATACTTTATTAAAAAACAAAGAATACAAAAAAAAAAAAAAAAAACAAGGGGGGACTTCAACCAAAACCTTTGCAAAACACCATTATTTAAATCTACAATTAGTCAAGCCTACTCTATTCCTAAAAGAAAATCAACACTAATAAAACTAGGAATAGTATCCCACAGAAAGAATCATTTAAATCTATAAAAAGGTAAACCTAGCCTATTTCTAATAAAATCAGTAGCAGCAAAACTAGGAATCGAACTCCACCAATGAAAGCCAATGATAGACAAACCATAAGCAGCAAGCTTGTCCGCACAAGAATTTCCTTCCCTATAGATATGAGAGAAAACAAATCTCATTTGCTTGAGCAACTCTAAGCAATTGCTCCATCGGTTTCTTAGCTTCCAAGGAATAATCTCTAATTTCTGGAAAGCAGTCACAACAAGCTTTGAATCACATTCTAGCCATAAACTATACCGGCCTCTAGAAAAAGCCACTTCAATAGCATACATAGCACCATAAAGTTCAGCCTCAAAAGCATTCTTCACACCAAGATTAGCAGAAAAACAACCAATAATCTAAGCTTTACCTCCTCTAAAAATTCCACCACAAGAAGATGGTCCTGGACAGCCTGAAGCAGCACCATCAATGTTGCATTTAACCCAATTTGGAAGAGGAGGTTTCCAACAAACAGGAACAATATGTTGAGCAGCAGGAAGATGAGCAGAAACAGAAAACTGCCTCTGCAAACTCATATCAGAAGCTATAGCTCTCGTTTTAATCGAGCTACCATTTCCAGAAAGAGAAGCATTTGAAATAATCATAATTTTTGCAGCCTACAAGCTGATTCTAATATCTTCAAATTTATACTTATTCCTACAGTGCCAAACTGTCGAAAAAACAGAAATGATACCTGCAACCACAACATCTTGAGCCTGCATGCTCCAGCCTGTAGTACAAACAGCTAAAACAGAATCAAAATTTGAGCAATCAATAGTACAATTGATCAAGTTTCTAAACCAGATCCAAATAGATGTAGCAAAAGGACAATCAAGAAATAAATGATATGAGGATTCTACAGAATTACCACAGAGAGAACAAAAAGAAATGACACAATAGCCTCTACTCCATAAGTTTACATCAGTTGGCATTTTACCATGTAAGATTCTCCATACAATAAAGGACTTTGATGGAGGAATGCAGTTATTCCAAATGAGCTTAAACCAGTTCAGAGAAGGACCATAAGGTTTCACAAACTCATAAGCTAGCTTGAAGCGTAAATCACCAGAAGAAGACCTATTCCAAACCAAAGAATCTAGAACAGGAATCTTAGGTATAGTGATCTTCTTTATTTCATTCCCCATTTCTGGAAACTGATGCAAATAATCAACAAGAATAGACCATTTTCCTTCCACAATGAAATCACTAACCTTAGCTTGAAGAAAGGCATGCAAATGATCTGGAAGATTCCATATCTGCACTAAAGGTCTAGACAACCACTGATCAATCCAGAATTTGACTGATTCTCCATTGCCAATTTTCCAGGTCGCATTAAGCATAATAAGACTCAAATTAGACTTGATTCCTGGCCAAACAGAAGAAGAGACATGATAGGAAATAGGAGTATCACTTTTAAACACTCTAGCTTTCAAGAGATCAATCCAAGAGCTAGAGGAAGATAACAGCTGCCAACATAATCTCAGCATGCCAGCTTTATTTATAGATTTATTGATCTAATACCAAGACCTCCTTCCATCAACGGCTTACAAACTTTTTTCCAAGCAACTGTAACAACCTTCCTTTTGTTTATATCACCAGACCACACAAAGTTTCTTATCCAACCATCCACTTCCTTCAATATTGAAGCAGGCCAACTGTATATCTGGAAGCTGTATGACAGCATACCAACTATGACTGAATTAACCAATTGCACTCTGCCCATAATAGATATAAGAGAGCCTTTCCAATTAGATAACTTGAGCTTAATCGTGTCAGCTATAGGTCTAAGATGGATCCTTTTAGGCTTACCTTTAAACAAAGGAACTCCTAAGTAAATAAAAGGAATAGTGCCCAATCCAAAACATGTTAAACCAGCAACTTCATTAATTCTTCTTTTAGATAAAGAACAGCAAAAAAACCTTGATTTATCTCTACTAATAACCTAACCAGAAGCATGTTCATACTGTTGAAATAACTTCATTAAATTGCTGAGACTCTTCTTAGAAGCCCTACAAAAAATCAAGATGTCATTTGCATATAGGACATGACTTGGCATTTTAAAACCCCTCGGTCGTACCATAAGCTGTAGATCATCATCATCCACCAACTTGGATATGCTTCTGCTTAACACTTCTTTAGCAAGACAAAACAAAAGAGGAGATAAAGTATCTCCTTGTTTAACACCCCTCTTGCAACCAAAGAAACTAACATTCTTACCATTGATGGAAAGCAGACTGCAAAATAAGGCTGATCCAGTCACAAAACTTATCTTCAAAACCAAAAGCTTTAAGAACTTGAATAAAAAATCCCCAATCAATAGTGTCAAAGGCCTTTTTGATGTCAATATTCATTGCCAACTGCCCACCAAAAGCTTTCTTATCCAGCAAGTTAACTGATTCTGATGCAATGCAAATGCAATCAGAAATCTTCCTACCTCTAACAAACCCTCTTTGATTCTCAGAAATAAGCTAGGAGCTATGATGGCTAAGCTATCAGCTAAAACCTTGGTGATAATCTTAAATAGAAAATATGCTAGTGCAATTGGCCTGTACTGCTTAATCCAGTCTGCCCTTTTGGTCTTTGGAATTAAAACAACGACATTTGATTTCAAATTAGGAAAGAGCCAGCTTTGCTGAAAAAACTGAGCAACTGCATTAAATACATCTACTGCTATAATGTCCCAATATTTATGAAAGAAAAAACCTCCAAAACCATCTGGCCCGGGAGCACTGTTACCATTAAGAGAGAAGACAGTAGCCTTAACTTTTTCCATGGAAGGAAATTGTGTGAGCATAGCATTGTCTTGGCTTGAAACCAAAGAAGGAATGACCTGCTGCACAAGATCAGAGACTTGACATTGATTCTTTGAAGCAAAAAGGTATTTATAAAACCCTAAGATATGCTTCTCAATATCTGAAGTTGAGGACAGAACTTGATCAGCAGATTTCAAAACAAAAATTTGTTTTGTAACCTGTCTAATTTTTTTAGCCTTATGGAAGAACTCAGTATTTCTATCACCATGAGTAAACCAATTAAGCCTAGATTTTTCCTTCCAAAGATCTTCCTCAAAAGAAAGGGCTTTCTGAAGATCTATCTGAGCCATTTTTCCTCTTTCAAACAAAGCACCAGAATGATCGAAAGAACTGATGTCCAGCTGAACTTCTTCAACTCTGTTCAAGCAGATTGAACCATAAGATGCATATTACCAAAGCTCTCCTTATTCCATATTTTAAGCTTCATCTTCATTATCTTCAATTTCTGAATGAGAATGAACATAGGACAACCAGAAATATCTTCTTTCCAAGCATTTGCTACAATCTCTTCACACTCTGGGTGAGCTGCCCACATCTTCATGAATTTGAAGGATGATGAATGATTTCTGATTTCCTTTTGCATATTCAACAGCAAAGGGTTGTGATCTGACTTACTCCTAGGAAGAGTGCAACAATCCACACTATTCCAAAAATCAATCCAAGTTCCATATGTAAGAGACAAAGCTTTTTAAGAACTAATCTAGAATCTAAATTACCAATACCTCTAAGATTCCAGTATAAAATTTTCATTACTAACCGTTTGATTGATTTCTACCCTTTGATCGGGTTGGATAACCATCCGGCTTATGAATCACTTTTCTGGTTCTGCTGCTGGATTTTCTTCTTCTTAGACTTGGATAAAACCTTTGCAAAGTCTGCATCATCAACTTGAACTTGAAGTGTGGCCAAATATTTAGACCCTTTTGATTCTTAAGATGTGTCTTGCAAATCATCTTCAAATCGATTCTCAATATCATGACCTTGATTAGACAGGCTATCATCAGGATGATCAACCCAGAATTTACCTCTTTTGGCAATATGCAAATCTCTAGCAATAACAGGATTATCTATATGCTAAGGAGTTTGAAATAAATTCTCATTAAGAACCTCCTCAGCTGACGCAAATTGTTGGAGGCCACTGTTGACAGAAACAGAACAAGAATTTGTACTGGGGACAAATGATTTCAGACTATCCTATGAAGAGGACTCAACTGCCTTCTCCACTATTTGTTCAATCACATATGGAACAGTCGACGGCAGGAAGGGGCCAATATTAACCTCCTTATCTGGAATATCATCAATTTGATGATTCCTATCCAAAGCATCATTAACTTTCCCATTTAAAACAGGATCTTTATTTGGAGATTTTTCCTTAATAACATGATTTAATCTGCTAGGCTCACCATCAGCAAACATTCTTGGCAAAAGGGAAACATCAATCACAATGTTCTTTCCCTTATCCAAACTATTAGCAGAATTATCCCGTTTCTCAAGGAATTGTTTAGGAACATATCTGGTAACAGTTTTCTTGGGAGGCAAGGAAACTATATGTGACTTTCTTTGATCATGCTCTGTATTAATAACTCGATAATTTGGCTTCTTCTTGCATTCTTGAGATGAATGACCAATAGTCACACAAGAATTGCAGAAAGGAGGGATGAATTCATATTGAACATCCACCAAGAATGCATAGTTATCCCTTTCAACCAAGATCTTCTCCTGAATCGGCTTGGTTAAATCAATCTCTACCAAAATCCTAGAATCGTGTCCCAAGGTTCTATTACTTGAAGCATCATCTAGAGCCAAGGGAATTCCTATCCCTTTGGCAATCGCAAAAAGAGAATTCCTCCTCCAATATTCTTGTGGTAGACAATGGACACGAATCCAACACTGGCAAGTGGTTTATTTCACAAGGGTATGCCAGAAATCCGATGTCCATGAAAAAACCTTCAAAGAACCTGGGTTGATAGGCCATGATCCCACATCTAGAATGCTCCTTAAGTCCTCAACAGAGGAAAAAGAAAATTCATAAAACCCCTTACCAATAGGAGTCACTCTCCAATTACCAATAGACTTCCATAACTTTTGTAGCTTTAAGCGCAGGTCTGCAACTTTGATAGGAGCATCTCCTTTTGGTAAAACCAAGCGACCATGCAGGTTGTTTTTAAAGGCTTCGACGCCTGCCACATAATCTTCCTGAGGGATTTTCACTGCCACAACGTCACCCTTCATGCATGGAGTTGGTAATTGACTCAAAGGAACGTCACATGCATTATTCAATGCCTGCGCAAATGTTTTCTTGATATGTGAAGAAGCGGAGGAAGGGGAAGAAGAATGGGGAATCGAGAACGGAAGGATAGGTGGCGGAGGAGCAGAAGGTGGAGGTAAATTAAGATCAGGAAATAGAAGTTCCCATGGACAATCCAAGAAAAAAGTAATGGTACAACCACCATGCAAACCCTAGCAGAGAAAACTTTGAACTTCAAACTTCATAAATCTCTAGAAAATTCTAGAAAAATCCCTTTAATGTAAAACCAATTTCTATGGCCTAGTATCATCATCCTCTTTCATTATCCAAGAACATGTAACCTAAAGATTTCCCTATCCCATATGGGTATAGGAGGGTCGAACCATATATATAGAAAAAGCTTGAGTTTTTTATTCAAGTTTTGAATAATGAGACTTGATCTAGTGTTATGTAGCTTAAGGATCATTGATCCAAGAGTTAGGAATTTTTAGAGATCTCTAACCTGTTTTTCTCAATGATGGCCTAACCTAGCTTGTGTGAGAACTATGAGTTTTGCTTCAAGTTTTTGTGTAATAAAACTTACTATAGTGTTGTGTATACTTGAGGATCATTCATCCAAGAGTTCGAAATTTTTAGACATCTCTAGCTATTTTAAACCTTGATGGACGAACCTAGGTCCTAGGAGACAAAGAGATGTGCTTTTGTTAATACTAGACTTTGATTTGTTGTGAAGGATTAGATTGTGCTCGATCGCCCTAAAGCGTGCTAAAGTGCCGGTTGCGGAGCTGTGTTCGGAAGCTTGGACGGGAAGGCGAGCGTGTGTAGCAGTTTCAGGTGGGGAGAAAGAACAGTTATCGTCAGGAAGGCAAGCTTAGTATAGACTGTATACATGTGTAAGGAAACCTTAAACCCTACTAGAGGTTGAGCCCTGGACAAAGTTCCTGGACCCTAGGTGTAGGTACTTTTGGGCTATCACCACTAAGATGATAATCTAGAAGATGTGATTGATTGAGGTTGATAAGTTGAACTGCTTATGTGCTTAGCTGTTGATCTGTTATGTTGAACTGCCTATGTGGTTATCTGTCAACGTGATGATATTTATATTGACATATTGATTGTTGTGATATTTTGTTATTGTGATTGGCTGGATGATTGTTGATGAGAGTATGGTGAGATTGTGTCGTTGTTCGGATTGATACCTTCGTGGTCCTGACCATGAAACTGTTCGTGATGTTGATGTTGATGTCGATGTGGATGCAGTGCATCGTGGCTATGGCCGAGTGCTTAGGTGTGAGGTTCTGGTATCAATCTGTGATGGATGTTTGTTGCATATCATAGCATTTCATACCATAGCATATTTGGTCCCAAAGGGAGATGTCCAATTGGGGACGTGATGTTTTTAATCCCGAGGCATGATGTCTAATTAGGGATGTGGTATTTTTATCCTTATGAGGATGTCCAATCGGGGACGTGATGTTACTAATCCCGACGGGGATGTCCAACTGGGGACGTGATGATATCGGCCGACATGCATATAGGGATGATGACATGAATATAAGGATTAGTATCCTTCGTAGAGGTATGATCTGAGAGTGTGACTTTTGAGATGATTGTGCTGTATGACCGAAGAGATGGTTGTTGGTGTGTTATATGTTTTCTATGTATTGTGTGCTACATGTTTATATGTTGTACTATTGCCCTCTCCCATATTTGATGATGCATGTTTCTTATCTCCCTGTATTTTCTCTGTATGTTTATTTATTTTATGGGAAAACGCTGTGGAGGAACCAGTTGCTGAGGAGTTGGATGGCACTCCTTACGAGCCTGATGCCGGTGGACGAGCCACGGATCCTAGGTTCTAGAGGTTGGGTGGCGACCGCTGTTAACCTGAGAGTCTTCTCTCTGTTTTTTGACGTATTTTAATTATAGTATGTACTGATGTACTCTGTATGTATAAATTACTACTGTAGCCCTACTGAGGGGGCAACCGATGCTTGTATGTATACTGTACGTTTAAATTGGTTTACTCTGATATATGCGTGCTTTGGCATAGCCTTAATATAATTTCGTTTTCCCGTTTTAATCTTTCCGCTACGTTTCGTCTTAATAAAGCGCGTTAACGTTTATAATACAGGTTAAGGCCTAGTTAAATATCTTTGGTTTTTTAATGGGACGGTGGGTTGTCTCATTTAGTGGTATCAAAACAGTTCGATTCTAATATCGGACTGTGAGGTCTAGGAAGTGTACTGGCTTGATAAGTTGGATCCCTATTGGATGCCGATTGTGTTAGAAAAGGGGTAGAGCGTCCGATGCGCAAGTTATCGAGTGTGATAACTGTTTTATTCGCAAGACATATAATATATATATCTGTTGATTAATATGGTATGTCTTATGGATCGAAACTAATGTTCCCTTTTGCCAGGAAGAAATGGCTAGAGGACGTGGTATAGGAAGGGGAACACTAGTTGGAACCGGGGACTTCAACCATAATGGTGATACCTCAGGAACCGGAAGTGGCGGAGATCAGAACGAAGCGATGAGGGCTGTGAGGGATTTAGCAGCTGCAATTCTGTAACAAACGTAGCAGAATGCCTAGTTTATGCAGAGACAAGAAGAGAGGGACGCTAGACAACAACAACATCCGGCAAGAGGAGGTGAAGTGGTAAACACCGGACTGAATGCTTTTATGAAGGGGAATCCACCCTAATTCTATGGAGAATACAATCCGGAAGTTGCTGAGCTATGGCTGCAGGAGATAGAGAAAGTCTTTTTCGCCATCCAATGCAGAGAGGATAGGAAAGTCACTTACGCTGCATTTATGCTAATCTGAGCAACAGAAGCATGGTGGAAGAACAAGCAGAGACTGCTAGAGACTGAGGGGAGATAACTGACCTGGGAAGTGTTCCGTGAAAGCTTCTTGGAAAAATATTTCCCGAGGAGTGTCCGTCAAGAGAAAGAGAAAGAGTTCCTGAACCTGAAGCAGGAACAGAGGTCAGTGGGAGAATACGCCATGAGGTTCGAGGCGCTGCTGAAATTCTCTCAGTTCTACCAAGTGTACCCGGATGAAGACTGAGTGTGCAGAAGGTTCGAAGACGGGTTGAGGCCCGAGCTCAAGATGGCTATGCTACTGTTGAGCATCTGATCATTCCTAGAGCTGATAGAGAAATGTACAGTTGTAGAAGGGCATGACCAAATGGGAGTTACACAAGCTCAACTGAGAAGTGGTGGGCCAGTCAGATGTTTTGGTTAGAAAGGTCGCGGAGGAAAGTTCCAACCAAGGGCGAAGCCTTACAGTCGTCCAGGCCAACAAACGACAGCTGCTGGAAGGGGGAATACCAGTCAAGGACAACCAGGATTTTCCAAATGTTTTCGACGCGACGGACCGCATCTAGTGAAGGATTGTCCTCAAGCGCCGAATGTCAACTGTTTCCGTTGTGGCAAGTTGGGCCACTATGTCAGTGAGTGTCGGCAAGGAGGTATTGGGAAAAGTCAAGTTCAACGGTGAGGCGAGAGTCTCAGAATGCGGGAGCGAGGCAACAAGTGGCAAGTTGGCAGAGTAGGCCACAAACGACGGGAAGAGTGTTTGTTGTGAAAGAATCTAAAGCCTCTCGATGTCCCGATTTGATACAAGGTAAATGCCCAGTAGCTGGGAGACTCTTATCTATTTTATTTGATTCAGGAGCTACACACTCTTTTATATCATTAGCGTGTATGGATCGTCTGAATTTGCTTGTTTCATCCTTACCATATGGATTGACTGTTTCTACACCTACGGATGATTCCTTGACAACCCGATTTGTCTATTTATAATGCCCGGTTGTTATAGAGAACCGATATTTTCTCGTAGTCCTAGTCTGTCTGCCTATGCAGCAGATTGATGTTATCCTAGGCATGGACTGGCTTTCGGCCAACCATGTGGTACTAGACTATTCAAATAAAACCCTCTGCTTTTCCGAGCAATCTGGATCATGGCCTGTCAGTGATGGTGAGTCGGGAGGTGTACAATCAGGAGAGTGCATGGTGCTATTTTCTTTGGAAGCCGAGGAGACTCCGAGTCTATATGCTTTGCCGGTAGTACGTGAGTTTCTAGATGTTTTCCCGGATGATGTGCCAGGATTACCACCCAAAAGGGCGGTAGAGTTCGCAATCGATCTTGTACCGATTTCGATAGCACCCTATCGAATGTCTCCAACGGAGTTGGCAGAGCTGAAGAAACAATTGGACGATATGCTAACGAAGCATTTTATAAGACCAAGTGTTTCACCGTGGGGAGCGCCGGTATTATTTGTCAAGAAGAAGGACGATAGTTCAAGGTTATGTGTGGATTACCAACAGCTCAACAAGGTAACGATTAAGAATAAGTACCCGTTGCCAAGGATTGACAATCTTATGAACCAGTTGAGGGGAGCAACAATGTTTTATAAGATTGATCTGAGATCCGATTATCATCAGATAAGGGTGAAGGAAGATGATACACCGAAGACGGCTTTCAGGAGTTGGTACGGACACTACGAGTATCTAGTTATGCCTTTTGGTGTGACTAATGCTCCTGCAGTGTTCATGGACTATATGAATAGAATCTTTAGACCGTACATTGATAAATTTGTCGTTGTTTTTATCGATGACATCCTTATCTACTCCTTAGACAAGAAGAGCATAAAGAACATCTGAGGGTTGTATTTCAAGTTCTTAAGGACAGACAACTCTATGCCAAGTTGTCTAAGTGCGAGTTCTGGCTGGAGGAGGTACAATTCCTTGGACATGTGATCAGCAAAGATGGTATGGCAGTAGATTCTACAAAAGTAGAAGCTGCGGTTAAGTGGCAAAGCCCTAAAGACGGTAAGCGAGATCAGAAGCTTTCTCAGGCTAGCAGGATACTACAGGAGGTTTATCGAGGGATTCTCGAAGATTGCGTTACGTCTAACGCAATTGACGAGAAAAGGAAGAGCATTTGAATGGACAGAAGAGTGCGAGGCTAGTTTCCAAAAGCTAAAAAGGAGACTAACTACATCTCCGGTACTAGTCTTGCTAGATCCATCAACGTCGTTCGATGTGTACTGTAACGCATCATATCAGGGTTTAGGTTGTGTACTCATCCAAGAGAGGAAAGTGGTAGTCTACACTTCCAGACAGCTAAAAGTACACGAACGGAATTACCCAACCCATGACCCAGAGTTGGCTGCAATAGTGTTTGCATTGAAGATATGTAGATGGCGCTAAATTCAGTGTGTTTAGCGACCACAAAAGTTTAAAGTATCTGTTCGACCAATAGGAGTTGAACATGCGACAGAGGAGATGGATGGAATTCATAAAGGATTATGAATTTGACCTACCGTACCACCGAGGAAAGGCCAACGTGGTAGCAGATGCATTGAGTCGGAAATCTTTGCATATGTCAGCACTGATGGTGAAAGAGCTGGAGTTGTTAGAGAAGTTCAGAGATCTGAACTTGGATGTGGAGTGGTGTAAGGATAAGATAAGTTTAGGGATGGTCACTATCACTAGTGATTTTCTGAACTTGGTCTGGAAGAAATAAGGAGAAGATCAGTACCTACAGGAAATGAACCAGATGGTAGAAGAAGGAAGGATTTCGGAATTTAAGAGAGGTGCTGACGGAATTCTAAGGTTTAGGGACAGGATATGTGTGCCTAAGGATAGCAAAGTTAGGAACATGATCTTGGAAGATGCACACAAGAGCAAACTGAGTTTTCATCCCAGATCTACAAAGATATACCAAGATCTAAACGGAATGTTTTGGTGGCCAGGGATGAAGAGGGAAGTAGCAGAGTATGTCCAATCCTGTTTGGTGTGTCAAAAGGCAAAGATTGAACACCAGAAACCAGCAGAGTTATTGCAATCACTAGATGTCCTAGAATGGAAATGGGATAGCATTGCAATAGATTTTGTTTCCGGACTACCAAGGACGCAAAGGAAGTGCGATGAAATTTGGGTAATCGTTGACAGGCTTACGAAATGTGCTCATTTCCTGCCGATCAACCAGAGGTATTCTTTGGAAAGATTAACCCAGATTTACATCAAGGAAGTGGTAAGATTGCATGGAGTACCTTCGAGCATAATTTCGGACAGGGATCCGAGATTTACTTCCAGGTTTTGACAGAGTTTAAATAGTGCTTTGGGAATGTGAAGAAGATATGCAGCAGCGGTATCCACATTTATTCTAAGGTAAGTCGAATTTCGATGCGAAATTCTTTTTAAGAGGGGTAGTAATGTAACACCCTGATTTTTTTCATGCTTTCTACGACTGATAAATTATATAAAGGAGTTTATATTTTTATCTGAGGTTTAGAAAATGAAATTAAATAAACTAAGACCATAGTCAAGCTATACGCTATCGTAGGGAGTTACGGTTAAATTTTGGGTCGAAAACTCGGATGGAGCCCAGTCTGCATTTTCACTGACAGTATAATTTGACAGCTCAGAAGACCTAATTTTGACTCGTGAATGAAACAGTTAGGCTTAGAATCGAATTTCCAACATTTTTGATAAAATTGGTTTTTCGCACTAAAAAGCGAAATAATATAAGTTATTCGGGCAAAATCTCAAATCGGGTGAAGAACGGAGCTGAATAGGGATTTACTGGGACCCGCTAATGGATAAAACTGATGTCACATCAGGTCACTTCACCCAGGAAGCGTGCCAGTGTCATGATGACTTTACAAAATATCTGGATGCGAAAAGACCAAAATGCCCCTGACCTTTTTCACAATTACCATTTTACCCTTGTGTGAAAAGACCATTTTGCCCTTAAGTGAAATTTTTTGGATCATCCTATCCCTCCCTTCATCACATGCCCCCCTTCATGAACACACTTCATTTCTTTCTTCAACTCCATTTTCTTCCTTTCTTTCTCTCATTTTCTTAAAGAAATCTCAAGTGATTTTGTGAAGCAAAGTTGATCAACTTGCTCATCTTCATCCTCTAAGAGGTATGGACTTCTTCTTTGATCTCTTAATCTTCATATTCTTCCATTGAAATCATGTTTTTCAAGCTATGTTCAAGTTTGAACTTCAAACTTCATAAATCTCTAGAAAATTGTAGAAAAATCCTTTTAATGTAAAACCAATTTCGATGGCCTAGTATCATCATCCTCTTTCATTATCCAAGAGCATGTAACCAAAAGATTTCCCTAGCCTATATGGGTATAGGAGGGCCGAACCATATATATAGAAAAAGCTTGAGTTTTTTATTCAAGTTTTGAATGATGAGACTTGATCTAGTGTTATGTATGCTTAAGGATCATTGATCCAAGAGTTAAGAATTTTTAGACATCTCTAACCTGTTTTTCTCAATGATGGCCGAACCTAGCTTGTGTGAGAACTATGAGTTTTACTTCAAGTTTTTGTGTAATAAAACTTACTATAGTGTTGTGTATACTTGAGGATCATTCATCCAAGAGTTAGAAATTTTTAGACATCTCTAGCTATTTTAAACCTTGATGGCCGAACCTAGGTCCTAGGAGACAAAGAGATGTACTTTTGTTAATATTAGACTTTGATTTGTTGTGAAGGATTAGATTGTGCTCGATCGCCCTAAAGCGTGCTAAAGTGTCGGTTGTGGAGCTGTATTCGGAAGCTTGGACGGGAAGGCGAGCGTGCGTAGCATTTTCAGGTGGGGAGAAAGAACTGTCATCGTCAGGAAGGCAAGCTTAGTATAGACTGTATACATGTGTACAAGAACCTTAAACCCTACTAGAGGTTGAGCCCTGGACAAAGTTCCTGGACCCTAGGTGTAGGTACTTTTGGGCTATCACCACTAAGATGATAATATAGAAGATGTGATTGATTGAGGTTTATATGTTGAACAGCTTATGTGCTTAGCTGTTGATCTGTTATGTTGAATTGTCTATGTGGTTATCTGTTTATCTGTCAACGTGATGATATTTATATTGGCATATTGATTGTTGTGATATTTTATTATTATGATTGGCTGGATGATTGTTGATAAGAGTATGGTGAGATTGCGCTGTTGTTCAGATTGATACCGTCGTGGTCCTGACCCTGGAACTGTGGCTCGTGGATGCAAGGCGTCGTGATGTTGATGTTGATGTTGATGTCGATGTGGATGCAGTGCATCGTGGCTGTGGCCGAGTGCTTAGGTGTGAGGTTCCGGTATCAATCTGTGATGGATGTTTGTTGCATATCATAGCATTTCATACTATAGCATATTTGGTCCCAAATGGGGATATCCAATTGGGGACGTGATGTTTTTAATCCCAAGGCGGCATGTCCAATTGGAGACGTAGTGTTTTTATCCTTACGAGGATGTCCAATCGGGGACGTGATGTTATTAATCCCGACGGGGATGTCCAACTGGGGACGTGATGATATCGGCCAACATGCATATAAGGATGATGACATGCATATAAGGATTAGTATCCTTCGTAGAGGTTTAATCTGAGAGAGTGACTTTTGAGATGGTTGTGCTGTATGAACCCAAGAGATGGTTGTTGGTGTGTTTTATGTTTTCTATGTGTTGTGTGCTACGTGTTTATATGCTGTACTATTGCCCCTCTCCCATATTTGATGATGCATGTTTCTTATCTCCCGGTATTTTCGCTGTATGTTTATTTTATTTTATGGGAAGACCTTGTGGAGGAACCAGTTGCTGAGGAGTTGGATGGCATTCCTTACGAGCCTGATGCCTGTGGACGAGCCATGGACCCTAGCTTCTAGAGGTTGGGTGGCGACCGCTATTAACCTGAGAGTCTTCTCTCTGTCTTTTGACGTATTTTACTTATATTCTGTACTGATGTAGTCTGTTTGTATACATTACTATTGTAGCCCTACTGACGGGACAACCGATGCATGTATGTATACTTTACGTTTAAACTGCGTTTCTATGATATATGCGTGCTTTGGCATAGCCTTAATATAATTTCGTTTTCGCATTTTAATCTTTCCGCTGCGTTTCGTCTTAATAAAGCGCATTAACGTATAATACGGTTTAAGGCCTAGTTAAATATCTTAGGTTCTTTAATGGGATGGCGGGTCTTCTCACCACTTGAGGAGGCAGATGTCATGAAAGTAGAACAGACAATAGGTACCTATATGGCATGATCAATCAGCCTCATAGGTGTATGTGACAAGGTATATGTTAATAAATATGATTCATTATGATATATATATATATATATATATATATATATATATATATATATATATATATATATATATATTAAATTAGGTGATCACTAACTCATTAATGTTTTGCAATGCTTTTTATCTAGGAACCCCAAAAATTCAAATCCAAGGGCAAAGGCAAAGCGTCGGAGCACACAACTGGCATGAAAGCGACAAAATCCAGGCTTTCCCATACTGTAGCTGGCAAGGAGCATACAAAGGGGTCAGCTACATCCCCAATAAAGAACTAGAGCAGATCTTAGCCCTCCCGGGCTCTTATAGCACATGGTACAGATTTTATAGTCTATCTTAGAGTCCATGTGCTAACAAAGCTGAGGGATGATCAAATTTTCATTCATATGGAGGAAGAAATTCTGGGTTATGAGGACAGATTAATGCTTAGTGGTGATTCGGAAATCAAAGAAATCCTTAATCATGAATGGTTAGGGTTCTCTGTTATTAGCGTATATCTCAGGTACTACATTAAACTTTAAAGGTTATATCTCACTTAAATATTGATGTTATTGTTAATCCATTAATTTGTATAATTTTGTTGCTTGTATCATATGTTCCTGGTCCCAGAATAAAAGACTCAAAGTTTCATATTTCTATGCCCTTTGCGAACAGTTATGCAAGTAAGATCTGGGCATAAACAATATATAGCTGATCGCTTGACATTAGCAAATCCAGATTATGAGACATTGTTTTTGTCACCATACAACGTAGGGTGAGTCATTAAATCATAGTATAGGACTTAGTTAGTGATATTTTTTCTTTTGTGAAATGTGATGATTGCTAACTAAACATTTCTGTAGGGAACATTGGGTATTGTCAGCGATCAATCCCAATGAAGACATAGTGTACTATTTAGACCCCTCGTATAATGATTATAACATTCACCAAAAAATGAGGGATATTTACAATCAGTAAGTATATATGCATTTATTTTTATCTTAATATAAGTGATGATTTAAAATATATACCTTAATGAAGTTGTTTGATTTTGATCCCAGGGCTTCGCTAATTCATCGTGCCTGCAGTGAAGGAGCCAAGTCGAGATATTCTAAGTTATCCAGTGAAGGAGCCAAGTCGAGATATTCTAAGTTATCCAAGACTAAATGGATATCTATAGAGGTATTTACAAAAACTCTTATGCAATTATTTAAACCGAATAGCGACGATTGTGACTACTACATCCTAAAGTTTATCACGGATATCGTCGTTCATAACCAAACGCAAATCCCAACAGCGGTATGTGATTTCAGTTCTAGTCTTTATAATTAAGTTACACTTACGTTTTACCATCCGAATGTACTTTAATTCTAACTTGATTTAATTTTCATTTCGTAGTACTTTCCTGAGTGTAAATGTGACAGATATTTTGATGATCAACTTATTGAACTCAGGGAATAGTGGTGTTACTATGTTGTTATGAATTTTATCCAATAAAGGTACACATACTCTGATATTATATGCTAGAGTAATGTCTCTCCTATTAGATTTGTGTGTATATGTGCAACTAAATGGCTGTGTGTGTATCTTGTGCAGGGCAACAAGGATTTTGTGCAAGGGCAGAAGTTAGAAGCAATATTGGTATGTAGTTAGTAGCTAGTTATAGTGTATTAAGTTAGAAATACAATGTTTATGTTAGTAGTGTATTAAGGTAGCAGTGCAATGGTTATGTTGAGTTTAATTTGCTGATATATAGTGCACAGCAGTGTATAAATGGTTTTGTTAAGTTTAATTTGTTGTGTACATGGTTTTGTACTGAGTTTAATTTGTTGATATATAGTGCACAGATTAATATTGATGATCAGTTTTGCTGAAAATTTGTTGAGTTTAATTTGTTGAATCCATGTGTGTATATCCATGAAATTGTACTGGTTTTGCTAAGTGCAAGGGGTAAAATTCGGAAAACAATGTAAATAATTAAAAAAAAAAAAAAAAAAAAGACCATAGGCAGTGCTTCTTCAAGGAAGCGTTGTCTATTTGTAACTATAGACAGCGCTTGTTCAAGGAAGCATTGTCTATAGTTACAAACATTGCTTCCTTGAGGAAGCGCTATCTTTAGCTAGTCCATAGACAACGCTTCCTCAAGGAAGCGTTGTCTATAGTTACAAATAGACATCGCTTCCTCAAGGAAGCGCTGTCATTCAGTTACTTTAGACCGCGCTTATTAAGCGCTACCCTTTTCTTCTAACTTAGGCAGAGGATAAATAGACATCGGTTAAAAACGTTGTTAAAGGGCAAAAATAAACGTTGTTTAATCCCTTTTCTGTTGTAGTGTGTTACCGCTTCATCAATACAGACCAAAATTCATATCAAAAATATCATATACATTGAAGCAAGCAACAATTGAAAGAAAAAAAAATTTCCCCTATCCTTGTCCGCACTCCCAGCCTCAAATAGCCAATTCCTTCTCATCCCCCCTTATATCCATTCATGCAGGCCTCACACTCACACAGCCAAGAAGAGGAAAATAAAATATCTCTCTAGTGATTCATGTTTTCAAATCCCATGGCACCACAGCAATGGGGAAAGGCCATATAGCACACAAAAGTAAGATAAAACAAAATCCTAACTCCCGTGGGATTCTAGAGTGAAAAGGAAGAAGCGAAACAAAAGTAAAAAGAAAATGCATCACAGTTGCAAGAATCGACCATTCACAAAGAAATAAACAAATTCCCTCACCTCTTTGAAGACCCATGGCTCCTCTTCATCTTTCTCCTTTCCTTTCTTTTCTTTTATTTCTTCTTTTCTTCTTCTTCTCCTATTCCCTTTTTGTAACACCCCGATTTTTCAAGCTTTCTAAGATCAGTAAATCGTATAAATGAGTTTATATTTTATCGGAGGTTCTAGAGAGCGAATTTAAATAAACTGAGACCATAGTCATACTCTACGCTACCGTAGAGAGTTACGGTTAAATTTTGGGTTGAAAATTCAGACGGAGTCCGGTCTGCATTGTCACTGACAGTAAGATTTTACTGATCAGAAAACCTAATTTTGACCCGTGAACGAAACAGTTAGGTTTTAAGTTAAATTTCGAATGACTTTGGTTATTTTAAAATTTTTCACTAAAAAGTGAAATAAAATATATTATTCGGGCGAAATCTTTAATCGGGTGAATAATGGAGCTGAATACGGAATTACCGCGACCAGCGGAAGGATAAGGATCATGTCCCCTCAAGGACAACTCACCTAGGTGAGTCATGCTTGTGACTCACCAAGGTAATGATGAGTTAGAGGGGAATGGACCATTATGTCCATAAACAGTTAGTAAAAGGACCATTTTATCCCTATGTGAAATTAAACATCTATCCCTTAAATTTAATCAAGTTGGACAACTCTCTCTCTCACCTCTCCCACGCATATGTCCCCTACCCCAAGTGCAATATCCCAGCTTTCGAAAACCTTAATCGAGGTAGATTGGGTAATTATACGCGTATTGATAATTATTTCCATAGCTTGAAAGTATGTTTAGAGGGTATGTTAAGAGTAGGAATGAATTGGATAAGAGAAGGATGAGGGACAAAGGATCAGGAGCAGAACGCTCAGGCGTGGACCAGTGTAACGCTCAAGCATGATAACGCTCTAGCGTGGAAAGCTTTGGACGCTCAAGCGTGGAACCTCTGACCAGTGACTGATAGTGATGGGATGTAATGTGACACATGTCGATTACGTGTCACGGCTGGCACGTGATGGGCGGTGCCTTAGCGGTGAGGAAACATCAACGCTCAAGCGTTGAGGAAGCCAACGCTCAAGCGTTGTAAAGCTAAAGCGTGGAGAATTCCAATGCTAAAGCGTGGACAGTAGAAACTTTTTCTATATATACTTCATCATTTTCACCGAGGGGAGTTTACAAAAATTTACAGAGACAGAGAGAGTTCAAGGTTGATAATTCTAGAGACAGTTCCATGCTTTGAGGCAAGTCTGTGATCCCTTCGTCGATCTGATTCCAATTTCGATCGTGTTTTCGTGATCAGCGCAACTCCTACTCCAAATCTACCGATTTACTTTCGTGATCCGTCAAGGGTAAGCCGAGGTTCCGTATCTACCTACATTGTACCCATACAATGTTCTCTTTTGGTTTAAGCTTCTTTTCATGGTTTTAACTTCGTATTAGGGTTAATGCTATATAGCCTACGTGTCATTTCCGTGATTAGGGCAAGTTTGGAAGTCGCGTGTGAAACCCGTTGGAGCAGGTGGGCTGCGGTTGTGAGACAAGGAGAGGAGCAAAGGAGTGCTCGTTGTGTTCGTGGGCATCACCATATTAACTATCAGGTGGGGAGAAAGAGTTACACACGCCAGGGAGGCAAGAGTAGCTCATATAGCTGTATTGTATGTTTATGTGTATGGGGGAACCCTAAACCCTATGTGAGGTTGAGCCCTGACAAAGTACCTAAACCCTAGGATTAGTCTACTTTGGCATATCATCGTGATATTTGATACCCTAGGTTAGAAGATTTGTGATACATGATAAAATGTGCCGGTGTCGAGATATGCGTACCTATTATTTATGATGTTTGATAATTGCAAGAGATGCATGATATGTTGGTGATAATGGTATGTGGGTATATATGTTGTTTATTGCTTGGTGGAGCATGTTAATAAATGATGAACTGCTGCATTATATCTGAAAAATGCGTGTATGTATGAGATCCGGAAGTTTAGCATGATTAGGGCTTTGACCCCGTGGTGGATGTTGAGCTGATGATTGAGATCTGAGGTATAGTGGAGCTTGGAGCTCATAAGGTCATGATGGGAGCTTGGAGCTCATATGTGTACCCGTGGAGCTTGGAGCTCGTATATGTATCTTTGGAGCTTAGAGCTCGTAGGTGTACTTATGGAGCTTGGAGCTCATGTTGCTGAGAGCAAGTTTGCATGTGTTGTGATATCAGCTCAAGAGAGATGGATGACATGCATAGCATATGCATTTGATGCCAAGTGGCGAGACGTATGCTGTGGGGCATACAAGGTTGGTGCACCGAGTTCGGGTGCGTAAAATGGAAGGGTAGGTCTGCGTGATCAGTAGCGCCTATCGTGTCGTGGCGATCCTGGGCACGTCCTACTATCCTGACTGGACCCTGAGTCTTCCAGTTACCGGTGGATCTTCCGAGGAGGCCCAGTTAACCCTCTTTGTCTGGGACAGTTGAGCGGTGATGCACTCTTATGGGTCACGGCGAGCGGAACGGATTACCGGAACGAACCAACTTGTTGTCCGATGTGTGGACGTGATGTTGCCCTTAGTAGGGTGTTTAGTACCGACCGGCATGCATAGAAAGAGTATGCGTATATTTAGTTAGGGAACGATCGTGGCGTCGTGATGTTGAGAGATGATTATGTTTGCTATATGTTCTGCATTGCATCATCTCTATTATAGATGTGTTGTATATCTTATCTCCCTGTATTTCTTTGCATGTGTACTCTCTGTTTTACGGACAGACGACGAGTTAGCAAAGGATTAGAACGGACCCGAGGCTTCACCCTTTATTACGGGGGCACCACGGATGCCGGTGATGGGGGACATTGAGATAGTCTACCATGATGAGAGGGGATGGCAGGTGGACCCCTCGACCTTTTTGGCCGTCTACACCGGACCTGTCAACTTGATCTTCCGAAGCGGCACAGCACCATACGTGGACATCATAGGACCTTATCGCGTGTACCAGTTTCTTCATTTCCCGCGAATGTGGCTCCCTCCGAGGCAGAGGGAGGGAGACTACTTGTGGGCGGCACCCCAGTCCTCTGTAGTATCCAACAGGAGAGGCTTCGTGCATAGAGGACAGCGTAGGCATACGGAGCGGTACCTGATGGCAGCTTAGCGGCGTAGGATCATAGTGTCGAGTTCCTCATCCGAGTACGAGCCTATGCAGGTTTATAGGTGCACTCATGGAGAGGGATAGGGTAATTCAAGGCATCCTCACCACTGAGGGGGAGAGCCAGCCAGTGCGTCTTTAGGATTGTGTGGAGAGGTTTTGATGTATTTGAGAGTAGGCTGGGGAGAGTGCCAGTGAGCCTTGAGAGTTTTTGGAGGTCCTTGGATGTACCTTGTTTATGTTTTCAGTTTTATTTTGTACTTCCGTCTGTATTATTACTTAGTCCTACTGATGGGTCCATCATGTGTGTGTGTGTGTGTGTGTATATATATATATATATATATATGTATATATATATCAGTACTGCATGTGTGGATGTTTCGTTTATCCCGTTGTGTTTACTCTGATATTGTGCGCTTTTAAATTGATCATATGTTATCGCTGTGTTAATAAGCGCGTAATCGTTAAGTTATAATTAATAGTACATTTAGGTTCTAAAATAATGGGATTTCCTCGAGTGGGACTTGGGGACGTCACACCAAGCCCTTCATCCATTTCTTTCTTTCCTTCATCCAAACTCTACACTTTTTCATTTTCTCTCAAGAAGAACATAGGCCAACTTTGTGAAGGAGAAGCTTGAATCCTTGATAATCTTCATCATCCAAGAGGTGAACTTCACTCACCTTGGTCTATAGGCTTTGAGTTCTTTATATGTTTTCTTGATTTAAGGCCAAGAACACATGTTTCCAATTCTAGGGTTTTAGATTCAAAAATCTCTAGAAAATTGTAGAAAAATCCTATGATCGTGAAACCAATTTCTATGAACTCATCATGATGTATGTGATGATCATTTAGAAGCATGCACCCAAAATAAATCTCCTTCCCTTTTAACCCAAGCTTGGCCGAACCCACACCAAAATGGTTTAAGGAGTTTTGGTTCAATTTTTTTGATTAAGGAGTTATGATTTTGTTTCTACCATACTTAGGGATATTGATACAAGAGTTGGTAAAATTTTAACATCCCTAGCCTAATTTAATTAAGAAGGCCAAACCTATACCTAAGGGATTAATAGGTTTTTTTTTTTAAAAAAAAAAAAAGCTTGACTTATTCTTTGATTGTGTGATGAAGGATCTATAGAATAGTCGTGATTCAGTGATTCGCGAAGTACGCTCGGATCTCGTGAGTCGGTGATTCGTGGAGTAGAGGAAGCTTAGAGAGATCGGAGGGCACAAAGCCTTATTAGACTACAAGAGGTAAGAGGAGGTTGCCTGAGGGATTTTTCGATAACTATATATTATCTGTGTATGGTTTGTATAATTTAAATTGAACTGCATGGTGGGCGTTTAAATTAGTTTCAGCTATTGTGTTATCCATTGATATTTATCTGTGTTGATTGATTATCTGTAATTATGTGTTGTGGTATGTTAATACATGTTATAAACTGTATTATCTGTTGTAATGAGATTGTGTTAATCGTATTGACGTTGATTGTTGATTGAGAAGCCTGATAGTTGTCAGTGCCCCATCAATGAATGAGATAAAAGCTTTAAAATGTTTCATGAGGAACGACAAGTGTTTAATTGGAAAACGTTGGAAAATCCTCAAGGGTGTTAATTTTATGAAAGGAAATTTAAAATGAAGGGTTGGTAGCCAAAAAGGGTAATTCTCGAAAATAGTTAATCATTTTGGTGAGAAAATTAATTTGGAGGAAAAAGCTAAATTTTAACTTAGAAGGTTTTTTTAAAAATACTAAACGGCGGTAAATGTTGCCGGGTTGTGGCATCAATTGTCCCGTGGCGGAGGCCCAAGTGGGGTCAAGTCACAGTCAACACGTGGCGCTTGGGCTGTTACGGTTAAGTAGAAAGGGTTGCGCCCTGACTAACAGCTATAGCTTTTGGCCTAGTGGTAAGCGTTCGATCCAACAATTGGTATCAGAGCCAAGGTCACGTGTTCGATTCCCAGCGGGAGCAATTGCTGAGGGGGAGATTGTTGCCGGGTTGTGGCATCAATTGTCCTGTGGCGGAGGCCCAAGTGGGGTCAAGTCACAGTCGACACGTGGCGCTTGGGCTGTTACGGTTAAGTAGAAAGGGTTACGTCCTGACTAACAGCTATAGCTTTCAACCTAGTGGTAAGCGCTCGATCCAGCATAGGCTTGATGCCACATCATGTCAAATCACTTGGGAGAGCATGCCAGAGTCGTCATGACGTTCAGAAATGTATGGACGCGAAATGACCAAAATACCCCTAACCTTTTTCACTTTTACCATTTTACCCTTAAAGGAAATGACCATTTTACCCTTAAGTGACTTGTTTAGAAGGCTGGACAGCCCCTCCTCAGCCCTCATTCACGCCCAAATCTGGTCTTAGAACACCAAGAACACTTCTTCTTCCTCCTTGAGCAAAGCCACCATTTTTTATTGAGAAAAACCTTGAAATCTTTGAAGAAAACCTTGAATCTTTGATCAATCATCATCCATTCTTAGGTAAGATCACTTCTATGATCTCCTAGCTTCTTGAATCTCTTTCAATCTCAAGATCAAATCTTGTTTTCATGAAAATCAAGTTTATGATCCAAAACTTTCAAAATTCATAGGAAATTGTAGAAAAATCCTTTTAATGGGAAACCAATTTCTTTGAGTAGTGTTTTTGATCAAATTTTTGATTTCTAACTCTAGATTCCATCCTTACTTTTCCTATTGTCCTTGAATCCAAGTGATGGAAAACCAAATCATTTTCTAGCCCCTTTTTCCCAAAATGGTCGAGTCCTTCATGTGTGTAGAACATGAGTCATGTTTCATGTTTTTGAGTCATAGGACTTGTGTTGGTGTTAACCAAGCTTATGAACCAACCATCCAAAAGTTTGGAACCAAATGTGATCCCTAACCCTTTTTACCAAAACTGGCCCAACCTTAGACCTTTTAGGGGAGGGAAAATTTATGTTTTGATGTTGTATATTGATGTTGATTGTTGTTTGAATTGTATTGTGTTTAATTGTTTTAGGCGACGCGAACAAAACCGGAGTCGGATCCGAGAACCGTTCGAGTTTCGATTAACCAACTTAGTGAGTTAAAGGGAGGTATTTCATTTTGAGTCTGGTAGTCTCATGGCAATTGATTGATTGGTGTGTTATGGTTGAATTAAGACTTGATGTATATGTATACTTATATCCTGGATTGATTGGATGCTAAGTGTTGGGCATAATTGGTTATTTGATATAAACTGTGGCATGGATGCCTTGATTGAAATATATGCTATTGTTGAACTGTTTGATACCTACATCAATATATTTATATTTTGGATGAGCATAGGCTTGGCCATGTCTCGACAAATAGTTAAAATACTCGAAAACCGAAATCAAAGTTTTGAAAAACGAGTTTTGAAAATCAAAAAGTGGGTTTTGGGAAAACATGTTGCTTTTCAAGAAAAGTTATGTTTTCCTTTTTGAAAAAGTTATGTCCTTTGAAAAGGAAAAGTGATTTTTGTGGAAAGTCGTGCAAAATGTGTTTTATTTCAAAAAAGCGTTTTAAAAAGACATGGACCCGGAAAATGTTCTCTTTGATCAAGAAATGTTTTGTTCCAAGAAAATGAGATTGAGTTTTGCTTTCCAAAGTTGTTTTGAGAAAGTTTGACCGAAAAGGAAAAACGATGATCTTTTGAGAGGAACCCGAACCTAGTGATTGAGACGTCGGACTAGTGTTTTGTGGATTGAGCACTCAGACTTCGCATCCTTTGTTTTTTATTTGAACGGGCTTAATGTCTTTTAAAATGAGTCGTGAGCTATATGCCTTGACAATGAAATAATGAATGAAAAATAAAACAGAAAATTTCTGTGTACATGCATGAACCAGCAAACATGCCATTTGAAACCGAGCTACGTACAACTTACGTAGTTGAGAATTCAGCCAGTTAAGACCACTAGGTCTATAGGGGCATTCTGTGTTCGAGACTCCACAAGTGGCCGGTGGCGTAGCAACCCCGTGCCGTGGTAAATCGGATGCCAAACACGAATGAACTCAATCAGAAACTGGAGTATTCAGGAGATGGTTATGACGTGGTACCCTGGACCAATTGGAGTTTGGACCTAAATTGAGAGGCCGACTCATAAGGACAATTGCGTTACGGGTGTTACTGTGGCCTATCGCTCGATGATGGGAAGTTAGAGATACTGTGTTATATAAATAACTGTTTCTATAACTGTATTTATCTATGGATGTTTATACTCCTGTTTATCGCTTGTGCGGCTATCGTGATAAACTTTTATATGAGTATCTCACATTTGCTTGTACATGTTGGACACTCTGTTGCGTTTTTGGAATACATGTACAGATGTTGATCGTAGGTCCCCGCGGACACGTGAGGACTCGGATGACGAAGCCTTTTGAAGAAGCCGACTCGGGGTTACACCCCAATGGCTACTTTTAGCCAACCAGCTTAGGAGTTCTTTATTTTGTAGCAGTCTTATATTAATTGTTGCACGTACGTTGAACTTATGTCTTGAGTCTGTAATAGTTTTTATTAGACCTGAACCTATGTTATGATTATATTAGTATGCATGTTAATTATTAATGCGTGTTATGGAATTTATTCTTTTGTCTTGAGTTTGAATTGCCTATGCATGCAGAAAATTTTTAAGAACCACGTTTTTTAATGTAGCTATTTAATTATATTATTTTCTGAAAGCAACCAGCGTTTTTAGTTGATTATGTTTTCTGCATTTTTGAGTTCGTGTATGTAGCACCCGAGAGGGGTGTTACACATTACAACTCCTTCTACTGTCAACAAGCTATAGGTAGTCAGTGTGACACTTATCATCGAGTATTCGGAAAACTAGCACTATTGTATAGCCTAACTTAAATCACATGGTCAAAATATCATCGAATCATCATAACACAGTTATAAAAATTCTCATTTTTCAAATCATTAAGTCTTCATCCTTCTATTCCATCCCCATGACTTAAGAGATTGTCTAAAAATACGAGGGAATTAGTAATTTCTTAGTGGTTTTCCAATAGATTTCTACGTCTGAGAATTCTCGAGCTCATAATCTTCGTCATAACTTTTCTCGAGGTCCACTAAGGTCTTACTACTCTTCCAATTGTCTACCTGGATTCCATTCCAGTCTCTCAACTCTATTAACGAGCATGTCGTTATCTTGCCATTCCTTTAGTCGCTCACTAGCTACCTATGCATCTACTTTAAAAACTTTTGGTATTTCTCCACCTGTCTAAGGCACACTCGTTCAAATGTCTGACACAATCAAAAAAGGATAAACGATGTCCCAACATGAATACAAGTACTATTTACTAAACTTGAGTTCTTACAAGGCGTCAGCCCGATTAGAACCCATCAAAACACACATTCTTGTGTGTCAACACACATTGTTTCGACAAGGAAACAATTCAATCAAGTTCAGCCAGAGATCACAGAACAAAACCACAACAGATCTATTCCCCAAGGTTCCCGAAAGACTCAACCAGCTTTGATACCACTAATGTAACACCCCCCTTGGGTTTACATATTGAACACGTACGGAATTAAATTGAAAAGAGAATTGCTGGTTGCTTTCGGAAAATAATTTACTTTAAGTCAGTAAAAATTTTCTAGGCATGATACTTTGGGAAAGCGATACACACATCACAGTAATAAAATTATATTATTCTTGACAACACACATAAACTGGATTCATTTATAAATCATTTCACCATCATATATAAGCTTTCCTGAAATTGTTTTTCATACTGAAGTTCCAAACAATACAGAGATTTTCAAAACCACATATACCGACTTTCTCAACTTAAACATTGAAAATCCTAAGAGCTGGTTTGATAAAAGAACTCTACGGACGATAAAGCCTACTACCTAGTATACATCGTACCAATGAGACTTGGCCTCGTCGTCAACAGTCCACACATCTTTGTCGTCTTCATCGAGAAACGCAAGCTACAGGGTCCCGAAGTTACCAAATGACCGTTGAGAAGCATCTGTACACATATCCAAAAACACAACAGGATGTCCAACATGTACAGGCAAGGGTGAGTAACCAATATATGGATTCAAACACGATAACTACATGCACGACACATAAAACATCATATGAACATATGTAGTATCATCACAGCACAGTAGCAGGGGTAAAACGGAACGACATACCAAGTAATTACATACTTAACATGCATACCATAAATCGCAATATATCATGTTAATCAATTAGCAACATAATATAAGGCATCCTCGAAAACAGAATAGTGATGTACAATAAGTAAATGTAATCATCAACAGCCATGCAATGCAATGCGATGTACATGACTCAATGCCATATGCCATAAGGGTAAAACTCTGACCCCTACTCCATGGAGCTAACAAAACGTCAGAGAGAGTGAATGGGAGGACATGTTTCGTGTATGCCAGTCATGGGCAAGATGCTACAACATTCGTAATGTGCACATATCTGGCTTTACGGAAACACTCTCGACCAAATATGAAAATATCGACATCTAGTAGAGGATATCAGTGAATTGCACGGAGTCGCCACGACACAGAAGAATCACCAACTGGTCTCATGTCAGCCTTTCCAACCCTGATACCACCAAAGACCATTTAAGATCGTCATCGTAAGATTCGCACCAGTATCTAGGTGTAAGCTCAACTCCTAGGCTCAAGGTCTTACAACTCATGCAATGAAATGCCAGTGCTTACACAAAACATATGCGATAAAGCAGTGTCTATCCACCGAATAAACCTCAAGGTTCACTAAGGTTCTCTTCCTTAGGAACTATAGGCGTCTTTGTATTACAAAACTTTTATCCACCGGATAAATCTCGTGATCCCTCCGGGATCGAGTCATCACAAGATAGATACAATTGAACGATTGACCTAGATCTGAATCACCGGTCCGTCATCAAACTACTGTTCCAAAACCCAAAACGTTTCATGTTTGTGTTCGTGTCTTATGATTTACATCTCAAGTCCTAAGTATTATGAAGAAGGATTGAGAATCGTCTTAGATAACTCTTTGATCCTTTCTAAGATATTAAGTCCTTGGATTTCGAATAATGAAATAAGTATTGATTCACTTGAGTCTTATAAAGTCATTGATGAACTAAGTTATCAATGGTATAGTGCATGGCCTTGTTCCACCATATACTATACTTAATTATCTATTTTCTTTTAATCTAAGTTAATTACTTAACTTAGGTTTTCCATGCGTAAGACTTAACGACTTGAGTTGAAAACTCTCGATTTAAGACTTTGCAAACCAAAACCTTTCTAATTGAAAACTCTTTTGATTTAAAAGAACTTTGTTACCTGCTTGAGGTAAAGTACCTTAACTAATTTGAAAAGGTTTTTTTCCTTACTAACTTAGTGTAAAACCATGATTTAAGATAGCGTAAAAGAAAATGTACACTTTAGGACAAAGTCCTCTTTATACTTTGAAGATAGAATGTTAACTTAGTTTTAAAATGAAGGTGATATCCCTTTAAAACCTAAGGTAACTTCCTACTACTTTTTCTTCCATGAAATCACTTTCATCATTTTACTTTTAAAACACTTAGTTAATTGGATAAACTAGGACTAAAGTAAAAATACGTTTTCACCTTAGTAAAACATTTGAAGGTCAAAACTCTATTTGATCTTTGGATCAAAATCACTTCTTATTTTGTTTTGAAGTAGAAGTTACAGAAACATTTTCTAACTTTCCAAACACATTGAAGGTTCAAGAACAACTCATGTTCTTCCTTTTTCTTAAGGTCAAGACCGAATACTCCCACACATGGGATGTGAAGATTTTGCTTCACTAACTTGTCAAGTAATAGCTAAAATGCTCACAATATTATGATGAACAATAATCATACATCATTCAACCATAAACAAGCATAAAAATTCTTACTTGATCTAGAGATCAAAGTATGGTTTTCAACATACATGAAAACACTATTCCATCCAAGCATGCATCATCACAAACATATACTAGGCATAGAACATTATTACAATCACAACGAAGCTCAAATAGAGCTACACAAATCAATCACGGCTAACATATAGTTATCGGAAAAAATCCCTCAGGCAAACTCCCCTTACCTCTTGAAGTTTTCCTCCAGGCAAAAGTCGTCCGATCGGTCCGCGAATTCTCCCGATTCCTCGTCCGATTACTCAACCACAACTACATACACACAATCAATCCAAACATCAATACTACACAACACAAATTTCCCTATTTTTCTTGCTCTAGGGTTCGGCCATGTTGCTTTAAAATTGGTTAGAGATGTCTAAAATTTTCTATCTCTTGGATGAAGGATCTATAGGTACTCCTAACATCAAAACAAGTCTCTACATTCAAACTTGAATCAAAGATTCTTGTTTTCCCCAAATGGTGGTTTCGGCCATCTTTTAATAAACAAGGCTAGGGAAGTTTTTTTTTTTTTAATCACATACTCTTGGATTCAAGACTCTCTAGGTGTGATAGAACCTAATCACTAGTTCTTGGACAAAAATTTGAACAAAAACTCATGGATTCAAAGGAAGGGGGATTCGGCCCCTTTATACCCATATGAGTTAGAAAACTCTTTTGGTTACATGCTCTTGGATAATGAAAGAGGATGATGAGATTAGATCATAGAAATTGATTTCACATTAAAAAGATTTTTCTATGATTTTCTAGAAATTTTTTAAGATTGGACTTAGAACTTGAAACCCATTTGAATCATGATTTAGAAACAAGAAATAAGAGAAGAATCATGGAGTTTGTGGATCAAAGGAAGTAATCATACCTCTTGGAGGATGAAAATGAGCAAGAATCCTCACTTGATTCACGAATATGGTTAAGGATCAATCTTGAAAATGGAAGGAAACTTAGGAAGAAAAATGGTGTTTTGGAAGGAATGGGTGAAGGTGAGGCTTATGAAGCCTAAGGCATCAGGATGAATGGAGGGGCAAAGGAGTCCAAACTTGTTCACTTAAGGGGCAAAATGTTCTTTTCATCCTAGGACTAATCGTAATTATGAAAAAGGTCAGGTGTATTTGGGTCTTTTCGCGTCCAGATATTTTGAAAATCATCATGACATTTGGCAATCATTCCTAGGTGATGTGACCCGATGTGACTTCATGTTTATCCGTTAGCAGGTCCCGTTAAATCCATATCCAGCTCCATTCGGCACCCGGATTGAAAATTAGCCCAAATAGTTTATTATTATTCCGATTTTTAGTGCTCGAAACCAATTTTAGCAAAATTGTAGAGAATTCGATTCTAAGACTAACTGTCTCGTTCACGAGTCAAAATTAGGTCTTCTGAGTAGTAAAATACTACTGTCAGTGAAAAACACAGACCGGGCTCCGTCTGAGTTTTCGACCCAAAATTTAACTGTAACTCCCTATGATAGCATAGAGTGTGACTACGGTCTCAGATTATTTGAATTCACTCTCTAGACCCTCCAATAAAATACAAACACATAAATACTGTTTATTAACTTTAGAGAGCTTGAAAAATCGTGGTCTTACATAGTCTGTTCAAACAAAACTCTCCATTTTTCAAAGCAACCTGGATTGTTGCCTGCCAACGAGAGTATTCAGAGGGAGGACAATTAGATGAATACGTGGTGTTGTTCTCTTTGGAGGCTAAGGAGGCTACTAGTGTCGGAGCTTTACCTATCGTGCGAGAGTTTCCGGAGGTGTTTATAGCGAGGACTGGGCCTATATTGACAGTGCCATATCGGATGTCTCCAGTTGAGCTGACGGAGCTGAAGAAGCTGTTGGATGAGATACTAGGCAAAGAGTTCATCAGACCTAGTGCATCTCCATGGGAAGCGCCAGTGTTGTTTGTTAAGAAGAAGGACGGAAGCTCGAGGTTGTGCATAGACTATCGTCAGTTGAATAAAGTGACTATAAAGAACAAGTATCCGTTACCACGGATAGATGATTTGATGGATCATCTAGAAGGAGCAGCTGTGTTTTCTAAGATCGATCTGCGATTTAGATACCATCAGATCCGAGATAAGAAGGAGGATGTGCCAAAGACTGCTTTTTAGAGTCAGTATGGTCACTATGAGTACTTAGTTATGCCTTTCGGTGCGACTAATGCTCCAGCGGTGTTCATGGACTATATGAACAAGATCTTTCAACCGTTCCTTGACAAGTTTGTTGTTGTGTTTATCGACGACATCCATGTATACTCTTCGAGTAAAGAGGAATACCAAGAGCATCTAAGGGCGGTGTTGCAAGTGCTAAAGGACCGACAGTTGTATGTTAAACTTTCGAAGTGCGAGTTTTGGTTAGAGGAGGTTCAGTTTCTAGGCCATGTGATCAGTAAGGATGGAATCACGGTGGATCCTACGAAAGTCCAGGAAGTAGTGATTTGGGAAAGCCCTAAGTCTGTAAGCGAGGCGAGAAGCTTTCTTGGTTTAACGGGCTACTATCGCCGGTTCATAGAAGGATTCTCAAATATTGCATTACCTATGACGCAATTGATGAGAAAAAGGAAGGCGTTCAAGTGGTCAGAGGCTTATGAGCAGAGTTTCCAGGAGCTGAAGAAAAGACTGACCACTTCATCGATGTTGTTGTTACCAGATCCTTTAAGACGATTTGATGTATATTATGATGCATCTTATCAAGGCTTGGGATGTGTGCTCATGTAAGAAGGAAAAGCGATGGCGTATGCCTCCAGGCAGTTAAGAGTACATAAGCGGAACTACCCAAAGCATGATTTGGAATTGTTTACGATAATGTTTGCATTGAAGATATGGAGACATTATCTGTATGGTGCTAAATTCAGTGTCTTTAGCGACCATAAGAGCCTGAAGTATCTGTTCGACCAGAGAGAGTTGAACATGAGGCAGCGGAGATAGATGGAATTCAAAAGGACTATGAATTCGACCTGAAATACCATCCAGGTAAAGCGAATGTAATGGCGGATGCACTCAGTAGGAAATCCCTACATGTATCTGCCATGATGGTAAAGGATCTAGAGCTGTTAGAGGCGTTTAGGGATCTGAATTTGAAAGCGAAAATCGTCGAGGATAGGTTAAATCTGGGGATGGTTAGAGTAACTAGTGATTTCCTGAATCTTTTATGGAAGAGACAAGTTAAGGATAAGTACCTCAAGGGTGTGAACCAGTTATAGAGGAAGGTAAGACGTCGGAATTCATAAGAGGTACTGATGGTCTACTTAGGTATGGTGATCGAGTTTGTGTGCCAGCGGATAGCGAGGTTAAGAATATGATCTTAGAAGAAGCACATAAGAGCAAGCTGAGTTTTCATCCGGGGGCTACCAAGATGTATCAGGACCTGAAGAAGCTGTTCTGGTGGCCGGGGATGAAGAAGGATGTGGCGACGTATGTCCTAACCTGCTTGGTGTATCAGAAAGCGAAGATTGAACACCAGAAGCCAGCAGGGTTGTTGCAATCGCTAGATATCCCAAAATGGAAGTGGGATAGCTTTGCCATGAACTTTATTTCTGGGTTGCCGAGAACTCAGAAAAGGTGCGATGCAATCTGGGTGATCATTGACAGGTTGACAAAGTGTGCTCACTTCTTACCTATCAACCAGAGTTACTCTCTAGAGCGATTAACTCATTTTTACATCAAAGAGGTTGTGAGGCTGCATGGGGTGCCTTCAAGTATTGTTTCAGATCGTGATCCAAGGTTTACCTCAAGGTTCTGAAGGAGCTTACATAGTGTGATGGAAACTAGGCTAAGTATGAGTTAAGCTTATCATCCTCAAACGGATTGTCAGTCGGAACGAACAATTCAATCTTTGGAGGATCTCTTAAGAGCGTACGTGTTGGAGAACACGGGAAACTGGGACGAGTTCCTACCATTGATCAAGTTTACTAATAACAACAGTTTCCATTCAAGTATTGGCATGGTGCCATGCGAGGCACTATATGGACGAAAGTGTAGGACTCCGTTGTGCTGGTTTGAGACTGGCAAAAGTCAGCTGATAGGTCCGGAGCTGATGCAGCAAATGAAGAAAAAAGTCCGTAAAATACAGGAAAAGATGAAGGCTACAAAGGATAGGCAGAAAAGCTATGCCGACAAGAAGAGAAGACCTTTAGAGTTCCAAGAGGGCGACCATGTCTTCATGAGAGTTACTCCAAGAACTGGAGTGGGCAGGGTAATCAAATCCAGAAAGCTAACACCTAAATTCATAGGATCATTTCAGATTCTTCGACGAATCGGCATTGTAGCCTATCAGATAGCTTTACCACCAAATCTGTCAAATCTCCAAGACGTCTTTCACGTCTCTCAACTCAGAAAGTACTACCCTGATCCATCACACGTGTTAGAGCCCGAATCAATCCAATTGAAAGAGAACCTAGAATTCGAGGCTTTACCGGTACGGTTAGTGGATAGAAGGATCAAGGAACTGCGCGGCAAGCATATCCCTCTGGTGCGAGTGGAGTGGGACTCGGTGACTGGTGATTCAACATGGAAGCGTGAAGCTGAGATGCGCCAGAGTCATCCCTATCTTTTCTCAGGTATGCGATTGAAATTTCGGGGACGAAATTTTCGTTAAGGGGGGTGGTAATGTAACATCCCGATTTTTCTGTAACTCCAATTGTAACATCCCAATTTTCAGATCGGTAAAGTATACAAATCTTATCTAAGGCATAGTGACAAAGTTGTAAATATCAAGATATTTTGGAGAAGTAATCATGACTACTTTAGAAAAGTAATCATGACATGGATGACTCATGATGATGAGTCATGGTGGAGTAATCATGATAGTGATAAGTCATGGTGATGACTCATCCATTGACTAATCACATTCAGGAACTGCGTCTCTCGTCCGGTATTTGATTTTATCCCTACGTATCCACTTTTTGGATACACACAGATATTGTTTTACTCTACATTACTAGTAGAGAATTATGGTTAAGGTCTGGGTTCACGACTCAGACAAAACCCAGTCCGCATACGAGATTACCGGAACCGGTAAAGGATAAGCATGAAGTCGCTTTCAAGGGGACACCTCACCTTATCCTATCCATATGCAATGATGACATGGGTGACTCACCTAGGTGAGTCACCAAGGTAATGATGGCAAGGGGTGAGTCACATGGCCATAGTAATGATTATGGTATATAAATTACAATTTTGCCCCTAAGAGGAAATGACCTTTTTGCACTTAAGCAAATTTTATACAATCCTTACCCTTATTTCATATGAAACACACGCCCTTCATATATATATATATATATGTCCCATCTCATATTCCTTTCTCCTTCACTTTATTCTTTACGTCCAAGTGTTGAAGTTTCTAGTACAACTTTTGGTGAAATTCCAATTTTAGCCTTACAAGAAATGACCATCCTAACCTTGAAGGTTAGTATATAAGGAAGCCTACCCCTTCTTTCTTTCCCCTTTTCACGCCTCACTCTCTCTCTTTCTCACTTCATAATTCTTTCTTCTTCCACTTTGTTCTCTATTTCAAAGCTTCAAGCTTTCATCTCAATTTCTCTCCAATTCTTCAAGAGATCTTCAAGAGCTTAGTGAAGCAAAGTTGCTTAACTTGATCTTTTTCATCATCTAGGAGGTAGAGATATTATCCTTGAGCTCTAAATATTCTTCTTTCTCCATTGGGAACTCTATGTGTTCATTATATTCTTAAACTTCCAAAATTCATGAAAATTGTATAAAAATCATTTTGATGTCAAACCAATTTTCTTGATCTAAATTCATTGTTTTGTCTCATAATCCCAAGAGTTTGGATTCATAAGAGCTCTCTAAACCATTTGGGGGAGAGAGGGCCGAATGCTCTATGGTAAGAAATCTTGAAGTTTTGGTTAAAGTTTTACTTAAAGAAGTGTTGATTTGAGTTCTATAACGCTTAGATGTCCTTGAATTCAAATAATTGTAATCACAAACCTTTCCTACCTTAAATTTCTATGGCATGGCCGAACCCCTTCCTTGATGAATTCATGATGCTTTCTTCAAATTTTAGCTATAACTTGTTGATTTGATTCTATAACACTTAGATGCCTTTGAAACCCAAAAGAATTGAATCAAAAACCTTTCTTAGCCTCATATACCTAAAGAGGCCGAACCCTAGACCTTGAGGATCTTGAGTTTTGTTTCACTTTCTTGACAAAAATGACTTACAGGAGTATTCTCTATGCTTAAGGATCATAGATCCAAGAGTTTGTGAAATTTTAACACTTATAGCATTTTTCCTAAAAAGGGGCCGAACCCTAGTTCCTATGAACTAGGAAGATGTTGTTTGATTATACTAATTTGGATTGTGATTTATGGTGAAAGATCAGAACGTGTTCAAGGTGTACAGTTACCAGTTGGAGGAGCGAGGCTGCGGCCGTGAGAACGTGCTAGTGGATTCGTGAACGATGCCATCTTACTATTAGGTGAGGAGGAAGAAACTACGTATATCTGGGAATGGTAGACGTAGTATATAATTGTTAATATGTGTAGGGATCCTCAGACCCTACCAATGGCTGAGCCCCGATAAAGTACCTAAACCCTAGGTTTAGTTTACTTTAGGCTATCACCGTAGTATTGATCTATGATATATGTTGATTGAGGATGTTTGTTTATTTGTGATGATTGATAATATTATTAAATGAGATGTTTGTGGTGATAACATGTTTAATTGCATTTTGGTATGTTTATAAGAATGCTATACTGCAGGCTATGACATGTGATGCGTTTGCGATTGATATGATCTTGGGTGACTTTGGAGATGATTGGTATGTTGTTAGGGATTAGAGGACGATGATTGGTATGTTATATGCTACATGATTTCCCTTTGGCATGATATTGTAACGTTTCTTACCTCCTATGTATGTTTTCCCATATTTCCATGTATGTGGTTGTTCGGGTCGTGATCCGAAGGCGGAGGTCCTCGTTAGTTGTCGAAATCACTATAGCGGGTGAAGCTGACTAGAGGTGGACTCTATTATGAGTAATACGTTTGGCATCAACATTTCTCGAATATAAAGAGACCTCAGAGGTATCTTTGAGTCTCTTGTGAGTTGTACCATGGCCAGTGGAACGTCTGTGTTTATTGTTGATATGTTTTACGCCATGGCTTCCAGGCGAACTCTGATGTAAAATCTTGATATAATATGTTACTAGCTACTTAACTTGTGACATGAGAATGAATTTTCCGGCTGTGTTTTACGGTATCAGAGTATTGAGAATGATCTGAAACTAATGGGATTATCCTATGCAAGTGGGGTCGTCTCACCAATCGAGTGGGCTAATCTCGATTAGAGCTTTGATTGATTGTGTGGATTGTTTGGTATTAGTTTAAGGCCTAGTTGGAAGCTTAGGAATAGGCTTGAGCAAGGTTGGAAATGCCTAAGTTGTTAAACGAGAAACTGGGGAAGTCAGATGATTGGAAGACTCTTCCCAGCTGAGCAACATGCTCAAGCGCGAGAAGGGTGCACGCCCTAGCGTACCAACGCTCTAGCGTTGGCATATTGCACGCTCACGCGTGCTGAGTGCGTTTGCCAGCTGGTGCACTTTTTGACGCGTGTGCTACACGTGTCAGGCCAGGGGGAAGGCGGAGTGGACGAGGCTCCACGCTCAAGCGTGGAGAGAACCCCACGCTCAAGCATCCAAAACGTCCACGCTCAAGCGTACACAGTGGGTCAAGTTGGATGAGTTTCTCCATCTTCCTCACTAGCATGAAATCTTCAAGGTGTTCCTGCAACCTAGTGAGAGAAGCTCTGCATTTCAAGAGAGAGAAAAATTGTTTCGAGGCGATCGAAGTACCAGAACGCGATTCTGACTACACGGTTGTGATAGCGGCAAATTTATCTACAACTTTGATGGATCTATTTCTCGATTCGAAGCTGTTCCGGAGCTGTTCCTCCGATTCGTGGCTGCATGTGAGGATTGCCGGTGATCACATGGACATTCACGCCAACTGTTCAGGTGGGGAGAAAGTGTACTGCTATCGTCGGGAAGGTTAGAGTAGAGTAGTTGTATTTTTCTGCTGTGTGTAGGGAAGCCCTAACCCTACTAGTGGTTGAGCCCCGATAAAGTACCTAAACCCTAGGTTTAGCATACTTTGGGCTATCACTGTTAAGATTGGAAACCCTAGGTTAGATAACTGTTGATTGAGGATGATCTGCTTCGCATGACTGTTATGGTGTTGATTGTGCTATATGCTATCTGTATACGTGCCTACATGCTACTTGGTGTACGATATGCATGTTGTATTGTTGACGTTGATATCATTGTCGTTGCTGTATGTTGTAATGTTGTGTTGTGGCGGAATGCCGGTTAGCGTTAGGTTTGGCTTTATGCCGTGTTTGTTATCGGGTTGATACCGTGGATGGTGTCGTTGCTGTTGTGCTAACTGTTTTAGGATGTGGTCGTGTTGTTTGAGTTGTGGCTCATGGACGCGTGGCGTTGAGGCTGTGGCCATGTTGATGTGGTGGCATCGTTTGTTGCTGATTGAGCGTTAGGCATGAGGTTCGGTATCAAGCCCGTTGAGGATGTTTGTTGCATATCATCAGCTGCCAAGGGGCGAGGCCATATGACAGGTTATTTGTACCTGAGTGCAGGTACGGAAGGCGGAGGGGGAGGTCAAGTAAGTGACCTTAGGGATGTTTCTGGTCTCGGGAATAGTTTACAGTGACGGATGAGGTAGCTCCTATCCTGTCGTGACTCCCGATTCAGTCCGGTTTGCCCGACTAATCCCTGAGCTTTCCACGTTCCAAGCTAATGTTCCGAGGCGACCAAGACACCCCGATTCCAGTGTGGAAGGGCGATGTACTCTTATTGGTCACAGCGAGCGGTTCGGTTTCTTGGACAAACTAACTACGTTTTGACACAAAACCTGTTCCGTTGTGGACTTCTTCCGATGTGGAACTAGCTTTGTGAGATTCAGCCGACATGATGCATGGGATTAATATCCAGGTCTAGAGGATTGATCCGAGAGTGAGACTGATGAAGATGATTGCTGTTTGCATGGGTTGTATCGAGAGATGTGTGGATGTGTGAAATATGTGTTGTATTGTTTTTCATGCTATTTGTTACCTGCTATATGTTGGTGAAGCTATGCTATTGTTGTCATTTCCGGTTATGCACACACTATATTCTTATCTCCCTGGCGTGTAGACCCCTCTACCTGCTTGACGGTCTACATAGGATCAGTCAGCATTCTCTTCAGAGGAGGGGCATCGCACATGGAGGATCTTATAGGGCCATTCAGAGTCGTCCAGTTTCTTCCCTTCCAGCGGATTTGGCACCCACCGAGGCAGAGAGCGGGACTATCGGTGGGCAGCGCTATAGTCTTCAGTGGTATCCAGTAGGCGGGGTTTTGTCTACAAAGGACAGCGAAGGCATACCGAGCAGTACCTGAGGACGTATCGGAGACGTCGCATCGTCGTTTCAAGTTCCTCGTCCGAGTACGAGCCTACGCGGGTTTATAGGCATACAATAATGCAGCACCCTTTCCCGAGTGTCACATTCCCGAACGTTTATAAGGCCGAAAATATTTATTAATGTGGAAAATACGATTTTTCTTTTTCTTTTCTTTTCATAAAGATGTAATGGGATTAGTAAAGGTAATAAATAATACTAATAAGTGAACTTAGGTTCACTATGCATTACTAGGACATACATTCAGTATTATAAATACAGAAACAGAAAACGGAAAATAGAAATATCAACATTACTGTATACAGACATAAGTCTAATGTATGACTGACATAAGAAAATACAATAAGTACTAGGAGTCATAGCTCCCAAAAGGTACTACAAAAACTGACATAGTCTGGCCGACAACAAAACTAAAACAGCAAAAAGAGTCCGCCTCCGGGCTCAAGGAGACTACTGAACTCAACCATCGTCACGTCCATCTGTTCAAACATCAACAGCAAGTACCAGCAGAAAACATACAGATATGGGTGAGATTCCCGTTCATCAACACAACAAAACAGCAGTAGTAAAAACGGGACGACTCACCGGGTAACAACGTACCCAACATGCTTACAGAGGTTCTCAATACAAATCATGTTAAGCAGTCATCAACATAATATCGTGCTAAACATTTAACAGCATAATATAAGGTATCCTTAAACAATACAGCGATGTATAACAGTAAATGTAAACATCAATAGCCATGCAATGCAATGCAATGCAATGTATATGACTCAATGTCAATGTCATTGGGTACTACTCTGACCCCTACTCCATGGAGCTAACAAAACATTCGGAGAGAGTGAATGGGAGGACATGTTCCGGTTTCTGCCAGCCATGAGCAAGATGCTACGACATTCGTAACATGCACGTATCTGGCTTTACGGTAACACTCTCGACCAAACATGAAAAGTACGGCATCTAGTAGAGGATATCAGTGTATTGCACGGATTCGCCACGACACAGAAGAATCACCAACTGGTCACATGTCAGCCCTTCCAACCCTGATACCTCCAAAAAGACCATTGAAGATCGTCACCGTAAGATTCGCACCCGCATCAAGGTGTAAGCTCAACTCCTAGGCTCAAGGCCTTACAACTATGCACATGAAATGCCAATGCTTACACAAAGCAAATGCGATAAAGCAATGTCTATCCATTAGATAGACCTCAAGGTTCACTAAGGTTCTCTTCCTTAGGAACTACACACATCTTTGTTTTATAAAACATTTATCCATCGGATAAAACAATTATCCATCGGATAAATATCTCGTGATTCCTTTGGAATGATCCAGACTGCTTTCAGAATCGCCGACTGTCCCCACAGACCAACACAAGTCTTTTCAGCGTGTTTTGTCCTCACTCACACGCTTTCTAGGAAACTTCCCAGAAGGTCACCCATCCCATAATTACTTCAAGTCAAGCATGCTTAACTATAAATTACTTATGTTCTAAGCTCCCGAAAAGAAGATAAATCTTGTTGGTATGGGTAGTACCAATCAATTCTTATATGCCTTCCCTTAACTATACAGTCCCATACCTGCATAGTCTCAGGATTCCTTCCACTGTACAGTCCCATACCTGCACAATCTCAGGATCTCTCTCATTCCGGTCATCACAAGACGGAAACAATTGAACGATTAACCTGGATCCGAATCATCGGTCCGTCATCGAACTACTGTTTTGAAAACCAAAACGTTTCGTGTTTGTGTTTACATCTTATGAATTATGTCTCATGTCCTAAGCATTATGAATAAGGATTGAGAATCCTCTTAGATAAGTCTTTAAGCCTTTCTAAGATATTAATCCCTTGTCTTTCAATTAAGGAAACAAGTGTTGATTTCACTTAAGTCTTATGAACTCATTGATGTACTAAGTCATCAATGGTATAGTACATGGTCTTGTTCCACCACATACCATACTTAATTAACCCTTGTCTTCAACTCTAAGTTAATTATTTAACTTAGGTTTTTCACGCGTAAAACTTTACTATTGAGTTAGAAAACTCCTTTTGTAAACCAAACAACTTTTACGATTGAAAACTCATTTGATTTGAAACAACATTTGAACTACTTACTTCACTTCTAGCATTTTCTAAAACATGAAATTCGCTTAGCGAGAGTACATTCGCTTAGCTAAATTAAGGTAGTGATTCCTTTCTCGCGGGGCGAACAGAAGTTTCGCGTCGCGAGGCTGAGAGTTATATTTGCTCCTTATACAAATCCTCTGTATCGCGAGGCGAATATTGTCTCGCGTCGCGAGGCAGAGAACTGTATTTCAAACCGACCTTCTGCATCGCAAGGCGATAATTGTCTCGCGTCGCGAGGCAGAGCTGCAATTCTTCACTGCTTAGGCGGTTCGCGGGGCGAGAACTACTTCGCTACGCGAGGCAGAGAAGCTGCATCTTTGCTGCTCGGCTAGTCCACTGTCTCGCGAGGCGAGGCAATGTTAGCCTGGCGAATGCCTTATCTTCCCTCTGTCTCGCGAGGCGAGACGGGGTTCGCTGGGCGAGTGCCCTGTTTTCACTTTTCCTTAACTTCTTCGTTAATTCTCTTTTGAAACACTTAGTTTGATTAACAAACCTATGGCTAAAGAAAAGACATTTTCCACTTTGGTGACACACTTAAAAGGTTAAAACTTCATTTGATCTTTGGATCAAAATCACTTTTGTTTCTCTTTGAAAACATAGGTTATGAAATCATGTTTTCATGTTTTTTCTTACTTCAAAACCTTGCTAGATCAAGAACAACACATGTTCTTATATTTTTCCTCTTACTAAGGCCACCAATGAAAATATAGCTCAAAAGCCTACTACAACACATGAGACTTTGCTTCACCAACAAAGCAAATATAGCTCAAAAGCTCACACCAATTATGACAAACCACAATTACACCTTATTACATCATAACCAAAACATACAAGTCCATCACACATCATGGTCTCATAATCAAGCATAAAAGTCCATACTTGATCTAGTGATCAAAGTAGGTTTTCCAACATACATGAAAATGATTTTTATTTAATCATATCATCATCAACATATGCTAAAGCACACTACAACATACTAAAGCATACACTCATCAAGACAACCTTGTTCTTGAAGAGAACTTAACAAAACATAACAATTAAAAGTGAACCCAAACTAAAGGGTTTCACCCACACATAAAGTAAACAACCATCTTCACCACCACCATCTTGGTGTGATGAGGTTCTTCTCCCCATACCTGTTGAAGAGCAGATTCCCGGATCAAAGTCGGTTGATCGGTTTGTGAACCTCCTGATAGTTGTCACAAACTACAAACAACCAAACAATCAAACATTAAACAACAATCAAACCAAACTCAACAATCATAACAAAGAGGATTTCGGCCATCCTAGGTTAAAAGGTTAGGAATTGATCTTGGTTTTCCATTTCATGGATTCAAAGGCATTAGGAAAGCTAAGAATGAAATCAAGTGTTAGAAATCAAAAATTGATGAAAACACTATTCATCATCATCAAGAAGGGTTCGGCCCTAATGTGCTTTTTGAGCTATGATGAGAGTTGAATCATAATTTCTTGGGTTTAGGTAGAGAATGATGATGTGAGTTCAAAGAAATTGGTCTCACATCAAAATGATTTTTCTACAATTTCCTATGGATTTTCAAAGTTTTGGATCTAAGAAATAATTTTCATGAAAATGGATCTTGATCTTGAAATAAAGAGATATTCAAGAAGCTAAGAGATCATAGAAGTGGTCTTACCTTGAAATGAAGGAAGATTGCTCAAGGAATCAAGTGATTCTAACAAGAAATCAAGGAGCTTCAAGAGTAACAATGGTGTTTCTTCAAGAGCAACTAGGGTGTTCTTCTATTTTTGAGAGGGCTGTGCGAAAATGAGAGTGTGAGGGGCTGAGTTCAGCCTTAAAACAAGTCACTTAAGGGCAAAAAGGTCATTTGCCAAAAGGATAAAATGGTAAAAGTGCAAAAGACTAAGGTTAGGGGCATTTTGGTCATTTCGCGTCTAGATTTTTCCTGATCGTCATGACGACTCTGGCATACTCTCCCAAGTGTCCTAGGATGTTGTGATATCAAGATTATCTGTTAGCAAGTCTCGGTAAGTCCATATGTGGCTCCGTTCGTCACCCGATTGAGAATTCCGCCCGAACGAAGGTCAGGAAGTTATTTTTCTGAAATTTTTACGAAATTTAACCAAAATGTAGATAATCGAATTCTAAGACTTACTGTCTCGTTCATGGGTCCATCTGAGGTCTTCTGAGCAGTAAAATCATACTGTCAGTGTAAAAACGCAGACCGGACTCCGTTTGAGTTTTTGACTCAAAACTTAATCGTAGCTTCCTACGATATCGTCGAGCATGACTATGGTCTCGGAATATTTTATTTCTATTCCTAAAACCTCGAATAAAATAAAAACATTAAAATACTGAAGAATTAGAAAACGTGAAAATCGGGGCGTTACACACGGAGAGGGACAAGGTAGCTCGGGGAATCCTCATCACTGATGGTGAGGGCCTGCCAATGCGTCTCTAGGGCAATGTGGCAAGGTTTTGATGTATTTTGAGAGTGGGATGGGGAGTGCTAGAGAGCCTTGAGAGTCTTTCTTTTTGGCTTGTGATGTATTTTCAGTTTCATACTGACAGTGTGTATACGAATGTACAATGCCCTACTGATGGGGCTACGTTTATGCATGTTTATGAATAGTTACTTTATATTAGCTATTTACTCTGATATTTTTGTCTATGCTTTTCCGTATACGCTATTTGTTTATTGTTTGTTTCCGCTATGCTGTTTGAATACCACGCTATCGCTATAATACGGTTAGGCATAGCTAATAAAGTAAGCTTGGGACCAATCGGATTATCTGTCTGAGAAAGGAGGGTCGTCTCATTATTGTGGTATCAGAGCGTTGAGAACGTTCTGCAGCTAATTGGGTGACTTCACTTATGTGGGGTTTGTTGGAACCAAAGTGGTCATGGTCCAAGTAATTCCTTAGTTTTGATGTTAACAAAGGACTACTTTAAGAAGAACAAAGATTTCTTCTGGACTAACGTTTTATATTAAGTGTGCAGGATAAAACTCAATTGAGTCCAAAGACTATCTAAAGTCCAAAGACTTTATCTCGTCCAACCTGGTTAAACAGTGATTTACGTCCTTCTTAGACTGGACGGTAATAAATAGAACCTTGAGTCCAAAGACTCTTTCCGTTACTTTTGTAATAGCTAGTCCAATAGTGCTTTTATATTTTAAGCGCGAATACCTTGTAAAAGTATTTGAATTTATTATTCCCTATAAAAGGCTTATATCCTTGGGACAAACATTCTTTGTAATATTCGTTAAAGGATAAAAGCAAAAGCCAGAATGTCTCTAACACATAAAGAAGTTGACCTTCTTCTTTGAGAAAGACAAAAGCCAACTTTCGTTCTACACAGAAGATATGTCAGCACCATTTTTAGCTATCCCCTGATAGTCTATCCTGCTGATCAGAAACTTCAGAAGCTATCAGACTCAACGAATCAAATGCATTCAATACTCATCAGAACGGATCCTTTTCCATCCATTGAACATTAAAGTTGGTCAAGGCTCAAAGCTGGCTATATATACCTCTCTTCTTGAAGTCATACAAGAAGAGAACTTGTACAATAACAAGCGAAGCAATACTCAGCGATCCAAAAATATCTCAAGAGAAAACAAGCAAACAACTACTCAACCTATCAAGAGAAAATCTCAAAGCTTGCAAAGCTACTCTGATCCTCATTTTCATATTACTCTCTGTATAGAGTTTTTATCTAAGAGTCTAAGCTTTAGTTTCGAATTATCACATTTTGTGAGTTAGTAGAACAAACTCTTTTCATAACCTTGTTGGTTGAGCCTGAAGAGGCTTGTATAGAAAGAATACTTAAAGAACCTGAAGAGGTTGAGAATACTGCCTGAAGAGGTGTTGAATACTTTGTAACAAAGGTTTTTTGTTATAGTGGATAAAGCTCTCAAGTAAAGAGGACTGGATGTAGCTCTTTGGTGAAGAGTGAACCAAGATAATATCTCTGTGTTGTTTTCTCTCCCTTATCCTTGCTTTAGTTTATTATCTAACTAACTAACTGGGATTGAATTACTTTTTCCCTGCGCTTCTTTCTTATCTTAATCAAACTAAGTTAGCGTCCAACTTAGTGTTTGGAAGAGCTCTCTTTGCTTTTAACCTTTTTAGAGTCCAACCTTGCGAAAATTATTATATGCTTACAAAAAGATTTTAAAATCTTAAGAAACACAATTCAACCCACTTGTGTTTTAAACAGGTTCCTTCAATTGGTATCAGAGCTCAGCCTCTGGGTTGAGCACTTAGCCGTGTAGAGGAAAAGATCCTACTGCAGATATTTCTGGACCAGGTATGCCAAGCGGGAATCAACCTGTTGTAGAAGGCACTTCCATGACCAGACCTCTGTTCTTCAACGGGACTCACTACCTGTACTGGAAGGAGAGATTCAAAGACTTCATCCTAAGTACTAACTTAGCTCTTTGGGCCAGAATCACAAATGGCCCTAATGTTTTCTCAACTCTGACGGGACAGACAAAGCAGAGGATGCCTGGATTGATGCTGAACGGGCTAGAATGGATCAGAATCATAAAGCAAGATATGCTTTAATGTGTGCTCTTAGCCCTGACGAATTCCACAAGATTCACGCATGTGAATCAGCCAAACAAATATGGGACACCTTGTCTAATCTCCATGAGGGGACAACCAAGATGAAGGACTCTAAGATCATCATGTTGGTTGGCCAGTATGAACTATTCACCATGGTTGAAGGAGAGTCCATCCTGGACATGATGGGTCATTTTCAGACGATCATCAACAATCTGAAGTCCCTTGGTAAGGTCTACACTACCAAGGAGAATGTCACCAAGATTCTTAGGAGCCTGCCTAAGAAGTGGAGACCTCTTGTCACTGCAATCACCCGGGCCAAAGATCTTTCTACTTTGACTCTGGATGATCTTGTTGGGACACTTCAAGTTCATGAGCAGGAGCTTGATCTTGACAATCGTGGAAAGAAAAACAAAGGGATTGCCTTGAAAGCTCATAAGTCCAACAACTCAAAAGCTCTAAAAGCTGATGAGTCCAATCACGAAGCTGATCAGTCTGACAATGATGTATCAGACGACGACGAGTTATCCTCTATCTCCAGAAAGATTCAGAATATGGGGAGAAAGAAAAATGGAATGAAAAGGAGGCCATTCCAAAAGAAAAGCTTCAAGGATCATGCTGAACCCAAAGATAAAAGTCAGTTGGTCTGTTTTGAATGCAACAAACCAGGTCATTTCAAAGCCGATTGCCCTACGCTAAAGGACAAGAAGAAGTTCTTCAAAAAGAAGAAAAAGAACTTCATGGCGATTTGGGAGGACTTAAACTCTTCTGAAGAAGAAGAAGAAGAAGAAGAAGAAGAAGAAACAAATGAAGAGGCTAACTTATGCCTTTGGTCCAATGAACAAGATGAAAGACTCTTCGGACGATGAACAACTTGTTGTTCCCGGATAAAGAAGTCAGGATTCTACCTCTGAAGGAGGATGGAATGTTCCACCCATCTTCAAGGGAACAGACTATCCTCATTGGAAATCAATTTTCGAAATATACGTCCAAGCTCAAAACTATGAGTTGTGGAATGTATTCACTAACGGAGATTATCGTCCAACAATTACCTTTGAGGACGAATCAACATCGTCCAAGCCAGAAGCAGACTAGACGAGTGAGGATATCAGATAGTGTTCGCAAAATGCTCATGCAAACTGGTGTCTTGTCAACGCCCTTGATCGTCCAAGACTGGACATGGTCTCGCGGTTCTAAACAGCTAAGGAGAAGCTGGACGCTTTGGAACATCGGTTCAGACCAAGGAGCTCATCTACCTCAAATCTCTGTCTGATGGTCAAAAGCTCTTCGGACGCTGAATCAGAAGATGACGAGGTATCTGTTTCTGACTCTCTTCAAGAAGCATACGATGAACTGCTAAATGATTCTTCTCTATTGCATCATCAATACATCATGCTTAAAAGAAAATTGTCAAAAGTGAATAAACAGCTGGAAGAGTCCAACAAACTAAATGAGCAGCTTTTTGAAAAGAACAATAAGCTTAAAGCTGAGAATGTCAGTCTAACTGACAAACTCACCTCTGAGTCCAGTGAACCCCACGAGGTAACTAGACTGAAACAAGAGGTATCTGATCTCACCAAAAGCGTACCTAAGCTTGTTGGAGGATCAGAGAAGCTAGACCTGATATTGAGGTACTCTAGATCACCTCATGATAAGTCTGGCCTAGGCTATGACTTTGAGAAACAAAATACGTCTCAGAAAATATCAAGGTCCAACAAACATTACAAGGCTTTTCATTCCTATGGAAAGCAAAAAGAAAATAAATTGCATGCATCCAGAACTTACTGTAAGATTTGTGGAAAGAGTGGTCGCAACTCTTCAAAATGCATTTACAAAAAGAAAAACAAAATGCATGGACGAAGACCACCAACTAACCCAAAAGGACCCAAGTCTATCTAGGTACCTAAGAATATGATAATACCTGTTGCAGATCTGCTTAGCAACACAAAAAAGACCCCATTCCTGATACTTGGACAGTGGTTGCTCACGTCACATGACGGTAGAAAGGTGTATGTTCCAAGAACTACGTGAGAAGACTAGTGGTTGGGTCACCTTTGGAGGCAACCAGAAGGGAAAGATAGTAGGAATAGGTAAGATTGGTAAGCATCCTCTTCCCTCTATTGATAATGTTCTTCTGGTTGAAGGATTAAAACACAACTTGCTTAGCATAAGTCAATTATGTGATAATGGGTCTGATGTTTCCTTCTATAAAGTTGAATGTATGGTCAAGAACCCTGATGGGTCCATCTTATTCACTGCCAAAAGGCAAAACAATCTGTATAAGATTAACTTGGGAGAACTCTCAACTCAAAGTGTAACATGTATAGTGTCTGTTGAAGATGAGTGATGGATCTGGCACAAAAGACTTGGTCATGCAAGTCTGAGATTAATCTCAAGACTAAACAAGCATAACCTCGTAAGAGGTTTACCAAAGATTGTGTTTAGATCAGACGCTCTCTGTAACACATTTCAAAAAGGAAAACAAGTTAAGAATTCTTTTGAGTCCAAGAACATTGTTAGTACTTCTAGACCACTAGAATTGTTGCATCTTGATTTGTTTGGTCCAACAAGGACTGCTTCTGTCAGTGGTAAGAAATATGGGCTTGTCATAGTAGATGACTATAGTAGATGGACATGGGTTAAGTTCCTTGCTCACAAGGATGAGTCTATCAAGGTCTTTACTATATTCTGTAAGCGCGTCCAGAATGAAAAAGGCATATCTATAAGCTCAATCAGAAGTGATCATGGAGGCGAATTTGAAAATGAGCTTTTCCAAAGGTTCTGTGATGAAAGTGGTATTCATCACAATTGCTCTACCCCTAGAACACCACGACATAATGGTGTTGTTGAGATAAAGAACCGATCTCTTCAAGAGATGGTTAGGGCGATGCTCAGTGATAATTCTGTCCCTAAGCACTTCTGGGCTAAAGCTGTAAATACTGCCTGCTACATTCAAAACAGAATATACATAAGACCAATCTTGAATAAGACTCCTTATGAATTGTGGAAAGCACGCAAACCCAACATTTCTTATTTCCACCCTTTCGGATGTCAATGCTTTATTTTAAATACTAAGGATCAACTTGGTAAGTTTGATGCCAAAGTAGATAATGGAATATTGTTAGGATACGCTGAAACGTCCAAAGCTTTTAGAGTCTATAACTCTAGAACATTCATTGTTGAAGAATCCATCCATGTTAGGTTTGATGACAAACAGCCTGATAAGAGATCATCAAAGCTAGATGATTCTTTTGCAGATATGAACCTGAATGATTCCGATGCTCATCGAACGACCAACAAAGACGAGGCATCAGACGCAACGCAGGACTCATCATCGTCTCAGCAAGCTATAAACACCCCCGTTCGTGGCAATTCAGGACTTATCATCCCGAGGATCAAATCATTGGCAAACCAAATGATAGAGTCCGGACTAGGTCAAACTTCATAGAGCAAGCTGACTCAGCCTTCATCTCTGAACTGGAACCAAAGTCTGTGGACGAGGCCTTAATGGATGAGTGTTGGATCCTCGCTATGCAAGAAGAGCTCAACCAGTTTCAACGTAGTGACGTTTGAACGCTGGTCTCCTTGCCTAAGGATAAGTCTGTCATTGGAACCAAGTGGGTCTATCGCAACAAGCTGGACGAAGATGGCAAAGTTGTAAGGAATAAAGCAAGGTTAGTTGCTCAAGGCTACTCACAAGAGGAAGGTATTGATTATACTGAAAGCTTTGCTCCAATAGCTAGATTAGAAGCTATACACATCTTACTCTCATATGCTGCACATCATAACATCATGCTTTATCAAATGGATGTAAAAAGTGCATTCTTAAATGGGTTAATTAATGAAGAAGTATATGTTATTCAACCACCTGGTTTTGAAAATCAAAACCGTCCTGAGCTTAAGAAAGCTCAAGAAAGCTTTATATGGACTCAAACAAGCTTCTAGAGCTTGGTATGAGAGAGTCAGCACTTTCCTAATGGAGAATGGTTTCTCAAGAGGAAAAGTGGACACAACTCTGTTTAGAAAAATCAATAAAAGGGAATTTATTGTTGCTCAAATTTATTTTGATGATAGTATATTTGGTGCAACTGATGAATCTCTTTGTCAAGAATTTTATGACTTAATGCAAAGGGAATTTGAAATGAGCATGATGGGAGAACTAAAATTCTTCCTCGGACTTCAAGTAAAACAAACAATAGACGGAGTGTACATTCATCAGACGAAGTACACAAAGGAGCTTCTGAAATGCTTCAAGTTGGACGATTGTAAACCTATGAATACACCAATGCATCCAACGTCCGTCCTAAACAAGGATTGTAAAGATAAAAAGGTAGCCCAAAAGGTATATAGAGGTATGATTGGCTCACTCTTATATCTAACAGCGTCTAGACCTGATATCATGTTTAGCGTTTGTTTATGTGCTCAATTTCAATCTGATCCAAGAGAGTCTCATCTCTCTCAGCAGTAAAAAGAATCTTTAGATATCTCAAAGGTTCTACTAATCTGGGTCTTCTGTATAATAAATTTGATGAATACAGATTAGTTGGATTCTGTGATGCTGACTATGCTGGAGACAGAATAGAAAGAAAAAGCACAAGTGGAGGATGTCACTTCATTGGTGCTAATCTTGTCTCATGATCAAGCAAGAGGCAAAGCACAATTGCTCTACCAACTACTGAAGCTAAATACATTGTTGCTGCCAGTTGCTGCTCACAACTGCTACGGATTAAACATCAGTTGGAAGATTACAACATGCTTGTAAGTAACATTCCAATCATGTGTGATAATACTGCTGCCATCAACTTGTCTAAAAATCCTATACTGCATTCTAGAGCAAAGCATATAGAAATAAAGCATCATTTCATTAGAGACTATGTGCAAAAAGGGACAATTGATATTCAATTTGTTAATACTGACCATCAATGGTCAGATATCTTCACCAAACCGTTAGCTGAAGATAGGTTCACATTTATAAGAAAATATCTTAACATGCATTTCATTGAATAACTGAGAGTCCAATTGTAATACCCGATAATCTTAATTTAATTATAAGGTTTAAATAATGTTATGCTTGGTAGGTTTAAATTTTTTTTTCTCGTATAAAGATTACATTTTTTTTTTTAGTTATAAATGTTTTTTTATTAATAAAACATGCTATCATATACAAAAAACATGCACTTGGATTTTATTTAATGAATTAAATAAATCTTGTATGATATAAATAAAATAGTTAATAATTTGACACACCTTTAATAAATTAATTGGTATAATTAATAGGTTGATGTTTAGTGTGGGCTTCCTAATTTATTCTTAAGCCCAAGAGAGTTTAGGTTCAGATTAATTAAAGGAGGAGCACCCCTTTTCTCCCCTCATTTTTTTTTTCAAGTCTGAACACATCTAGGGCAAGGGATAGAGGAGCATTTGAGCTTGGGGAGGAAACAAAGGAAGGAGCTTGAAGAGTTCTCTCATTTCTTCTCTTTTCATTTATAACCTTAGAGGCACAAGATATTTCTTCAAAAGGTGAGGGTTTCATGATGTTCTAAAATATTGCGGTAAGATTGAACTTGAACATTTATATAAATTGGGTATTACACTGAGTAGCATAACAAGTTGATCCTTTTATATATATATATATATATATATATATATATATATATATATATATATATATATATATATATATATAAACTTTTGTTTGTTGTTGAGCATAGGCGCAGTTGCCTCGGTGTGGTTTCTTGTGCGAATCCTGAGTCGACGCTGTAGCTTTGGTGGCTTTTCTTTTCTTTATATATATATAGCAATAGCAATTGAACACCCTCTTTGTAGTTTTTTTTAAAAAAAAAAAAAAAAAAAGAAATTTTGCTTATGCAATTTATTTGGGAGGTCACGAATTGCTCGTGAATGGCACCTCTGCACTTTGGCAGAGGATGTTTTTCCTGCCATGATTCATTTGTCTCGTATATATATATATATATATATATATATATATATATATATATATATTATAGGAGTTGTAAAGAGGAATCAAAATGTATTGATTATTTGATGAGTTAAGTTTAGACATAAAGTAGTGTATATATGATGTTTAAAATTATGATGTATAGATGTAAGATGTAAGGAAGAAATATATGATGAATGTTGAGCATGGTTATGCTAACATAATGCATGGTATTGCTTTGAAATATTGATGATGGAAGTATAATGATGATGTTATTTAAATGTGTTGAATTATGTAATGAGTTTTTTTTTTTTTTTTTTTGAATTGTACTTGGTGGAATGGATTGGCTTGTGAATCTTTGGGTATCCGACCGGAGGGGGTGGTATCTCCGGTATATAAGCTAAAAACCGTCGAGGTTAGGGACCTTAGTAAACAACCCCGGAGTTGAGGAGGGAGTCTGATGGCCGGAGAGGGCAGTATCTCCGGGATAGAAATTAAAAACCGTCGAGACGGGAGACCTTAGTGAACAACTCCAAGTGGGACCCAAAGGTTCAACTTACAACAGTTATGCTTTGGCTTAGGTTGCTTATGTGATGCAACTTGATGATGATGTTATTGTTGAGGTTTTACCAAGCCATTCCACAAGTACCTTTATTGTTAGATTTATATGTTATCCCTAGAATTACAATCATTATGATATTGAAATGCCTATTTGTATGCCTTTGTGTGTGTGGAATGTGGACCCTCACTGAGTTTAATGCTCACCCTATGATTTTTATTGGTTGTAGGCACAGGTAATGATCAGCTTGGACCTTCTCATGCCTAGAATGCTTCTCTGGAGTCTTGTATGTCATGTGGAGGCATCTCTTGGTTTTCGAGTGTTTACACTCGGTTTTGCTAACGGTTGCAAACGCCTTTTGTTTTCTTTTGGATATTCGGGACTATGTAATCCTTTGGATTTGTTTGGTTTAACTCTGTTGAATCTAATTATTAATATGATATATTAAGGATTATGATTCTCTTGACTTTGGATGAACGGATTTAAGTATGCTTGAGAGGTTGCGAAAGGGAAAGGCGAGTCTTTCTCTTTCGGCCGGTTATGACTACGAAATTCGGGTCATGACACCAATGAATGCGTCTAATCTCTTCTGCATTACGTCCAATATATGCTCGTCCAATGTATATCTTTGGCTTGCTCGTCCAATGCATTAATAGAACTCAATCTTTGTCGAATGATCTATTAACTCATATTCCCTTAACTGACTCAGTTTTTGTTTTCATTGTTTGCCAAAAATGCTTTTTACGGTTTCAAAGTCTGAACGTGTGTCAAGCATTTAATGCACGTTGTTTTGCTCTCTCTCTCTCTTTGAAAATATGAAAGGTTTTCGTTCTCTCTTCTCTTCTCTTTAAAACCTAAGTCTTGTTAAAAATCAAACCTTTACAAAAGCTTTCTTCTTTCTACTTTCATCTTCGAAAAAGGAAAACTCTTTCTGAAAACCCTTCTTCTCAAAGACCTCTTTTCTGAAACTACGGCAACCTCTTCTGCTGCTGCTTCTAAGGGTAAAGGAAAAACCTTTAATGCTCAGACTGCTGTTGTTCTAGTGGAGTTCAAGTTCAACCTGCAGTTCTTGGTTGACAAGGGATAGATGTTTTCCTAAACATCCATGCCGCTGGTTGGTCAAGTTTCTTCGAGGGTTCTCCTGTCATCTACCTTGCGCTAGTTAGGGAGTTCTGGACAAACCCTACTATCTTTGCGAGGGAGATTCGCAACAAAGTGCTTGACACTGAAGTAATAGTGTCTGAAGCAACCATCTCAAATGCGCTTGGGTGCGCTCAATCTGGAATAACTGTTGAGGATAAATGGGAGGAAGAAATTGGTGATGCTACCACCATCAGAGACTGTCTTTTGAAGAACTCGGATGACAAACTTATAGCCTCAAAGATGACTAACAAGGCTAGGGTTCTTCATCAGATTCTAAACAAGTCAATCCTTCACAAGGCTGGGTCGAAGGATAATTTATCAAAGGCTCACCAATTCTGCCTTGTTCATTTAATTCCGGAGAGGCAGATAAACCTTCCCCACCTTCTCTTTTCCTTCTTCAAGTATGCCATTGAAGGCTCTAGGAAGAATACTTCGATCATCTATGCTCCCTTCTCTCAAAAATCTTCGAGAAGCATATGGTCTACGATGACCTCAAGAACTTGGCTCCAGAAAGAAAAGCCAAATGCTATGGTGTTCATGGTATTGAGCGTTCTCATCAACCTGAGTTCAGCAGGCAAAGCTTGGTGATGATGCAGTTGGACTGCCTCAAAAAGTCCAAGCCTGAAGGTAACCAAAAAGGAGCTCAGACGTAAGGTTCAGAAGAAGCGTCTGAACAACAAGTCATTGCTGGATGCTCAACTGAGCTAGCTCGTCCAACAGCTAGGACTCCTCCTTCTCGTCCAAAGATCACCGTCCAACCATCCAGAAAAAGGAAGCTGATTCTAGCTCCCATTGATGAGGACGAAGATGATGATTTGCCCATCTCCAGGGCAATCAAAGGTCCAAGATTGGAGACCTCGTCCGTTGCACCCCTGCCCAAACCTATCTCAACAAGGGCAAGGACTACACAAGCGAAGGCAAAAGGTAATACTAAACCCATCTCTAGTTCAGTTATTACTTCTACTGTTGACCAATCTTCTGAGATTGAGGACTTGACCGTTGAATCTTCCTTACCACCCTCACCCACTGCCCTACCACAAACACAAACCCTTACCTCACCAAATGAACCCCAAGACTGGTTCACACCATGGGGAGATCACCTCTTCCAACCTTATGGTGTTCCCTACCCCAGAATGATCTATCGCAAAAGAAAATATAGACGCATTCCAAGAAAAACTTTCCGAAATGAAAGCTCAAATTGGGCTGACGTCCAACGTAGATTCCCTATCCTATTTCTCAGACACACACCCCCTTCTACATCACCTCACCCCAAAATCCCTTTACCATCACCTAAATACGAATATGAACAACCTTCCATTACACCCACCTCTGGACCACCCCCAGAACATGGATGCTACCCTATCCCTCACACTTCAACTGAGCGTCTGGCCACTGAGATGTACACAGCTCTTGGACCCTTGGTTGTCTACCTTGAGAAGAAGACGTTTCCTCCAAGGAAATTCTATCCCAACCTCATCAAGGATAAGGCATTCCAGTGGTCCCACTACAATGTGAAAAGGCATGTAGTCCTTCGTAATGAAGACAAGAAAGGCTGCAAAACAGAGTACGAGAAGCGAGCAAGGACTTATGGTCTAACCAACTACATCCTTAATCCTAAACTGAAGTTTATTCCAAGCTATCCAAAAGCATGGAAGGAGTACTCTGATGTTCGTGACTTTCTTCCATATTATGTTGTGCGCAAGGAGTGTGATATGTCTCGAGAAGCTAAGATTCATCACAACCTTCCCATGAAATTTTGGTCAAGGACCTCAGCTACACGAGTAGGAGTTATTCCTCCTAGAGCTTGTCCAAGGATTCCGATGCTGGATCCCAACAGAAATAAGGACGTTCGCAAGAAGCTTGAAACATGGACGTTGCCTTACAGAAATTTCTTTGATCCTCTGTTTTGGAAGAAACCTCGAGATGATTCAGTGACTCTAGCTCACATCTAGAAAAAGGATCCCTGATTCAGATATGACCCAGATGCAAAAGTCTACTGGGAAAACCATGTCTGGAGATGCTCTCAAGAAGCATCATCGTCTAGTCTGACAATTGAGGAGAAAGAAGAGATTCGTGTCTACCCAAGACAGTATCGAATCTATGAGGCTGACTTCATGATCACAGACGATATCTTTGGGGTACCTCTTTATCCTAGAGATGTGCTGCCTCCACCTGCTCCCAAATGGAGAGAAAACAAGTATGATGATGTTGAGACCATACTTGAAGTGCTTCCACCTCCACCCAAACCTGTCATTGATCCTAATGTTCCTCCTCTTGCCCCTCCTAAGCCGGTTATTCCTGAAGAAACTGGGGACACCGAAATCATTTATGAGGACCCGTCTTTTGAAACTCATGCTGAGGAAATGGAACAAGTTGCAGACTTAGCCCCATCTAAGTCTCAACCTATCCCTCTCTCAGTGGTCCATCCTGCTGATCCATCTCCTTCTCAGGCTCTCAGTGTAGTTTCTGATCAAAGAGACATGGAAGCAACGAGGGCCACAGCTGAAAGTTTCACCTCTGTTATTCCTCCTGAGTTTCAAGAGTTCGTCCAACAGTCCATAGATTCCAACAATGCGGTGCTTCTTCAGCAAATTGCGGTAATGTTTAAAGATTACCTTCCCAAACCTCCTCCTCCTCCTTCTTAAAATTGTTTTATTCTTATTGCTTTCAAATATACTGACTATGATGTGATTCGCACTCTTTTTTTCTGATGATAAAAAAGGGGAGAAAATGGGTTGATTGAATATATCTTGAGAATATATCTTGATTGCATGTTATGATTGAATATATCTTGATTGCGTGTTATAACATGTTTGGCTATCCATGCTTAAATACTTATATATGCTTATATCTGTCTTACATGCTTTAAATGTTTAGAATATTTGTCTTACGGGGAGTTTTTCAGCTCTCTAGAACTCTTTGTTCAATCAAATTAGTATGTTTTGTCATCATCAAAAAGGGGGAGATTGTTGGAACCAAAGTGGTCATGGTCCAAGTAATCCCTTAGTTTTGATGTTAACAAAGGACTAATTTAAGAAGAACAAAGATTTCTTCTGAACTAACGTTTTATATTAAGTGTGCAGGATAAAACTTAATTGAGACCAAAGACTTTATCTCGTCCAACCTGGTTAAACAGTAATTTACGTCCTTCTTAGACTAGACGGTAATAAATAGAATCTTGAGTGCAAAGACTCTTTCTGTTAATTTTGTAATAACTAGTCCAATAGTGCTTTTATATTTTAAGCGCAAATACCTTGTAAAAGTATTTGAATTTATTATTCCCTGTAAAAGGCTTATATCCTTGGGCAAACATTCTTTGTAATATTCGTTAAAGGATAAAAGCAAAAGCCAGAATGTCTCTGACACATAAAGAAGTTGACCTTCTTCTTTGAGAAAGACAAAAGGCAACTTTCGTTCTACACAGAAGATATGTCAGCACCATTTTAGCTATCCCCTGATAGTCTATCCTGCTGATCAGAAACTTCAGAAGCTATCAAACTCAACGGATCAAATGCATTCAATGCTCATCAGAACGGATCCTTTTCCATCTGTTGAAGATCAAAGTTGGTCAAGGCTCGAAGCTGGCTATATATACCTCTCTTCTTGAAGTCATACAAGAAGAGAACTTGCACAATAACAAGCGAAGCAATACTCAGTGATCCAAAAATCTCTCAAGAGAAAACAAGCAAACAACTACTCAAGCTATCAAGAGAAAATCTCGAAGCTTACAAATCTACTCTGATCCTCATTTTCATATTACTCTCTGTGTAGAGTTTTTATCTAAGAGTCTAAGCTTTAGTTTCGAATTCTCACATTTAGTGAGTTAATAGAACAAACTCTTTTCATAACCTTGTTGGTTGAGCCTGAAGAGGCTTGTATAGAAAGAATACTTAGAGAACCTGAAGAGGTTGAGAATACTACTTGAAGAGGTGTTGAATACTTTGTAACAAAGGTTTTTTGTTATAGTGGATAAAGCTCTCAAGTAGAGAAGACTGGACGTAGCTCTTTTGTAAAGAGTGAACCAGGATAATATCTCTGTGTTCTTTTCTCTCCCTTATCCTTGCTTTAGTTTATTATCTAACTAACTAACTGGGATTGAATTGCTTTTTCCTTGCGCTTCTTTCTTATCTTAATCAAACTAAGTTAGCGTCCAACTTGGTGATTGGAAGAGCTCTCTTTGCTTTTAACCTTTTTAGCGTCCAACCTTGCGAAAATTATTATATGCTTACGAAAAGATTTTAAAATCTTAAGAAACACAATTCAACCCCCCTTCTTGTGTTTTAAATAGGTTCCTTCAGGGTTGTCTCACCATGTTTCACAACTCGGAAAATATGTGCCAGATGTGTCTCATATAATGGCTACTGAGTCAAGACAATTGAAGGATAATTTGATCTTTAAGCCTAGGCCTGTACGGATTATCTACAAGAGCACTAAGACTCTAAGGAACAAGACGATTCCATTGGTGAAAGTGGTGTGGTAAGGATTGACTTTGGAGGAAGCTACTTGGGAACTGGATTAGGAGTTGACGCACCAGAATCCAGACCTCATTGTTGAAGGTACATTACCTTTATTTTGTTCATACCTGTGTGTGAAGTTAATTTCGGGGAGGAAATTCTTAAAGGATGGGAGAAAATGTAACATCCCAAGAATTGAATAAGGGTAAAAGAGATATTAATCTTAGCAAATAAAATTAATAAAGTGTTGGGGAGGCTTAGAATGATTGACTTCGAGCCTTAAGGGTAGAATATTGATCAAGAGAATAAAAAGGAATTTTTTAAGATTAAAAATCTGTCATAGTAGCATGAGCACACCCGTGCTCATGTTTGGCATGCCCATGCTGAAAGAGCACGGTTTGAGCCACGCTGTGCTAATTGTTAGCACGCCCGTGTTGGAAAATGGATAATTTTGAGGTTGTTTGGCACGCCCGTGCTCATGGGAGCGCGACCGTGTCGGAAATCACGCTAATTTTGACGCTGATTGGCACGGCCGTGCCAATCGAGAGCACGCCCGTTCTCTATGTTAGGACACATTAAAATTAGGTTTTAAAAAGAGGGAAACGTGGGTAACCCTATTTAAACCAATCCTAATACTCCTAATGCGGCTACAAACCCTAATAACACTCTAGAAACTCTCATTTGCTATCTTTGTGGAATCAAGGTCTTGGAGAGGGTGAAGCTGGTCAAGAAAGAGCCTTAGAGGGAAGAGAAGTAGGAGATCTCGGGGGATTTTCTTGGCGTGTTCGTGGGTGACGCTTGAAGATTCTTGGAGGTCTTCAAGAGATGAGTAAAAATGACTATTTCTTATCCTTCCATGGTGCAAACGAATTTGGGAAAAGGGGTTTGGTTTATATAACGATTTATAGTGAGATTTCAATGGAAAAATACATGTTTTGGCCAAATCCTATTTTCTAAATTGGGGGTTTTTATGAAAAACGAAATTAATGTTTAATTAGAGTTTTTGGAGATATGAATGTCATGATTGAATGTCTATACTATGTGAATTTTGAGGTCTTTGATGATTGAGTTGGCATGCTTTTAACATTATGATTTGATTATCAATAAAGATGATTGTTATATGAGTTATACCGCCTATGAATGGGGTATCGAAAATAGCTACATCGCTAATTAATTGGAATGTCGGAATATGAGTTATACCGCCTATGAAAGGGGTATCGAAATAGTTACATCACCATTTAATTGGGATGTCGAAAATATGAGTTATACCACCAAAGAATGGGGTATTGAAAATAAGTTACATCGCCAAGAAATGGGATGTTGAAATATGAGTTATACTGCCTATGAATGGGGTATCAAAAATTAGTTACATCACCAAAGAATGGGATGTCGAAACACCTCTTATGAGGAGAGGTAGGCAATGGGATGCCATTATTGTGTGTTTATGATTGGTAGAATAAGTGCATGAATTAAATGTTAAATGATATTATTTGAATTATGTGGTGTGTTGGTCTGAATATTTTGTATTATTGACATTATAGAAAATTATATTATTTTCGAAAGTAGTAGGTGTCATGGTTGTTTTTCCAGTTACTGCGCCGGTTGAGAATAACACTGTTTGTGAAAATAATTTATAACTGTTTCTATTCACTGAGATTCCATCTTATTAGTAGTGTTATTTTCAGAGCACGAGGACGATATTCCTGAGACCAATGAGGCTTAAAGACTTGAGATATTTTCTTAGTGTTATCTATAGCTTTGGTTAGTAATATGATGTACTGGAGCCGTTTGTGGCTAGACCTTAGTTATTTTATTTTATATGTTTGGGTTTTTAGTTGACGCCTTGTTTTAAGAGATTTTGGATTAATTATGTTATTCCAAATTTGAGGATTTTATGATGTGAAGACCATTTTATTATTATTATTATTATTATTATTATTATTATTATTATTATTATTATTATATTATGAAATTTTTTTATTTCACCATGTTTTATTTAAATGTTTTATTTCGGGTTATTAATGTAACGAATGGCGTTACAGAGACAACTTCTATTGGTGCTAAGTGTTTTAGTGGAAAAGCCTTCAAGTAAAAGGGACTGGATGTAGCTCTTTGGTTTGTAAAGAGTGAACCAGGATATATCTTCGTGTGAATCTCTCTTTCCCTACTCTTGTCAAAGTTTATTTATTCACTAACTTTGGGATTGATTTTAAGGTTTCTTAATCTTTGTAAAATCTATCTTTCTATGTATTTATTGTTACATCCTACTTGCTAAAAAGTTTTTGAAAAGGATTTTCAAAAGTTTAAGAAACACAATTCAACCCCCCTTCTTGTGTTTCCCTGTTTCACTTTCATGGGTTAACCTGCCCGCCTCGTTTTGACAGATCGGAACTGGTTGATCCATTTTATCACCCCTATATAAAAAGTTTGGAACTTCATAGAAAAGAGAAATAATGGGGCATATTTATTTGTTTTTATTTTTTGGTAAGCCACCTCATTTCACCCACAAACCTGAGTGGATTGAGCCACTTTAAGTAAAATTTAACTCGTCACTAAAACAAAACAATAGGCCCAACTCACGTTATATACAACCTGTGATGAGCCAATCCAAGTAAGCCAACTTGACTCGTTTTGACAGCTCTAGTTATGATAGGTAGAAGGTTTAATGAATATTTTGGTCCCTGTAAATATGGTGAGATTTGGTTTTAGTCTCTCTAAAAAAAAAATTTTCGGTTCTGGTCCATAAACGTTTTAAAACTTTGAAATTCGTCACTGCTTTTACGATATCTCCGTTAAGTGATGACGTGATAGACGAAGTGTCAAATCATCAGTTTCACGTGTAAAAAAATATTAATTTTAAATTCTTCAAAAAAATTTAAACCAGTTTTTGGTCCCTGCAAAGTTCATCAATTTTGGTTTTAGTCCCTGTAAAAAAAAATTCTTAAAATTTTGTCCATGTAATCTTAATTTTTTTTGCAAATAGTTCCTACTGTCACCTTTCTTTGTTAATTGCTGACATGATAAACGGAACACCACGTCAACCGTGTCACATCCAAAAATTTGGTGTTGTAATAGTTTCGCTCAATTTGGATACATATACTGAAAGTTATGCGATACAATTTACAGGTTATTAGCAACCAGATTCTGCAGAAATCCAGCAGTGTTCCAGCTGTTACTGGAAACAATTCGTGCATCTAAAATTTTTAATAATTTTACCAAACTTAGATGAGGATGTTAGCTTTAATTCTAACAAGGTTTCACCCAATTCGGACAAGTATATAGGAAGATACGTCATCACTTAACATAAGTATCCTAACGACATGGGCGAATTTCAAAATTTTAAAACGTTTAGGGACCAAAACCTATGATAAACTTTTGGAGGGACTAAAACCAAATCTTCTCCTATTTGCAGGAACCAAAATATTCATTAAACCTAGGTATTGGGTGTTGTAATAGTTTCGCTCAATTTGGATACATATACTGAAAGTTATGTGATACAATTTACAGGTTATTATCAACCAGATTCTGTAGAAATCCAGCAGTGTTCCAGCTGTTACTGAAAACAATTCGTGCATCTAAAATTTTTAATAATTTTACCAAACTTAAATGAGGATGTTAGCTTTAATTCTAACAAGGTTTCACCCAATTCGGACAAGTATATAGGAAGATACGTCATCACTTAACATAAGTACCCTAATGACAAGGACGAATTTCAAAATTTTAAAACGTTTAGAGACCAAAACCTATGATAAACTTTTGGAGGGACTAAAACCAAATCTTCTCTTATTTGTAGGAACCAAAATATTCATTAAACCTAGGTAGAATCTTTATTTTCAAATCAAATCCTATCAAATTTGAAGGATTTTTTTTTATATATATAAAAAAAATTGAAGGAATTTCGAACTCCAGGAATGAATCCATGAAATTTCATAATCAAACTGTTCTTATTTTGGAAGATTCCAAACACAAGCTTAGATTTTAGTTTTACAAATCAAATCATTTCTCTTCTTTTACATTCCAAACACACTCTTTCAGTTGCAGCCGTGACACTTTCATTTGTTAAAGCAGCTACCATTCCTGTTAAATTGAAATCCATGAATACAAATAACAAGAGTTGATAATATTAGGAGAGAATTAGGAGAGAATTTTTCAGTGTAACAGAAAAGAATTCAAATTCCAACACATCAGGGCACCACACATGAACAATCTCCAGGGACAACATACAAACCACAGTCCACTCCCCAGTGCGAAAGCATGTCAAGTAATACAGTCCGTGACATCTGATGCAAGAATATATCTGAAAATTGAAATCTTATTCACAACATGTTGTATCTGATAAAGTCCAGTTCAGATTGCTTGTCATTAATTATTTAAGTTGGGAAAACAGAATCACGTCTCCTGAGCTTTGCTAAACAAAATCATTTTCTTGTAAGTCGAGAGATATAGAATAGAATAATTTATTCTTCATTCAATTGCATTCTTCATTCAATTGCTCAAAGGAGAATTTGTTTGTCCCATTCCAATCAGTTCTAATATAACGACGATGGAGCCCCTTTCAAATAATTGCGATTGAAAATAAGATTCTTGTTCTGGAGTTCAATGTTCAACATTCACAGACACACTGAATAAAAAGATAGAGAGACAAATAATTCATTACAACTTCAGGCTAATAAATCATGCCTAATCTCTAGAGTTCCCAAATGATATTTGGTTGAAGAAAATACAATAAACTAGACACTTCAAATTCAATGAGAATAATAAATTATAACAAGGGTAAGGAGCCTGGCAAGTGGAGATCCTCTAAACCAACAAATCTCTAGAACTGTAGGCTATAAATAATTCATCACTAATCTCTAACAGCCCCCATGATGCATGGCAAAATAAATACAATAAAATAGACTCATCAATATAGAAAAAAGAAAAGAAATTAGAAGAATAGCAAGGAGCCTGGCAAGTGAAAATACAAGTGAAAATCCTCTTAAGTTTAAACAAACAAGTTCCTACAAACAGTAAGCTATAAGTACTTCACGCCTAACCTCCAAGACAAGCAAAGTTTCAAGGATTTTGGTACCAATAAAAGAAATAAAAAAGAGTAAGAAGTTAAGCTTAGTCAGAACCATATAAAATAAAAAACGTGTCACAAACTAAGAAAGTAGTAACTTTGCATCAAAAAATGCTTCAAAATGCTACAGGAATGATACAGAGAGAAAGACAGGAAACAATAGAGACTAAAGAGCATAGCACTCAATCAACATACACCACCATATAAAGCAGTTACCAAGTAAACATAAATATCTCTTGCACAATGACTTGCAGAGTTAGAACCCCTGCCTTCGATCTGGTGATCTCAGTAAATATGAGTCTCTTCCTCTTCCTACTACTCTTATTTTGAACGGTAATTGCTCCATATTCTCTGTAGGTGGAAGCCAAGGACCAATGGAATACATACTGAAGACTTTATTTCGTGCTTTGATCTCAGCTAGTGGAAGTAGAGTGGTGGTTATTGTTCCCGACCATTCAAAAAATTCTTTGAAAATAATGCATGGCATGCTATTCCAACTCTTCGTTCATCTCCTCATCTTTGTGATGCTCGCATTCTTTTGTTGCTTGATTGCTTGGCAGCTTTTCCAAATCTTCCGGATAGTCACTGATGAGTATCAACTAGTAACAGAGAAGAAGTAAAGAGAAAATAGAGAAAGAGTATAGGGGAAAACTGTATTATTCACTGAATCTAGCTGATATCAGGGTGATATAAGTCTAGCAAAGCCAAGTACAAGGAAGAAAGTGATAACAGGGCAAATTTGAGAGTGCCCAATTCTCTCCCAAGTCCAACTAATTCCAGCCTACCTCATCCATCGCTCTTCCCATGCATATATTCCCTCACCTCACTCTCTCATGCATCCCACGCCCACTACTGCCAGCATGGCAGTTAGTTACATATTCTCTCTCCTCAAATTACTTAGGTGCATCGCCCCCCATGATGGGGTCTAATGCTGTACACATTTTGCCCTTTTTCTTCCTCACATATACCTTCCCTATATTAGTAATTCTATCAGGAGTCTTAGGAGGAGGCCTATCAATACTTCCCTCCTCAAGACAAACCTTGTCCTCAAGGTGGAAATCAGGAAATTGCTCCTTGATGACAGCTAGGCGCTCCCATGAATTTTCAAATTCTGGAAGATCCTTCCACTTAACTAGAACTTCAATTCCGGATTCTGCTTGCTGCCTGACAGCTAGTATTGTTTTTGGTGTCACCTGCAACTCCCAGTCTTCCCCCAAGGCAGTAGGAAGGGGTTGGCTGGATGCAGTACCTGCAATGGCTTTTTTAAGAAGGGACACATGGAAAACTGGGTGGACTTTGGTCCCCTCGGGGAGCTGCAGCTTGTATGCCACTTGACCTATTCTTTCCACAATTGCATAGGGACCACAGTACCGGGGACTTAATTTCTGATTCATTCTTCTGGCTAGGGACTTCAACTTGTAGGGTTGGATTTTTGGAAATACCACATCACCTACAGCATACTCCATTTCTCTTCTATGTTGGTTTGCTTGTTGCTTCATTCTATTTTGTGCCTTGGTCAGCTGCACCTTCAACTCTTCCAACATATCATTTCTCTCCTCTGTCAACCTATTCACTTCCTCTATAGGAGATTGATCAACATCACCTCTAAACAAAGTGGGCGGCTCTCTTCCATACAAAGCCTTGAAAGGGGTTGTTTTAGTGGCTAAGTGGTAGTTGGTATTATACCAAAATTCAGCCCAACTCAACCACTTAGGCCACTGCTTGGGCTTGGTGCCTGTCATACACCTCAAATATGCCTCCAAACACCTGTTAACTACCTCGGTCTGCCCATCAGTTTGAGGGTGATAAGCAGAGCTATATTTCAGTTTAGTACCGGCTGCCTTTAATAACTCAGTCCAGAAAGTGCTCAAAAAAATTCTATCTCTATCCGAGACAATGGAGGAAGGAAATCCATGAAGCCTGACAATTTCTTTCACAAAAACCTCTGCAATATCCTTTGCTGTAAAAGGGTGAGCAAGGGCCACGAAATGAACATATTTGGTCAATCGGTCCACCACAACCAAGATGGTGTCTACTCCCAAAGCCCTGGGCAATCCTCCAGTGAAATCCATAGATATATCTGACCATGTGTGAGTGGGAATGGGCAACTGTTGCAGCAGGCCAGCAGGGGAAAGAGCTTGGTATTTGTTCCTTTCGCAACTATCACATTCTTGGACATATTGTTGAATTCTTTCTTTCATTCCCTCCCAATAAAAAAGTCCAGCAATCCTTTTATATGTCCTGAAAATTCCAGCATGCCCACCTACAGCCGAGTCATGAAATTCTTTGAGCACGAGAGGAATTCTAGCCGAGTTCTTAGCCATAGTGACCCGGCCTTTGTAGTACAGCCTTCCCCCCTTCAAATGAAAGCCTTTGTGAGAGTCAGGCTGCTGTACAAGGTCCTGCACAATACCCCTCAACCTGTCATCCGCTTGAATTTCATCTTCCAGCCCCTCCCATTCAAGACATTGGAGTGTGGACAAAGCTGTAAACTGTAATTTTCTGGAAAGTGCATCAGCTGCACCATTTTCCTTTCCCGGCTTGTATTTAATCTCAAAATCAAACCCCAACAACTTTGTAACCCATTTCTGTTGATCTTCTCCCACGAGTCTTTGGTCGGTTAGGAACCTCAAGCTTCTTTGGTCGGTGTGGACTGTGAAATGTCTTCCAAGCAAATAATGCCTCCACTTTTGTATAGCGATTACTATGGCCATTAACTCCCTCTCATAAACTGATTTGCTTTGAGCCCTGTCACACAGTGTCTGACTCATTTAAGCTATTGGCCGGCCTCCTTGCATCAAAACTGCCCCTATGCCTTTGCCCGAGGCATCAGTTTCCAGCACAAACTCTTCTTCAAAGTTGGGGATAGCCAACACTGGTAAGCTAGTCATCACTTGCTTGAGTTGCTCAAAGGCCTCTTGAGCTTCACTACCCCATTTGAAGTTATCTTTCTTGAGTTGTTGTGTCAAAGGCCAAGCTATCTTGCCATAATTCTTCACAAACTTTCTATAATAGCCTGTCAACCCCAAGAATCCTCTTAAGCTTTTCACATCTGTTGGAACTGGCCACTGTGACATATCCTTCACTTTATTAGGATCAGCTGCTACCCCTTTACCTGAGATGATATGGCCGAGATACTCCAACTGACTTTGGCCAAATGTGTATTTCTTTTTATTGGCAAATAACCTGTTTTTTCTTAACACCTCCAGCACCAACTTCAAATGCTCTTGCTGACTTTTCTCATCATTGCTATAAATGAGAATGTCATCAAAGAAAACCAGCACGAATTTTCTCAAGTAAGGCCTTAGGACTCTATTCATGAGGGCTTGGAAGGTAGATGGAGCATTAGTAAGGCCAAATGGCATGACCAAGTACTCATAATGGCCTTCATGAGTTCTAAATGCTGTCTTAGGTATGTCTTCTTCCCTCATTCTGATTTGGTGGTACCCAGATTTCAGATCCAGCTTAGAAAATATCATGGCAGCCCCCAATTCATCAAGTAATTCATCAATAACAGGAATTGGGAATTTATCTGGTATGGTCAACTTATTCAAAGCCCTGTAATCAGTACAAAACCTCCACCCCCCATCTTTTTTCTTTACTAGAATTATAGGACTTGAAAAAGGACTAGTACTAGGTCTTATTATCCCTGCTTGCATCATTTCTTTTACAATCTTTTCAATTTCATTCTTTTGATAATAAGGATACCTGTAAGGTCGTATGTTAGGGACAGGTGCATCTTCTTTCAGCACAATAGCATGATCCTTCTCCCTCTTTGGTGGTAATCCAGTGGGGCTCCTGAAAAACTTCCAGGTAGTCTTCTAACACAGCTTCTATCTCCCTTGCCCACTTCTGGAAACCTCCCCCACTTTCTCTCAACTGGTAATATTCAATATAGTACCCTGCCCCTTCATCATGCATTGCCTTGACCAAGGATTTCCATGAAGCTTGTGTCTTACATAGTGAGGGATATCCTTTCAACATCATCCTGTTACCTCCCTGCTTCCATTTAATCACCAGATTTCTGAAATTGGCTTCAATGTCCCCTAGGCTTGCTAACCAATCCATACCCAACACCACTTCAGTACACCCTAACTCCATCATAAAGAAATTCTGTTCAAAGTGTACCCCCTGCACATCCACTTTTACTTGCTTACACACTCCCTTATTCTGTACCTTAGCCCCTGTTCCCACTTCCACCACATACATGGGAGTATCACTGACCGGTATGCCAAGCTCTTCCACTAATCTCTTGTCTATGAAGTTACTTGTAGCCCCTGAATCTACCAAAATCAACACCTGCCTTTGGTTTATTTTTCCCCATATTTTGAAGGACCGATTGGAGGTGAGGCCCTCCTTGCTCCTCAAGGATAAGTGTAGTATCTTGGCCTCCATCTCCAACACCTCCTCCTCCTCAAAAATCCCATCCTCTGCCTCCCCTTCCTGCAACACAAATTGATAATGTTTAAACTTGCACATGTGCTCTGGCCCCCACTTGTCCCCACATTTGAAACACAAGCCTTTCCTGCTTCTGTCCCTCAACTCAGCTTGGGACAGTTTCCTGGCACCTCCGACATTTTTGTCCTCTTGTTGTGCTTCAGTTGGTTTACCATCTCCCATGGGGCCCGAGTAAGAACTGGGCTTGGGCCCAAAATTTCTGGTCTTACTCGTTTCCACTCCACTACTCATTCCTGTTTTGGACTTCCACCCTGTAACGCCCCGATTTTCACGTTTTCTAATTCTTCAGTATTTTAATGTCTTTATTTTATTCGAGGTCTTAGGAATGGAAATAAAATATTCCGAGACCATAGTCATGCTCGACGATATCGTAGGAAGCTACGATTAAGTTTTGAGTCAAAAACTCAAACGGAGTCCGGTCTGCGTTTTTACACTGACAGTATGATTTTACTGCTCAGAAGACCTCAGATGGACCCGTGAACGAGACAGTAAGTCTTAGAATTTGATTCTCTACGTTTTGGTTAAATTTCGTAAAAATTTCAGAAAAATCATTTCCTGACCTTCGTTCGGGCGGATTTCTCAATCGGGTGACGAACGGAGCCACATATGGACTTACCGAGACTCGCCAACAGATAATCTTGATATCACAACATCCCAGGACACTTGGGAGAGTATGCCAGAGTCGTCATGACGATCGGAAAAATCTAGATGCAAAATGACCAAAATGCCCCTAACCTTAGTCTTTTGCACTTTTACCATTTTACCCTTTTGGCAAATGACCTTTTTGCCCTTAAATGACTTGTTTTAAAGGCTGAACTCAGCCCATCCAGCCCCTCATTCACGAAATTTCTGCCCAAAGAAGAACACCATTGTTGTTCTTGAAGAGAAACTCCATTTTTCTTCTTGAAAAGCTTGAATCACTTGTTGGATTCACTTGATTCCTTGAGCAATCTTCCATCATTTCAAGGTAAGATCACTTCTATGACCTCTTAGCTTCATTAATCTTTCTTTATTTCAAGATCAATCTTCATTTTCATGAAAATAATTTCTTAGATCTAAAACTTTGAAAATCCATAGGAAATTGTAGAAAAATCATTTTGAGGTAAGACCAAGTTCTTTGAACTCACCTCATCATTCTCTATCTAAACCCAAGAGCTTATGATTCAACTCTCATCATAGCTCAAAAAGCACATTAGGGCCGAACCCTTCTTGATGATGATGAATAGTGTTTTCATCAATTTTTGATTTTTAACACTTGATTTCATCCTTAGCTTTCCTAATGCCTTTGAATCCATGAAATGGAAAACCAAGATCAATTCCTAGCTTTATTCTCTTTAGGGTGGCCGAAACCCTATTTGTGAGAATTGTTGAGTTTGGTTTGATTGTTGTTTAATTATTGATTGTTTGGTTGTTTGTAGTTGGTGACAACTATCAGGAGGTTCACAAACCGATCAACCGACTTTGATCCGGGAATCTGCTCTTCAACAGGTATGGGGAGAAGAACCTCATCACACCAAGATGGTGGTGGTGAAGATGGTTGTTTACTTTATGTGTGGGTGAAACCCTTTAGTTTGGGTTCACTTTTAGTTGTTATGTTTTGTTAAGTTCTCTTGGAGAACAAGGTTGTCATGATGAGTTTATGCTTGAGTATGTTGTAGTGTGCTTTAGTATATGTTGATGATGAGATGATTGAATGAAAAACCATTTTCATGTATGTTGGAAAACCTACTTTGATCATTAGATCAAGTATGGACTTTTTATTGTTGATTATGAGACCATAATGTGTGATGGACTTGGATGTTTGATTATGATGTAGTAATGTGTATTATGGTTATCATGATTGTGTAAGTGTTGTGAGCCATACTTTGATTGGTTGATGAAGTAAAACCTCACATTGATTCCTAGTTGGCTATTAGCCATGACCTTGAGGAAAGGAAGGATATGAATAGTTGTTGGACAAGTCAAGTTTTGATGTAAAGAAAGTGTTTTCAATAACTTGTGTTTTTCAAAGAAAAACCCTAAGTGACTTTAAAGGGAATTAAATCTCAAAGTGGTTTCACCAAAGTGAAACATGTTTTATACCTTATCCTTAGTTCATCTAGCTAATCAAGTGACTCAAAATGAGAAAAGAAGTGTTTTCATGAAGAGAATCAAGATGGTTCCATAAGGTTGATGTCTTGTTTTAAGGCAACTTTTCGCTAAGCGAATTTACTTTCGCTACGCGAAGACAGGGGAAAGTCTAAGTTGGGCATCACTGCCTCATATTCGCTAAGCGAATTCATATTCGCTAAGCGAACCCAGAGAACCCAGCAAATTTCGCTACGCGAATTACATCTCGCTGAGCAATCCAGAGAAGTCTCCAATAGAGGTGTAACCGTCTGAACTTTCGCTAAGCGAAATCATTCTCGCTAAGCGAATAAAGTGAAGTTTCGCTACGCGAATTCCGTCTCGCCGAGCGATCCAGAGGTGTTTCTAAAGAGGTGCAACCGTCTGAACTTGCGCTAAGCGAATTCATATTCGCTAAGCGAATCCAATATATTTCGCTACGCGATTTGTGTCTCGCCGAGCGAACCAGAGGAGTTCCAAAGGAGGCATTACTGCCTCATTTTTCGCTAAGCGAATGGAATTCCGCTAAGCGAATTTCATGTTTCAGAAAATGCTAGAAATGAAGTAAGTAGTTCAAATGTTGTTTCAAATCAAATGAGTTTTCAATTGTAAAAGTTGTTTGGTTTACAAAGGAGTTTTCTAACTCAATCGTAAAGTTTTACGCGTGAAAAACTTAAGTTAAATAATTAACTTAGAGTTGAAGACAAGGGTTAATTAAGTATGGTATGTGGTGGAACAAGACCATGTGCTATACCATTGATGACTTAGTACATCAATGACTTCATAAGACTTAAGTGAATCCACACTTATTTTCTTAATTGAAAAACAAGGGATTAATACCTTAGAAAGGCTTAAAGACTTATCTAAGAGGATTCTCAATCCTTATTCATAATGCTTAGGACTTGAGACATAATTCATAAGACGTAAACACAAACACGAAACGTTTTGGTTTTCGAAACAGTAGTTCGATGACGGACCAATGATTCGGATCCAGGTTAATCGTTCAATTGTTTCCGTCTTGTGATGACCGGAATGAGAGAGATCCTGAGATTGTGCAGGTATGGGACTGTACAGTGGAAGGAATCCTGAGGCTATGCAGATATGGGACTGTATAGTTAAGGGAAGGCATATAAGAATTGATTGGTACTACCCATACCAACAAGATTTATCTTCTTTTCGGGAACTTAGAACATAAGAACTTTATAGTTAAGCGTGCTTGACTTAGAGTAATTATGGGATGGGTGACCTTCTGGGAAGTTTCCTAGAAAGCGTGTGAGTGAGGACAAAACACGCTGAAAAGACTTGTGTTGGTCTGTGGGGACAGTCGGCGATTCTGAAAGCAGTCTGGATCATTCCAAAGGAATCACGAGATATTTATCCGATGGATAAATGTTTTATAAAACAAAGATGTGTGTAGTTCCTAAGGAAGAGAACCTTAGTGAACCTTGAGGTTTATCCAATGGATAGACATTGCTTCATCGCATCTGCTTTGTGTAAGCATTGGCATTTCATTTGCATAGTTGTAAGGCCTTGAGCCTAGGAGTTGAGCTTACACCTTGATGCGGGTGCGAATCTTACGGTGACGATCTTCAATGGTCTTTTTGGAGGTATCAGGGTTGGAAGGGCTGACATGTGACCAGTTGGTGATTCTTCTGTGTCGTGGCGAATCCGTGCAATACACCGATATCCTCTACTAGATGCCGTACTTTTCATGTTTGGTCGAGAGTGTTACCGTAAAGCCAGATACGTGCACGTTACGAATGTTGTAGCATCTTGCTCATGGCTGGCAGAAACCGGAACATGTCCTCCCATTCACTCTCTCCGAATGTTTTGTTAGCTCCATGGAGTAGGGGTCAGAGTAGTACCCAGTGACATTGACATTGAGTCATATACATTGCATTGCATTGCATGGCTATTGATGTTTATGGCTATTGATGTTTACATTTACTGTTATACATCGCTGTATTGTTTAAGGATGCCTTATATTATGCTGTTAAATGTTTAGCATGCTATTATGTTGTTAACTGCTTAACATGATTTATATTGAAAACCTTGTAAGCATGTTGGGTACGCTGTTACCCGGTGAGTCGTCCCGTTTTTGCTACTGCTGTTTTGTTGTGTTGATGACGGGAATCTCACCCATATCTATATGTTTTCTGCTGGTACTTGCTGTTGATGCTTGAACAGATGGACGCGACGATGGTTCGGTTCTGCAGTCCCTTTGAGTTTGGAGATGGACTCTTTTGCTGTTTTAGTTTTGTTGTCGACCAGACTATGTCAGTTTTTGTAGTACCTTTTTGGGAGCTATGACTCCTAGTACTTATTGTATTTTCTTATGTCAGTCAGACATTAGACTTATGTATGTATATAGTGATGTTTCTGTTTTTCCGTTTTCTGTTTTCTGTATTTATAATACTGTATGTATGTCCTAGTAATGCATGGTGAACCTAAGTTCACGTATTAGTATTATTTATTACCTTTACTAATCCCATTACATCTTTATGAAAAGAAAAGAAAAAGAAAAATCGTATTTTCCGCATTAATAAATATTTTCGGCCTTATAAACGTTCGGGAATGTGACACTCGGGAAAGGGTGTTGCATTATTTGGTATCAGAGCTGGCCGAGTCTTTTTGGGGTTTGTAGGTTATGGTCTGTCTTGTTTGTGTTGTGTTTTCTCTGATTGTCTTTCTATGTTACTGTTTCTGAGAGAAAACAATGTTGGAGAGGATGATGACTTCGGTCTATCCTTTTGTGTTGTTTGTTCTCTGTGTTGTGTTTCTTTGAAGAAGACAACGATTGTTTGTTACTCTCTGCATTATTGTTTCTGAAGGGGAATAATATTGGACAGGGTAGTAATGTTTTTGATTTTTTGTAAGTTGTCGCTAGCAGAGTTCTTCAGAACGAGTGTTTTCCGACGGGTGCAAGACGAGTTGAAAGACATGGAGTTCCTGCAGCTACGTCAAGGAGGAATGTCTGTCAAAGAATATGCTGATCGTTTTGAGTCCCTACTGAAGTCTTCGAGGTATTTCCATCTTCATCCCGATGAGGAGTGGAAGTGCACAAAGTTCGAAGAAGGTTTAAGGGACGAGATTCGAGGAGAGGTGCTACCTCTTAAGGTCAAAGAGTTCTCGGTGTTGGTAGATGAATGCTTCGTAATTGAAGATCTGATGAAGACTTGTGGAGGAAGGCAACGTAACTCTGGACCGACTAGGTTCCATAAAGGCACCAATGGTCGTGATGATAGATCTCGATGGAAACCGTATTCAAACAGCAAGGTCAACAACAACGTTCTGTAGGAGGAGGCAGTGGGAATATTAGTCAATTTGGAAGCGCCCCAAAGAAGTGCATGAAGTGTGGCAAGAACAATCATGTCACCAGAGAATGCTTAATCAAGGGAATCATATGCTTCAAGTGTGGGAAGCCAGGACATACTTCACGCGATTGTGTGCAATCAAAAGCTACACATTCTGTCAACGATGTGCAAGCAACGAAGCCTAAGGCAATGAGTGGAGTTTATACGGGGGATGATGCTGAGACTTCTCAAAAGGAAGATTTGATTCACGGCCTGATCGTCGTGGAAGGTAGAACCTTATCTGTATCTTTCCTTACCCTTAGATTTGGTAATTTTTGCACTTTCTGCAAAGCCTGTTATAACTGCGAAAGTCTGTTTGAACTGTTCTATTTTCCGTAATGGATAGAACATTTTTGATTGATTTGATCTGTTTGCCTCTTTCGCAAATGGATGTGATCATAAGTATGGATTGGTTATCTTGTAACTAGACGGTGTAAACAAAACCTTAGTTTTCCCTGATTCGGATAATTCTGGATTTTTGACTGCCAACCAAGGAAACGTTTCTTTGAAAGGAGGAGGAGCAAAACGAATACATGTTACTAACGAGTCTGCGGAAGTCTTTCTTGAAGACGTACCAGGTGTATCGCCAGTTCGAGACATCGAGTTGTGATCGATCTTGTACCAGGAATAGGACCAGCGTCTATGGCACTTTATCATATGGCACCTGCTGAGTTGGAAACCTTGAAGGAACAGTTGGTGGACTTAATGGGGGGGAAAAAAAAACAGTTCGTTAGACCCAGTGTGTCGTCGTAGGGAACGCCTGTGCTGTTGGTGAGAAAGAAAGACGAAACATCTTGCTTATGTGTGGATTAGCGCCAGTTGAACAAAGTTACCATTAAGAACAAGTATTATCTTCCGAGGATAAATGACTTGATGGATTAGTTGAGGAGAGCGACAGTTTTCTCCAAGAATGATTTGCGATCGGGTTATAACCAGATTCGTGTGAAGACAGAAGATATACCGAAGACAGCGTTTCGAACACGCTATGGGCACTACGAGTATCTTGTGATGCCGTTTGGTATAACGAATACTCCTCTATATTCATGGATTACATGAATAGGATCTTTCATCCATACCTAGATAAGTTTGTCGTTGTTTCATAGACGACATACTCATCTATTCGCGAAACCAGGAAGTACACGCTGAATATCTTAGTGTGATTCTTCAGGTTCTGAAGGAGAAATAGTTGTATGCAAGGCTGTCCAAGTGTGAGTTTTGGCTCGACGAAGTAAAGTTTTTGGGTCATGTGATTTCAAAGGAAGGATGAAGCGTTTGGATGGACTGAAGCCTGTGAGGAAAGTTTGCAAGGATTAGAGAGAAGGTTGACTACTTCACCTGTGTTAGTGCTGCCTGATCTCAAGGGAACATTTGTGTTCACACTTCTACATATTCCTCAATGTATTAGACAATTGACTGAATTGGTAATATGGTATCCATTGGTCTGGACAGTTTCGTATTATTTCACTGAAAGTTTTGTTATGACAATTTCTTGAGTTATAACATAAACAACTTCTTGATACTGAAAGTTTCTTGATGAAACTTAGTCTAATCACTTTTACTTTTGGTGAAGGTGATCCGGTCTGATTTTGCCAGACTGTTTATCTTTTGATTCCAAAGTTTATTGGAAGGTTCTTATGACAGAAGAAACTTTATTAGAGTCATGGATGTAAACATGTATTAGCTATGCATTTTTACACTCACGAACCTACTGAAGAGTCTTTTTGCATACGGGATATTCCTATATTCATTCCAGATTGGTAAAATTCTTTCGTATACGTTCTTACTTTCTTCTGAGACCAAGACCAGGAAAAAGTTCTTTGTTGAAAATTTCATTCCTTAATCTTCAGCGACCGAGTAGGTTTAGTTTTAAGTCACGGAATTTCGAGGACGAAATTCTTTTAAGAGGGGTAGGAATGTAACGCCCCGATTTTCACGTTTTCTAATTCTTCAGTATTTTAATGTCTTTATTTTATTCGAGGTCTTAGGAATGGAAATAAAATATTCCGAGACCATAGTCATGCTCGACGATATCGTAGGAAGCTACGATTAAGTTTTGAGTCAAAAACTCAAACGGAGTCCGGTCTGCGTTTTTACACTGACAGTATGATTTTACTGCTCAGAAGACCTCAGATGGACCCGTGAACGAGACAGTAAGTCTTAGAATTTGATTCTCTACGTTTTGGTTAAATTTCGTAAAAATTTCAGAAAAATCATTTCCTGACCTTCGTTCGGGCGGATTTCTCAATCGGGTGACGAACGGAGCCACATATGGACTTACCGAGACTCGCCAACAGATAATCTTGATATCACAACATCCCAGGACACTTGGGAGAGTATGCCAGAGTCGTCATGACGATCGGAAAAATCTAGATGCAAAATGACCAAAATGCCCCTAACCTTAGTCTTTTGCACTTTTACCATTTTACCCTTTTGGCAAATGACCTTTTTGCCCTTAAATGACTTGTTTTAAAGGCTGAACTCAGCCCATCCAGCCCCTCATTCACGAAATTTCTGCCCAAAGAAGAACACCATTGTTGTTCTTGAAGAGAAACTCCATTTTTCTTCTTGAAAAGCTTGAATCACTTGTTGGATTCACTTGATTCCTTGAGCAATCTTCCATCATTTCAAGGTAAGATCACTTCTATGACCTCTTAGCTTCATTAATCTTTCTTTATTTCAAGATCAATCTTCATTTTCATGAAAATAATTTCTTAGATCTAAAACTTTGAAAATCCATAGGAAATTGTAGAAAAATCATTTTGAGGTAAGACCAAGTTCTTTGAACTCACCTCATCATTCTCTATCTAAACCCAAGAGCTTATGATTCAACTCTCATCATAGCTCAAAAAGCACATTAGGGCCGAACCCTTCTTGATGATGATGAATAGTGTTTTCATCAATTTTTGATTTTTAACACTTGATTTCATCCTTAGCTTTCCTAATGCCTTTGAATCCATGAAATGGAAAACCAAGATCAATTCCTAGCTTTATTCTCTTTAGGGTGGCCGAAACCCTATTTGTGAGAATTGTTGAGTTTGGTTTGATTGTTGTTTAATTATTGATTGTTTGGTTGTTTGTAGTTGGTGACAACTATCAGGAGGTTCACAAACCGATCAACCGACTTTGATCCGGGAATCTGCTCTTCAACAGGTATGGGGAGAAGAACCTCATCACACCAAGATGGTGGTGGTGAAGATGGTTGTTTACTTTATGTGTGGGTGAAACCCTTTAGTTTGGGTTCACTTTTAGTTGTTATGTTTTGTTAAGTTCTCTTGGAGAACAAGGTTGTCATGATGAGTTTATGCTTGAGTATGTTGTAGTGTGCTTTAGTATATGTTGATGATGAGATGATTGAATGAAAAACCATTTTCATGTATGTTGGAAAACCTACTTTGATCATTAGATCAAGTATGGACTTTTTATTGTTGATTATGAGACCATAATGTGTGATGGACTTGGATGTTTGATTATGATGTAGTAATGTGTATTATGGTTATCATGATTGTGTAAGTGTTGTGAGCCATACTTTGATTGGTTGATGAAGTAAAACCTCACATTGATTCCTAGTTGGCTATTAGCCATGACCTTGAGGAAAGGAAGGATATGAATAGTTGTTGGACAAGTCAAGTTTTGATGTAAAGAAAGTGTTTTCAATAACTTGTGTTTTTCAAAGAAAAACCCTAAGTGACTTTAAAGGGAATTAAATCTCAAAGTGGTTTCACCAAAGTGAAACATGTTTTATACCTTATCCTTAGTTCATCTAGCTAATCAAGTGACTCAAAATGAGAAAAGAAGTGTTTTCATGAAGAGAATCAAGATGGTTCCATAAGGTTGATGTCTTGTTTTAAGGCAACTTTTCGCTAAGCGAATTTACTTTCGCTACGCGAAGACAGGGGAAAGTCTAAGTTGGGCATCACTGCCTCATATTCGCTAAGCGAATTCATATTCGCTAAGCGAACCCAGAGAACCCAGCAAATTTCGCTACGCGAATTACATCTCGCTGAGCAATCCAGAGAAGTCTCCAATAGAGGTGTAACCGTCTGAACTTTCGCTAAGCGAAATCATTCTCGCTAAGCGAATAAAGTGAAGTTTCGCTACGCGAATTCCGTCTCGCCGAGCGATCCAGAGGTGTTTCTAAAGAGGTGCAACCGTCTGAACTTGCGCTAAGCGAATTCATATTCGCTAAGCGAATCCAATATATTTCGCTACGCGATTTGTGTCTCGCCGAGCGAACCAGAGGAGTTCCAAAGGAGGCATTACTGCCTCATTTTTCGCTAAGCGAATGGAATTCCGCTAAGCGAATTTCATGTTTCAGAAAATGCTAGAAATGAAGTAAGTAGTTCAAATGTTGTTTCAAATCAAATGAGTTTTCAATTGTAAAAGTTGTTTGGTTTACAAAGGAGTTTTCTAACTCAATCGTAAAGTTTTACGCGTGAAAAACTTAAGTTAAATAATTAACTTAGAGTTGAAGACAAGGGTTAATTAAGTATGGTATGTGGTGGAACAAGACCATGTACTATACCATTGATGACTTAGTACATCAATGACTTCATAAGACTTAAGTGAATCCACACTTATTTTCTTAATTGAAAAACAAGGGATTAATACCTTAGAAAGGCTTAAAGACTTATCTAAGAGGATTCTCAATCCTTATTCATAATGCTTAGAAACACAAACACGAAACGTTTTGGTTTTCGAAACAGTAGTTCGATGACGGACCAATGATTCGGATCCAGGTTAATCGTTCAATTGTTTCCGTCTTGTGATGACCGGAATGAGAGAGATCCTGAGATTGTGCAGGTATGGGACTGTACAGTGGAAGGAATCCTGAGGCTATGCAGGTATGGGACTGTATAGTTAAGGGAAGGCATATAAGAATTGATTGGTACTACCCATACCAACAAGATTTATCTTCTTTTCGGGAACTTAGAACATAAGAACTTTATAGTTAAGCGTGCTTGACTTAGAGTAATTATGGGATGGGTGACCTTCTGGGAAGTTTCCTAGAAAGCGTGTGAGTGAGGACAAAACACGCTGAAAAGACTTGTGTTGGTCTGTGGGGACAGTCGGCGATTCTGAAAGCAGTCTGGATCATTCCAAAGGAATCACGAGATATTTATCCGATGGATAAATGTTTTATAAAACAAAGATGTGTGTAGTTCCTAAGGAAGAGAACCTTAGTGAACCTTGAGGTTTATCCAATGGATAGACATTGCTTCATCGCATCTGCTTTGTGTAAGCATTGGCATTTCATTTGCATAGTTGTAAGGCCTTGAGCCTAGGAGTTGAGCTTACACCTTGATGCGGGTGCGAATCTTACGGTGACGATCTTCAATGGTCTTTTTGGAGGTATCAGGGTTGGAAGGGCTGACATGTGACCAGTTGGTGATTCTTCTGTGTCGTGGCGAATCCGTGCAATACACCGATATCCTCTACTAGATGCCGTACTTTTCATGTTTGGTCGAGAGTGTTACCGTAAAGCCAGATACGTGCACGTTACGAATGTTGTAGCATCTTGCTCATGGCTGGCAGAAACCGGAACATGTCCTCCCATTCACTCTCTCCGAATGTTTTGTTAGCTCCATGGAGTAGGGGTCAGAGTAGTACCCAGTGACATTGACATTGAGTCATATACATTGCATTGCATTGCATGGCTATTGATGTTTATGGCTATTGATGTTTATGGCTATTGATGTTTACATTTACTGTTATACATCGCTGTATTGTTTAAGGATGCCTTATATTATGCTGTTAAATGTTTAGCATGCTATTATGTTGTTAACTGCTTAACATGATTTATATTGAAAACCTTGTAAGCATGTTGGGTACGCTGTTACCCGGTGAGTCGTCCCGTTTTTGCTACTGCTGTTTTGTTGTGTTGATGACGGGAATCTCACCCATATCTATATGTTTTCTGCTGGTACTTGCTGTTGATGCTTGAACAGATGGACGCGACGATGGTTCGGTTCTGCAGTCCCTTTGGGTTTGGAGAAGGACTCTTTTGTTGTTTTAGTTTTGTTGTCGGCCAGACTATGTCAGTTTTTGTAGTACCTTTTTGGGAGCTATGACTCCTAGTACTTATTGTATTTTCTTATGTCAGTCAGACATTAGACTTATGTATGTATATAGTGATGTTTCTGTTTTTCCGTTTTCTGTTTTCTGTATTTATAATACTGTATGTATGTCCTAGTAATGCATGGTGAACCTAAGTTCACGTATTAGTATTATTTATTACCTTTACTAATCCCATTACATCTTTATGAAAAGAAAAGAAAAAGAAAAATCGTATTTTCCGCATTAATAAATATTTTCGGCCTTATAAACGTTCGGGAATGTGACACTCGGGAAAGGGTGTTGCACACCCAACCGTAGCATCCCTCCATTCTCCCTTCTCTCTCATAGTCAACCCCCGTCTCTGCAATGTCACGTTCTTTTCCTCCAATAGCAGAGCCCTATCCATCAATTCCTCGAGTGACCTGGGTTGATACAATTTCATTTCTGCCTGGATTTCTTCCTTCAAGCCATTGAGAAATATGCTCTCCAACATAACCCGCTCCTCCCTGGTCAATGGAGCAATCAACAACTCGAATTTTTCTCTGTATTCCATGACCGTTCCCGTTTGTCTGAGACTAAGAAGTGGGCCCAAGGGGTTTTGGACCATACCCGGTTGAAACCTCCGCGTCACAGCACCCTTGAACTCCTCCCAAGTCGACTCAAAGGCTTGCTCCTCCCACCACTGGTACCAGTTCAGAGCCCGGTCCTCCAACATGATGACCACCGCGTCTAACTTGTCCTCCTCTCTAATCGCATTTACCTTAAAGTACCTCTCCACCCGAATGATCCAAGCGTAAGCACCATCGCCGTTAAATATCGGGAGCTCCATCTTCCGGCATCTCGGGTCATACATCATTCCCGAGTCCTCATTTCTCCTTCGCGAAGGAGTTCGCGACCACTCACTGTTATTTTCCCCTCCTTTGTCCTCCTCCACCCTCGACGGTGTTCGGCGATGGGGGCGATGATGTCCCCTGGTGCGAGGCCTCCCTCTCCCGAGCAGCAATTGTCGCAACTCGTTCATCTGCGCTTGAGTCTCCGCTCGCCATTCCCGGATATTCTGCTCTAACCCATCAACACGACCCTCCATTGCAGTGCGTGTAAATACCATTCACTCCCGGAATCGAGAGCTTTGATACCAATTGATGAGTATCAACTAGTAACAGAGAAGAAGTAAAGATAAAATAGAGAAAGAGTATAGGGGAAAACTGTATTATTCACTGAATCTAGCTGATATCATGGTGATATCAGTCTAGGAAAGCCAAGTACAAGGAAGAAAGTGATAACAGGGCAAATTTGAGAGTGCCCAATTCTCTACCAAGTCCAACTAATTCCAGCCTACCTCATCCTTCGCTCTTCCCATGCATATATTCCCTCACCTCACTCTCTCACGCATCCCACGCCCACTACTGCCAGCATGGCAGTTAGTTACATATTCTCTCTCCTCAAATTACTTAGGTGCATCGCCCCCCATGATGGGGTCTAATGCTGTACTCATTTTGCCCTTTTTCTTCCTCACATATACCTTCCCTATATTAGTAATTCTATCAGGAGTCTTAGGAGGAGGCCTATCAGTCACCCCGCCATTCATAGCCATGACACTACCCTCTTCCCTCAAGATGGTCCGTCTAGCTTCCGCTTGATGGAAACTACGGTTCAAGTTCACTTTCTCCACAATTAATTCACATGCAACAACAAAAGAAATGGCTAACTTGTAGTCCAGTATTAGTATAACCATACCTCATCTTTGTAAATGTTACCCACATGCTAGTTGAGATAAGCTGGAAAATATAATGAATGTTAATATGTAGTTCTGCTCCTTGATGGATCAACATCAGTGGTGAATTGAGCTTCTAAATCTTCATTGGTACTATTAACTAATGCAGCTTAAGCTTATTCCTACACACAGCTTCTGCCTTTACAAACTTAAAACAAACATGCCATTAATCTGCATAGACTAAATGGTGAAGTTAAATTGAGGTAAAAGTAAAATTAGTATGTGCCGGTTTTTTAAGGTAAACAATGAAATCCAACAATAAACACTGCATATCCTACTTAAAAGTGAGAGCAAAATGATTATTCTCTAAATCATCACTGCACCTAAAAATGTTATTAAAAAGTAGCGAAAATACCTTTTTATTTAGTTGCAACAGAATTCCTAAAACCTAGTGAGGGGACAGGAAAAGGAAGATCAAGGGTGAAAAAGGAGATTTTGTTTAAATGCTTGTATCACAGTAATACTCTTAAGTCTACAGTTTTAATAAAATTTATAATCAAATTTCCATGTCACCCCATGAGGCAAGTATGAGCTTATGCTATGGTTTGATGTCAGGTGACCTTTCCAGAGTGACTTAGTTTTGTTAAAGGATGCAAATAATTCGACCCAGAACGTGTAACCTCCATAGTGCAACAGTCCAATGGTGTGGGATATGCAACAATGTCTGGCAACATGTGCTTGACCCTCTGCAAGATAATTAGTGCTTACAGCCAGAGTTGAATATTTCAGATACCATAAATATGATACTCGAGAAGCAACTAAAATGCAATGGTTGATCTCTCCCAAATACTTTTCTGCATCATTATACAAGTTCAGCATGTTGAACAAAAAATGATCAATCAGTCCTCACAACTGTTTTCAACTTGGAAACAGCTTACAACCTTTTGATTTTAGTTTAGATTCTAGACCAAAGAACTTCAATCCTGATAGCACCAAGTCTGCTGTCTTCTTCTTCATGTGATTAATTAGTAATTCATCATACACAATTGTGTCAGCTTCTGTCAATAATTTGCGCTCCATCAAGTTTGAGAAAACCTTTCTGGCCTCTTCAATTGTTCCATGCTTACACATGCCAGAGAGGACTGCAGAACATATGACATTGCCCGGAGGGCAACCCTGTTGCATCATCTCATTTAACACATCAATCACCTTGTCAGCATTATTTGATTTACATGCATGAATAATGGAAAGACTATACTTAAATTCCATAGGTCCACTAGTAACACTAGCTAGGCAGTCGCGAACAAGCATCATGGCTGCATCAATCTCTCCAATTTTGCAAAACCCTTTAGCAAGGAACCTATAAGCAGCAACAGAAGGAACGCAAGACATCTCAATGATCTTATTGTGACATACACATGCCTCCTGTATTTCACCAAGATCAGCAAGACATAGAATTGCTATACTATATGTAAATGAGTCAGGTTTCAAGTTTGAGCCATTCATTTCATCTAAGAGTAATAATGCCTTCTTCATTTCACCAATCTTGTAAAGAGAATCCATAAGAATATTGTATATTTCAACACTGATGTAATCTTTTTCTTTTAAGTGTGTAAATACCTTTAACGCCAGTATTGGTCCCTTCTTGTCTACCAAATGGGAGAAGAATTTGGAGAGATCATCAATAACTGGAAAACCCAATTTCTTCATCTGCTTGAGCAACTTGCAAAATTCTTCCATTTGTTTTGCTTCAGCATAAGAGACCAACAATGGTTTCACAGATAAGAAGTCTGGCTCAAGACCCTCCCGAATAGTGACTTGGAAAAGCTTGTAAGCCTTCTCAACCTTATCCAAATTGCACAAACCTTCAATAAGGGAATTATAAATCTCTATATCAGCCCTGTATCCTGAGTTTACCAAATCCTTCAACAAATCAAACGCGGAGCCAATCTTCTTTGTTGCCACAAACGACTCTATTAGCGATCCAAATATTGCTCTATCTATCAAATGACCCTTATTCTTCATCTCCTTGAATAACTCATAACCCTCTTCAACCCTCCCCACTTTAGATAGACCTGTAATAATAGTAGCATAAGCCATGACATCAGGCTCGACCCTGTCTCTCTTCATTTCCTCCCAAACCCTCAAACAACCATCTAAATTCCCCTCCAGAACCAGCATCTTAACCAAAGCAGTATACGCAAACACATCCGGCTTGCATAAATTTGTCCTCATGCGGCCTAAAGTGTCCAACGTTTCATCAATTCGCCCTGCCTTACACAGTCCCTTAATCAAAATCATATATGTTAGACTCTCTTCAACCAATCCATCCTCTCTAAAATCATCGTAAACCGACAACGCCAAATCCAAATGACCTGTTTTCACTAAAGCATCCATAATCCTATTATACAAAAACACCCTAGGTTTAACACCAAATTTCTTCATCTTCTCATAAACATGATAAACCCTAAGACCCCTACTGGCATCTGAATGCATTCTAATTAATATCTCAAACTGCTTCTCACTTGGTGGCTTCCCTTGTGAATCCATCAGTTCAGGTAGCTGATCCGCAGCCCGGAATCGATTGTTGCGGTTCAGGCAGTAAGCAAAAGCATTGTAGGAAGCAAAATTATGCTTGTAACCCTTTTGCTTCCCTGCCCAGTGGAAGAACTTGGAAGCAAGGGTAGGGTTAGTTTGGACTTTAACCACCTCAGCAACCAGGTTTGGTGGCACTCTGCGAAGCTTGTTGAGCTCTGCTACAACAGGTGGGCCCCACTTGTTTTGGCTCCGGCGGAAGGCGTCGACGATGAATCTGGCGATCGGAGATAGGCGGCAGGAGATGGAGAACGAGGTCTCTGGAGACGGCGGCGGTGGTGATGATGAAGATGGGGGCTTGTGGATGAAGTGTGGGTCCCACTTGTGGATTTCAAACGGGTGGGGTTCGGTGTTTTTGGGTTTGGGAGGGTTAAGGGTTTGGCGATTGGAGAAGAGGCCGCCACGGACAGTTGGGCGGTTCTGGGAAGGGTTGCGGTGACCATGGAAGAAATAAAATTTGTTGGCTTTGGTTGGTGGGGGGGCCTGGGGAGGAGGCATTTTCAGGTTCTCAAGTGTATAGTGAGATTCTTTTTGTAACAATTGGTGTTGGTGCTGTGTGACAAATGACAATGTTATGAATAAAGCACAACACAAATGACAATCAGTTTGATTTGTAATTTGTAATTTGTAATTTGTAAATATTGTATGGTATAGTACAAGACAGAGCAATTTGCTCTCTGGTTAATTTTACAGATGATCGTGGAGAGTACCAAAAAAAAAAAAAAAAAAAAAAAGAGTTAAGAGACAACAAAAATGTGAAAATAAGGGACAATTTTTTGTCCCAAGTACAATGTAAATGAAATGTCAAAAATATCTCTCACATTCCTCCCCTCTTTTTCGCAGTTTCGCTCACGTCAGCCACTAAACTCGTGGAAAGTTCGAGAATGGTGCTCGAAGGAGACGGTTGCATCAGAGTGGAAGATCCGTGGCTACCGATAATTCCACAAGACGCTCTTTTTCTTTGTATCCGACAAGTACGATGGAATTTCTTCATTCATCGTCCTCATCATCTTTATTGGTTCATACATCGCTTTCTTTATCTCACTACGCTTGTAGGTAGACTGGGAGGAGCAGCCAAAGAAGCCAAATAGAGATTGGATGACAAGTTCAGTGCTCATATGAGATCAAAAGGCAACCAAAAGCTTAAGCAGAAAAGAAAAAAGCCTTTTTCATGTTTTATGCCTATAACTTTGATCTTTCTCTCTTTAATAAAATAGTACTTGAAAAATATATAATCACATTATTAATAAATTATAAATAATAGTATAGCATGATAATAGTTTAATGATAAATAATAAAATAATTTAAAATATAAAAATCTTGTTCTGTATCTTTTCATAATGCAAATCAAACATTATGTAGTATAAAGGATATTTTAACAAATTTTACGTTGTTTTGTCCAGTACGTAAGCATACCAAATAACTTATAACACAAATTTGCTTGTGTTGTCCATCGACTAACAAAAATCATACAACACAAAAAGTTGTGTTGTGACTCAACTACTTGTCATGTATTGTTCTCCATGTTCTGTCATTCCATGCGAATCAAAGGAACCCTTAAGGTTTAATTACTTTCCGGATACCTACATTATTTTTGAATTTTTAAATAGGTTTTCAAATTAAAAAGATTTGTAATTGGGTTCTCAAACTTTTAATACTTTGTAATTGGATCCTTACACTTTAAACGTTTGTAATCGGGTTCCTAAACTTATAAATAATTTGTAGTTAGGTCCTTGGAGAAGGAGAAATTTTAAAAAACCTTTGCTATTGTGAGCGATCTAGTGGTTCTATTAACCTCCAAAATAGACAAGAATCCTATCAGAAGATTTATAAGGTGCTCTAATTACAAGGTTGTTCTGCTACCATAGGGACCTAATTATAAATTATTTACAAGTTTAGGGACCCAATTACAAACATTTAAAGTGTAGGGATCCAATTACAAAATATTTAGAAGTTCGGGGACTCAATTACAGACTTTTTTAGTATAGGAACGAATTTGAAAATTCCCCAATAACTTGGGGACCTGTAAAGTAATTAAACCTAAACTTAATTTCTGGACTACTTACAGTTACAGATACACAGTCCTAGTTCCTACTGAAATTACTCACAAAAGCAACCCTTCTTGGGAAGTTTACAGAGCAGGAGTCCTTCCTAGTTCCTACTCAATTTATGAGAAGGTCTTGTATAGATAGAGTGCTTATCAGGACCATTCAATTAAATGTTTAATAATCACTAAAATAACATTCAAAAAGACAATAACATCCTTATTAAAATTGTTTTAAAGGTATCTTAAGATTTTGATTGGTTGTGCGCAATAAACACGTGCTCATACAAAATTTACTCCTGAATTTACTTACAAAAAAAACAAACCCTTATAGGAAGCAATGTTTTAAGAACCGAACCGGAGATCGAACCGGCAAGATCTTCGAGTAATGGTTCAACTAAATAATATAATATATATATATATATATATATATATATATATATATATATATATATATATATATAGGTTACTTATTATACTTAAATAGAATAGTTCTTTTTTTTGGTACAAGAAGGGGCCTAAGCCCTAATAGAGAGAGCAAAAAACCTAAACATGAATTCTACGGGGTAAGGAGGCCCCTGATGCATCACAAAGAATGAGAAGCGATAACTCATGTGGCGGAACGATCAATTATTCAAAACCAAAATCCTTGGAAAGGCTATAGTTAACACATGTTTCCTTCCCTTATAGTATGGATAAACCGAATAGACCAAGACAGCCGAGATAAGTCTCTGATCTTGGCGATTAATCTGAGATTTCTAATGCAAGAGTCTCCTTTATTTATGCATGATATAGCGGTAAGAGAATCACTCTCCACTATGAGTTGCTTATAGCTAGAATGCCATGCCATAAGAACACCTGCATAGATCCCCCATAGTTCGGCAGTTAATGCAGTGCAATTGCCTATATGATAAGAAAAACCCTTAATCTAATTACCATAAGCATCTTTCAAGGTTCCTCCACAACCAGAATCCCAGGGTTCCCTCTTGAAGACCCATCGGAATTAAGCTGTATCCAACCAACAAGTGGAAAGTTCCAAGAAATATTCTCAATTTCTGGAAGCCTTCTATCCTCCTTATTCATAATGTAACACCCCACTTTAGGGGTCACGATTATTCAACACAAGACTAAAATGAAATGCGGAAATATATATGTAACACCCCCGTTTTCTATAATCGGTTATAATCACTTTAACATTGTGATTGCTACCTTATGATGTGTATGACCTTGTTATATATATGTATGAATGTTTTATAAGATGGTCTTATATCCATGATGTTGTGGTGGTGAAGTTTTATTTTGTTGTTTTGAGACAAAAAACCGGTAGAAGTTCTGTTTTGATCAGTATCGGATAATTTCTCGTTTTGCGTGCCTGAGGCCTGGAAATGGGGAATTGAGTGGAATGTAATGTTGAATTACATTTTTCATTACCTTGTTTGATTATTCCTAATGAAGAGAATTAGTTTTCTTTAAATCCAAAAATTTACCAAAAGTAGTAAAAACTGATTATCCATTTTTGGTAAAAACCCTAATCACCCAATTCCTTACTAAATGGAAAATGTAACCATCCTAGTTATACTAATTAGGACATTCGGCCATTTTGACTTAGGAAGAGCCAAAATCTCACTTTATCATCACCCAAGAAAAGGTTATGACACTAACTCTTAATGGAAAAAGTGTTTTAGCCATTTTTGGTTAATCTTGTACTTAATCCCTCTACAAGCAACAACACACCCACCTCTTTACATCTTGGCCTTCCATTTTCTATGACCATTTTTGAATGAAATTTTGGAGTCCACTAGGGGGATCCATTCGGCCATTAAAGGGGGAATACCCTAACCATTCACTATTCCATTCATTTCTAACTTATCTCTCTTAAACACCAAAGTTCAAAACTTGCTCTCTTCTCTCACTCCTCTCTTGCATTCGGCCAAGACTAGTAGGTAATCCTAATCATTTTATTTCATCATTTTGACTACATATTCTTGTCCATCTTACTCATCTAAACAACTTTAATCTTTGAAATTTCTTCATTTGAGGTTGTTTTCATCAAGTTAGCTAAGGATCTTCAAGAACACATCAAGCTTCTGAAAGTTGTCTTATAAATTTTCTTAAGAGTAATTTCATGACTTTGTTCCTTCTACATTCTTACTCTTTAAAAGTATCTTTGTTCTACCTTGATCATGTTGATGAGAAATCAAGTTTTTGAACTTGTTTCTTTTCCTTTTAGGTCACGGTTTTGGCTTGTGTTGGTGACCAAGTTTTCTCTTCATCTTCTTCAAGGAGGTTGCACAAAGGTAACAGGGGAGTAAACCATATCACATCTTAATGGTGGTGATAAAGGCCTCCTAGTTTTGTTGAAGGAAAACCCTAGATCTAGGGTTTCCTTATAACGTTCATTACTTTGTTGTCATATTATTTTATGTTGTTGTGTTGATATGATGATTGTGTTGGTATGTGCTATTAGAAAATCATTTTGGCATGGTAAAAAACTATTCTTAGGTCCAAAAACCTAAGGGTAGGATTTTTGGAATGGAGAACTAGATTGTGTTCTAAGTTGCCTTGATAAGGTGTTTATGTGTTAGTGTGATTTTCTGGTCACTTGGTTGGTGTTGGATGGCATATAACTTGTTGATTTCATGCATGAGTGGTTCGGCCATATATTGTTTAATGAGAGAAGCCAAAGCTTCTATGTTCAAGTGATGGTGTAATGGACTTAAAATAGTTCCAACAATGTAAAATAATTAAGAGAAACCTACCCTTGTTTGCTTGGGGGAATTCGGCCTTGTCATGCTAATTAGGGTTAGGATCTTAAAATATTGATGTTAAAGGGTTTAATGTGGTCATACTAAAGTATAGGAGTCATATAAATTGAAGAGGTTTCCAGAGAAATCAAGTTTTGGTTCCAAAGAACCATGTGTTGTGAAATAAGTGTTTTTGACTTCATGTGAAAATTAATTTAAGAATAGGTTGGTTTGATGTTAATCAATAACTTATTTTAATAAGTTGTTTTGAAGAAAAGATTTTCAAGAACCAAGAGTTCCATAGTTAGTCAAGATGGTTTTCAAGATTTTTGGTTAGTAAGTCTTCTTTGAGAAAATAGGATTCTTACAAAGCTTTTCTTTAAAAACAAAGAGTTTTTACACTACTAGTATCTTTTTAGAACTTTACAAAATTATATAAAGTTATAGTTCATTTGAAGATGAAATGGTGATATCAAGTAAGAAGTATATTTCTTTTACACTAAGTAATAGAACTAGGAAACCAATTCAAAAGAGTTTTACATTAAATAAGACGCCTTATGGGCAAGTGAATAGAGTTTTTCAAACTATACATAATAAAGAAGATTCCATCAACTAATTTACTACAAGGATAGTACTTTGAAGCTTTTACTATAATAGCATAAACGCATGATATCTCCTAAGAGAAATTACATGAGTTCCACAAAGGACTCACAAAGATTAAGTAAAAGACATACACTAATATCTTGTGGTCATGACAAAATCATGTCCCACACCCTTGATGATTTAGGTCATCTAAGGAATCCATAATGTTTAATCACAAAGAGTTACGTATATAGAATATGTAACTTTTCTTTGATAGCCAAGTTAGAAGATATGATGAAGGGGATCCTTATGGATCCTATTTTCCATAATGCATTTAGGTTATGCAATAATATATCATAAGACATGAACATCGTGTTACGAACGACGAGGTGGTACGTGATTGCAAGGAACGGAACCAAGAATGGGCGACTGATGGCAAGTCAGGTGAAAGTAGGTTCCATATGGGTGCCCTATGGTTTATCAAGAGATAAGCGTGGTTCTATAGTGATAGAGTAGTACATGTTATGTTGTGGCATTTTCTTGAAATGCATATGCATCTATGCATGAGTTGGGCATTGTGCTCGAGAGTTGAGCTTACACCTTTGTGCGGGTGCGATTGTTGGAGGTGAAGATCATGAAGATCTTGAGGACGTTGGGGTTGGTGAGCCCACATGTGGCCAGAGAGTAGCTCCTCTGTGTCATGGGTTACCTGTCTAAAAACGCTGATGTCCTGACTAGACACCGGACAAATCACAATTTGGGTAAAGAACGTCTGGCGTGAGCCGTTATAATGATTGCAATCTTTGAATGTGGCACTGTGGGCTGAGATAACGCAGACAATGTTCTCCCAATCACTCACTCTTGTTATGTTTAGCTCCATGGAGTAGGGGTCTGAGTCATGTTGCATATTGTGTCATTACATACATGAGTTGACATTTGACCCATGTTATTGTTAATTGATATATTAACTGTGATGCCATGTGTTTAGTTGTTATGTTGTGAATGTCGATGTGCTGTAAGCTGATTGGGTGCATGTGTGCGTGACTTTTATCACTGCTGTTCTGGTTGTGCGATGTGCGAAATCTCACCTCATTACTTTTACTGCTACGCTGCTCGCGTGGTTTCATCTTGCTTTGGTGAGTAGTCATGGCGAGCGATCCACCATCCCGACTGACTTTGGACCTGACACTCCATGATGGGGAGGACGCCTGGACGATCCATCCAGACGGACGTCGCACATACATTGGAGCTGTGAGTCTCACGAGTAGGAGAGAGTCACCCTTTTCCATGACGAGCTTGTCGGAGAGAGTTTGCACCCTGCGTGTCAGTGGCGGGGGTATCCCAGGGATCACCCAGCCACCACCACCACCTGCTGATTGACCATGCCTGCCTAGTGCTCAGTCTACAGTTCATTGGGAGGAGCCCAAAGACATGTATGCTGACCCTGCTTCCATGCCACCTCCACCTACTGCACTGTCTACTTCTGCCTTACCTGTACCTGTTGCCAGACTGTCTGTGCCCTTAGTCCCACCCCCAGGGCTTATGTATGTGCCTTCCGAGCTACACCCTCAGATTCCTCGCCAGCGGGCAAATTGGAGGATGACTGCTCGTAAGAGCACACCAGCTCATATCAGAGTATTCTTCTCCAATCCCCTCGTTATCCTCTTGTCTGATGATGAGGAGATGGAGGAGGAGGAGGAGGAGGAGGAGGAAGAAGTTCCAGAGTATATACCGGAGGACATACCTGAGGTAGCCCCTGCCAGCGCAAGTCAAGATGCGTGGTGGATGAGAACTGATGAGGAGACGCTACGGTATGCAGAGCAGATCACGAGCAGACATGACATGCAACCCTTGGAGGAGGACGAGGATGAGGAGGAGGAGGCCATGGAGGAGGAGGAGGACCCAGAGGAGTACTACTCTAATGAGCAGTGCAGTGTTTGTTTTGGCCAGTCTTTAGTGTCTTCCCAGCGTCTACTTTTATGATGTACCCCTTTCCCCTTTATGTTGTGGAGCTGCGTCTCCAATAGTGTAGGATCAGTTGCCCTTATGTTGGTTACTTTCTTTTGTAGTTAGATGTTGAGAACTACTAGTTTTATATATATGTATTATGGGAAGTTTTTTATTATTTCAATGTTGCTTATGATTACATATATTTACCCTTATGAGTATACCTATATGTTTTCGGAACTTGAGTATAAAAAGAAAAAGAAAAAAAAAAGAAAACCCATATTTTCAATAAGCTATATATATATATATATATATATATATATATATATATATATATATATATATATCCGCATTTCTTTTCGTATTGTGTTAAATAATCGTGACCCCTAAAGTGGGGTGTTACAATATATATAATATATAGAGCTTACTAAAAATGTGGGTTTTCTTTTCTTTTTTTTTTTTATACTCAAGTTCTGAAAACATATAAGTATACTTGTACTCATAAGGATAAATATATGTAATCGTAAACAACATTGAAATAATAAAAGCTTCCCACAAAAAGAAAGTAACCAATATAAGGACAAACTCAACCTACACTATTGGAGACGCAGCTCCACAACAAAAAGGGGAAGGGGGTACATCATGAATATACAGACGTTGGGAAGACACTAGAGACTGGCCAAAACAGACACTGCACTACTTGTTGGAGTAGTACTCCTCCGGGTCCTCATCCTCCTCCCCGTCCTCCTCCATGGCCTCCTCCTCCTCATCCTCGTCCTCCTCCAAGGGCTGCATGTCATACCTGCTCATGATTTGTTCTGCATACCGTAGCGACTCCTCGTCAGTCCTCATCCACCACGCATCCTGACTCGTGTTGGTAGAGGCTACCTCAGGTACGTCCTCCAGTACATACTCCGGTACTTCCTCCTCTTCCTTCTCCTCCTCCTCCATCTCCTCATCATCAGACGAGAGGATAATGAAAGGAGTGGACAAGAATACCCTGGTATGAGCTAGTGTGCTCTTACGAGCAGTCATCCTCAAATTCGCCCGCTGGCGAGGAATCTGAGGGTGTAGCTCGGAAGACACATAGGTAGGCCTAGGGGGTGGGACAACAGGGACAAAAGGACCGGCAACTGGTACTGGTAAAGTAGAAGCAGACGGTGCCGTAGGTGGAGATGGCATGGAAGAAGGGTCAACGTACACGTCCCTAAGCTCCTCCTGGTGAACTGCAAGCTGGGCACTAGGCAGGGGTGGACGATTGGTAGGTGGTTGTGGTGGCTGGGTGATCCCCGAGCTACCCCCGCCATTGACATGCAGGGTGCAGACTCTCTCAGATAAGCTCGTCATGGAGAAAGGTGACTCCCTCCTACTGGTGAGGCTCCCCGCTCCTGTGTATGTACGACGTTCATCTGGGTGGATCGTCCAGGCGTCCTCCCCGTCGTGGTGAGTCATGTCCAAGGTCAGCAGAGATGATGTTTCGCTCGCCATAACTACTCATCAGAGCAAGACGAAACCACGCGAGTAGCGTAATAACAAACGTAATGAGGTGAGATTCCTCGCATCGCACAGACAAAACAACAGTGCTAAAAGTCACGCACACACGCACCCAATCGGCATATAGCGCATGGGCATTCACAACATAACAACTAATCACATGGCATCACAGATAATATATCAAGAATAATAATATGGGTTAGACATCAATTGAGTATGCAATTACACAATATGCAACATGAGTCAGACCCCTACTCCATGGAGCTAAACATAACAAGAGTGAGTAATTAGGAGAATATTGTCTGCGTTATCTCAGCCCCACAGTGCCACATCCAAAGATTGCAATCATTATAACGACTCACGCCAGACGTTCTTTACCCAAATCATGATTTGTCCGGTGTCCAGTCAGGACGTCAGCATTTTTCGATAGGTACCCACGACAAAGAGGAGCTACTCTCTGGCCACATGTGGTCATCCCAACCCCAACGTCCTCAAAATTTCTACAATCATCACCTCCAAAAATTACTCACGCACAAAGGTGTAAGCTCAACTCTCGGGCACAACGCCAAACTCATGCACAGATGCGTATGCATGTCAAGAAATGCCAGAACACAAACACGTACTAAACAGAAACTATAGCACCACATTTATCTCTTGATAAACCACAGGGCGCCCCTACGGGACCCACTTTCACATGACTTGCCATTAGTCGCCCATTCTTAGTTCCGTTCCTTGCAATCACGTACAACCTCGTCGTTCGTAAAACGATGTTCATGTCTTATGATATATTATTCCATATCCTAGATGTATTATGGAAAACAGGATCCATAAGGATCCCCTTCATCATATCTTCTCACTTATCTATCAAAGAAACGTTACATATTCTATATAAGTAACTCTGTGATTAAACATTATGAATTCCTTAGATGACCTAAATCATCAAGGGTGTGGGAGATGATTTTGTCATGACCACATGATATTAGTGCATGTCTTTTACTTAATCTTTGTGAGTTCTTTGTGGAACTCATTTAATTTCTCTTACGAGATAACACGCGTTTACGCTATTATAGTAAAAAGCTTCAAAGTACTTTTCTTGTAGTAAAGTAGCTGATGAAATTTCCTTTATTAAGTATAGTTTGAGAACTCTATACAAATACCCATAAGCTGTCTAATTAGTGTAAAAACTCTTTGAAATAGTTTCCTAGTCCTATTACTTAGTGTAAAAAGGAATATACAACTTACTTGAAATCACCATTTCATTTTTCAAGTGGAACTATAACTCATATTGTAACATCCCGATTTTCAAGTTTTCTAAATAAACAGTATTTATGAATTTATATTTTATTGGAGGGTCTAGAGGGTGAAATAAAATGAACCGAGACCATAATCAAGCTCTACGCTATCTTAGGAAGCTATGGTTAAATTTTGGTCGAAAACTCAAACGGAGCCCGATCTGCGTTTTTACACAGACAGTATGATTTTACTGCTCAGACGACCTAATTTTGACTCTTGAACGAAACAGTTAGGTTTTAAATAAAATTGCGAACAATATCTGCGATTTTGAAAAATTTCAAAATAAATAAGTTCTCATGACTTTCTTGGGCGAAAACCCTAAATCGGGAAATCGATGGAATTGAGAACAGATGCGTGGGGACAAAATCGGACACCAGAGGAGGGACACGAGGCACCTGAGCAAGGTGAGTCAGAGGGTGAGTCACCACCATGACTCACCGCTTCATCATTGCATTTCTACAAAATATCTGAGATATTTAGGGCGAGAAAAAACCGTTTTGCCCTTAGGAACTGATGGAATTACGTTCGTGCCACATGTGACTCATCACCATCATCATTACCACTCCAAAATATCTAGATATTTTGGTTACTTTAAGGGTGAAATGACTATTTTGCCGTTGGTCTTTTGTTGAAATATAATTTTGTCCCTAAGCGAAATTACCCTTTTGTTCCTAAAATATCCACAAGCTGGGCCATGGGCCAAAAAGCCCACCAAGGGGGGCGGCTACTTAGCCTATAAATACACCCTCCCTCCCTTTGTTTTCCTTCACATCTTTCTTCACACAAAACTTGATCATCTTCTTCAAGATCAAGAAACCTCCATTGTTGTCTTCAAGTGCAAGCTTTTTTCTTCACTTTTCTTCAAGCTTCAAGAGGTATATTATCTTATACTTACTCTCGTTGATCCATAAGTTTCTTATTCTTCACTTAGTTCTTGTTTTCAATCTATTATCATCTATGTTCAAAGTTCTAAATTCCAACTTCATAAATCTCTAGAAAATCATAGAAAAATCCTTTTAATGTGAAATCAATTTCTATGATCTAGTTTTAACTTCATCTTTCATTGTCCAAGAGCATGTAATCAAAAGATGTTCCTAGCCCATCTATTTATGGTGGGGCCAAAACCCCTAGGGTGAGAAAGCTTGAGTTTTTGATTCAAGTTTTGAATAATGAGACTTGATCTAGTGTTAGGCATACTTGAGGATCATTCATCCAAGAGTTAGAAATTTTTAGACACTTCTAGCTATTTTTTGAACCTTGATGGACGAATCTAGGTCCTAGGAGATAAAGAGGTGTATTTTTGTTGATATTAGACTTTGATTTGTTGTGAAGGATTAGATTGTGCTCGATCGCCGTAAAGTGTGCTAAAAGTGGTAGTTGCAGAGCTGTGTTCGGGAACTTGTGCGAGAAGGCGAGCGTGCGTAGCTGTTTCAGGTGTGGGAAAGAATCACACTCGTCGGGGAGGCAAGAGTAGAGTAGAATACTTTGTTATGCGTAGGGGATCCTAAACCCTACTAGTGGTTGAGTAACCGAGAAGACCTAAGTCCACATTAGCGACTACCGTAAAGTGGTACCAATGTAGGGTTAGGTATTGTAGGCTTATCACCGTAGGCTGATATTATGTTGATTGATGTCATATGTTTAACATGTTTATATGCCTGCTATGATGTGTTTTTGGATATGTGTTTTACCATGATTGTGATAAGGTGCTTTATTGTCTTAATTGGTGATATAGTGATAATATGCTTATTTGCCTCATTTGATGATATGATGATAATATGCTGTGTTGATGATGAACATAATTTGGGCATATTGTTTAACCCTCATACTTATTGTTTTAAACATTATTTGTGCTTAATTATTGGATTTTGGGTGCATTTCATGACTTTGGGTATTAATTGGCCTTAATTGCATTTATGGCATAATTGGTCTATTGACACTGCTTCTGTATTTTGAGCATAACTTTGGATGTAGATACTGGAAAATTGTGATTTTAATTTTTTAGAAAATATGAGAAAATTATCTACAACTTTCATGAAGAGCTCATGATCAAATTCTGAGAATAAAATGGTCAAATATGGGCTGAAAGTATGACTAGAGGTGATGTTGCGGGAGTTTGGACAGAGAGCAGTGTTTGGGCCATAACTTGCGTTATAGAGGTCGGATGCATCTGAAACCAACCAATTTGAAGGAGACACATTTTTCTAAAACTTTCATGAAGATCACTTGACCAATTGATGTCTTTTTGATGGTGTAATGTGCTTTGGAATGGCAGCCTCGGATCCTGGAGTATCTTGAAGTATTTTGGGCTTAACTTTCTCATTAGAGGTCCAATTGGGACATTTTTGGTGGCCAATTAAAGCTGGGCCAAAGGGGACACATTTGGAATTATTATATTTTTCATTTAATGAGTTTTAGGACTCAGAAACAGGTGTGAGATACAGTAGCACGAAATTGGGGATTTGAGAGAGCTTTTCTCTCTTTTCCTCTTCTTCCTTCTTGTAGGTTTTTAGTTTTTGTTTTATTTTCGTTTTATGGGTTGTTCCTCCACATCCATGGGGGGCTAAACTCTCTTAATCAATCCTTGGGTGTAGACATTATTAAGGTTTGATTTATGAAAACTTGCTCTACTTTGTATATTCATGTTGAATTTCATCTACTTTGTATATTCATGTTGAATTTCATTTATCATTGTTTTCTCCTCTTTGATTCTTGATTCTAATTTTATTTGCTTAAATGAAGTTGAGCCTTGATGCATGTGTTAGTGGCTTCATTAGCTCATTTTTAAGGAGAGAAGACATAGTTTGGATGTTGCATTGAAGGTGTTTGATGTTATGTCTAGCTTGGTTTAATTTCGGTTTTCAAGCTTAATCTTGTTTTGATGGTTGCTTAACTCATTTTTCCTTGATTAATCTTCATTCTAGAAGCGTTTCTAGTAGTGAAATTGTGGATTACGGTGAGGCTTCTTGCCATAATTCGAAATCAAGGATGAAATTAACATGATGTTGGTTTGTGGTTAAGGATTGATTAAACTCGATAATTGTTGAACCCCTTGGATTGGTTGGCTTTAAATATCTATTTTCAATTTTAATAGCTTCTACTTGTTTCAATTTCTTTAGAAACTTGAACCCCCCAACCTTGTAATTAGCTTGCTTAATTTGATTGAATTTCTGAGTTGGTCGTTGGGAAACGATTCGGGTCAACACCCTTGCCACTAGTAAGGTTTTAATTCGGTTTTATTAATTTTGGCACTCGTCAAAATTTTGGAGCCGTTGCCGGGCACCATTCTTAGTTGTTCTATCTTATTAGGTTATGTGTCTACTAATTCCTAGCCTTTTTGTTAACTGTTTTGTTGTTTAGATTAGTTTTTCTATTTTTCTAGTATTTTTCAGGTTGTTGGTGATCCTTTTAGATGTTTTGTTAGTTCAAATGTGCCTGCATCAATGGATGATTACTTTGCTCATAGCACTTTGACAGATGTTGCCACATTTCATCAACCATCATACATAAGTTATGCAGAGAATGAGGCTGAACCATTGAGTACATATTATTCTTACCTCCCTGCTGATTAGGAGTTCAATTGGGGTTTTGGCATGACTAGAGTGAATGAAGCTCCACTTTCCTATTCTGGCCAACATAGCCAGCATGGCAGTTTGGATGAGTTAGCTTCCTTGGTGCATCAACTGACAATAAGTCAATAGATGACAGAAGCAAAACTTCAAAATTTGGGCACTCAACTTGGCCATATTGCTTCCACCTTAACTGCATTGCAATCACAACATTCCTTTGAAGAGCATTCGGATTCACACATAGATACTCTTGACAATACTTCTTATGAGCATAATTTTGATAATATTGTTGGGAATACTATTGTTGATGAACTTAGTATTGAATTTCCGGATATTCATGCTTTTCCTGATTCTGTTTATTGTAATTCATGTGTTGATTGTAATGCTTTTGCTTTGTGTGTAGCATATGTTGAAATTTCATCCTTTTTAGGGTATGAGGAGCAAAAGGTGAATGTGGAACATGAAACACAAGAGGCTAAGGACCCTGCTCAGCTAAGAAATGCAAAAAATGATAATTTTCCAAAAGAAGTACTGCCTAAAGAAGCACCTAAACCACTTCTCTCCTATGTGCATCAATCCGAAATGGAGCTGCAACCACTTATGTTTAAGGCAACCACTAAGGCTTTCGTAGTCGATGAGAATTGGCTCGAGCAATTTGGCCAAGAGCAAGCATGGAATAGCAAGCCCTCATACCATGACACCTGCTGCATTACATTTTATAAGGCTCTTTCTCCCCCTTTCTATTTTATTTTTCTTGTCCTCTATGTGAATGAATTTGTTCTGATTCTTGATTTTCATATGTTCTATATTGAGGACAATAGAGATTTCAAGTGTGGGGGAGATATATTATGTCTTGATGTTTTTCAGTTGTGTTGCCCTAAACTTTGTTGGCATCTCTTTCTTTTGTTATTTATGTTATTTTTCTCTGTTTTTAAAACGAAACGTAAAAAATTTCGTTGTTTTTTATGTTTTTATTTTTTGTTTTTAATAATGTCGTGTCGTTTTGAATAATTTGTTCTACCATTTCGCTGTTTTTGTTTTACTTTTTCTCTTGTTTTTAATTTTCTATTTACTGTTTCTGTTTTTGTTTCTATTTCTGCTGTTTACTGTTTTTTGTTTCTGCTACTGTTTGCTGTTTCTATTTTATTTCACTGTTTCTGTTTTGCTGTTTCTGTTTTGGTGTCCTGTTTTCTGTTTTTACTATTTTTCTGCTGTTTTTTTTCCAATTCTGTTGTTTGCTGTTTGCTGTTTTTACTGTTCGCTGTTTTCTGCTGCTGTTTACTCTTTCTGTTTTGCTGTTTTAGTGTAGTTTTGCTGTTTTGAAAAGAAAAAAAAAAGAACAAAAAATAGAATAAGTGATTTTTGCTTTCCACTTGGAATTTTTAGAGTTGTGGGGATTGTGGACTTGAATCAATTGAAGTGAAAAGAGTCATGACATAAAATGTCTTTATTTTGATTTTGACAAGTTTGGTGATGAACATTGAATTGATAAATTGAGTTTGATAGAAACAGATACCTTGTGAGATTTTTTAGCCTATATCACTCTCTTATTCTTGTGTGATTTTCGTTCATGGATTTTTTTGCTCTAGAACTTGCTTTGATTCTTTTTGAGGCTACATTGTGCATGCACATATTAACATGATGAAGGTATTTTTGTTGTCTTTTAACCACTTAGCCAAATAGCCAACCTTGCATTTTTTCCATTGATTAGCCCCTCTGGACCTTTTTGACATTCTTTGTTTTTGAGCTCATTACAAGCCTTAAAGTGAAAAACCATGTCTCTACCTTACCTTAGGGAATAGGGAAACATTGGGAAGTTTTTGAAGAAGTGTGAGGGAAGTTGATTTTTGTTATGCAAGTGTTGATGAAAAAAAAAAAAAAAGAAAGAAAGGAAGGAAGGAAGAAAGAAAGAGTTACAAAGAAAAAGAAAAAGAAAAGAAAAAAAGATGAAAAGAGAAGGAAAAGAAAAATAAACATAAGGGAAGGGAGGAATTTGAAAAAAAAAAAAAAAAAAGAGTTGCTTGCTTGTAGGATGCATTTGGATGCATTTGTTTTTATGTGAATTTTGCCAATGTTCCTCCATTCTCTTTGGTCTTAACCTTCCATATCCATTTTGTTCCATTCCTTTACCTTAACTACGTTACATCCTTGAATAAAGTCCTTTTTGATTTTTGTGTGCATGTGCATAAGTGGTGGAGAATGAGAAGATAAGCAAGCTTATGGTAGAACCAATTTTCGTGGATTGAATTGAGTGAAACACTTAACATCTAAACACTTGAGGGATTGGAAGTATGTCATGTGAGGTTCTATCATTCTTTGTTTATTCCTTTCAATGTGATTTACTTTGCTTCATGGATGTTGTGATCTCTTGAATCTTTGGTTGTTCTTCTTGCTCATATATTCTGGCACTCTTGAAAATCTTTTGGAAGTGATTGTTGTCCCATATGCTATGCTTGGATATATTTTTGGTTTTACTCGGGACGAGCAAAAGCTAATTGTGGGGGTATTTGATGAACATAATTTGGGCATATTGTTTAACCCTCATACTTATTGTTTTAAGCATTATTTGTGCTTAATTGTTGGCTTTTGTGTGCATTTAATGACTTTGGGTATTCATTGGGCCTAATTGCATTTATGGCATAATTGGTCCATTGACACTGCTTCTGTATTTTGAGCATGACTTTGGATGTAGATACTGGAAAATTGTGATTTTAATTTTGTAGAAAATATGAGAAAATTATCTACAACTTTCATGAAGAGCTCGTGATCAAATTCTGAGAATAAAATGGTCAAATATGGGCTGAAAGTATGACCAGAGGTGCTGTTACGGGAGTTTGGACAGAAAGCAGTATTTGGGTCATAACTTGCGTTATAGAGGTCAGATGCACCTGAAACCAAGACCAATTTGAAGAAGACACATTTTTCTAAAACATTCATGAAGATCACATGACCAATTGATGTCTTTTTGATGGTGTATGTGCTTTGGAATGGCAGCCTCGGATCCTGGAGTATCTTGAAGTATTTTGGGCCTAACTTTCTCATTAGAGGTCCAATTGGGACATTTTTGGTGGTCAATTAAAGCTGGGCCAAAGGGGACACATTTGGAATTATTAGATTTGTCATTTAATGAGTTTAGAACTCAGAAACAGGTGTGAGATAAAGTAGCACGAAATTGGGGATTTGAGAGAGCTTTTCTCTCTTTTCCTCTTCTTCCTTCTTGTAGGTTTTTAGTTTTTGTTTTATTTTCGTTTTATGGGTTGTTCCTCCACATCCATGGAGGACTAAAATCGGAAATAGATTGAGTGACTTTCATTTGTGGTGACTTTGATGACTTTAGGCATTTTTTGGAGAGAGAAATATGAGAGAGAAAATGAAATAAGATGAGAGAGAATGTGGCAAATGAGAGAGAAAGAGAGAAAGGTACCAAAGGTACCAATTATGAAAGTCACCCAATCCATACCGCTAAACTCTCTTAATCAATCCTTGGGTGTAGACATTATTGAGGTTTGATTTATGAAACCTTGCTCTACTTTGTATATTCATGTTGAATTTCATTTATCATTGTTTTCTCCTCTTTGATTCTTGATTCTAATTTTATTTGCTTAAATGAAGTTGAGCCTTGAATGCATGTGTTAGTGGCTTCATTAGCTCATTTTTAAAGAGAAAAGACATAATTTGGATGTTGCATTGAAGGTGTTTGATGTTATGTCTAGCTTGGTTTAATTTTGGTTTTCAAGCTTAATCTTGTTTTGATGGTTGCTTAACTCATTTTTCCTTGATTAATCTTCATTCTAGAAGCGTTTCTAGTAGTGAAATTGTGGATTATGGTGAGGCTTCTTGCTATAATTCGAAATCAAGGATGAAATTAACATGGTGTTGGTTTGTGGCTAAGGATTGATTAAACTCGATAATTATTGAACCCCTTGGATTGGTTGTCTTTAAATATATGTTTTCAATTTTAATAGCTTCTACTTGTTTCAATTTCTTTTATAAACTTGAACCCCCCAACCTAGTAATTAGATTGCTTCATTTGATTGAATTTTTGAGTTGGTCGTTGGGAAACAATTCGGGTCAACACCCTTGCTACTAGTAAGGTTTTAATTCGGTTTTATTAATTTTGGTGGGTTCGGCACTCGTCAGTTGCACTTATGTGATTGTTGGTTCACTTAGAGTTAAGCAATGATCATTGTGAATTGGGTGATGTGTGAGATAGTATCATTTGGTGGAGACAAGCTACTGTACTCAACCTGGTGAAATGATTGAGATAGACGTGAACATCTGCTTGGTATGGAGTGTTGGTGTTTAGTGTGTCAGGTGATGAGGTTGAGTTACTTAGCTGTTGATTGGAATGAGTTGTGAGGATTCATGCTAGTTGCATTGTGTGGTGATGTCACAGCCGCGTAGATTTGGGATTACGCGAGGTCAAAACCGGGACTACAGATAGATGCTTGGTAGGTCTACTGTGAACTTCTGAGATCACTAATGCGCATTTCGACACCGGGACAGCTATTCCTATCGGGAATTGGGAATAGTGTCACCATGCTTTGTAGGGGGTGAGCATCCTGCTTGCGGGGGGATGTAATGTACTCGTGAGTGTAACGGAATCTGCTGGTCGGATGACGTTTGATTTTCATCCTGCTCGGTAGGGGATGAGTATCCTGCTTGGTAGGGGATACGTTTTGACGTAGGAATGTGGCCGTGTCTTCATGTAAGGTCTAGATGCATGAGAGTGTGAGATGAGTGGTTAAGTTCAATAAACTCCGAGGATGGTTGTTGATTGTGTGTGGTTATGCTATTAGAGTATCTGCTTTACCTTTATCCCTATCTATGATTAGATGTAATTCTTATCCCTGTTATTCCCACGTTGTATGTTCTTTGATGTTATGAGAAGACCCGGTGGAGGAGCCAACTGACGAGGAGATGGATGGCACCCCATACGAGCCCGATGCTGGTGGAAGAGCCATCGACCCCAATCTCGAGAGGTTTTGAGTGGTTGTACAACGGGTACGAGTGGAGGGTATCTGTCATCCAGGCTAAAGGAGAGTGTGTTAGTTTGCTAAGTGTGTATAGCCAGTGAGTCTTTATCTTTTGATGTATTTTGGGGCCAGGAGAGAAAGTCTTATGTATTTTATTTTGTTGCCATGCTTTCAGTTTGTGTAAGTTGCGTACTCTGAAATTTAATAGTTGGTTGTGATGTTGATTGTAGGCTCTATTGAGAGAGCCAGTATTCTTAATTTTATATTTGTGTATGTTATTATGGTATAAGTGTGTTGGTTGTTTTAATTTTTTGCGATTTTATATAATCACGCTACGCTGCAACGTTAAGAGTTATGAGTTCGGGTTACCAATAGGACCTCCGAGGAGGGGCTGTCTCATTTTATGGTATCAGAGCAGTTTGATTCTTAATCAAGGCTTGCTGGGTTAGGTTGTGATTTCTGGCCGTGTCTAGTTGAACCCGCATTGGGTATTGACTATGCTTGGAAGTTGGGTAGAGTGTCCGATACGCGAGTTATCGTAAGAGGTAACTGTTTCGAGCATTTGTGAGGCATATAATGCATGTATATGATAATACGATCTTGTATGTCTTACAAATGCGAGCTGATAATTTCTTCCACAGGAAATTAAATAGCTCGCGGATGACCTAGAGGGCATGGCGGAAGGGTCACAGAAAGTGTAACGCCCCGATTTTCACGTTTTCTATTTCTTTAGTATTTTAATGTTTTTATTTTATTCGAGGTCTTAGGAATGGAAATAAAATATTCCGAGACCATAGTCATGCTCGACGATATCGTAGGAAGCTACGTTTAAGTTTTGAGTCGAAAACTCAAACGGAGTACGGTCTGCGTTTTTACACTGACAGTATGATTTTATTGCTCAGAAGACCTTAGATGGACCCGTGAACGAGACAATAAGTCTTAGAATTCGATTCTCTACGTTTTGGTTAAATTTCGTAAAAATTTCAGAAAAATCACTTCCTGACCTTCGTTCGGGCGGAATCCTCAATCGGGTGACGAACGGAGCCACATATGGATTTACCGGGACTCGCCTACAGATAATCTTGATATCGCATCATCCCAGGACACTTGGGAGAGTATGCCAGGGTCGTCATTACGTTCGGAAATATCTGGACGCAAAATGACCAAAATGCCCCTAACCTTAGTCTTTTACATTTTTACCATTATACCCTTTGGCAAATGACCTTTTTACCCTTCAGTGAGCTTTTAAGAGGCTGAACTCAGCCCCTCACTTCATCATTTTCACACAGCCCCTCTTCTTTTAGAGTTCCATAGTTGTTCTTGAGAGAAAACCCCATTGTTGGTCTTGAAGCTCCTTGAGTTTTGTTGGAATCACTTGATTTCTTGAGCAATCTTCCTTCATTTCAAGGTAAGATCACTTCTATGATCTCTTAGCTTCATTAATCTTTCCTTATTTGAAGATCAATCTTCATTTTTATGAAAAGAATTTCTTAGATCCAAAACTTTGAAAATCCATAGGAAATTGTAGAAAAATCCTTTTGAGGTAAGACCAAGTTCTTTGAACTCACATCATCAATCTCTACCTAAACCTAAGAGCTTATGATTCAACTCTCATCATAGCTCAAAAAGCACTTTTGGCCGAACCCTACTTGAAGATGATGAATAGTGTTTTCATCAATTTTTGATTTTTAACACTTGATTTCATCCTTAGCTTTCCTAATGCCTTTGAATCCATGAGATGGAAAACCAAAACCAATTCCTAACCTTTTAACCTAGGGTGGCCGAAATCCTCTTTGTTATGATAGTTGAGATTGGTTTTGATTGTTGTTTAATGTTGGATTGTTGTGTTGTTGTAGTTGTTGACGATTATCAGGAGGTTCACAAACCGATCAACCGACTTTGATCCGGGAATCAGCTCATCAACAGGTATGGGGAGAAGAACCTCATCACACCAAGATGGTGGTGGTGAAGATGGTTGTTTAAATTATGTGTGGGTGAAACCCTTTAGTTTGGGTTCACTTTTATGTGTTAAGTTTTGTTAAGTTCTCATGGAGAACAAGAATGTCATGATAAGATGATTGAATGAAAAAAACCATTTTCATGTATGTTGGAAAACCTACTTTGATCACTAGATCAAGTATGGACTTTTATTGTTGATTATGAGACCATAATGTGTGATGGACTTGGATGTTTGATTATGATGTAGTAATGTGTATTATGGTTATCATGATTGTGTAAGTATTGTGAGCCATACTTTGATTGGTTGATGAAGTAAAACTTCACATTGATTCCTAGTTGGCTATTAGCCATGACCTTGGGGAAAGGAAGTATATGAATAGTTCTTGGACAAGTCAAGTTTTGATGTTAAAAAAAAAGTGTTTTCAATAACTTGTGTTTTTCAAAGAAAAACCCTAAGTGACTTTAAATGGAATTAAATCTCAAAGTGCTTTCACCAAAGTGAAACATGTTTTATACCTTATCCTTAGTTCATCTAGCTAATCAAGTGACTCGAAATGAGAAAAGAAGTGGTTTCATGAAGAGAATCAAAATGGTTCCCTAAGGTTGATGTCTTGTTTTAAGGCAACTTTTTGCTAAGTGAATTTACTTTCGCTAAGCGAAAACAGGGAAAGTCTAAGTTGGGCATCACTGCCTCACTTTCGCTAAGCGAATTCATATTCGCTAAGCTAACCAATCGAGTTTCGCTACGCGAATTACGTCTCGCTGAGCGATCCAGAGAAGTCTCCAAAGGAGGTATAACCGCCTCCATTTCGCTAAGCGAAATTATACTCGCTAAGCGAAGAAAGTGAAATTTCGCTACACGAATTCTGTTTCGTCGAGCGATCCAGAGGTGTTTCCAAAAAGGTGTAACCGTCTGTACTTGCGCTAAGCGAATACAATACATTTCGCTACGCGATTTATGTCTCGCCGAGCGATCCAGAGGAGTTCCAAAAGAGGCATTATTGTTTCAATTTCGATAAGCGAATTCCATGTTCAGAAAATGCTAAAAATAGAGTAAGTAAGTGTTTCAAAAATTGTTTCAAATCAAATGAGTTTTCAATTGAGAAGTTGTTCTGGTTTACAAACGTTTTGGGTTTTGAAACAGTAGTTCGATGACGGACCGGTGATTCGGATCCCGATCAGTCGTTCAATTGTTTCAATCTTGTGATGACTCGATCCCGGAGGAATCACGAGATTTATCCGGTGAATAAAGGTTTTGTTTTCAAAAGACACGTATAGTTCCTAAGGAAGAGAACCTTAGTAGACTTCGAGGTTTATCCAGGGGATAGACATTGCTTGATCGCATCTGCTTTGTGTAAGCATTGGCATTTCATTTGCATAGTCGTAAGGCCTTGAGCCTAGGAGTTGAGCTTACACCTTGATGCTGGTGCGAATCTTACGGTGACGATCTTCAATGGTCTTTTTGGAGGTATCAGGGTTGGAAGGGCTGACATGTGACCAGTTGGTGATTCTTCTGTGTCGTGGTGAATCCGTGCAATACACTGATATCCTCTACTAGATGCTGTACTTTTCACGTTTGGTCGAGAGTGTTACCGTAAAGCCAGATACGTGCACGTTACGAATGTTGTAGCATCTTGCTCATGGCTGGCAGAAACCGGAACATGTCCTCCCATTCACTCTCTCCGAATGTTTTGTTAGCTCCATGGAGTAGGGGTCAGAGTAGTACCCAGTGACATTGACATTGAGTCATCTACATTGCGTTGCATTGCATAGCTATTGATGTTTACATTTACTGTTATACATCGTTGTACTATTTAAGAGTACCTTATATTATACTGTTAACTGCTTAACATGATATTATGCCGTCAACTGCTTAATATGTTTGACATTGAGAATTCTTGTAAGCATGTTGGGTACGCTGTTACCCGGTGAGTCGTCCCGTTTTTACTACTGCCGTTTTGTTGTGTTGATGAACGGGAATCTCACCCATATCTGTATGTTTTCTGTTGGTATTTGCTTTTGCTGTTTGAACAGATGGACGTGACGATGGTTCAGCCCAGTAGTTTCCTTGAGCCCTGAGGCGGACCTTCTTTTTGTGGTCTAGTTTTGTTGTTGGCCAGACTATGTCAGTTTTGTAGTACTTTTGGGGAGCTACGACTCCTAGTACTTATTGTATCAGTTATACATTAGACCTATGTCTGTATATAGTATTATTCCTTTTTCTGTTTATGTCCCTGTAATTATTATGCATATTGTTCTAGAAATGTATGGCGAACCTAAGTTTGTTATTAGTATTATTTACCTTTACTAAATCCCATTGTATCTTGTGAAAAGAAAAACGAAAACCGTATTTTCCACATTAAGAAATATTTTCGGCCTTATAAACGTTCGGGAATGTGACACTCGGGAAAGGGTGTTGCAGAAAGTGCTGCTGAACTCGGAAATGGTCACGAAGGAAATTCCCACGTTGGTGGTGGGGTAGAATCAACTGATACCTTAAGGACAGTTAGGGAGTTGGCAACCGCAATGCGGCATCAGACGCAGCAGGACGCCCAACTGTTGCGGGTAACCATGCAACAGCAACAGAGACAGAATCAGAGGCATGATGTGGATGCGAGAGATGCCGAACTAACAACCTTTATAAAAGGGAAGCCACTGCAGTTTAATGGTGACTTTGACCTGGAGGGTGCAGAGCTCTAGATGTAAGAACTAGAGAAAATCTTTGCTGCTATGCATTGTCACGAGGACCGTAAGGTGACATATGCATCGTTCATGCTAACAAGAAGTTTCGAGCTATGGTGGAAAGGAAAGCGGAGGATGTTGGAAGGAGAAGGCAGAATGATCAACTAGGAGTTATTCTAAGAGTGCTTTCTGGAAAAGTACTTCCCTCGACTGATGAGGAGAGAGAAAGAGAAGGAATTTATGAGCTTGAAACAAGGAAGCATGTCTGTGGGAGAATACGCGGCAAGGTTTGAAGCGTTGCTTAAGTTCTCATAGTTCTACCAGAGGTACTTGGAAGAGGAATGGGTATGCCGTCGATTTGAAGACGGGTTGAAGTATGAGCTACAACAGATGATAGCACCGCTGAACGTCTCGAGGTTGCCAGAGATGTTAGAAAGATGCTCGGTGGTTGAGAACAGAGACAGGAAGAGAGAATCGTAGTAGCAACAAAGGAGTGGAGGACTAATAAGAAACAACGCTCATCAGAAAGGCAAGGACAGAGGGGGTAGGCACCAATCTGAAGGGAGACCATACAATCGTCCAGTCGCCACAGGAGGGGTGGAAGCGGTGCAGTTAAGACCGCAAGGCTGTTTTATGTGCGGGGGTCCGCATCTGATCAAAGACTGCCCAACGAGTGGGGACAGGCAGTGTTTTCACTGTGGCAAACTGGGCCACTTTGCCAGAGACTGCAGACAACAGGCTCAACAGCAGCAACCCGTTGAAGGTAATCGAGGAGCAGGGTTACGATCACAAGCAGTAGGATCGCAAGCGGCAAGACCACAAGTCACGAGGAGAGTATTTGCCGTGAGGGGAGCTGAATCCTCTCTATACCCAGATCTGATTCCAGGTAAGTGTTTAGCTTCAGGCAGACTCTTATTTACCCAGTTTCTTATTTATCTTATGATTGGACTGTTTCTACACTTGCGGGTGGTTCCCCAACAACCCTATTTGTCTATTTACAATGACCGGTTGTTATGGAAAACAGATCTTTTCTTGTAGACCTAGTCTATCTGCCGATGCAGCAAATTGATGTTGTCCTAGGCATGGATTGGCTTTTGGCTAAACATGTGATACTAGATTGTTCAGAAAAAACCCTTTGTTTTTTTCTGAGCTATTTGGATTGACGCGATTGACGGAATAGGAGAAGCGTTTGAATGTACAAAAGAGTTGCGAGGCTAGTTTCCAAGAACGGAAGAGGAGGCTAACAACATCTCCGATACTAGTCTTGCCAGATCCATCGACGTCGTTCAATGTGTACGTGAGGCATCGTATCAAGGTTGGGTTGCGTAACTTATGCAAGAAAGGAAAGTAGTGGCTTGTGCCTGTATGGATCGAAGACAACAGAGTGAAAGAACTCTGCGGGAAGCAGATTCCCTTAGTCAAGGTCATCTAGGATGCAACCATAGGAGATGCTACTTGGGCAAAAGAAGAGGATATGTGACGACGGTATCCGAGTCTGTTTTAAAAGGTGCATCGAATTTCGAAGACGAAATTCTTTTTAAGGGGGTAGTAATGTAACACCCAGATTTTCAAGTTTTCTAAATAAACAGTATTTATGAATTTGTATTTTATTGGAGGGTCTAGAGGGTGAAATAAAATGAACCGAGACCATAGTCAAGCTCTACGCTATCGTAGGAAGCTATGGTTAAATTTTGGTCGAAAACTCAGACGGAGCCCGGTCTGTGTTTTTACATTGACAGTATGATTTTACTGCTCAGACGACCTAATTTTGACTCGTGAGCGAAACAGTTAGGTTTTAAATAAAATTGCAAACAATATCGACGATTTTGAAAAATTTCAAAATAAATAAGTTTTCACGACTTTCTTGGGCAAAATCGAAAAATCGACGGAATCAAGAACGGATGCGCGGGGACAAAACCTGACACCAGAGGAGGGACACGAGTCACCTGAGCAGGGTGAGTCACCACTATGACTCATCGCGTCATCATTGCGTTTTTACAAAATATCTGAGATATTTAGGGCGAGAAAAGACCGTTTTACCCTTAGGAACTGATAGAATTACGTTCATGTCATGTGACTCATCACCATCATCATTACCTCTCCAAAGTATCTAAATATTTTGGTTACTTTAAGGGTGAAATAAATACACCCTCCCTCTGTTTTCCTTCACATCTTTCTTCACACAAAACTTGATCATCTTCTTCAAGATCAAGAAACCTCCATTGTTGTCTTCAAGTGCAAGCTTTCTTCTTCACTTTTCTTCAAGCTTCAAGAGGTAAATTATCTTATACTTACTCTCGTTGATCCATAAGTTTCTTATTCTTCACTTAGTTCTTGTTTTCAATCCATTATCATCTATGTTCAAAGTTCTAAATTCAAACTTCATAAATCTCTAGAAAATCATAGAAAAATCCTTTTAATGTGTAATCAATTTCTATGATCTAGTTTTAACTTCATCTTTTATTGTCCAAGAGCATGTAATCAAAAGATGTTCCTAACCCATCTATTTATGGTGGGGCCGAAACCCCTGGGGTGAGAAAGCTTGAGTTTTTGATTCAAGTTTTGAATAATGAGACTTGATCTAGTATTAGGCATACTTGAGAATAATTCATCCAAGAGTTAGAAATTTTTAGACACCTCTAGCTATTTTTGAACCTTGATGGACGGATCTAGGTCCTAGGAGATAAAGAGATGTATTTTTGTTAATATTAGACTTTGACTTGTTGTGAAGGATTAGATTGTGCTCGATCACCGTAAAGCGTGCTAAAAGTGCTGTGTTCGGGAACTTGTGCGAGAAGGCGAGCGTGCGTAGTTGTTTCAGGTGGGGGAAAGAATCACACTCGTCAGGGAGGCAAGAGTAGAGTAGAATACTTTGTTATGCGTAAAGGATCCTAAACCCTACTAGTGGTTGGGTAACCAACAAGACCTAAGTCCACATTGGCGACTACCATAAAGTGGTACCAATGTAGGGTTCGGCATTGGAGGCTTATCACCGTAGGCTGATATTATGTTGATTGAGGTCATATGTTTAACATGTTTATATGCCTGCTATGATGTGGTTTTGGATATGTGTTTGACCACGATTATGATAAGGTGCTTTATCATCTTAATTGGTGATATAGTGATAATATGCTTATTTGCCTCAGTTGATGATATGATGATAATATGTTGTGTTGCATATATGTCATTGTTGGTTCACTTAGAGTTAAGCAATGATCGTTGTGAATTGGGTGATGTGGGAGATAATATCATTTGGTGGAGACAAGCTACTGTACTCAACCTGGTGAAATGATTGAGATAGTCGTGAACACTCTGCTTGGTAGGGAGTGTTGGTGTTTAGTGTGTTAGGTGATGAGGTTGAGTTACTTAGCTGTTGATTGGAATGAGTTGTGAGGATTCATGCTAGTTGCATTGTGTGGTGATGTCACAGCCGCGTAGATTTGGGATTATGCAAGGTCAAAACCGGGACTGTAGATAGATGCTTGGTAGGTCTACTGTGAGCTTCTGAGATCTCTGATGCGCATTTTGACACCGGGACAGCTATTCCTATCGGGAATGGGGAATAGTGTCACCCTGCTTGGTAGGGGGTGAGCATCCTGCTTGGGAAGGGATGTAATGTACTAGTGAGTGTAACGGAATCTGCTGCTTGGATGACGTTTGATTTTCATCCTGCTCGGTAGGGGATGAGTATCCTGCTTGGTAGGGGATACATTGTGACGTAGGAATGTGGCCGTGTCTTCATGTAAGGTCTAGATGCATGAGAGTGTTAGATGAGTAGTTAAGTTCAATAAACTCCGAGGATGGCTATTGCTTGTGTGTGGTTGTGCTATTAGGGTATCTGCTTTACCTTTATCCCTATCTATGATAAGATGTAATTCTTATCCATGTTCTTCCCACGTTGTATGTTCTTTGATGTTGTGAGAAGACCCGGTGGAGGAGCCAACTGACGAGGTGATGGACGGCACCCCGTACGAGCCCGATGGTGGTGGAAGAGCCACCGACCCCAATCTCGAGAGGTTTTGAATGGTTGTACAACGGGTACGAGTGGAGGGTATCTGTCATCCAGGCTAAAGGAGAGTGTGTTAGTATGTATGGCCAGTGAGTCTTTATCTTTTGATGTATTTTGGGGCCAGGAGAGAAAGTCTTATGTATTTTATTTTGTTGCCATGCTTTCAGTTTGTTTAAGTTGCATACTCTGAAATTTAATAGTTGGTTGTGATGTCGATTGTAGGCTCTATTGAGAGAGCCAATACTCTTACTTTTATATTTGTGTATTTTATTATGGTATCAGTGCGTTGGTTGTTTTAATTTTCCGCGATTTTATATAATCACGCTACGCTGCGACGTTAAGAGTTATGAGTTCGGGTTACCAATAGGACCTCCGAGGAGGGGCTGTCTCACATATAATTTTGTAAAGTTCTAAAAGGTAGTAGTAGTGTAAAAACTCTTTGTTTTTAAAGAAAGACTTACAAGAATCAGGTTTTTCTCAAAGTAGGCTTACTGACCAAAATCCTTTATAACATCTTGACTAACTATAAAACACTTGGTTTTTGAAAATCTTTTCCTTAAAATAACTTATTAGAATAAGTGGTTGATCAACATCAAACCATCCTTTTCTTAAAATAATTTTCACATGAAGCCAAAAACACCTATTTCACAAGACTTGGTTCTTTGGAACGAAAAAATTGATTTCTTTGGAAACCTTTTCAATTTATATAACCCTTATACTTTATCATGAACACATTAAATCCCTTAACATCAACACTTTAAGTTCCTAACCCTATTTTGCCAGACAAGGCCGAATGCCCCCAAGCAACAAGGATAGGTTTTCTTTTAATTATTTTGCCTTCTTGGAACCATTTTAAATCCATTACATCATCACTTGAACATGGAAGCTTTGGCTTCCCCCATTAACTAGTACATGGCCGAACCGCACAAGTAAGAAATCATCAAGATATATGCCATCCAACACCAACCAAGTAACTAGAAAATCATATCAACACATAAACATATTATTAAGGCAACTTAGAACACAAAATAGTTCTCCATTCCAAAAATCCTACCCTTAGGTCTTTGGACCTAAGAATAGCTTTTCACCATGCCAAAATGATTTTCTACTAACACATACAAGCACAATCACCATATCAACACAACAACATAATACATCATAACAACAAAGTAATGAACTTTATAAGGAAACCCTAGATCTAGGATTTTCCTTCAACAAAACTACGAGGCCTTTATCACCACCATTAAGGTGTGATATGGTTCACTCCTCCATTACCTCTTTGAAGTTCCTTGTGAGAAGATGAAGAGAAAACTTGGTCACCACCAAGAAGCTAAAAACCGTGGCCTAAAAGGAAAGGAAAGAAGCCCAAAAACTTGATTTTCAACATCAAGGACATGATGAGATAAAATGTTCCCTTAGAGTAAACACATGAAGGAACTAAGTTAGGAACTTACTTCTTCAAAGAAAAGTTCTCAACAAGTTCAAGAAGCTTGAATCCTCCTTGAATGATTCTTGAATAACTTTAACTAAACAACTTCAAATGAAGAAATTCAAAAGATGAAAGTTGTTTAGATGAATGAGAAGAACAAGAATATGGAGTCAAAATGATGAAATAAAATGATTAGCATTACCTACAAGCCTTGTCCGAATGCTAGAGAGAAGTGAGAGAAGAGAGAAAGTTTTGAACTTTGGTGTTTAAGTGTGAAATGAATGGAATAGTAACTTTGGGTGTATCATCCCTCTAGATGGCCGAATACCTTGCATCATGGACTCCAAAAATTTGTCCAAATGTGTTAAATGAGATTGGAGGGTTAAGATGTAAAGAGGTGGATGTATTGTTGCTTGTAGAGAGCTTAAGGACAAGATTAACTTAAAAGGGTTAAAACACTTTTTCTATTTATGGTAGGTGTCATAACCTTGATCTGTAGGAATGGAAGGAAAATCTTGGCTCCTCCCAAGGTAAGATGGCCGAATGGCCTAACTAGAATAACTAGGTTGGTTACATTTTCCATTTAGTTAGGAACAAGGTGTTTAGGATTTTTTACCAAAAATGGATAATCGGTTTTTATTACTTTTGGTAAATTTTTGGATTTTATGAAAACTCATTTTCTTCATTAGGAATAGTCAACAAGGTAATGGAAAATGTAATTTAATATTAAATCTCACTCAATTCCCCGTTTCCCGGCCTCTGGCATGCGAAACAAGAAATTACTCGATACCGGCTAAAACAGAACTTTTACTGGTTTTCGTCTCAAAACGACGAAAGAAAACTTTATCATCACAATATCATTAATATAAAACCATCATATAAAACATTTATATATATATATATATATATATATATATATATATATATATATATATATATATATATATATATATCTATAACAAGGTTATACAAAACATAAAGGTAGCAATCATAATGTTAAAGTGATTATAACCGGTTACAGAAAACGGGGGTGTTACACATAATAGCGAAGGATGGTTTGATGTGCTCAATAAAACTGAAAATAATTTGACATTTGTTAACAAGGTAACAGAACTCCTTATCAAAGATGGAGGAGTTATGCCATATAGCCTTCTATATGTTCCCAACGACAACTAATTGAACATACACCCCAACAGATAACTTGTATTGCTTGTACTTTTTGGGTTTAGTGTTTTGTAGGCTCAAGGTGGAAGTGAGCCGTCAACCACTCATATACAACTATCCAACTTCACTTTTTCATGGATATGATCTCTGCTTTGGACCTTCACTTTTTTTTTATCTCTCTTCTTCCAAAAAATACTGTATGAGTACCATTTCTTTTTCTCTCCATTTCCATTCATTGGCAACAATTGTCCCTGTACGAAAGCTTTGTTTTGTTTTGCTTATTTATTAGAGAGTGAACAAAAAATCAAAGAGAGCGAACAGATTAAAAGTGTATAAGTGAATCTGAGTTGGAGAGTTAAAGGAAGAAGATGACTGGAGCGTGGGTGCATCGTCGGAGCTCGGCAAGAACAGGGCATAGGACCGAACTGGGCTGCACTAGGCGACTGAGGACTATTGTCAGCGAACAGAGAAGGAGGCACGTTTTCTGACTGGGCGGTTTTTAAGAACCGGCCCTGGTTCGCCGGTTCCACACTGGTTCAGACTGGTTCAATCCGATTTTTCCGGTTTTTGGGCGGTTTTATTGGGACTAACAGTTCTTGGGGGCTAATCGAACCGCAAAAACAGCCGGTTCCCAGTTCACCCGGTTGAACTGACCGATCCGATTCGGTTCTTAAAACCTTGCTTGGAAGTGTACAGGATGCATCAATTTCTGCCAAAAGGGAACAACAAAAATATTAAAGAAAGTTTTGCTAATGGGTGCTATTAAATTAAGAAATTGAAGATAATTTTTTAATTAAAAATATTGTATATTATATATTAAAAACTTCAAAACTATTATGCTTAATTAAACCCTTTATGTATTTTGATTCAGTAGTAATTAGCATTTAAATATAACAAATAGATAGAATTGTATAAAATTTGCTCATCTAGAGTGTGTTTTAGAAAGCTGAAAAAAATAGATTATGTTGATAATCCATTATCTGTATAATCGATTATTGTTTGGGTATGTTTGCTAAAAAGCGATTTTAAGATAATCTATTTCGTTTGAGTGATGCAAAAAAAACACTTTTACATAGTAAATTACGAAAATGGGTATGAAATTATTTGTATAATTTAATAATATTTGTTTGGAAGATAGTTTTGTAGGGATAAATCGGGAAGAGAGTTTTGAGAATGAAAACTAATCAAATCGCAACAATCTTAAGTTAAAACAAATTAGATGACATAAACAATTTTTTCCCCAAAAAGCTTTTTTATCAAATTAGGCAAAGTGCCAAACAAGTTACATTATTTTGAAAACAGCTTGTTAGGGATAAAACAGCTGAAATCTAAATGTTTAAGCTGCCCCAAACATGCTTCTAAGGGAGTGAAATGCAAGTAGTGATAATCTTTCACTAAAAAGTAAAAAGAGCAAAGCAAATGAAGCACTATTACCAAGTCTTTCTTAACGTTGTTTGGATTAACTGCGAAAAATTGATTATTTCAATAATTTATTATCGATAATAACATAATCTATTAAAAGAGAATTAGTTTTATGTTTGTATTTATTTGTGGAAAAGCGATTTTAACATAATCTATTTCGTTTGGGTTGTGTAAAAAAATCACTTTTATATAGTAAATTACAAAAAAAAAAAGTATGAAGTTACTTGTATAATTTAATGATATTTGTTTGGTAGTTAATTTTGTAGGGGTGAAATGAGAAGATTGTTATTGGTTTTAAAATAATCTAAATGATTTTTAAATAAGTTTCAAACTTCTAGCTTCTCTAAAAATAATTTTTCTCATAAAAACAGTTGTTTTGAAACTTAATCATTTTATCCAAACATACTAGTTTCTACTGAAAAACAACCCTTCCCATAAAAACCCTTCATCTTACCCAAAAATCCTCTTACTTGAATCAAAATAATAAGCGCAAATGATATTTGACTTCCATAAAGTGAGCTTATTTTTGGGATGAGAAAATAGCTACTAAATGATTTAAGGATAAATACACCTTTACTCTATCACTCTAGAGACATGCTCACTCTAGAGTAGGCATGACAAAAGAGCCTGAACTTGTGAGTGGCCCGAACCTGCCTCCTCTTTGACGGGGAAAACCCGCTTTGACGGGTTGAGTTCGGGTTCGGGTTTTCCATGCTTTTCAAAGACTGGTGCAGGGGTCAGGGATGCTCATACCCTTGTTGTGTTTATTCCACTTACTTATTAGTGGTTAAGGAGACATTTTTGCTTCTATAATTTGATTTTCCAACGTTAATGTAACGTCCCGATTTTTTAAGTTTTCTAAGATCAATATACGGTATGAATGAGTTTGTATTTTATCGGAGGTTCTAGAGAGTGAATTTAAATAAAATGAACCATAGTCACGCTCTACGTTATCGTAGGGAGTTACGGTTAAATTTTGGGTCGAAAACTCAGATGGAGTCCGGTCTACGTTTTTCATTGACAGTATGATTTTAATACTCAGACGACCTAATTTTGACTCGTGAACGAAACAGTTAGGCTTAGAATCAAATTTCCTACATTTTTGATAAAATTGGCTTTTCGCTCTAAAAAGCGGAATAATATAAGTTATTCCGGCGAAATCTCAAATCGGGTGACGAACGGCGCTGGATAGGGATTTACCGGGACCCGCTAACGGATAATCTTGAAGTCACGTCAGGTCAAGTCACCTTGGAAAGCGTGCCAGTGTCATGATGGTTTTTAAAATATCTGGACGCGAAATGACCGAAATACCCTTGACCTTTTATGGAAATTCCACTTATGTCCTTGTGTGAAATGACCTTTCTACCCTTAAGTGAGAAAAGTTGAGACCTCCTTATCCCTCCTATCTCTTCCCCACGCCCCACCTTCATCCATTTCACCTCTCATTTTCTTTCTCCTTTAACACTTTTTCTCCTTCACTTTTCTCATTTTCCTTAAGAAATGTTCAAGCATTTTGAGAAGCAAAGTTGATCACCTCACTCATCTTCATCTTCTAAGAGGTATAGACTCAATCTTGATCTCTCAATCTTCATATTTCTCCATTGAAATCTTATGTTTTCAAGCTTTGTTCAAGTTGAACTACAAACTTCATAAAACCATGAAAAATTGTAGAAAAATCCTTTTAATGTAAAACCAGTTTCTATGAGCTAGTTTCATTACCCTCTTTCATTATCCAGGAGCATGCAACCAAAAGAGTTCTCTAACCCATATGGGTATTTTGTTCAAATTTTTGTCTAAGAAGTATTGATTAGGTTCTATCACACTTAGAGGTCATTGAATCCAAGAGCATGTGACCAAAAGACTTCCCTAGCCTAATTATTTAAAGGGTGGCTGAACCTACCCATTTGGGAAAAACAAGAAATTTTGATCCAAGTTTGAATATAGAGACTTGTTTTGGTGTTAAGGGTACCTAAGGATCCTTCATCCAAGAGATAGGAATTTTTAGACATCCCTAACTATTTTTCGGACCCTATGGTCGAACCCTAAGACTAAGGGAATATGGAAAATTATGTGGTTTAACATTGATGTTTGGATTTATTGTGTGTATGCAGTTGTGATTGAGTAATCGGACGAGTAATCGGGAGAATTCGCGGATCGATCGGACGACTTTTGTTCGGAGGATAACTTCAACAGGTAAGGGGATAAACCTGAGGATTTCAATTTCCGACAGCTGCATGCTGTATTTGTGTATATGTTTGTAATATTTTAAATGTGTTGTGTTCATGTGGAGTGATTTATTTTCTGCTTGCTCATATTTGATTATGCCTGATTATGCATGATTTTGTGTTGTTGTGCTTAATTATGGTGGATGACGTTATTTATGCTTGCCATGATTGATATCGTGCTAAGGGACCTAACATCGGTTAGGGTTCAAAATCGAGTAAAGTTAAAAGCTTCAAAATGCTTGGAACGTAAAATAAGAAAATAAAAGGCCAAGGTTTCAAATAATTTTGAAAAACAAAATGAGTTGATATCTTTTTGAGAATGAGTAAAACAAAACATACTTTATTAAAGAATGAGAAGACATAAATGGGAAAAACAACTTTAGTCCAAGAAAAGTAAGGTTTTGAAGTAAAAAGTGCGTTTTGGAGAAATCGACCATTTTTAAAGTAATAAAACGAATCATATCAAGAAAAAGCGTTTTCAAGTAACCCAGTTTTGGAAATAAATTGTTTTATCCAAGAAAAAGGGATTTCCACGAACCGTGTTCCAAAGTTTTTATGGCTTCCTAAAGTACTTCAAAAGAAAACGTGGTTTTTGACCAAGATTTATTTGTATGGAAAACCAATCCCGAAGGCTTTGTGTGTAAGCTTCGGAGATATGGGTTTTGGTTTTTGGTTTTCAAAAAGAAATGGTTATTTTGGATGTGAACCTAGAAACCGAGACGTTGGGGTTCTAGGGTTCTACAGAACATGTGGATCAAGGATCCGTGTTAGCTAAGTGGTCTTGTAGGCTTGTGAACAATCTTTGTGGTCCTGTAGGCTTTGTGGACAAGTTGTGTGCTCTAGAGCCCAAACTCTGAGACTGGTGCATCGGTTGATGGTTTTTGGGTTCGAGCTATTTCAGACTGCATGTCCCTTTCTGGATTTTGGACTGTGTGTCCCCTTTTGAGAAATGTTATAAAGATTTAAGAGTTAAAATGTTGTGGTGGTTGATAGCTTAGTGCTTCAACGAGGGAATAATGATACGACAAAGAAAAACTTACGGAAACCCATCTAGGTGGGGAACCTTAACGGCAGGGAGCCCTGTGATGACTTTAAGTCACTATGTATCATTGTGCCTTGATGGACAATAGTGTCATACGTTTTGGAACACATTGTGCCTTGTGTTGGACAATGCAGTATGACCTGATTACGATTTGTTAAGTACCTCTGATTGCGCCACCATGTGAGAATCGCGTAGTGTCATGGGATTTATGTACTTCTGTTTAGCACGTTGGTGCTAGTCATTGTTGCCTGAGGGCCAATGAGTTGTGAGCCTGATCCGCTCTTTGAAAGGTGATGGGATTTCTGGAAATTAAGAACCAAAGGTTAGACGATATATGTGGGAGTGTCATGCATACGTTTTAAAAACAACGATGACTATTGGGCGCGAGACCCTTGTGTTTTTCTTTATTATCATGATATTCTGCGATGTGTTGATCATGCTCAATAACTGTGTTTGATATATGAATCTGTTGGTTTGTGTTTTGGGCACACAGTTGTCGTACTTTGAATTCATCTATTGGTGTCTCACCCTTGTTGTATCTTTGGCCATGCTGTCTTTCTTCTGGCATATATTATTATTTGTTTACAGATGGACCCAGTACCCGAGAGCTTAGCCCATTCGGGGGTGTGCTCACTCGTGTTTGATCAGTGGGAGGACCCAGCTGCAAGGGTCATTCACCCAGGTGCCAGTAGTGCAGCTTATACTGGACCTGTCTGCACTCTGAGAGGGACCGTCAAAGTGGGGCCCTAGGAGAGGACCCACACAGTGGAGACCATTCAGATACCTCTACCGCCCATCTGGATGATTCTACAGTTTTAGGTGGATCATGGGCTGCTACAACGTTACATTCTAGCTGCACAGCCCTTGCAACAGCAGTCACCCTCGACTCCTCCCCCCCTTCGTTTTGGTAGCTGAGGGGCAGGAGGAGGACCCCGAGGAGGATCCTCAGGAAGCCGCTGAGTATCATCCCCTAGAGGCTCCTGAGCCCCAGCCTCAGAAGAATGGGAATGTAGATTCCCTTGATCCTTCCTATGATGTAGATGTTGGACCCTCATTCGAGGGACTGTCCAACGGGTTTCACTAGAGAGGGACCAGCTTAGCGTGTTAGATTTTGAGGCAGCGGTTTTTGGGTAGTCTGTTATCGACTACTGATGACCATGAGTTTTAGATGTGGTTTTCCAGACCGTCGCTGCCTAGTTTTTAGAGTTTATAGTATTTTTATTTTCTGTCAGTATCTTTTGAACGGACATGTTATCCAAGGTTCTTTATGTACATAGCATACTGATGATGCATATATATATATATATATATATATATATATATATATATATATATATATATATATATATACACGAGTGATATACGAGTGATATTGATGTTGATCTTGAGTATTTATTATTTATTGTTGTAAGAAAAAAGAAATTACCACGATTTTCGAACTAAGTGAGATCTAAGTAAAGAAATTCTGTTTTGTGAAAGTAACCAGCAAACTTTTATTTCGTATTTTATTACGTTTTTGGGTAACCATGTGATGCTAGATTAGGGTGTCACAGTTAATTTTCTGTGTCTCCAATCAGAGTAGCCTTCTCCATTAAAGACAGGTGGACAGCTTATAGATGAGCCCAATGCCGTTTTAGTAGCTGCTTCTTGATTTTCCCTTGGAGACTCTTCATGTTGTTCTTCAGACCATAGACAAAGATTTTCATTTTCTTATGTTTCCAATTCTTCCTCAGATATATCAAGATCTTCTTAGGTGATCATTCTCTTCTTCAGAGGTGATCTCCTTGAGTCAAGAAGAGTGGTTTTCACAATTGTTCTTCTGGTGTTAATTCTCTTTTGGAATCTCTCCATTTTCTGACTGGCTTCAAGGATTTCCTCATCAGATTCCTCAAGAATCAATAAGGATTTCGTTTCATGAACAACAGGATCATTTGGCATGTTTTTGGACTCTTCATCGGAGGATTCCTTCATTTTGGTTTCCTCATCATATAACTCGTCAAGCTTTTTCCATATATCCTTAGCTGTTTCACAGCTATGGACTTTATCATATTCAGTTCTGCAAAGATAGCATATTAAGAGATATTTTGCTTTTGCCTCTAGCTGAAATAAATTCTTTTGTTCAGCTGACTGCTTGATTGTAGAGGAAGAAGCTTCAATTCCATCAAAGAATCCATGAGATATTAGTTCCCATGGATCTGCATCAGTGGATTGTATAAATAACTTCATTTTGTTTTTCCAGTATTTGTAATCTTTCCCTTTGAATATGGGAGGATGACTAAAGAGGGTTCCATGGTTGTTCATGCTATTGCTGGAGCTTGCTTTACTTGCCATTGTGGTTACCAGAATCTTTTCCTCTGCACTTAGAGGTGCTCAACCCAGAGGCTGAGCTCTGATACCAACTGAAGGTACCACAAATAAACAATAAGAATGGGGGATTGAATTGTGTTTATACAAACTATTTTGAAAAAGCAAGTTTTAAACCAAAGAGCTGTGTAAACAGACACTTAATAGAAGTTTTTCGTAAAAACAAAAGCACTGACACTTTCAGGCGTCTGGTTTAACAAATATGAAATGGATTGATTAAAACCTTTTCACAAAGAGGTATTTGAATTGCACACTTAATCCCTAAGGTTAAAACACATATAAATGTGGAGATATAAATAAAGCAATATTGAAGTCAGAGAGAGAAACACAACAAATTTATCTTGGTTCACCCTAACCTTTGGGCTACGTCCAGTCCTTGGCTTAACCAAGTTTTCACTATAACTGATCAGATTACAGACGAGTATTCTTTGCACACCTAGCCTTTCCAGGCTCAATAAGTATTCTTCAGTTAGCCTCTTCAGGCTTTTTCAAATAAAGATATTTGTTTTGAAGCAAGAGCTTCAGATTACAGTAAGCGAGTCAACCAATTAACACTCAAGGAGTGAATGTAATAAGCAAGGGTATGACTGCTTGAAGAACTCCCCTAAAAGGATTTACAGATTTGAAGTAGAGAAGATAGTTTTGCAAAGAAGAACTTAGAAAGCTTCTAGTGTACGCTTTTTCAGAATGAGCTTTCGAATGTATTCTTTGATCTCTTTGTATGTGTTCTTGTTCTGGTTTTGTCTTCTTTTTGTGCAAACTTCATTAAAGTCTTCTTAAATAGTCTTCACATGGCAAAGATCCGTTGTGATTCATTTCTTTGACTTTGGGCGACCATCAATGAAAAAGAGTCGTTGTGATAGAAGAATTGAATGGTTTGGAATGTTGAAGGTGCTTTTGTATCATCATACAAATTAAATCAGAGCAACAACATATTCAGAGCAGCTTTTAGAGTCTTTACAGCGCGGATTACCTCTTTTAGTGCAATCAGTTAGAACAACAGTTCTAAAAGAACTGTTGTTGTGTACTAAAGGTATACGTAGACAGGTACTAAATTCAGAGGTGCTTGGTTGCTCTTTAGACTTTTAGGAATAGATCCTAGTATGATTCGAAGTCATGATTACTCTTATTAAATATGTTTCCTTCATATTTAATAAACTTTCTTGATCAGTTCTGGTAAGAGATAAGTCAAGATAGATAGTAGATGCTTGATCGAATAGACTTCTCTTAGTATACTTCATCAGATGCTTGGATGACTATCTTGAAGTCTTTTCCTTGAGCATATAGACGCTTGATCATCTTGAAAGTGTATTCCTCAAATACTTAGATGTTCATCCGACAGGCTTGTTTAGGTTGCTTGCATCCATCAAACGCTTTAAATAATAACTTGAGATTTCTTTCTTTCTTTTAAAGATGCCTCGTAGAGACACTTTACTCGAGCAGAAAGGCTTACTTCAGAGCAAAACATCAGACGCTTGGAAGTTAAGACATCAAAGAGGTTTCTGCTTGATATTTGTTTGGACACTTTCAATTTCTTCATGCATGATGCTGAAAGTCTTCAACAAGAAGCTTTACTTGTATGACTTCGAATTTCTCATATGATAAACTGCTTATAGATCTGCACACTCAAGTAGCTCATCAACAAATATCACACAGTTCATTTAAGTCATTAACCAAAATGTTTAGATACATCAAAACACAGGGACCAGACGCTTGGCACAAACTATCAGACGCATAGTAAGGCACACAGACGCTTGTAGACCTAACAATCTTCCCTTTTTTTATGATGTCAAAACATTTTTATATGATTTAAATGAACAAAAAAGGTACAGAATATGACAAAGCATTTTAAACGAGATCGCAACTATCTTTAGATTTAAGAAGATGCTTGGCATTGTATTTTTGCTTCCTCTTTCACTTTTTCTTTAAAGGACTTGTCATATAAAACATATATTTGACTTTCTCCCCCTTTTTTGATATCAACAAAAAGGAGCAGTGTCGCCTCCGAGATTGCATAAAACTATATAGAACTATATTTTATTTTTAGAAGGTCTACCTTTGAAGACCTAGAACCATACAGATTTGCATAAAACATTGGAGCTCATGTTGATGAGACTCCCCCTATTTGATGTAACAGAACTGCCTTGTTATGATTATTAGTCAGATTTAGATCATCTATAGATAGAGAAATTTAGTATTAGAACAGATAAATAACTTTCATATATAAGCCTTTTTCACATTATTGAACTGTATCGAAGTATAACCTATACAATAGAAAACTACAACTTAGATCTTTTCTTAAGAAAGTCTAGGAACATAGTTTTGAGCGAGTCCAATTTTGATCCAAAGGCTTTGAGTTGAGTAGCAAAAACTGGATCAGAAATGGAGACTTGTTGAACATGAGAGGAACTTGAAGAAGTGATGGATGAAAGGTTTGGTTCAGACGCTACAAGGGAGAGAGGATGGCAGGAGGATAGAGGTGTTGCATAAATTGGAGGTGAAGAAGAAGGAGTATGATAGAAAAAAGGAGGAGTGAAAATAAAAGGAGGGGAGACTGGATAAAGGTCGGTTTTTGAAATAACCAGAGAATCTATATTAAGACTATAGAAATTGTGTAAGGAGACATAGTATACAGAAAGTGCAAAGAGAGATAAAAACTTGGTTTTTATAGGATGAAATGAGGGTGAAGGTTTAGAAGGGAATATATTTTGAACACGAGAAAGAGGAGAGAGTGTTTTGATGGATTAAGACAAACTAGACACAAAACGATTGATGGTTGAGGTATAAGGTATATCCCATGGTAAACATTGACAAACAAGAAAATACACGTATCTAGGAGCAGCTATAAATGTAACACCCTGCTTTTCACCCATGCCTTTATGTGTTATATCTTTTTAATATATGTTATACATGGTTGTTATGCTTATGTTAAATGCCTAGAGACATGTTTGGGGGTAGTTAGCCTTAGAAAAGAGCTAGATCGTAAACCTGACAGGTGAGCATGCCCGTGCTCTGGGCAAGCACTGATAAATCTCAATTCTGTGCATTTTATAGGGGGTATTTGGGTTGAATTTTGACGCATTTCATGATGATATTATTGTATTTCACCCCTTTTACTTAAGTTTTGACAGAATTGATGTTTAGAGGCAGTTTGATGAACATTTGATGAAAGATGGAAGTTTTTGAGCTTAATGAAGAAATTATTGAAGTTCTGAGCTCGAGCACGATCGTGCCAGACATGAGCATGCCCATGCAAGCCCCTAACTCAATCATCCAAACAAAGCCTTACAAAAAGGACTTAAATCTGACCGCTGAAGATGAAGCACGGCCGTGCCAAACACCAACACGCCCGTGCCAAAGTGAAGCAAGGCCTGACTCAAAGGAGTGAGGCCTGACTAAAGCATGCACGGCCTTACAAATGAAGAGCATGACGTTGCAGAAGGATGAGCACGCCCGTGCTGATGCCCGTGCACTAGAATGCTGATTTACGAAGTTGGTATGCCCGTGCAGAATTGAGCACGACTTGACATAATAAAGACCACGACCGTGCTCACTAATGAGCACACCCGTGCTGGCTGTGCAAAAAACCTAAATTTTGGGCCCTATTGTCATATTTTCCTATATATAGAGGCCTTGTGTACCATTCTTATTCATGCTTGGATATTCTATCATACTATCATCTTTTTTAATAGCTTTCTTATAGTTTATAACTTTTAGTTTAGATTTCTAGAGTAGGATTTGCACCTGGGGGTTAAGTTGGAGACACTTCTTCTTCTAACACCTCGGGATGCGTTTCCCTTTGTCCATTTTGGTTTTATATATTATTATGGGTAGCTAAATTCACCACTAGAGTTGTGGTGGATCTTGTATTAGTAGAAACCCTTTTTGCTATGTCTTAGTTTTAATTCGAATTCTATTTCATTTCAAGGTTGAGATTTGAATAGTGTTATTCTATTGTTCTTCATCCCATATTAGGATTGCGCTCCCTTTGCATGCTCTTAATCAATTTGTTGACCAGCGATCATACTGCAGTTAATTGGTAAATCTATAGGATAACTGGGGTTTAAATTATAGCATGATCAAACGTGATTTACTCCTTTCATTCATTCAACCTCTTTGCTCTTTATGCTTTCTAATTGTTTAAAATCTTTGCCTGACAAATATTTGGTTCATCTGGGAAAATATTATTGATTGCCTGACACACAATTAATAGCATTAGTAGAGGGATTGATATTTGAAAAGCAACTGCGAAATTGAATAGAACTAGGATTTGGGGGTATCGAAAGTACAAATGAAACCACGACTCTAGGCTCTTTTACTCTTGATTTCTCAACCCTGGATTTCTTTTGTTTATCTCTTATTATTGCTTACACCATCATATTATTATTATTATTAGTATTTCATTAGTTTAACTAGAATAATGATTTCTCTATTCCAGTACAAATAATTAATCTCTTGGGTACGATATCTGGACTTCTGTCCTATATTACTTCTGCAACAGGGTACACTGCCCTTAAGTGTCTTCATAACACGACAAGTTTTTTGGCGCCGTTGCCGGGAATTAATTTTGTGATATTTGTGATATTTGTGATATTGGAAGAAAGAAATTCTAGTTACTTTAGACATTTGTTTTTCTTTTTATTTATCCCTCTCCTTGTTGCTAATGCGTTCTCAAGTGCTTGAACTATATTTTGACAGGGAAGTGGAAAGAACTTTTCACAAGTTGCGGAGGCAAGCAAGAGAGGAGAACACCATGGGGAAAAGAATAACTCTGCTGGATTACTTTACCCCTTCTGCTCAGGTGACAAATAGCATCACTAACCCTGCGGTGGATGCCAACAACTTTGATATAAAGCTTGTTTTGGTCTCTATGGTCCATAACTTCGGACTATTTGGGGAGTTACCAACTGAAGACCCCAACTGCCATCTGAAGAAGTTCCTCAGGATCACAGATCTCATCAAGTACAATGGAGCTTCAACAGATGCGATCAGACTCAGACTGTTCCCATTCTCTCTGTCTGACAAGGCGAATCAGTGGCTTTCCTCGTTGCCATCCGGTTCTATCATTACCTGGGACCAGGAATCTCTTAATGAGGCATGAGACCAGGAATCTCTTAATGAGGCATGAGAGCAATATCAGGATTCGATAAGAAGGTGTCCATATCATGGTTTCACAGTCCCTATCCTAGTGCAGATGTTCTGTAATGGAATTTCACAACAAAATTGGTCCAGTATAGATGCTGCTTACGGTGGATCAATTTTGAAGAAGACACCCGAGGAAGCCCAAGTCTTAATCCAAGAGATGGCAGCCAATCACTACCAGTGGCAGCTCAGAGAAAAACAAGTCATAAAGAAGCCAATCGGTGTATATGAGGTAGATGCCACAGTAACAATGGAAGCTAAGATGGACACTCTTACAAAGTAAATAGAGACATTGATGCAAGCTCAAGCACAGACATTAACTCAAGCCAGTGCACCGGTGTCTCCATTCCCATGCAACCATTGCGGTCTGACAGTTCATGAGAGGAAGGATTGCCAACTGGGTAATTCTTTTGCTCTACCAGCTGAGGAAGCCAAATTTGTGGGTAATGACAATCAAAATCAAAATAACTCTTATAATCCTGGTTGGAGGGGTCGTCCAAATTTCTCTTGGGGAGGTCAGCAGAATGGTCAAGGTTCAAATTCAAACTTTTATAGACCACCCCATTTGCAGAACCAAGGTTCAAGATCGGAGAACAGGAAGCCCGACCCTCATGATCAACTGGCAGAGTTCATGGAAAAGACTGATAGCAGATTCCAGGCCTTGCAGACACAAATTTCTGCCCTTACTACGTTACTTTCTCAAAGGCCTCAAGGAACGTTACCTACCCAGACTGAACCAAACTCCAGGGAGCACATCAATGCAATCTCTCTTTAGAATGATGAAAAAGAAGGCTCTGCTCCCATGGAAGAAGATGTTGCAGCTGAAGAAAACAAGTTTGAAGACGAGCACGGCCGTGCAACACATCTAGCATGGTCGTGCAAAATGCCCAGTGTGTAACACCCCCTCGAGGTGTCACAAATCGTAACCCAAAATTCTAGTGATTCGGTTAATTAAAAACCTTTTCTAAATTTCATATTAGATTTATTGTGGAAATTCTAATACCAATCCAATTGCTTTAACTATAAAAAAGAAATAAATTCAAACTCATCCTTTATGAAACTCATTCACTTCGCCTTAAGGCATACATCACTTCACTTTCTTAATACACATCACACTGAGTCAAGGTCAATGGACCTGACTTTAAAATCAAAATCCTAAGAGCTAGTCTAACAAAACTCTAAGAACAATAAAGCATACTACCTAGCATGCATCGCCCAAAAGATACTGGGCCTCGTCATCAACAGTTCATCCATCTTCGTTGTCAACACCAAGGAACTCAAAAGCAGGGTCCCGCAGTGACCCAGAGGACTGCTGGAAAACATCTGTACATGTGTTCAAAAAACACAACAGGGTGGCCAACATGTACAGGCAAGGGTGAGATACTTTTTCACAAGTTTATCATAATAGTCACACAAGTAAAACAACATATAAATAATGTATCAACACAAATAATAACAGAAGTAACACAGGACATCACACCAGGTAACAGTATGTCCACAAGTATACCATAAATTGCATTATATCATTTTAATCAATTAATAGCCTAAGACATCTTTGAAAGCAGAATAATGATGTATAATAAGTAAATGTAATCATCAACAACCATGCAATGCAATGCGATGTACATGACTCAATGCCATATGCCACAAGGGTAAAACTCTGACCCCTACTCCATGGAGCTAACAAATCGTCGGAGAGAGGAATGGGAGGACATGTTCCGTGTACGCCAGCCTTGGGCAAGATGCTACAACATTCGTAACGTGCACGTATCTGGCATTACGGAAACACTCTCGACCAATCATGAAAAGTACGGCATCTAGTCGAGGATATCAGTGTATTGCAAGGATTCGCCACGACACAGAAGAATCACCAACTGGTCTCATGTCAGCCCTTCCAACCCTGATACCTCCAAGATTATTCTAATCGTCACCGTAAGATTCGCACCCGCATCAAGGTGTAAGCTCAACTTCTAGGCTCAAGGCCTTACGACTCATGCAAATGAAATGTCAATGTTTACACAAAGCAGATGCGATAAAGCAACATCTATCCACCAGATAAACCTCAATGTTCACTAAGGTTCTCTCCCTTAGGAACTATACATGTTTTCGTATTTCAAAACATTTATCCACCGGATAAATATCACGTGATTCCTTTGGAATGATCCAGACTACTTTCAGAATTACCGACTGTCCCTACAAACCAACACAAGTCTTTTCAGCGTGTTTTGTCCTCACTCACACGCTTTCTAGGAAACTTCCCAGAAGGTCACCCATCCCATAATTACTCCAAGTCAAGCACGCTTAACTATGAAGTTCTTATGTTCTAGGCTCCCGAAAAGAAGATAAATCTTGTCGGTATAGGTAGTACCAATCAATTCTTATAAGCCTTCCCTCAACTACACAGTCCCATACCTGCACAGCCTTAGGATTCCTTCCACACAGTCTCATAGCTGCACATTCTCAGGATCTCTCTCGTTCCGGTCATCACAAGACTGAAACAAGTGAACGATTGACCTAGATCCGAATCACCGGTCCGTCATCGAACTACTGTTTCAAAACCCAAAACGTTTCACGTTTGTGTTTATGTTTTATGAATCATATCTCAAGTCCTAAGTGTTATGAAGAAGGATTGAGAATCCTCTTAGATAAGTCTGTGATCCTTTCTAAGATATTAACTCCTTGATTTTCAAATAATGAAATAAGTGTTGATTTACTTAAGTCTTATGAAGTCATTGATGAACTAAGTCATCAATGGTATAGTACATGGTCTTGTTCCACCACATACCATACTTAATTACCTCTTGTTTTCAACTCTAAGTTAATTACTTTAACTTAGATTTTCACGCGTAAAACTTTACGATTTGAGTTAAAAACTCCTTTTGTAAACCAAAACAATGTTTTCAATTGAGGAAAACAAGGAAAAGGCAAAACAAGGTACTCGCCTAAATTTTGCTCAACGAGATTACATTCGCTTAGCGAAATTGAGACAGTGATGCATCATTTCAAATTCCTCTGTATCGCTTAGCGAAACCCAATTCGCTTAGCGAAATTGAGGCAGTGATGCCTAGCTTGGAATTTCTCGGTATCGCTTCGCGAGATTCACTTCGCTTAGCGACACTTGCCTCAAGCAAAGCACTTTAACTAAATTTTGAAAGGAGATTTTCCTTACTAGCTTAGTGTAAAACCATGTTCTAAGTTAGTGTAAAAGAAATATAATCTCATTAAAAGCTATGTTAACTTTCATGAAAGATATTTTCATTTTCGGAACATCAAATACTTTTTGTAGGTATTTCCTTGACAAACTAAATACTTTTTAGTAAAATCGGCCATTATAACGTTTAGCTTAGAAGCTTTTCATTCCTCAAAACAAGCTATAGCCAATGCTACGCTCTTAACTAGTCCAGTATATATATATATATATATATATATATATATATATATATATATATATATATATAGACACACACACACACACATCAAATCTCAATTCAAGGCATCCATGCCACAATTCATATTCACATATGCAAGCATGTACTTCATGAAAATAAATCAAGTACATACACAACATATAGTCATTCAAAACTCAAATCAACATTATGCATATGTTCTATCCAAGGCAAAATGCCACAATTCACATCACAACCAACCTTATGTGACTATCAAACTCATTGGAGCTAATCTCCCCTTACCATTTAGGAGTCATCATCCGAAGGTCAGTCGCCCGATTGGTCCGTGAATTCTCCTGATTCCTCGTCCGATTATCCGACAACAACTACAAACAGAAAACCAATCCAATCATCAACAATTAACATACCAATTTCTCTAATCCCTTAGGAGCTAGGTTCGGCCAAAAATGATGAAATGAGCTAGGGATCACATTTGGTCCCAAGCTTTTGGATGGTTGGTTCTTAAGCTTGATTAACACTAAATCAAGTCCTAATACTCAAAGATATGAAACAAAATTCAATGTTCTTCACATTGAGGGTCTCGGCCATGAAGGGGAAAATTGAGCTAGGAATTGATTTGGTTTTCCATCACTTGGATTCAAAGACAATAGGAAGGTAAGGATGGAATCAAGAGTTAGAAATAAAAAATTGAACAAAACACTATTCATCATCACTTTCAAGGGTTCGGCCACTTTTGGGTAATTAGGCTAGGATGAGAGTTGGATCATATGCTCTTGGGTTTAGGTAGAGGATGATGAAGTGAGTTCAAAGAAATTGGTTTCCCATTAAAAGGATTTTTCTACAATTTCCTATGAATTTTTGAAATTTGGATCTTAAAGTTGGAACTCAAGAAATCAAATTCTTAAATCATGAAATAAGAAGAGATTCAAGAAGCTAAGAGATCATAGAAGTGATCTTACCTAAAGATTGATGAAGATTGATCAAAGAATCAAGCTTTTCCTCCATGGATTCAACCTTTTCTTTCATGAAAATGGTGGAGTTTTGGTCAAAGGAGGAAGATGAAGCTTGGAGCTTCTTTGGGGCTGTTCTATGCGTGATAATGGGGCTGAGATGGGGCTGACCAGCCTTTTAATTAAGTCACTTAACGGCAAAATGGTCATTTGCATCAAGGGTAAAATTGTAAAAGTGAAAAAGGTTAAGTTAGGGGTATTTTGGTCATTTTGCGTCCCGATATTTCCGAACGTCATGATGACTCTGGCATGCTCCCCCAAGTGATATAACATGATGTGCCATCAAGATTATCCGTTGGCGGGTCTCGGTAAGTCCATATGCGGCTCCGTTTGCCACCCAATTGAGGATTTTGCTCGAAAAAAGTCAGGAAGTGATTTTTGTGAAATTTAACCAAAACGTAGAGAATTAAATTCTAAGATTTACTGTCTCGTTCACGGTTTCATCTGAGGTCTCTGGAGCAGTAAAACCATACTGACAGTGAAAAACACAAACCGGGCTCCGTTTGAGTTTTTGCCCAAAACTTAACCATAGCTTCCTACGATAGCGTAGAGTATGCCTATGGTTTCTGAATATTTTATTTCACTTTCTAGACCCTCCAATAAAATACAAACGTTTAAATATTGAATAATTATAAAACTTGAAAATCGGGGCGTTACACAGTGAGCAGAAACAGGTAACAGTCACCAATGAGTTAGAAAAGGTACAAAATTCACTACCACCACTTCTAAAATATGGGGATAAAAACATGCAAACTGGAAATTTTTTAAAAGCACATATGAAATTGTATGTTAATACGCCAATTGACAAAGACACTAGCCTATTACCTAAGAATGAACATCTCTTAAAAGGGTACAGGGTGGAACAAGTTAATGAAGAATGCTATGCTGTTATTTTAAATAAATTATCCCGTAAAATAAAAGATCCAGGGAGTTTTACTGTTCCCCATTCCATTGGTAATTTTCACTTTAATAAAGCATTATGTGATTTGGGTGCCAGTATAAATTTAATGCCTTTTTCTGTGTCAAGAAGGCTGGTTTGCAGGAACCTCAGAGCACCAATGTCTCATTACAGTTAGCTGACAGATCCATTACCCGCCCTCGTGGAATACTAGAAGATGTGCTAGTAAGGGTGGAGAAATTCACATTCCCTGTGGACTTTGCGATTTTGGACATGAAGTTGGATGAAGAAGTCCCTATCATCTTGGGGCGACCTTTCCTATCTACAAGTAACGCAAAAAATGAGGTCAAGCAAGGCACATTAACCTTAAGGCATAGGGGTGAAGAAGCTGTCTGCAAAGTCTCCCTAAGACCACCTTGATCAGTTCTCTGAACAGGTCATTAGGCTCGTGACGTAAAACAAGCGCAACGCAGGAGGCAACCTGCATTTTATTTTATTTTATTTTTATGATTTATGTGTTCTTAGTAGTTTTTCCCTTTTGAAAATTAAAAACTAGAGATGGAAATAAGTGTGGGAAGGTTTGCATAAAAATAAAAAGTGTTCCTTATTTTAATTTGAAAATAAAAACTGGAAAAATATGTGAGCACGACCGTGCTCCCTATTAGCACGGTCGTGCTTCCCGCGCGACAGTTCAGAATAAAAGGGGGAGCAGAGCACAGGCTGTGCACAACCTTTGCTCCCTAATCTGCGCCAAAACATCAAATTCCCATCTTCCTTCCATGCTAATTCCACTTCTCCAAGGTAAAATCTCACTTCCCTTTTTTTTGTTTTCAGGGTTAGGTTTTAAGGTTAGGTTTGGTTAGGGTTATTTTATCCCTTTTGTTTTTATTTTTGATTTGTTGCTATTTTGCTAGTTTACAGTGTTGATTTGTGTTAGGAATTGTTATTTTAGCATTGCTATTCAAGTCTCTGCATGTTTGAGCTGTGATTTCTAAGTTTTGATTAATTTTGCTTGTGGCACGAGCACAAGCATGGCCGTTCTGTTCCAAGAACAGGCCGTGCTACTCATATTTATGGAGTTCTGATAAAGCACGAGCACAAGCATGGCCGTGCTCATCATAGAACAGGCCGTGCTATTCATACATTCTGGAATTTTGAAATTTGCACGCAGCAGGGCCGTGCTCCCTGTTAGTAAGGCCATGCTCAACTCAAAATGACTAAATACATGATTTTTATATGGGAATTCACTCCATATGTCTTATGCCTATGTTGATTATGATAATTGCTTATATTCTTCATATTATTATGATTATTCTTGACACTAATGCTTGATTTTTGGCCTATACAGGACTATGGCACCAAAGCGCAGCCGAACAGAGCATGATGGATCTTCCCGACTTATAGGGAACGAGCTGCTTTCATTCCCTGATGCTGACCACCAGTCCAGATTCATCCAATTAGGATTCTTTGAGATTATGGCCCATAAATATCTGGACATGGACATCCTGGCTACATTTGGACTCGCTCCCTGGGTCAACCACCTACTGTAAAATATCGGGTGGGAGCGAGTAGTCGCTGTTAGATGCCCAGCCTATTGGGAGCTCACTTTAGAGTTCCTCTCGACCTGCCGCTACTATGATTCTGAGGTTGAGAGTGAGGAGCCCAGAGTTTCATTTCAGCTGAATGGCCGCCTCTGATGGATGACACTAGCGGACTTTATTATTCGCCTCGGGTTCGAGACGATAGAGACTGTCCAGGCAGATAGAAACCAAACCTCACTACTGGAGATGCCGGTTGAGTTTTCATATGGGGCCTTGGTCACAGGGGGAGAGCTGAGCCGTATAACCCTTGCTTGGCGAAATCATCTGCATTCACTGAGATTCCCCTTCGCGTGCTGCACTGATGGCTGGCTCTTTCTATCACCAGCCACTACTCTACTGTTGACAGGGTCTCCCGGTTGGATTTATTTATTTTATGGTGCAGGGTTCAGGCTCAGTCGTTGAATGCCGGGTACATCTTGATGCAGACTTGCTTGTATTTGGGTATAGACAGAGGCCGGGCCAGAGGGGCTTCATCTTAGTTGGCTCCTTCCTATCCCAGCTGGCTCGTAACATGGAGCAGCTGCACCCATGGGCTTGACAGATGGGCCCGATATCCGCGATTTATGAGAGGATGCTGCTATCAATGAGCATACTGACCTATGGGCCCCATGGAGAGCTCAGACTTGTTGGTGTCGAGGCCGCTCAAGAGTCAGACTCAGAGCTTGACCAGGAAGAGCAACATCAGGGGCAGGAGTAGGTCCCGCACGCAGAGGTTCCTATGGATGGCCTGTCTACCCCGCCGGTTCATGAGGATGACTACCAGAGGCTTACCGCTCGTTTTGACCAGTTGGAGATGGGAGTTTATGCTTGCCTGGATTCTCAGGAGCAGAGCTTCCAACAGTTTTCATATGGTGTCTTTCAAAAGTTCGACAGTCAGGACCAACAGATGGCTCTGATGTTGCAGATGATGCAGTGACATTTTGACCATCCTTCTCCACCCCAGTGATCCCCCATTTTGATACTTTAAGCATCTACGCTATTGTATCAAGGGGTTATTTTGTCTAAATTTCTATTCTCCTTCTCTTTTCACTTGTATTTCATGATTAAATGTGTTGCATTGAGGACACTGCATATGTAAAGTGTGGGCAGGAAAAATATACATATTTTTGATGCTATTGCTGCATCCAATTAACTGGCTTAACTGTAACGCCCCGATTTTCACGTTTTCTAATTCTTCAGTATTTTAACGTCTTTATTTTATTCGAGGTCTTAGGAATGGAAATAAAATATTCCGAGACCATAGTCATGCTCAACGATATCGTAGGAAGCTACGATTAAGTTTTAAGTGGAAAACTCAAACGGAGTCCGGTCTGCGTTTTTACACTGACAGTATGATTTTATTCCTCAGAAGCCCTCGGATGGACCCGTGAATGAGACAATAAGTCTTAGAATTCGATTCTCTACGGTTTGGTTAAATTTCACAAAAATTTCAAAAAAAATCACTTCCTGACCTTCGTTCGAGCGGAATCCTCAATCGGGTGACGAACAGAGCCACATATGGATTTACCGGGACTCGCCAATGGATAAGCTTGATACCACATCATCCCAGGACACTTGGGAGAGTATGCTAGAGTCGTCATGACGGTCGGAAAAATCTAGACGCAAAATTACCAAAATGCCCCTAACCTTAGTCTTTTACACTTTTACCATTTTACCCTTTTGGCAAACGACCATTTTGCCCTTAAGTGAGGTTTTAGAGAGCTGAACTCAGCCCCTTACAGCACGCATTTACGCACAGCCTCTCTCAAACAAGAACTCCATAGTTGTTCTTGAAGAAAACTCCATTTTCTTAAATCCTTGATCACTTGTTAGAATCACTTGATTCGTTGAGCAATCTTCCTTCATTCTTAGGTAAGATCACTTCTATGATCTCCTAGATTCTTGAATCTCTCTCTATTTCAAGATCAAACTTCTTTTTCATGAAAATCAATTCTTAGATCCAAACCCAAGAGCTTATGATTCAATTCTCATCATAGCCCTAAAACCCAAATGGCCGAACCCTATGTAAAGATGATGAATAGTGTTTTTCATCAATTTTTGATTTCTAACACTTGATTTCATCCTTAGCTTTCCTATTGTCTTTGAATCCATGAAATGGAAAACCAAAATCAATTCCTAACCTTTTTATCCCAGGATGGCCGAAACCTCTTTTAGGTAGAATTGTTGAGTTTTGTTTTAATTGTTGTTTAATGTTTGATTATTGTGTTGTTGTAGTTGGTGACGATTGTCAGGAGGGTCACAAACCGATCAACCGACTTTGATCCGGATATCTGCTCTTCAACAGGTATGGGGGGTGAACCTCATCACACCAAAATGGTGGTGCTGAAGATGGTTGTCTAGTTTATGTGTGGGTGAAACCCTTTGGTTTGGGTTCACCGATTAATTTGGTTCCCTTGGAGAACAAAGGGTAATATTTGTAGTTTATCCTTTGTATGCTTTGGCATGTGTTTTATGATGATGTTGTTTAGATGAGAAAACATTTTCATGTATGTTGAAAACCTACTTTGATCTCTAGATCAAGTATGGACTTTTATGCTTGATTATAATGCAATGATGTGTAATTGTTGGTTGTCATAACTATGTGAGCTTTGAGCCATAACTTGGTTAGTTGGTGAAACAACCTTCACATTTGTTCCTATTAGGCTTTTGTCCATGACCATGAGAAAAGGAAGAATATGAGTAGTTCTTGAACAAATTAAAGTTTTGATGAAAGCAAAATGTTTTTAGTAGCTTATGTTTTCAAAGAAAAACCCTAAGTGACTTTGATCCAAAGATCAAATGAAGTTTAATCTTGAAGTGTTTTCACCAAAGTGAAACATGCCTTTTATCCTATCATTAGTTCATCTAGTTAATCACGTGATTTAAAAGTGAATTAATGAATGTTTTCATGAGAATCAATATAGTTCCATAAGGTTTTTCTTTAACAAGGTTAATGTCTTGTTTTAAGGCAATTTCGCTAAGCGAATTAAATTTCGCTAAGCGAAAATAGAGGAATTCCAAGTTGGGTATTACTACCTCATTTTTGCTAAACGAATCAATATTCGCTAAGCGAATACAACAAATTTAGCTACGCGAGTTATGTTTCGCCGAGCGATATAGAGGAGTTTCAAAGGAGGTATCACCGCCTCATTTTCGCTAAGCGAATTGAACTCCGCTAAGCGAATTTCATGTTTTAGAAAATGCTAAAAATAGAGTAAGTGGTTCAAATGTTGTTTCAAATCAAATGAGTTTTCAATTGTAAAAGTTGTTGGGTTTATAAAAGGAGTTTTTAACTCAAATCGTAAAGTTTTACGCATGAAAAACCTAAGTTAAGTAATTAACTTAGAGTTGAAGGCAAGGGTTAATTAAGTATAGTATGTTGTGAAACAAGACCATGTACTATACCATTGGTGACTTAGTACATCAATGACTTCATAACACTTAAGTTAATCAACACTTATTTCCTTAATTGAAAATCAAGGAGTAACATCTTAGAAAGGATTAAAGACTTATCTAAGAGGATTCTCAATCCTTATTCATAATGCTTAGGACTTGAGACATAATTCATAAGACATAAACACAAACACGAAACGTTTTGGGTTTTGAAACAGTAGTTCGATGACGGATCGGTGATTCGGATCCCGATCAGTCGTTCAATTGTTTCAGTCTTGTGATGACTCGATCCCGGAGGGATCATGAGATTTATCCGGTGGATAAAGGTTTTGTTTTTCAAGACACGTATTAGTTCCTAAGGAAGAGAACCTTAGTGGACCTCGAGGTTTACCCGGGGGGTAGACATTGCTTTATCGCATCTGATTTGTGTAAGCATTGGCATTTCATTTGCATAGTCGTAAGGCCTTGAGCCTAGGAGTTGAGCTTACGCCTTGATGCAAGTGTGAATCTTATGGTGACGATCTTCGATGGTCTTTTTGGAGGTATCGGGGTTGGAAGGGCTGACATGTGACCAGTTGGTGATTTTTCTGTGTCGTGGCGAATCCGTGCAATACACTGATATCCTCTACTAGATGCCGTACTTTTCACGTTTGGTCGAGAGTGTTGCCGTAAAGCCAGATACGTGCACGTTACGAATGTTGTAGCATCTTGCTCATGGCTGGCAGAAACCGGAACATGTCCTCCCATTCACTCTCTCCGACGTTTTGTTAGCTCCATGGAGTAAGGGTCAGAGTAGTACCCAGTGACATTGGCATTGAGTCATGTACATTGCACTGCATTGCATGGCTGTTGATGATTACATTACTGTTATGCATCGCTGTTTTGTTTTAAGAATGCATTATATTATGCTGTTAGCTGTTTAACATAATATTATATTGTTAATTGTTTAACATGATTTATATTGAGAATTTTAGTAAGCATGTTGGATACGCTTTTACCTGGTCAGTCGTCCCGTTTTTACTACTGTTGTTTTTTTGTGTTGATGAACGAGAATCTCACCCATATCTGTATATTTTTTACTGTTACTTGCTATTGCTGCTTGAACAGATGGACGCGATGACGGTTCGGTTCAGCTGTTTATTTGAGTCCGGAGGTGGACTCCTTTTGCTGTTTTATTTTGTTGTCGGCCAGACTGCGCCAGTATCTGTAGTACCTTTTGGGAGCTACGACTCCTAGTACTTATTTTATTCTTATGTCAGTTATACATTAAACCTATGTTTGTATATAGTATTATTTCTGTTTCTATTTTCTGTTTCTGTATTTATAATACAGTATGTTCTAGAAATGCATGGTGAACCTAAGTTAATTTATTAGTATTATTTGCCTTTACTAATCCCATTACATCTTTGTGAAAAGAAAAAAAAAAAAAAAAGAAAATCGTATTTTCCGCATTAATAAATATTTTCGGCCTTATAAACGTTCGGGAATGTGACACTCGGGAAAGGGTGTTGCATTAACTCTTTTATGATAAAAATTAAGGAAACCCCTTACAAATTTTTTTTGATAAATTGCTTTGATAGTCTCATAAGTATTTTTGAAAAAGTTTGTCTTTTGTTTTTTAAAACAGAATTGGTATGCAAAAGCATCACTATAACGCAAGACATCCCAACTATGTTGGCACCTCAAGCATTATCAATCATTTGCATCATACCAAGAATATTATTAAAAAAGGAAAATAAAAAAGAATACAAAATAATGGGGGGCATTAAACCTGACCCATTGAAAAAATTATTTAAACCTATAGTTTGGAAAACCAATTCTATTCCTAAAGAACTCCACTTGAAGGAAAGTAGGAATAGAATTCCACCAAGAAAGGCCACTAATAGAAGTCCCATGACTAGCTAAAAGATCTGCACAAGAGTTACCTTCTCTGAATACATGAGAGTAAATAAAGTGCATTCTCCTAGATAAAGACAAAGCGTTCAACCACCGGTTCATTAAAGACCAAGGTACCACAACCGAGGATGAAAAAGCAAGAAGAACCAAAGTGGAATCACATTCAAGCCAAATATGATCCCATCCCATCGAATAAGCTATCTCAATTGCATATATAACCCCCATAAGCTCAGCATGAAAGCATAAGATATGCCAATATTAAGAGCAAAGCAGCCTAAAGCAGCAGCATGCTTGTCTCTGAAAATCCCCTCACATGTTGCCATACTCGGACAACCAATGGCAGAGCCATCCGTGTTGCATCTGATCCAATTGAAACTCGGAGCTTTCCAAATGACTTCAATAATAACAGGAGCCTTAGATAGTTTTGGAGACAATTGAAAGCTGGAAAGAATAGATCTCTCAGCTGCATTATTATATGAGAAACCTTTAGACAGTGAACCTGCCAAACCAACAGGAGATTTAACCAATTTCATGGCAGGCTGAATTGATATGTGTTTATTCTCAAACCTTACTTGGTTTCTACTATAGACCAGAATGAATTAGCAATTCCTGACATTACTATGTCTTTAATTTGAGAACTCCAATAAAGATTACAGCTTTCTAAGACAGTAAAAATAGAGCTTAAATTAATTGAAACCGATAGGCAAGAGCTGAGCCAGCTCCACATTTGCAATGCAAAGTCACATTGGAGGAATAGGTGTTCAGATGATTCATAGGCTTTGTTGCATAAACTACAAGAAGAAACGACACAGCAACATCTATTCCAAAGCACCTCATCAGTAGGAAGACATTTGTTAATTATTCTCCATAATAACAAAGACCTGGAAGGGGGAACAGCAGAGCACCATAATTGTTTACCCTATGATGGAAGCTGAGCAACAGGAAAAAGCAGGGAATAAACTTCTTTTAATGTTAAGTCACCTGAGTTGGTTCTGCTCTAGATCAACTTATCAGGAATTGAAGAACTAGAAAGAGTATAATACTCAATTTCAGCTGCAAATTCATTAGAGTTCCGAAGCATAATATCAGGAATGAACCATTTGCCATTGACAATAAAATCCTTAACTTTAGCATGAAGATGTTTATGAATGTTGCATGGAATCTGAAAAAAATCTACAACTGGTTTGCTTAGCCAACAATCCACCCAAAAATTTACTGATGCACCATCACCAATTAACCAATGCTCTAAGTAGCTTTGCCCACTGATTCTCAGATTCAACCAACTGCCAGCATAGTCGCAACAGAGCTACTTTATTAATTCCTTTAACTGAGTGTAAACCAAGGCCACCAGCCTCCTTTGGCAAGCAGGTTCTGTGCCAAGAAGCAGAAGCCACTTTCTTGATCAACACATCCCCAGACCAAATAAAATTTCTAATCCACCTATCCATCAATTTAAGAAGAGAAGAAGGCCAGCCATAGACATGAAAGGAGTGTAGCAGCATACTATGAATAACTGATTGTACAAGTTGAACTCTCCCCATGATAGAAAGCAAAGCACCTTTCCAAGAAGCTAATTTCAATCTTATTCTATCAGCAATTGGTTGCAAGTGCATCATTCTAGGCTTACCTTTAAACAAAGGAACACCTAGATAAACAAAAGGTAAATGACCAATGCCAAACCCCAGAATGCTCACAAGGCAATGCACCTATTATGAGATATAGAACCATTGTAAATTTTAGACTTCTCTTTACTGATTAACTGCCCTGAAGCAGCACTGTACCTCTCAAAAACTGTCATTAGATTTTGCAGGTTTCTTTTACTGCCCTTACAAAAAATGAGCAAGTCATCAGCATATAAGACATGAGAAGGCACTGCATATCCCCGAGGGCTAGACATAGGGAGAAACTTGCCTTGTTGAACCAAAAGAGAAATGGCTCTACTAAGAACATCCTCAGCAATACAAAAAAGAAGAGGTGATAGAGGATCACCCTGCCTCACTCCCCTTTTACAAGAAAAAAATCCTGTAGCATGACCATTCACTAGTATAGAAACCTTTGCAGAATGAAGGATAACATTAATCCAGTTACAAAAAACTGAATCAAAACCAAATGCATGAAGGGTTTTTAGTAGAAACTCCAATCCATTGTATCAAATGCTTTCTTAATATCAATCTTCAATGCAACATTACCTTCAAAGCACTTTTTATCAAGAAGATTCACAGCATCTAATGCCACACAAATACAGTCAGTAATGCTTCTGCCCTTAATGAAACCCCGCTGGTTATCAGATATAAGTTGTGTAGCTATAATGGCATGTCTATCTGCAATAATCTTAGTGATGATTTTGAATTGATAGTTTGCTAAAGCAATAGGTCTGAATTGTGTAATTGAATCAGCATTTGCAGATTTAGGAATAAGAACCACATTATTCGAATTCAGATTTGGCAGGAGCCATCCTTGCTGAAAAATTGAGAAGCAAATCTAAAAACATCATGGCCAACAATATCCCAATAATGTTGGTAGAAGAAACCACCAAAACCATCCGAACCTGGAGCTCCATTAGCATTCATACCAAAGACTGCATGCTTAACTTCATCCCAAGTTGGCAATCGGGTTAGCATAGAATTATCAGAATCAGTAACCGCAGGACTGATAACCTCATCAATTAAACCATTGTCAATACATGTATTAGAGGAAGCAAAAAGATTCTCATAATAATCAAGGATATGATTCTCAATATCTTCTTGTTTATCCAAAATGGAATCACCATTTTTCAGCAAAGAAATCTTCCTAGATGCATTTCTGATCATAACCACTTTGTGAAAGAAAGCTGTATTCCTATCTCCACCTATGTGCCAGTCCACTCTAGCTTTCTCCTTCCAAAACAATTCTTGAGCAGTCAAAGCTTTATTTAAATCTAACTGAGCAGATTCCTCCTGAGCCAGTAACTCATCAGAGCATCCAATAGATTCTATTTACTCTTGAATTGTTTTTAAATTCTGCAAAGCAGTATCGACTGTCTTATGAACATCACCAAACTGCTCTTTATTCCATACTTTTAAAACTGTCTTCAGTCTTTTCAGTTTTTGAGATAAAATAAACATAGGGCATCCCACGATTTCCTGCCTCCAACAGTCAGCAATAACAGAATAGTAGTCCTTGTTAGTTGACCACATCCTTTGGAATTTGAAAGATGAGCTGTAAGTCACTAAATTTCTTTGCAGCTTAAGCAGGATAGGAAAATGATCTGAACTACATCTAGGAAAAGTGTAGCAAGTAAAACAATTCCAAAAAGCTAGCCAAGAGTCATTACAAATGACTTGGTCGAATCTTCTTTCTATATGTGTAGACCCCCTTCTTCTATTAGACCATGTGAACTCAGCACCAACAGTAGGCAAATGAAACAAGCTGTTTGCATCAGACCAAGACTGAAACTCCTCACAAGAAATCCTAAGGAAGTCTGTAACCCCTATGCTCATGGCCACCAAGCACAGCATTGAAATCTCCCAAGTAACACCAAGGACCATCAAAAGTCTAACTTAAAAGAGATAATTCATTCCAAAGGGATCTTCGAGCCGTGTATGTAGTAGCAACATACACAACAGTAAAGTAGAGCAATTGAGTTTCCCAATAAACAGAAAAAGTAACATGCTGAGTTGATGAAGCAATGACAGTAGGGCTAAGTGAAGCAGCACAAATGCACCACAAATTTGGAACAAGAGAATTTCTATTGTTAACAGCAAAAACTTTAAGCTTTAACTTAGTCCAGAAAGTTGTAGGAAAGTTGCATAAATCAATCCAAGGTTCGGCAATTAAAATCAGATCTGGCTTATTACTTAGAATCATATTATTTAAAACTAACCTTGTATCATGGTAAGCTATTCCTCTTGCATTCCAGAAGAGAACTTTCATTTAGGCACATTGAGACAACCCCTTCCTAGGAGGTCCCATTGGTGACCCCACTTATAATTATTAGCGTTATAGCGTAGCGTAGCAGTATAAAATTTGCGGAAATATTAAAACATACAATACATACGAATACCATAATAAAAGTATATATACATAATGGTGCTGGCTCCATCAGTAGAGCCTACAACACTGATACCAAATATAAAATAATTCAGATTATGAAATAAATAAAAACTAAAAACAGAGCCGCAGAATAAATTGCAATCAGAATTCCTCTCTTGGCGCTCAAGGTCCCCCAGCATTGGGATCCGAAGCTCTCCCACCGGCATCAGGCTCAACAGGTATACTGTCGATCTCCTCTGGAAACTCCTCATCAGGGTCTTCTCGTACAGTCGAGAACAAAGAAATACAACATAGAAAATTACAGGGGATAAGAAACAGTAATATGTCATACATGGGAAAAACAGCGATATAAATAATGTATATAGATAGCAACACACCAAATCACAACAGTGTCAACCAAACAACTTCCGGATAATTTTTCCCTTAACTACTGTCTCTCACACTCATGCAACTAACGACTACATGGACACGATCACGATGCGACATCCCCAATGGATCAAGGTGTCCCAATCATCACTATGCCACCCCCATAAAGGTAGGGTTCGGTCTAAAGCCCGCAGGCCCAAATCGTCTCATGGATACGACATATTCCCCCGCCCGCAGGCCAGGTCAGAATATTCGCCCGTCAACAACGCAACTTACGGTAACGACATGTTCCCCCGCCCGCAGGCTAGGTCGGAGCATTCGTTCGTTCTTTAACAACTCAACTTTTGGTAACGACATATCCCCCCGCCCGCAGGCTAGGTCGAGATATGCGCCCGTCCGTCTACAATTCGACTAATGGGTACAACCACCTCCCCGCAGGTAAGATCGAAATTGCCCCTACGCCAAACTAATCGATACGACCATCTCCCCGCAGGTAAGATCAAAATCGCATGTATGCCAACATAGTGATGAATAACAACTATGCAACATGAATCTCACTGACTCATCTCAGGATTAACACTTAGTGCCTCAACCACGACTTATATGCAACCACGACCAACTTTCATCCGGCTTAACCGGGTATCAACTTACATCACGACATCGACGGATCAACTATATCACTCGGTTGAGCACTACAACATATATATATCCTCGACTTTCTCATTACACATTCATCACCTGATTTATCAGAAATCATTGCCTAGTTCTACTCAGACATCAGCAGTCACAACAGTATATACACAACATTAAAATCAACTTACAGATAAATCATGTTTAATCAGTTATAGCATATAATAGACATCATACACATATCACATATAATACATCAAATATCCAATCACAGCACAAACATCCTCAATATATAGTAAAATCAACCTAACGGCCAAACGATCTCTAGTAGGGTTTGGGTTGCCCTACGCATATCAATATGTATTATTTAAAGCTTGCCTCCCCGACGATATTGTGGTTCTTTCCCCCACCTTAGTGATTTCCTCGAGCAGCTCCAGTTACGACTCCACAGCTGTGAGTCGGGTGCGCTGTCGAATGTTCGAATCCTGTCCGATTCTATACAGTAAAACACAATCAGAAATTAAAATAATGAAACCATAAACTACCTAATCTCTAGGATTAGCTACTGCCCTTAATTAATTAAATAGGCTAGGGATATTGAAATTCTACCAACTCTTGGATCAATGACCCTTAAGCGTACCTAATGCATAATCAATGATCAATTATCAAAGATTTGAACCAAAACCCCTTAAACCAACAAAGTAGGGTTTCGGCCATCACCATGAAAAATAGGTGAGACTTTGATTTGGCCTCCTAATCACTTAGATTACATGATTAAGGGATGCAACATGTGGAATCAAGAACAATGAACAACAAAACCCCATTTCCCCCCTTAAGCACTATTCGGCCCTTCCCTAGAAAAATAGGGTAGAGATTTTATTTCATTACAAGCTCTTGGATTATGATAGTAGGGGATGATACTAGCTCATAGGAATTGGTTTGGTCTCAAAATGATTTTTCTACAATTTTCTAGAGATTTTTGAAGTTTAGATCTAGAAATTGAAATTCATGAAAATAAATGGAAAAAATAAAGATTGAGAGCTCAAGGATGATATCTATACCTTCTAGGAGATAGAGGAGGATGAGAGGAGCAACTTTACTTCACAAACTTTCTTGAAAAAGCTTGAGGAAGCTTGAGAAAATTGAGGTTGAAAATGGAGGAAGAAGAAAGAAGAAGAAGGAAGAAGAAACAAGAAGAAGAAAAGTAGCAGCCTGCAGCCAACGTGAGTGAGGGGGAGAAAAGGTGAGTGGGTGAGAGAATTTTTGATATTTAAGAAGACTTAAGGGTTAAGAAAGGTAAAAAGGGTAATTAGTAAAAACTAACCAAGGGCAATTTGGTCAATTCACGTCCCGATATTTTGAAAATCCTCACGACATTTGTAGGAGTCCCCAAATGATTTATCATAGCCCTGGTATGAAAATCATTGGCTCAAGGTTTTCGAAAAACCCTAAGACAGCACGAATCGTCTCCTAGAACGATTATCGGCCTGTATATAATATATTATTTTCATTTTCGAACGTCAGGACGAAATTTTTCGAAAATATAGGAAACGTGATTCTAAGACTAACTGTCTCGTTCACGGTTCCAAATTAGGTCTCGATGGTAGTAAAGCACTACTGTCAAGGAAAAACGCAGACCGGGCTCTATCTGAGTTTTTGACCCAAAACTTAACCATAGCTTCCTACGATAGCGTAGAGTGTGACTATGGCCTCGGAATAATTTATTTAATTTTCTAGACCCTCAAATAAAATACAATTACTTAAATACTAGTTACATAAAATGATGAAGAAAATCGGGATGTTACACACATTAGAAAGGCCTGCTTTGGTCCTAGTGTTCCTAATAACAATGGGATTTGTCTTTGCATTCTGTTTTTTCCTAATTTTCTTGTCTTGAGACTTAGACAGCACCTTTGTGTATCCCTCATCAGCCATATAATCAAAAACATTCCTTGTCGAGGAAATCCCTTCATCAGAACTATCATGAGCCTCATCATCCTCATTATTAGGCTGAGCATCCCAAAATTTCCCCCCAATATGGGAAAGATCCTTCTTAACTGGTGGATTAAGAGAATGAACACAACCCGCTCCCTGGGCACTAACCACATTTAGAGTCTCATCATAAATTGTTTCAATGGAATCAGACTCTTCACCAGAAACCTGAAATTCTTCATTTCTATTCTCATCAGCAAAGGGTGTAGATCCATTTATATTAACTGGAACTGAGTCATGATTAGACTCATTATTTAAAGCCAAAAGATCATTTTTACTGCCTGGACCAGAATTCGGATCAGATTCAAGTACCAGATCAGGACCAAATACAGGATCCATTCTATTAGCTGAGGTATTGTGATTCAAATCTACATTTAGATTATCATTCTCCTTAGAACAACCAGCAACTTCCTTACCCTTTTGAGCTTGACAAGAACCCTGAATCCTATTAGTTGGAGACCCATTTAGAGGAGTAGCATATTCAACAGCAGCCCGAGAATTATCCTGAATAACCTTATTGACAACATCAGCAGCACCAGACTGCTTAGGAGCATATAATCTTTTAGACTTGACCTGAGTATCTTTCACAAATTTCTGCACATCATAACTCTTTGACTTAAATCAATTGACCAAAGAATGGCCTATTAGTTGACAAGAAGAACAAAATTCTGGCAGCTTCTCATATTCAACTGTTGTGAAGAAAGCAAAATCATTCCTCTCCACTAATACTTGTGATCTGAGTGTGGCATTCAAATCAAGATCCACCAACACCCTTGCAAAATGTCCAAAAGACTTCTTACTTGTTGCCTCATCTAAACAAATTGGCACGCCTATACCACTAGCAATAGCAAAAAGAATTTTGGGGCGCCAATACTCTTGAGGAATGCCAAAGAATCTTACCCAAATCTTAGCATTCGTTTGCCTCAAAGAATAAGGATTAAAATCCTTAGACAAAGAAAATAATCGAAGACTTGCTGGAGAGAGGGACCATAATCCCACAGCCCAAACACTCTTAAGATCCTCAAGGGAGGAGAAAGAAAACTCATAGAATCCTTTTCCCAAAGAAATTATTTGGAAAAGACCTATTTTTTTCCATAATTCTAGTAACTTACAGTGCAAGTCATTAACCTTCAAAGGGGCACTACCCTTTGTTAACAAAAGATGACCATGAAGATGGTTTTTGCAACTTTCTAACCCAACAATGTACTCAGTCTTGGGAATTTTGATTGAGATTTCATCCCCTTTTATGCATAGTTTAGGTAATTGACTGATAGGAACCGAGCAAGTACTATTCAATGCTTGCACAAAAGACTTGGTTTGAATGGATGCTTTCAAACCCGAAACAGCAGTAGAAGAAGAAGAAGGAGGAGGAGGAGAGGAAACTAATTCAGGAAAAAGGATCCCCCATGGACAACCCGAGAAGGCAGCCATGGAGAAAGAAAGAAACTTGGGGCACAAGAAAGACTAACCCTAGCAGAGCATCAATCCTTGTTTTCTTCTTTTTTCTGAAACATGTCTTTTGAAAAAAAAAAAGTTTGAAAAAGTTTGTCTTTTGAAAATAAAAAATTTGCAGAAAATTCCTTGATTGAAAATCTTCATTAGACTTAGCTTCTAAATGTGAGACTTTGGGCTTTTATAGGGGTTAGGCTATTATGCTAAATTTATTGATATTAACCCCCTTTTCTTTGATGAGTGTGATTTCTCAAGTTGATACATTCTAGAACTTGTCCTGAGACCGCTTTGAGGAGAATTTGATTTGTGTGCATGCGAAAACATGGTTGGGGCACTCTTAGGTATTTTTCTGGCCTACATTACTTTGATAAAAAATTCCTCTAGTTGCCCAATTTAAGACTTGCGAAAATATTTTCTTTGGCCCCTTTTCTGAAAATTGAAAATTGCTTTTTGTGACCTCTTAGAAGTATATTGGAGCATTAGTAGGAATGTAGAGTTGTGTATCTCTTTCTGGAAATAAAGTGTTAGTAATAAGCTGACAATAAAGAAAAAAGGCTTCTCCCTATTAAATAAAAAAGAAAAAAAAAAGGTAAAAATAAAGTTAGAAAAGAAGCATGAAAAAGAAAAAGAAAAAGAAAGGAAAAGCTTATGGCAAAGGAAAGGAAAGAAAGGAAAGGTTGAGAAAAAAGTAGCAAGTTCTTGAAAATTTTGTGAAAAAGTGCCAATTACACTTTATGCTCTTTTATGCTTCAAGAGATTATTACTTTGTTTTTATTGGTTTAGCCTTTTGAATATCCTTTTTTTTTCTCTCTATCACACCTAACGTCAAAGTCTTGGCCCCGTTACAACCTATGAAAGACCCCTTCCTTCTTCTGCATGCATTTGAATCATATTGTGGATATTTGGTCAATGGACGAGCCTATGGTAATGTATTTATTTGAGAATCTTGAGTGCTTAATATCATTGCTCAATACACCGAGAGATTGTGAGTGGAGTGACCTATGGTCTTTTGAAAAGTTTGATTTCAAGGAATTTAAAGTTTCTTATAGGGTAATCTTTTGACTCTCTTATGAAAAATATACTTGTTTGACAAACCTCGCAATTCTAAAAATTTTGTTTTGTTTTGGGTTCCCCTAATTTAAGTTTGAAAATTACTTTGAAAATTATTTTTAGTCAGATAATTGCTTGAGGACAAGCAATACTCAAGTGTGGGAAATTTGATACACCTCAATTCTGTGCATTTTATAGGGGGTATTTGGGTTGAATTTTGATGCATTTCATGATGATATTATTGTATTTCACCCCTTTTACTTCGGTTTTAACAGAATTGATGTTTAGAGGCAGTTTGATGAACATTTGATGAAAGATGGAAGTTTTTGAGCTTAAATGAAGAAAATATTGAAGTTTTGAGCTCGAGTACGATCCTGCCAGACATGAGAACGCCAGTGCAAGCCCCAGCTAAACCATCCAAACAAAGCCTTACAAAAAGTACTTACAGATGACCTCTGAAGATGAAGCACACCCCTGCCAAAAACCAGCACGCTCGTGCCAAAGTGAAGCAAGGCCTGACTCAGAGAAGCGAGGCCTGACTGAAGCAAGCACGACCTTACAAATGAAGAGCACGACCGTGTAGAAAGATGAGCACGCCTGTGCTGATGCCCGTGCACTAGAACGTTGATTTACGAAGTTGGTACGCCTGTGCAAAATTGAGCATGACCTGACATAATAAAGAGCAAGACTGTGCTCACTGATGAGCACACCCGTGCTGGCTACACAGAAGACCTAAATTTTAGGCCCTATTCTCATATTTTCCTATATATAGAGGCCTTCTATACAATTCTTATTCATGGTTGGATATTCTATCATACTATCATCTTTTGCAATAGCTTTCTTATGGTTGATAACTTTTAGTAGTCTAGATTTCTAGAGTAGGATTTGCACATGGGGGTTAAGTTGGAGACACTTCTTCTTCTAACTCCTCCGGATGCGTTTCCCTTTGTTGATTTTGGTTTTATATATTATTATAGGTACCTAAATTCACCATTAGAGATGTGGTGGATCTTGTATTAGTAGAAACCCTTTTTGCTATGTCTTAGCTTTAATTCAAATTCTATTTGGTTTCAAAGTTGCGATTTGAATAGTGTTATCTATTGTTCTCCATCCTATACTAGGACTGTGCACCCTTTGTATGCTCTTAATGAATTGGTTGACCAGCGATCATACTGCAATTAATTGGTAGATCTAAAGGATAACCGGGGTTTAAATTATAGCATGATCAAACGTGATTTACTCCTTTCAATCATTCAATCTCTTTGTTCTTTATGCTTTCTAATCATTTAAACTCTTTGTTTGACAAACATTGGGTTCATCTAAGGAAAAGATTATTGATTGCATGACAAATAGTTAATAGTATTAGTAGAGGGATTGATATTCGAAAAGCAACTACGAAATTGAATAGAACTAGGATTCGGGGGGATCGAAAGTACAAGTGAAACCACGACTCTAGGCTCTTTTACTCTTGATTTCTCAACTCTTTATTTCTTTTGTTTATCTCTTATTATTGCTTACATCATCATCATATTATTATTATTAGTATTTCATTAGTCCATATAGCATAAGCATTTCTCTATTCCAGTACTTACTTTATCACTTGCATATCACATAATTAATCTCTTGGGTATGATATCTGGACTTTCGTCCTATATTACTTATGTGACAGGGTACACTGCCCTTAAGTGTGTTCACAATGCAACAAGCATGCTCTTGCTTTAAGCATGCATGACCGTGCTTCGCGCACAGCAGAACCGCGAATTGGGCATTTCTCTAGCTCGTTTCGTCCTAATCCTATTATATACCTAAGCATGCGACCTAACCTAGTTACAAAAACACTATAAACTCAGAAAAGTTGCCCCCTCCTCTCCAATAAGGATTCCTCAACCCCCTTGCCAAAGATCATTGAAGGAGATCACCCGTGTTCATTGTTCTTTGTTGTTCTTTGAGACGACCCCATATATATATATATATATATATATATATATATATATATATATATATATATATATATGAAATCATCCCATTGGCTGTAGAACGTTCTCAACGCTCTAATACCACCATAATGAGATTACCCCACTTACGTAGGATAATCCCACTGAACCCCACTTACAGTATTAACTATAACTTAACGATGTAATTACGCGCTTATTTAAAACAAGGCTAAAATACCATTTTGGTCTCTTAACTTATTTTTTAGTTTCAGCTTGATCCCTTAACTTTTAAAAGTTTCAATTTGGTCCCTTAACTTGTCTCTGTTAACACAAGTTAGTCCTCTCCATAAATGACATAAGAAAATGAGTTTCAAATTGGTTCTTTAAATTGTTAACAAGTTTCAAATTGGTCCCTTAACTTTTAAATGAGTTTCAAATTGGTCCCTTATATTTTAAATGAGTTTCAAATTGATCCTTTAAGTTGTTAACACGTATAGCACTTTCGTCACTTTTGCTTATGTCATTGACAGAGAGGACTAACTTGTATTAACAGAGACAAGTTAAGGGACCAAATTAAAACTTTTAAAAGTTAAGGGACCAAATTGAAACCAAAAAATAAGTTAAGAGACCAAAATGGTATTTTAGCCTTAAAACAACGGGTACAAACATTCAAAACATAAACGCGCACATGCATCAGAGTAAGGCACAACAGGAAAGATAAAACATATATACATGCAATATTAAAATATACAGGTGGTTGCCCCTTCAGTAGGGCTACAGTACTACATACATGAAAAAGTACAATAAAAAACTGAAAGGAAAAACATATACACCAGGACCTCCAAAAAGAAACTCTCAAAACACGCTCACTAGCACTCCCCACCCCACCCTCAAAAGTACATCAAGCCTCTTCACACAGTCCAAGATATGCACTGGCTGACTCTCACCATCAGTGGTGACGAATTCTCGAGCCACCCTGCCCCTCTCTGTAGGTACACCTATAAACCCGCATAGGCTCGTACTTGGATAAGGAACTCGACACTTCAATGCACCTCTAACACACCCAGAGGTACTGCTTCGTGCGCCAGCGCTGGCCTCGACGGACAAAGCCTCGCCTGCTAGATACCGCTGAAAACTGTGGTTTTGTAACACCCCATTTTCTTGATTAGTGTATGGTACATTAATTAAGCATGCTTAAGGGTTTAATTAGGTTCCTTATGTGTTGAGGAAGCCAAGGTTCAAATTTGAGACAATTTGGCCTTGGAACAAGTCCAGAAAATGGAAAATCGTGGAAGAACAGAGTAAATCAGCGTCCAACGTTTAGACGTAGAGAAACCCCACGCTCAAGCGTTGACCGTTTACGTCAGAGCATGGGTAGTTGCACGTCAGAGCGTGGAAGAGGGTACGCGTGGGGGTGCACGTGTCAACGCGCACGCGACGCATGGCAGAGATGTGGCAATCAGCGTCCCACGCTGAAGCGTGGAGTTTTCCCACGTCAGAGCGTGACAACGCTGAAGCGTGGAGTCTTCCTACGCTCGAGCGTGGGCAGGCTGACAACACCACTTAAGCCTTTTTTCTTCTTTTCACTTAGGACGAAAATCATTTTCTCCCTAAGTCCAGAACCAATAGAGAGAGAGAAAAGGGTTCTAGAGTGGGAAAGTTGAGATAAGAGAAGATTGAGGCATCAGATCGTGATTCCAACTACACCATTATGATCAGGGCTTCGAGTACTACGAGTTCCTCGGATTGGTTTCTCGATTTCTCGAAGGTAAGCTCGAACCTCTAACACGTCGACCTTTGTGTTCTTCGTGTTCTTTAAGCTTCTCCCTTGAATATTCTTGGTTTTGGTATTGCCCTAGGATTAAAAATGTCCTTATACATTGTTTCTGTGATTAGGGCAAAGTTTGAGAGATCGCGCTAGGACTGGTTCTTGGAGCTTGAGGCTGCGAGGGAACTGCCCTATCTTGGTGAGTTTTTCCCCAATTTCGTGGCTTTTCCTTTGGTCTATTGATTTGGACCCTAGGATCGTTTGTTGTCGTTTTCGTTATCGTTTAATAAATTCTGGCTATATTTGGACCCTGTGCATGTGCTCAGGGCATTGTTGACCCAATGTGCATGCCAGGGGTATCTTTGGCAGTGTTGAGGAGCTGTGCATGGAGTTCATGGAAAGGCGTGCGAGGTTGCCGGTTGTAGAGCTACAGCTGAGAGTTGCACGTGAATACGTGCAAGCTGTTCAGTTGAAGGAAAGAATTACACTCGTTGGGGAGGCAAGAGTAGATAATAATACATTGATATGTGTAGGGGATTCTAGTGGCTGAGTAACCGACAACATCTAAGTCACATTGGCAATTACCGGAAAGGGGTACTGATGTAGACTCAGACATTGTAGGTTTATCACCGTAGGTGGATACTATGTTGATCTAGGTTATATGTTTAACATGCTTATATGTCTGCTATTGTGTATTTGTGAATATGTGCTCTGCTATGCTTGTGATAATATGCTTTACTGTCTTAATGGGTGATGTTGTGATAATATGTTTATTTACCTCATTCGATGATATGGTGATAATATGCTGTGAGATAATATGATACTGCATATGTGTCTGTTGGTATGCTTAGAGCTAAGCGATGATCGTTTTAAATTGGGTGATGTGTGAGATAAGATCATTTGGTGGAAATAAGTTATTGCACTCAACCTGGTGAAATGATTGAGGACTATGGATAGTCGTGAACACTCTGCTTGGTAGGGAGTGTTGGTGTTCAGTGTATCAGGTGATGAGGTTGAGTTGCTAAGCGTTTGATCGGAATGAGTCGTGAGGATTCATGCTAGTTTGCATCGTGTGGTGATGTCACAACCACGTAGAATGGGGAATAGTGTCACCCTGCTTGGTAAGGGGTGAGCATCTTGCTCGGTAGGGGATGTAATGTACTCGTGAGTGTAACGGAACTTGCTGCTCGGATGACGTTTGACTTTCATCCTGTTTGGTAGAGGATGAGTATCCTGCTTGGTAGGGGATATGTTGTGATATAGGAATGTGGCCGCGTCTTCATGTCAGGTCTAGGTGCATGAGAGTGTGAGATGAATAGTTAAGATCAAGAAACCTGAGGATGGTTGTTGGTGATGATTGTGTGTATGGTTGTGCTATTAATGTATTTGCTTTACCTTTATCCCTATTTATGGTGAGATGTAGTTCTTATCCCATGTTGTTCCCATCTTGTATGTTATCTTATGGTAAGAAGACCCGGTAGCAGACCCAGATTAGACCTTGGGAGATTCTAAGTGACTGTACGGCGAGAACGAGCGAGGAGTATCCGTCGTCCAGGCTGACGAAAAGTATGTTAGTGTACTAAGTATGTATATGGCCAGTGACTCTGTCTTTTGATGTATTTTTGGGCGAGGAGAGGAAGTCGTCTGTATATATTTCATACCATGATTTCCTTTTTATGGTTTGTGCTACTCTGATATTTATGTGTTACATGTACAGTATATATGTACAGTATGTATGGATGTTTAAAGTTTTAAATACCCTCGTATATGTAATAAGGACGCTAACGATTATAACGTAATTAAGGTTAGTTAACTAGGTTCTTTAATAAGGCAAGGGGACGTCTCATTCGGTGGTATCAGAGCGGTTTGGTCTATCCGGACTGTGTGGTTTGGGAAGTTGTTACTGGCCGTGTCTAGTTGGACCCACAGCGGGCGCCGACTTTGTTTAGAAGTTGGGTAGAGTGTCCGATGTGCAAGTTATCGTGTGTGATAACTGTTTTATTCATAAGGCATATAGTATGTTTACCTATTCAGTAATATTGTATGTCTTATGAATCAGAGCTAATAATTTCTTCTACAGGAAGTTAAATGGCTCGAGAACGCGGTAGAGGAGCCAAAGGTAGAGGACGTGGCGGAAGGACCATAGGGAGAACACCTGAATCAAGGAATGGACACGGAGAGACTTCCCACATGGGTGGTGGGGAGGAATCCACTGAGACCTTAAGGGCAGTCAGGGAGTTGGCAACTGCTATGTTGCAGCAGACACACCAAAACGCTGAACTTATGCAAATGACCATGCAACAGCAACAAAGACAGAATTAGAGGCATGTTGTGGATGCGGAAGATGCCGGACTGACAACTTTTCTGAAAGGAAAGCCGCCACAGTTTAATGGGGACTTCGATCCGGAGGGTGCAGAGCTCTGGATACAAGAGCTAGATAAGATTTTTGCTGCTATGCATTGTCATGTGGACCGTAAAGTGACATATGCATCATTCGTGCTAACTAGAAGTCCCGAGCTATGGTGGAAGGGAAAGCGAAGGATGTTGGAAGGAGAGGGCAGGATAATCAACTGGGAATTGTTCCGGGAGTGCTTCTTGGAAAAGTATTTTCCTCAACTAATGAGGAGAGAGAAAGAAAAGGAATTTATGATCTTGAAACAAGGAAGCATGTCAGTAGGAGAGTACGTGGCAAGATTTGAAGCGTTACTTAAGTTCTCGGAGTTCTACCAGAGGTACCCGGAAAAGGAATGGGTATGCTGTCAATTTGAGGACGAGTTGAAGTATGAACTTCAAAGGATGATAGCGCCGCTGAACATCTCAAGGTTTCCAAAGATGTTAGAAAGGTGCTCTGTGATCGAGAACATAGACAGAAAGAGAGAATCGCAGCAGCAACTAAGGAGTGGAGGACCAATAAGAAGCAACACTCATCAAAAAGGCAAGGGCAGGGGGTAGGCCCTAATATGGAGGAAGACCATATGAGCGCCCAGTTGCTACAGAAGGAGTGGGAACTGGAGGACCTGGAGCGGTGCAGTTGAGACTGTAGGGATGTTTTAGATGTGGGGGTCCGCATCTGATCAGAGACTGGACAATGAGTGGGGGCAGACAGAGTTTCCACTGTGGCAAGCTGGGCCACTTTGCTAGAGGCTGCAGATAGCGAGCTCGGCAGCAGCAGCTCGTTGCTGCTAATCGAGGAGCAGGGGCAAGACCACAAGCAGTAGGATCGCAAGCGGCAAGACCACAAGCTACGGGAAGGGTGTTTACTGTGAGAGGAGCTGAGTCCTCTCGATCCCCCGATCTCATTCAAGGTATGTGCTTAGTGTCGAATAAATTGTTGTCCATGTTGTTTGACTCGGGAGCCACTCATTCATTTGTGTCTCTTGAATGTGTGAAACACTTGAAATTATATGTGTCTTTGCTTCCATATAATCTGACTGTTTCTACTCCTACAAATGATTCCTTGACTACCATGTCTGTTTGCTTAAATTGTCCAATCATTGTTGAGAATAGGTCTTTTCTTGTTGATCTAGTTTGTTTGCCTATGCCACAATTAGATGTTATCTTAGGTATGGATTGGCTCTCAGCCAACCATGTACTATTAGACTGTGCTAGAAAGACCTTAATATTCCCCGAGCAACCTAGTTTGATGCCTGCCAAGAGTAAGAATCTTCAAGGAAGTAATGGATCTCAGAAATACGTGATGTTGTTCTCCGCGGAAGTGAAAGAGGTCCCCGAAACAAGTTCTTTGCCTGTGGTGAGAAAATTTCCAGAGGTATTTCCAGAAGACGTTCCAGGATTGCCACCTGAGAGGGAAATCGAATTTGAAATAGACCTTGTACGTGGAACCGGACCAATCTCAATAGCACCATATAGAATGTCGCCGACAGAGCTAGTGGAATTGAAAAGGCAACTAGATGATATGATGGGAAAAGAATTCATCAGGCCAAGCATTTCGCAATGGGGAGCACCCGTTCTGTTTGTTAAAAAGAAAGATGAGAGTTCGAGATTGTGTGTTGACTATTGACGGCTAAACAAGGTCACTATCAAGAACAAGTACCCTTTGCCAAGGATAGACGACATGATGGATCAGTTGAAGGCCATATTTTCAAAGATTGACTTGAGATTTGGCTAGCATCAGATCAGAGTCAAGAAGGAAGATATACCAAAGATGGCGTTTAGGACTTAGTATGGACATTACGAGTACCGAGTTATACCTTTCGGCGTAACCAATGCTCCAGCAATGTTTATGGACTACATGAACAGAATTTTTCGGCCGTTTCTGGATAAGTTTGTGGTGGTGTTCATTGACGATATCCTCATCTACTCATCAAACCAAGGGGAACATGAGGAACATCTCTGGATTATGCTCCAAGTGTTGAAGGATAGACAGTTGTACGCAAAGCTATCCAAGTGTGAATTGTAGCTAGAGGAGGTACAGTTTCTGGGGCATGTGATCAACAGAGAAGGTATAGTACTGGATCTGGCAAAGGTAGAGGCAGTAGTCCAGTGGGAAAGTTCGAAGACAGTCAGTGAAGTGAGAAGTTTCCTTGGATTGGCTGGGTATTATAGAAGATTTATAGAAGGCTTCTCGAAGATTGCACTACCTATGACGCAATTAACAAGGAAAGGCAAGACATTCAAGTGGACAACGGGATGTGAATCCAGTTTCCAGGAATTGCAGAAGAGGTTGACTACGTCACCAGTGTTGGTATTGCCAGACCCTTTGGGGCAGTTCGAGCCCTGAGTAGGAAATCGCTGCATGTATCTACCATGATGGTCAAAGAACTAGAGTTGGTGGAGCAATTCCGAGATTTGAATCTAGGGGGAGAATGTTTTGAAGGCAAGATGTGTCTGGGAAGACTCACTATCTGCAGTGACTTTCTCAAGACGGTTAAGGAGAAACAAGAGGTGGATCAGTATCTTCAGAAGATAAAGGATCTAATTCTCAATCAGCGCACCTCAGAGTTTAAGGTGGAAGCAGGTGGAATCATCCGGTTCAGAGACAGAATCTGTATACCAGACGATGAGGAAATCCGGCGGAGGATCTTGGAAGAAGTGCATAAAATTAAGTTAAGTTTCCATCTTGGTGCCACAAAGATGTTCCAAGATCTGAAGAAGATGTTCTGGTGGCCTGGGATGAAGAAAAGAGTTGCATAATATGTGCTGGCATGTTTGACGTGTCAGAAGGCGAAGATTGAACATCAGAAGCCTAGAGGATTACTACAGTCACTGGATATCCCTGAGTGGAAATGGGATGGGATTGCAATGGATTTTGTGACAGGGTTACCAAGGACCCAGAAGAGGCATGACGTGATATGGGTAATCATCGACTGGCTAACGAAATGTGTCCATTTCCTACCTATTGGTGAAAGTTACACACTGGAGAAGCTGACACAGATCTACATCAAAGAAATAGTGAGGTTGCATGGAGTTAAAGAAATAGTTACAGACAGAGACCCAAGGTTCACATCAAGATTCTGGAAATAGCTACACAGTGCATTGGGAACTAAACTGACGTTAGGCTCAGCTTACCATCCTCTGACAGATGGATAGTCAGAGAGAACAATCCAACCATTGGAGGATTTGTTTAGAGCCCGTGTGCTCGAACACACGGGGAGTTGGGATGATGTCTTACCTCTGATAGAGTTCACATACAACAATAGTTTCCACACGAGTATCGGTATGGCACTGTTTGAGGCTCTGTATGGGAGGAAATGCTGAACATCGCTGTGCTTGTATGAAACGGGAGAAAGTCAAATACTAGGTCTGTCCAACCTTCGCGATGTCTTCCATGTGTCACAACTCCGAAAGTACTACCCCGATCCTTCTCATGTCATCGAACCTGAGTCCATACAGTTGGAAGAAAACCTAGAGTATGAAGCCTTACCAGTGAGGATTGCGGATCGAAGAGTTAAGGAACTCCGTGGTAAACACATTCCCTTAGTGAAGGTAGTTTGGGATGAAGTTACAGGCGATGCAACTTGGGAAAGAGAAGCTTATATGCAAGAGCAATACCCTTATGTATTCTAAGGTATGCTAAATTTCAGGGACGAAATTTCTTTTAAGGGGAGTGGTAATGTAACACCCCGTTTTCTTGATTAGTGTATAGTACATTAATTAAGCATGCTTAAGGGCTTAATTAGGTTCCTTATGTGTTGCGGAAGCCAAGGTTCAAATTTGGGACAATTTGACCTTGGAACGAGTCCAGAAAGTGGAAAATCGTGGAAGAACAGAGTAAATCAGCGTCTAACGTTTAGACGTGGAGAAACCCTACGCTCAAGCGTTGACCGTTGACGTCAGAGCGTGGATAGTCGCACGTTAGAGAGTGGAAGGGGGTACGTGTGGGGGTGCACGTGTCAACGTGCACGCGACGCGTGGCAGAGACGTGGCAATCAGTGTCCCACGCTGAAGCGTGGAGTTTTCCCACGTCAGAGCGTGCCAACGCTGAAGCATGGAGTCTTCCCATGCTCGAGCGTGGGCAGGCTGACAGCACCACTAAAGCCTTTTTTCTTCTTTTCACTTGGGACAAAAATCATTTTCTCCTTAAGTCCAGAACCAGTAGAGAGAGAGAGAAGGGTTCTAGAGTGAGAAAGTTGAGATAGGAGAAGATTGAGGCATCGGATCGTGATTCCAACTACACCATTGTGATCAGGGCTTCGAGTACTATGAGTTCCACGGATTGGTTCTCGATTTCTTGAAGGTAAGCTCTAACCTCTAACACGTCGACCTTTGTGTTCTTTGTGTTCTTCGAGCTTCTCCTTTGAATATTCTTGGTTTTGGTATTGCCCTAGGATTAACAATGTCGTTTATACGTTGTTTTCATGATTAGGGCAAAGTTTGAGAGATTGCACGAGGACTGGTTCTTGGAGCTTGAGGCTGCGAGGGAACAGCCCTATCTTGGTGAGTTTCTTCCCCAATTTCGTGGCTTTTCCTTTGGTCCATTGATTCGGACCCTAGGATCGTTTGTTGTCGTTTCTGAATTTCTGCCTGTTTCTGGACCCCGTGCGTGTGCTTGGGACATTGTTGGCCCAATTTGCATGCCGGGGCTATCTTTGGTAGTGTTGAGGAGCTGTATGTGGAGTTCGTGGAAAGGCGTGCAAGGTTGTCGGTTGTAGAGCTGCAGCTTAGAGTGGCACGGGAATACGTGCAAGCTGTTCAGGTGGGGGAAAGAATTACACTCATCGGGGAGGCAACAGTAGAGTATAATCCATTGATATGCATAGGGGATTCTAAACCCTACTAGTGGCTGAGTAACCAACAACACCTAAGTCCACATTGGCAATTATACTGGAAAGGGGTATCAATGTAGACGTAGGCATTGTAGGTTTATCACCGTAGGTTGATACTATGCTGATCGAGGTTATATGTTTAACATGCTTATATGTCTGCTGTGGTGTATTTGTGAATACGTGCTCTGCTATGCTTGTGATAATATGCTTTACTGTCTTAATGGGTGATGTTGTGATAATATGTTTATTTACCTCATTCGATGATATGGTGATAATATGCTGTGAGATAATATGATACTGCATATGTATCTGTTGGTATGCTTAGAGCTAACCGATGATCATTTTAAATTGGGTGATGTGTGAGATAAGATCATTTGGTGGAAATAAGCTACTGCACTCAACCTGGTGAAATGATTGAGGACTATGGATAGTCGTGAACACTACTTGGTAGGGAGTGTTGGTGTTCACTGTGTCAGGTGATGAGGTTGAGTTGCTAAGCGATTGATCGGAATGAGTCATGAGGATGCATGCTAGTTTGCATCGTGTGGTGTCATAACCGCGTAGATCTGGGATTATGCGAGGTCAAACCGGGAGCTCGGTAGGTCTACTATGAGCTTCTGAGATCTCTGATGAGCCTTCCGACATTGGGATAGCTATTCCTATCGGGAATGGGGAATAGTGTCACCTTGCTTGGCAGGGGGTGAGCATCCTGCTTGGTAGGGGATGTAATGTACTTGTGAGTGTAACGAAACCTGCTGCTTGGATGATGTTTGACTTTCATTCTGCTTGGTAGGTGATAACTCTTTTTATGAAGAGTTATTTATACCTTTTTCACTTGTATTCTTGTAGTCTTTGAGTATTTTGAGTTTATGTTTTTAATATTTTAGTGTGATTTGGTATGAAGTGTGTTTTATAAGAGTCTTTTGTAAGTTTTAGTGTTCTGGTGTCTTTTGGAGCTGTTTTCAGTATTTGAGTGTGAGTTTGTTATGCAGGGCAATTTATGGAGATCTATGCACTAAACTGGAACGTTGCTCTGGGATATGCTGTAGCAATTGTAGCTGAAGCTGACGGTGCACAAGGACAAAGGCTCAAAACATTCTCTTACACATTGAGTTGTCCTTAGCTGATGAGGACAGTGTCCTACACGTGGGGCTGGTGTTTGGTGCATTAAAGTCAGGGAACTGGGCCAAGGACACTTATCCTAATCAGTTTATAGCCCAAAAAGGATGAGAGAGGAAAGGGCCTTGAGACAGGCTAGAAAAAGAACCCTAAAAGGGGGACAACAAGGGGGAGACGCATCAGAATCTTCCCTACTGGAGCAAGGATAGAGCTGCGCCCCTTTCTTTCTCTCCTCTCTTGTAATGGCTTCTTCTTCCATTTCTTATTTTTCTCCTTGTCTTTGTAAGCTCAATATGAGCTAAACCTCTTGTAGCTATGGGATGTTGAACTTGTAATGGATTTCTAGTGAATGTTATGTTATGCTTTGCTATTGCATTTTCTATAAATCTGACTTGGTTGTGTTTTAATTGAGCTTGATCATCTTAGTTAGAACTTGAGTTCACGGCTGCTTGGAAAAGCTAAGTGTAGCAGAACTGTTTTATAGATAAGAGTAAAATCATTAATTGGAAAATTATGATGAAGAGTGATTTAGGAATGAACATTCTAACTCTTAGGCTAGCTGGAACGAGCTTAAGTGAGGCGTGAATGTAACTAATATGGGCCTAGGAATAGGAGACGTTTAGTGAAGTTCATCTCAGAACTGTTGGAAAACAAACTTTCATTTCCTGGAGCCAAATTGCCGTAGCATTGCAAACGCATAACTGAGCTAGACTGAAGTTGCAAGGGATACTTCCCCGTAGCTGTTTTACCCATTCTGTTAACAAATCCGTTTTTATTGCTCTAGCATTTATTTTCCCAAAACTGTCCTGGCTACACACACACAAATTACTTGTTACTCTTTGTTAATCTTGATTAATAGAACCATTAATTCAAACTTGGTACTTGATTCACCATATAATCCTTGTGGGAACGATCTCTCTTACACTTTAGTACTTGTTAAACGATTGTGTATACTTGCACAAGCACATAAACCATTTTTACAGCAACAAGTTTTTGGCGCCGTTGCCGGGGATTTGTAATGGTGTTTAATTAACAAGTTTTAAATTGATAGTTCTATTAGGTTAGACTACTGATCTGTGGAGTGTTTTGCTATAGCAACAGGTAATTTACTCTGTATGCGTAGGCATAGCGCTCCTGAGTTCCAACTAGACCCAGAAATTGAAAGAACATTCAGAAGGTTGAACAGGCAGAACCAGGGCTTAGTCGAGTTGGGGAGATTGGTTCCTGATACCCCTGACTACTCCTCCGCTGCCACTAGTTCTAAAAACTCTGAAATGGGTGATGAACCTAATAGCATGGCTTTAGCCAATGATAGAACCAGTTCTATCAGAGGTTATGCCCTGTTTGATCCGGCAACAATGAACACAGGCATAGTGGTGCCCGAAATAACAGCTGGGCATTTTGAGTTCAAGCCTGTTATGTTCCAGATGCTGCAAGCAATTGGGCAGTACAGTGGTGTTGCAACCGAGGACCCTCATTTGCACTTGAAGCACTTCCTAACTGTGGCTAATAATTTCAGAAATCCAGGAGTCACTGACGATTCCTTCAGATTAAGACTGTTCCCATTTTCTTTGGCTGGCAAGGCTAAGAATTGGCTAAATTCTATGGAACCCAACTCTGTTAATACATGGAATAGGATGGCTGAGAAGTTTTTGACCAAATTCTTTCCTCCCATGAAGAATGCGAAGCTGAGAAATGATATAACCTCCTTCAAGCAACTTGATGATGAGCCTTTATATGAAGCATGGGAGAGATTTAAGGAGCTTTTAAAGAGATGCCCCCATCACAGCATTCCAATATGCATTCAGATGGAGCACTTTTACAATGGAGTGTTGCCATCTGTAAGAATGATGCTTGATGCCTCTGCAGGAGGCACTCTTCTTAACAAGTCCTATAATGAAGCATATGAATTGATTGAAAGTATTGCTGCTAACAGTTATCAGTGGACTATTGCTAGGCTGACCTCTGGAAAAAGCACAACTGCTGCAGGAATGCATGAAGTGAGTGGCGTTACAGCACTTACTGCTCAGTTGGCTTCCTTAACTAACATGGTGAAAAACCGAGCGATTACAAACAAGAATAACCAGACATCTCAAGCAGCTGTAACTGAAGCAGTGGTAAATGAACAACAGGTGCACCAAGCTGAAACTGTTTCTTGTGTGTATTGTGGAGGAGAACATTTGTTTGAAGACTGTTCCAGCAATCCTGCATCTGCTAATTATGTTAAATACAGGGACAACAAGGGAGATAAACCCTATTTCAATACCTACAATCCAGGGAACAGGCAAGCTCAAAATTTTTCGTGGAATAACAATGCTAATGCTCCGCCATGGAACTCAAACTTTCCTGCCCGGTCCACAACTGCTCCCTCTGGATTCACAAGTCAGCAACCAAGGCCACAACAGCAAGCACAACCGGCAACTCAAGAAATGTCCCTGGAAGCTGTCTTAAAAGCATTCATGTCATAAACTAAGGCACAGTTCCAGAATCAAGGAGTATCCATGAGGAACCTTGAGAATCAGGTAGGCCAGCTGGCCAATGCACTGAACAGCAGACCCAGTGGATCTCTGCCATCTTCTACTGAAACTCCTTCATCCTCAAGCCCTCATGGTAAGGAGCACTGCAAAGCAATACAATTGAGAAGTGGAATTGAGTTACCAGCCATGGTAGAGAAAAAGAGCAAAGTGCAAATTGAAGAAACTGAGACTATTCCAGCAACTGGTGAAAATGTTGAGAAAACAACTGAGAGAACTGCTAAGAAGCCTGAGGCTGTTCCAGAAGCTGAACCCTTGTCTAAATTTATTCCAGAAAGACCACCTCCCCCTTTTCCTCAAAGGTTGAGGAAAGTACAACAAGACAAGCAGTTTAGCAAGTTCATGGAGATTCTAAAGCAGTTGCACATCAATATACCTTTGGTTAAAGCTTTGCAGCAGATGCCTAACTATACCAAGTTCATGAAAGATGTGTTAACAAAGAGGAGAAGGCTGGGGGAGTTTGAAACAGTTGCCATGACAAAGGAATGCAGCCTGATGCTCCAAGCCAAAGTACCTCCCAAGTTGAAAGACCCGGGAAGTTTCACCATTCCCTATTCTATTGGAGATACCTACTGTGGCAGAGCACTGTGTGATTTAGGTGCTAGCATCAACTTAATGCCTATGTCGATTTTTAAACAATTGGGCATTGGGGATGCTAGGCCTACCATTGTGACACTTCAACTAGCAGACAGGTCTATTGCATATCGAGAAGGAAAGATCGATGATGTACTGATAAAAGTAGATAAGTTTGTGTTCCCAGTGGACTTTATTATTTTAGACTGTGAAGCAGATAGGGAAGTTCCTATTATTCTGGGTAGGCCCTTCCTTGCTACAGGAAGAACTCTCATTGATGTACAAGAGGGAGAGTTGACCATGAGGGTTAATGATCAACATGTGACTTTCAATGTGTTCAATGCCTTAAGGTATCCTGAAGAAGGAGTGGAAGAATGTTCGTTTGTGCAGTCATTCGATGATATGTTGCAACGACAGTTCCTGATAGGAAGAACAGAATTGAGTGATGATGAGTATGAATCAGGTACTGATGATCCCTTGTTGGAAGAACTTTCTGAAATAAAGGATTGCACTGCAAGGCAACCTATGTGGGCTAGAAAATTTGAATCATTGGAAGTCACTGATGAGACTTTCAAGGACAACATACCTTCAGTTGTGAAGCCACCTGTTTTGGAGCTAAAACAGCTCCCAGCTCATTTGAAATATGTTTATTTGGGAGCTATGGAAACCTTGCCTGTGATTATTTCATCTTTCCTAACTACTAATCAAGAGAACAGTTTGATAGAAACCTTGAGACGACACAAGAAAGCAATCGGTTGGCAAATGGCAGATATCAAAGGCATTAGTCCTACTGTGTGTATGCATCGAATATTGCTAGAACCTGAAGCCAAGAATAGTGTAGAAAGCCAGAGGAGACTGAATCCTATCATGAAGGATGTGGTAAAGAAGGAGGTCATCAAATGGCTGGATGCTGGGATTATATATCCCATCTCTGACAGTGTGTGGGTAAGTCCAATCCAGTGTGTACCAAAGAAAGGGGGAATAACAGTTGTGGCTAACAAGAAAAATGAACTAATCCCCACCAGAACAATCATAGGATGGAGGATTTGTATGGATTATAGAAAATTGAATAAATCCACCAGAAAAGATCACTTTCCCTTGCCCTTTATTGATCAAATGTTGGATAGACTTTCTGGGAAAGAGTTCTACTGCTTTTTGGATGGATACTCGGGTTACAGTCAAATTGCTATAGCACCCGAAGATCAAGAAAAGACTACCTTTACTTGCCCCTATGGCACTTTTGCCTTTCGAAGGATGCCTTTTGGCCTCTGTAATGCCCCAGCAACGTTCCAACGATGCATGATGGCCATATTCTCGGATGTTATTGAAAAATCTATGGAAATTTTTATGGATGACTTCTCAGTGTTTGGAGAGTCATTCCAGGAATGCCTTGAAAATCTGGAACAGGTCTTGGATCATTGTGAGGAAACTAATTTAGTGTTAAACTGGGAAAAATGTCACTTTATGGTTCAGGAAGGAATTGTGTTGGGTCACAAGGTGTCTAAGAAGGGTATGGAGGTAGACAAAGCCAAAATAGAGGTCATTGAAAAGCTGCCACCACCTACCTTAGTTAAAGGAGTGAGAAGTTTCTTAGGACATGCTGGTTTTTATAGAAGATTCATTAAGGATTTCTCCAAAATCTCCAAGCCTCTATGCCAGTTGCTAGAGCATGATAGAATCTTTGATTTTGCTCCAACCTGTTTGGAAGCATTTGAAATTCTGAAGAAGGCCCTAATTACTGCACCGGTCATAAACTGCTCCCGATTGGTCTATGCCATTTGAGTTGATGTGTGATGCTAGTGACTTCGCTGTGGGAGCAGTTCTGGGCCAAAGGAAGGATAAGGTGTTTCACTCTATATATTATGCCAGCAAAACATTGGTCGAAGCTCAATTGAACTATACCACTACAGAGAAAGAGTTGTTGGCTGTTGTGTTTGCCTTTGACAAGTTCAGACCCTACCTTGTTGGAACAAAGGTGATTGTCTATACTGATCATGCTGCCATCAAATACTTAATTGCCAAGAAAGATGCAAAGTGTGACACCTGCTACCCCGCATACGATAAAATAAAATAAAGCATGCAAGTTAAATAAAACTTTAACATAAAAGGTAGCAAGTACCACATGATCCGAAAACGTTTTAAACATAAAACAACTGCGGAAAAACGTTACCATAAACAAAACCCGAAACCCGATGTCACATAATCAGAGCTGGTAACCACTACCGATATTACATCGGAAAACAACTAACATACTAAACATAAACCAAACTATACTATGAGCAAGCGATCTCCTTGGGATCACTCCTCAGCTGGCAGCTCACCATCCTCTGCATAACCAAAGGTACATGTAAAACAGAACAACAACAGATAGGGAGTAAGGAACTGTACGTATAAACATAAACGGTAATAGAGCAGTTAGCAAGATGATCATGTAGCGTATAAATATCATAATACAACATATATGTTAGAACACATTCCATCATATCATGTTATAAACATGCTATGCGATGCATAACTACTCCACTACTCCATATGCATTGTGGCCAACAACTCTAACTCTGGAAAGACGATTAGGAGTACATGTTCGGTTATCAACGTGGATGATATGCCAGACCATGGGCCATCCCCGAACACTCTCACCAATCTTGATAACGTATAGTGGCTAGTCAGGGTACTCAAGCTTATTCATTAGGTCACTCCGACAATAGGTAGCTAGCCCATGTCACCTGGAACTTCCATACCCAATGTACCCGCAAGGCCAGGTTAACACCCATCGTGGCCTCCACTATCGCGATTCATCATTTGCTTTCCACCCAACGTATCAACTTCAACGTATGATGCGTGCAATGTTCATCAATATGCAAACACATATCCAACCATCCATCATCAACACCATTACATGGCTATCAACTTTGACCAACAAGCATCAAAGATGATTTATCAACATCAAACTTGACCAATAAGCATCAAGAATGATTTAACCAACAACATCGGTAACAATACGTCGTTACCAATAACATCATCGTCTTATTAATTGTTCTCTTTGTTAAGTCTTAACTTAACATTATCTTTATTAAGTATTATACTTAATCTTATTATCTAAACCTCAATTCATATTTTATTAAGATTATAATTTAATCTTAATATTTAAACCTCAAGTCATATATTTATTAAGATTATAACTTAATCTTAATATCTAAACCACGATTCATATCTTATTAAGATTATAACTTAATCCTAATATTTAAACCTCAAGTCATATATTTATTAAGATTGTAACTTAATCTTAATATCTAAACCACAATTCATATCTTATTAAGATTATAACTTAATCTTAATATTTAAACCTCAAATCATATATTTATTAAGATTGTAACTTAATCTTAATATCTAAACCACAAGTCATATGTTTATTATAACTTAATCTTAATATCTAAACCACAATTCATATCTTATTAAGATTATAACTTAATCTTAATATTTAAACCTCAAGTCATATATTTATTAAGATTGTAACTTAATCTTAATATCTAAACCATAATTCATATCTTATTAAGATTATAACTTAATCCTAATATTTAAACCTCAAATCATATATTTATTAAGATTGTAACTTAATCTTAATATCTAAACCACAATTCATGTCATGTTAAGATTATAACTTAATCTTAATATTTAAGCCTTAAGTCATATGTTTATTAAGATTATAACTTCATCTTAATATCTAAACCTCAATCCATATCTTCATGTTTATGAACATCAATTGGACTAATCCTATTTTTAGGCTTAGCGCTAACATCTTAATGTCTTTTATTAACATAGATTTAACAGCAGTTCCAACATACCAACTCATACAATCATGAAATATCATCATCATCATAAACAACGTCATAAACAACATCATAAACGTTATGCCAAGATCATACAAACCATTTAAACAATTAACAACAAGTATAAACAATCATAATAATTTCACACGGCAATTAAGGCATATAGCACACAAATAGGGTCATGGGTTAACCCTCATCTTACGCTACCCTAGAACCTATATGTTATACTAATCCCTTCTCCCCATACCTGGCGTGACGATTCCAACCTATGAGCCAACAAGAGTGAAGTCCATGCGTGACTCCTCCAAACGGGTTCAACAGGTTCAGCGAGCTTTGACCAAGAACAACAAGAAAGGACAAAGGTAGTTAATTCCCAAACAAAGAAAGGGAAGGGAATTAACACAATGGTTATGCATATACCTCGATTAGATGCCTGGGGAACTAATCTGCTAGCACCCGTTCACAACACTGGCGCATGAACAACGAAGTCTGGTTTGACTGGGACAAAACGGTTCAACATTAACTAAAGGGATTCCAAGAAAGGATGAACAAGGTTGGTTATCTTACCTCAAAGTAACACTAAGCTAGCAGCTTAAACCCAAACGCAACAACAAACGCCACAGGGATATGTTCTTGACGAAGAACACTCAAACAAGGATTGAGGACGCTCAAGGATTCAATAGGGAACCCAAGAGAAAGGTAAAAGATGGCTGTTTCTAACTCTAGGAAAGATGGCTATGAGTTTTAGGTCGAGCAAAAGAGGTATAAAAAGGATTAGAGCTAAACGGGCTAACCAAAGAGCCCAAACCGCATGCTCACTGGTTTGGCTCTAACTTGAGCTAAGAGTGTCTGATTTAGGTGCTCTTAGTGGCGTTGGAAAGCTAAGTGAATTTTCTACAAAATCATGTTTCACGATCTATTCCTAATTCGGACTCTAACAGGGTCAAAAATACAATATAAGTTCAGCATTAAAAAGATAGTTGTTTCTAGATAGAATTTTGTAGGAGATTAAGATAAGATAATCTTATTTATTCAATGATTGAATCTCTGTGACATCTAATTGATTTTATACCAACACAACTACAATTATCATAAATATAAATATCTTATATTAATATAATCATGATCTAAATATTTATACAGATAGTCGTATATTAATATAAGAATAATTAATATAAATCATTTACATATCAATAAGAATCAATTACATATAATAATAATAATAATAATAATAATAATAATAATAATAATAATAATAATAATAATAATAATAATAATAAGAACAACAACAACAACAACATTTTAATATTAAAATGTAAACACACTTATAATCATAAAAACATAAGCGTGCATATTATCACTTAAAATATACACACATAAATATACATTCATATAAACACTTATAAAATGCAGTGACGATATAAACAAATATATTGTCAAATATTATACTACTAATAATGGTAATAATAATAATATCTATAAATACAGCAACACATACCCTCATACAAAAAAAACGGGGTGTTACACAAAGCCAAGACTGATTAGGTGGGTGCTCTTGTTGCAAGAGTTCGACTTGGAAATTAGGGATAAGAAGGGAGTTGAGAATCAGGTGGCAGACCATTTGTCAAGACTGCCTGAGGGGAATGAAGCCACAAACAATTCTGAGATCAAAGAACTGTTCCCTGATGAGCAGTTGCTGTCCATGGAAGATGCTGAAACACCATGGTATGCTGACCTGGTGAACTACCTGGCCAGTGGAATTGTCCCTACAGATTTCAGTCCACAACAAAGAAAAAGGTTCTTCCATCAGGCAAAGCAGTTCTGCTGGGATGAGCCATACTTGTATAAGCACTGTGCTGACAATTTGCTTAGAAGGTGTGTAGCAGAAACAGAAGTCCCGGCTATTCTCTTTCATTGTCATTCATCCCCATGTGGGGGACATTTTGGAGGAATGAGGACGGCTGCCAAAGTCCTCCAGGCCGGGTACTTTTGGCCTACATTATTTAAAGATGCCTACTATTTTGCCAAGGGCTGCGATAGATGCCAAAGGGTGGGAAATATTTCAGATAGACACGAGATGCCCCTCAATTCCATCTTGGAAGTAGAGTTGTTTGATGTGTGGGGCATAGACTTCATGGGTCCCTTCCCCCCTTCCTTTGGAAATTTATATATTCTGGTGGCTGTAGACTACGTGTCAAAATGGGTGGAAGCTGTAGCTCTCCCTACAAATGATGCTAGATCTGTTGTGAAGTTTGTTCAAAAGCATATTTTTACAAGATTTGGCACACCAAGGGCATTTATCAGTGATGAAGGTACACACTTCTGCAACAAGCTCTTTGATGGAGTCCTCACAAAATATGGGGTGAGACATAAAGTGGCTACAGCATACCATCCGCAGACAAATGGGCAGGCAGAGCTGTCCCATAGGGAAATAAAATTTTTTTTGGAAAAAGTGGTGAATCCAACTAGAAAAGATTGGTCCCTGCACTTGGAAGATGCTCTTTGGGCATATAGGACTGCCTACAAGACCCCCTTAGGAATGTCACCCTATAGGTTGGTCTATGGAAAGGCATGCCATTTGCCCATTGAGCTGTAGCATAAAGTCTTCTGGGCAATAAAAAAACTAAATCTTGAGATAGCCCAGGCTGGGGCAGCTCGAATGCTGTAGCTCAATGAGCTTGAAGAACATAGGATGTTTTCGTATGAGGGGGCAGAACTCTACAAGGCCAAGACAAAAGCTTGGCATGATCGAAAGATCCAGAAGAGAGACTTTGCACCAGGAGAGCAAGTATTGCTCTTTAATTCCAGACTGAAGCTGTTTCCAGGAAAACTCAAATCTAGATGGTCTGGACCCTTCACAATAGTTCATGCCCACTCTCATGGGGCCATGGAACTGCTTGACGCAGCCTCTGGTAGGACTTTCAAGGTAAACGGGCAAATGGCCAAACATTACTGGGGTGAGCCATTTGCTAAGGCACAGGCCACCACAGTAATGGCTGATCCTTGAATGTTCAACATGCACTGAGTCAGGCTGAGGACTTATAAACCAAGCGCTACTGCGAGGCAGCCCATCAATTTTTTTTATTTTCTTTAATTTTAGTTGTTATTTTGTTTTTGTTTTTTTTTTTTTTTTTCGTTTTCTTTAGCACTAACTAAGTAAGCAGAACACAAAGAAATTGGAGATGTGGCTGAAGGTGGTAAAACTGTCTTGGTGGTGCCGTGGTTGTATATTGGGTTGAAAAAGTTGGGGGCCCATGTAACTGATTCGGGATTGTGTTGGGTTTTGGGGGAAGAAGTCATGTCAAGCTAAAACCAGGTACAACAAATCCCAAAAGGTTAGAGGGGAACCCTCAGACCACTTATTCTCCCTTGGTATCCGTGCCTCTCCCTAGCCACACACTCCCAACCACCCGCATCAATGACCACACTCTCCCATCAAATCTCTTCATAAAGCCCCCACCTTCCCCTTCCTTCCCACACGCAACCCACTGCCTCCACTACCCGAACCCTAACGCCTTCAGTCCTCCCCCAAATCTCTTCCTTTCCCTACCTTCATCTCTTCCCCTCATCTTCGCCAAGTGGGGACTTCAAACCCACAAGCAAGAAGACCACTACTGCAACAGGGAGCAGGAAGAGCTCCCGCATCAGGAAGTTGAGCACTTGAGCACATCACAGCCGGTTGCTGTTGCAGCAACCCTATCAGGAGTTTCCTTGTTTCCCTTTTTTTGGTTATTTCTTCTGGTTTGTGGTTTAAGTTGTTGCTGTTTTATTTTGTTCAACTTGTAGCATGAAGTTGCCATTTTTGTCAGCTTAACATCCTGTATGTTTTACTCCACCCTGTGCTCAACCATTCCCATCCTGGTGTTTTGCTTAATGCAGCTTGTCTGTTTTAATATTTCACTAGTGCATCTCTATGGCAATTTTGGCTTCATTGTTGTCTTTCTAGCTTGTATGCTTCGATGTAATTGTTTGACACTCGCGGCACATGCTTTAGCAATTCTGATCTACCTTGTGAGCTTTTGGGCCAAAACAGCTTTATCCTTCTTTCTCTGTGAATACCATTCTTATGCATAATTCTCTGATTTTTCCTTGCTGCTTTCATACTTGTACACATCTCTGCTGCACACACATTTGCTAGAGGCACATTTTGTTTTCTTGAGCCTAGTATTGCCTACATAGCCTACCCTTGGATCCTACCTTTGTGTGAACACCTTTGAACTTGCAAGCCCTTTGTTTCTAATGAACCCACATTACAAGCCATATCCTGCAAAACCAATGTCCTAACTAGTTGGAGTGGCTGGTGTGCTTCCTGTGTTTACATGCTGTAACATAAGTTTGGGGGTGCTCGAGGGCTAGCACAGTTTTAAGTTTGGGGGTGCTATGCAGCTGATATGTGACAAAAATTGAACTGTTGTTGGTAAAATTGATGTTTTAAAAATAAAAATAAAAAAAAACAGCAGAGTAGTTGCAAGGAAAAATGTTGAAATGTTACAACAACTGCTCTAAGGGTAAAAAGGAGGAAACAGATTTCAAAGAAGTGTAAAAAAAGAAAAAAGGAGTCAAACAAAATGAAAAAGATCAAAAAGTCCTCCCTAACTAGTGTGAGCTGGACCATGAAAGAAATAGTTGTTAAAAAAAAAAAAAAAGAGAGAGAGGAAGCATACCTAAGCTCCATCTAGTGTAGCCACCTTCCCAGAACTGTTCCTACCTGAACCCAAGCCTCATTGCATCCAAATAAAGTCCTCTAGCAGTGTGCAGTTTTGATAGTGAGTGGTGTGTTTAGAAGCTTGTCAAGGTCGTGCTTGAGTGTGCATTTGAATGATGATTGAGAGTACCTATCTTAGCTTGAGAAGAGAGGAAGAACACACTGTTCTGAGAGTGCAGTGCTGTAGCATGTAGTTGAGAGTTGATGATGAGGACAACCATGAATGCTTGCTTGATTGTACTTCATGAATGTTGATGCATTGTCAAGTATGCCTTGTGAAGAAATTGGTTTGAAAAGAAGAAAGCTGTGTTTGAACTAATTTGAGCACATGTGAGGAGGTTTAGAAAAATTTGTGTCTTTTCTGTCTAGTTTCTTTTGTTTCCATTACTTGAGGACAAGCAATGATTCAAGTTTGGGGGTGTGATAACTCTTTTTATGAAGAGTTATTTATACCTTTTTCACTTGTATTCTTGTAGTCTTTGAGTATTTTGAGTTTAGGTTTTTAATATTTTAGTGTGATTTGGTGTGAAGTGTGTTTTATAAGAGTCTTTTGTAAGTTTTAGTGTTCTGGTGTCTTTTGGAGCTGTTTTCAGTATTTGAGTGTGAGTTTGTTATGCAGGGCAATTTATGGAGATCTATGCACTAAACTAGAAACGTTGCTCTGGGATATGCTGTAGCAATTGTAGCTGAAGCTGACGGTACACAAGGACAAAGGCTCAAAACATTCTCTTACACATTGAGTTGTCCTTAGCTGATGAGGACAGTTTCCTACACGTGGGGCTGGTGTTTGGTGCATTAAAGTCAGGGAACTGGGCCAAAGACACTTGTCCTAATCAGTTTATAGCCCAAAAAGGATGAGAGAGGAAAGGGCCTTGAGACAGGCTGGAAAAAGAACCCTAAAAGGGGGACAACAAGGGGGGAGACGCATCAGAATCTTCCCTACTGGAGCAAGGACAGAGCTGCGCCCCTTTCTCTCTCTCCTCTCTTGTAATGGCTTCTTCTTCCATTTCTTATTTTTCTCCTTGTCTTTGTAAGCTCAATATGAGCTAAACCTCTTGTAGCTATGGGATGTTGAACTTGTAATGGATTTTTAGTGAATGTTATGTTATGCTTTGCTATTGCATTTTCTATAAATCTGACTTGGTTGTGTTTTAATTGAGCTTGATCATCTTAGTTAGAACTTGAGCTCACGGCTGCTTGGAAAAGCTAAGTGTAGCAGAACTGTTTTATAGATAAGAGTAAAATCATTAATTGGAAAATTATGATGAAGAGTGATTTAGGAATGAACATTCTAACTCTTAGGCTAGCTGGAACGAGCTTAAGTGAGGCGTGAATGTAACCAATATGGACCTAGGAATAGGAGACGTTTAGTGAAGTTCATCTCAGAACTGTTGGAAAATAAACTTTCATTTCCTGGAGCCAAATTGCTGTAGCATTGCAAACGCATAACTGAGCTAGACTGAAGTTGCAAGGGATACTTCCCCGTAGCTATTTTACCCATTCTGTTAACAAATCCGTTTTTATTGCTCTAGCATTTATTTTCGCAAAACTGTCCTGGCTACACACACACAAATTACTTGTTACTCTTTGTTAATCTTGATTAATAGAACCATTAATTCAAACTTGGTACTTGATTCACCATATAATCCTCGTGGGAACGATCTCTCTTACACTTTATTACTTGTTAAACGATTGTGTATACTTGCACAAGCACATAAACCATTTTTACAGCAACAAGTTTTTGGCGCCGTTGCCGGGGATTTGTAATGGTGTTTAATTAACAAGTTTTAAATTGATAGTTCTATTAGTTGAGACTCTTGATGTAGTGTTTACCTCTTGTAGCATAGCTTTACCGCGATCACTGCAAAGGAAGAATAATCCTTCTCAATCGATCACGAGCACTACGAACAATGCTATCACCAGTACCGCAATGGAGCAGCACCTCGACGTAGTCCACGCGAACAAAACACCGCTGGAGAAAACGTCGTGCTAGTTGACGGCAAGGGTGAGGGGCGTGCCTACCAAGGTGGTGTGACGGCCACTAGGTTATGCGTAGCAAGCTCCCTTAGTGCTTAAGTGATGTGCACAGCATTATAAGCTATCACCCACTTACCTTAACCTTGTTGGGCTTGTACGCTACAGGCCCTATCTATAATTAATATTATTAAATCATATTTAATAAATTAATTCATTCTCCGACTATTTGCTCTATGCGTGTGACCTTATAGGTTCTCAATAAATTGGCAATAATATTAAATCTCATTTAATATTATAAACAATGTGCGGCATCTAGCAATACATCATTGTTACCCAATTAGTAAGAATATCGGCAATACGATATATACCTTACGGTAACCAAAATAACCGTGTAGTAAATGTCCTTTCGTCCATATGTCTTAATTGAACACAAGACATAAGTGTGTCATCCTTGTCAAGTTCAATTATTTGTTTCTCAATTCTCGAGTAGACGTGTAATCACAAATTGATATGATCCAAGAAGGAGTCATCAAGATTTAGGATCAATCCTTGAACTTGTTTAGGATTATTTGCAAAGAACAAAGAAGAAGATGAAAAGGTTCTTTGGAACCCGAAATATAAAAGGTCAAAATAACAAAAGACAACTATCAATAGGATAAGATGAAGATCAAAGTAACTATAAAGGAAATAACAAGATATGGAAAAAAACGTATAAATGGGCGTGGGGAATTAAGCATAAAGGAAATAAGAAAAGATGAAAATGGAAGAGATAGGAGATGGAAAGAAGGAGGCACAATAATCCAATGGATTTGGAAGATTGATAAGCCAAGTGAGGATTCGCCACAAAGAGATGAAACTCTTTGATAAGAATCGAGCAAATTCTAATCCAAGAACTTGAAGAGGAGCCATATTGCTCAACTCACACCCAAAAATGAGCAAATTCTCTAAACTTTCATTGATCCAAAATGTTTCCTTACATGGATATATATAGGCTTCAAGTGAGGATCTAGATCATTCCTACACTAAGTCTCTTCCTCTTCAAGAGAACATACTAGAACATAAGTACTAGGTGCACCCCAACAATAGAAAGCCCAAAATACAAGCCCAAATATTTGGTTAGAAACAAATGACTAATTTTCGTCCAAAATCATCTCCTAAACTTCCAGCCTAGTTTTCACCATGATAGAGGCCAAATATGGTCATGAGGCTAGAAATAATATGTGTAGATAAGGATCTAAGCTTTCCAACGCATCATAGAACACTTCCATCGGATATCCGAAACTCAAGATAAACCCAAAACTAGGAAGATAGGTCATTTGGACTTGGATGGTTTGACTTGGACTTGAATCGGTTGAACTCCTCTTGTTGCAAAGTTGACTTGCCCCCTTTGGCCTCCATCATACCCTCCTTCTTTAAGAAAATTTGCCCTCGAATTTATTATCTCCCTACCTGCATCAAGAGAAAGAACTAAATTTAGGCAAATTAAAAGTAAATCATGCTTTGAATTTCCTTCAGTGGGAAACCTTTTATTTCGCAATGGTGACATACCCAACCCTCCGGGGTCAAACACAAATAGAAAGAACTCATCACATGTGACCATTAAGTGAGTGTACTTTGCATCATGTACGCACAAATTCTTAAGGATTGGTGAAATCAAGCAATTGAACTTCAAAGCGAATAGGCAAGATATACCTTGGAGAGATTGTATTGACCACCATTTTTACCTCTCTATGCTTGGGCATGATGACATATGAGAAGCACTCTTTTCTTGCCAAATGTTTCAACTCATTAACATGTGTTGAAATCTCAAATTTTGGTCCATTATACTTCTCATCAACATAAGAAATGGTTTGTTCTTGGGGAAGTAAAGCAGCCTCCATGTTCTTATAATGTGCCTCAATTTCAAGTTTAGAAGAAGAAGGAAAAATAAGTAAAGCATGGATGGATGCATTGTTGAGTTTTTCAAACAATTCTTTATGCAATCTTTGAAAACTAGATGAAAATCCAAAAAGATTAACATGATATGTGCATGAGAGATAAGGGTCCGAATTAGCATACAAATTTTCATTCCTCAGATCATACTTTTGGACTTTGGGAAGGTGCACTTGATTTTCAAAATGATTTGCATAAGTCAAGGGCTTAGTAATACATGCTTCAAAACATATGCCCAAGAATTGTTTCTTCAAAACAAATGTGGAAAGATGATGAAAGTTAAGAAATTCATGATGCATGGAAGCAAAACTAGTGAGTGTAGGTGAAGAGCAAGTTCCAAGCAATTTACCAAAAAAGCTCTCAAACATAGAGTTAGAATGTCTATGTTTTTTAATACTCATGCAAGTCAAACCGGGGTTTGCTTCCTTTGAGTGCACAAACTTAAGTATCTCACTTTCTTTTGTCTCTTTTTCTTTAGCATCAATTTCTTTTTCATTCACTTCCTTCTCAAGGCTTCTCTCAACTTGGACCTCACTCTCTTGTTTTTCTTTCACCTCACCTTCTTTTTCAAAGAAACTCACTTCTTTTCTCTCAATTTTTTTCTCACTCTCTTTGTTTTTTTGTCTTTCCTCTTTCTCTTGAATTTTTGTTTTAGACATTTTCTCCCAATATGCATCAAAATTAGCAATCTTTCTTTTCATTTTCTCCTCTTTTGTCACCCTTTTTTCATACTCCATAATATCCTTGCAAACTTCTCTTGGCAATATTTCCTTTTCATTTGGGCATTGATAATCCAAATGCCCCCATCCCAAACACACTAGGCACTTCATATCCCTACTTCTAGTCTTAAGAGTTGGAGTAGAAAGGACATTGCTAGATCTTTTGCTATTAGTGCTCACGGCCTCTTTGACCCGTGAATAGGAACCTTCCTTCTTTTGATTGATCTTTGTTCTTTCATATCTCTCATTTTCTATGCATTTCTCTTTGCTGTACTCATCCACACTCTTGGTTCCTTGTGTCAATCTTTGCCATTTGTTGTGAAGATCTATATGGTAATGTGATGGTGCATATTTCCTTCTCACGATCCTCTTCATTTCTGCCCAAGTCTCAATTGGTTCCTCTCCATACCTCCTTCGTTCCTTTTGCAATTGATCCCACCAAACTAGTGCATAATCAACAAACCCAAGAGATGCTATCTTCATCTTCTTTTGTTCACTATAGTGGTCACAAGAGAAGATTTGTTCTATTTTCATCTCCCATTCTAAGTAGGCTTGGGGGTCATTTCTTCCTTGGAAAGTAGGTATTTTAATTTTCACTCCCTCAATCCTATCTAAAGGTCTCACCATTTTTCTCACTAAGTGTTTCACTCAAATTGGCTTTTTTCGCACCATTGGTTTATTTTGCACTCTTGCCTTTTTCCACTCAAAGTCCTCTTTCAATATCCTTGGAAAAGAACTATACTAATTCAAGAATGTAAACAAGTACCAAAGCTTTGTGAAAATCCACACAAGGTATCAATCAAGAATTTAAAAAAGAAGAAAACTACAAAGACAAAACTAAAAGTATTTAGAAGACAAACAAGAAAAACAAACAAGAAAAGCACACTCTAACCGGAATTTATGTGACAAGACTCTAGGAAAAGTGTTTAAGAATAGAATTTGAGCCAAAAATATGTCCAAAACATTAAGTTAATACCATTTCAAGGCTAGCATATCAACAACTAAGTTTGTGGCCTAATTTAAAATTCTGCGAATTTTTTTTTAACCTTTTTTTATAATTGTAGAATGGTCCCTCTGTATTTTACTGTATTTGCACGAATTTTTTTTTGCAGATTGGGACCTTTACTTTTGTTTAATTCTACTTGGGCCACAAAACTTTCAGAAAATTGCACAAACACCCCAAACAGATTTGAAGAGTGTCACAAGATCAAATAGCCTTTTGAAGTATGAACATGATGAACAAAAAAGGTATTGGAAACCGTGACCTTGGATTTTGTATCAACTAGTTCTTAATCAATTCATGCTTCTTGAAGAAAACAATGGTATAACTTGAATCCACTTAAAAAGATCTTTCAATCAAGATGTTGATTAATAATCTAACATCATTTCATGAAATTCATCAAGATCAAAGTGGCTCAAATCCCAAAAAGATGAGACAAATTGGTATGAAGGCTCAAGAACACAAAAACTAGACTTTTCATAATCCCAAACGAAAAATAAGTTCTAGGATCCTTGGCTCTAGATACCACATGATATGATCTAAGAAGGAGTCATCAAGATTTAGGATCTATCCTTGCACTTGTTTAGGATTATTTGCAAAGAACAAAGAAGAAGATGAAAAGGTTCTTTGGAACCCGAAATATAAAAGGTCAAAATAACAAAAGACAACTATCAATAGGATAAGATAAAGATCAAAGTAACTATAAAGGAAATAACAAGATAAGGAAAAAAAAACGTATAAATGGGCGTGGGGAATTAAGCATAAAGGAAATAAGAAAAGATGAAAATGGAAGAGATAGGAGATGGAAAGAAGGCGCCACAATAATCCAATGGATTTGGAAGATTGATAAGCCAAGTGAGGATTCGCCACAAAGAGATGAAACTCTTTGATAAGAATCGAGCAAATTCTAATCCAAGAACTTGAAGAGGAGCCATATTGCTCAACTCACACCCAAAAATGAGCAAATTCTCTAAACTTTCATTGATCCAAAATGTTTCCTTACATGGATATATATAGGCTTCAAGTGAGGATCTAGATCATTCTTATACTAAGTGTAACACCCGGGGCTGACGAGGGCGGGGAGTGATCGCCGGTGCATGAGGCACGGACAAGGAGCGGCTCCTGGCAGGCTTCTAGGCGGAGGGATACATGAATGAACCGATTCACACCGGAATGAGAGGGATCCTGAGGCTGTGTAGGTATGGGACTGTATAGTTGAAGGAAGGCTTATAAGAATTGATATGTACTACCTATACCAACAAGATGCATCTTCTTTTCGATAGCCCATCACTTAAGAACTCCAAAGTTAAGCGTGCTTGACTTGGAGTAATTCTGGGATGGGTGACCTCCTGGGAAGTTTTCCTAGGAAGCGTGTGAGTGAGGACAAAGCACGCAGAAGAGACTCGTGTTGGTTTGTGGGGACAGTCGGTAATCCTTAAAGCAGTCCGGGCCGTTACAAATGGTATCAGAGCGGACCTCTCCCAGTACGGTGTCGTTCGGGGATGAACCAAGCAGAAGCTGGTGGGCATATAACACCCGGGGCTGACGAGGGCGGGGAGTGATCACCGGTGCATGAGGCACGGACAAGGAGCGGCTCCTGGCAGGCTTCTAGGCGGAGGGATACATGAATGAACCGATTCACACCGGAATGAGAGGGATCCTGAGGCTGTGTAGGTATGAGACTGTACAGTTGAAGGAAGGCTTATAAGAATTGATATGTACTACCTATACCAACAAGATGCATCTTCTTTTCGGTAGCCCATCACTTAAGAAATCCAAAGTTAAGCGTGCTTGACTTGGAGTAATTCTGGGATGGGTGACCTCCTGGGAAGTTTTCCTAGGAAGCGTGTGAGTGAGGACAAAGCACGCTGAAGAGACTCGTGTTGGTTTGTGGGGACAGTCGGTAATCCTTAAAGCAATCCGGGCCGTTAAACTGTAACGCCCTTCGTTACATTAGTAACCCAAATTAATAATTTAAATAAAACTAGGAAAATAAAAAATTTCTTAAATAAATACTGTATAAATACTTAATATAATATTAATCCAAAATAATTGTTTACATTAATTCAAAACTAAAATAACATAATCAGTTTCAAAACCTCAAAACAAGGCGTCTATAACATCTCGCATAAGAAAATAACTAAAAGATAATAAAGGTCCTCCAGGCATATGCCATACGATACTAACCACGCTCTAAAACTAAAGAGATAATCTTCAAAACGTCTGGCTGCTCAACAGGGACGTCCTCAAGCTCTGAAAACAATACTACTAATGAGATATAAAATCCCAGTGAACAGAAATACATTTTTAAAAGGTTTTCACAAAAGCATTGTTCTCAGCCAGTGCGGTGACCGAAAAAACTGTCCATGGTACCCGCTAATTTCAAAATAGTGTATAATAAAATAATAATAATATAAATTATTATTGGCAGCAAAAAGTCATCACTAACACATCATGAATCAAGTATGACAAGATCTCATATATCAAATAATCTCAAATATCCTCATACATCATATGACTTTCAAACTGCACATAACAATGGCGTCCCATTGCCAACCTTACTCATGAAGGTATTTCGATGTCATCTTCTCTTCAGTGACATTACTCATTTCGATACCAACCATTGTACACTGGTGGTATTACTCATTTCGACATCCCAACGTGTGGCGATGTTACTTTCGATACCCCATCAGGGCGGTATTTCATATTTCGACACCCCAATTCATTGGCAGTGTTACTTTCGATACCCCTATCATAGGCGGTATTGCAGCAGACAACATTCAACATATTAACAGTTACTGTATCATGCCAATATCACAAATATCATCAACCAGATCATGTATGTATCATATATATCATGTCACCAATCACAATAATAAACATTTAATTGACAACAGAAATACCTTAGAAGGAAAACCCCCAAATTTCGAAAATCAGGATTTGACCAAATCAAGATTATTTTCCAAAAAAATGTATTTTTAAAGCATAACCCAAATCCCAAGACAAATTGTACCATGGAAAGGGTGAGAAAGAGTATTTCTACTCACCTCTTGAATACCTCCAAGAATCTCCAAGCGTACCCTATGGCGAATCCTAGATGTCGCCTTCCTCAGTCTTGAATCCCCTTCTCCTTCTCCTTCTTCTTCATCTTCTTCTTCTTCCTGTTGTTGTTGTTATTGTTCTCCTTCCAAACTCATTGCTTGATGCAACCCCATCTCCCATGCATGAAGATGCTCCACAGCCGTTACTAAGATGTTTTAGGGTGCAAAAAAGGTTCCTAGCCGCACTATGGTGTTATAAGAAGGTATATATAGTATTGCACTGATTCCTTATTTTTAAACCTATTTTTAACGCATCCTGACATAGAGACTGATTTTTGAATTAAGTTTTAGATAGAGTCTTTGAATAAGTTTTCGATAGAGTGTAGTTAGAGTTTGTTATTAAATAAGTTTTAGATAAAGTCTAGACAGAGTTCTGTTATTGTTGCAGATTTTAATTATCTTTTATCCTTTCTAATTAATTCAAAGGCCCAAAACATGCAGTCTAAGCCTCCCAAAAATTATCTAATTTCTCTAACGTTATTATCTCCAATTATTTTTATTTTTAGGATGTTACATTTTCTCCCCTCCTTTAAGAATTTCGTCCCCAAAATTAACTCCACTTCACGTACGAAGCAAATAAAGAGTATGGGCATTGGCGAACCAAGTCTTCTTCTAATTCTCAAGTAGTCTCTTCTAGAGTTCAATCCTTCCCAACCACCTTCACCAAAGGGATTGTCTTGTTCTACAGAGTCTTAGTGCTCTTATCGATGATCTGACTAGGCCTGGCTTAAATATTAAGTTATCCCTCAATTGTATTGACTCAGGAGCTATTACATGAGACATAACTGACATAATTTTCGAAGTTGAGAAATAAGAAATACATCATGATGGTATGACAACCATGTTGGAAGAGCCAATTGGTAAGCAAATGGCCCGACTCTCTTGAGGATATGGAAAGGACCCATAAAAACAAGGAATTAGTTTTCTGACTGACATTGACCCCCACATCCCAATCTTAGGAATGACTATCAAGAATACATGTTCCCCTTCAGAAAATTCTAAAGGCTACTTTTCCTTGTCGACATAACAATCTTTACCTATTTTGGATTAAATCCTAACTGTGGTCTATTGGATTAAATCCGATCCTAAAAAGATCATCTCACCTACCTTGCTCTATCATAAGAGAACCTACATCCTTGATACTCTCTAAGCATACATCAAACCACTAGGCTGAAGCATCGATTAATAATTGCACAATTCATGACTCTTGACTATAAGAATATATATAAAAAGAAGTCAATAATAGCACGTATAATAAAATCACGCACTTAAGCATTTATTTTTCTCCATCCCCCTAGAATCATATTACCTTCACTTGAATTTCATCATTATAAGCATTCTCAAAATAGATTAATAACAAGCAATTCACAAAGAAATTGAAGTAAAGTTTTATATCATCCATACGTAGATCTTATAGTCCTTTATATATATTCCACACCAAATTTATTATATTATTTACAGTACAGAGAAATTTTTATAAATAAATAAACAAATAAATAAAACAAGAAAGAAAAGAGAAACAGTAGAGACATCCACATAATAAGTCTTATCTAGTCCAAGTTGATAATTTCATAAGAAAAGAAAGAGTTTTACTTTCTGTTAAGAGATGATCTTACTAGAAACAAAATTGGGTAACAAAAGGAGAATAAGATTTTATTAACTTGCAATTAAACTATACAGTTATTGAGCATTTACAACTTTCAAAACAATTTTCATCAATAAATACCATAGTAGAACTAAGAAATCAATTTCATTTTGATTTTTGAGTAAGCTAATACAAATAAGAAATAACATTCTTTTTCTTTTCGGTCTTTAATAAGAAATATAAGTTTGTTAAGATTTGACATGCCAGTAATCTATATGGGAATCAAATCCAAAGAGTATATTAATTGTGATTAGTATTTGGTCACTTGAGAAACAATTTGAAAGATTCAAGCAAGGTGATTTTCTAAAAAAAAAATTAAATAACAAAATTATAACATAAATTAAAATTTAAGTATATATACACCTTCTTTAATACAACATCCAATATTTTTTTTTTTATTTCCGTCTACTATTACATCTTCTTTAAATCTTGATACCTCTTGGCTATTCCTGGATGTATGGTTAACTTTCCTTTATGTGTCTCTTCTAGCATTTTTTTTCAAGGGCTCCCCTCCTTAGGAACAACAATCCCATTCTTAAATAATAATAGACCACCATCACATAATTCTCTTGATCCTAAAGAGATTGCAATTCCTAGTCTAAAGCTGCTCTCGGTTAATCTGTTTTCTAAGGTCATTACAAATTCCAACCTATTCAATTTCAAGTTTAAAGCATTTAAGGTTATATTGAAATTCATGTCCATAAACTCTTCTAAGATATTCATCTCCAGCATTAAGATGCAAGGATTTTCTATTTAGAGCCTCTTCCACTACATTGACTTTTCCTAAACTGTACTTCAACTCAAATTCATGGTCCTGAAGGAATTTCAACCACCTTCCTTGCCTTATTTTTAATTCTATATTTTTTTTTTTCTAACAATTATTTAAGGATCTTATGATTATTAAAAGCTTCAATTTTATTCTATAGAAGATATTTTCCTTTCCTACTCAACTCGATCAGAAGTAAGGCTAGCCTAGAGAACCCATTTATAACTTCATATAATACGCTTTTAATTCCAAGAACTTCTTACACCTGTCACTTCTTAGGTTGCTCTCATCCTATCACTACATCTACTTTACTTGAATCAAACGCCACTCTACTCGAATGATCTAAGGTTATTTATTCTAGGAAAAATATATCTATCCTTAATAGTTATTTTGTTTGATCATCTAATGTCCACACATAGGTTCATATTCCCATAATTTTTTTTTTTCACTAGAAGCACTTAAAAAAACTTATTAGAAATCAAACATATTCCTCAATTATAATTAAAGAGAGATTAGACATATACTATAATTAAATAATAAAGAATTAGTATAAAAATAAATAAGTCAATGCTTGCCTCAGGGAACATGAGCAAATTATGATTCCAAATAAATAAAATAAAATAACACAAATCAAGAAGGTGAAAGGATGCATCAAGGTAAGAAAGTTTTAATTCACAATCAATTTGGTTTGACTAAAAAAAACAATGATGCACAAAGATATTTTCATTTATGAATTGCAAACTCATTGAAACAAAAGAAAGTTAAAAACGTGAATTCAAAATAAGCGAGACTCTCTTTGACAATTTTACTATCAAGGATGAATATCACAAACGATAAATGAAAAGTAAAACTATTTATTTTATTTTTTTTAAATACAAAGAATATACATCTATCAAGCAAATTCATCAAACGACATAAAAATATATTTGAAGAATATAATGTTAAGAATTAACAACCTTAAATTTTCAACTCTCTCTTCTTTTTTTCTTTTTTTTTTTTTAATAAACAAATTCAAGTATAAAAACTCATTTTTTAGCAATTCCTCTAATTATTTCTTAGGCTCATTTAACTCTAAGGGTGTCATTCTAAGACGCTACTGACACCGGTCCACTTCTAGGTACTAAATCTATGTTAAACTCAACTCTCATATTTGATGGAAGGTAGAGACCTCTTTATGAAACACATCTAGAAACTAACAGACAACAAGTAGTGGCGCTACATCACTCTCAGTCTCTATCTTAACGGAAAACAACAATATGGATCATTGAACTTTCTCAACTAAGAACTTATTACATGGAAACGAATGTGATATGGTTTAACATAAAAGATTCATCAAACATAGGTTGTGAAGTACATAAATATTTCTATTTGTACAATATTATTAGATGATAACGAAACCATACTAAGAGTGACATTCAACACAACATTTGAAAACATATCAAATCATAAGATAAATTTTGGTGTATCGAAAAACTTTTTAAATAGGTAAAAGATGTAACCAAATTATCTTTGACCGGGGTAGAAACATACAAGTGGAAAGATAATTTAGAAATAGGCAACTCTGGATTTTTGACACAACTAAAAGTTATGAAAAAATGGAATGCTCCTGAATCAAACAATATGATAACCTCTTGCTATAAGCACAGTTTGTCTTCAGCTCCTCTAATTGCTGCAGCATCTAAGCTGTCCCGAAAAAATGACGGTTCGTCCTTCGAGAAAGCGGTATTCCCACGTATTGAGGTTCTTGGGGTGTTACCTCCCCATATCCCCTCGTATGACGGAGAGTCTCCGTCTGCTCTTACAAATCTATGGTCACACGGTCCATAGCTGTTACAAGCGCATCATTCGTCCCTCGCCCGTTAGTCATTATAAATATGTTCACTATCAATGAAACATTGAGTTGGCCAAGCTCAATATCCAAAGCATAGTATGCAGCATCTACAACTCTAACAAGCATCCTATGCGCCCAAGTTTTGATTTTTGAAAAACCCAATAACCACAGTCCAATTTAGGATTGAACTGCTCTGATACCAAAAATTGTAACGCCCTTCGTTACATTAGTAACCCAAATTAATAATTTAAATAAAATCAGGAAAATAAAAAATTTCTTAAATAAATACTGAATAAATACTTAATATAATATTAATCCAAAATAATTGTTTACATTAATTCAAAACTAAAATAACATAATCAGTTTCAAAACCTCAAAACAAGGCGTCTATAACATCTCGCATAAGAAAATAACTAAAAGATAATAAAGGTCCTCCTGGCATATGCCGTACAATACTAACCACGCTCTAAAACTAAAGAGATAATCTTCAAAACGTCTGGCTGCTCAACAGGGACGTCCTCAGGCTCTGAAAACAATACTACTAATGAGATATAAAATCCCAGTGAACAGAAATACATTTTTAAAAGGTTTTCACAAAAGCATTGTTCTCAGCCAGTGCGGTGACCGAAAAAACTGTCCATGGTACCCGCTAATTTCAAAATAGTGTATAATAAAATAATAATAATATAAATTATTATTGTCAGCAAAAAGTCATCACTAACACATCATGAATCAAGTATGACAAGATCTTATATATCAAATAATCTCAAATATCCTCATACATCATATGACTTTCAAACTGCACATAACAATGGCGTCCCATTGCCTACCTTACTCATGAAGGTATTTCGATGTCACCTTCTCTTCAGTGGCATTACTCATTTCGATACCAACCATTGTACACTGGTGGTATTACTCATTTCGACATCCCAACGTGTGGCGATGTTACTTTCGATACCCCATCAGGGCGGTATTTCATACTTCGACACCCCAATTCATTGGCAGTGTTACTTTCGATACCCCTATCATAGGCGGTATTGCAGCAGACAACATTCAACATATTAACAGTTACTGTATCATGCCAATATCACAAATATCATCAACCAGATCACGTATGTATCATATATATCATGTCACCAATCACAATAATAAACATTTAATTGACAACAGAAATACCTTAGAAGGAAAACCCCCAAATTTCGAAAATCAGGATTTGATCAAATCAAGATTATTTTCCAAAATAATGTATTTTTAAAGCATAACCCAAATCCCAAGACAAATTGCACCATGGAAAGGGTGAGAAAGAGTATTTCTACTCACCTCTTGAATACCTCCAAGAATCTCCAAGCGTACCCTATGGCGAATCCTAGATGTCGCCTTCCTCAGTCTTGAATCCCCTTCTCCTTCTCCTTCTTCTTCATCTTCTTCTTCTTCCTGTTGTTGTTTTTATTGTTCTCCTTCCAAACTCATTGCTTGTTGCAACCCCATCTCCCATGCATGAAGATGCTCCACAGCCGTTACTAAGATGTTTTAGGGTGCAAAAAAGGTTCCTAGCCGCACTATGGTGTTATAAGAAGGTATATATATATAGTGTTGAACTGATTCCTTATTTTTAAACCTATTTTTAACGCATCCTGACATAGAGACTGATTTTTGAATTAAGTTTTAGATAGAGTCTTTGAATAAGTTTTAGATAGAGTGTAGTTAGAGTTTGTTATTAAATAAGTTTTAGATAAAGTCTAGACAGAGTTCTGTTATTGTTGCAGATTTTAATTATCTTTTATCCTTTTTAATTAATTCAATGGCCCAAAACATGCAGTCTAAGCCTCCCAAAAATTATCTAATTTCTCTAACGTTATTATCTCCAATTATTTTTATTTTTAGGATGTTACACTAAGCCTCTTCCTCTTCAAGAGAACATACTAGAACATAAGCACTAGGTGCACCCCAACAATAGAAAGCCCAAAATACAAGCTCAAATATTTGGTTAGAAACAAATGACTAATTTTCGTCCAAAATCATGTCCTAAACTTCCAGCCCAGTTTTTACCATGATAGAAGCCGAATCTGGTCATGAGGCTAGAAATACTATGTGTAGATATGGATCTAAGCTTTCCAACGCATCATAGAACATTTCCATCGGATATCCGGCACTCAAGATAAACCCAAAACTAGGAAGACAGGTCACTTGGACTTGGATGGTGTGACTTGGACTTGAATCGGTTGAACTCCTCTTGTTGCAAAGTTGACTTGCCCCTTTTGGCCTCCATCACAAATGGGCCCAATATCACATATTGGCCCATTTCCGCATGGCCACGCATATTTCACGTTTTACCCTATCGAGAGGCCCATTACATTACTCCTGTTATGTAGGAGGGACGAATCCTATCTACATCACTCACATCCCTCAACATGTTTCAGTGCAGGCCCAATAACTACCTTTATGATCATCTTGTTACGAATGACGTTTGATAGCATTAAAGCCTACAAGTCTACATGTAGGAATCGTAGTGACTTCAAGTCGAAAGACTACTTCACTATGGCCGCCATGAGAAGCGCTTATGACACTTACATAACTATTATGCAGCGTTCTCATAGTGGGTCAATCCAGTACAAATATTACTCCTAATATTTGCACCTGTGTGTTGACTTGATATCACATATCCATGACTCATGAGATGTGGTCATCAGTCTACTCACACAATTGTCTCTATTTATTATTGTTGTCCTAATTAACAATAATACTCGACTACGGACATTTTAAGAATAGCGTTCTATAGTTTAATGGGATCTCACAATCAAGTCACAATTTGATGTTCCATTAAACGAACTGCCTATTCTATGGACTTTATTATGCTAAATACCAATAACATAATAAATTAATACCTTATTCATATATCAAATATATGATCAAAGTCATAACGCAAATGTTGATCTATTCCAAATAGATTGGCCACTAGGGCTTACACCAACAATCTCCCACTAGCACTAGAGCCAATCAGGCATCAATCTAACATCCATCGATCTAGTGTGAGTGTCATGCTGCTATTGAGCATGATACTCCATTAACGGATTGTTCAGTGTTGTCATTCTGTACATCTTCAGATCTCCTTTATCGATCATCTATCAAATGAAATGGAAGCGCCTAAGTATATGTCTGGATCGCTGGTGAGATCAAGTTTCCTTTACTTACGCGATTACTCCACCATCATCACAACGAGATCAATGGAGTTCGCAAAGTTAGGAACTATCTTATGCTTGAAACCTTTTTCAAGCTCACAGTGCCACCATTTAGCCAACAACACGAATCCAGATTGCGATCTGGAATCATCTTTATCGGTTTAGAAACAACATCAATGTAACACCTTACAACGACCTCTTCCTCACCTTCATTTGTCAAGAATGTATCTTGAGTTCTTGTCATGTACTTAAGAATGTTCTTGACTACAGTTTAGTGACCTTCACTGAAATCAAATTGGTACCTTCCTGTCATGCTCAAAGAATACAAGATAACTAGTCTAGTACATAGAATCATGCATATTTAAAGTACCTAAGCACTTTGTCAGCATATGTATTTGGAATAAGGTTGAGCATCCTCGGCGATCTATCTCTATAGATTTTGAGTCCTAACACTTAGGAGGTCTCGCCTTGGTCCTTCACCGAGAAACATTTCCCTAACCATGTTTCTACATTTTGTAGTGTAGGGATATCGTTTCCGATAAGCAATATGTCATCCACATACAATACGAGAAATACAATCTCACTCCCACTAAACTTCTTGTACAGACAAGGTTCATCCCCGTTCTTGATGAATCCAAATTGTCTTACAACTTTATCAAAACGAAGATTCCAGCTTCTGGAAGCTTATTTTAATCCATGAATGGATCTCTACAATTTACACACCTTTCCAGCATCCTTTGGATCGACAAAAACCTCGGGTTGTGTCATGTACACATCCTCGAGAAGTTTCGCGTTAAGGAATGCAGTCATGACATCCATCTGCTAGATTTCACAATCGTAATATGCAACAATAGCAAGTAGAATCAAATGAATTTAAGCATTGCAACTGGGGAGAAGGTCTCTTCATATTTTGCACCATAAATTTGTTTGAAACCTTTTGCGACCAGTCGCGTCTTAAAGGTATTCACCTTACCATCCATGTCAGTCTTCTTCTTGAAAACCCACTTGCACCCTATGGGTTTTATCTCTTCAGGAGGCTCAAACAAGGTCTAAACCTAGTTAGTGTACATGGATTCCATGTCAGATCCCATGGCCTCAAGCCACTTATCAGATTCTGGGCCAATTATGGTCTCCTGGTAGGTTATAAGCTCATCTTGATCCATGACCAACACATCACCTTCTTGAGTCAGGAGAAGTCCATATCTCTCAGGTTGGTGACGTGACCTGTTAGACTTACGCAATTCTTGTGTTACTTGAACCGGTGATTGAACTACAACATCTTGTAGAACTAGTTCTTGTTCCATTACAGGCGGATCAGTACTTTGTGGCACTTGGATTTCTCCAAGTTCTACATTCCTCTCACTGTCTCCTTTGGAGATGTAATCCTTCTCAAGGAACACTTCAGTCCTAGCGGCAAACACTTTGTCGTTGAAAGGATTGTAGAAATAATATCATTTGGTTTCCTTAGGATATCCCACAAAAGTACATTTATCTGATTTGGGTCTAAGTTTATCTGAAATCAAATAAACCTGACAACCCAAATCCTCATAAATGACAGACTGGTCCTTCGGGCCACCTATATCATATTAGGTGTCATTTCAACCGCTTTAGATGGAACACAGTCAATGGTAAGACACAGTTGTAAGTAAAGCATATCTTCAGAAAGAGTGATAGAGTTCAGACTGACTCATCATAGATCGGACCATGACTAGCAGGGTACGACTACGATAGTCATCAAGCTCGTGGCCTTAGTATTCATCATTATGATATGATCGTATGACCTTAATACTCTTGCCTGGTTTATTCTCCGCTTCATTCTTGAATTCTTTGAACCTTTCAAAGATTTCCGACTTGTGTCATACACAAATTCATGTCTGTTGAAGTCATTAGTAAATGCAATGAAGTATGGAAACCAACCTTTTTAGCAAACTTGTTTAGTGGCCCTCATACATCAATATGCATCATGCAATAATATCACCAACCCTCTCACCTTACTGGTGAATGCGGCTTAGTCATATTTCCCAACAAGGAAGATTTACATATCTCAAACGATTCACAATCGGATGAGTCCAAGAGTCCATTTTAGTGGAACTTGGAAATGCGTTTCTTACTTATATGGTCTAAAGATATTGCTAAAGGCATAGAGGGTCCAAATCACTTGGTTTAACCCTATTCGCATTTATGTTATAGATGGGCATATCGAGATCAAGGACACCAAGTCCATATCTCATATGAAGACCAGTAATGAAAACATCAGTTAAATAAATGGAGCAATAAATGTCCTTTTATTACAACTCAAAATCCTCTCTTGTCTATACAAGAAATGGAAGTGTTGTTTCTATTACCAGTTGGAACTAAACAACAATTATTTACTTCCATCAAGGTCTATAAGGCAAATTTAAACTTATAGAGTCAATGTAGCAACTTTTGCTCCATTTCCACTCATACGTCGACCTTTGCCTTTAGTCAAAGTCCTACTCCCTTTGATCTTTACATTAATGTGAGATCTACATGCGGTATTAAATACCCATGATTTTGAAGTAGGTTGAGTTCTACAACACAATGCTCCAAGAGGAAGTCATACTTCCTTTCTTCTTCTTATACTCTTTCTGGTACCTTTGGCAGTTTTCCAATATTTTGTCAAACCGCAATGAAAACAAAGGTCTTCCTTTGCAACCCTGCTTATCAACTTCAAGATAGAAGTACTGGACTTTGAACTCGTTCTTGCCCTGGTTTTTCTCCTTGTTTAGCAGTTTTAAGACTTTCCCTTTATAGACTATTACTATAGTCTACCCTTTTCTACTGTAGAGACTCTGCTCTACAGTTCTCTAGTTACATGCAATCTCTGGCAGAGGTTTGTCAGAATCATTCATAATGAATTGACTATAATTATAGGCAACAATTGCAGGATCATATCATTGGCCAACATTTGGCCAAAGGGAAAACCCAGTTTACCAGATTCCCAATGTACTCAATAGTATGAAGCACATGATAACTGCCTGGATTTCCCTTCTGCCAGTTCGCATCTGAAAAGGGGTCTGGAAGCCTTGATGTTCTTATGCATTGCATGCTCTCAATAGAGCATCATAAGGTGCATGATCATATCACGCGCCTCCATGGTTGCAAGCATAAGGCATCCTATATCCAGGATATCGACTTGATGCTTCTCATAAGCATCCTTTTCGATCCTAGTAGGAAGTGGTTGCTCAAGAATCATTTGCTCGAGAACATACAACCTTTTCTCGTACTTGAGGACAATCCTCAAATTCCTGTACCAATCTAGAAATTTAATTCTGGATATCTTGTCCTTCGGACAATTCGCAGTTAATTCAGTGTAATACCATGGTAATTCTAAATACAGAAACATGCAGAAGATTTGTATCATGATAAAACATATTTAATAAGGTCGTTTATTAAATACGCCTCCCACTATTTTACTCAAATCAATGACCCTCACCATTGACTCGGAAAATCCCGTCGGAAGATTTTCTAGCAGAACCAAAATCCATATTTCACTTCATTCTAAGTCAACTTTGGCTGATCACCCAGAATTTGGCCATTTAGGTAGGAAAATCATTTCCAATTGCATCTCCTGCAACTCTTGGATCAGTTGGATGAATAACTAACTCCTTATTCCAATTAATCTAATACATTAATGCCCAACTTCTTTGCCTCTAAGCCATTTCAATCCTATTGAATTCTCTTACTTAAGTCAAACCCAATGGTTGGCAATTGGATATTACAATTATCCCATCACGCCTCACCAAAATATAGTAAGGTGCTCTCCTTTGGCAGACCCACACTTATTCGATTCTGGCCTTGACGAGTGCCACGCATCGGAAGGCATTTTCAAACGTGACTTAATATTTCCTTTTGAGGGATTTATTTATAAATTTGATCTCACCATAAGTTAAACTGTTTAACCTACTATATACTAACATGCATCTCATACATATATAGCATATAACAAATGTGACATGGTTATGGCCCCTAACGCATTGATTCTCCCAAGCCAATGAGAGAATCTAATCTAAAACCCTAGTAGCGTACAAGCTTCACCAAGCATGATCACCTACCGAGTTGTCCTCTTCTGAAGTCGTCTTCTTGTCTCCACCATAACATTACAATAGGAAGAAATCTCTTTTACATTCGAGGGGGGTGAGAAAAGAATGTACATATGGAAATTAAGAGAAAGGCATGACACACAGGCCATATTTCAAAATAACCAAAGAAAGAAGAAAAAGGACTAAGGCCATAACCATTCACTATATACAACCAAATACATAATAAAAATTAATAATAAAATATTTATTATTATTAATTATTATTTTTAAGTGATTTCAAAAATCACTCAAAATAACGCTTCTGATATCCTCATAATCGATAATCGATTATTGCTATTCTGACTCCTCAAAAAATATCATAATCGATTACCATAATCGATTACTGCTATTATGACTTCTCAGAAAATGACTACTGTACTATCATAATCGATTACTGTACCACCATAATCGATTATTGTACTACCATAATCCGTACCGTAATCAATTACATAATCCATTATGTAATCTGATATACGAACGCTTATGCAAACTCTTTGCATAATCGATTACATAATAGATTACCAAATCGATTATAGCGATTCTGAACAGAACTGCCTTGCTTCCACGACGGTTGGGGATCAACACTTGAGCCCTCATAATCGATTATATAATCGATTATGATGCGTCTGGACGTAAGGTGCGCATGACAGCAACACTTGCTATCATAGCAAATCAAAACAAGGATTTCAGAAAAAGGTTTTTCGCAAAACACTTTTACGATTTTCAAATATAACATGTTAAAGATCATATCTTTTTCAAAATAAAAACATGTTATGACAAACAACATGCAAACACGCAAAAAGAATCATGGTTTAGCAAGTGGCTTTGATACCACTATTGGGAATTTGCGTATTTCAAAACCAATAACGCAGCGGAAAAATTCCCACCAAAAGATCCATGCGAATGGTCATGACTCATGATGTAGTATTTACCTCTTGTAGCGTAGCTTTACCGCGATCACTGCAAGGGAAGAACAATCCTTCTCAATCGATCACGAGAGCACTACGAGCAATGCTATCACCAGTACCGCAATGGAGCAGCACCGCTACGTAGTCCACGCGAATAAAACACCGTCGTAGAAAACGTCGTGCTAGCTGACGACAAGGGTGAGCATTGCGCCTCCAAGGTGGTGTGACGGCCACTAGGTTATGCGCAACAAGCTCCCTTAGCGCTTAAGTGACGTGCACAGCATTATAAGCTATCACCCACTTACCCTAACCTTATTGGGCTTGTACGCTACAGACCCAATCTATAATTAATATTATTAAATCATATTTAATAAATTAATTCATTCTCCGACTATTTGCTCTATGCGTGTGACCCTATAGGTTCTCAATAAATTGGCAATAATATTAAATCTCATTTAATATTATAAGCAATGAGCAGCATCTAGCAGTACATCATTGTTACCCAATTATTGAGAATATCGGTGATATGATATATACCTTACGGTAACCAAAATAACTGTTTAGTAAATGTCCCTTCGTCCATATGTCTTAATTGAACACAAGGCATAATTGTGTCATCCTTGTTAAGTTCAATTATTTGTTTCTCAGTTCCCGAGTAGACGTGTAATCACAAATGGGCCCAATATCACATATTGGCCCATTTCCGCGTGGCCACGCATATTTCACGTCTTACCCTATCGAGAGGCCCATGACATTACTCCTGTTATGTAGGAGGGACGAATCCTATCTACCTCACTCACATCCCTCAACATGTTTCATTGCAGGCCCAATAACTACCTTTATGATCATCTTGTTACGGATGACGTTTGATAGCATTAAAGCCTATAACTCCACATGTAGGAATCGTAGTGACTTCAAGTCGCAGGACTACTTCACTATGGTCGCCATGAGAAGCACTTATGACACTTACATAACTATTATGCAGAGTTCTCACAGTGGGTCAATCTAGTAGAAATATTACTCCTAATATTTGCACCTGTGTGTTGACTTGATATCACATATCCATGACCCGTGAGATGTGGTCATCAGTCTACTCACACAATAGTCTTTATGTATTATTGTTGTCCTAATTAACAATAATACTCGACTACGGACATTTTAAGAATAGCGTTCTATAGTTTAATGGGATCTCACGATCAAGTCACATTTGATGTTCCATTAAACGAACTGCCTATTCTAAGGACTTTATTATGCTAAATACCAATAACATAATAAATTAATGCCTTATTCATATATCAAATATATGATCAAAGTCATGACGCAAATGATGATCTATTCCAAATAGATTTACCACTAGTGCTTTCACCAACAGATACGTTGTGACATAGGAATGTGGTCGCGTCTTCATGTCAGGTCTAGGTGCATGAGAGTGTGAGATGAATAGTTAAGATCAAGAAACCCGAGGATGGTTGTTGGTGATGATTGTGTGTATGGTTGTGCTATTAATGTATCTGCTTTACCTTTATCCCTATTTATGGTGAGATGTAGTTCTTATCCCTTGTTGTTCCCATATTGTATGTTATCTTATGGTAAGAAGACCCGATAGCGAAGCCTGATAAGGAAGGGCTGGATGGAACTCCGTATGAGCCCGATGCTGGTGGTAGAGTCACAGATCCCAACCTTGGGAGATTCTAAGTGACTGTACGGCGAGAACGAGCGAGGAGTATCCGTCGTCTAGGCTGAAGAAAATTATGTTAGTGTACTAAGTCTGTATATGGCCAGTGAGTCTGTCTTTTGATGTATTTTTGGGCGAGGAGAGGAAGTCGTCTGTATATATTTCATACCATGCTTTCCTCTATATGGTTTGTGCTACTCTGATATTTGCGTGTTACATGTACAATATATATGTATAGTATGTATGTATGTATGTTTAAAGTTTTAAATACCCTCGTATGTGTAATAAGCACGCTAATAGTTATAAAGTAATTAAGGTTAGTTTACTAGGTTCTTTAATAAGGCAAGGGGACGTATCAGGCGTCGCCCACAAGTAGTCGTGCTCTCTCTGCCTCAGTGGACACCACATCCGCGGGAAGGGAAGAAACTGGTACACGCGGTAAGGTCCTATGATGTCCACGTACGGTGGTGTGCTGCTCTGGAAATTCAAACTGACTGGTCTTGTATATGCTACTTAAAAGGTCGAGGGGTCCACCCGCCATCCCCTCTAGTCGTGATAGACAATCTCAATGTCACCCAGCACCTGCATCCGCGGTGCCCTCGTGATAAATTGGTGAAGCCTTAGGTCCATTCCGGAACTCTGCTGGCTCGTCGTCTGCTTGTGAGTCGGTTACATACATATAAAGAGAGAAGATAGGGAGATAAGATATACAACACAACAAATATAGGGATGATGCAATGCAGAGTATATAGCAAACACAACCATCTCTCAATGTCTCGACACCATGGTCGTTCCCTAACTAGATGTAACATGTACTCTTTCTATGCATGCCGGCCGGTACCAAACACCCTCCTAAGGGCAACATCACATCCGCTCATCGGACCACAAGTTGGTTTGTTCCGATAATCCGTTCCTCTCTCCGTGACCCATAAAAGTGCATCGCCGCTCAACTATCCCAGACAGAGAGGATTATCTGGGTCTCCTCCGAAGATCCACCAGCAATTGGAATGACTCAGGGTCCAGTCGGGATAGTAGGACATGTAACACCTCAATTTTCGTTTATACGTGCATCGATGTGTTAATATATGTTTATATGTTGATTTATGTCCTTAGTTTCATGTCGGATGTTTAAGTATATGTTTTGGGTGGTTTAGCCTTAAAAAGCAGCATTTGCTATCAAACCAGACCATAATTGATGTGTTAGTAAAAACGAGCTAGAATATCCATAATCGATTATGAATGTTAAAGAAACGAGTCAGAACATCCATAATCGATTATGAGTTCAGAAAACAAGTTAGAGCAGCCATAAATGATTATGATAATCGATTATGGGTTTTCGAGTACGCACATTGACAATCAGAATAGTCATAATCAATTAAATTGCTTTTTTCTACAGAAACGGGTTTTCAATCCTTATTTCGGCCCGTTTCGTCTAAACTCCTTCTTAAACCCTTTGGGCACGAAATAAACCCTATTTTCGTAGCCTCTAAACCTCTGAAAATATCCTTTCTCAATCTCTTAGGGTTCTCTCCTAATCCCTTTGAGATTCATCAAGAACGTAAACTATTTTACCCGTTTTCGTTGGAAAATCACTGCAGTTGATACGGTGTCTTTGTGTAGTCGTTCTTCCTTGTTCTTGTTAACCTTAATAGGTTAAAATTGAGATAAACTCATGTACCCTTGTCTCTTTTATAATTCTCTTTGAGTTTTCTTGATTTGGGGACTAATTATGAACGTTTTTGGGTTCCGTTAGACACCATTATGCTGCAAGGGTATTGAACCAAAGACAAGGCAACTCTTACTCTTCTTTGTTCTAGTAGGTCTTTTAGTTTGTGATCAAGGTAAGGTAACCGACCCTAAAGTTCATCCTTTTTCTTTCAATTTTTAGTGGGTGTCATAGGACGTGCCCAGGACAGCCACGACACGATAGGCACTACCATACCGGTCTCATGTGGGTACACCTGTGCCCAATATATCCCCAAGCTCACACAGACCTTCCCTTCCGTTTTCCGCACCCGCACTCGGTGCACCAACCTCGTATGCCTCACGACTCGCCACTTTGCATCATATGCATATGCTATGCATGTCATCCATCTCTCTTGAGCTGATATAACAACATATGCAACTTGCTCTTAGCAACACGAGCTCCGAGCTCTAACTGTAATCGTATGAGCTCCAAGCTCCACTGTAACCATACGAGCTCCAAGCTCCACTTGTAACCATATGAGCTCCAAGCTCCCATCATAAACTGACATGCTCCAAACTCCAACTATAACCTCGAGTCTCAATTATCAGCTCAAACGTCCACCACGGGGTCAAAGCCCTAATCATACTAAACCTCCAAGTCTCATACATAAACACATTTCCAGATAAAATGCAATAGTTCATCATTCTCAGCATGCTCAATAAAGCAGTAAACATCTCATATATCATCATGCCATCATATCATGCATATATCTCACATACCATAGTTAGCAGATACTTAGATATTCATAGAGCAACAATACATACGTCACAAGTCTGCTAACCTAGGGTATCAACACAACGATGTTAGCCCGAAGTAGGCTAAATTGAGGGTTTCGGTACTTCGTCAGGGCTCAACCTCACGTAGGGTTTAGGGTTCCCCTACACAACACAAAACATGCAACAGAGCTATATAAACTACTCATGCCTCCCTGACGTGTGTAACTCTTTCTCTCCACCTGAACAGTCGTAGAGCGAACACCAACGCGATCACGTCTTCCTCAACCTCAAGCTCGTATCTCCTCTCCAATGGCAGCTCCAAGAAAGCCGCGACCTCAACCTCGCCAACGAGCAGAATCGTGAGCACAACACGTATGCAATAGTGTTAGCCCTAGGGCAAGCTTGAAGATCAAAGAAGAAGGTAAAGACTCGAAGAACGCCAAGAACGCGTGTTAGGGATTCGAGTTTACCTTGGGCGAATCGAGAAATTGATCCGCCAAAGTCGTAGAAAACTTCGTCGCGATCACAACGGTGTAGTCGAAATCATGTTCCGACAGCTCGATCACTTCTAACCTTGAGCTTTCTTTCACTAGAAATTTAGAGCTTCCCTCTCTAGTTGTAGGGAACACTTGGAATTTTCGTGCAAAAGTGAGAAGAGAAAGAAACTCTCCCAACATGATCAGCTGTCCACGCTTAAGCATGGAACATCTGCACGCTTGAGCGTTCCCACACTCCAGCATGGGCTCTCTCCATGCTTGAGCATTGAACCTCGTCCACTCTGCCTTCTCCCTGGCCTGACATGTGTCTCACACGCGTCCAAACTCAGATAAGCTGGCACCGCGCACTCAGCACGCTTGAGCGTGCCAACTTCCCACGTCCAAGCGTTACGACGCTTGAGTGTGGAGTCCTCCCACGCTTGAGCGTGCTGCTCAGCTGGGAAAAGACTTCCAGCCTTCTGACTTCCCTAGTTTCTCGTGTTACACCTTAAGCACTTCCAACCTTATTCAACCCTATTCCTAAAATTCCAACTAGGTGTCAAACTAGCACATAAACATTCACACAACCATACAAACACTCGATCAAGGTTATCCACCTTAATTTGGGTTTCAGAAAATAGGGATGTTACATTACCAACCCCTTAAAGAGAATTTCGTCCCCGAAATTCCCCGTTCATACATGTAAACAATGATGGATACTGCTGAAGCATCTATGCTTCTCGTTCCCATGTTGAATCTCAGGTTGTTGGGTCCCAATCAACCCTCACTAGGGGAATTTGCTTGCCGCGAAGCTCCTTGTTCCTTTTATCTACTATCCGAACTGGTAAAGCCTCGTATTCAAGGTTCTCTCTTAGATGGATTGATTCGGGCTCTAACACAGGCGATGGATCAGGGTAGTACTTTCTAAGTTGGGAGGAGACGTGAAAGACGTCGTGAAGATTTGACAAATCAGGCGGCAAGGCTATCTGGTATGCTATTGGACCGATTCGACGAAGAATCTAAAATGGTCCTATGAATCTGGGTGTAAGCTTTCTGGATCAAATTGCCCTGCTAACGCCTGTCCTTGGAGTAACTCTTAGAAACACATGATCGCCCTCCTGGAATTCTAGAGTTCTCCTCCGCTTGTCAGCGTAGCTATTTTGCCTATCCCTTGCGGCTTTCATCTTTTCCTGGATCAACTTAACCTGTTCCGTCGTCTGTTGCACCAACTCAGGTCCTAACAATTGATTTTCTCCAGTCTCAAACTAGCACAACGGAGTCTTACACTTCCTCCCGGTAAACTCAATCAAAGGAAGAAACTTGTCCCAACTTTTCGTGTGTTCCAACACACATGCTCTTAGCAGGTCTTCCAACGATTGAATCGTCTATTCTGACTGACCATCCGTCTGTGGATGATGAGCAGAACTCAACCTTAACTTAGTTCGCAACGCTCTGTTTAGACTTCTCCAAAACTTGGAAGTAAACCTCGGATCTCGGTCCAAGATAATACTCGAAGGCACACCATGTAGCTTCACCAACTCCCTGATGTAAATCTGAGTCAACCTTTCCAAAGAATAGTTTTGGCTGAAAGGTAAGAAATGAACACATTTCGTCAACCTATCTATGATGACCCAAATTGCATCTTACCTTTTCTGAGTCCTTGGTAACCCAGAGACAAAGTCCATTGCAATGCTATCCCACTTCCACTCCGGGACATCTAGTGATTGCAACAATCCCGCTGGTTTCTGGTGTTTAACCTTCGCCTTTTGACACACCAAGCAAGATAGGACATAAGCCGCTACTTCCTTCTTCATCCCCGGCCACCAGAACAACTTCTTCAGATCTTGTTACATCTTGGTAGCCCCTGGATGAAAGCTCAACTTGCTCTTGTGTGCTTCTTCTAAGATCATATTCTTAACTTCACTATCCGCAGGCACACAAACTCGATCATCATACCTAACCAACCCATCAGCACCCCTTCTTAACTCAGACGTCTCACCTTTTTCGATCAACCGGTTAACCTCTTTAAGGTACACATCCTCAGCTTGCCTTCTCCAAAGAAGATTCAGGAAATCGCTAGTTACCTCAATCATCCCAAGATTCATCTTATCCTCAACGATTTCCACATCCAGACTCAAATCCCTAAACTGCTCTAACAACCCAAGCTCTCGTACTATAATTGCAGATACGTGTAGGGACTTCCAACTGAGCGCAACCACTACAACATTTGCCTTGCCTAGATGGTATTGCAGGTCGAATTCATAGTCCTTTATGAATTCCATCCACCTCCTCTGCCTCATGTTCAACTCCTTCTGGTCGAACAAATACTTTAGGCTCTTATGGTCGCTAAATATGCTGAATTTAGCACCATACAAATAGTGTCTCCATATCTTCAATGCAAACACTATCGCAGCTAGCTCTAGATCATGAGTCGGGTAGTTCCGTTCATGCACTCTCAACTGCCTAGAGGCATATGCAACCACTCTTCCTTCTTGAATGAGGACACAACCCAACCCTTGATATGACGCATCACAGTACACGTCAAATGTCCTAACGGATCTGGCAAAACCAACACCGGCGACATGGTCAACCTCCCCTTCAGCTCTAAGAAACTTTGTTCACAAGCTTCCGACCACTCGAACGTCTTCCCCTTTCTCTTCAACTGCGTCATAGGAAACACAATTTTAGAGAATCCCTCGATGAACGTTCTGTAGTAGCCGGCCAAACCAAGAAAATTGCGAAAATTGCTCACACACTTCGGGCTTTCCCACTTAACCATCGCTTTAATCTTTGCAGGATCCATCGTGATTCCATCCTTGTTGATCACTTGTCCTAAAAACTGTATTTCCTCCAGCCAGAACTCACACTTAGATAGCTTCGCATACAACTGCCTGTCCTTCAGCACCTGCAGCACCACTCGAAGTTGCTCTTGGTTTTCCTCTTTACTCGAAGAGTAAATAAGGATGTCATCGATAAACACGACAACAAACTTATCTAGGAATGGTCGGAATATCCTGTTCATATAGTACATGAACACGGCTGGAGTATTAGTCACACCGAAAGGCATAATCAAATACTCGTAGTGCCCATACCGACTCCGAAAAGCAGTCTTCGGTATATCTGCAACACCCTTTTCCGAGTGTCACATTCCCGAACGTTTATAAGGCCGAAAATATTTATTAATGCGAAAAATACGATTTTTTTTTTTATTCTTTTCATAAAGATGTAATGGGATTAGTAGAGGTAAATAATACTAATAAATGAACTTAGGTTCACCATGCATTCCTAGAACGTACTGTATTATAAATACAGAAACCGAAAACAGAAATAAAAATTGAAATAATACTGTATACAGACATAAGTCTAATGTATAACTGGCAATAAAAATAACAAACGTACTAGGAGTTGTAGCTCCCAAAAGGTACTACAGATACTGACACAGTATGGCCAAGACAAGATAAACAACAAAAGGAGTCCACCTCTGAACTCAAAGGAACTGCTGAACAGAACCGTCGTCGCGTCCATCCGTTCAAGCAGCAACAGCAAGTACCAGCAGAAAATATACAGATATGGGTGAGATTCCCGTTCATCAACACAACAAAACAGCAGTAGTAAAAACGGGACGACTCACCAGGTAGCAGCGTACCCAACATGCTTACTCGAATTCTCAATATAAATCATGTTAAACAGTTAACAACATCATATCATGTTAAACAATTAACGATATCACATAAGGCATTCTTAAAATAGAACAGCGATGTATAACAGTAAATGAAATCATCAATAACTAAACAATGCAGTGCAATGTACATGACTCAATGCCATATACCACAAGGGTAAAAACTCTGACCCCCTACTCCATGGAGCTAACAAAACATTTGGAGAGAGTGAATGGGAGGACATGTTCCGGTTTCTGCCAGCCATGAGCAAGATGCTACAACATTCGTAACGTGCACGTATCTGGCTTTACGGAAACACTCTCAACCAAACATGAAAAGTACGGCATCTAGTAGAGGATATCAGTGTATTGCAAGGATTTGCCACGACACAGAAGAATCACCAACTGGTCACATGTCAGCCATTCCAACCCTGATACCTCCAAAAAGACCAATGAAGATCGTCACCGTAAGATTCGCACCCGCATCAAGGTGTAAGCTCAACTCCTAGGCTCAAGGCCTTACAAGTATGCACATGAAATGCCAATGCTTACACAAAGCAGATGCGATAAAGCAATGTCTATCCATTGGATAGACCTCAAGATTCACTTTCTTAGGAACTACACACATCTTTGTTTTATAAAACATTTATCCATCAGATAGAACATTTATCCATCGGATAAATATCTCGTGACTCCTTTGGAATGATCCAGACTGCTTTTAGAATCGCCGACTGTCTCCACAAACCAACACAAGTCTTTTCAGCGTGTTTTGTCCTCACTCACACGCTTTCTAGGAAACTTCCCAAAAGGTCACCCATCCCATAATTACTCTAAGTCAAGCACGCTTAACTATAAAGTTCTTATGTCCTAGGCTCCCGAAAAGAAGATAAATCTTGTTGGTATAGGTAGTACCAATCAATTCTTATATGCCTTCCCTCAACTATACAGTCCCAAACCTGCATACCCTCAGGATTCCTTCCACTGTACAGTCCCATACCTGCACAGTCTTCGGATCTCTCTCATTCCGGTTATCACAAGACGGAAACAATTGAACGATTAACCTGGATCCGAATCATTGGTCCGTCATCGAACTACTGTTTCAAAACCAAAACGTTTTGTGTTTGTGTTTATATCTTATGAATTGTGTCTCAAGTCCTAAGCATTATGAATAAGGATTGAGAATCCTCTTAGATAAGTCTTTGAGCCTTTCTAAGATATTAATCCTTGATTTTAAATTAAGGAAATAATTGTTGATTCACTTTATTCTTACGAACTCATTGATGTACTAAGTCATAAATGGTATAGTACATGGTCTTGCTCCAGCACATACTATACTTAATTAACCCTTGTCTTCAACACTAAGTTAATTATTTAACTTAGGTTTTTCACGCGTAAAACTTTACGATTGAGTTAAAAACTCCTTTGTAAACCAAAACAGCTTCTCAATTGAAAACTCATTTGATTTAAAACAACTTTTGAACCGCTTACTCTATTTTTAGCATTTTCTGAAACATGAAATTTGCTTAGCGGAATTCTATTCGCTTAGCGGAATTCCATTCGCGTAGCGGAATTCCATTCGCATAGCGAAAATGAGGCAGTAATACCTCCTTGTAGACTCCTCTGTATCGCTCGGCGAAACATAAATCGCGTAGCGAAATGTGTTGTATTCGCTTAGCAAAAATGGAGGCGGTTACACCTCTTTTGAAACTCCTCTGGATCACTTGGCGAAACAGAATTCGCGTAGCGAAATTCTCTGGAATCACTTAGCGAATATTAATTTGCTTAGCGAAAGTGAGGCAGTGATGCCCAACTTGGAATTCCTCTGTTTTCGCTTAGTGAAGGTAAATTCGCTTAGCGAAAGTTGCCTTAAAACAAGACATTAACCTTATGGAACCATTTGATTCTCTTCATGAAAACACTTCTTGTCTCATTTTGAGTCACTTGATTAACTAGATTGACTAAGGATAAGGTATAAAACAAGTTTCACTTTGGTGAAAGTACTTTGAGATTTAATTCCATTTGATCTTTGGATCAAAGTCACTTAGGGTTTTTCTTTGAAAAACATAAGTTATTAAAACACTTTCTTTACTTCAAAACTTTGATTTGTCCAAGAACTACTTATACTCTTCCTTTTCTCAAGGTCATGGCCAAAAGCCTATTAGGAACAACTGTCAAGGTTTGCTTCACTAACTAACCAAATTATGGCTCACAAAACTTACACAATTATGATAAACAATAACACACATCATTGCATCATAATTAAGCAGAAAAGTCCATCACAGATCATTTGTATCATAATCAAGCATAAAAGTCCATACTTGATCTAGTGATCAAGGTAGGTTTTTCAACATATATGAAAATGATTTTCATTCAATCACATCATCATAAACATATGCTAGAGCACACTAAAGCATAGCTACACTTATTACACATTGTTCTCCAAGAGAACCAAATTAAATGGTGAACCCAAACCAAAGGGTTTCACCCACACATAAAGTAAATAACCATCTTCACCACCACCATCTTGGTGTGATGAGGTTCACCCCCCATACCTGTTGATGAGCAGATTCTCAGATCAAAGTCGGTTGATCGGTTCGTGACTCTCCTGATAATCGTCACCAACTACAACCAACCAAACAATCAAACATTAAACAACAATCAAAACAAAACTCAACAATCCTACCTAAGGGTTTCGCCCACCCTAAAGAGAATAAAGCTAGGAATTGATTTTGGTTTTCCATTTCATGGATTCAAAGGCAATAGAAAGCTAGGGATGAAATCAAGTGTTAGAAAGCAAAAATTGATGAAAACACTATTCATCATCATCAAATAGGGTTCGGCCATATAGTGCTTTTTGAGCTATGATGAGAGTTGAATCATAAGCTCTTGGGTTTAGGTAGAGAATGATGAGATGAGTTCAAAGAAATTGATCTTACCTCAAAAGGATTTTTCTACAATTTCCTATGGATTTTCAAACTTTTGGATCTAAGAAATAATTTTTATGAAAATGGATCTTGATCTTGAAATAGAAAGAGATTCAAGAAGCTAAGAGATCATAGAAGTGATCTTACCTTAAAATGGAGGAAGATTGCTCAAGGAATCAAGTGATTCCAACAAGAAACCAAGCTTTTTCAAGAACAACAATGGTGTTTTCTCTCTAAAGTTGAAGATGGTGTTCTTGAGCTATTCATGAGGGGCTGGGATGCGTGAATGAGGGGCTGGAAGGGCTGAGTTCAGCCTTTAAAAAGCTCACTTAAGGGCAAAATGTTCATTAGCCAAAAGGGTAAAATGGTAAAAGTGCAAAAGACTAAGGGGCATTTTGGTCATTTTGCGTCCAGATATTTCCGAACGTCATGACGACTCTGGCATACTCTCCCAAGTGTCCTGGGATGATGTGATATCAAGATTATCCGTTGGTGAGTCTCGGTAAGTCTATATGTGGCTCCGTTCATCACCCGATTGAGGATTCCGCTTGAACGGAGGTCAGGAAGTGATTTTTCTGAAGTTTTTGTGAAATTTAACAAAAACGTAGAGAATCGAATTCTAAGACTTAATGTCTCATTCACGGGTCCATCTAAGGTCTCCTGAGCAGTAAAACCATATTGTCAGTGTAAAAACGCAGACCAGACTCCGTTTGAGTTTTCGACTCAAAACTTAATCGTAGCTTTCTACGATATCGTCGAGCATGACTACGGTCTCGGAATATTTTATTTCCATTCCTAAGACCTCGAATAAAATAAAGACGTTAAAACACTGAAGAATTAGAAAACGTGAAAATCGGGGCGTTACGATATCCTCCTTCTTCACCCTGATTTGATGGTAACCATATCGTAGGTCGATCTTGGCAAACACAGTTGCTCCCCTCAACTGGGCCATCAAATCGTCTATCCTCAGCAATGGATACTTGTTCTTTATCGTGACTTTGTTTAGTTGACGATAGTCCACACATAACCTTGAACTTTCGTCCTTTTTCTTAACGAATAGTACCGGAGCTCCCCATGGCGATGCGCTAGGTTTGATGAACTCTTTGCCTAGCATCTTATACAATTATTTCTTCAACTCCGCCAACTCTACTAGAGACATTAGATAAGGTTCTATCGAAATAGGTCTAGTGTCTGGTACAAGATCTTTGGGGAACTAGATCTAACTCTCCGGTAGCAACCCTAGAACATCATCTGGAAACACCTCCGGAAATTCCTTCACTATAGGCAGCGCTCCCACACTCAGAGTTTCCTTCGATTCCAAGGAGAATAGCACCACGTACTCTTCAGATCGTACACCCTTTGGAATTCCCTCGCTAGCAGGCGTCAATCCAGATAGCTCAGAAAAACAAAGGGTTTTGTTTGCACAGTCAAGTACCACATGGTTGGCCGAAAGCCAATCCATGCCTAGGAAAAGATCGATTTGTTTCATAGGCAAACAGACTAGGTATATAAAGAAATGTTTGTTTTCTATTGTGATAAGGCATTTCAAGCATACAAACAGAGTAGTCAAAGAATCACCCGTAGGCGTGGAAACAATAAGATCATATGGTAAAGACGAAACCGGTAACCCTAAGTGATCTATGCATTCCATAGAAACAAACGAGTGGGTAGCCCCCGAATAAAACCAAATAGATAAGAGCTTGCCTGAAACTAAACACTTACCTTGAATTCGATCCTGGCATCGAGAGGATTTAGCTCCCCTCACGGAAAACACTCTTCCGTGGCTTGTGGTCTCGCAGTCTACCCAGTCACCCCGGTTGGTCTAGCATTCCCATGCCTGCAGTCCTTTGCCATGTGTCCCAGTTTCCACACGCATAACAAGTCATAGCTCCCCCTAGCGCTTGGCTCCTGCAATCTTGTGCCCTGTGTGGTCCCCCACACTTGAAACACCCTTGCAACCCCTGAGTGGCACCCGGTCACTGACTTCCGGCATCCCCTGCCTTCTGTGTTGGACTCTGGTAAGGTCTTCGCGTACTCTGGAACTTTCCACCCCTTCCTCTCTGATTACTGCGGATGGGTCCTCCGCTTCTGGTTGCCGAATCTCTCCTCCTCTCGATGTTCTCTATGGCTGAACACCAATCAAGCATTTCGGGGAATCGGACTATCCCTAGTGGTACGATTGCCTTCTGAACCTTATACTTTAAGCCGTCTTCAAAGCGGCGACACATCCATTCCTCATCAGGGTACCACCGATAGAATTTCGAGAATTTGATCAGCGCTTCGAATCTTGCTACGTATTCTCCCACTAACATATTGCCTTGCTTCAGATCCATGAACTCTTTCTCCTTCTCCCTTCTGATCATCCTGGGAAAATAATTTTTCGCAAAGTCTCTGCTTTCCTGTCCACCACATCTCTGCCCCTCCAACCAGCATAAAAGAGGCATAGGAAACTCTCTGAGCATAGTCACAGTGTGTTGTTGCGAAGATCTTTTCTAACTCTTGTACCCACAACTCTTCTCTTTCGGGATTGTAGTCTCCATTTGAACTGAGGAGGTTTCCTTCTCATGAAAGCATCTAAACCAGCGTCCTCATTCCAGACATCCCTCTGTTGCTATTGGTTTTCACGAGTCAGATGAATGAATTGGCCGTTCTGTTGAGTTTGTTGCAGCATCGCAGCAGCCATATCCCTCATAGTCCTAAGGGTCACCAAAGATTTAGCTCCGTTTCCAGTATATGAAGCAGCAGCCTCTTGACCTCCAATTGGATCGGTCCAACCTCCACCTCTACCTCGAGCCATTGGTTCCTGATTCAAGTAACCATTAGCTCAGAGTTCAAACATGATAAGCAACATAAATACATATATCTACTTATCATTCATACAAAACATCACAAAAATCGATTGCGCTCCTTCTACCCTTCTAGACACAGTCGTACTCTCTTGCAGAAACGACAAACTTAGCCAGTTCAACTTCCTAACACCCGCAGTTTTGGTCCCTCACTTCCACAGTCCGAATAGGACCAAAATGTTTTGATATCAAAATAATCAGACGACCCTATATATATATATATATATATATATATATATATATATATATATATATATATATATATATATATATATATATAATCATCCCATTGGCTGTAGAACGTTCTCATTATCAACGCTCTGATACCACCATAATTAGACGACCCCACTTATGTAGGATAATCCCATTGACCCCCACTTACAGTATTAACTATAACTTAACGATGTAATTACGCGCTTATTTAAAACAATGGGTACAAACATTCAAAAGATAAACGCGCACATGCATCATAGTAAGCACAACAGGAAAGATAAAACATATATACATGCAATATTAAAATATACAGGTGGTTACCCCATCAGTAGGGCTACTGTACTATATACATGAAAAAGTACAATCAAAAACTGAAAGGAAAAACATATACACCAGGACCTCCAAAAAGAAACTCTCAAAACACGCTCACCAGCACTCCCTAGCCCGCCCTCAAAAGTACATTAAGCCTCTCCACACAGTCCTAGAGGTGCACTGGCTGACTCTCACCATTAGTGGTGAGGATGTCCCGAGCTACCTTGCCACTCTTCATAGGTACGCCAATAAACCCGCATAGGCTCCTACTCGGATGAGGAACTCGACACTACAATCCGGCGCGTCTGACACGCCCTGAGATATTGCTCTATGCACCTGCGCTGGCCTCGATGGACAAAGCCTCGCCTGCTAGATACTGCTGAAGACTGTGGCGTCACCCATAAGTAGTCCTGCTCTCTCTGCCTCGGTGGACGCCACATCCGTGGGAAGGGAAGAAACTGGTACATGCGGTAGGGTCTTATGATGTCCAGGTACGGTGGTGTGCTGCTCTGGAAGATCAAACTGACTGGTCCTGTATATGTTGGTGTAAGCCCTAGTGACCAATATATATTTATTGGATTTATATATTGTATCATGACTTTATTTTATTTTATATATATGAGGCATTTATTTATTATGTTACATTTGATGATCATATTTATAACATATTCAAGTCCTTAGAATAAGTAGTTAATTTAATGGAACGTCAAGTATGACTTGACCGTGAGATGCCATTAAATTATAGAACACTATTTATAAATATCCATAGTCAAGTATTATTATTAATAAGGACAATAATAATACATTGAGACTATTAAGTGAGTGATCTTACGACCACATCTCACGAGTCATAGATATAAGATATCAAGTCTTCACATAGGTATAAATATTAGTGGAATATTTATACAGGAGTGACCCGCTATGAGAACGTTGAATAATAGTTATGTAAGTGTCATGAGCGATTCTCATGGTGACCATAGTGAAGTAGTCCTTCAACTTGAAGTCACTACGATTCCTAACATATGTAGTTGTAGTCTTTGATACTATTAAATGTTGTCTTTAATAGGACTGCTATAAAGGTAGTTATTAGGCTTGCAATGAAACATGTTGAGGAATGTGAGTGATGTAGATAGGATTCGTCCCTCCTACATAACAGAAGTAATGTCTATAGGTCTCTTGATGGTATGCGACATAAAAATGTATGGTCATCCTAAGGTGGGACAATACGAGATATTGGGCCCACATGATCGTACGTCAATTACTAGATCAAGAAATAAATAATTGGACTTAACAAGGATGATACATTTATGCCTTGTGTTCAATTAAGACATTGTGACGAAAGGACGTTGACTTCACATTATATATTGTTACAATATGGTTTTAATTATATCACCAATATTCTAATTAATTGGTTAGCAAAGATGCATTGCTAGATGCCGCTCATTGTTTATAACATTAATTGATTATTAATATGATTAATAATAATTAATATTATTGCCAATTAATTGAGAACCTATAGGGTCACACGCATAGAGCAAATGTTCAAAGAATTAGTTTAATTGATTAATTAAATATGATTTAATTAATAATGAAATGAGGATAAGTTTAATTGATTAATTAAATATGATTTAATTAATAATTAAACAATGGGCCTGTAGCGTACAGTAGCCTAAGTGGGTTAGGTTATGTGAGTGACAAGCTATTAATGAGATGTGCACGTCACTTAAGCGACACACAATACATAGCACTCATAATAGCCACTGTACACCCTTGACAAGTTCACCCTCTTTACTCTCTATATGTGCCATGCCTCTCTCAATCCTGATAGCTAGCACTACGCTATCTCTGACGTTGGTTTGCTCGCGTGGACTGAGTAGAGTTATTGCTACTTTGCAATACTGGTGATAGAGAAGAACCTGTAGCGTACAGTAGCCTAAGTGGGTTAGGTTATGTGAGTGACAACTATTAATGAGACGTGCACGTCACTTAAGTGACACACAACACATAGCACTCATAATAGCCGTTGTACACCCTTGACAGGTGCACCCTCTTTACTCTCTATGTGTGTCGTGCCTCTCCCAATTATAACACCCCCCTCGCGGATGCTACATACACGGACACTAATGCGGAATAAATCAAGAAAAATAAAACGCTGGTTGCTTTCGAAAAATACTTTAACTAAGTAGCTACGTTCGAAAACGCGGTTCTAAAAATTTTCTGCATGCATAGGCAAACAACTCAAGACGAAGGAATAAATTTCATATCGCACATTGATATTCAATGTTCATAAAAACTTAAACGTAACGCAACACCTGATCTATTGTATAACGTATTACAGACTTAGAAATAATTCAACATATGTGTAGTAATATAATATAAGACTACTCAAAACAAAAGACCCCTAAGCTGGTCGGCTAAAAGTAGCCATTGGGGTACAACCCAACGTCAACTTCATCAGAACGCTCCGTCATCCGAGTCCTCACGTCTCCGCGGGGACCTATGATCAACATCTATACATGTGTTCCAAAAACACAACAAGGTGTCCAACATGTACAGGCAAAGGTGAGATACTCATATAAAGTTATCACGATAGCCGCACAAGCGACAAACAACAGTATAAACATCCACAGATAAATAGAGTTATATGAACAGTTATTTATATAATACAGTACAACATCCCAAACACCATCATCAGTTATAATAATGCATGAGACTTCAATATCATCTTTCTAATTCATGTACTTCGGAGATTCTAACTTCCCAACATCGAGCGATAGGCCGTAGTAACACCCGTAACACAATTGTTCTCATGAGTTGGCCTCTCTATTTAGGTCCGAACTCCAATTGTTCCAGGGTACCACATCTCACCATATCATGAATACTCCAGTCTCTGATCGAGTTCATTTGTGTTTGGCAGCCGATTTACCACGGCACGGGGTTGCTACGCCACCGGCCACTTGTGGGATCTCGAACACAGAATGCCCCTATAGACCTAGTGGTCTTAACTGGCTGAATTCTCAACAACGAAAGTTGTAGCTCGGTTCCAAATGGCACGTCTGCCGGTTCATGCATGTACACAAAAAGTTTTCAGTTTTCTTTGCGTTCATTCTTTCAAATGTCAAGACATAAAGTCCATGACTCGTTTCAAAAAGGCATTAAGCCCACTCAAATAAAAAACACAGGACACGAAGTCCGAGTGCTCAATCCACAAAACACTAGCCCTGACGTCTCGGCCACTAGGTTTGGGTTCGTCTAAAAGGTTCATCATTTTTCCTTTTCGATCAAACTTTCTCAAAACAACCTTGGGAAACAAAACATACTTTGGTTTTCTTGAAACAAAACATCCTTTTTGATCAAGAGAACGTTTTTCCGTGAAAAACACCTTTCTTGAAAACAAAAACCATTTTCTAAGGTTTCACGTCTTTTTAAAACGCTTTACCGAAATAAAATACGATTTGCATGACTTTTCACAAAACCACTTTTTTCTTTTCAAATGAAAATACTTTTCAACAAATAGACAACTTTTCTTGAAAAGGCAACAAGGTTTCCCAAAAATCACTTTTTAATTTCAAACACGGTTTTCAAAACATAGATTTAGGATTTCGAGTCTTTTAATAAATTATCGAGACATAGCCAGTCCTATGCTCATCCAGGATATAAATATATGTATAGATATATATCAACGGTTCAATATCACAATAATATCACTCAAGGCATCCATGCCACAAATCATCAACAAATGTGCAAATATGTTTCATTAAGTGAAACAAATCCATACATCATTCAAACTCATCTCCAATTCAACAATCAAGTCATCATAATACATATACCAAACATGAACTATGAAGCTACTGAAACTTAAATGACTACCTCCCTTTACCTCACAAAGGAAGTTCAATGCAAACTCGATCGGTTCTCGGCTCCGGCTCCGATTCCGTTCGCGTCGCCTAAAACAATCAAACACAATTCAATTCAAACAACAAATCAACATCAATCTATAACATAAGAACACAAGTTTTCCTTCCCGTAAAAGGTGTAGGGTTCGGCCATGAAAGGTAAAAAGGGTTAGGGATCTCATTTGGTTCCAAACTTTTGGATGGTTGGTTCATGAACTTAGTTAACACCATTTCAAGTCCTATGACTCAAAAATGTGAAACAACACTCATGGATTTTCCCCATGAAGCTCTCGGCCATATAGGTCAATCTAGGCTAGGAATTGATTTGGTTTTCCATCACTTGGATTCAAGGACACTAGGAAAGCTAAGGATGGAATCAAGAGTTAGAAATAAAAAATTTGATGAAAAACACTATTCATCATCACTCTTAGGTTTCGGCCACTTTGGGGTTTTAGAGCTAGGATGAGACTTGGATCATGAGCTCTTGGGTTTAGATAGAGGGTGATGAGGTGAGTTCAAAGAACTTGGTTTCACATCCCATGGATTTTCCTACAATTTCCTATGGATTTCAAAGTTTTGAATCTAAGAATGAGTTTCATGAAAATGGAGTTTTGATCTTGATAATGAAAGAGATTCAAGAAGATATGAGACCATAGAAGTGATCTTACCTTAAAATGGAGGAAGATTGGTCAAGAAATCAAGTGATTTCAACAAGTGGATCAAGGTTTTCAAGGAGGAAAGGATTTTTCTTCAAGAACAACAATGGAGTTGTTGTTTTGGGAGGGCTGGCTGCGTGATAATGGGGCTGGAGGAGGCTGTTCCAGCCTTTTGAAGAGTTCATTAAGGGTAAAAAGGTCATTTGGTTCAAAGGGTAAAATGGTAAAAGGTGAAAAGACATAAGTTAGGGGTGTTTTGGTAATTTCGCGTCCCGAAATTCCCGATCGTCATGACGACTCTGGCATGCTCTCCCAAGTGAGTTGACATGATGTGATATATCAAGATTATCCGTTGTCGGGTCCTGATAAGTCCATACGCAGCTCCGTTCTCCACCCGATTGAAGATTTCGCTCGAACGGAGGTCAGAAAATGATTTTTTTGAAATTTTTGCGAAATTTAACCAAAACGTAGAGAATAGAATCCTAAGACTTACTTTCTCATTCACGGGTCCATCTAAGGTCTTCTGAGCAGTAAAATCATACTGTCAGTGTAAAAACGCAGATCGGACTCCGTTTGAGTTTTCGACTCAAAACTTAATCGTAGCTTCCTACGATATCGTTGAGCATGACTATGGTCTCGGAATATTTTATATCCCTTTCTATGACCTCGAATAAAATATAAGTTCATAAATACTGATTAAAAGAAAAACTCGAAAATCGGGGTGTTACATTACTACCCCTCTAAAAAAAAAATTTCGTCCTCGAAATTACGTACCTTGAAAAAGATCGGGATACTCTAATCTCATCTTGTCCTCGAGCTCCCACGTTGTGTCTCCAATTGCTTCGTTCCAAACGACTTTGACTAAGGGAACTTGTTTTACCCTGAGTTGCTTGATCCTCTTATCAACGATTCGCACAGGCGATGTCTCATAAGACAAATTTTCTCGTAAATGTACTATATCAGGTTCGATTACATGGGACGGATCGGGAATGTACTTCCGAAGTTGTGAGACATGAAAAACATTATGAATGTTGGACAGAAAAGGTGGTAAAGCAATCTGGTAAGCTACTGGACCAATACGTCGAAGAATCTGGTAAGGTCCAATGAATTTGGGAGTGAGTTTTCTGGACTTAATCGCTCTACCTACCCCAGTCGTATATGTGACTCCCAGAAACACATGTTCACCTTCTTGAAACTCGAGGGGTCGTCTTCGTTTATCTGAGTAGCTTTTCTGCCTGCTCTGTGCCGTTTTCATCTTTTCCCGGATCTGTTTAATCTTTTTCGTTGTTTGTTGCACAAGTTCTGGGCCTACGATCATGTTCTCTCCATCCTGGTACCAACACAACGGTGTCTGGCACTTTCGTCCATACAAGGCTTCGTAGGATGCCATCCCTATACTAAAATGATAGCTATTGTTGTAGGTGAATTCTATAAGAGGCAACAGATCATCCCAACTCCCACCATGATCTAGAACACAAGCTCTCAGCAAATCTTCTAAAGACTGTATCGTTCTCTCTGATTGTCCATCAGTCTGAGGGTGATAGGCTGAACTTAGCCTCAGCCTTGTCCCTAAAGCTTGATTTAAACTTTGCCAAAAATGTGACGTGAACTTTGGGTCCCTATCAGAGACTATGCTTGACGGTACTCCATGTAGTCTGATTACTTCTCTGATATACAGCTCAGTTAACTTCTCCACTAAGTAGTTGATCTTAACAAGTAAGAAGTGTGCTGACTTCGTTAACCTATCAACGATCACCCAAATTGAATCAAAACTTTTGGAAGTTCTCGATAATCCTACCACAAAATCCATTGAGATGCTCTCCTATTTCCATTCGGGTACATCCAAGGATTGAAGCATCCCTCCAGGTCGTTGATGTTCTACCTTCGCTTTCTAACAGGTCAAACATGACGATACATACTCAACCACTTGCTTCTTCATTCCTGGCCACCAAAACTTTTGTTTCAAATCTTGGTACATTTTGGTTGATCCAGGGTGAATACTCAGCTTGCTCTTGTGTCCTTCTTCTAGAATCATTTTCCTCATCTTTGGGTTGCTTGGCACACAAACTCGTCCATTGCATCTCAAGATACCATCAGTTCCCATACAGAACTCTGCAGCTTTTTCTTGTCCCAGTAACTCCTTTTTCTCTTGGAGGTACTCATCAGTTACTTGTTGCTCGCGGATCGTCTCCATCAGTCCACTAGATACCTTGATCATTCCCAAACAAATCTTCTCATTGTTCACTTCCACAGCTAGATTGAGATCACGAAACTGTTCTATCAATTCTAGCTCTTTAACCATCATTGCAGAGATGTGTAGGGTCTTCCGACTCAGAGCATCTGCAACGACATTTGCTTTCCCAGGGTGGTACAGCAAAGTGAAGTCATAGTCTTTAAGAAACTCCATCCAACGTCTCTGTCTCATGTTAAGCTCCTTCTGATCCAATAGGTACTTCAAACTTTTGTGGTCACTGAAGACATCAAACTTAGATCCATATAAGTAGTGTCTCCAGATCTTTAGTGCAAAAACCACAGCAGCTAACTCAAGGTCATGCGTCGGGTAATTCCTCTCATGAGTCTTCAACTGGCGTGAAGCATACGCTACAACCTTCCGATGTTGCATAAGCACACATCCTAAACCTTGATGCGAGGCATCACAGTACACTTCGTATGGTTCCTTCGGTTTAGGTAATACTAACACTGGTGAGGTTGTCAAACGTTCCTTCATTGTCTAAAAACTTTCCTCACACTTGTCAGTCCGCATAAACGGTTGGTCCTTCCTCGTAAGTTGAGTCAACGGCGCAACAATCTTCGAAAGAAAATCCTTCGATGAACCTTCTGTAATAACCAGCTAGTCCAACGAAACTGTGGATTTCTGTCACAGTCTTGGGTCTCTCCGACAGAAGTACTGCTTCTACTTTCGTAGGATCGACGGCAATTCCTTCCTTCGAAATCACATGTCCTAAGAATTTGACTTCATTCAGCCAAAATTCGCACTTGGGTAGGTTTGCGTACAGCTTCTCCTTGTGAAGGATTTGTAAAACTTGTCGTAGATGTTCCTCATGCTCCTCAGGACTTTTTGAGTAGATGAGAATATCGTCTATAAACACGACGACAAACTGATCCAAAAACGGACGGAAAATCCTATTCATATAGTCCATGAAGATAGCAGGCGCGTTCGTCACTCCGAAAGGCATCACTAGGTACTCATAGTGACCATAGCGAGTCCTGAAAGCAGTCTTGGGTACGTCCTCGTTCTTTACTCTGATCTGGTGATAACCGGATCTCAGATCTATCTTTGAAAAGACAGTGGCTCCTTGAAGTTGATCCATCAAATCATCTATGCGGGGTAGAGGATACTTGTTCTTGATCGTTATCTTGTTGAGTTGACGATAATCAACACAGAGTCTTGAAGTCCCGTCCTTCTTCTTCACCAACAACACTGGTGCTCCCCACGGGGACACACTTGGCCTCACAACCCGCTTGGACATCAGATCCTCTAGTTGAGTCTTCAACTCGGCTAACTCCGTAGGTGACATCCTATAAGGAGCTATAGAGATCGGACCGGATCCTGGAACTAAGTCGATCGCAAACTCGATGTCCCTCACAGGTGGCAAACCTGGTACGTCCTCTGGAAAAACTTCCGGAAAATCTTTCACAACCGGCACATCGCTCAAGACAACGTCCCTCTCGATTTCTAAACAGGATAGAAGCATGTATCGCTGATCTCCTTCTTTCAAAGAAGCTCTTACTTGGTTTGCAGTTATAAATCCAGAAATCTCAGGGTCTCTATGTGCACAATCTAAAAGGATATGGTTGGAAGATAACAAATCCATGCCTAGGATCACGTCCAATTGAGTCAAAGGCAAACATATTAAGTCAACAAGAAAGTTCCTATCATGAATAGTAATAGGACAGTTCAAACACACTGTATTAACAGTAATAGGTTTAGCAGTCGGAGTTGTGACAATCAAATCAAAAGACAGCGAAGAAACAGGCAACTCTAATTGTCTAACACAATTCAAGGAGATAAACGA